>CM060913.1:265706721-266977435 GCA_030737875.1 Allium sativum | reverse complement strand
CTTTGTTTAAGTGGATTGAATTGTTAATTGAAATTGGGATTTCGAATATGAAATTTGTATTAGAATTTGGAAGCGAGCAAGGAGTTTGAGTTTGATACAAATATATTTGAACGAGATATTTTCAAATGAATAGTAGATTAATCAAAGAAGCTAATTAGAAAACTAATTAGCGAATCGAAAGCGACTAAAGTAAAAAGTGTTGAATTGATTTGAAACAAACTGGGAATGGACATATATATGTTAAATAGGTATGGAATGGAGAGAACGAAGAGAATAAAGGCTATAATTCGATTGCCCGACAAAAAGGTACATGTTTAAATTCAATATGAGAATTTATGAGCCTATTGGGTACACCGCTTGACTTTTTGATTTTCTTTTTGAATGAAAAGGGTCTAGAGAGGCGAGTTGTACTTGTACCGATTAAGACATGCAAAGGAGATGCTAGCGAAATTTTCCGAAAATTTAAAGAGTTAGAATATTTTTAAGAAAATTTGATAACTAAAAATCAATATATCGATATATATTGAATCCAATAAGGAAACGAACTTAAAATAGAATATTATAAACAAAAAGAAACTCTATAAATTTAAATCTGGTAAGAATAGAAAAAGAAATGTACACATGTTTAAAAATGGATAATTGGCTATATATTATGTTGACTATTCGAGATAAGTGGTCTTGTCTATTTTGAAGTTAAGGATGTTATTCAGTCAAGGTATGAGAGGGAACTATACTCCAACTTGATTGATTTCATTATTAACCGATAAATAGAAAGATTCAGTCTCAAAGATCAATGTTTAAATAAGATAGTCGAATGTAATATTTCGGGTTGTTCTAAGTTGTAACGAAGTTTTACACAACATTCGTTTTAACTCAAGTACGTGAATTTTTGGAAATATAATATTTCCTAAGTATAGAAATGAATGGTCATGAAAGGAAAAAGAAATTGGAAATGGATTCCAATCATAAATAGAAGATATTTTCTACGTATAGAAAAATAAAAGAAGATGAGATATGGAACGTTTTCCAAATATCATAAGAGGCTAAAGCGGTTTGAAAATATTAAAGTAAAGATATTAGAAGAAATATAGGAAATGATTTAATTAATGAAATATTAGAAAGGGCCGCTTATTGTTTGATGTTTAGTCAATAAAATTTCCAGTTGGAAATTTGGGTGGATGTTTGTATTTCTTCGATAGTTAAATAACAACTATCGAAGTTTTTGACTATCATTGTCAATACAGAGAGACCGGTTGGATTTATTATCTGTAAACCACTCCGTATAGGCATAGAAATTACGAATTAGATTTTGCTGAATATAACCGAAGACAAATTAAAATGCAAGGACTATTCTGTTTATAGGATAGTGCTTTCGGTTTGTTCAGTCCCAGGACAACTTGTATGGACGAATGTCTGACAGGGTATGCCTAACATATCACATAAGACGATCTTTTCAAGGTATTATATTTGGTGGAGAAGAAATTTGTTTCTTTTAGCTTTTCATACCTGTAATATTTTTGGGAAGATGAACTAGTGATTTGATAGGTTTGGCGATGTGGCATTCAAAGTGAATGGTGGCCAGATGTTCTAAAAAGTTAAACGTAGCCTCAAGCCTCATCAACCGGGAAATAACAAAAATCAGGCAAACAAAATGGCTAGTTAGGTCGCACTAAAGCATGGTGTATTACCACTATATAGAGGAAATTCATTTGTTCTTCTTTCGATTATGTATCTTACGAATTATGGTTGGACGGCCGACAACCGTAAGTGATAATACATTCGATTCACTCAAGGTAAATGACTGACCAGTCATGTGTCGCCGGTTTGCAAGATATACTTGTTGAACTCCAGTGTATCCCCTCTAGAGTACACTGATCGGAAGGTGGTTCAATACCTTGTCATAGTCGGAAACCGTTCTCTAATAAGCGCCCTGTGGTTTTTGATTTTATACTATGTATGTGGGGGGTGAGATGCAAGCATTTTTGTAACGACCCGTATTTTTTTCGTGTATAAATAATTTATTTAATTATTTAAATAATGGTTTGGTTATTTAAAATGACCAGAATTAAATAGTATTGAATATTTAATTAAAATAAATAATATAATAATATATTTAATTTTTGAAATAGTCAGAAATAGTGGAATTCACAAAATGGTGTGAATTGGATCATCGGTGATATTTAATTCAGTTTAGAATTGAATTAGAATAACAAATATATTATTTGAACTGCAGTTTGAACATATAATTATAATATAACTATAATCAAGCTCGAAATGGCGCGGTGGTTCTCTATTTGGCGATTTGAACTTCAACTGAATGTACATGGTCCATTTTAAATCGGATTTCTGTGAAACAAGAAACGTTAGGAGCTGGTGAAGTATATTTTTCTAGTGGAAGAGAAAAATCAAGATTTCATTGTGTAAATTTTGATTTATGTCCAAATCAAATTTTAGAAAAGTCGCTGTGGAATTCCTTTATAATTTATATCGATTTATTTATATTATAAAAGAATTTTTAATATAAATCGAATATCGATATAACTGGGAATTTTGAAATATCGAGTTATAAATCCTATTGGAGCTGTATGATATTCTATTGTGAATATATACGATAATATTTATTTTTAATATTAAATTTATATTTAAATGTTTTTAAATATATTTATATATTTAAAAGGGTTATTTAGAGCTTTAAAAATAGCCAGTTTTTCAAACGACCTAAGAATTCAATGAAACTAATTTTGTTGGATCCGCAACATCAAATTATTTCTAGATTTCAGTTTTCATGATTTTTGAAGTCAGTATGTGGTCGTACGGGATTTTAATGTGAGAAACAGTCGATATTTTGACAGTTAAAAATACGCTGTGTGAGAAAACGAAGTCGGAATTCGACGAAACCAGTTTCGTTGGGACCTTAATGTCAAACAGTAGCTACATGTCCATTTTCGTGATTTTTGGGTATCGTATGTGATCACAGGGATTTTAGAGGACAAAAACAAACAGCGATAGCTTAAAAATAAATATAAAAATCGAATAAAAAAATATTTTTATCTACCTTTAAATAACCTACCATTACCCTAACCCTAATTCTATTTTCTCTTGTCAAGGAAATCACGCCGCCACTGAAATAAAATTTCAAACGAGAAAATGATCTTCAAAAATCCAAAACAATTCATATAAAATGCTAAAAATCCCAAAGCTAGTATATTATCGATCCTGGTAGTGTACTCTTCAAGTCCAGGTTATTTTTGTGGAGCTCGACGTCATATTTCTATCGCTGGTTGTGAAAAGCGTCGCCTAGGGTTAACCGATTCGGGTATTAGAAGCTTCTATTCACGAATTCATGGTTGTAGTCATCCTTGTGGTGGAGTCTAGCATCGGTTGAGGAGATTTGGAGTTGATTGGTAGATAAACGTGTCGATCATTTCTGAGCGGGCTGGCTTGTCGTGACCGTCATCGAGTGGGCGAGTTGGGTTTCGACGTGGCAGTATTGTGCGGTTTTGGAAGAGATGAATAATGGTACCATTTGTTTGATTGTTGGTTGAAGTATTGGAGGAATTTGTATCCACGATGGCTGTGTGAGGAGCGGATATTTTAGTTCGACGGGAGGAAGGAGTTGAGGACCATGGGTATTCAATTGAGTTTTGGGCTGGGCTGATGGAAATAATGAGGCCCAACCGAAATTTAATTAAGTTATTTAATTTAAATTTTGTATATACTTGACATGTTAATATCTTATTGGTACGTGATCAGAATGGGACGAAACAAGATCCGTCGGGATCCTATGGACGGACACTATACGATGGAACTGACTGGAAGTCCATCGGAGCTCGTTACAATTTATGGCAAAATAAATTGTCCGTCTGAATCAAGCGATGGTTATCGTAATTAACGATGATCGTCTAATGTGAGTAAAACTCACTAACTCTTCTCAGTTATATTTTGCTAAAGTATTTTTAGAAATGATAAATAATGGTTGTTTACTGTGTGTTGGTTGTTTGGTTGAACTGCTAGACAGTTGATTGAAAATATAGATAACGATATAAATATAAATCGTTAATCAAATATTGATTCTGTTGAGCAGAATATTTCATAGTAAAATGAAATTGATGTTAATTTTATTGTTTAACATCTGTGGATACAGGGAAACAGGTCGGAGGGACCCAACTGGGTTCCTCAACATTTATTTTACTGTTTTTCATATATTGTGTTATATGATATGATATGAAATCTGTTGTTGATTTTGTATGGTTGAATGATACCAATCATTGTTATATGGTATGTTAAATACCATAAGGAATACTGGAATGCTAAAAAGGGAAATTTTCAATGTTATATTAAAAAAGAAATATTTATAAAATTAAAAGATTTTATAAAAAGAAAACTATTTATTTAGAAAATTAATAGATTAAAAAGGGAATACTTATTTGTTAATCAAATAGATAAAATTGAAGAGAAATATTTGTAAACAATTTACAAATAGGATTGAAAAGGGATATTTATTTGAAAAATAAATAGAATAGAAAGGGGAAATATGTGTAAAGGGAATTGTTAAATTATCAAAGGAATTACCTATAAAATCAATAGGTTTTATAAAAAGAAAATATTTTATAAATGAATAGAATTATCAAAAAGGGATTTATTTTGTAAATAAATAGATTATAAAAAGGAAATACTTGAAAAGTGAATAGAATAGTATAAAGGAGAATTTTACATTTGAAAGATTTAAACCCGTGCTTCACACACGGGCATAATATGATATGGATTTAAAGCAAAGGTTTTAAATAAAATCTATTCTAACCGATAGATTGAGAAGATAAATTTATAAATAATATTTTATAAATTAAATGAAATATTTATCATTGGATAAATAGAATATATAAGTTAGGACTTATATAGAGAAGTAAGAATCGATTTCAACATCGATATTTAAACTGAATAAATGTAGAGTGAATCGAAGGAGTTAATCAGTTAGGGTTAATTAGGTAGAGTTAATCGAATTAGAATTAATTGAATATTGGTTATTCAATTAGAGTTGATCGAATATAGTTATTGAGATAGAGTTAGTCAAAAATAGTTATTCAGGATGTGTTGCCATTTCGTACGACTGCTAGCGTAATTCGCAGGGCTGCAGATAGCCTACGGCAGTCGGATGTTTCCTGAGGGAATCAGGCGTAACCATTTTGATCGCTGCGATCTAGAGTCAAGCGAATGGAGTTAAATCGAATATTAGCCATTCAAAATAATGTTAAAATAGACACAGTTATTCGAATATAAATTAATCGAATATTAGTTATTAGATATGTGAGTTAAATAATTTGAGTTAAATAAATTGAGTTAATCAAGTTGAGTTAGTCAAAATGAGTTAATTCAAAGGAGTTAATCGAATATAGTTTATTCGAAAGGAGATTTATCGAATGTAAATCATTCGTAAAAAGTTGATCAAATGTAAATCATTCAAAGAGAGATTATAGAATATAGTTATGCGAAGAAAGAGTTATCGAATATAGTTTATTCGAAAAGGAGTTATCAAATAGAGATTATTCGAAAAAGAGAATTATACGTTGAATTCGATTATATCGAATTAGGGAAAGTTCTATTTACTTTCCGTCTTTAAATCAAGATGTATATTATTATTCAACTAGCTATTTGTTATTTATTCAAAATAAGGAATAAGAATTTTATTTAAGTTATTTTATTTCGAAAGCATGGGATTATAACACCATCGTTATAATCAAATGATTTGGTAAAAGAAGTAGATTTATAAATATAATCTGAGTTACGTAAGGAAGTGTATAAGATTTAAAAGGTGAACTTTGTTTATTTCGAGGTTAGAAACGTTGTTCAGTTAAGGTCTGAGAGGTAATTATACCCCAACTTGATTGACTTCGTTTTTAACTAAGGAGTAGTTAAGGTTCGATAGTGAAGATTGGTTAAGTGAATTTAGTTAGTGAGTGAAATGGCTTGAATGGGCAAAGATGTTTTATTTAAACATTAGTATAAATCCGATAAAGAAGTTTGGGAATGTTTTCCCAAATAAGAACCAGAAATGTTTCCTAAATTTAGAAAAATGAGAATTTACAAATGTATAGAAATGGGGAAATGGATAAATTAAAGATAATTTGAGATAAAGAGATAAGTATGGATTGATGATTTGATCGATCGAATTTCTATCTGGAAATAAGATCGTTGGTTATACACCTATTTTTCTTTGATAGTTAAATCACCGACTATCGAAGTTTTGACCATTTTATCGTCGTCAATATGAAGAGACCGGAATCAGATATATTATCTGAAAACCACTCTGTATGGACGTTAGCGTTGCGATCAAATATTGAAGACGGAGTTATGCAAGGGCTATCCTGTTTACAGAATAGTGCCTTCGGTTTGTCCAGTCCCAGGACAAACGTGAATGGACGAATGTCTGATAGAATATATCTAGCGGATCGCGTAAGTTGATCTCTTCAAATGTACTTAGGTTTGGTGGCGGAGGAATTCGTTTCTCTTAGCTTTATACCCGTGGTATTTTTGAGGAAATCAATTTGTGATTTGGCGGGTATGACGATATGGCATTCAAAGTAAATGAATGTATGATCTTTCAAAGGTACGTTATGACCTCAAGCCTCATCAACCGGGAAATGACAGAAATCGGGCAGGCAGCATGGCTAAGTGGGTCGCTCCCATTAGGGTGTATATTACCTATCTAGAGAAAATCCATTTCATTCTTTATCTATGTTCGATGCTGTCCCTTTTCGGGAAGACGGTGGGTAGCTCCCAACCGTTGGTGATATACATTCGATACACTCAAGTGAAATGAGTGGTCGGTCATGTGAGGGCCAGGTTGCAAGACGTTCTTGTTGAACCCAGTGTATTTGCCTCTAGAGATACACTATCGGCAGGTGGTCCCATACCTTGTCATTGTTGGAATCCAATCTCCAATAAGGGCCTGCGGTTTTTGTTTATATACTATATATATGGAACGTGAGATGCAAGCGTTCTGCTAGATTCTAATTACTTGTGATTAGACATTACTATAATATCAGAGAAGTATTGATTTCAAAAACTGTTTTGGGTTATCGTAAGGTAAAAGCCGTCCGTGTTTATGTGTGGTTCGGTCTTACGATTTTCTTTTCTTTTGAAAAGGATTTTGAAAAGTTAAACCCAATGATTTGAGTCCACTCACACCAGTCCCATGACTGACCCAGAGTTTATTTTGTTTTGTTTTCCCTAAACTCTTGGGTGCCCAAATTTGTACGGGCAGTCAAGTAGTTCAGGTCTTTACAGATATGCTTGGAAGAGCTTGAAGCAGGAGGCTTCAGGATTATAAAGCTATTGTTATTTCCCCTGGGTGTAAGTGTTGTACTCTGATAATGTTATTATAATGTTTTATTGCAAAGTTATTTTATGTATTATATTATATTCGTTCCGCTGTGAGATTCGTAATACTCTGATTCTGTTCTGTAGTGATCTTCTTCTTCTTCTATTCTAATTTTCTATCTTATCTATTCTCACCTTCTAACTTCTTTCTATTAATGATCAGGAGTTTCCGATGTCTGAATAGTCAACATGGTAGTTTTGTGTTGATTTTCGGAGTCGAAAATCCCAGTTCGTTACAATTTTTCTATATGGTTAATTATTTGATTTGATATTATTATAATATCATTGGATTTTAATATCAAAAATGTTTTGGGTTATTGTAAGGTAAAAACCATCCGTATTTATGTGTGGATCGGTCTTACGATTATCCTTTCTTTCAAAAGAATTTTAAAAGTTAAACAAGTTGGTTGGAGTTTACTCACACCGGTCCCATGACCAATCCAGAGTTTATTTTGTTTGTTATACCCTAAACTCTTGGGTGCCCAAATTTTTATGGGCGGTCAAGTGTTTCAGGTTTTACAGATACAGTTGTAGAAGCATGAAGCCTGAGGCTTCACCATTAGTTATTTAAAGTTATTTCCACTGTGATGTATACGTGTTGTACCCTGGTATATACATATATTCAATACAAATTTGTATTTCAAAGTTATGATACATGATATCTTATTTTGTTCAGTTCCACTGTGAGATTCTGATGTTCTCTTTTGTTCTATCTTCTGTAATTTCTATTTCTTTAACCTTAACTACTCGTATTTCTATGTAATTTGGGTTGGACGTGTGTTTTTTAGTCAACTTAGATAGTATGGATTTGCGAGCCATTACAATTTGCATTTGTGTATTTGCATCGATTCCAAAAAAATCGATGCAAATAACACTATTTGCATCAGTTGTAAGCACAACCTATGCAAATGAGGTGAAACAACAAGCATATTTTAAATTAACCACTCCTTTAAATAATGACTTTAGATGTTAAAAATATATACATATAGATAATTTTTTGAAGAGAAGAGAGCTATGCACATACGTCTCCGCACAACTTAATACTAAACATTTAAAATGTTAACTCATTTACTTTAAATCAACCACTCCTTTAAATAATGACTACAATTTAGAAAACATTTCATAAGTATCACCTGTGAATCTTCACATATACTAGTTACACTAAAATTGCTTGCAATTTAACTTTTCTTTTCATTATTCGTTAAGATAAGTTAATTCCTAAAAATTTAAATTTAACAATTGAACTTGTGTACTACAGTATTGCCGATATTCAAAAGTAAATTGTAATATTATTTTTCAGTCCTTAGAGGTATACAAATTTATGGATAAATAAAAGAAATTGCAAAAAATCAGATCATGAAGAATCAAAATAAACATGAACCCCTTCCCCACACACTTGGTTTTGGCTGTGTCCCCACAGTCAATACGTGGTACAATGGGAGTAAAGAAGAAAAATATATGCAAATTTACAATATAAGGTTTGTTAAAAACTTGATTGAAATCATAACCACCTAATCGTTCGAGCATTTGGTTGACTAAGTAACTAGGATCTTAAATGATTGTAGGATGATTCCCTTAATATCGGTGATTGACCACTCAACCCCGTTCTTATTTTTCAAAAGCCTTGAAAAAAGAGATACTTCTTGCTTAAGAGAATGCTCAATAAGAATTTTACCAAGAATTTTTTTGTCATTTTCTGTAACACCCCACCTCCATTAAGGTCACTCGCAAAGGGAATGCCTTAACTTCAATGGAGCGTTTTAGGTGAATATGAGACAGAAAATCACAACAAGACAGATATAAAACAGTACTTGAAAATTCAAAACTTTATTTATTGCAGCAGAAGGTAAATATGTTTGGTTACATCATCAAAACCATAAAGCAAAGTCAAGTACATCATATCCATCTTGATAAAACAAAGTACATAATCTGAAAGACATAATCCCCAACATTAAAATAGCCATAAATAAAGAGAAGATGAACTTTACTTCAGCGGTCCAAGAAATCTTCTAAAAGCAGTCCAAAATCAAGCTCCACTGGTGCTAGTTCCAACCTGAGCACCGGGGGGGGGGGGTAAGAAAAGAGATGGAAAAGGGGGGTCAGACATAAAGTCTGGCGAGTGCGATAATTCTAACAATATAATTAACAAAGTAACTAGGCTAAGGCATAAGTAGGAAAATAAGGAAATGATCATGAACCATTGAGTATGGCAGAGTAAATAAGGAAACATGATGATCAACGATATCGTTAAGCGCACCTAAACCACTATAGGATGATTACTAAACTACACCAACACTATGGGATAATCCCTAAACTGCACCGCCACTAGTACACTGCACCACCACTAGTCACCTTAAGGTTGATCCCGCCTACAGACTTAATAATTATATTGGTAGTTTCGTGCACCCCTAGCTGCCTTCATAGGTGCCGTCTGCCCCTATCTCCACTAGGTGTACCCACTACCCCCAAGCAATCGGCTCCCTAACTCGTAGATACCCATGTTGGCCCCACAGTGGGGTGTATCACTCCCTAAAGTGGCAACCCGATACCACCAAGAATGCACGACTTATACCTACACGATGCAACAACGTCTTACCTACCAGCCCGGGTCCACACACGCATATGAAACTGTTGGACTTGCGTTGCCACCGCTAACCCGGTTTGGCCTCTTACAGTCAAGCCCAGTATGCGTGTCCTGTTCTCGACTTGGGTCGAGCCCATAAAGATATGTATGGGTTACTGGTTGAAACGGGCCCCCATTACTTGACACAAGCTATCCACCTAAGCTTGGTCCCCTCTAGTACATCCCACTTAACTCACTTCTTATTCATGTTTCAATTTTGGTTAAGTGTTTCTAATTGTATTTCCAAATGCCACCCACTAGATTCCACATGCAACCCAAGGCACCCACTTAACCCCCTTATGTCCCACTATATGCTTATCTGGTTAAGTGTTTCTTAATTCATTAAGACCGTCACCTCATAAAGACCTCTCACATTAGACTGGCATTTGTGGCAGCTGGATTTGCCGGGCGGGTCCGGGCAGTCTTACACCACAAAAGAGCTTAACCTCGTGTCTTTACAATTGTTACGTATTTAGTTTGTGCCTAAGACCTCTCACATTAGGCTGACATTTGTGGCAGCTGGATTTGCCGGGCGGGTCCGGGCAGTCTTACACCACAACAGAGCCTAACCTCGTGTCTTAGACGATTAATTACTCCTAATTAATCACTCCCAATTTGAATTACTTTACCTATTCAAATTATCAATCAATTCCAAATTTAGCGATGTCCATAATTGACTCAACTATGTCCATCCATTTATGTATGTAAAATCATACCAATTTCACCACAAATTTATTTTCTGCCTTTTAAGGCATTTATGCTAATTAAATATTTTTAATATTATCCCCTTTTACCCCACGTAGTATGTTTGTTCGTTTAATGTAAAAATATACGTTAGACTCGAATAGTCTAACTCATGAAATAAAAGAAAACATCACATATATACACATAATTAAAACATAGATCTAACATAGAGGTGAACTTGCATACGTGAATGATGTTCTACATCTAAAACTTGCATAGGCCAAGATTACAACTTGCATAAACAAAATATGTCATGGATCCAAATTTAAAGGGGTGAACTTGATGAGAAAATGGTCACAAACTTGCATAAACATCATATGTCATAGATCTATATCTAAAGGTGTGAACTTGATGAAATAATAGCCACAAACTCGCATAAACATCATATGTCATAGACCTATATCTAAAAGGGTAAACTTGCATAGGTAATAACATAACATGATTCATATCCAACTCATATACTCACATATGTGATTTATACATCGCAACAATGGTGTAAACTAATATCTAACATGTAAAGTATCATGTAGAATTTAGCATATATCACAGCCTAACTTTCAATTAAATTTCACGTAAACTAGGTGCCATAGCCATGTAAAGTCACATATAATTCTACCCAAACTTGTATATGGTTCATGTTTGAATCAACATCTAAACTTTCTTACATATGATTTATCATATGAATCAATACAAACTAGCATAAGAAACATGATGATTTGATTGTATATAAAATTTACAATATGGATGATAACAACATAACTTTGCATCATAAATGATAGCATCACAACATAACATCATGGATATTTCAATCACAATCCTACAACATAATTACAACATGCAATCAATACTTCATATCACATCCATACAATCCGCGTTATAACTTAATCTAATTAAATTACTAATTATTTTGCTAAAACTATCGAACTCACAACTCAAAAGCAGTCTTGAGTTCTGAACTCTGATTTCTGGAGTTGAATTAGTGCTCCTTTGATGAAGATTCGCTGTTAGGGTTGATTAGTTCTGATTTGGTTGATGTTCTTCCTCTTAATTTTGGTGGCGGCTGCTCTAGGGTTCAAGACAACAGCATGACGACCATAGTTTTAGCTTTAATTCTGATTTAGGGTTTGAGCCTATGGGTCTTTTTATAGAGTTATGAATTAATTTAAGCCGTTGGATGATCTTAGGGTTAATCAAAACCATTCAATCATGATAGGGTGATGATTCAGCCCTAATGACTCAGCAAGGAGTCAGAAAGGACTCAACAACACGGGTCAGCCTGAACCAGAAAGCTGTGCAGGCTCCTACCTCGGCCTGGGCGCACTTGGCAGGTGCGCCAGTGTAAATATGTACTGGCGCACTTCCCAAGTGCGCCAATGCATTATTTTTTTCTTTCTTTTCGCCACCACCTTTCGTTCGTCCATAACTCTTTCATCCGATACTCGCTTCCCGCAAACTCGGACTCTATTTCAACCAGAATTCCGAGACGAACACAATGGCGCAACCCAATCCCCATAATTCTCACGTCTGAGATTAATTATTCTTTAATTTAGTTAATTCTATTATTCAAAAATCCGGGGTGTTACATTCTCCCCTCCTTAAAGGATTTCGTCCCCGAAATCTTTAAGTTAAGGAGAATGCATATCCTACCATCCAAACAACCATCTACTCAACCATCAAACACGGGCATCCATTGTCCTTATAAAATTTCTAATGCTGTATGAACATATGCAAGAAGTGTGTGTATATGTTCCTTATCTAATGCAAAATAAGGCGGTCTACTGATTCAGTTGACCTCCTTAATGCAAACCATGATAGCGCCATGCGTCCATTATGTATGCGAAAGAACCTTATCGATACATATTATTTCTACATGTGTGCACAACCATTCACCAAAATGCAACATCAATATGATGGTACAACCATTATTCATCCATTACTCAAATATGTACACGCATTTATATGCAATATGCGATATGAAGTGATTGAGCCGATCTAGTGCCTAAAGTGTGTGTATATGCATCCATGAGCAACCACTAGCAAACACTTGCATCCACATGCATCCATCATACATAACACGTCTCAAACACGTGTTTCAACCATAGGACTATCCTATCTAAAGGTCAAAGATACTAGCGAGAGGACACACTAAAGATAAGATAAGTACAAGATAAGCGATAAAGGAGAAATTAAAAGACATACCCTCGAAAAGAAAAGGGTATAATGAATGCATCTTCGCTTCCGTCTCCCAAGTAGCATTGCTCTTATCATCTTCCCATTGCACTTTGACTAGCTTGACCTCTTGATTCCTTAACTTCCTAATCTCCGACCCAAGAATGCGCGTAGGAGCTCGTCGAATCGTCGCATCACGCTCGATCTCCACCTCTCTAAGCAAGCTCGGCTCTACCACCTCCGCGGTCTCGTGCAAGCACTTCCTCAAGTGTGATACATGGAATACGTCGTGTACAACACTAAGTCTCTCGGGCAACTCCACTCTATACGCCATCTGCCCAATCCTTTCCTTAATAGGAAACGGCCCCACGAACCTTGGTGCTAACTTCCTAACGGACCCAAAGTGAACGACATTCCGTAATGGAGACACCTTGACAAAGACCATGTCCCCAACATCAAACTCAAGATCTGACCTCCTCTTATCCGCATAAGATTTCTGTCTATCTTGCGCCGTCTTCATCCTCCTTCGAATCAAATCGATCTTTTCCGAAGTCTCTCTAATCATATTGGGTCCAAGCAAGATCTTATCTGTAGACTCCCACCAACATGTAGGCAAATGACACGGCCGTCCATAAAGAGCCTCGAACGGTGCCATGCCAATGCTAGACTGAAAGCTATTATTATATGCGAACTCCACCAATGGAAGATGTTCCTCCCATGTACCTCCGAAATCTAAGACACACAACCTCAATAAGTCCTCTAGAATACGATTCACCCTCTCGGTCTGGCCGTCCGTCTGAGGATGATATGCGGTGCTCAAACATAACTGAGTCCCTACCGTCTCTTGCAAGCTCCTCCAAAATTCGCTAGTGAAACTAGGATCGCGGTCGCTCACTATGCTAGAAGGAACACCGTGCAAACAAACTATTTCTCGAATGTATACGGAGGCTAACCATGGTGCAGTCCTCTTACTCTTTACGGGAATGAAATGGGCGCTCTTAGTAAGTCTGTCTACCACGACCCAAATCCCCGTATTACCCTTTCTTGATCTCGGTAATCCATCAATAAAGTCCATCGAGATGTTTTCCCACTTCCATTGTGGGACCTCCAATGGGTGAAGCAATCCACCGGGCTTCTTTTGCTCTGCTTTTACTTGTTGGCACACCAAGCATCTAGCAACATATTCGGCCACATCCTTCTTCATGCCGGCCCAAAAGTAAACTCGTCTCATGTCCATGTACATCTTGTCCCCGCCGGGATGGATGGCCATCTTCGAGCGATGTGCATTATCAAGAACGGTCTTCCTTAGGTCATCGTCTTTTGGTACACAAAGTCTACCGTCCCTACGTAACCAACCCTTATCATCTAGGGTATACCTACGGAGATGGCTTTATGACTCCCCTCCTTTGAGCTTCTCTACTAACTCAACCAACTGTGGGTCGTCTCGCTGTGCCTCGCCAATCCGTCCCAAAAGCGTAGGTCTAACCTCTAAGGATGCTAGCAAACCAGGTGCGAAGTCAATGGAAGGTGTAAAATCAAATGTAGAGATGAACTCTAAACTTCGCCGCTCAACAAACAACGGACTCAAGGATAACCTTTTCCTACTTAAGGCATCTGCCACCACGTTACCCTTGCCAGGGGTATATGCTATCTCGAAGTCGTAGGACGCCAAGAACTCCATCCATCATAACATATCACCCTTCCCTAGAGACCACATGCCCTAAAATCCTCACTTCTTTCCTCCAAAATGGTATTTTGGAGAACTTAACTTTAAGTTGGTGCACTTGTAGGGTTCCTAAACTTTCCCTAAGATGTACGGCATGCTCTTCTCTGCTTCTAGAGAAAACCAGGATATTATCCCATGCAAAATCGTCACAACTATCTATCTCTCACACAGACCATCCTATTCGAACTCGACATCCCCCAAGTGCAAGCCCCAAAGGCCTATACCAATATCAGACAAACACCCAAGGTATACCTTCTTCGAATTTAGACGACCTACGTGAGATGATACTAGTAAGACGGTCAATCAACTGAGCACTTGACCGACTCTGGCTGTCCTTGCCAGTCTTGTTCCAAAACCACCGCTGATTACATAACTGGCTTTGCTTAATCTATTAAGCACATATGAAAACTTATTTCACGCCTCTGGGTAAACCCTGCACTTTATCAAAGACGTCTCCATACTCACGGACCACACAAACAGATTCCTAATCATCGTTATATGCGTCAGAAGATTCTAGGCAGTTAAGCATCACTGAACCCCTAGGGTCGCAAGAAATATGAGGGTCTTTCCATAACGAATCAATAGTCTAACTACCCTCCTTTCACAATCTAGGATGGCACCCCGCCTGGCTAGCCAATCCACCCCTAGAATCAAACTATAGCCCGTGAAACCAAGGAAAAAGGCGTTGCATTCAAACTCAACGCCTAAGATAAACACTCTCAAATCCCGACAAATCATAGAAAGATGAGCCGAACCACCAATAGGATTTGAGACTACTAAGGGATCAGTAACAAGACTAGTATCTAGGTGCAGTGTTTCAACTAATGATGTAGAGATAAACGAATGCGATGCGCCAGAATCGAATAAAGTACGGACAGGATGATCAAACAGAAAAACTAAACTTTCAATGGAAATTGCTCTACCTCGTTCTTGCAGCGGTGGGACCACAAGAGCCTGAACTTGTCCCCTTGCTTGCCCGGGTGCCATAAGAGCTTGCACCTGTCCTCTCGAGGTAGACCCTGCCCTCTGCCCTTTCTTTGGGCAGTCCTTAATAAGATGTTCCGCCTCGCCACAGTGGAAACAACCAGTCTTCTTTTTCTTTCTACAATCTTTTCTTAGATGGCCTGGTGTCCCACAGTTAAAGCATTTCTTCTTCCCCTTAGCATTGTTGCCTTTGCCACCTTTCTTGTTCTGTTGTTGCTGTTGCGACTTCTTTTGATCACCTTTCTTCTCAGGTGCCTTATTAGCATTGGCGCCCTTCTCCTCTTCATGCATGAGTGCCATGTCAACTAACCTCTCAAAGGTAGCCCCCATGGGAAGGTGGGTCATAGCTAACCTATGAAGCGGCTCGTTTAAACTCTTAACAAATCTTAGAGCCTTCTTTTCTGGAGTGTTCACCAAGTCTAAGCCAAACCTTGCCAATTGGTACTCTTTCACCGATAAATTCCCTTGCTTTAGTGACACGAACCTTTCCATGTATAGATTCTCTTCAGCCCGTGAGAGAAACTTCGCCTCAAATCTTTGCCTAAAATCTGACCATGTATCAACTGGACGACCCCCATTAGTGACCTCCCACCAAAACGAGGCCTCATCCTTCATTAGCCACGCAGCTAGATGGACTGTCCTTCCATCATCCACTCCAAAGTTCCCAAACAGTTCTTCCTCCTCCTTTAGCCAGTTACGAGCTTCAACAAATGTCTCCGTCCCGTGAAAAGGTTTTCCACCCATTGCTCTAAAGTCCGTACATATCTTAGCAGAAGTATCGACGCGAGGAGGAGCAGGAGGATCATTTGGTGGACATGCGGCGGCGGCCCTAGCTTCAAGATAATGACGAAACCAACCGGGTACATGAACGCCCTCTGGTATCTCGGATGCTTCAGACATGCGGAAACGAAAAAGGAAAGATTCAATACGACAAGGACTGAAGGAAAGATATATGGCTCTTGGGGTTATGCTTTCTAAAATATACTTTTCTCTTGAAAATACTTTCCTTAAAACATACCTTTGAAAGTACTTCTTTATAAAAATTGTTTTGAAAAATAGATTTTCAAAAGTTCATATCTGTTCCGGTAACCTTCAGCTCTGATACCACGTGTAACACCCCACCTCCATTAAGGTCACTCGCAAAGGGAATGCCTTAACTTCAGTGGAGCGTTTTAGGTGAATATAGAACAGAAAATCACAACAAGACAGATCTAAAACAGTACTTGAAAATTCAAAACTTTATTTATTGCAGCAGAAGGTAAATATGTTTGGTTACATCATCAAAACCATAAAGCAAAGTCAAGTACATCATATACATCTTGATAAAACAAAGTACATAATCGGAAAGACATAATCCCCAACATTAAAATAGCCATAAATAAGGAGAAGATGAACTTTACTTCAGCGGTCCAAGAATTCTTCTAAAAGCAGTCCAAAATCAAGCTCCACTGGTGCTAGTTCCAACCTGAGCACCTGGGGGGAGGGGGGGAAGGAAAGAGATGGAAAAAGGGGGGTCAGACATAAAGTCTAGCGAGTGCGATAATTCTAACAATATAATTAACAAAGTAACTAGGCTAAGGCATAAGTTGGAAAATAAGGAAATGATCATGAACCATTGAGTATGGCAGAGTAAATAAGGAAACAGGATGATCAACGATATCGTTAAGCGCACCTAAACCACTATAGGATGATTACTAAACTACACCAACACTATGGGATAATCCCTAAACTGCACTGCCACTAGTATACTGCACCACCACTAGTCACCTTAAGGCTGACCTCACCTACAGACTTAATAATGATATTGGTAGTTTCGTGTACTCCTAGCTGCCTTCATAGGTGCCGTCTGCCCCTATCTCCACTAGGTGTACCCACTACCCCAAGCGATCAGCTCTTTAACTCGTAGATACCCGTCCTGGCCCCACAGTGGGGTGTATCACTCCCCAAAGTGCCAACCCGATACCACCAAGAATGCACGGCTTATACCTACACGATGCAACAACGTCTTACCTACCAGCCCAGGTCCACACACGCATATGAACCCGTTTCGCTTGCGTTGCCACCGCTAACCCGGTTTGGCCTCTTACAGTCAAGCCCAGTATGCATGTTCCGTCCTCGACTTGGGTCGAGCCCACAAAGATACGTATGGGTTACTGGTTGAAACGGGCCCCCATTACTTGACACAAGCTTTCCACCTAAGCTTGGTCCCCTCTAGTACATCCCACTTAACCCACTTCTTATTCATGTTTCAATTTTGGTTAAGTGTTTCTAATCGTATTTCCAAATGCCACCCAAGGCACCCACTAGATTCCACATGCCACCCAAGGCACCCACTTAACCCCCTCATGTCCCACTACATGCTTATCTGGTTAAGTGTTTCTTAATTCATTAAGACCGTAACCTCATAAAGACCTCTCACATTAGACTGGCATTTGTGGCAGCTGGATTTGCCGGGCGGGTCCGGGCAGTCTTACACCAGAAAAGAGCCTAACCTCGTGTCTTTACAATTGTTACGTATTTAGTTTGTGCCTAAGACCTCTCACATTAGGCTGACATTTGTGGCAGCTGGATTTGCCGGGCGGGTCCGGGCAGTCTTACACCACAAAAGAGCCTAACCTATTGTCTTAGACGATTAATTATTCCTAATTAATCACCCCCATTTTGAATTACTTTCCCTATTCAAATTATCAATCAATTCCAAATTTAGCGATGTCCATAATTAACTCAATTATGTCCATCCATTTATGGTATGTAAAATCATACCAATTTCACCACAATTTTATTTTATGCCTTTTAAGGCATTTATGCCAATTAAATATTTTTAATATTATACCCTTTTACCCCATGTAGTACGTTTGTTCGTTTAACGTAAAAATATACGTTAGACTCGAATAGTCTAACTCATGAAATAAAACAAAACATCACATATATACACATAATTAAAACATAGATCTAACATAGGGGTGAACTTGCATATGTAAATGACGTTCTACATCTAAAACTTGCATAGGCCAAGATTACAACTTGCATAAACAACATATGTCATGGATCCAAATTTAAATGGGTGAACTTGATGAGAAAATGTTCATAAACTTGCATAAACATCATATGTCATAGATCTATATATAAAGGTGTGAACTTGATGAAATAATAGCCACAAACTCGCATAAACATCATATGCCATAGACCTATATCTAAAAGGGTAAACTTGCATAGGTAATAACATAACATGATTCATATCCAACTCATATACTCACATATGTGATTTATACATCGCAACAATGGTGTAAACTAATATCTAACATGTAAAGTATCATGTAGAATTTAGCATATATCACAACCTAACTTTCAATTAAATTTCATATAAACTAGGTGCCATAGCCATGTAAAGTCACATATAATTCTAACCAAACTTGTATATGGTTCATGTTTGAATCAACATATAAACTTTCCTACGTATGATTTATCATATGAATCAATACAAACTAGCATAAGAAACATGATGATTTGATTGTATATAAAATTTACAACATGGATGATAGCAACATAACTTTGCATCATAAATGATAGCATCACAACATAACATCATAGACGTTTCAATCAGAATCCTACAACATAATTACAACATGTAATCAATACTTCATATCACATCCATACAATCCGAGTTATAACTTAATCTAATTAAATTACTAATTATTTTGCTAAAACTATCGAACTCACAACTCAAAAGCAGTCTTGAGTTCTGAATTTTGATTTCTGGAGTTGAATTAGCGCTCCTTTGATGAAGATTCGTTGTTAGGGTTGAGTAGTTCTGATTTGGTTGTTGTTCTTCCTCTTAATTTTGGTGACGGCTGCTCTAGGGTTCAAGACAACAGCATGACGACCATAGTTTTAGTTTTAATTCTGATTTAGGGTTTGAGTCTATGGGTCTTTTTATAGAGTTATGAATTAATTTAAGCCGTCAGATGATCTCAGGGTTAATCAAAACCATTCAATCATGATAGGGTGATGAGTCAGCCCTAATGACTCAGCAAGGAGTCAGAAAGGACTCAACAACACGGGTCAGCCTGAACCAGAAAGCTGTGCAGGCTCCTGCCTCGGCCTGGGTGCACTTGGCAGGTGCGCCAGTGTAAATATGTACTGGCGCACTTCCCAAGTGCACCAGTGCATTATTTTTTTTCTTTCTTTTTGCCACCACCTTTCGTTCGTCCATAACTCTTTCATCCGGTAATCGTTTCCCGTAAACTTGGACTCTATTTCAACCAGAATTCCGAGACGAACACAATGGCGCAACCCAATCCCCATAATTCTCACGTCTGAGATTAATTATTCTTTAATTTAGTTAATTCGATTATTCAAAAATCCGGGGTGTTACATTTTCAAAGTATGCATACTTAAGAAAGTAGAGGTTTGAGCTCTTACCTAGGTGGTTCCTCAATCAAAAAATTTGGTTGAGCTTCAAATCAACTATAAGAAGTTCAAAATAAAGCATTCCTTCTTTCTCATTTGGCATGTCGTTGAGAAATAGTTTGCACTTGGCCTCTCTTTCATTACTAATATTAATTGTTTCACTTTCAAAGTCTACTTGAATTGCTCTAACTTCCATCGTTTGGTCGATCGGTTCATTTGATTGATTTTCTAAATTGAAGATGTTAAGGTCCAAGGACATGTTATGGATTGAAATGCTCATCTAACCATTTCAAACATTGATCATGACATTTGAGGTGGCTAAGAAAGTTCACCCTTATATTAAAGGATTTTAATTCGAAGGATTGCTCATGAGTTGTGTCTCAAGGACAATGAAATCAACGGGAATATGAATTGCTCGACTCCAATGAGTACATCATCAATTTCTCCTACAAGCTGCTTAATTGAAGGATTGATGTATCGAAGCATAATTACCGTTGGTTTGGGTTCACCTAAGCCTAGTTATTCATATACCAAGTTTGAGATAAAATTTACAGTCGCACATAAGTCTGTCAAATGCTTGTTAATTGTCTTATCTCCTATCATGCATGGAATAGTGGGACAACTAGGATCTTTGTGTCTGATTTGAATAGATTGAGATATGAATTTATTTAGACTAGCTGTAAAGAAAACTTGTTTAGATAGTTGAGTGCATCGTTTTTGCATGCACGAGTCTTACAAAAATATGGCATAAGCCGGGAGTTGTTGAATTATATCTAATAGAGGAACGTTGAATTTAACTTGTTTAAAAATTTCAACAACCTTATCTATTTTCTTCGAATGTTTATAGCATGAAGTCTATGGGGAAATGAAGCTTGCAACTCAGTAGATTCATCTACTTGAATTGGAAAAGAATTAGGCTTAGATTTTGGTTTGAGGTTTGACTTGATGTTTAGTTCAGGATTACTTGTGATTTTCGATGTGTCAAGAGGAATAAGAGTATTGAAAAAAGTCTTTGATAAGTCGTTTGGGTTGAAAACTTGGTTGTCGATTTGATTACTGGGTCCCAAAGTGGTTATTGCGTTTACTTGGTTCGAGTTGTTATCTTGAATGACATAAGTTTAGTTGGGGTTAGAACTTTGATTTCTTGGGTTTGGAATTGGCTGATTCGGGAACGCTTCTTTCACGTTCCCTAGAAGAGATAAATAATTGACTCATTTGGAATTCCAGTTTCACGATTGATTGACTCATATTTTGCATGTATGATAATAACAAGTTTAGAAAATTGTTGTTTGATTGAATATTTTGAGTTATTGCCTTAATAAGAGTTTCCAAACATTTTTCAAGAAATGTCATTCCTTTTATCATCTTGGGGAGTAAAAGTTTGCTGCGCTTGACATTAAGAAGCAGGCGCTGTGTTTGGTTGTAACTGAAGATTCGAAGCATTGTTTGGAAATGCTTGAAAAGAGGGTCGAACCAAATTCAAATTGTTTTGATTCTAAGAGAAGTTAGTATGACTTCACCAACCGAGGTTTTACGTTCGAGAGAATGGGTTGTTCCTAATTTTAAAGCGCTGAGTTGTTATAGCGAGTAAGGGCATTGACCAACGATATGATTAGGATCATTACATTTATGGAATAGAGATTGAGAAGTTTAGTTCATTTGATTAATTGAAAAAATATTATCGATTTTTTTTCATGGCATCGAGTTTCGCTTCTAAGGCTAGAGATAATCCTACATAATGGGTGTTCGATCTTGAATAGTTTGATTTCTTGTTAGGTCGTTCTCATCGAATTAATTTTTTAGCTAAATTTTCAATAAACTGCCAAGCGACATTGCGATGTTGTACCATAAAATTTATTTGGCACATTGATTCAAGCATATTTCGTAAACTATTTTGAAGACCATCATAAATAATTTGGCAAAAAGTTTGTTTTTCTAAATTATGATGTGGATTTTCGATTAAAATACTCATAAATCTTTCAAAGTATTTTACAAAAGATTCACCCTTCAAATTGATGAAAATTTACAATTTCATTTTGAATGTTAGTTGTTTTTTTAAGGGGTAAAATTTCTATAACAAAACATTTACAAATTCACCCGAGTTCTAATCAAGTTTGAAGGTAAGCTATACAATAATTTTTCAGCGTAATTAGTAAGTGTGAATGAAATTAACCTAAGTTTGATTCCGTCATCACAAAAATGTTGAAGTTTAATAGTTGCAAACTTGTTCAAATTTCGATGGAATGATGTAAGGACCACCAGCTTCAAAATTGTCAAATTTTGGAAGTGTGTTAATGCGAGTCGAATGAATTTCAGAATGATTTACCATTGGATTGGGCAAAAAGAAGCAAGAAGGGACAACCACTCGACTAGTGAAGATTCTATTCCATGAGAGTTCGAGGTGGGCGTTCTTTAACCATTTTGGAAGTAGTTCAGTTCGAATTAAACGATTTTACATAATATTGCGGGTCCAGATGGTTATATACACAAGAGAAAGAAAAACGAGAGAATGAGATGAAAAAAAAGGATGTGTGGGTTGAAACGAAATAATTTTTTGTTCTGTTTTCTTTTTTTCGAAAGAGTTTGTTTATAAGAAAAATCTTTTTTTAACAATGATTTTTTTGTTTTTGTTAAAAAAATGTTAATCAGAAATGTGTTTTCTTACTTTTTTTGTTTGAAAAAAAAACAGTATATGCTGAAAGAAAAACGTTTTTTTATATTTAAATATTCTGTTTTTTATATATGCAAGAACCAATGCATCCAAATGAAGTTAAAGACTTAATTAGAAGTTTTCTATCCTTGATAACTCCCAACTCAAATCTATGTTAAGAAACTCCAATTTAAATTAGCACAAAAATTCTTGATCAAGTAACGAACATGATTAACCAGTGCATCACGAATCACAATAGCAATACAAATGAAAGTTTAAGTATCTTTACACTTTAAAATCAATGAATCACCATGATATTTATAAATGGTTGAAACTGTGGTTTTTTAGACACCAAGAGAGAATTTCGGTAAGGTAAATCAAGTTATCAAAACAAAAGCTTGCCCTAGATGAGCCCATGACACCCTTAAGTCCAATGCTTAATCTTTATTATTAGTTAATTTTCTACGATGAGATGCAATATTTTAGGTCAGTGAAGGGTAATGAACTACCCACCTTATGTGAATTTGGGTGTTTCCCTTAAGAAAATAAAAATGAAATGAGATGAATGGAAAACAAATATTAATTTTGTATTGAGAATGAAACTACGAATGAATTTATTTAATGCAAATGCATGCAAGCAACAATGCAAATAAATAAAATAGAGTTAAGAGAACAATACCAAAGCATGCAAAATTTATTAGTTATTTATCTTAAAAGCTGCAATTGTTTGTTTTTAGCAAGCACGCGAAGCTAAGAAGTTTAACAAGCGATCCATATTCTTTTCATATTTTGCATTCTGAAAAAGAAACAAAAAAAGATTTTTTTATTCTTTTAATTCCAAGAGCAAAACAATAAAAACCTTATGGAGGAAAGCTAAATATAATTCACATAACACATGTGACACAAAGATCGATTCTAAAATAAAATTAAACCCTTTTTAGTTTCAGATTTTTTTTTCCTTTTTAATGAAGGACTACACTATAACAAGGGGATTGTTAAAGGGACTCCACATTTGGTTAAGGGGGGTTCAATTTTAATTTTGTGTATAATTGTTATTGGGGGTACAAAATAAATAAGTCTTCCCTTAAACATATTAATTAAAATTCCGATATTAACCCATATCATCCTCATTAATAAAAATCATAAAACCTAAATCTTAATTAAATACTTACAAGTTAACACTGCACGTAAAGATAAAAAAACTGATATAATTAATGTAATGGAGGCACAAGAAAGTTTTATGGGAGATTGGAAGGCATTGAATCAGGTAATTATTTGTAATTTCATATTCGAATTGATATGTTTAATTTAAATTAAATGCAGAAACGAAAATTTTGATCTAACGTGTTGCGTATTTTATATTGTTGTTTATTTTGTCAATGATTTTTTTATCAATTGTTTTTTATTTCTGAAAGCATGCTTTTGTACTTTGCGTTGAATTTAGTGTGTTAGGTATTAACAAAATTAAGTGAAGAGCTAGGGCCATTTAGGTCTCCTTTTCCTTTTCTTTTAAAATAATCAAGACCCCCTTTAACAAAAAAATTAAGCTGGAGTTCCCTTAAAATCATTCCCCCTTAACCAAATGTGGAGTCCCTTTAACAATCCCCTATAACAAAATTTCAGAAGGGGGCCACGTGGGCAAGCCCACAAGCCGGCTCGATATCCCAAAGTTCCCTCATGTATACTTGGAACCTGATTCCCTTTTGTTCATTCAATCACAAAGTCAATTACGAAATCAAGATAACAAGGAAAAACGAAACTAAATAGGGAAAAGGGAAAAAAATAATGAAGAGAAGACTTTGAGAGCAGTTTGAATTAAATCAGGGAAGGCAATTGCTTCGATTTGGGGATTTCAGTTGGAGGGGGGTGGTTGCAGATTCGTGGTTGGAGCAAGGATGGGTGAGGTCATAGTTGGATTTCCTATTGGAATCAAAATCAACAATTTAAGGCTGATTCCATTGTTGCAGTTTGCTGGTTGGGTTGTTTATGAGGTGAGGCCTAAGGTGGAAGCGATGGTGGATGAAGTCAGGTCTGCGATGATTGAAGCAGATGTGAGATTTTAATTTGTTGTTCGCGATGGTTGAATGGGCAGGTTGTAGTGGCTGATGAAGTTGTGGGTAGGTGGAGTTTTGACGAGAAGTGGTGTTCGTTTGCTTGGGTGTAGAACTGCGGGTTGTAACGTCCTGGAAATTTCAGCAATTGAATATCGGATTAATTAAAGATTTAACGATGAATAATCAATTTTATATCAATACTCGAGTCGAAAATTAAAAATCAAATATATGATTTTGAGTACAAATTGAATTCAATATTTAATTCAGATTGATTGGTTGACTTAATATTTATTGTTGAATATTTGAATTGAAATTTATTGGATAATTGAACTGGATTTAAAATTTGATGGAAAAATATATATGGTTAAATTTAAAGATAACGTTATTAACATTAAATACTTTGGAATTTTATTCGGTGAAATATATGGAAATTGGCATTGATGTGTGTGTATTTGTATATATAAAGAAAATGGAATTTTACATTTTAAATTTGGAATCGAATGGAGTGGTCATTATGAAATCAGAGAACCGATAAATAATAAAATAACGTTGTACACAAACAAAATTAGATTACAACCAGATTAATTTTATTGGATTCAGAACGCGAAGACGAGGAGATGCGTGTATTTTTTATCGCATCCGGAGATTGTGTTGGCGGTACGAGTTTCGAATGTTACGCGGTAATTTGCGGTAGAATTTATATTAAAGTAAACATAAATATAACATATCCTAAACATTACCTACCTCAATTATTTCTACGTTGACCTATCTCTGATATATGCACAGGTATCCTACAACCTAGTGAAATAATGTCGTTCTTATCCATTTTGTTTGTTCTATAAAAACCAGCCCTTCCCATCTTCTTCTGTCAATTTTACCCAAACTGAAATCCCTTTCCCAAAATCTGAAATTATAGTCGAAGCCAAATTTACCCCCTTTCTTAAGTCGGCCGCTTCCTCCTTCCGTTGATCGAAAACCTAAAGCCACCGCCCTCATCATTGTTCGAAGCATCACCGCTGACCCCTCCTCTAATCAAATCGCCATCACTTCCATTTCCTTCAGATCAAAGCCGAACCCTTTCACTGCGTCCCCTCCTGGTGCAGCAACCACCATCGCTCAAGCATTAACCACTCCTCCACAATTGAAGCCAGGCACGTAACTAGAAAATCACTCCATCATTGCGGCTATTAAAGGTGAGATTCGACTCATGATTATCTTATTTTAAAGTAGTTAACTTCTATAGATACTAAAATTAAATAGTTAGTGGGTTATTTCCTTGTTGGTCGTTGCGTTCTTTTGGGTGTAGTGTTCTGGATATTACTTTTTTGAGTGTTAGAACTTGATTGTGTTTGTGCGTGAAGGCCGGCAGATGTGTGTGTATATATATACACTTTGGTATATGTATGTATATATGCATTGTAGGCATACGTATATACACAAGAAATTATGTTGCCTTGGGTGGTTTTCATCTAAGTTATGACCCTGAAGTTGACTTGCTCCCCTATATCCCAGTTTTGATTTGGCAAGCCACTTGACGAGCCGTGTCCTTTGTTTCCTCATTTATGAATTTGTATGTTGTTTGGCTAAAACAGTCTGTTGTCTACTTGATTATTTACCTATGCTGACCTGCTTTAGCCTTGTTGTCGAAACCTATTTGTATGCTTCCCTTGATCTTCATTTTCCGTTTACCATGAGTCCACTGCCGAGTGCTTGCTGGTGTATATGTTCATGATACATTCTGAACTGTGCTATTCTTTTAAACTGCTGTTGTTGTAACTTGAAATATGTTGCGGTACTACTTCTGTTTCACTATATTGACCCATGTTAACTTGCAAAATATAAATCAATGGTAACTTGCATGTGTATTTGTAACCTGCGTATGTAGTAAAGAAAGTTCCCTTCATTTTTAAGCATATACAGTAAAATCTGAGAAATGGGTTAAATAGTTGGGTTTATAAAATACTGCTACCCCATTGTTTCATGTATACACTCTAAAGAGGAAGACAATTTGTCTTGCTGAAAATATGGTTGCATTCATGTTTGATTTACTCTATTATTTTGATCTCAGTCCTATAAGGATTTAAACCGTATTTATAATAGAGTTAAATAAATGAATTAAAGAGGAACTTAAATCTGTAAATAGATTCCATTTTGTTTACCAATTATATATATAGTATCATTCTCGAAGGCCTAACAATGAATATAAATTTATTTTATTTTTACATTTTTTTTAATTTTGAACTTGCTAAGACCTAAGCTTGGTGAACCGCCTAAGAGACCATGATGTAGCCCAATCATTTTTTCACAAATTACCTAAGTGATCATAGAGGTAATTATATTAAATTTAATACAATTATCATAAGTTTCTACTCCATGTTTGTAACGTTGTAAAGCTCTATATGATACGATACCATTGTACGTCAAATAGAATCAACATTATTTGTAGTATTTTAAGCTTTATAAATGACACTGCTCAACTGTTGTTGAACTTATCAGCATTCATTTTGAAGTGTAAATATTTTGTACATGTGTCCGTGTCCTTTTACCAATTTATCTTGTATTTTTGTCTTGTGTTCACTTAGGCTTGTCAGCTCTTTTCTTTGGGTTCGGTTATATTTAACCCATGCTGAAGTTTTAAATTTGGAAAATATATTATTGGGTGACCTTTTACAATGCTTACTTTTTACCCATTTAAACAACATATACTTATAATGGTCTTTCCTTGAGTCTGCACCCTTTATTTCAACATTTGCCTTGCCCAGTTAATATATACGTAGTGAATTATGTCTTGCTTGTTGCCCACTTCCATTTCCTATCGTCATGTGCTATAGCCTCCTTTGGGTGTAAGCTCTATTTCGGTCTTGCTGGTGCATGCTATATTTTGTGTACTTATTTACTCACTACCCACTGGCATTGAATACCGGTACATGCTGCATTACCTTGCAACTTGCTATCTGTATTGCCACACATGATATTTGACTCATGTAGGTTGCTTTGATCCAATGTATTTTGGCAGTTGCATGAATTTTGATACTTGGATATTTTGTAATGATCCGAAAAAAGGCGATCTTGGTTATCCGACATACAACACATATCGAACATCCAAGGATCGAAAATACCGGTAGTTAATGAAAGAAATTAGAGGGTGAGGAAAGATAAGATAGAAACTTAGAATAGAAGAAGAAGAGGATACAACATCAGAGTAACACGAATCTCACAACGGAACGAACAACATATAATAGATAACATATCCTTGAAATAAAATCAGTATATGTATACAGTAACATTATCAGAGTACAACACTTACAACACAGAGGAAATAACTATAGCTATATAATCCTGAAGCCTCCTACTCCAAGCTCTCCAAGTATATCTGTAAAATCCTGACTACTTGACTGCCCATACAAAATTGGGCACCCAAGATTTAGGGAAAACAAAACAAAATAAATTCTGGGTCAGTCATGGGACTGGTGTGAGCAAAACAGTTTAAAACAGTTTGAACAAGTAAAAGATATCTCATAAGACCACTCCGTATAACGGAACGGGTTTTTCCCTTATGAGAATCCAAAATATCTTTATATCAAAAACCTTTTGATATTATAATAATGTCTATCAACCACCATATCATAATCATCTAGCAGAAACGCTTTCATCTCACGTTCTACATATATAGTATACAATCAAAACCACAAGCATGTATTGGGTAATGGATTTCCAACTATGACAAGGTATGGAACCACCTTTCGCTAGTGTACCTCTAGAGAGGAATACACTGGGTTCAACAAGAACATCTTGCAACCCGGCCACACATGAGCGACCACTCATTTCGCTTGAGTGTATCGAATGTATATCACCAACGGTTGGGATCAGCAACCGTTTCCCGAATGGGACAACATCGACAATAGACTTTTAGAAGTAAATGAAACTCTAGATCAGGTGATTATACACCCTAATAGGTGCAACCTACATAGCCATGCTGCCTGCTCGATTTTTGTCATTTCCCGGTTGTGAGGCTAGAGTCCACGCTTATCTCTGACAGATCACACATTTATTCACTTTGAATGTCATATCGTCATACCCGCTAAATCAAAAATTGATTTCCCCAAAAATACCACGGGTATACAGCTAAGAGAAACGAATTCCTCCTCCACCAAACGTAAATACGTTTGAAGAGATCAACTTACGCGATCTATTAAATATACTCTATCAGGCATTCTTCCATACAGGTCGTCCTAGGACTAGACAAACCGAAGGCACTATTCAGTACATCCATCTTGGGCAATCTTTACCTAAGATTTATACAACAGCCCTTGCACTTTACTCCGTCTTCAATTATCTTTGGCATATATGATTCACAACACTTATGCCACTACGGAGTGGTTCTTTGGATAATAATCCAACCGGTCTCTCCATATTAACAACGTTAAAATGGTTAAAACTTTGATAGTCGGTGATTTAACTATCAAACAAAAAAACACGTATGCAAACAACGATATTATTTCCAGATGAAAATTTTATCGATCAATCACCATTGAACATTTATCTCTTTAGTTCATTAATTTACTTATCTCCTGTTTCCATATATTCAACATTTCTTATTTTCTATTATTAGAAAACATTTCTGATTCTTATTTGGAAAACATTTCCAAAACTCCTTCAATACCAAACCTTACCATTCCTTAGTTAAGAAGGAAGTCAATCAAGTTGGGGTTTAATTACCTTTAATACCTTAACTGAAAAACGTTTTAACTTCGAAATAGTCAAAGTTTATCTTTTAAATCTTTAACAAACTTCCTTACGTAACCCTCGGATTTCTATTTACGAATCCACTTCTTTTACAAAACATTGGTTATAATGATAACGTTATAATCCCTCCTTTCGAAATATCAAATTTCAATTTTAACCTTTATTCTTTAATGTGAATAAATAAACAAACACCTAATTTATAAAAAAATAAATCTTGATTTAAACACCAGAAAATAAATAATACTTTCCCGAATTCGATATAATCGAATTCGACGATTAACTCTCTTTCGAGTAATCTCTATTTGATTAACTCTCCTTCGATTATCTATATTTGATTAACTCCCTTTCGAATACCATATTCGATTTATTACTTTCGAATACCATATTCGATTTACTAATATTTGATTAACTAATGTTCGACTAAACTCTATTCGATTAACTCGACTCGACTAACCATGCTCGACTAACTTCTTTTGAATAACTATATTCAATTTACTTACCTTCGAATACCATATTCGATTTACTTAACTTTCGAATACCATGTTCGATTTACTCCTCTCGAATAACTATATTCGATAATCTCTCTTTCGAATAAACTATATTCAATTAACTCACTTCGAATAAATTATATTCGATAACTCTTTCTTTCGAATAAACAATATTCGAAAATCTCTCTTTTCGAATAAACTATATTCGATAAATTTCTCTTCGAATAAACTATATTCGATTACTCCTTTTCGAATAACTAAATTCGATTAACTCCTTTTGATTAACTCATTTGGATTAACTCGACTTGATTAACTCCATTTGAATAACTCTAACTAGTTAACTCTAACTGGTAAACTATAACTGGTTAACTCTAACTGATTAACTCTAACTGGTTAACTCTAACTCTAATCGATTAACTCTAACTGGTTAACCCTAACTCTAATCGATTAACTCTAACTGGTTAACTCTAACTCTAATTGATTAACTCTAACTGGTTAAATTTAACTCTAACCGATTAACTCTAATCGAATAACTAATATTCGATTAACTCATTTCGATTTACTCTTTTGAATTAACTCCTTTGAATCATTTCCTTTTGAATTATCTCCTTTGGATTATCTCCTTTGAATTATCTCCTTTGGATAATTATTCCTTTTCTATTTGTTTACTTAACAAATAACTATTCCCTTTTCAATTCTATTTATTTAACAAATAAATATTTCTTTTATCTTTCCTATTTATTTAACAAATAAATATTTCTTTTATCTTTCCTATTTATTTAACAAATAAATATTTCTTTTATCTTTCCTATTTATTTAACAAATAAATATTTCTATTTAATCTATTTGTAAATGTTTTACAAATATTTCCTATTTATTTAACAAATAAATATTCCTTTTCAATTCCATTTGTAAATGTTTATAAATATTCCCTTTCCAATTCTATTTGTAAATGGTTTACAAATATTTCCTTTTTATATTTATTCTATTTATTTAACAAGTAAATAACCCTTTTATACTTCTATTTATTTCTTAAATAAACATTCCAATTTAATTCTATTTATTTAAAAATAAATAATTCTTTTCAATTCTATTTGTTTGACAAATAAATATTCCTTTTCTATTTGTTTCACAAATATCCCTTTTCAATTATATTTGTTTCCACAAATATTTCCAATTATATTATATTTGTTTCCACAAATAATTCCAATTCTATTATATTTGTTTTCACAAATACAATTTATTTTTCAATATACACTTTGAAAAATCCCTTTGTATATTCCAGTATTTATTATGGTGTTTCAAATACCATATATCACTGCTCAGTATCACCCAACGCACACAATCAACAACAGATTGTATATCACGTCATATATCACAATATATATGAAAAATAGTAAAATAAATGTTGAGGAATCCAGTTGGATTCCTCCAACCTGTTTTCCTGCATCACAGATGTTAAACAATATAATTCACATCAATATCATTTCATTATGAAATATTCTGATAACCAGAATCAATATTCGATTAACGATATATATATATTTATATATCGTTATCTATAGTTTTAACCAATACACAAGCAATTCAACCAAACAGTTAACACACATCAATCAACAAATGATTAACAGTTCTAAAAATACGTTATAAAAATATAAATGTTCAGAGTTGGTGAGTTTTACTCACATTGGACGATCATCATTGATAACGATAACCATCGCTTGATTTAGACGGACAATTTATTTCACTATAAATTGCAGCGTGCTCCAATTGACTCGCGGTTAGTTCCATTGTGTAGTGTCCGTCCATACGATCCCAACGATCTTGTTTCGCTGATTTTCGTTCACGTATGATAAAGTTATTTCTATTAGAAGATAATACACATTTAATTAAATTAAACTTGGATTTAATTATAAAGGGCCTTAACCTTTTCTCTCCAGCCCAACATCAATTCCTTAAACCCAACCCACTATAACCTTTACTCCTTCCCCGATAAGGCAGAGACCACGCTCCCAAAACCATATCCATTTCCACCATTTTCGATCCCTCCTACCTCCCAGTTTTCTCCACCGTGTCCAAAATAAACACCACCATTCGATTTCTCTTCCACTCCTCTTCCCGACCATACCCATAAGGTAGAGCTCGCACTCCTCCCTATTGTTTGCGTCGACAACACTGATACACCCCCCACAATGAAACCCGCGTCATCATTTTACCCCAAATCATCCCAAAATTTCACAAACGATGCTCCTCTTCACCTTGAATTCGAATATCAACTCGAATTACACCATCAACTCACTGAATCCCTCAGACTTTGTAAACCCTAGAAAACACGGTGTTGATTTCGAGTTCTGTATATCAAAACCGCACTCAATGAAATGGATATAGGTTTGAACAGGATCTTACACTAAATACAAATATACATATATGAAGATTTATAAAACTTTACTTGAATTTCTTTTGATTTTCTAAACTCGTGATTTTTCTGAAAAGAAGAGGAGGAAGTGGCAGCCTGAAATTTGGTTCTCACATTTTTAAACTTGAAGTTGTGGCTGAGAAGAGATGAGTGGTGGCTAGTTTAGGTTCACAAACAAATATTTTATTTTATTTTATAATGTCATACCAGTCTTTAAAACTCCCTGTGATCACTCATGATACCCAAAAATCACGAAACTGGACATGCACTTTCAGTTTGACATCACGGACCCAACGAAACTGGTTTCGTCGAATTCCGACTCCGTTTGCTTACACAACGTATTTTTAAAGGTCAAAATATTGACTATTTCTCACATTAAAAATTGGTACATCCACATATTGACTCTAAAAATCACGAAACTTGATATCTAACAACAATTTGATGTTGCGGATCCAACAAAATTAGTTTCGTCGAATTCCGACTTCATTCGCAAAAGTGGCTATTTTTAGAGCTCTTAATAACCCATTTAAATATATAAATATATTTAAATTAAATATTTATAAATAAATATTATCGTATGTATTCTCATGGAATACCGTACACCTTCAGAATATTCCTATATGAATTTCTAACTCGATATTTCAAACCCCGATATAAATCGATATTCGATTTATAATGAAATTCCTTTTATAAATATAAATAAATCGTTATAAATTATAAAGGAATTCCACAGCGCCTTTTTCAAATTTGATTTGGACGTAAATCAAAATCTATACGACGAATTCTCGATTTTTCTCTTCCACTAGAAAAATATACTTCACCAGCTCCTAACGTTTCTTGTTTCACAGAAATCCGACTTAAACGACTTATGTATATTCGTTTAAAGTTCAAATTGCGAAATTACGAATTGCAACGCCATTTTGAGCTCGATTATAATTATATTATAATTCTATGTTCAAACTGTCGTTTATATAATATATTCGTTATTCAAATTCAATTCCGGGCTGAATTATATCTTATAAATAATCCCATTCACACGATATTGTGAATTCCACCATTTTTGATTATTTCTGAATTATATATATTATTCTATTATTTATACTAATTAAATATAATTATTATTTAATTCCAGTTATCGATATCGCCAACTCGATATTTAATAATTAAATTAATTAATTATTCAACAGCTAAAAATGCGGGTCATTACATATTTACACACCCCGTGGTACATTTCTAGTTTACTCAAAGCATGATTTGTGTTTATACTAGGTGTCCGGTGCATACATGTGTATATATATACACACTATCGTACGTGTATATAGCTATCATCGGCATGCGCGTATACATAAAAATACATGCCATCCGAATTTGTTTCGTTCCGAGTTGCTATGCTATTATCTCATGTTCGGTATGGGAAGCTGAGGCCGTCCACGTGTGTGTACACGTGTGGATGGAAAGCTCTCATGACCACCGGTCCCTGAAGATATAACTAGTATGATCAGATACCACACTTAAGCCCGTCATTGTCATAAAACATATACTACATCCCTGAATGTTTTTGGCATATGTCATAGAATTGAAGTTAGGATTAACTATTATATTTCAGTTTCTATTGAAATCAATTTACTTGAAAAAATGATTAATCCTGACTCAAGTGTTTCATGTTTTTGCATGGAACGCTTGGGTCAGACCCGAGCATTATAGATTTAGAGAATACAGCTTAGGATTCGAAGATTGGAGAAGCTAGAGATTTCAGTGACGATGCACTCTGGAGTTTTCAAAACAACAATATTTTCTTGTATTCAAATTTTGTTTAGATTCCGCTGTAAAGAAAATTCTTTTATAAAAATTCTGAGTATATATAAAAATTTATTTATTTTTCAATCTTTATTTATTTATTTATTTATTTATTTATTTATTTATTTTGTGTTCTCTATTGATTCTATTTTTAAACTCTATAAGCTAAATAATGATCCATCAATTTGAACGTTTTAAGTTGGTTTAATTACCAATTTGAAGCGGTAAAACAGGCGGAACGTTACACAGGTTGATGGAAGAGGAGGTTGTAGATGAATGTTGGTTTGTGATGTGGGCTATGGTGTTCGTAGGAGTTGGTTACTAGTTGGTGACTAGGATACTGATGAGAAATAGGTTTGTCAGGGGAGGGGGGGTTGTCGATTGAATTTTGGTTGCTATTCAATGGTTGGGTTTTAGGTGCTAGCAGTGGTGTAGAGATTTGTTGCGGGTGATGATGACAGAATTGGTTGTAGTTGTGTATGGATGTTTTGGTAGTTGGTGTTTTGAAATGTAGATTGAGAAATGGAGGTGTTTGCCAGTTGTTTTGTTGATGTCGTTTGTGATAGGAGAGTGAGTTTGATGTGAAGATGTTGGTGAAGGAGGAGTTATAGAGTTTGTAGATTGTTATTGATGGAGTACGATTTCAAATTGCTAGATGTAGTAGGGTTATGCACAGTTTGGCAATGAAGTGATGGTCGAGGGTAGCGAGTGGCTGGCTATTTTGCTGCAGTTGTTAGGAGAACGATTCGAAAAAAATAGTTATGAGGTATGAGTTGAAATAATAAATGTTGTTGGCAATATGGATATTTTGTTTGTAGATTATGAGTGAAGAATGTGGTGCAAATGCACAAGAGCAGTAGCAAAAAGTGAGAAATGAGAACAAGACTGTAACAGTGTGTAATACATTGTTTTGATTTTGAAATGCAGAAATTGTAGTTGTTTCATTTTTTTAGGGAAATAAGAATAATGTAATACATGAAAAAAATGTGTAAAATAAATGAAATGCCTATAGCAGCATAAAGTAATAAAGAAAGGAAATATAGGAAATTTCAAGAGCTTCAATGATACACAACACCAATTTAAGAAATTAGAAAGCACAAATTTTTTGGTTTGAAACAGGTCATTAGTGTTTCTAGGCTTGCAACCGATTTGCAATGTTTCAGTTCAATTAAAACCGTTCCTTAATTATGTAATTAATTTAAAATTAAATGCAGTATGCTCTGTCCGTAGTCCGTACTTCCCAAATGCCTTTTCTCAAACTCTTGGGCCGCTTAACCGATTCCCAATTTTTCGCCTTTCTCATCCGCTCTACACCATGATTTGGAAAAAAGGGAAAATAGCTTGAGGCATAAACTTATATTTGGATCGGTTCGAGCTTCATTTGGTTATCGGCCAAGCTATCTTCTCCTACCTAGGTAATTTTATGCTTTCAACCTTATTCTATTTCAGTTAGCATGGTTCAGGGATCAGATTTCAGAAGTGCATTAATGGTCAACTGTTGATTCGATTTTCATTTTCTGGTGATTTTCAATCCGGTACAAGATTTCGAATTATCGTCGATCATCCTAGACCGTGTAATAAGATGTCATAAACATTCTGGTATTACTTCACTCACTAAAAGTACCTTTCATCGATTGAGTTTCGAATTTTAAAGTAAGATTGTGACGGCCCGCCCCGCACCAACCGACATTTACTCCAGAAGTGCGCTGTACACATGTCCAGTTAGCACGGAACGGGTCGTCAGAAGGAAAATGAAGAAGGAAATGAACATACAAAGTACCTGTAGAATGTCTCACAGCGAATAGAACAAAATATAATAATAATATACTTGACATCAAACAGGAGAGACAGTGCATAAGCTGAAAACCAGAACTAAGCATCATAGCAGCGGAAATCCAAAATACAGCTTATTACAACTTTCAAACTGTCTCAAAGCAAAAGCAAGATAAAGGAGGTACACTACTAATGCCCAATGTTGGCTAGCTTTTTGACCAAGCCACCAAGGTTCACTCACAAGAAGAAAGTATGAAACTACGTTCCTTAAGTCCATGAAGGATCGGATCGCACCAGAGGGTCGCCCCTCTCGGATCGCCCCCCATCGGATTGCCCCCATAGCATCAGCGATCTGATTACCTCTACACGACTCGATCCGTACTTACACTACTACCCAGCACAGACCGATCCGATCCCCCGACGCACAGCGAAACCTCTGACCTGTTCAAGCACGAGCTAGTCTTCGGCGATCCGAGATGCACGGATCCAGCGACACGTGTCCCCAACTGTCATTTTGATCAATTCCTCATACTTGCTCGATCTGATATTTAAGGGGATCGCGACACCTGTCCACAACGGCTAATTTGACTAATTCTTCATCAAGCTGCGATACGATCCGATATTCTCGGGATATGTGCCACGTGTGACCGCGATCCGCCTGACAAAATCAGCTATAAATAGCCCAGAGCTTGGCATTTTTGGTGATCTCTTGCCAGTATTGAGCACTGATTCCGCCATTACTGTCATACCACTATTTCTTGTCAGTTTTATTACGAGATTACTGAGAGAAATTACAATTGTAAAAGTGAGTTTGAGAGAAATCATTGATTATACTAGCATTCAAAGTATAGTCGATAACATATAAAGTGGACGTAGGCTTGTTAACGCCGAACCACTATAAATTCTGTGTGTTTTCTGTTTTTTCTTCATTCTCCAGTTATAATTCTTTACGACTCAGAACAATTAGGGTGTTGGGTCCAAATTTTGATCTAACATTTTGGTGCTTTCACTGAGAACACAGTCCCAAAACTTCACTGTTCAGATTTTTGAATATTCCTGCGACGTTTGATATCATGGCTGGAAAGAAGTCTAAGGAAGTGCGAGCTTCGCAGGCGAATGAAGTCGCGAATGAAATGGTTGGTGAAAGTGCACACTAGCAGGTCGTTGAGGGGGTCACGGATCGCGAGGACAGGGAGGCGACCCGAACCAATTTAGGTGTCACGATCCGACTTGAGGGTGGCGCTGCGAACCGCGAAGCTGGAGGGGTTGTTACTCGATCCCGTGATAACGCCCCGAATCCTTCGCATACCGTGACCACGAACCGATCCCGGGGGGCGCTGCGAGCCACCGATCTCGATCCACAGCGATCTGAATTAATGACCAGACTACAACTTGACCTGGAAAGGAACCTATGGCTCGCTCCTGCCGTCCTGGCCCTTCCGCTCGACCTGGCTCAAGCTCTTTGCGCATAAGAGAAAATGATGATGATCAATATGACCCTTCTGCTCCCGTTACTGAGGGGGATCTCTCTCGGTTTTTTGAAATATGGGAGAGGCTGTTTGATGAATTGGCTGCTTAAAGGCAGGAGAGCTCCGTTCTACGACAGAACTTGACCGCTATGGATAGAAGGCTTAATGATCTCGCAAGGCAAAGGATGCCCCCAATCCGTTCGCTCACCCCAGAATACTCTTCTTCGTCAGAGGAATCGCCGAGACCTCCGCGGCGACCATACGAGAGGCCTGAAAACATAGAGCAGCTTTGATTTGCAACCCTGCCATCACGGGAAGAAGAGGCACTGGGTGCAGGGCCCTCAAACCGCAATGTGAACGATCACGTCGCAACTCCCAGAGCTCGAGGTTTGGACAGCCCTGTACAGAACAGACTACCTCAGCCCCGTCGCCGTACAAATGCTCATGGTAACAGGGGGCAGCGAAGCCCAATCCGGGCCCCGGATTTCGTGACCGCTCCTGGAAGAGAGATTAGAGAACCCCACCGAGCAAGAAGCGCTGACCCCGAGCCTCCGCTGACCAGTGCAAATGTTGCAGCTATGATCCATCAAATTCTGGCAGATAGCCGTGGACAACGAAATGAAGATTGGGGAATTGACCGCAGTCACACCCCTTTCACTTATGACATTTTAGATGCGACATTCCCGAGGCGCTTCAACATGCCGCAGATGAATCGTTACGCGGGTAGATCTGATCCCGTCCAGCATCTGATGAGATATTCTTGGTCAATGACCGCTGTCGCAGCTTCTGACGCTGTCAAGTGCAAAGCATTTCCCATATTCTTGGAGGATGTAGCATTATTATGATTTACTCGCTTACCAGCAAGATCAATTTCCAGCTTCAGGGAGTTAAGTGAAAGGTTCGTGGAACAGTTCCGCATCTATGCACAAAAGACGAAGAGCGTAATTGACTTATTCCTTGTCAAGCAATGACCAAGCGAGAGTTTGAGGGTGTATCTAGACCGTTTCAACCTGGCCGCTACTGAAGTCAAAGATCCTCATGAGCCAACTGTTGTGGCAGCCCTAATTGATGGGGTAGATAAAGACACCGAATTTGGGAGATATCTGGCCGGCAAGCCACCCCATACTAGAGGGTTATTCTACGAAAAAGCTAACGTACACTTACGCCGGGAGGAAGTATATGCTAACCGAAAGGCAAAAACGACCGATAAAGAGGAAATCCAGAGCAATGTCGCCATTAAGCAGACAGGAGACAGCTCGGGGAAGGTCGAGGTTAATGTCGGAAATCAGAGTCAGGGTGGTCGTCAGTCAGGAAACAATGATAATAACAGTAATCGCAACAACCGGAAGAGGAATCGAGGGAACGACTCCCAGAGAAGGACTCGTCCCAGGTCTTTTGAGAGTTACACACCAATAAACGATACTTTGGAGAATATCTTCATGGATTCATACAACGTCCTCCAAAATAAAAGGCCTCCTCCCAGAGAGTCGACGAAGAAAGAACGTGAAACGGGGAAGTTTTGTCTCTTTCATCAGATTCATGGCCAATCGACAAATGAATGCCGTCACCTAAGAGATGTAGTCGAGAGGCTTCTCCGAGAAGGAAAATTGGATGAATACAGAGTGACACCCAGAGACAGGGGGCAAGCCGTACAGGCCCCAAATCAGAACCAGAATCAACCTGCTGTCAGGCCAACTGCCCAGCAAAAGGGAAAGGACCTTGTTATCAATACCATAATCGGAGGGCTTTATCTCGCCGGACACGGTTTCAAGGCATTGGATCAGTATGTCAATGCAGCCAAGCAAAACCTCGAGGTAGGGGAGTGTAGCAACCATGAGGACAACGTCCCAGTAAAGAAACAAAAGATAATGTCCGACGATGTCGTTTTCCGTGAACGAGAAAGCATTGGAGTCCATGCTCCGACTGAAGATCCATTTGTAATCACAGTACATATTGGCCCGGCCGCTGTTCATAAAGTCTTGGTAGATAACGGGAGTTCCGTCAACATTCTTTTCAAAAAGATATTCGACCAGATGAACCTCGAGATAAAAGACTTGAAGCCCTGTCAGGGATGGATCCGTGGATTTAACGGAGCATCCACCACTCCAATGGGTTATGTAGAGCTACCAGTTACGCTTGGGGAAGGAGAACGCCAGAGAGTGAGAATCCTTCCCTTCGTGGTTTTGGATATTGAATCACCCTATACTGCCTTGTTGGGCCGACCGGCCCTCGCAAAGTTTAGAGCCTGTATAGCCCCCTGGTGCTTATTATTGAAATTTCCTATGGAAGCTGGTGTTGGTATTGTCAGAGGAGATCAGGTTGCCGCACGACCATGTTATGTTGCAGAGCTAAAGCTACTCCACAATGGAGGGGACATAGAAACCAAGGGCGCTTCTCCCTCCGCAAGGGCGGAAACCTTATAGCAATTAAAGAGAATAACCGTAGGAGAGTCGCCCAGAGAATTGCCCGAGGATATAGATCCCAGATAGGACAAAGAACCTGGGGGCAGAATGGCGACTCCCAACGAGACAACTGTGGATGTACCGATCGATGATAGTGACCCAGAGAAGGTCCTTAAGATTGGATCCCAGTTAAATTCGAATTTAGCTAAAGAACTGACGAATTTCTTAAAAAATAATTTGGATGTATTTGCTTGGACCCACGCAGACATGTGCGGTATATCTCCATCAATCATGAGTCATTCATTAAGCATTAACCCTAAGCATCCTACGGTAAAACAAAAAAGGCGAATGCTGGGCCCAGAGAGGTCCGCTGCCTTGAAAGAAGAAGTTGGAAAGCTAAAAAGTAATGGATTTATCAGAGACTCAATCTATCCAGACTGGATTTCAAATCCAGTCCTGGTAAAGAAGGCGAACGGGAAGTGGCGAACGTGTATCGATTTCTCGGATTTGAATAAAGCCTGCCCAAAAGACAGTTTTCCGTTACCCCGGATCGATCAGTTGGTGGACTCAACGACGGGCCATGAACTTCTCTCCTTTATGGATGCTTATTCAGGATATAACCAGATTCCAATGCACGTTCCAGATCAAGAACACACTAGCTTTATTACGGATCTGGGATTATATTGCTATGTGATAATGCCCTTTGGCTTGAAGAACGCAGGCGCTACATATCAACGGTTAGTGAACAGAATGTTCTATAACCAGAAACAATGGAAGTATACGTCGACGACATGTTGGTTAAGTCCAGGCAATCCTCCAATCACACTACGGACTTGGAAGAGATGTTCAGCATTCTTCGAAAGTACGGGATGAAACTCAACCCAACAAAATGTTCATTCGGGGTCGCCTCCGGAAAATTCTTGGGATTCATCGTCAGTTCTTGTGGGATTGAGATTAATCCAGACCAGATCGCAGCAATCAGAGACATTCAGGAACCTAGGCAGATTAAAGATGTGCAAAGCCTTGCAGGGAAAGTAGCCGCACTAAGCAGATTCATCTCCAGGGCTACGGACAAATGCATCCCATTCTTCGAATTGATAAAGCGAGGAAAACGCCACTTCAAATGGACGCCCGACTGCATAGAAGCGTTTCAGAACTTGCTGAGACACCTGGAGAATCCTCCGATATTATTTAAGCCGATGGATCACGAGGACTTATTCGTGTACTTGGCAGTGTCGTCTCACGCGATCAGCTCAGCATTGGTGAGAGAAGAAGATAAAGTTCAAAGACCTGTGTATTACGTGAGCAAAAAATTGACGGCAGCAGAGCGTAATTACCCAAGGATAGAAAAGTTGGCGTATAGTTTGCTGATCGCCTCTAGAAAGCTTCGACATTATTTTTAGGCTCATCCCATTACCGTATACACTGATCATCCACTCAAGCAAGTTCTACAAAGACCAGAAGCGTCTGGAAGGCTACTCAAGTGGAACATTGAGTTGAGTCAATTTGATCTGAACTTTCAACCCCGGCGGTCAATACGGGGACAAGCGATAGCCGACTTCATAGCAGAGTTTACTGTCCCAGAGGACGATAGTACGAACGAAGAAGTTAACCCCTCAAAGTTGCTTCTCGACCCCAGTGCCTGGAGATTGTATACTGATGGCGCTAGGAATGACAAGAGATCGGGCGCTGGAATAGTGCTTGAAACTCCCGAGAAACGGTTGATATCCTATGCTATCCGGATGGAGTTTCACGCCACTAACAATGACTCCGAATATGAAGCCCTGATAGTCGGGCTAAGGATCGCAAAGGAGTTGGAAATCACAAAGTTGGACATCTTTTGCGACTCCAAGTTAGTTGTAAACCAGGTCACTGGAAAATTCCAAGCCAAAAGCCCAAGATTGATTTTATACTTGGAGAAAGTAAAGGAGTTGCGGAACGGCTTCGATCACTACAGCATATCTCATATTCCACGGTCAGAGAATCAGCAGGCGGATAAGTTGGCAAAGATGGCTAGTTCTGACCATCCTGAAGAGATCGGGCTAGCCCCAGTTGAAGTACTTCGGTCTCCTAGTATAGATCAGATGGAAATTGATCCAGTACTAGAGATGGAACCAGAAAGGGAGTCATGGATGACCCCTCTAAAGAATTTCTTGATGAATGGAACGCTTCCGACCAAGAAAAGCGAGAGGCGTAAAGTAATTCGTAAAGCTGCCCGATACGTTCTACATGGCGGAGTTCTTTACAGACAAGGATTTTCGATGCCCCTTCTCCGGTGTATAGCTCATGACGATATCAAGCGTCTGCTGCAAGAAGTACATGAAGGTGAATGCGGCGATCACACTGGAGGGCAAACATTGGCGAAAAAGGTGTTGCGACATGGTTATTTCTGGCCTACCATAAACAAAGATGCGGCGAAGTACGCACGACGATGTGATGCATGCCAGAGATTTTCAAAAATACCTAGAGCACCTCCTAGTCAGTTAAAAACGATGACGAGTCCATGGCCTTTCACTATGTGGGGAATTGATATCATCGGAAGTCTTCCCATAGCTAAGGGCGAGGCAAAGTTCGCTATTGTAGCCGTAGATTACTTCACTAAGTGGGTCGAGGCTGAGCCACTGACTACAATCACAACCAAACGAGTGATCAATTTCGTCATTAGAAACATCATCCGTCAATTTGGGATTCCAAAGATTGTTATAACTCACAACGGAACTCAGTTCGATAGCACTGAATTCAGAGACTTTTGCCAGAAATACCACATTGAGAAACGGTACACCACTGTGGCGCATCCGCAATCGAACGGACAGGTCGAAGCGGCGAATAAAGTGATTAAGTCTATTCTGAAAAGAAGACTGAAACAGGCCAGAGCCATGTGGGTTGATGAATTACCCTTAGCACTATGGGCCTACAGGACAACGTATAAATCGGCAACAGGCCATACCCCCTTCTCCCTTGCTTTTGGAGCAGAAGCAGTCATCCCGGTTGAAATAAAAGTACCTTCTCACCGAGTGACTTATTACATCCGATGACTAATAACGAATTGCTCCTTGAATCCCTGGATATGATCGAAGAAAAGAGGGACGAAGCATACCTGCGTGCCTTGAGATGCAAGCAACAGGTCGCTCGATACTACAAACAAAAAGTTCGAGCCCGAACCTTCGAACCCGGAGACTTGGTTCTGAAGCGTGTCTTCCCAGCCCCAACTCATATGGGCGCGAAGTGGGAAGGACCATACTCTATTCTGTGCAAGCTTGATAATGGAACTTTCAAGCTAGCGACCGTAGATGGAAAGGAAATCCCCAGAGCGTGGAATACCCAACATTTATGGCCGTATCTAACGTATGTCAGATCTGTTCTTTTGCTTTATTAAGGACCATGTACAAGGCACGACTTGCCTAGAATAGTCCGATTTCTTAAGCAAAAATTATAAAGTGGACGTAGGTCATGATTCGACCGAACCACTATAAAAATATTGTGTGTCGTTTACCTTTATTGCACTATTTTTTATCTGCCATTCTATTTTTATGGAAATTGCTGTGAACCATGCAACGATCACAGAAGCATATAATTATAGGTGCCTTCCATCAGAATGGAAAGCAGTCACCAGTCAAAACTCTAAGGGTGTGATAAAGTAAATCATATCATTGATGGCGCTCTAACTCTCCAGAGTCGAGAGAGAGCATAACGGACATGAGGGCGATCTCCGTGAGTCATGGCGGTGTACCATGATCGGAACCGCATTGACGTAACTCTAACCTCGGCGACTTCCAGGAGAGTATAAAAGCATCTCCGACTGAGCGCTGAGAAAGAGCTCTTGCCCCGCTGAAGGATCGGGGAGCGATTGAACTGCTGAGCTCGAACTCTAACTCTCCAGAGCAGAGAGAGTATAAAAGCGTCTCCGACTGAGCGCTGAGAAAGAGCTCTTGCCCCGCTGAAGGATCGGGGAACGATTGAACTGCTGAGCTCGAACTCTAACTCTCCAGAACAGAGAGAGAGAGAGAGTATATAAAAGCGTCTCCGGCTGAGCGCTGAGAAAGAGCTTTTACCCCGCTGAAGGATCGGGGAGCGACTGAACCGCTGAATTCGAACTCTAACCTCGGCGACCGCCAGGAGAGTATAAGAGAGTCTATGATTAAGCACTGAGAAAGGGGCTGGAAACTCAGCACCATAAGGACAGCTATCTTACTAAATTTTCTATGTCCCCCATATTCAGTAATAGGGGGCAACGATGATTTATGACTAAGCATGAAAAGTTTATTAAATGTAGGTACACGATGATGCATAATAGATAAACTTTCATTTATAAACTGCAAGCCTACAAAGTGAAAAACAACCTAAAACAAAATGAGGGCCAGTCTCATAATTACATTTCCTGGCCAGTGGGAAGCCTAAAGACAAAATATAGACAAGCAACAATATCCTATTTACGCTTGGACTTCTTCTCCTGTTTCTGCTTCTCCAGCTTCGCCTTGTCAGTTTCGGATTGATCACCCTTCTTTCTTTTCCGTTTGTCTATAAGAGGAACGTCCGATTCATCAGAAGACTCCTCCCCCACCCCCTTTCTCTTTCTTTTATCAGTCAAGGAAGCTGGGAAATCATTAGGGTTCGCAAAATGAAGCTGTTTGCTGATGGATTTGGGCTGGAGTTTCAGAACCATCCCAGTTTTGGGATTAAACTCCGAAATAGGAGCTACGTTCAAAGGCTCTTGTCCTACCTTCTTTAAAGCCAGCTGCTTTTCCTGCCTAGCTTTTCTGTTAGCCAAAGTTTCGTCGTCATCGTCTTCAGCTTCTTTGGTACTAATGATATCCTCCTCATCCTCTACATGGCGCCCGTCCATATCTTTCAAGGCCTCAATGGTTTCATCATCCTTGGGAGCATTAGCACTGGGTGCCAGGACGCCCTTCTCTGCTATTGTACCCTCAGCCTGCTTCGGTATATCAACACCGGCGCTAGGCGAGACGACAATCTTCTCCACCTCTGTCCTCTTCTCGACATCCTTGTCGATGGGCTCGCCACCTGTATTATGGGGAACACATGTTATTAATTCGATTGGTTGCTCTACCAGACGACGACAATTCACAATTGCTTTGACAAATTGTGGGGAAAAAAGGGAAATACCTTCCGCTGATCCTCCATCTAGGCTAGCTGCAGAAGCTCCGACAACCACAGGAGTTAGGCCCAAAGGAATTAATGGATCATCAGGATGGTATTCCTCAACTCCAGAGGCCTTGGGCTCTACAGCTGAGCTCGAACCTTCGTCAATCTTGTTTTTGCCCTTAGCCAGGGCCCTCTCCTTCTCCATTTCTTCTTGAATTAGACGACGGCCTTTTGCCAGATCCTCGGGCTCGTTATCCCTCAGAATGGTCTTCATCAGTTCATCTTCGTCAATCTCTTCAACTCCTAATCTCTGCTTCTCACCCTCGACGATGGCATCCCATAAGTTGGCTAAAGTAACGTGGTAGTCCGGGATCCACGAGATGTTACAGGTTTTAAGGACGTGGCCGAGGAAGTCAAATATCATCTCTTCAAACCCTTCGATATCCTTTTCTCTCTCGAGGAGTTTGTTGTTAGAAGCAGTAGCCATCTCAATGGCACTTTCTACATTCTTTTCGGCGAGAGCCGCGCGCCTCTCTGCATCCGCAACTTGATCATTCAAAATCACCTTTTCTGCTTCGGCCAAAGCTAGACTTTCTTTCAAGCTTGCTTTTTCTTCCTCCCAAGCAGCTCTCTCAGCTTCAAAATGGCCCTGTGCCATCTTCAACTCAATGTTGGCCATTTTAAGATCTTCTACCTCCTTCTTTAAGGCCATTTTCTCTTGACTATTTGAGTCAAGTTCAGAATGAAAGCGTTTCTTAGCATTCTCCAATTCGGTCTTATAATTTTCAGCATCACTCCGTGCTAAGGCAAGTTGGGATTGAGCATCTTCCAAGTCCTTCTTTATCTTTGTCCTAGCCCTTTCATTGTTATCAATCTTCACCTTGGATCTATGTGCTTCCATCTCAAGCGTTCGGATGACTTCTGAAAGATTAACAGCATGTTTCTTCATCAATTCATACTGCTTGGCTACATGACGAATGTGCTCGATGACTTCAGTATCCCAGTTCCTAGGGACTGGCTCCAATGCTGGAACAAACATCATCCTTTCGAAGAAGATGTTAGGGAATTGTTCTCGCAAATTTTCCAGCTTAGCTTGAGTCTCGGGACCATGGATGTAATCTCGTGACCCAGGGGCAACCAAATCTTGCTGGCTGGAAGGGACAATGTCACTTCTCTCTTTTTCAGAATCCTTGATTGGATCCTTGCTTTTATCCTTGGGCTCGTAGTGTCTTTTTGACGACCTGCTGTGAGAGGGTGCACTCTTCGGAGGAGTTAAATCTTTAGGAAGTTGTTTTCCCCCTGTAGGTGGTATCGAATAACTGGGAAGCTTGCCAGAAGTTGATTTTGGTGGAGACCGGGATTGCGAAGAAGTAGGCTTGTAAGAAAGGCCGCGAGAACGCTCAGGATTCGGATGAAGACTGGGTGTGCCTTCACGAAGAGAGCGATAAGAATAAGACCGCCTGCGAGACATCTTTCCTGCAAAAGAAAAAAAAGCATATTAAAACCTTGAATACTGTTGATATAAAAGTGTGGGGTCGGGCAGTGCGTGTGATTTGTGCGTCCCATATAATTCCCCCTAACAGACCCGGGCCTGAAGTCAGGCTCATCTGAGTAGTTTCTTGTCCTCCAATTGGAACGGTGGTCTCCTCAGAAGCAGGGGAAAATGGCTCCCCTTCAAAGTCCCCCTTTGTGTATACATCATCAGGCAAAGGAATTTTGCTCAGCTCTTTAAATAGCCGTTCTTCTGTCAAATCATCGGGAGCAGCAGGTTCGATCGGAAGAGAAGTCCTTGAGGGGAAACCCCCCGGAGAAACTAGGATTTCCTTGGACTTGTCACCACGGGCCTCATCTCCTCTATATATGTTTAGGTCCTCGTCGTCCTGGATGATTATCGGGGAAGGACTCTTACGAAATTTAGTTGTTTCTGCTGCCCGTGATGTTCCTTCTCCCTCCGTTGGGGGCACGTATTTGTAGGGTTTGCCGCCTGCACCAAGTCCAAACCTTATATCCAGAAGGCGATGCTTGTGAAGATTCTCGTCAGTAATGCACTACTTGATCCTTAGAAAATCAGATCTGCTTTGTAGAAGAATAGACAATCGATTATTGTATACCAAGCCTTTCGTCTTGGGAAAGACGTGATCTGCTTAAAAAAAGAAGGGGGGATGTTAATGCTTCGATTTCTTAAGCAAGATATTCAGTCAAAAGATTAAAGTTTACTTGATTTAAGCCATCTTCTTGAGCACCCAGCCTGTCTCTTTATATAGAACCAATCAGCCTTGGGATCCCCTATGTTGCTGTATCCATATACAGAACCTTTCTATTCGCTACCGATTCGAAGAAAGATAAATTTGGGGTTGCCGAGGAGCGGTGCTTGAAAAGATAAAAGAATTTTAAATCTTTAAATGTAAGCTAGGTATGTAGGATTTCCGCGTATGCAATATATAGAGTGTATAGAGCTGCGTAGGCATTGGGATGGAGCTGCATCGGAGCGATACCTAATCGTTTTAAGGTCTCAATCACGATTGGAGGAAACGGAGGAATAGCTCCTACCCAGCACATGAGCCGGCTGACTGTCATATATCCTTCCGGAGCTAAGTGAGGTCTATCTTCGCCGCCGGGTATCCTCACATCTTCCCAGGGAATCCCATGTCTCAAGCAAATTCTCTTAAGCTTTATGTCGTCGAGCTTGGAAGCTAGAGAGTCTGTGAATTTCTCTATTTCTATGGCACCGGGGTCTTCGTCGGGAGCTCGACCATCTACCTCTGATTCTTCATCAAGCGAGGTACTTTCAGACAGTTTTGATTCTGTTTCTGCCTCATATTCGGATCCAGAATCCGCACCCTCTGGATTAGATGGAAGAACCTCGGGGTTGAGATGCTCATACACCTCGGGATCAGTCTCCATGTCATATCTTGAAGGGGAATTGTTATCCGACATTACTGTTTAGGCGAGTAAACATGAGAAATAAGATTAAAACTACCTATCCCCCCTGTGTGTGCAAGTGCCAGTGTGTGCTTATGCGTGCATTAAAGAAAGGTACAAAGGTCAACAAAATCATCGAGACATTGGTCGTTGTTCAATTGGTAGATTATGCATTTGTTCAATCCGGAATGTTCGTCTCAAGGGCTCTAACCTAACTGTTCATCGATTTGTTAGAGTTGCATCATATTATTTAGTCAGCGTGTGCATCAGATCGTTCGTCAGTCGGATCACAGGGCAGGTTCGGATCGCGACATATGGACGGATTGTGGTGAAGGACTCGGAATGCGGAAAGTTACAAGCTCATAGAAAGGCTTCGAATCGTGAAGCGGACCAATCCATCCAAACGGATCGCGATGGTATCTTGGCGATCCGCATCGCCTCCTATTCTCCACGATCCGAAACTCCTCCCTTCCCGCGACCCGATCCTTTAGCCGAATCTATGCTTCGTCCTCATCTCTCCGAACCCTCGCCTCGCCAACGAAACGCACCGACCTGCTCTTTACTTCCTCTCCCTCTTTCCTGAACCTCGCATCACCACGAATCGTTGCTCCCATCCGATCTGATTCCTCCTCCTTCTTCTTCCTCGCCTCTTCCTCATAACTTCTCCTCGCTCCATCACGCGAGCACCTGAACCCATCATCCATCGCGGGTGCGGTCTCAAACATCACCAATTTTCCCATTTTATCTTCTTAAATTCCAGAAAAACAAGTGAGAAATTGCATGAGAATGATTTCGACGAGATTACCTTTCTTAAATTAGGAAGAACAATTGTATTTTTTTGGAAGGAAGAATTAGGGTTTTTCTCGAGAAAAATGGGCGGCACGTTGCTGAAGGAAGAAGAAGAAGGAGAAAAGTGAAGTTCGGGTCGATTTATATAGAGAAAACAGTGACCGTTGGCCTCCCCTTTTTGTCCCACACGAACCGTGGGCTTCGGTGGGTCGTAGGGGAAAGCCCATTGGGCCCACCAGAGAAGAAAGAGGCCGATCCCTATATCGACTCGCCACCATACCTAAGGCCCACACAAAGGATGGAACGAGAAGAGCGTCTCGTCTCACTGGATCATGACAAAGAATGCTCCCGCGAACCATGGCGTGTCGCTGCGAATCGAACTGATTAAGGATGGAAAGAAGCGAACCTCCAGAAATACTTACGGATCGCGATGACATGGAACGATCCGAACCAAAAAAAAAGAGGGAAGTTCCAGAAAAGAATTGTCCAATAAACAGGGAAGTTATTGAAGATTTATCCGACATTTATAGCGAGCAAAGAGACACGACTTTCCGTAAATGATACGACCTTTCGAATAGACGCTACCATTGACTTGCATCTCTTTATGAAAAGATATTTCTATAGTTTCGAAGCATGTTCCATCATCGATAAAACATACTTCGAGGAGGCGAAATGTTGGCTAACTTTTTGACCAAGCCACCAAGATTCACTCAAAAGAAGAAAGTATGAAACTACGTTCCTTAAGTCCATGAAGGATCGGATCGCACCAGAGGGTCGCCCCTCTCGGATCGCCCACCATCGGATCGCCCCCATAGCATCAGCGATCCGATTACCTCTACACGACTCGATCCGTACTTACACTACTACCCAGCACAGACCGATCCGATCCCCCGACGCACAGCGAAACCTCTGACCTGTTCAAGCACGAGCTAGTCTTCGGCGATCCGAGATGCACGGATCCAGCGACACGTGTCCCCAACTGTCATTTTGATCAATTCCTCCTACTTGCTCGATCTGATATTTAAGGGGATCGCGACACCTGTCCACAACGGCTAATTTGACTAATTCTTCATCAAGCTGCGATACGATCCGATATTCTCGGGATCTGTGCCACGTGTGACCGCGATCCGCCTGACAAAATCAGCTATAAATAGCCCAGAGCTTGGCATTTTTGGGGATCTCTTGGCAGTATTGAGCACTGATTCCGCCATTACTGTCATACCACTATTTCTTGTCAGTTTTATTACGAGATTACTGAGAGAAATTACAATTGTAAAAGTGAGTTTGAGAGAAATCATTGATTGTACTAGCATTCAAAGTATAGTCGATAACATATAAAGTGGACGTAGGCTTGTTAACGCCGAACCACTATAAATTCTGTGTGTTTTCTGTTTTTTCTTCATTCTCCAGTTATAATTCTTTACGACTCAGAACAATTTGGGTGTTAGGTCCAAATTTTGATCTAACACCCAAGTAGCGACCACCAATGACACAGGGAGAGTGTGTATATATATCATACGTGGAAGCCTCCTGCCCGCCTCTGAATCAGCTACTCGCGCACCAGCAGCTAACATGTCTCTAGTCTGCTTGTGTGAGCACCCAGAGTAATAAGAGGAGACATATAACTCTGGGTCAGACATAAAGCCTGGTATGAGCGATAAGCATCTAAAGTGAACAATAACAGGTAGACTAAAACATAACTGAACCTGGACCTGCAACCAAAGAGTTATCACTACATACTGTACAACACTCTAAGGTGCCATATCAAACAGTATAAAGATATGGAGGTGGGGGAGGTGTGCATGTCATAGTGATGGCAAACAATCAAACATAGCATCCATCCTCACATCTCTCACTCAGTGCGTAAAGAATACGATGTTCACCACCTCGATCACCCACCCTTGCTACGATCACTTTGCCCCATGAAGTCATAAATGGCTTCACTGCACTGATAACGTAGCCACTAATTCCTCGCTATGTCCACTTGCCCCATGGGGTTATTCACCCCATTTGCGCTGGCTCATAGCCTTACCAATCCTTACTATGTCCACTTGCCCCATGGAGTTGTTCATCCCATCTGCGCTGGCTCATAGTCTTACTACGCATCACCTTGCCCCTCAGGTCAAAATGACCCTACTGCACTGATAACATAGTCTTGCTACCATCACCTTGCCCCTCAGGTCATAATGACCCTACTGCACTGATAAGTAGCCATCCTTCATTTTTAGTGGTGAGTCGAAGTTATGAACGTCGACAACTCCTTAGCACACGTCCCGCAGCAAAGCCCAACCATGAAGTGAACTCATCGGTTCCCAACTGGATCCTGAGCTCTAACTTCCCATAGTGGACTACCTTTGCATCTCGGGTTATCGGTCAATACTGGGTCGGGTCGGGTTCCTCCTCAAGCCATCGGTTCGGGTCGGGTGTCCTCCATTGGTTCGGGTCGGGTCTTCTTCTGGTACGGTTCGGGTCGGGTGCTTCACTTTGGGTCGGGTCGGGTGCCATTCCCCCTCCAGTTCGTGCTTCCGCTCCGATCCGCCTCCTCATTCTTCACGTGCTACGATCCGATCCATCCTCCTTTATCCGCTCCGATCCCTCCTCTTTAATCCGATTCGATCCCAGTCCAGTTAGCTTGGCCTTCCTTTTTGCCAAATTTCTCAAGTGTCAGGTTCCGATCCGATCGGATTCCTTGCCCAGTTCAACATATCCGATCCGAGCCCCACATCCGATCAGATCCGAAACCTGCACTATTTTCTGAAACTGTTCCAGCAAATGTTTACGCCATTCGACGACGTTTTCGACTATTCTAACTATTGAAATCAATCACAAAGCATACCATACAGTCACAGCAACATGCATAATCAACCACAAACATCAAAACATCAATATGGTAGGTTAAAATGGATCAAACATACCCCAAAATCTTATATCTCCCATTAAGCATGTTTAGGTGAAACTAATGATAAGATTAGCAAAACTTAACCAAATTAACCCAAATTCATATCAGAGGTCTAAAACATCATTTAGGAATTTATGAACATTTTTCCCGAATTTATTAGTGTATAAATTCGCTAATTAACACTAATTACCCCAAATTAGCCATAATTAGTGCAAAACTATGCAAATCACTCACCTTAGCCACAAATAAACTAAGATCTAGAATAAATCTCTGATTTGATGTGAATCTCAATGCCAAAGAGCAGCTCCAATGTTGCTTTGGTGTAGATCTTCCTTGATTAGAGGTTACTAAGCCAAATCCTTGACCAAAAGTTGATTTGGAGGTGATTTAGAGGTTAGAGGCCATTTTTAGGGTTCCTTGGTGATAAGTGGAGGCTAGAAAACTGAAATGGAATGGTTCTCTACTTCATTTCATCCTCCCCATAACCCTAACCCCGAAATGGGTTATGGGCCTACTCACTAATCACCCGATTTGGCCCGGTTAAGGAGTTTTTCACCCTCCAAACCTTGTTTCAGCCATATCTCCCAAACGGTAAGTCCGTTTGGCTATTATGACCACTCTACGGAAAGGTAAACCATCAAACGAATCAAATGGAAGTGGTTTCAGGTCAAAATTCCTTTCCAATCAAAAGTTATGGCCAAAACAGTACCAACTAGGGGCAAAATGGTCATTTAAAAATCGACAAAAATCATGAACATGGGAAATGACTCTAATAGATGTTTCCCAATGTTACATGACCATACGACTTCACATGGGAAAGAAATAAATATTCTATGATCCCCCGATGCGTAGAATGCGGGTCATTACACTCTCCCCCCTTAAGAAATTTCGCCCCCGAAATTCCCTAATCAAAACACACACAAAGGTCCCGCATGCCTATCAATCATAAAACAACAATCAAACATGCAAACAAGCAAAACAAGTCTACCCTAGCATGCGGAAAACTAAATTGCAAAGTAGATCTTACCAGGCAAAGAGTTCTGGATATGCCTTCCTAATGCTCTCCTCTGTCTCCCAAGTACAATCATTCTCATCATCGCCCCACTGAACCTTGACTAGCTTCACCGCCTTCCATCGAAGTTGCTTCGTATCGTGCTCCACAATACGAATCGGCTTGCGGTTCCCAACCGCCTCGGGTTCTACTTCGAAGTCCTCTAACTGATCAGGTGAAATAGCCATATCTGAGTCGTGAACGAACTTCCTTAATTGGGAAACATGAAACACATTGTGAACTCCCACCATCTTCTCTGGTAAGCCAACTTTATATGCCAAATTCCCGACTAGTTCAAGAACAGGGAATGGGCCAACAAATCTTGGTGCCAACTTGCCTCTCCTGCCAAATCGTATCATGCTCTTCAACGGAGAGATCTTGACAAACACCAAGTCACCAACGGAGAATTTCAAGTCTCTTCTCCTCTTGTCGGCATAACTCTTCTGCCTATCTTGGGAAGCTTTCATTCGTTGCTGAATGATCTTAATCTTATCCGAAGTTTCTCTCACCACATCTGGTCCAAGTACAAACTTCTCGCCAGTCTCTATCCAACATGATGGTGAGTTGCACGGTCTTCCGTACAAAGCTTCATATGGAGTCATACCGATACTGGATTGGTAGCTATTATTATATGCAAACTCTACTAGATGCAAATGGTCATCCCATGATCCACCAAAATCCAATATACACGCTCTCAAGAGATCTTCCAATATACGATTCACCCTCTCCGTCTGACCGTCGGTCTGAGGACGATATGCGGTACTGAGATGTAATCCTGACCCTAGAGCCTCTTGTAAGCTCTTCCAAAACCCACTAGTGAACAACGGGTCTCGGTCACTCACAATGCTTTTAGGTACTCCATGAAATCTCACTACCCACTTCATATACAATTCTGCCAACTTGGCTGCCGTTCTGGTCGATTTGACTGGTATAAATCTTGCGCTTTTAGTCAATCGGTCCACAATTACCCAAATGCTATCATGTCCCGATCTAGTCCTTGGTAGGCCATCGATGAAATCCATCGAGACTTGCTCCCATTTCCATTCGGGAATTTCTAATGGTTGCAATAACCCACTAGGCTTCTTTTGCTCGGCTTTAACTAGCTGGCAACTCATGCATTTGGATATAAACTTCCCAATGTCTCTTTTCATCCCTTCCCAGTAGTAAGTCTGCTTCATGTCTCGATACATCTTATTACCATCGGGATGTATAGTCAGTTTTGAGTGATGACATTCTCTAAGCACTTCATCTCTCAAACCATTCACGTTGGGCACAACTAGTCTTCCATTCTTCCGAAGCCATCCATCTCGATCAAGCCCATACACATTCATCTCCTCACTGTCGATGTTCATCTCTAACTTGGAGAAGATTTCCAATAGGTTAGGATCGTTCCTCTGGCTGGAACCAATCCGCTCTATCAAAGTGGGTCTAATCGCCAAACTAGCTAGCATAACTGGATCCAATTCTCACTTTGGTTTGAAATCAAACCCCGCGATATACTCCAGTTGCTTCCATTCAAGAAACATTGCCCCTAAGCTGGCATGTCTCCTACTCAAGGCATCGGCTACCGCATTACCTTTCCCAGGGGTGTATGCGATATCAAAATCATACGAAGCCAAGAACTCTAACCATCTCTGTTGACGGAGATTCAGATCCTTCTGAGAGAAAAGATATTTTAACGATTTATGATCGGTAAACAACTCAAATATTTCTCCCAAGAGATAATGTCTCCACATCTTCAGCGCAAACACAATCGCTGCTAGTTCCAAATCATGCGTAGGATATTTCTTCTCATGAGGCTTTAGCTGTCGACTAGCATAAGCTACAACCCTACCTCCTTGCATCAATACAGCACCCAGTCCGGTACCACAAGCATCCGTGTATACCGTCATCTCTTCATTCCCTTTTGGAATGACTAACACTGGCGCACGCGTCAACTTCTCCTTTAGACTCTTGAAGGCATCCTCACACACTCCGTCCCAGACGAAGGACTGATTCTTCTTAGTCAACTGAGTCAACGGTGCCGCTATCTTGGAGAAGTCCTGGATAAACTTACGATAATATCCAGCTAATCCCAAGAAACTTCTTACATCTGTTGCATTCTTGGGCGTAGGCCAATCCTGTACCGTAGCCACCTTCGTAGGGTCTACGGCAATACCACTCTCTGAAACAACATGACCCAAGAATCTCTCTTCCCTTCTCCAAAAGTGACACTTAGAGAATTTCGCTTTCAATTGGTGTTTCCTCAACATCTCCATCACTATCCTCAAGTGTCCCTTGTGTTCCTCCTCTGTCCTTGAGTAAACAAGGATATCATCCACGAACACAAGAACAAACTTATTCAACTAATCTCTGAATACTCGATTCATAAGATCCACAAAATAGGCTGGTGCATTAGTCAACCCAAATGGCATGACCAACCACTCATAAAATCCAGACGGCATCCTAAATGCCGTTTTCGGAACACTCTCATCCGCTACACGAAGCTGATGAAATTCTATCGCGAGGTCCAACTGGGAGAACACACTTGCTCCTTCCAGTTGATCAAACAAATCATCCATCCGCGGCAGAGGATACTGATTCTTCCTCGTCACCTTATTCAACTCGCGATAGTCCACACACAAACGAAGGTAACAATCTGCCTTAGTGGCAAACACAACTGGTGCTCCCCACTCGGAGACACTCCTTCTAATAAATCCCTTCTTCAAAAGATTGCTGACTTGCACCCCGAGCTCTCGCTGCTCCCTTGGTGCCATACGACGAAGTGGCATCACTATAGGTCTGGCATCTTTCACTAAATCAATACGGAACTCAATCTCTCGGTGTGGTGGAAGCCCGGTCACCTCCTCGAAGACGTCCGGATACTGGCCAACCACGGGCACATCTGACAACTCATCCTGTGGGATGTCGAGGGAATTTACAAAACTAGCCATTACCCCATCACTAGGTAGACTACCAAACACTACCCTCCGCCCATCATCCGCCCTCACTGTCACCAAAAAGCCCTCACAGTCTACCACCACCCCGTATCTTTGGAGCCAATCGACTCCCAATATAATGCCATACCCAGTGAAGCCCAAAACAAAGCAATCACATACAAACATACATCCATGACTCGATAAGACCAAATTCCTGCAAATCATACTAAGGCTAGTCGAACCACCAATCGGGTTCGTCACAACCAATGGTCTATCGACTATCTCGGGTTCCAGTCCCAACCTATCTACCAGGTCACTAGATATGAAGGAACGGGAAGCCCCAGTATAAAAAAAAACTCGAACTGGTATATCATAAATAGAAAGCATACCTTGAATAACAACATTCTTTCCTTTCTCCGCCGCAGTTAGGGCATTCGAGGAAGAAGGAGCAGCATCAATAGCATATGCTTTCACAATCTGTTTCTCCTTAAGAGGTTGCGGACACTTATCCTTGAAATGTCCCACTTGACCACAGTTGAAGCACTTCTTATCCACTGGCTTGGCCCGACAATCTTTAGCGTAATGGCCCTTCTTACCACAGTTGAAGCACTCAACATCCTTCTTGCTCTTTTTCTGGCCACCTTTTGATTGGTCCTGCTTCCTCTTATTCTGAGAGTTATTCTTGCCTCCACCGCCTGCTTGCGGCTTTGGCCCTTCTACCGATGCAGCCTCAGTCTTTGACTTAGGGTAAAGACTCTCTGATCTCAAAGCTTTCCCCACGATCGATTCAAAAGTCTCATCGATGTGGTTGATAAGCCTTTCCCCCAAGTATCCATCCAAACCAGTAATGAACTTCTCATTCTTCTTCTCAGGAGTGTCAATGAGAGACAGTCCATATTTCGACAAAGTGTCGAACGCAGCAATATAGTCAGAAACTGCCCTCCCATGCTGCTTGAGTTCCAAGAACTTCTTGAACAACACTGACTTATGGGCAGCTGGAATGAACTTCTCGCTAAAGCGAGCCTTGAACTGATCCCAAGTAACCTGATCCTCTGGAGTAGCTATTCTAATGGCATTCCACCAATTCATCGCTCGCCCTTGCAGCTGACGAGACGCTAGCCTTCTCTTCATCGCATCCTCAAGACCCAAGTCATCGAAGATACGATCACAGCTATCCATCCAGTCTTGAACATCTGTGGCCGACTCCGTCCCATGGAACGACTTTCCACCAAGGTTAGTGTAGTCCTTGCACAACTTGGCGAAATCGACCCTAGGCGCCTGCACTACTGGGCCAACACCAACTCCGGGATTGGGAACTGCCCCTTGCACTTCTCTAAGCATGTCTCTCATGAGGTTAGTAAACATCGCCCTCATGTCAGCGGCATCCCCATGGTTGGTCCTCTACCAGCACCCCTCGTGTCTCGGCTCATCGTCAATATGAAAAAGGGAAACGATTAACGACCCCATAGTGGTGCTAGTGCAGTACGACTTCATTCTTATACTACTAATAGTATATATATACATAGCTTTTGAAAACCAAAGTAATCACAAATACGCGCTCTCATATACGTACTATCTCTCCCTGGTGTCTTTCCCTAGGTTAACTATGCAACCTAGAGCTCTGATACCAAGTGTGACGGCCCGCCCCGCACCAACCGACATTTACTCCAGAAATGCGCTGTACACATGTCCAGTTAGCACGGAACGGGTCGTCAGAAGGAAAAGGAAGAAGGAAATGAACATACAAAGAACCTGTAGAATGTCTCACAGCGCATAGAACAAAATATAATAATAATATACTTGACATCAAACAGGAGAGACAGTGCATAAGCTGAAAACCAGAACTAAGCATCATAGCATCAGAAATCCAAAATACAGCTTATTACAACTTTCAAACTGTCTCAAAGCAAAAGCAAGATAAAGGATGTACATTACTAATGCCCAAGTAGCGACCACCAATGAAACAGGGAGAGTGTGTATATATATCATACGTGGAAGCCTCCTGCCAGCCTCCGAATCAGCTACTCGCGCACCACCAGCTAACCTGTCTCAAGTCTGCTCGTGTGAGCACCCAGAGTAATAAGAGGAGACATAAAACTCTGGGTCAGACATAAAGCCTGGTATGAGCGATAAGCATCTAAAGTGAACAATAACAGGTAGACTAAAACATACCTGAACCTGGACCTGCAACCAAAGAGTTAGCACTACATACTGTACAACAATCTAAGGTGCCATATCAAACGGTATAAAGATATGGAGGTGGGGGAGGTGTGCATGTCATAGTGATGGCAAACAATCAAGCATAGCATCCATCCTCACATCTCTAACTCAGTGCGTAAAACATACGATGTTCACCACCTCGATCACCCACCCTTGCTACGATCACTTTGCCCCATGAAGTCATAAATGGCTTCACTGCACTGATAACGTAGCCACTAATTCCTCGCTATGTCCACTTGCCCCATGGGGTTATTCACCCCATCTGCGCTGGCTCATAGCCTTACACTTCCTTACTATGTCCACTTGCCCCATGGAGTTGTACACCCCCTCTGCGCTGGCTCATAGTCTTACTACGCATCACCTTGCCACTCAGGTCATAATGAACCTACTACACTGATAACGTAGTCTTACTACCATCACCTTGCACCTCAGGTCATAATGACCCTACTGCACTGATAAGTAGCCATCCTTCATTTTTAGTGGTGAATCGAAGTTATGAACATCGACAACTCCTTAGCACACGTCCCGCAGCAAAGCCCAACCATGAAGTGAACTCATCGGTTCCCAACTGGATCCTGAGCTCTAACTTCCTATATTGGACTACCTTTGCATCTCGGGTTATCGGTCAATACTGGGTCGGGTCGGGTTCCTCCTCAAGCCATCGGTTCGGGTCGTGTGTCCTCCATTGGTTCGGGTCGGGTCTTCTTCTAGTACGGTTCTGGTCGGGTGTTTCTCCTCGGGTCGGGTCGGGTGCTTCACTTTGGGTCGGGTCGGGTGCCATTTCCCCTCCAGTTCGTGCTTCCGCTCCGATCCGCCTCCTCATTCTTCACGTGCTACGATCCGATCCATCCTCCTTTATCCGCTCCGATCCCTCCTCTTTAATCCGATCCCAGTCCAGTTAGCTTGGCCTTCCTTTTTGCCAAATTTCTCATGTGTCAGGTTCTGATCCGATCGGATTCCTTGCCCAGTTCAACATATCCGATCCGAGCCCCACATCCGATCCGATCCGAAACCTGCACTGTTTTCTGAAACTGTTCCAGCAAGTGCTTACGCCATTCGACGACGTTTTCGACCATTCTAACTATTGAAATCAATCACAAAGCATACCATACAGTCATAGCAACATGCATAATCAACCACAAACATCAAAACATCAATATGGTAGGTTAAAATGGATCAAACATACCCCAAAATCCCATATCTCCCCTTAAGCATGTTTAGGTGAAACTAATGATAAGATTAGCAAAACTTAACCAAATTAACCCAAATTCATATCAGAGATCTAAAACATCATTTAGAAATTTATGAACATTTTTCCCGAATTTATTAATGTATAAATTCGCTAATTAACACTAATTACCCCTAATTAGCCTTAATTAGTGCAAAACTATGCAAATCACTCACCTTAGCCACAAATAAACTAAGATCTAGAATAAATCTCTGATTTGATGTGAATCTCAATGCCAAACAGCAGCTCCAATGTTGCTTTGGTGTAGATCTTCCTTGATTAGAGGTTGCTTAGCCAAATCCTTGACCAAAAGGTGATTTGGAGGTGATTTAGAGGTTAGAGGCCATTTTTAGGGTTCCTTGGTGATAAGTGGAGGCTAGAAAACTGAAATGGAATGGTTCTCTACTTCATTTCAGCCTCCCCATAACCCTAATCCCGAAATGGGTTATGGGCCTACTCACTAATCACCCGATTTGGCCCGGTTAAGCAGTTTTTCATCCTCCAAACCTTGTTTCAGCCATATCTCCCAAACGGTAAGTCCGTTTGGCTATTATGACCACTCTATGGAAAGGTAAACCATCAAACAAATCCAATGGAAGTGGTTTCAGGTCAAAATTCCTTTCCAATCAAAAGTTATGGCCAAAACAGTACCAACTAGGGGCAAAATGGTCATTTAAAAATCGACAAAAATCATGAACATGGGAAATGACTCTAATAGATGTTTCCCAAAGTTACATGACCATACACTTCACATGGGAAAGAAATAAATATTCTATGATCCCCCGATGCGTAGAATGCGAGTCATTACAAAGATGTTGATGGTGCTATGATTTAAAATAATTTATTCTTGTACTCCGTTATTGCTCTTGAGTCTCATTTTAAATTGGATCAGGAAGTTGATGTACGGATCGCTGCATCCCCATATGAAAATTCTTGTTATGCTAGAAAATTTTGAAGTGGTTACATATCTCACGAATTCATGTTGTGATGTATGCCTGTTCAGTAGAGTTCTATATGTAAATCGAGCAATTTACTTGTAATTTGTGCGGTTGAGATATTGGGAAAAATTTTGTTTTTAAATTAAGCAATTTTCGGGAAGGATCCAACAAAATAATCGTTGAAGCAACAATTGGAGTTTATGGATCCATTGTGAATCTCGGACTGCTATCAATTTATTTTTGCTAGGAATTTCAGCTGCTAAGTTTAAGAATAAGTTCTCTATTTTAATTGTTGAAGCAACATCATTCTAAAGGAATGTCAAAATAATTTCTAGTATGTATCTAAAATAACAGTTGAATATACATGCTAACTGTTTGCATGCAAAGTATCATGAACAAAGACATTTAGTATACATTAGTATTGCAGCTGAGAGCCGAATGCACACTGAAGATGAAATTAGACAATCCTGATGTAGGTTATACATTCAAATTTTTATCATTGTTTTATGTGAATGTACAGGCTTCTTACTTTTGTCCTCATGGTCATACAACCTTTTCTGTTCATTTTATGCATGTGCATGAACATGCCTCATTGTGCTTAGTTCTTGAACATGCATTCCTTCGTTTACTGTTAACAACTCCAAAATTGCCTTTATTTTTCGGTAGCTAGTTGTAAACAATATTTTAAACTTTATTCTCCATGGTGGTGTAAAGTGATTATACGCAAACATGAGACGTTCTTAAAAGGGGTTGTCTCTACGATCAAAAAGGGTTGTTAAATGTACTTTGAAGCTGTTAAAACTGAAAAAACATTTAAGACTTCGTTGGCTGACTTGTTCAACTTTACAGGCAATTTCTACCTGTTGCTGCACTGTTTTTCCACCCCATTTCACTTCATCTTCGCTTCGTTTGTCATCAATTTTTCCTGTAACTTTTTTAATGCTACATCATCATGTTCAGGTAGCAATAGTCCAAGGTACTTCATCAATTTTAGCTACAAGAAGCAGTAGGCAAAATTTATTTTGCCTAGTTGACTTATTTGTTATTTTAAGAACCACTTATTGCTAAACACTTCCAAGTTATAAAACATCTTACAAGTTGTTTTCTTTCTACTTGTATATTGCCAAGCATGCTTCTTATATTTATATTTTTAGGTTTGATGTTGTATACATGGTTCTGTATCGTTCTTTTAATCTCTTATTGTTAATTGGTTCTGGACAGGCAGTGAGTTCAGTGTAGGCCAAGTCGTGGATTCCACGAGAAAATCAGTAATTGAAAATGAAATTAATATATACAAGCAAAGGCAACCAATTTCATTTTTGATTATAACTTATATATGCAGTCACATTGGACATTAAAGCGAAAGGCATCCTCCTAAGACTGTTTGCTTCCTATGACATATAATAACCTACAAATACTCTTATTCATGAACAGAAGTAGGTAATTCATCACATCTTATTATCGATCAGATATCCAACTTAGTATCACAATAACAAAGACTTGTCAATATTTTTCCATATTTTATGTCAACATTTTTTGATTTTAAAGGCTGGGCCATACAGCAACAAACTTGCAAGGATATACACGGTGAAGTTGGTTCCATGTTACTTCATTTGGACGTTAAAACTATAAGCAGTGAAATAAGAGTCTATTAGTACCAGGTACCAAAGCGCTATTATGATTAATCTATTTTTATTTTTGTCTTTACTTGATCTATTTTCAACTGATGTAATGTACATATAATTGATAGCTACAAAATATCCTTTACATAAGTACCAGTTGCTTATATATATATATATATATTAGATCTTACATTTATAATTTTGTTTCATTTGCAGGACTTATATGTTGGATCTTTTGATTCTATCATTATGAAAATACTTGTGCTGAATTACCCATATGTTTTCAGTCCTAAAAGGTTCTTCATAAAGTTGCAGTCTCAAAACAGGCTTGTTTTTACTCCTGTCGGACTATTGACGATATATTTGGTTCATATCTTTTTGGGTTAATTTAGTTTGTTATTTGTTTTGATGATCACATTAATATTCCTACAGTTGCATTTAAATGTAGCACATGACAATAGAGGCTAAATTAAGGTTGGAAGTCTTCTTCAACGATGACAAAAACCAAGCAATATTCAAACAAGTAATTGTCTTGGAGCTAACGCTCTCGTGAAACTGCTACAAAATAATTCAAGAAGCACTAAGGTAATATATTTTTTAGCATCCCTATCCAAGCATTATGAACATTGTTAATTTGAAATTCAAAGATATGCTTTTTAATTTGTGTTTCATAAATATAATATTTAAATGCTAGTCTTAGCATTTGAAGTGGCGGGGAAGGCAATCTTAACATTGCAGAGAGCCACATAGGTCTTATTGATTTAGGCATGATATAGCTTGCCTTTTATTCCTATTTTAATGCGCCACTACTTCATTCTTGTATTGATATCCTTAAATCTATTCCTGGAGTTGTAATGGCCGATTCAAATTCATAGGTTGTAAATGGTGGTTCAACTTTTAAGTTCAAATCTCCTAATTTTCATCAGTGGCTTGATATAAAATGGTTTTGTTAGCCTAACATCTGTCTTTCTTTCTTACTGCAACTTTTCCATATTTATTTTGTACTATGCTTATTATCCGCTTCAGATGCCACACCATTATACATATAATTTCAGTAATATATCATATGCCTTTTCAGTTCGAACTCCATCAGTATTTATTTCTCTTCTATCATATACAGTCATGCATTTGGAAATTTCAAAGAAAAGCTAAAGATAGAGGGAACAATGTTATGTGAAGAGGTATGATTGCTATTATTACATATTTTCTTATTTATGACTATTAAGATGAATGAAAGCATGTCAAGAAATAATCGCGGATCAATACATATTTTTCCAACTTGTATCTAGATTAAAACATAAAGTAGCATCAATATGTGCATGACAAGCATTTTGGGTGGTTATATTAGCATCGACTTCGCTCTGTTGTATTAAATGAATTGACAAATAGACAGCTATACTCTTGTCTTACTATGCAACCATGTTGATCACATTCAACCCACAGAGAATATATCCAGTTTGTTATTTGTGCCCGTTTATTAGTGATATGAAGTTTTATTGAGATATAAAAGAACATTCCAATAGTAGCATTAAATTCTGATATTTTTCAAATTAATTTTTGTGTAGATATGGAATTCAGAAGACAATATGACGAATAGGAAAGCGTAGAAAGTGCTTATGAGCAAGTTTGGTTATCTTTATCTATTATTTTATTATATTGTCAACTTTATATTTGTGTAGCTTGAATTACTGCGTTATATTTGTATGTTTTTGTTCCTTTGAAAATATGATTTATTTTTGTTGTATACTAATTTATTCGTGGTAAATTGGATTGTGGAATTTACTTTCATATTTTTTATCTTTTAATTTGAAGAATGGTTGAATCTGTGACAACCCCAATTTCGACAAACCGATTTTTTTTCTTCAAAGTTCCAATCTATCGAAACTCGGATTGGTTTGCTTTGGTATCCTGCAGAAAAGACAGAGACATAAAACATGTCAGAGCTCAGAAAAATATCTCACAGCGGAAAGGATAAAATATAGTATAATCAAAACATAGCCTTACTGTATTATTAATACTGCCTAACCATTATCCAAAGCTATCATGTATCTGCCGTAATCTAACCTGCGAGTGTGTTATGAGGAGGGGCTCAGAACATAAGTTCTGGTGACTGGATTTAAACTATACAATTTGGATAATCTTACATATAATGTTCAATCATGTTTTCTTATTTATTAGGTTACTTGGGTTAACAACACTCAAGGCTTACACACACATCATACCCATTTACTACCCAGTGAATTAACCCAATACAGTATATGTAGCTATCTCTCAATATTGAGATACACCCCATGGTACCCCACTCGCACGGTCTCCACCATATCATCGCAGGAATATAGCAGTCCCTAATCCTACGCCCGAATGTCGTACGGAATTCTGTATATATGTCAACACTACGTCTGTAAAGAACCACTACTTCTATATTACGTAAGCGTTCTACAACGACCCAAACTTCCCCATGAAGGAAATCCCGGATTGTTTTGAGAACACAACGAATCAGAACACAAACAGAAGAACATTTCATTGTTATTACAACAATTTACATCAGAATACAAAAATATACAGAGTATGAATAAATATTACACATTTACTAAATATCAGAGATTTACAAGTTACAATGCAGCGGAAAAATAATACAAAACACAATTGAAAAGAATATACAGATATAGAGCTTTCCGGATATCGTTCCAGCTGTAAAACAGGATTCTGTGAATATAAATCTGCAAAACCAAAACTACTAGCTTCTCATGTGGAAAATAGGGGCACCCAGAGTTTAGGTTAAAATAATAAACTCCAGGTCAATCATGAGACTGGTGTAAGAACTAAAACAGCTATTAATTCGAGTTTAAAGTTAGGTAAATCAAGGGACCATACCGTATAACACGGAATGGGTTTACCCCCAAGAAAACCAGTGCATAAAACAAACAACGCAACGCTAAATAAAGAACAACGAAGCTATTATAAGACTCAGGTCCCATCACACAATGCAACGCAAGCCGGAAGATAAAGTTTTTACCTTATAATAGCCAAAAATGCTTGGTATGTGAAATTTCATCTTTTATTATTACTATAAGTGTGTAGTGTCAAAACATTACAATCATAAGTATCAATCATAGATGGCATAAGTGCCCCATACCACTATGTCGCCATATATAGGTTTACAATTAAAACCACAAAATGTCGTATTGGAAGTTGGATTTCCATCTGTGAACCAAAGCAAGGGATCATCCTTACCGAATTCGAGACGCTCTAGCCCGCCCCTCAGGAACAGTACACATCTTCCCTTGGATCGTCAGGGTCGGTCCACTCGATGTGGATTAAATTGCATGAACATTGCGTTTCCCCGCCCTATGGGGCATCAACTGGTCATATCCCGACCAAACTATCAGCTCTATAACGACCGATATAACAGAGGCGCCTTTCTATCCATCATCCACATAAGGGCGTGCAAAACGCTGACACCTCTCCTAGCTAGAAGGAAACGCATGTCCTCCCTGAAGTCCTCTCCCGTTTCTGGTTCATACTGGGGTGTGGGGCTCGCGAATTAACGCTACACAAAGCTATGCTATATTAAAGTTGTGCTTTGATCATCAACCACAAGACCCTGCTTTTCAACCGAAGCCTTGATCATTTGCATCTCAGCATGCCACATAGGCAATTCACGCTATGCAACCGATGTCTATCAATCACACAGAATGAAATCCGATGTCCGACACACATCCATTTACAAGTTCATTCTGGGTCTGAATGAAACCGGAGGCACCTTATTCCTCCCCCATATGTCCAAACAGGGGAGAGGCCCTCGCATATCTGTCGATCTCCAAGTACGTCTGGACGATCACCACTTATTACCTTGTCTTGGGTGTATAGCCCAATCAAGACATCATTAATCATCCAAATGATGTTAAGAACTCTGGACTTCAACCACCGTCTTCATCCTCGAAACATCGTCGAATCGGTTATTCAAAATGGCATAAACTCGGTCTTTCTGAATAACTCGCGTATATAATAAACAAGTGCTATAAAAACACAACATACGCCTCATTCCAATCCAGAATATTTCTTTATCCATATATTCGTATACTTTGGGAAAGGTTCCCATTAATTTTATCAAAGATAAATTCTTTAAATTTATTCTTTAATCTTCCTTTGGATATCAATTCAATTTAATTAAAGATGCATTAAAACTCCACTTGGTTTTAATCTTCCCAAAAATCAATATTAACGATTGTTTAACTTGGGAAATCATATCCTGCCTTTAACTGGGTTAAAGAACCAATGTCATTTAAAACATGGTTCAAGATAAACCCAAAATCACATTCCATTTCCATCAGTCTTTACCGCAAATTAGCAAGTGAACAATTCCCTAAGTATTAACCCTGTAGGTCGAAACCGACATCAGATCAATACCCAAGAAACCATCTAACTTAACTAATCTCCAGTTAGTTTATGATTTTTCTTTACTCCATTGGGTCTAAGAATAGTATTATTAAAGAAACCATTCACGACAACCCAAAATCTTATTCCTGTCTTTAACTGGGTTAAAGAACCAATGTCCTTTAAAACACAGTTCACGATAAACCCAAAATCACATTCCATTCTATCAACCTCTGACCGTAAATTAGCAAGTGAAGAATTCCCTAAGTATTAACCCCGAAGGCCGAAACCAACATCAGATCGATACCCAGGAAACCATTCAACTTAACTAATCTCCAGTTAGTTTCTGATTTTCTTAACTCCATTGGGTCTAAGAACAGTATTATTAAAGATACCATTTGTGACAACCCAAAATCACACTCCATTAACAATGGAATCTTCATGGAAAACAAATCGATATATATAATCGATATAAATTTCCATATCCAACCGATAATATAAATGAAATAACGACAAGGCCTTGTAAATTCCATATATATTAACCGTCTTCCTCTATAGAAGCTTGTTTCGATTATTTCCAAATCGAATTCCATTCAATTCCAATTTAATATGTTAAATTAGAAAACTTTACTTTGGAAAATCTCCTTTAAATCTTAACAAAAGATTTATAAATTCCAAATCACATTTCACTGTAAAATGGGTTAAAGAACGAATGTAGTTAAAAACACAGTTCACAATAAACCCAATTCACATTCCATTTTATTCCAATTATTTAATATTATTGGAAACTCTAACAATCTAAATTAAAAGATTTATTCTCTTCACATGGGGTTCAAGAACAGTGTTACCGAAGACACCGTTCACGACAAACCCAAAATCCCATTTGATATTAAATACAAGACTCTGAATAGAAAATATATCGGCTTATATTCAATATCAAATTCTACAACCAACAAATATCGTATTGGAAATAACGATATAAATATATCTTTCAAATTTCCATAATAATATCTGTATAATCACGAAATCCAACATCGAAATATTCTGAAGACAATTTCGATTCAAATCCATTCCAATTTATATGTTGGAAATTCTGGTTATTTTTAAAACCATTTCAAATCCAATTTATTTATTTTAAAAATAATTGGATTATAATTCTAATTAAAAACTAGTTCATTTCGATAAAAATCTATTTTTATCTTTTCAAATGTGGGATTTTTCAACCTAATTCTTTCCAAATCATTTCTTATGATTTACACTAATTATTGATATTTTTAATAATTTTATCAAGGCCCGTACAGTCGATCTCCATAAACGACCATCGAACTGCACTTACAACGACCTTTTCCAAATTTGATTTGGATATAATTCCAAATTCAATAGTTAGATTTCAAATCTCCCATATTCGTTAGAAAGCTCTTTTCGATACGAACCCAACGGTTCCTGTTTTAGGAGAATCCGAAGGTCGCATCTCCCGTAATGTCCATTCGAAGTCAATGGTCGAAATTCGCGAACTGCCGCAGCATGGCGCGTTCTATTCAGGCCATTATATACATAATATATATTACATATATTTTGTCAATTTCCATTTAAAACATATTTTATAAATCGTTTTAAATTCGTTTTCAAATCGATTTCAACTTCATTTTCAATTTCTAGTCAAAATTGAATATTCCATATCATCGATATATAAATTATAGTATTTTCAAAACATTAGATTTTGAAATCAATTCCTTTTCAATATTCATTATAAAAATAAATAAAATCGATATAAATATCGTTCACGTCCAAATGGCGTTAATCTAATCAACACGGCTTTATATATTGAAATATATTTGTGTCCATCCCAAATCGGACATCAAAATCAGATTTTGATGTTTTACTGAATACTATTTTAAAGTTTTCATTATTTTAAAATATTTGTTATTTTAAAATATTCATTCTTTCTGAACTGGAATCAGACGCAGTCAATTACTGTATAATTTGATTTATATGGATTACATACACACATGTACACAACAACAATCCAACACAGTCAATCATCTTCCAAAGTGCATTCTACACTGCATAAGCATCAAATATAAATATTCAACGCTTATAACAGCCTGTCAATCACTCGATTGACATACAGCTAATTATTGGGACTAGTGTATGTCCAATATCATCCCAATACCCGTATGGGGTTTCAATCAACAAATAATGAATTTTATTTGTGCAGTTGGGCGATGTGTAAAATTTATCGTCCCACTCAATATCAGTCAAATGTGTGTACATAAACAAATCGTCCGATTTGTTTATGAATATTTATTTTATTCATATACATGTTAAAAATTATATTTCTAACTATAAAATATTTTATTCCATTCCACATCACATAATCAATTTTCACAACACATCAATCAAACAAACAAGTCATCCATGGTCTGTGGATGTAACGACCCGCATTCTACACAACGAAGGATCGTAGAATATTTGTTTCTTTCACATGCGAAGCCGTATGGTCATGTAACTTTGGAAGACGACTATAGGGGTCATTTCCCATATTCATGATTTTTGCCAATTTTTAAATAACCATTTTGCCCCTAGATGATCTTGTTTCGGCTATAACTTTTGATTGGAAAAAAAGTTTTGACTTAAAACCACTTCCATTAAATCTGGATGATGGTTTACCTTTCTGTAGACAAACGGACTCACCGTTTGGGAGATATGGCTGAAACAAATTTCAAATGGTGAAAAACAGCTTAACCAGGCCTAATTTGGGTGATTAATGAGTGGGACCATAACCCATTTCGGGATTAGGGTTATGGGGGAGGCTGATAGGGTTAGGAAATTCAGTTTCTATCATTTTCCAGCCACCACTTTTTGTTCCTTCAAGTTTAGCCATGGCCTCCACTTTCTAAAACACCCCAAATCACCTTCTAATCGCTAATTAAGCCAAATCTATATCAAATCAAAGCGGATTAGCACAAGAATCAAGGTAGAACTGTTGTATAGCCTTGGGAACAGCGCCAAACAGAGAATCATTTCAGATTTGATATTTTATTTGTGGCAAAGGTGAGTGATTTGCATAGTTCCTCACTAATTATGGTAAATTAAGGGTAATTAATGATAATTAGCGAATTTATACATGTTAAAAATCTGGAAAAAATATTTATAAAATTCGAAATGATGTTTTAGGCCTTTGTTAGAAAGTTTGGATAATTTGGTTAAGTTTTACTAATCCTATCATTAGTTTTGCTTAAACATGCTTAAGGGAAAATATGTGATTTTGGCTATGTTCGATCCGTTTTAACCTATTAAATTATTGTTTTGGTGCTAGTGGTCACATCTATTTGTTTCTATGACTGTATGGTATGCTTTGTGATTGATTAAAATAGTTAGAGTGGTCGGAAACGCCATCGTATGGCGTAAAACAGTTGCAGGAAAATTGTGCAGGGTTTCGGATCGGATCGGTTGAAAGGGCTCGGGTCGGATAGTGGACAGAGCAAGGAAGCACCGAACCAAACTGGAACTTAGCACAAGATAAAGCACGGCGAGAAGGAAGGCCACTATAGTTGGATTGGGATCTGATCGAGCGAATGAAAAAGGATGAGACCGGATCGGGCTAATGAAGGGGAGGGGGATCGGATCGGGATATCTAGGAGGGAGCAACCACCGAACCGAACCAAGAAGCAACCACCGAGCCGAACCCAGGTAGAGGGCATCCGAACCGAACCAAGCTAGAAGGGGAACACTAAACCAAACCGATGAGTACTGGAGCACCATGCATATGCGAACCGAGCCGGACGAGTGCTATTACTACTACGCGACGACTCTTTTGAAGACCAACTCCAATACAACTAAGATCCGAGATGCAAAAGAAGTCCAAATAGGAAGTAGAACTCAGGATCTAGTTGGGTACCAATGAGTTAACTTCATGATTGGACTTTGCTGCGGGACGTGTGCTAAGAGGTTGTCGATGTATATGACTTTGGATCACTATGTATGGGAGGTACGTGGACGGATTCAGGGCCACAGTGGCCTAGGTACGACTAGTGGGCTATAGACCAATGAAGTGGGGTCATTTGAAAAGGTTTGGTCCCATGGGATAAGCATGGTGGTAGCAGTAGTTGTACAAGTCGAACTCCGTCATTACCTCGATGGGTCTAGTGATCGAAGTAGTGGACATCGTATGCTTTAAGCACTGAGTGAGAGATGTGAGGATGGTTTCTATGCTTGATTTGCCATCACTATGACATGCACACCCCCACCCCGTATTCTTTACACCATATGTTAATAGCACCTTAGAGTATTATACAGTATGTAGTGCTAACTCTTTAGTTGCAGGTCTAGGTTTAGGTATGGTTTAGTATACTAGTTATTGTTCTGTTTTGATGCTTATCGCTCATACTAGATTTTTTTCTGACCCAGAGTTTTATGTCTATTCTTCTTACTCTGGGTGCTCTCACGAGCAGACTAGAGACAAGTTAGCTGGTGAAGCATGAGTAGCTGTACCTGAGACAAGCAGGAGGCTCCCATGTATGATATATATATATATATATTCTCCCTGTGTCGCTGTTGGTCACTACTTTGGGCATTAGTAGTGTAACTTTCCTTTTTTTTGCTTTAGAGACAGTTTTAAAGTTGTAATAATGATGTGGAACATAAGCTGTATTTGGATTTTTCGCTACTATGATGTTTAGTTTCAGCTTATGTACTGTCTCACCTGTTTTATGTCAAGTATGTTGTTATTATATTTTATTCCTTGCGCTGTGAGACATTCTACAAGTTCTTGATTACTTCATTCTCTTATTTCCTTTCTTCGGCGACCTTTCGTGCTAATCGGGCATATGTATAGCGCACTTTCGGAGGAAATGCCGGTTGGGACGGGGCGGGCCGTTACACTTGGTATTAGAGCGCTAGGTTGCGTAGTTAACCTAGGGAAAGACACCAGGGAGAGATAATACGTATATGAGAGCGCGTATTTGTGATTTTTTTGGTTTTCAAAAACCATATATATACTACTAGTATAGTTAAGGATGAAGTCGCACTGCACTGACACCACAAAGAGGACGGTTAATCGTTTCTCTTTACAGATTGAACGATGAGCCGATATACGAGGGGTGCTGGCAGAGGAGACAACAATGGGAATGCTCCTGACATGAGGGCTATGTTCACAGACTTCATGAGAGAGATGCTTAGGGACGTTCAGAGGGCAGTCCCTAATAGTGCTAATGGTGGTGGTGCAGAAGTGCAGGCACCTAGGGCCGATTTCGCCAAGCTGAACAAGGATTATACTAGTCTTGGTGGGAAGCCGTTCCACGGAACGAACTCAGCTACGGATGTTCAAGATTTGTTGGATAGCTGTGAGCGTATCTTCGAAGACTTAGGTATCGAGGATGCGATAAAGAGAGGGCTAGCATCCCGTCAGCTACAAGGATGGACAATGAATTAGTGGAATGCTATAAAGGCAGCTACTCCCGAGGATCAGATTACTTGGGATCAGTTTAAGGTTCACTTTAGCGATAAGTTCATTCCAGCTGCTCAGAAGTCAGTGTTGTTTAAGAAATTTTTGGAACTCAAGCAGAATGGCAGAGCTGTCTCGGAGTACATTGCAGAATTCGATACTTTATCGAAGTATGGATTATCCCTCATTAACACTCCCGAGGAGAAGAATGAGAAGTTTATAACATGTTTGGATCAGTACTTGGGGGAAAGGCTTATTAACCACATCGACGAGACGTTTGAATCGGTTGTGGGGAAAGCATTGAGGTCATAGAGTCTTTACCCTAAGTCGAAGATTGAGGTTGCATCTGCAGAGGAACCAAAGCCGCAAGCAAGCGGTGGAGGCAAGAATGGTTCTCAGAATAAGAGAAAGCATAATCAGACCAAGGATGGCCAGAAGAAAAAGAATAAGCAAGACGTTGAGTGCTTCAGCTGTGGTAAGAAGGGTCATTATGCTAGTAATTGTCGGGCCAAGCCAACGGATAGGAAGTGCTTCAACTGTGGCCAAGTGGGACATCACAAGGACAAGTGTCTGCAACCCCCTAAAGAAAAGCAGATTGTGAAAGCATATGCCCTTAATGCTATTCCTTCGTCGAATGCCCCAACTGCGGCAGAGAAGGGAAAGAATGTCGTTATTCAAGGTATGCTTTCTATTTATGATGTTCTTGTTAGAGTTTTGTTTGATACCGGAGCTTCCAATTCTTTCATATCTAGTGACCTGGTAGATAGGTTGCGATTGGAACCCGCGATCGTCGATAGACCTTTAGTAGTGACGAACCCGATTAGTGGTTCGACTAGCCTTAGCATGATTTGTCATAATGTGGTCTTCTCGAGTCATGGATGCATATTTGTTTGTGATTGCTTTATTTTGGGCTTTACTGGGTTTGGCATTATTTTGGGAGTCGATTGGCTCCAAAGATACGGGGTGGTGGTAGACTATGAGAGCTTTTTGGTGACAGCTAGAGCGAATGATGGGAGGAGGGTAGTGTTTGGTGGTCTACCTAGTGATAGGGTAATGGCTAGTTTTCTAAATTCCCTCGACATCTCGCATGATGAGTTGTCAGGTTTGCCCGTGGTTGGCCAGTATCCGGATGTCTTCGAGGAAGTGACCGAGCTTCCACCGCACCGAGAGATTGAGTTCCGTATTGATTAAGTGAAAGATGCCAGACCTATAGTGATGCCACTTCGTCGTATGGCACTAAGGGAGCAGCGAGAACTCGGGGTGCAAGTAAGCGATCTTTTGAAGAAGGGATTTATCAGAAGAAGTGTTTCTGAGTGGGGAGCATCAGTTGTGTTTGCTACCAAGGCAGATTGTTCCCTTCGATTGTGTGTAGACTACCGCGAGTTGAATAAGGTGATGAGGAAGAATAAGTATCCTCTACCGCGGATAGATGATTTGTTTGATCAGTTGAGTGGCGCGAGAGTGTTCTCCCAGTTGGATCTCGCGACAGGTTTTCATCAGCTTAGAGTGGAAGCTGAGAGTATAGCAAAAACGGCATTTCGGACGCCGTCTGGATTTTATGAGTGGTTGGTCATGCCATTTGGGTTGACCAATGCACTAGCATATTTTTTGGATCTTATGAATAGGGTATTCAGAGATCAGTTGAATAAGTTTTTTCTTATGTTCGTGGATGATATTTTGGTTTATTCAAAGAACGAGGAAGAACACAAGGAACATTTGAGGACAGTGATGGAGGTGTTGAGAAAACACCAACTGAAAGCAAAATTTTCTAAGTGTCACTTCTGGAGAAAGGAAGTGAGGTTCTTGGGCCATGTTGTTTCAGAGAATGGTATTGCCGTGGATCCTGCGAAAGTCGCTACGGTACAAGATTTGTCTACGCCCAAGAATACAATAGACGTAAGAAGTTTCTTGGGGTTAGCTGGATGTTATCGTAAGTTTATCCAAGACTTCTCCAAGGTAGCGGCAGCTTTGAAGCAGTTGACCAACAAGAATCAAGCTTTCATCTGGGACGAAAAGTGCGAGAATGCATTCAAGAGTCTAAAGGAAAAGTTGACGCACGCACCAGTGTTAGTCATTCCTAAGGGGAATGAAGAGATGACGGTATACACGGATGCTGTGTTACCGGACTAGGTGCTGTATTGATGCAAGGAGGTAGGGTTGTAGTTTATGCAAGTCGGTAACTTAAACAACATGAGAAAAGATACCCTACCCATGATTTGGAATTGGCAGTGATCGTGTTTGCATTGAAGATGTGGAGACACTATCTCTTGGGAGAAAGATTCGAGTTGTTTACTGATCATAAATCATTAAAATATCTTTTCTCTCAGAAGGACCTAAATCTTCGACAGCAAAGATGGTTAGAATTCTTGGCTTCTTATGATTTCGATATCGCATATACGTCGGGGAAGGGCAACGCGGTAGCTGATGCATTGAGTAGAAGACATGCCAGTTTAGGGGCTATGTTTCTAGAATGGAAGCAACTAGAGTACATCGATGGGTATGATTTCAGACCAAAGTGCGAATTGGATCCATAAATGTTAGCAAGTTTGACGATCAGACCCACTTTGATTGAGCGGATTGGTTCTTGTCAGAGGAACGATCCTAACGTATTGGAAATCATCTCAAAGTTAGAGATGGGAATCGACGAAGGGATGAACAAGTATGGGCTTGATCGAGATGGATGGCTTAGAAAAGATGGAAGACTAGTTGTACCCAATGTCAATGGATTGAGGGATGAAGTGCTTAGAGAATGTCATCACTCAAAACTGACTATACACCCCGGTGGTAACAAGATGTATCGAGACATGAAGCAGACCTACTACTAGGAAGGAATGAAAAGAGACATTGGGGAAGTTTATATCCAAATGCATGAATTGCCAGCTGGTTAAAGCTGAGCAAAAGAAGCCTAGTGGTTTATTGCAACCATTAGAGATTCTAGAATGGAAATGGGAACAAGTCACAATGGATTTCATTGATGGGTTACCAAGGACTAAATCGGGCCATGATAGCATTTGGGTGATTGTGGACCGATTGACTAAGAGTGCAAGATTTATACCAGTCAAGTCGAATAGAACGACAGCTAAGTTAGCTGAACTATATGTAAAGTGGGTAGTGAGATTTCATGGAATACCCAAAAGCATTGTAAGTGACCGAGATCCATTGTTCACTAATGGATTTTGGAAGAGATTACAAGAGGCGTTAAGATCAAAATTACATCTCAGTACCGCGTATCATCCTCAAACCGATGGTCAAACAGATAGGGTGAATCGTATATTAGAAGACCTCTTGAGAGCCTTTGTATTGGATTTTCGTGGATCATGGGATGACCATTTGCATCTAGTAGAGTTTGCATATAATAATAGTTATCAATCCAGTATTGGTATGGCTCCATTTGAAGCTTTGTACGGAAGACCGGGCAACTCACCGTCATGTTGGTTAGAAACTGGTGAGAAGTTTGTGCTTGGACCATATGTGATAAGACAAACTTCAACTAAGATTAAGGTTGTCCAACAACGAATGAAGGCTGCCTAAGATAGGCAGAAAAGTTATGCTGATAAGAGGAGAAGAAAATTAAAGTTCTCCATTGGTGACTTGGTGTTTGTCAAGATTTCTCTGTTGAAGTGCGTGATACGATTTGGCAGGAGAGGCAAGTTAGCACCAAGATTTGTTGGTCCATTCCCAGTTCTTAACCAAATTGGGAATTTGGCATATAAAGTTGAATTACCAGAGAAGATGGCAGGAGTTCACAATGTATTTCATGTTTCCCAGTTAAGGAAGTTCGTACACGACCCAGATGTGACTATTTCACCTGATCAGTTGGATGATATCGAAGTTGAACCCGAGGCGGTTGGGAACCGCAAGCCTATGCATATTGTTGGGAACGATACGAAGCAACTTCGAAGGAAAGCGGTGAATCTAGTCAAAGTTCAGTGAGGCGAGAATGAGAATGACTGTACTTGGGAGACAGAGGAGAGCATTAGGAAGACATATCCAGAACTCTTCGCCTGGTAAGATTTCAGTTTCGATTTAGTTTTTCCGCATGCTAGGATAAGTTTGTTTTTTTGTTTTGCATGTTTGATTGTTGTATATGATTAGTAGGCATGCAAGATCCTTTGTATGTTGAAGGTTAAGGAATTTCGGGGATGAAATTTCTTAAGGGTGGAGAGTGTAACGACCCGCATTCTACGCAACGAAGGATTGTAGAATATTTGTTTCTTTCACATGCGAAGTCGTATGGTCATGTAACTTTGGGAGACGACTATTGGGGTCATTTCCCATATTCACAATTTTTTCCGATTTTTAAATGACCGTTTTGCCCCTAGCTGATCTTGTTTCGGCCATAACTTTTGATTGGAAATGAGTTTTGCCCTGAATCCACTTCCATTAAATTCGGATGATGGTTTACCTTTCCGTAGAGTGGTCACATTAGCCAAACGGACTCACCGTTTGGGAGATATGGCTGAAACAAATTTCAGATGGTGAAAAACAGCTTAACCGAGCCTAATTTGGGTGTTTAGTGAGTGGGCCCATAAGCCATTTCGGGATTAGGGTTATAGGGAGGCTGATAGGGTTAGGAAATTCAGTTTCTATCATTTTCCAGCAGCCACTTTTTGTTCCTTCAAGTTTAGTCATGGCCTCCACTTTCTAAAACACCCCAAATCACCTTCTAATCGCTAATTAAGCCAAATCTATATCAAATCAAAGCGAATTAGCACAAGAATCGAGGTAGAACTGTTGTATAGCCTTGGGAACAGCGCCAAACAGAGAATCATTTCAGATTTGATATTTTATTTGTGGCAAAGGTGAGTGATTTGCATAGTTCCTCACTAATTATGGTAAATTAAGGGTAATTAGTGATAATTAGCAAATTTATACATGTTAAAAATCTAGAAAAAATATTTATAAAATTCGAAATGTTGTTTTAGGCGTCTGTTAGAAAGTTTGGATAATTTGGTTAAGTTTTACTAATCCTATCATTAGTTTTTCTTAAACATGCTTAAGGGAAAATATGGGATTTTGGCCATGTTTGATCCGTTTTAACCTATTAAATTATTGTTTTGTTGCTAGTGGTCACTTCTATTTGTTGCTATGACTATGTGGTATGCTTTGTGATTGACTAAAATAGTTAGAGTGGCCGGAAATGCCATCGTATGGCGTAAAACAGTCGTTGGAAAAGTCACAGGAAAATTGTGCAGGGTTTCGGATCGGATCGTTTGAAAGGGCTCGGGTCGGATAGTGTGCTGAGCAAGGGAGCACCGAACCAAACTAGAGCTTAGCACAAGATAAAGCACGGCGAGAAGGAAGGCCACTATAGTTGGATTGGGATTTGATCGGGCGAATGAAGAAGGATGAGACCGGATCGGGCTAATGAAGGGGAGGGGGATCGGATCGGGATATCTAGGAGGGAGCAACCACCGAACCGAACCAGGAAGCAACCACCGAGCCGAACCCAGGAAGAGGGCATCCGAACCGAACCGAGCTAGAAGGGGAACACCGAACCGAACCGATGAGGACTGGAGCACTATGCATATCCAAACCGAGCCGGACGAGTGCTATTACTACTACGCGACGACTCTTTTGAAGACCAACTCCAATTCATCTAAGACCCGAGATGCAAAGGAAGTCCAAATAGGAAGTAGAGCTCAGGATCCAGTTGGGAACCAATGAGTTAACTTCATGACTTGACTTTGCTGCGGGACGTGTGCTAAGGGGTTGTCGATGTCTATGACTTTGGATCACTATGTATGGGAGGTACGTGGACGGATTCAGGGCCACAGTGGCCTAGGTACGAGTAGTGGGCTATAGACCAACGAAGTGGGTTCATTTGAAAAGGTTTGGTCCTGATCCCATGGGATAAGCTTGGTGGTAGCAGTAGTTGTATAAGTCGAACTCCGTCATTACCTCGATGGGTCTAGTGATCGAAGTAGTGGACATCGTATGCTTTACGCACTGAGTGAGAGATGTGAGGATGGTTGCTATGCTTGATTTTTTTTGCCATCACTATGACATGAACGCCCCCACCCCGTATTCTTTACACCATATGTTAATGGCACCTTAGAGTATTGTACAGTATGTAGTGCTAACTCTTTGGTTGCAGGTCTAGGTTCAGGTATGGTTTAGTATACCTGTTATTGTTCTGTTTTGATGTTTATCGCTCATACCAGACTTTTGTCTGACCCATAGTTTTATGTCTCTTCTTATTACTTTGGGTGCTCTCACGAGCACACTAGAGACAGGTTAGCTGGTGAAGCCCGACTAGCTGTACCGGAGACGAGCAGGAGGTTCCCACGTATGATATATATAGATATTCTCCCTGTGTCGCTGTTGGTCACTACTTTGGGCATTAGTAGTGTACCTTTCCTTTCTTTTTCTTTAGAGACAGTTTTAAAGTTGTAATAATGATGATGTGGAACATAAGCTGTATTTGGATTTTCCGCTGCTATGATGTTTAGTTTCAGCTTATGTACTGTCTCACCTGTTTTATGTCAAGTACGTTATTATATTCTATTTCTCGCGTTGTGAGACATTCTACAGGTTCTTGATTACTTCATTCTCTTCTTTCGTTTCTTTGGCGACCGTTTCGTGCTAGTCAGGCATGTGTACAATGCACTTTCAGAGGAAATGCCGGCTGGTACGGGGCGGGCCGTTACGGTGGACGACAGGTGTCAGGTGCTGCTAAGCACCGTCTGCATCCTTGTATATATTTTAACTAGAAATAAAATAAAAAGTGAGAAGTTCTCACCTTGGGGTTCAACTCCGTCATTCTATATTTCTGAACGGTTCAGATTTGGATTCGCTTTCCACCAGTTCCACCGCAATTCTTTTCAGCTGTTCATAGTAAAAATCATATTTTTAAAGCTTCATTCCAATAAATAAAAATCATATTTTTATTTCTACTTCATAATTTTTTTTTACAACGCTTCCTTCTATATAAAAATTATATTTTTATGTCTCTACTTCCTATATAAAGATCATGTTTTTATTTAATGAAAGATCATGTCTTTATAAAATGAAAGATCATATCTTTTCTCTAATGAAAAATCTCTATTTTCCATAACGAAAAATCTTATCTTTTTAAAACTAAAAATCATAACTTTTTCAATTTAAAAATCATTACTTATTAATTTAAAAATCATTGCTTTATCAATTTAAAAATCATTGCATTATGTAGATAAAATTAATAACTTTATATAAATAAAATATATCAATCAAAGAATAATAAATTTAAAAAGGAAAACTTACAAATTTCTCTTGTCTTTGGCAAATGGGGGTTCGCTGGTCGGAGTTCATCAGCACGAGGAGGAGATAGCGAAGGGGCGGATTAATTACATGCACTGAAAGAAAAAAAATCATATCTTTATGGAAAGGGGGGCTCAGGGTCAGAGGTTGGGTGCTGGAGGTGGCGCTGGGTTATGGGTGGCGGCAGGGGGAGGTCGCGCAGGTGGTGGTTGGGCCGGAAATGGCCATGGCGGCGTGGATTGGGTTGGTTGCGGGTTTATTGAAGAGGGAGAGAGGAGAGGAGAGAAGGGGGAGACGGGGTGCTGCTGACGAGGTCGGGGAGGTGGAGGGTGGCGGTGGGTGGCCAGCCGCGGTGCAGCAGTGGCGTGGGTGTTGAGCGGCAGCCGTCGTTCTTTTTTTTGCTTTTGTATCTGATCGAGGAAGGGAAAAGGAGAAAGGGGGGCTTGTAAATAAATTTATTTATTTCTCAAAAATGTTGATTTTTTTATTTGAACTCCAAACGAGACCCAACGACTGTCATTCCTAACTAATTACCTCCATTCCGAACACAATGGGATATGATTCGTAAGCCAATTCTATCATTTCGATCAGTTTTCATCAAAATTAAAATATAAATCTATATATTCAATTTTAAACGTACATTTCAATTTACCAGGGCCACATACGAACTCGAAAAATTCCAGAGAAATAAATCTGGCTATGTTTTGAAGATACGGTCCTAACAAAACTAATTCCGTCAAATTTGGAGACTGTTGAAAAATGGCCATTTTCTGGTCGATCCAAATTGACTGAAATTGACAAAACATGTTTTCCTTTGCCACAGTCACATATTAATCCCAAAAATTATGAATTTTCGAATCTAGCAATAACTTGACAATCCGAATCCAACAAAAGTGGTTTCGTCGAAAACAGAGGTCGTTTGCAAAATTTCCATTTTTAAGGGCCAAAATTCCATAGCGACTATTCTGAATTTTCAATTGGACACAACTTTTTATCTCGGCTATGAAATTTCAATTTTTCGGATTCATTGGAAAGATATTTTCAAATAGATTCTAATATTTTTGGTTTCGCTAAAATCTAGTTTATTTTTAATCCTGTACATTCATTTGAAATTTGAAATCGAATTTTCAAACTACCGCGCCATTTCCAATTTATTTTATAATTAAAATAAATATTTAAATTCTAACGTCGATTCAAATAAATATATACATTCTATTTCTATTCGAAATAAATTTCTCATCGTTATTATTTAAAATAATTCATTTTAAATATCCAAAATTCACTAAAATTGCCAAAATAAAAATTTTAAATTGGTTCAGATTTTCCGGGTTGTTACAATCACACCCACTTAAAAATCTTTTTGTCCTCGAAAAGTAACAGAGCTGAAAGTTGTTTCACAAACTAACTCAACTTTCATTATTTTCATTATGGCTTAAGTTCTTCAACTTTTCTGTTTCTAAGAACTTTTCAAAAATTTGGCTAATACCCTAAATTTTCGAAAAATTTAGCCATAGTCTCCTTTGTACGGGAGCACCAAGAAATCCCCAAACCTCCACACAGGCCTCTCCAATCCAAAAAGAAAAAGAAACAGCCAATCGGCTCATAAAATCATCAAAAACCACAAGAAATACAATAAACATGTACCTATTTGTCGGGCAAACAATTTTATTCCTCTGCTTAGCTTCCCTGCTATGAAATGTTCAATGTATATACATGTATATGCATGCAATTCCAAACAATTTTCAATTCAGTTCAACATTTGATACAATTTGGCTTAATGGTTCCAAATTCTAATTAATCAAAACAATAATCAAACGACACAATTAGCAATCAATTAGTTGATTAACTTTTCAAATTCATAATTGTTATATAATCAAAAATCATGTTTTTGATGCCAATTCACAACAAGATATTCTAACTATATTTTGGTTCTTACACTAGTCAATTGGAAATAATTAGATATCCCACTTTCGGCACCCGAATATAAACACTGATGATGGCGCGCCATCATCAGAATCAGACCCGAGCGATTAGAGTGTAATTCTATATCCATCCAGTATATTTGAGACTTCAAATACACGCGGATCAGACATATATGAAAATCTCTATATATTGGATTGTCCATATTCAATATAAAATAAACATTCAAATACAAATAATTGGTTTAAATTTTCAAAACAAAAATTTGTTTTTATTTTTATTTGAAAACAAATCTCTTTCGACTCATTCTAGGATACTACTGGTCCCATCTCTAACGAGTCATCCTCATTGGATTTTACTAATCCAATCTCTGATAAATTCTTTCGTTTGGTTCTAACGTGTCTTGTTATCCGAGCTATGTAAACCAAAGCTCTGATACCAAACTATAACGACCGGAACTTCCCCGTAAAGGAAAGCCCGGATTGTTTTGAGAACACGACGAATCAGAACACAAACAGAAGAACATTTCATTGTTATTACAACAATTTACATCAGAATACAAGAATATACAGAGTATGAATAAATATTACACATTTATTAAATATCAGAGATTTACAAGTTACAATGCAACCGAAAAATAATACAAAACACAATTGAAAAGAATATACGGATACAGAGCTTTCCGGATATCTTTCCAGCTATAAACCAGGATCATGTGAATATAAATCTGCAAAATCAAAACTACCAACTGCCCATGTGGAAAATTGGGGCACCCAGAGTTTAGGTTAAAACAATAAACTCTAGGTTAGTCATGTGACTGGTGTGAGAACTAAAACAGTTATTAATTCGATTTTAAAGTTAGGTAAATCAAGGGACCACGCCGTATAACACGGAACGGGTTTATGCACAAGAAAACCAGTGCATAAAACATGCAGCGTAATACTAAATAAAGAAAATGAAGCTATTATAAGACTCAGATCCCATCACACAATGCAACGCAAGCCGGAGGATAGAGTTTTTACCTTATAATAGCCAAAAATGTTTGGTACATGAAATTTCATCTTTTATAATTACTATAAGTGTATAGTGTCAAAACAATTTCAATCATAAGTATCAATCATAGATGGCATAAGTGCCCCATACCACTAGGTCTTCATATATACGTTTACAATTAAAACCGCAAAATGTCGTATTGGAAGTTGGATTTCCATCTGTGAACCAAGGCAAGGGATCGTCCTTACTGATATCGAGATGCTCTAACTCGCCCCTCAGGAATAGAACGCATCGTCCCTTGGATCGTCAGTGTTGATGTCAAAAGTTGGTTACTAGTGACAATCAACCCCCAATCGTGTGATCAACACACGAATAAAGATTAAAAATGCAATAAGAACTAAAAGAGCGGGGAGCACACACAGAGTTTTTATAGTGGTTCGGCAAAGACGATGCCAACGTCCACTGTATATATATTATTTCTCTTTTTTGATTACAATTACAATGCTTTTTCTGAAGAAGAGAAAGAAAATGATTGTTTTTCCTTCTTCTTTTAAGAGATTAAGAGATGCGAACTCCTATAGGATGTAATGGAGTTGAAGAGAAAACCAAGAATCTCCAGAAGTCCTTTTTTCTTCTTTAAGCTTAGAGGTATTTATAGGTGGAGAATGCAGCTTGGGTTGTTGCGGTATGGTCCGGCCATTTCGGGAAAGCCTGGACACGTGGAATCCATTTATTGGCTTGAATTGCGGCTGGAAGACTGATTCCACTGTTCATAAATATTATCCTCGGAAGTAGTGGCTGACGTGGCATCCACGGAGAGGAATATCAAAAGTAGAGTTTTGTCCGCATATTGTTTGACTGCCTTTACTGCCTTGAAAATCGAGATATTAGGTGGACTAACTCTATAGAAATCTTCCACGTTGGTCCGAGATAATCGGTCGACGCGCTCTGCTTGGGAGCGAAATACTCGGCCGACTAAGACAGTGATTCTTCCGGAGTAAGCAGTCAATCTGTCTAGTCTGAACTTGGGCCGACATGTGATTGCTTTGGATTGTGTTTCTGTTGGGCTTCCTGAAGCGCAGCTTATGTCTGGTTGCGCGTTTGGGCTTTTGTCTGGCTCGTTGAGACTCTTGCCAAAAAGAGGGTTAACACTGTAATAACCCGGAAATCCGAGCCAATTTAAAAATTTTATTTTGGCAATTTTGATGAATTTTGAACATTTAAAATTAATTATTTTAAGTAATAGAGTCGAGAAATTTACTTTGAATAGAATTAGAACATATATATTTATTTGAATCGTCGTTAGAATATAAATATTTACTTATAATTATAAAAGGAATTGAAAATGGCGCGATAGTTCAATAATTCGATTTCAAATTTCAAATGAATGTACCGGGTGCAAAATAAACCGGATTTTAGTGAAACCAAAAATATTGGAATCTAATTGAAAATATCTTTCCAACGAATCCGAAAAATTGAAATTTCATAGCGGGAATCAAAAGATATGCCCAGTTGAAAATTCAGAATAGCTGCTATGGAATTCTGGCCCTTAAAAATGGAAATTTTGCAAACGACCTCGGTTTTCGACGAAACCACTTTTGTTGGATCCGGGATGTCAAATTATGGCTAGATTCCAAAATTCATAATTTTCTGAACCAATATGTGAGCGTGGCAAAGGAAAACGTGTTTGACCAGTTTTCAAACGGTCTCAGAATTCAATGAAATTAGTTTTGTTAGGACCGTATCATCAATACGAAGCTAAAAAATATTTTTTGGGAATTTTTAGAGTTCGTATGTGGCTCCGGTAAATTGAAATGCGCGCTCAAATTCAATATATAGAGTTATATGTTGATTTTGATGAAAACTCATCGTAACGGCCGAATTAGCTTACGAAACATAGCCTATTGTGTTCGGAATGGGGGTAATTAGCTGGGGACGACAGGCGGTGGGTCTCGTTCAGTGGTCGAAATAAAAGTTGCTTTTTGAAATTAAATAAATAAATATTTTTTTATATATAACCCCTCAGTCTTCTCTCTCCCCTCACAATTCAGTAAAAACGAATTAAAAAATAAAAAATAAAAAAAGAAAACGAAGGAGGATCGCGCCTCCCCCTATATCGCCTCCGCCGTCGCATCTTCTTCTTCCTCCTCCTCCGACCCCCCCTCCGCCTTATCCCCTCCACCCCCTCGAGCCCCCACGAATCGAACCCCGCGAGCCGTTTTGCTCCATCGAACATCGCGCCCTCCTCCTCTTGCCGCACCTCCCTTCTCCTCTTCCACCGCCTTCCGCCTGAAACCCCCCCTGCGCCTCCTCCTCGTCTGCAAGCACCGGGCCTTCATTCTCCTCAACTAAAACCCCCTTTTTCTCTGAGATTCAATGTAAGTTATTCTCGGTTTTTATTTTACTCTGTCATGAATTTATTTTTCAGTTTTATATAAATTCACATTCATTTAAAAACGGGTTTTTATTTATAAAGATTGAATTTTTATAAAAATATGTACCGTAAAAAGATGGGATTTTCATACATGATATTAGCGAAGAGAGATTTGAACTTTACGTATATGATTTGAGAATAAAAATACGATTTTTATCATATAAAGATTAGATTTTTGATATGGTAAAGTTTATATTTTTAAATAAAGAAAGTTTATATTTTTAAATAAACAAAGGTCGGATTTTTATATAGTTAATCACATAAGAAAGGTCGGATTTTTATATAGTTAATCACATAAGAAAGGTCGGATTTTTATATATGATGTTAGCGAAGTAAAAATATAATCTTTATTATATGAACAACGTTGTAAAAATAGAATTTTTATCTATCTAGTAGCGAAGTAAAAATAGAATTTTTATCTATATAGTAGTGGTGTAAAAATAGAATTTTTATCTATATAGTAGCGCTGTAAAAATAGAATTTTTATTTATATAGTAGCGGTATAAAAATAGATTTTTTATATACATAGCAACAATATAAAAATGTGATTTTTGTATATGTAGTGACTATGGGCAATGAAATTGACAAAAGGCGAGCACGACGAAGATTTCTACATATGAAGAGTCGTGGCATTTGGTTTAGCTAGTCGGTGAGAACTCCTCACTTTTAATTTTTTTTCTAGTTGAAATATATACTAGGATGCAGACGGTGTTTAGTAGCACCCGACACCCATCGTCCATTGACCATGGATGACTTGTTTGTTTGGTTGCTGTGCTGTGAAATTTGATTGTGTGTTGTGGAATGAAATAAAATACTTTATAGTGGAAAATATTTTATAGTTAAAAATATGATTTTTAATGTGTATATAAAATAAATATTTATATACAAATCGGATGATTTGCTTATATACACTGATTTGACTGATATTGATTGGGACGATAAATTTTATACATCGCCCAACTGCACAAATAAAATATGTGTTTGTTGATTTGAAACCCCACACGGGTATTGGGATGATATTTGACGTACACTAATCCCGATTGTTTAGTTGGATGTCAATCGATGGGTTGACAGACTGTGTAAGCGTTAACTATTTATATTTAATGCTTATGCAGTTGTGTGGTGCACTCTGGATGATGGTTGATTATTTATCGTTGCTATTACATATATGTGTTGTAGAAAATCCATATAATTAACATTATATGGTAAATGATTGGGCCTCATTCGAATTTAGAAAATTAATTCATGTGTTGAATTGAAAATATAAATTCATGTGCTGAATAAAAAATATATATTCATGTGTTGAATAGAAAATAAATTCATGTGTTAAATAGAATAAATATTCATGTGTTGAATAAAAGTCGTGTTGATTGGATTGATGTTATTTTGACGTGAACGATATTTATACCGATTTTATTCATTTTTCAATGAATATTGAAAGTGATTTCAAAATTCGAAGTAAATTGAAATGAATTGAAATTCGAATTAAATTTAAATGAATTGAAATTCGAATTAAATTGAATTGAAATCCATTTAAAATGAAATTAAAACGAATTTATATTGAAAAATTCAATCTTGATTTGAATTTGAAAAGGAAGTTGAAATCGTTTTGAAAACAAATTTAAAATGATTTATAAAATACGTTTTAAAAAGAAATCGACGAAATATATATAATATATATTATGGCCTGAATAGAACTTACCGCGTCGCGGCAGTTCGTGAATTTCGACCATTCTTCGAATGGATATTACGGGAGATACGACCGTCGGATTCTCCTAAAACCGGAACTGTTGGGTTCGTATCGAAAAGAGCTTTCTAATGAATATTAGAGATTTAAAATCAAATGGTTGGATTTGGAATTATGTCCAAATCAAATTTGGTAAAGGTCGTTGTAAGTGCAGTTCGACGGCCGTTGATGGAAATCGACTGTACGGGCCTTCATAAAATCATTAAAAATAGTAATAATTGTGTAAAATCATAAGAAATGATTTGTGAAGAATTGGGACAAAAATTTCCATATTTGAAAAGATAAAAATAGATTTTTATCGAAATGAACTAGTTTTGAACTAGAATTATAATTTTATTTATTTTTAGAATAAATAAAGTGGATTTGAAATGGTTTTGAAAATAAACAGAATTTTCAATAATTGAATTGGAATCGAAATTATCTTTGGAATATTTTGATGTTGGATTTCATGATTATACAAATATTGTTATGGAAATTTGAAAGATATATTTATATCGTTATTTCCAATACGATATTTGTTGGTCGTAGAAATTGATATTGAATATAAGCCGATATATTTTCTATTCAGAGCCTTGTATTTAATATCAAATGTGATTTGGGTTTGTCGTGAATGGTGTCTTCATTGACACTGTTCTTAAACCCAGTTGAGGAAAAGATTAAATCTTTTTATTTAGATTTAATGAAGTGTACCAATTAAATAATATTTAATTGGAATTGAATTGGGATTGATTTTTGGGTTTATCGTGAACGGTGTTTTAAATAACACTGGTTCTTTAACCCGATAATTAATGGAATGTGATTTTGGGTTTTCGTGAACGGTATCTTCAATAATACTGTTCTTAGACCCAAAGGAGTTAAGAAAATCAGAAACTAACTGGAGATTAGTTAAGTTGAATGGTTTCTTGGGTATTGATCTGATGTTGGTTTCGGCCTTCGGGGTTAATACTTAGGGGATTGCTCACTTGCTATTTTACGGTTAAAGGCTGATAGAATGGAATGTGATTTTGGGTTTATCGTGAACCGTGTTTTAAATGACATTGATTCTTTAACCCAGTTAAAGATTAAAACTAAGTGGAGTTTTAATGAATCTTTAATTAGATTGAAAAGAATGAGAATGGGGTATCACCAGTTTTGCTCCAGGCGATAGTTAAATCTTTAATTAGATTTGAACATGAAATGGTAATTGAATTTCCTAGTATTCTTGGGAGGAAACCCATTTTGTTTTATACGGCGTGGTCCCTTGATTTACCTAACTTTAAAATAAAGATTAATAACTATTTTGGTTCTCACACCAGTGCCATGACTGACCTGGAGTTTATTGTTTTAACCTAAACTCTGGGTGCCCTTATTTTCCGCATGGGCAGCTAGTAGTTTTGGTTTTGCAGATCTATATTCACAGAAACCTGGTTTACAGATGGAACGATACTCGGAAAGCTTTGTATCCGTGTATTACTCCTAGTTGTGTATTGTATTATTTTCCGCTGCTGTGTAATGTATTGTAATCTCTGATATTTTATAATGTATATTATTTGTTAATACTCTGTATATTCTTGTATTCTGATGGAATCGTTGTAATTAACAATAAAATGTTCTTCTGTTTGTGTTCCGATGTGGCTTGTACTCAACTCAATCCGTGATTTCCCACAAAGGGGATTTCGGGTCTTTTCAAACATTCCGCCCCTCAGAATGCATCTTAATCGACAGAGGGAGATGTGTTCTGAATTCCGAACCGAAGCACAAACGCTCAAGCTGCTATGGTCGCGCCGGACCATATTGAGGCCAGAAAATCGACGGTACGATGTTGTATTAAGGCCGGAAACCCGACGACCATGCCAGGTCGTATTAAGGCCAAAAAACCTACAACCATCAAGAACCGTATTAAGGCCGAGATGATGATTGTCATTTGTACGAGAGTTGTAATGACCCGAATTTTTATAAAATGTTAAAACCATAAATCAAGGCAGAATTAATTTTTAAGATAAGAATCATGGGAAACGGGTTATGCCATTGCGTTCATCTCGGAATTCTACTTAAAATAGAGTCCGAGTTTGCGTAAAACGGATACTGTACGAAGGAGATATGGACGAACGAAGTTAGGCAGAAAAACCAGAAATGGGCCAGAATGCACTGGCGCATTTGGGAGGTGCGCCAGAACAAAATTGCACCGGCGCACTTGGGAAGTGCGCCCATGCAATTTTGCATTGGCGCACTTGGCAGGTGCGCCCAGGCCGAGCAGAAAACTGCTTGGTCAGGCCGTGGCTGGCTTGGTCGGGTTCTGGTAGAATTTCTGAGCTCTGGTGTGTCACTAGGGCTGACTTGTCACTTTCTGATTGGCTTCTCTTGAGATGGATGGCCTTGATTAACTCTAGCTTCATCGACGGCTCTAATTAGTTTGAAACCCTATATAAACAGCCCCTAGCCTCATTTTCTTTACACCATTCTTCTCTAACCTTATGCTGCTTAAACTCTTGATGACCATGGCTTCTTCTTCTTTCTCTAAATTAAATTAAATTAAATTAAAATGCAAAGATTATTCCTTGAAGACTACGGCTAGGAATTACATATTTGGGGATTTGCTTCTAAATCAAATCAAGATTCAACGATTCAGTAATTCAACAACCAATTTCTAGACTTGACTTCTGCATCTAAATTTCTTAGACCACGATCTGTAAGTTCCAGTTACTTTTAGATAAAAACTATAAATTTAATATGGGCATGTTAAATTGGAATTGATTTATGTACGATTCATGTCTATTCTTGTTTTCTTCTTGGATCTTGACTATTGGGAATATCACCTACGACATTGAAGCCATTGTTAATGGCATAAGACCATGACTATGCCTATGACTGTGAACATAAGACCATGACTATGCCTATGACTGTGAACATAAGACTATGCCTATGCCTATGACTATGATGGTGAACATAAGACTATGCCTATGACTAAGACGGTGAACATAAGACTATGCCTATGCTTATGACTGTGAATATAAGACTATTTCTTATGACTATGAGAAGGACAATTATGACTAATCACCTATGATTCATGACCATGAGGTTATTTCCTAAAATTATGACTATGAAATTGTATCTAAGCTTGATTTTCTATTCAGACCTATTTTCTTTATTTGTCTTGATTTTGGGGAATTTTCTATTTAAGTTAGACCTGTCCGTGTTCTTGAATTGAGATTACTATTCAAACCTTTTTCATGTTCATAATGTTATGCCTGCGATGTTTTAATCAATTTATTCAGTTAGGTCATGCCTTGGAAATAAATTGATAATAGAGCAATGTTTATAATGTTTTGATCTATGCCTGTGGTTCTATTTTATCATCATGTTGAATTGGGAATTAATGAATAAGTCCATTCATATTTATATGAACTTGGAGTATAACCCGTGATGACAAGTTGTGTAGTTTATCATGTTATGCAAGTTTTAGGTTGTGAAATCATATCACATATGTGACCAAATGTTAGATCTACATGTTTATGTGTATTTGTTAAACCTATGTCGTATTTCAAGTTTACACTTATTCATATGTTCGTGATTAATTTGCAAGTTCACATATATGTAAGTTGATTTAGTCTATGTTGCAAATTCACATATATGTATGTTGGTTTAGTCTACGCTGCAAGTTCACACCTATGATATTCATGTTGATTGTTTTGCAAGTACACACCTATGGTGTTCATATTGACTATGCCAAGAATGTCAAGTTTACAACTATGTCATGTTAATGAATTTCTTTATGCAAATTTTGTGTGCGTTAAATTAGGCTAAGTTTTTAGCCTAATAATTATATGTCAAAAATCATGCGGACGGAAAATTAGGCTAAGATTGTTAGCCTAATATTTAGACGGGGTAACATTGGGAAAAATTGGTAATTGTAGGAGACTTGGCATGAAACTTGCCTTGAAAACTTGACACGAACTTGACATGAAAACTTGAACATGGACATGACACTAGAATGAACTTGAAAATGGCCAACTCGAGGTTGGGTTGAGTTTGCAGTGTAAATCTGCTCGGAACCGCCCGGCAAATCCAGTGACTACAAACAATAGGATCCAATGTGAGTAGTTGGTCATATCGCGCTTGAAACCCGAGGTTAGACTGAGTTGTGGTGTAAATCTGCCCGGAACTGCCCGGCATATCCAGTGACCACAACAACAGGTCTAATGTGAGAGGGTGGGGTGCATTAATGAATTAATGCCACATGATAGGGTTAAGTCATGAACATAAAAGGCAACACTTAACCAATTTGATACATGATTCGTAGGCGGGTTAAGTCACGAACTTGAATGATAACACTTAACCAACTTGACATGCTAGACTGATAGGGGTTAAGTCACGAATTTAAATGACAACACTTAACCTATTGGATGGAAACCCTAGTTACACAGTCCATTTTAGCAGTAACCCACTAGATGTATCATGGTACGCTGGAACTAGGCAGGGTGGGGCATGATTACTGGGCTGATTGTAAGTGACCAGAACGACGGTTGTGTCGGTGCGCCAGTGTAGGTTCAGGCGGGCTATGGTCGTGCACGTAGTCCGGAGTTGAAAAAGCAGGCATTGGGCATCAGTAGGTTTATTTGTGCATGCTTGATTTGTGTCGGTGGTTGGCACCCTAGGGCTTGATACACCCTATGGTAGACCTAGCACAGGTGACTACATTCGTGATAGGGCCGTACGGCACATATACACAACGAGCTAGAACTTTTAGGGAGCCGATCGATTAGTAGATCATTTTATTGGACCTAGTAATGGGTCATTTTATGATATTGGGCCAAGGGATCATTTCATGATTAATATAAGACATGGGTTTGGGATTCTAGTACAGTTGATGCAACGAACCTTGAATAAGTGATGTTATACTTGACTTATACTTGATTTATCATGTTATCTTAGTCTATCTTGCCCTTCTTAACAGCATCCTTATGTTTACTTTCAGTTTATACATGTCATGTTACCTTTATCTGTTTTTATGCTGAAAGTCACTTGGATTTACCAGTCTTTATGACTGACCCATTTTCTTTCGCCTCTTTTTCTTTCGTTCCCCCCCCCCCAGGTTCTCAGGGAGGAAACTCTAGCACTTAGCGTGGATTTTGCTTGCTTTTGATTCAGCTCATGTACGGTTTGATCTTGGGCTATGCTATGGCTGCATTTTCTGCTACCTTTGGGTAATTAAGCTACTTTTGATGTTTTAAGTTTATGCTTCTTTATTTATACAAAACAGAATTTGTTGTAATGGAAAATAACGACCTTGGCTATTTGATGTAAAAGGTTTTGACTCTTCTTGAAAGTAATGAAAATTTTCTTTTGATTCTTCCGTTGTTTTATCTATGTTCTGTCTTGTAATATATCTGTGTTTGTTTACCTCGATAACGCTCCTCCAAAACTAGTGCATTCCCTTTGTGAGTGACCCTAGCAGAGGTGGGGTGTTACAAGAGTTGGTTCCTGCAAATACAAAACAAACTATCCTCGTTTTGGAGGAGGGCGATGGGTCGAGCATTTTATCCAACTTGGCTTTAGAGGGTGGCGAGCATCAACCGTGCTCGGCTTAGGGGCGAGCATAAACCATACTCGGCTTAGGGGCGAGCACAAACCATGCTCGGCTTAGAGAGGGCGAGTATTAACCATACTCGGCTTAGGGGCGAGCATAAACCATGCTCGGCTTAGAGAGGGCGAGTATTAACCATACTCGGCTTAGGGGCGAGCATAAACCATGCTCGGCTTAGGACAAGTGTTTCTTATGCTCGACTCATGCTAGGTTGGTTAGTTTAGCGAGCTATGCATGCTCGTGGTGTAAAGAAGAGAGACTTGTCCACACTCGTATTTAGAAAATATGACCTCACTCACTTGAAGGAGTAGGTGTTTGAAATGGTGGTGGGCTTTCGTGCTGACCACACAAAGCAGGGGGGTGAGCACTATCCATGCTTGGCTTAAAGATTTCACAACATGATCTACTTTTACAAAAAGTAAAATTCATAACTACTAAGAAGCTAAAGAAAAGAAATTCTACGAGGACGGCGATTGATTACAGAGCATTCTTAAGAGCTAAAATCAAGGCGTCCTTGTTATTAAAAGAAATACATCGAAAGAAAAGATAAAAAATCTAATTAATGATAATGCCGCGAGTGCTAGTCTCAGGGTCCTTTCCGTTTCTAGGAGCTCGCGGACCAGCCTGAGGAGCTTGAGTAGAGGGTCGCGGCGGCGTGGCCGGGCCGCGATCTTTGACATATTTAGCGAGTTCCCCTTTTCTGACTCGTCCTTCGATGAGATCGCGCATATGTCGGCAATCATTTGTTTTATGTCCAGCTACGTTGTGGAATATGAAATGCTTGCCAGAATCGAGTTCCATCCGGGTCATTTCTCATCGAGGTGGTCTTGGAGTAGGCAAGGACTCATGTATATCGAGGTAGATATCGAGCAAAGAAGAATTAAGCTCGTTGTATCGATCATATTTGTTTTTATTTCGAGGTCGCACATTGCGTTCATCCTTTTCCGGGGCCTTTCCTCCTCCTTTATTCTGGCCATTGCCGTTGAGTGGACCCTGTTGTTTGGCTACTAAAACTTCGAGGCTCTCCATTTCAAGGCTGGCATCCTCTTTTCGGAGGAATCTCTCGGCTCGGAGTAAAAATCATCTATATCTTTGGGGGATCTCTAGTTAAGGAGTTTGAGAATTTTGATCTCTTCTGAACTCCCGCGTTGGCCGCCATCAGCACCACCGATGGCTCGGGCCGATCAACAGATGCTACAGCTGCGTTGAATCTTTCGAGAAAGGATCTTAGCGTCTCTCCGGATCGCTGCTTGATGGTAGATAAAAACATGACACTTTTCGGTCGAGAGATATGCACTAGAAACTTTTCGATGAAGCGAGTGACCAGAGTATTCCAGCTACTGATCGACTCCTTTGTTAGCTGCCGAAACCACATACTGGCTATATCTGTGAGAAAGAGAGGAAAGCACTTAGCCATGAAGCTGGTCGATGCACCAAGTACTTCTATATGTCGCATGAATCGCATGAGGTGAATGGTCGGGTCAGTGCGACCGTTGTATGGCTAGATGGCTGGTAACCTGAAGTCTGGAGGATTTCGAGAATTTCTGATTTCTCTAGTGAAGGGGCCGCGATTGACATTGTCTATGTCTTCCTGCGAAGAGTTGCCCCGAGTGAAGCGTCGGACGATGCTTGCAAGCTGGCTCCCATCTCCGAGGAGTTGCCATGAATTTAGTTCTGCATCCTGAGAGGGTTCTGCACGAGGATCCGGCAAAAGCATGCTCGGAAGGGTGGCCGTTGGCTGGGCTTAACCTTCGAGATTTGAGTGAAGGTGTGAGGGAAGATGAGATCTGGTGGGTAGTTCTTGGAAGAATGGTCCCTCTGGAACCTGATGAGTCGTGGGTCGAGCCATACCCGTAGCAAAGGGTCTAGGCTGATCGAGGATAGCATGTGATATTCGGAGCCCGGGGTTGCCCCCGTTTGGAGCAAGGTTAGGAGGGTCTACGGTAGCATTTTCTTCCACTACGGTGAGGACCAACATGGTAGGTTGGCTTCCCTCGTTCGAAGGGAAGATTACTCCAACTCTTCGTTGAAAAGGAAGAGTGGTTAGACTGGCCTGTGGCAAGATCCCGGGTTGTAACGGGAATGGCATTGATTCTGACGGGCCCAGAGGTTGCTCGACTGGTTCGATAGGTCGAGATGTTGCCAAGAATGGAGGCATGGTGTTCGACCGATCTAGATCTTGATCCCCGCCTCTTGAGATTCTGTGGCCACAGCTGCGCTGGTCGCTGGAAGTGATATTCCTGGTTGTGAAGGATTGGTTGGTGGGACCAAAGCAGGATGAAATAAAGGTGTAGCCCGATCAGTGGCCTGATTTCGAGCAAACTGAGGGTCAGCTGTTGTCCCAATCTCAGCCTATGGAGGAATTGATGTTGAAGCGTTCAACCCTGTTTCCAATCGACCGAGAAGGTGATCCATCAACTGCTGTTGTCGTTCGAGGACTTTACCCTGAGATGTCATATGATCTCTGAGTTCGACCATGATTTTATCCATGTCATCCCGGGTAAGGAATCGAGACATGTCGTTATGAGAGGAAACTTCGTGGCTTACTTCTGCAGCATTAGTGTCGGTGCATCGGCGTTTGCGGGACGAGAGGATGTTGCATCTTTCTTTCGTTTATTTGCCATGACCTGAGATAAGCAGGAGCTCGATGGCGATGTCTGTGCGCTGCCCCTACCTGGCGCACCAAAGTGTTGACGTCAAAAGTTGGTTACTGGTGACCCCCAATCACGTGATCAACACACGAATAAAGATTAAAAATGCACTAAGAAGTAAAAGAGTGGGGAGCACACATAGAGTTTTTATAGTGGTTCGGCAAAGACGATGCCTACGTCCACTTTATATATTATTTCTCTTTTTTGATTACAATTACAATGCTTTTTCTGAAGAAGAGAAAGAAGATGACTGTTTTCCCTTCTTCTTGTAAGAGATTGAGAGATGCGAACTCCTATAGGATGTAATGGAGTTGAAGAGAAAACCAAGAATCTCTAGAGTCTCCAGAAGTCCTTTCTTCTTCTTTAAGCTTAGAGGTATTTATAGGTGGAGAATGCAGCTTGGGTTGTTGGGGTATGGTCCGACCATTTCGGGAAAGCTCGGACACGTGGAATCCATCTATTGACTTGAATTGCGGCTGGATGACTGATTCCACTGTTCATAAATAGTATCCTCGGAAGTAGTGGCTGACGTGGCATCCACGGAAAGGAATATCAAAAGTAGTGCTTTGTCCGCATATGGTTTGACCGCCTTTACTTCCTTGAAAATCGGGATATTAGGTGGACTAACTCTGTAGAAATCTTCCATGTTGGCCCAAGATAATCGATCGACGCGCTCTGCTTGGGAGCGAAATACTCGGCCGACTAAGAGAGTGATTCTTCCGGGGTAAGCAGTCAATCTGGCTAGTCTGAACTTGGGCTGACATGTGATTGCTTTGGATTGTGTTTTTGTTGGGCTTCCTGAAGCGCGGCTTATGTCTGGTTGCGCGTTTGGGCTTTGGTCTGGCTCGTCGAGACTCTTGCCAAAAAGAGGGTTAACAGTCAGGACCGATCCACTCGATGTGGATTAAAATGGTTGAACACTGCATTTCCCTGCCCTATGGGGTGTCAACTAGTCATATCCCGACCAAACTATCGGCCCCGGAATGACCGATATAACCGAGGCGCGTCTCTATCCATCATCCACATAAGTAAAATGTCAGGGCATGCAAAACGCTAACACCGCTCCCAACTAGAAGGAAATGCATGTCCTCCCTGAAGTCCTCTCCCGTTTCTGGTTCACACCGGGGTGTGAGGCTCGCGAATTAATGCTACACAAAGCTACGCTATATTAAAGCCATGCTTTGATCATCAACCACAAGACCCTGCTTTTCAACAGAAGCCTTGATCATTTGCATCTCAACATGCCACACAGGCAATTCACTCTATGCAACCAATGTCTATCAATCACACAGAATGAAATCCGATGTCAGACACACGTCCATTTACAAGTTTGTTCCGGGCTTGAACGAAATTAGAGGCACCTTATTCCTCCCCCAAATGTCCAATACAGGGGATAGTCCCTCGCATATCCGTCGATCTCCAAATACGTCTGGACGATCACCACTTATTACCTTGTCTTGGGTGTACGGCCCAATCAAGACATCAGTAATCATCCAAACGATGTGAAGACCTCTGGTCTTCAACCACTGTCTTCATCCTCGACACATCATCGAATCAATTATTCAAAATGGGATAAACCCGGTCTTTCGGAATAACTCGCGTATATAATAAACAAGTGCTATAAAAACACAACATACGCCTCATTCCAATCCAGAATATTTCTTTATCCAAATATTCATATACTTTGGGAAAGGTTCCCATTAATTTTATCATAGATAAATTTCTAAATTTATTCTTTAATCTTCCTTTGGATATCAATTCAATCTAATTAAAGATGCATTAAAACTCCACTTGGTTTTAATCTTCCCAAAAATCAATATTAACGATTGTTTAACTTGGGAAATCATATCCTGTCTTTAACTGGGTTAAAGAACCAATGTCATTTAAAAAATGGTTCACGATAAACCAAAAATCACATTCCATTCCATCAGCCTTTAACCGTAAATTAGCAAGTGAACAATTCCCTAAGTATTAACCCCGAAGGCCGAAACTAACATCAGATCAATACCCAGGAAACCATCCAACTTAACTAATCTCCAGTTAGTTTTTGATTTTCTTAACTTTATTGGGCCTAAGAACAGTATTATTAAAGATACCATTCACGACAACCCAAAATCTTATTCCTGTCTTTAATTGGGTTAAAGAACCAATGTCCTTTAAAACACGGTTCACGACAAACCCAAAATCACATTCCATTCCATCAGCCTCTAACCGTAAATTGGCAAGTGAACAATTCCCTAAGTATTAACCCCGAAGGCCGAAACCAGCATCAGATCAATACCCAGGAAACCATTCAACTTAAATAATCTCCAGTTAATTTCTGATTTTCTTAACTCCGTTGGGCCTAAGAACAGTATTATTAAAGATACCAATCACGACAACCCAAAATCACACTCCATTAACAATGGAATCTTCATGTAAAACAAATCGATATAAACTTCCATATCCAACAGATAATATAAATGGAATAACGACAAGGCCTTTTAAATTCCATATATATTAACCGTCTTCCTCTACAGAAGCTTACTTTGATTATTTCCAAATCGAATTCCATTCAATTCCAATTTAATATGTTAAATTGGAAAACTTTACTTTGGAAACTCACCTATAAATCTAAACAAAAGATTTATAATTTCCAAATCACATTTCACTGTAAATCGGGTTAAAGAACGAATGTCATTAAAAGCACAGTTCACGATAAATCCAATTCACATTCCATTTTATTCCAGTTATTAAATATAATTGGAAACTCTAACAATCTTAATTAAAAAAATTATTCTCTTCACATGGGGTTCAAGAACAGTGTTACTGAAGACACCGTTCACGACAAACCAAAAATCCCATTTGATATTAAATACAAGACTCTGAATAGAAAATATATCAGCTTATATTCAAAATCAAATTCTACAACTAACAAATATCGTATTGGAAATAACGATATAAATATATCTTTCAAATTTCCATAACAATATCTGTATAGTCATGAAATCCAACATCGAAATATTTCGAAGACAATTTCGATTCAAATCCATTCCAATTTATATATTGGAAATTCTGGTTATTTTTAAAACCATTTCAAATCTAATTTATTTATTTTAGAAATAATTGGATTATAATTCTAGTTCAAAACTAGTTCATTTCGATAAAAATCTATTTTTATCTTTACAAATATGGGATTTTTCATCCCAATTCTTTCCAAATCATTTCTTATGATTTTACACTAATTATTGATATTTTTAATAATTTTATCAAGGCCTGTACAGTTGATTTCCATAAACGGCCATCGAACTGCACTTACAATGACCTTTTCCAAATTTGATTTGGACATAATTCCAAATCCAACCGTTAGATTTCAAATCTCCCATATTCATTAGAAATCTCTTTTTGATACGAACCCAACGGTTCCAGTTTTAGGAGAACCCGATGGTCGGATCTCCCGTAATGTCCGTTCGAAGTCAATGGTCAAAATTCGCGAACTGCCGCAGCGCGACGCGTTCTATTCAGGCCATTATATACGTAATATATATATTACATATATTTTATTGATTTCCATTTAAAACGTATTTTATAAATCGTTTTAAATTCATTTTCAAAACGATTTCAACTTCATATTCAATTTCTAGTCAAAATTGAATATTCCATATCATCGATATATAAATTATAGTATTTTCAAAACACTAGATTTTGAAATCAATTCCTTTTCAATATTCATTATAAAAATGAATAAAATCGATATAAATATCGTTCATGTCCAAATGGCGTTAATCTAATCAACACGGCTTTATATATTGAAATATATTCGTGTCCATCCCAAATCGGACATCAAAATCAAATTTTGATCTTTTACTGAATATTATTTTAAAATATTCATTATTTTAAAATATTCGTTATTTTAAAATATTCATTCTTTCTGAACTGGAATCGGACACAGTCAATTCCCATATAATTTGATTTATATGGATTTCATACACACATGCACACAACAACAACCCAACACAGTCAATCATCATCCAAAGTACATTCTACACTGCATAAGCATCAAATATAAATATTCAACGCTTATAACAGCCTGTCAATCACTCGATCGACATACAGCTAATTATTGGGACTAGTGTATATCCAATATCATTCCAATACCCATGTGGGGTTTCAATCAACAAATAATGAATTTTATTTGTGCAGTTGGGCGATGTGTAAAATTTATCGTCCCACTAAATATCAGTCAAATGTGCGTACATAAACAAATTGTCCGATTTGTTTATGAATATTTATTTTATTCATATACATGTTAAAAATTATATTTTTAACTATAAAATATTTTATTCCATTCCACATCACACAATCAATTTTCACAACGCATCAACCAAACAAACAAGTCATCCATGGTCTGTGGACGACGGGTGTCGGGTGCTTCTAAGCACCATTTGCATCCTAGTATATATTTTAACTAGAAATAAAATAAAAAGTGAGAAGTTCTCACCTTGGGGTTCCACTCTGTCATTCTTTATTTCCGAACGGTTCAGATTTGGATTCGCTTTCCACCAGTTCCACCGCAATTCTTTTCACGTTGTTCATAGTAAAAATCATATTTTTTATCGCTTCATTCCAATAAATTGTAACAACCCAAAAATCTGGGCTAGTTTAAATTTTTTATTTTGGCAATTTTGATGAATTTTGAATATTTAAAATGAATCATTTTAAATAATATCGACGGGAAAATTTATTTTGAATAGAATTGAATGTATATAGTTATATAGATTGTCGATAGAATATAAATATTTATTTTAAATTATAAAAGGAATTGAAAATGGCGCGGTAGTTCGATAATTCGATTTCAAACTTCAATTGAACATACCGGGTGCAAAATAAACCGGATTTTAGCAAAAACAAAAATAATAGGATCTATTTGAGAATATCTTTCCCACGAATCCGAAAAATCAAAATTTCATAGTGGGAATCAAAAGATATGTCCAGTTGAAAATTTAGAATAGTCGCTATGGAATTCTGGCCCTTAAAAATAGCCATTTTGCAAATGACCTCGGATTTCGACGAAACAACTTTTGTTGGATCCGCGATGTCATGTTATTGCTAGGTTTCAAATTTCATAATTTTTTGAATCAATATGTGAGCGTGGAAAAGGAAAACGCGTTTGACCAGTTTCAATTGATTTTAATCAACTGGAAAATGACCATTTTTCAAACGGTCTCAGAATTAGACGAAATTAGTTTTGTTAGGACCGTATCATCAATACGAGGCTTGAAAATATTTTTTTGGGAATTTTTAGAGGTAGTACGTGGCCCCGGTGATTTGAAATATGCGTTTAAATTGAATATACGAAGATTTATATTTTAAATTCAACGGAAACTGATCGAAACAATAGAATTGGGTTACGAAACATATCTCATTGTGTTTGGAATAGGGGTAATTAGCTAGGGACGACAGTCGGTGGGTTCGATTTCGAGTTGAAATAAAAAGTTGCTTTTTGAATTTAAAAATAAATAATTATATTATATTATATTATTTCTCTTATACTCTCCCTCCCCCCCCCCCCCTCGTTGACTTCAAAGAACAAAAAAAAACCCGTTCTTCCTCGTTGCTCCTCCCCTGCAACCGCTACCCCACGTCGCCACTCACCGCCGTTCACCAGCCCCCTCCCCCACTTCGACGCACTCTCTCCCACGAGCCTCCCCCTCAACGCCACCTCGCCTGAAACCGCGACCCCCTCCTAACCCTAGCCTTCAAATCCGACGCAGCATCACCCCGTTTCGCCGCCGCGCACCCTCAGTAACTCCCCCTTCCTGTTCGAGACCAGCGAACCCCAAATCGAGACGCTGCCTACCCTGAAGCCCAAAGGCGAAACCCTAGCACATGCGCAGGCGAAGTTCGAAGTCGATGATTTGTTACAGCGTGCTCAGTTCTTCGCTAGGAAGAAGAAAGGTAGCTTTTCCTGTAAAACGTGGTTAATTTAATAGATTATATAATCATTGTTAACAATGTTTAGATCTGAATTTAAATTTATGTATAGCATGATTTTAAAATTATAAATAGAATTTGTTTTAAAATTATAAATAGAATTTGTTTTAAAAAATATAAACAGAATTTGTTTTTAAAAATGTATAGCTGGGATTTTTGTACATTAAAAGCTAGGATTTTTGAACAACAAAAGATATGATCTTTACGTTGGTAAAGATAGGATTTTTAACATTATAAATTTTTGATTTTTATACCTGTAAAGAAATGATTTTTGTACTTGTAAAGAAATAATTTTCGATAAGGTAAAAATAGTATCTTTTATATTCATGTAGCGGTATAGGAATATAATCTTTTATAAGTGAAGGAGCGATAAAAATATAATTTTTATGTAAGTATGACATTAAAAATATGATTTTTATTGGATGTAAAGAATAAAAATATAATTTTTATTAAAGTAAAGTATTAAAAATATATTTTTTATACTAGTGGCATATTAAAAATATGACTTTTATATACTAGAGATTATAAAAATACGACCTTTATATGTGTTGTAGCGAATTAACAATATAAAGAAATGATTTTGTTTAAAATATAAGTTGAGATTTTTATATAGATAAAAATTCGATTTTTATATATATAAAGCGTTATAAAAATGAAATCTTTATTATGTTAAAGGCGAAATCTTTATAATGTTAAAGGCGAAATCTTTATAATGTTAAAGGCGAAATTTTTATGATGTTAATGGCGAGATTTTAATGTATATGAAGTGAAGATATAAAAATACGATTTTTATATATGTAGCGGATTAAAAATCTGATTTTTATACATTAGAGGATATAAAAATGTGATTTTTATATATGTAGTGAATACGGTCAACGAAAGTGACAAAGGGCGAGAATGGCGAAGACGTTCTACATATGAAGAGTCGTGGCGTTTGGATTTAGCTTGGGTGAGAATTTCTCACTTTAAATTTTATTTCCTAGTTAGAAATATATACTAGGATGTAGATGGTGTTTAGTAGCATCTGACACCATCGTCCACAGACCATGGACTTGTTTGTTTGGTTGTTTGGTGATTGATTAGAATATTTGTTGGAATTTTGTGGTGTGAAAAATGAAATTGATTTGATTGATATGTGTATGGCGTGGGCCATTATTAGACCGGGGATAAGGCTAGGCCTTGTCCCGTTTCTAGTATCGTGTCGTTATGCCGCCGAAATTTTCTAAAATAAGTTAGAAAAATAAAGATATCATTTTATTTAATAAATGAACCGAATAGAATATTCATAGGTTGAATAAAATAATTTGGTCGTTAAAAATATGATTTTTAACGTGAATGTGAATAAAATAAATATTCATTTACAAACCGGACGATTTGTTTATGTACACCAATTTGAAGGACAATGATTGGGACAATAAATTTTAAACATCGCCCAACTGCACAAATAAAATCTGTGTTTGATTGTTTGAAACCCCACACAGGTATTGGGATAAAATACGGCATACACTAATCCCAATAATTAGTTGTATGTCGATCGATTGATAGGTTGTTATAAGCGTTAGATATCTATATTTGATGCTTATACAGTGTAGTGCACTTTGGATGATGGTTGATTATGTATCGTTGCTATTATATACATGTGTTGTATGGAATTCATATAATTAACTTTGTATGGTAATTGATTGGGCCTCATTCCAATTTAGAAAATAAAGAATATTATAAAATAAAGTTTCATGTGTTGACAGTACTCATCCGTTGATATTAGTCATGTGTTGAAAGAAATATTTTAACAATAAAATTTTCATCTTTATTATATATAAAATTAGAAACTAACTTCTTTATAAAATAAAGGTTCATGTGTTGACAGTACTCATCCGTTAAGATTAGTCATGTGTTGAACGAAATATTTTAACAATAAAATTTACATCTTTATATTATAAAATAAAGGTTCATGTGTTGACAGTACTCATCCGTTGAGATTAGTCATGTGTTGAACGAAATATTTTAACGATAAAATTTACATCTTTATCATATATATAAAATTAGAAACTAACTGGAAAATAGATAAGATGAGTGGTCTCCTGGATATTGATCTGTTGTTGGTTTCGGTCTTCAGGGTTAATATTTAGGGAATCGTTCTCTTACTAATTTACAGTTGGAGTCTGATTTGAAATCAAATGATAGATACCATAATTTTTATAAAATATATTAATAACAAAAATAGTCACACGTGGACAGTACTCATTCGTTGAGATTAGTCATGTGTTGACAAAAACATAGATTCATTTGTTGAATAGAATAACGAAGTTATTGAAAAATATAAAACCGTGTTGATTAGAGATGCGCTATTTTGACGCGAATGATATTTATATCGATTATATTCGTTTTTAAAATTGAATTGAATATAAAAGAAATTCGAATAGAATTGAATATATAACAAATTCGAATAGAATTGAATATATAACGAATTCGAATCGAATTGAATATATAATGAATTCGAATTGAATTGAATATAAAACGAATTCGAACTGAATTGAAAATGAATTGAAATAGAGTAAAAATCGATTTGAAATAAATTCAAATTGAATCAAATTTTGAATTAAATTGAAATGAATTTAAAACGACTTTATAAGGAAAATTTCAATTTTGATTTGAATTGGAAATGGGAGTGAAATGTTTTTGAAACAAATTTAGAACGATTTATAAAATACGTTTTAAAAGGAAATCAATGAAATATATATTATATATATTATATATATAATATAATGGCCTGAATAGAATGCACCGCGCCGCGGCAGTTCGTGAATTTCGACCATTGATTTCGAACGGACATTACGGGAGATCCGACTGTCGGATTCTCTTAAAACCGGAACCGTTGGGTTCGTATCGAAAAGAGCTTTCTAACGAATATTGGAAATTTGAAATCTTACGGTTGGATTTGGAGATACGTCCAAATCAAATTTGGAAAAGGTCGTTGTAAGTGCAGTTCGATGGCCGTTGGTGGAAATCGACTGTACGGGCCTTGATAAAATTATTAAAAATAGTAATAATTTGTGTAAGATCATAAGAAATGATTTGGGAAAAAATTGGGATGAAAAACTCCATATTTGAAAAGATAAAAATAGATTTTTATCGAAATGAACTAGTTTTGAACTAAGATTAAAACCCATTTATTTTTAAATAAATAAATTGGATTTGAAATGGGTTTTAAATAGAATTGATTTGTGGGTTTATCGTGAAGAGTGTTTTAAATAACACTTGTTCTTTAACCCGATACTAAATAGAATGTGATTTGGGTTTATCGTGAACTATGTTTAAAATGACATTAGTTCTTTAACCCAGAAAAGGGAGTTTTAATTTATCTGCAATTAGATTGAAATGTGCATTGATAATTTAAATTATCAAATATGGAAAATGAGCGAGAATGGAGTGTCACCAGTTTTGCTCCAGGCGATAGTTAAATCTTTAATTAGATTTGAATGTGAAATGGTAATTAATTTTACCGATAACACCGTGGTGTTAGATATGGAGTATTACCAGCTTTGCTTCATGGGATTAACAGGTTGGGATTGGGAAATAAAATAAATAATTACTTCGGTGTGGTTCGCTAATCCCGACTAGTTTGGAAAACCATAATTTGGTTTGAAATGACATCCAAAGGAAGATTAAAGAATAAATTTAAAGAATTTATCATTGACAAAATTAATGGGAACCTTTCCCTAAGAATGTGAAATTTAGAAACTAGCTGTAGGTTAGTTAAGAAGAATGGTTTCGTGGTTAATGATCTGATGTTGGTTTCGGCCTTCGGGGTTAATATTTGGGGAGTTGCTCTCTTACTGATTTACGATTAGTGACTAATGAATTGGAATGAGGCGTATGTTGTGTTTGTGTAACATTTGTTTTTAATATACCCGGGTTGTTCGGAAAGGCCGGGTTTATACCCATTCTGAATAACCGATTCGACGATAAGTCGAAGATGATGACGGTGGTCAAAGACCGGAAGTATTCGCATCGTTTGGATAATTACTGATGATCCTGATTGGGCTGTACACCCAAGAGGATGGAAATAGTTGGTGGTCGTCCAGACGTACTTGGAGATCGATGGATATGCAAGGAAAGTGCCTCCGGTTTCGTTCAGACCCAAAACGAACTTGTAAATGGATTGTATGTCTGACATTGGACTTTATTCTGTGTTGATTGATCTCTATTAAATATACATCTGTTTGGCGGCGGAGAATTTATTCTCTTGCATAACGCCCTTCTCTGAGACGTACGAGCTCAGAGGTTGTATATCGATGGACATCAGTCGCATGGCATGAATTTCCTGTGTGGCACGCCTAAGTGGCAATTGATCAAGGCTTCTGTTGAAAAGCGAAGTCTTGTGGTTGATGATCAAAGCACGGCCTTTATGGCGTAGCTATGTGTATAACGTGAATTCGCGAGCCTCACACCTTGGTATGAGTCAAAAACGGGATAAGGACCGTTGGGAGAGCATGACGTTCCTTTCTAACTTTGGTGGTGTCAGTGACTTACCAGCCCTAACATTTATATACTTTTCACCTTTGTGGTTGTTGGATGAGGCGCCTCGATTTTAGGTCTGTAAGGGCCGGGAAACGTGTGTTCAGGAATAACTAATCCTCAAACGTAAGAGAGGACCGGCCCAACCGATCCAAGTGGCTTCCCAGAGTGTGTAGTCCTGGGACATTTGCTAGAGTGTCTCGAAACGGAGAGGAGCTTGCCCCTTGCCTTGACTCATGACGGAAATCCAATTTCCAATACGTGATATTGCGGTTTTAATTGTAGAACTAGTATGGCGACATGATATATGGTACCCATGCCATCTATGATTGATATTTATGATTGAAATTGTTTTGACACTATACACCTATAATAGTATCAAATGATTTATTTTTAAACGTATCAAGCATTATTTGGCTATTATAAGGGAAAACCCTATCCTTCGGCTTGCGTTGCATTGTGTGATGGGACCTGGGTCTTATAATAGCTTCATTTTTCGAAAAAGCATTGCGTTGTTTATTCGATGCACTGGTGTTCTTGGGAGGAAACCCGTTCCGTGTTATACGGCGTGGTCCCTTGAATTACTCTCTTTTAAAGTAAAGCTTTAAATAACCGTTTTAGTTCTCACACCAGTCACATGGCTGACCTGGAGTTTATTGTTTTAACCTAAACTCTGGGTGCCCTTATTTTCGACACGGGCAGCTAGTAGTTTTGGTTTTGTAGATTTTATTCACATGATCCTGGTTTACAGCTTGAATGATGCTCGGAAAGCTCTGTATCCGTGTATTACTTTTAGTTGTGTTTTCTATTGTTTTTCCGCTGCTTTGTAATTTATTGTAATCTCTGATATTTGTCGAATGTAATTTATTCAATTATACTCTGTATATTCTTGTATTCTGATGGAATTGTTGTAATATATAATGAAATGTTCTTCTGTTTGTGTTCTATTTTGTCCTGTTCTCAAAACGATCAGGGGTTTCGAACGGTCTTGGTCGGTTTACCGATCGATTCGGATTGAACGAAATTCCTTGTCGTTACATAAATAAAAATCATATTTTTATTTCAACTTCATATATTTTTTTACAACGCTTCCTTCTATATAAAAATTATATTTTTATATCTCTACTTCCTATTTAAAGATCATATTTTTATTTAATGAAAGATCATGTCTTTATAAAATGAAAGATCGTATCTTTTCTCGAATGAAAAATCAATATTTTCCATAACGAAAAATCTTATCTTTTTAAAACTGAAAATCATAACTTTTTCAATTTAAAAATCATTGCTTTATCAATTTAAAAATCATTGCTTTATCAATTTAAAAATCATTGTTTTATGTAGATAAAATTTATAACTTTATATAAATAAAATTTATCAATCAAAGAATAATAAATTTAAAAAGGAAAACTCACAAATTCCTCTTGTCTTTGGCAAATGGGGGTTCGCTAGTCGGCGTTCATCAGCGCGAGAAGGAGATAGCGAGGGGTGGATTAATTACATGCACTGAAAGTAAAAAAATCATATATTTATGGAAAAGAGGGCTCGGGGTCGGAGGTTGGGTGCTGGAGGTGGCGCTGGGTTATAAGTGGCGGTAGGGGAGGTCGCGCAGGTGTTGGTTAGGCCGGAGATGGCCATGGCGGCGTGGATTGGGTTGGTTGCGGGTTTATTGAAGAGGGAGAGAGGAGGGGAGAGAAGGGGAGACAGGGTGCTGCTGACTAGGTCGGGGAGGTTGAGGGTGGCAGTGGGTGGCCAGCCGCGGTGCGGCGGTGGTGTTGGGGTTGAGCGGCGTCCGTCATTCTTTTTTTGTCCTTTCGTCTCTGATTGAGGAAGGGAAAAGGAGAAAGGGGGTTTGTAAATAAATAAATTTATTTATTATTTTATTTAATTCTCAAAAATGTTGATTTTTTATTTGAACTCCAAACGAGACCCAACGACTGTCATCCCTAACTAATTACCCCCATTCCGAACACAATGGGATATGTTTTGTATGCCAATTCTATCGTTTCAATCAGTTTTCATCAAAATTAAAATATAAATCTATATATTCAATTTTAAACGTACATTTGAATTTACCGAGGACACATACGGACTCCAAAAATTCCAGAAAAATAAATCTGGCTATGTTTTGACGATACGGTCCTAACAAAACTAGTTCCGTCAAATTTGGAGACCGTTTGAAAAATGGCCATTTTCTGGTCGATCCAAATTGACTAAAATTGACAAAACACGTTTTCCTTTGCCACGCTCACATATTAATCCCAAAACTTATGAATTTTGGAATCTAACAATAACTTGACATCCCGGATCCAATAAAAGTGGTTTCGTCGAAAACGGCGGTTGTTTACAAAATTTCCATTTTTAAGGGCCAAAATTCCATAACAACTATTCTAAATTTTCAATTGGACATAACTTTTTATCCCCGCTATGAAATTTCAATTTTTCGGATTCGTTGGAAAGATATTTTCAAATAGATTCTAATATTTTTGGTTTCGCTAAAATCTGGTTTATTTTGAATCCTATATATTCATTTGAAATTTGAAATCGAATTTTCAAACTACCGCGCCATTTCCAATTTGTTTTATAATTAAAATAAATATTTTTATTCTAACGTCGATTCAAATAAATATATACATTCTATTTCTATTCTAAATAAATTTCTAATCGTTATTATTTAAAATAATTGATTTTAAATATCCAAAATTCACTAAAATTGCCAAAATAAATTTTTTAAATTGGTTCCGATTTTTCGGGTTGTTACACGTTCGGACTGCCATCTTTGAACCATTCGATCGAATTAGGTTCCACCCTCGAATAATGCCCTTTAGTCTTATGATACAACACCCAGAGCGACATGAGTGTACCCAGACTTTCCCACGTACGTATCGTCAATCGTTCTCGATCTCTATTGCATATGTTCTCTATATGTGCGCCCAAGTCCCGTGGCAGGTCTAATCAAGAAACACGAAACTCGGTAGGGAGCTATCAGATATCTGCCGATTGCAGATGCTAAGGTCTGCTTTTACAATGGCTATGGTCCCACTAGACCCCTCCCTCAACTAATGAAGGGCAACTGAGAATATCAAGAATGAGAACTTGACCCCGACACCCTATGCCCTTCAAACCTATTGGCCAACCTCACCCATAACTAGATAACAAAGTATATAGTCTTTTGGAGTTCTCCGCCTTTCCGCTTTAAATACTGACTGAAGGTGGTAGGTAGATGACGAGTTGCTATCACAGTGCACTAACTGGTCTCGCCGAATCACGTTGGTCCATCTTAGTCTTTTGATTTCCCCTTATTATTGCAATCAAGGCATACTCATTGGTTCACCTACGGAGACCTAACCTCTTTGAGTACAGGCGGAACATCTACCACTCACAGAGGAATACCAAGAGTACCCTACGTCCGCGGAAGCCGCGTGCTTCTCCTTCCAGTCCGTTGGAGACGTCAAACAATCAGATGAATGTGCGCTCCCCTTGTGCCTTATAACACCTCGATGATCTACCCTGTTGGGTTATTTACCCTCAACCGTAAGGACTGGTCTAAGAGCCTTACTTTAGCATGTTGTTAGACCCTATGTCTAAACATCATTTTATGTGCTTGTCTCACCTCAGCAGGTTTCCAATTGACTTAGTTATTCCAATTCATATTGAATTCTTATTCAAATTGCCAAGTTTCTCTTGCTTATTAATTTCAGTCATACAACTTAATTCAATTAAGTTTATTAATAAGCTTACAACATGTTATTCTCTAGATTGTGGCCCAAGGTCTGTGATCCACAATCCCTTTTATATTCTTTTTTGATTTCAATAACACGTTTTACTTAATATGGAATTAAGTATATCTAATTCACATGTTTCCAATTAACATATCACTTACCCATTTATGATTAAAAATAACTTATTTCATTTCATAAGTTTTCCTCATCCTCTCTCATTTAATCATAATTCCACTTTACGTCGTCAACATGACTTATCGTTGTTTACTTACTAACTTAGTTATATTAACAAAGGCCCATTAATAAGTTTCTCTACCCATTTCTTATAACCTATGTTATAATTTCCCCTTGTCCCTAGGACAAGTCTAAACATGTTATTCTTACCAATGGGTTTCAGACTCCCAGACTACTTAATTTATAATTAAGTACAATATATTTTCCCCCTTTTCTTAACTGGTTTTAGGTTTTCCCCTTTTCTGATTACTTAATTTACAATTAAGTGTCACTTAACTTAATTCACCAATTATCCCATTCCCTTACTAGTTTATTATAACCTAAGTTATAATATTCACTTGTCCCTAGGACAAGTCTAACTATTATACAACATTTTCAATAATGTTATTTATTTATAATAGGTTATTATCATTCCCCTTTTAATCCCTTTACTGTTGCAAACCATTATTCTTCATTCTCTGTAATATATGTTCCTTATCATATTAAGGAAAACACTTCATGCACCTTATCAGTTTGATAGAAGGAATCAATGATTTATTTTCATAACGTTTTCCCATCTAAATCCGTGGTAGCAAGTAATTTCTTTACTTTTCTATATTTATTGTTGCTTACATGCAACAACGTTTTCAAAAATAAGTCATTTAGGGAAATACATCACTTTTCCCTCTTATCACACTAACTCAGTTCATTACATCTCTTCCTTTCTTATTTTCTGAGTTAGACATTTAATTACCATCCATGCCATTTTTTCATATCTTGTTATACATACATATATATATATATATACATATATATATATAAGAACTAGACCTCTCACATTAAGCCTACACTTGTGGATGCTGGATTTGCTGGGCGGGTTCGGGCAGACTTCTACCACAAGCTGACTTAACCTCGTGTCTTAGCACATGTTGTTAATTCTTGCACTTAGGCCTCTCACATTAGGTTCAACATTAGTGGCTGCTGAATATGCCGGTCGGGTCCGGACATACTTCCGCCACTAATGCAACCTAACCTCGAGCCATAAGTGTATTTACAATTTCTAATTGTAATCCTAGGCCTATTCATTTTCATTCAATCACTTATGTTCATATCAAATTGTGCTTCCAAATTAAATTCTCTAAATATAATATATGTTATGTTCATTTCATGAAAATTTTAGACATATTATCCTTTTTACTGTAATATAGTTTACAGTAATCTAATTTACATGTCGTCCAATTTTTGCCTATATTTTGTGGCATGTCATTTTCAACATATGTTTAATTCTACTAGGACGTGTAAACATTCAATCGAGTAATTATTTTAACATGTTGTTCAATCAATAATATGTGTAACGCCCCACGTCCATTAATGTCACTCACAAAGGGAATGCATTAACTTCAATGGAGCATTTTAAGTAAGTATAGAACAGAAAATCACAACAAGACAGATATAAAACAGTACTTGAAAATTCAAAACTTTATTTATTGCAGTAGAAGGTAAATATGTTTGGTTACATCATCAAAACCGTAAACCAAAGTCAAGTACATCATATCCATCTTGATAAAACAAAGTACATAATCTGAAAGACATAATCCCCAACATTAAAATAGCCATAATTAAAGAGAAGCTGAACTTTACTTCAGCGGTCCAAGAAATCTTCTAAAAGCAGTCCAAAATCAAGCTCCACTGGTGCTAGTTCCAACCTGAGCACCTGTGGGGGGAGGAGAGATGGAAAAAGGGGGGTCAGACATAAAGTCTGGCGAGTGCGATATTTCTAACAATAAAATTAACAAAGTAACTAGGCTAAGGCATAAGTTGGAAAATAAGGAAATGACCATGAACCATTGAGTATGGCAGAGTAAATAAGGAAACAGGATGATCAAAGATATCTTAAGCGCACCTAAACCACTGTAGGATGATTACTAAACTATACCAACACTATGGGATAATTGCTATACTGCACCGCCACTAGTCACCCTATGGTTGATCCCGCCTACAGATTAAATAATGATATTGGTAGTTTCGTGCACCGCTAGCTGCCTTCATAGGTGCCGTCTGCCCCTATCTTAAATAGGTGTACCCACTACCCCTAAACGATCGGCTCCCTGACTCTTAGATACCCATGCTGGCCCCACAGTGGGGTGTATCACTCCCCAAAGTGGCAACCCGATACAACCAAGAATGCACGGATTATACCTACACGATGCAACAACGTCTTACCTACCAGCCCGGGTCCACACACGCATATGAACCCGTTGGACTTGCGTTGCCACCCTTAACCCGGTTTGGCCTCTTACAGTCAAGCCCAGTATGCGTGTCTCGTCCTCGACTTGGGTCGAGCCCACAAAGATACGTATGAGTTACTGGTTGAAACAGCCCCCATTACTTGACACAAGCTATCCACCTAAGCTTGGTCCCCTCTAGTACATCCCACTTAACCCACTTCTTATTCATGTTTCAATTACATGTTTTCATATTTTGGTTAAGTGTTTCTAATCGTATTTCCAAATGCCAACCAAGGCACCCACTAGATTCCACATGCCACCCAAGGCACCCACTTAACCCCCTCATGTCCCACTACATGTTTATCTGGTTAAGTGTTTTTTAATTCATTAAGACCATAACCTCATAAAGACCTCTCACATTAGACTGTCATTTGTGGCAGCTGGATTTGCCGGGCGGGTCCGGGCAGTCTTACACCACAAAAGAGCCTAACCTCGTGTCTTTACAATTGTTACGTATTTAGTTTGTGCCTAAGACCTCTCACATTAGACTGGCATTTGTGGCAGCTGGATTTGTCGGGCGGGTCCGGGCAGTCCTACACCACAAAAGAGTCTAACCTCGTGTCTTAGACGATTAATTACTCCTAATTAATCATTCCCCAATTTGAATTACTTTCCCTATTCAAATTATCAATCAATTCCAAATTTAACGATGTCCATAATTGACTTAATTATGTCCATCCATTTATGGTATGTAAAATCATACCAATTTTCACCACAATTATATTTTATGCCTTTTAAGGCATTTATGCCAATTAAACCTTTTTAATATTATCCCCTTTTACCCCACATAGTACGTTTGTTCGTTTAACGTAAAATATACGTTAGACTCGAATAGTCTAACTCATGAAATAAAAGAAAAACATCACAATATATACACATAATTAAAACATAGATCTAACATAGGGGTGAACTTGCATATATGAATGATGTTCTACATCTAAAACTTGCATAGGCCAAAGTTACAACTTGCATAAACAACATATGTCATGGATCCAAAACTAAAGGTGTGAACTTGATGAGATAATGGCCACAAACTTGCATAAACGTCATATGTCAAGGATCCAAATCTAAAGGTGTGAACTTGATGAAATAATGGCCACAAACTTGCATAAACAACATATGTCATAGATCTATATCTAAAAGTGTGAACTTGATGAAATAATGGCCACAAACTTGCATAAACAACATATGTCATAGATCTATATCTAAAAGGGGTAAACTTGCATAGGTAATAACATAACATGAGTCATATCCAACTCATAAACTTACATATGTTATCTATACATCGCAACAATGGTGTAAACTAGTATCTAACATGCAAAGTATCATGTAGAATTTAGCATATGTCACAGCCTAACTTTCAATTAAATTCTCACATAAACTAAGTGCCATAGCCATGTAAGGTCACATATAATTCTACCCAAACTTGTATATGGTTCATGTTTGAATCAAAATCTAAACTTTCCTACATATGATTTATCATATGAGTCAATATAACAAACTAGCATAAGAAACATGATGATTCAACTAGACATAAGCCATTCATAGGATTATAACATGGGTGATAACATCATAACTTTGCATCGTAGATGATAGTATCATAACATAATATCATAGAAATTACAACACAATTCTACACATAATTACAACATGCAATCAACAATTCATATCATATCCAAATTATCCGCATTATAACTCAATCCAATTCATTTATTAATTATTTTGCTAAAACTATCGAACTCACAAACTCAAAAGTAGTCTTGAGTTCTGAATTCTGATTTCTGGAGTTGAATTAGCGCTCCTTTGATGAAGATTCGCTGTTAGAGTTGAAAAGGATTGAATTTGATTTGCTTTCTTCCTCTCTAATGGGCGGCAGCTATTCTGAGTTGCAAGGTGACAGCATGGAGGCCATGAATCCAATTTTGTTTTGATTTTAGGGTTTTAGTCTGTGGGTGTTTTTATAGAGTTATGATTAGTTTAAGCCGTCCGATCAACACAGAATTAATCCCAGCCGATCAGAGCAGATTAGAAACCCTAATGAGTCAGCATATAGTCACAAACAGGTCATCAATCAAATCTGCCCAGGGGGGCAGGTCGACCACCAGGTCGACCCTATGGTCGACCTGGTTAAGGCAGGTCGACCCCCAGGTCGACCCTATGGTCAACCTGGCCCAGGCGGGAATTTTCCCGCCTAGCCTGTCTGACTCCAAAACTTGAAATCTGTTTTGAATTTTCTGAAACTTCTGATCGCCATAACTTCTTCATACGAAGTCCAATTCACGCAAACTCGGACTTTATCTCAACCAGAATTCCGAGATGAACACAATGGCGCAACCCGTTTCCCTTAATTCTCACGTCTGAGATTAATTATTCTTTAATTTAGTTATTTCGATTATTCAAAAATCCGGGGTGTTACATTCTCCCCTCCTTAAAGGATTTCGCCCCCGAAATCTCTAAGTAAAGGAGAATGCATATCCTAACATCCAAACAACCATCTACTCAACCATCAAACACAGACATCCATTGTCCTTATAAATTCCTAATATTGTATGAACATATGCAAGAAGTGTGTGTATATGTTCCTTATTTAATGCAAAATCAGACGGTCTACTGATTCAGTTGACCTCCTTAATGCAAACCATGATTGTGCCATGCGTCCATTATTTATGCAAAGAACCTTATCGATACATATCATTTCTACATGTGTGCACAACCATTCTCCAAAATGCAACATCCATATGATGGTACAACCATTATTCATCCATTACTTAAATATGTACATACATTTATATGCAATATACAATATGAAGTGACTGAGCCGATCTAGTGCCTAAAGTGTGTGTATATGCATCCACGAGCAACCACCGGCAAACACTTGCATCCACATGCATCCATCATACATAACATGTCTCAAACACATGTTTCTACCATAGGACTATCCTATCTAAAGGTCAAAGATACTAGCGAGAGGACATACTAAAGATAAGATAAGTACAAGGTAAGCGATAAAGGAGAAATTTAAAAGACATACCCTCGAAAAGAAAAGGGTATAATGAACGCATCTTCGCTTCTATCTCCCAAGTAGCGTCGCTCTCATCATCTCCCCATTGCACTTTGACTAGCTTGACCTCTCGATTCCTTAATTTCCAAATCTCCGATCCAAGAATGCGCGTAGGAGCTCGTCGAATCGTCGCATCACGCTCGATCTCCACCTCTTTAAGCAAGCTCGGCTCTACCACCTCCGCGGTCTTGTGCAAGCACTTCCTCAAATGTGATACATGGAATACGTTGTGTACACCACTAAGTCTCTCGGGCAACTCCACTCTATACGCCATCTGCCCAATCCTTTCCTTAATAGGAAACGGCCCTACGAACCTTGGTGCTAACTTCCCAACGGACCCAAAGCGAATGGCGTTCGTAATGGAGACACCTTGACAAAGACCATGTCCCCAACATCAAACTCAAGATCTGACCTTCTCTTGTCCGCATGAGATTTCTGCCTATCTTGCGCCGTCTTCATCCTCCTTCGAATCAGATCAATCTTCTCCAAAGTCTCTCTAATCATATCGGGCCCAAGCAAGATCTTATCTGTAGACTCCCACCAACATGTAGGCGAACGACACAGCCGTCCATAAAGAGCCTCGAACGGTGCCATGCCAATGCCAGATTGAAAGCTGTTATTATATGCGAACTCCACCAATGGAAGATGTTCCTCCCATGTACCTACAAATTCTAAGACACATAACCTCAATAGGTCCTCTAGAATACTATTCACTCTCTCGGTCTGGCCATCCGTCTGAGGATGATATGCGGTGCTCAAACATAACTGAGTCCCTACCGCCTCTTGTAAGCTTTTCCAAAATTCGCTAGTGAAAATAGGATCGCGATCGCTAACTATGCTAGAAGGAACACCGTGCAAACGAACTATCTCTCGAATGTATACGGAGGCTAACCATGGAGCAGTCCTCTTACTCTTTACGGGAATGAAATGGGCGCTCTTAGTAAGTCTGTCTACCACGACCCAAATCCTCGTATTACCCTTTCTCAATCTCGGTAATCCATCAATAAAGTCCATCGAGATGCTTTCCCACTTCCATTGTGGGACCTCCAATGGGTGAAGCAATCCACCGGGCTTCTTTTGCTCTACTTTTACTTCTTGGCACACCAAGCATCTAGCGACATATTCGGCCACATCCTTCTTCATGCCGGCCCAAAAGTAAACTCGTCTCATGTCCATGTACATCTTGTCCCCGCCGGGATGAATGGTCATCTTCGAATGATGGGCATCATCAAGAATGGTCTTCCTCAGATTCTCGTCCCGTGGTACACAAAGTCTACCGTCCCTACGCAACCAACCCTTATCATCTAGGGTATACCTACGGAGATGGCTCGATGACACCCTCCTTTGAGCTTTTCTACTAACTCAACCAACTGTGGGTTGTCTCGCTATGCTTCGCCAATCCATCCCAAAAGCATAGGTCTGACCTCTAAGGATGCTAGCAAACCAGGTACGAAGTCAATGGAAGGTGTAAAGTCAAACGTAGAGATGAACTCTAAACTTTGCCGCTCAACAAACAACGGACTCAAGGATAATCTTTTTCTACTTAAGGCTTCTGCCACCATGTTACCCTTGCCAGGGGTATATGCTATCTCGAAGTCGTAGGATGCTAAGAACTCCATCCACCTTTGCTGCCTTAAGTTCAAGTCCTTCTGAGAGAATAAGTATTTTAGCGATTTGTGCTCAGTGAACAATTCGAATTTCTCGCCAAGAAGATAATGACGCCAAGACTTAAGCGTGAAAATGATAGCGGCCAACTCTAGGTCATGTGTTGGGTAATTTCTTTCATGCACTCTCAACTGCCTTCCACCATAGGCTATTACCCTTCCCTCTTGCATTAATACTGTGCCTAGTCCTGTCCCACAAGCGTCGGTATAAACGGTAAACGGCTTACTTCCATCTGGCAACACTAAGACTGGGGCTGTAGTCAAAGTTCTCTTTAAACATTGGAACGCATCATCACAATCTATGTCCCACATGAAAACTAAGTTCTTCTTCGTCAAGCGTGTTAATGGAGCCGATATTTTTGCGAAGTCTTTAATGAACTTCCTATAGTAGCCAGCTAGCCCTAAGAAACTCCCCACCTCGGTCGCATTTTTAGGAACCCTCCAATCTTGGATGGTCACTACCTTCGCGGGATCCACGGCTATCCCTTCTTTGGAAACCACGTGCCCTAAGAATCGCACTTCCTTTCTCCAAAAGTGACATTTAGAAAATTTAGCTTTAAGGCTATGCGCTCGAAGAGTCTCCAACACTTCCCTAAGATGTAGGGCATGCTCTTCTTCGCTTTTAGAAAAGATCAAGATGTCATCTACAAAGACTACCACGAATTTATTAAGGTACTCCCTAAACACCATACTCATCAAATCAACAAAGTATGCGGGGGAGTTTATCAAACCGAAGGGCATCACCAGCCACTCGAAGAAACCGTCTAGAGTCCAAAAGGCAGTCTTGTCTATGCTATCCTCAGCCACTCTCAACTGATGGAAACCCGTGGCTAAGTCCAACTGCGAAAACATTGAGGTGCCAACTAACTGATTGAAGAGATCGTCAATCCTTGGTAGTGGGTATCTATTCTTCTTATTAAGCTTATTAATTTCTCTATAGTCCACACAAAGTCTAAGGGACCCATCCGCTTTCGTGGCAAACACTACTGGAGCACCCCACTACGATATACTACGTCTGATGAACCCTTTCTCAGGCAATTCTTTTACTTGCTTACTGAGTTCCCTTCTCTCTCTTGGAGCCATGTGGCGCACTGGCAATGAAACTGGCTTTGCATTGTCCACTAGATATATTCAAAAGTCTATCTCACGTTTTGGGGGTAAACCTCTCACCTCATCGAAGATATCAGCATATTCACAGACTATACGAACTGAATGTAAATCATCATCAGATGCATCAAGGGACTCTAGGTAGCTAAGCATTACCGGACCTCTAGGGTCACAAGAAATATCAAGGGTCCTTCCATAACGAGTCAACAATTTAACTACCCTTTTTTCACAATCTAGGATGGCCCCATATCTAGTCAGCCAATCCATACCTAGAATCAAGCCGTAGCCCATAAAGCCCAGAACAAAGGCGTTGCATTCAAACTCAACGCCCAAGATAAACACTCTCAAATCCCGACAGATCATAGAAAGATGAGCCAAACCGCCAATAGGATTTGAGACTACTAAGGGATCAGTAACTAGACTAGTATCTAGGTGCAGTGTTTTAACTAATGATGTAGAAATAAACGAATGCGTTGCACCAGAATCGAATAAAATACGGACAGGATGATCAAACAGAAAAACTAAACTTTCAACGGAAATTGCTCTACCTCATTTTTGCAGCGGTGGGACCACGAGAGCCTGAACTTGTCCCCTTGCCTGCCCTGGTGCCATAAGAGCTTGCACCTGTCCTCCCGAGGTAGACCCTGCCCTCTGCCCTTTCTTTGGGCAGTCCTTAATAAGATGTCCCACTTTGCCACAGTGGAAACAACCAGTCTTCTTTTTCTTCCTACAATCTTTGCTTAGATGGCCGGGTGTCCCACAGTTAAAGCATTTCTTCTTCCCCTTCGCATTGTTGGCTTTGCCACCTTTCTTGTTTTGTTGTTGCTGTTGCGGCTTCTTTTGATCCCCTTTCTTCTCGGGTGCCTTATTAGCATTGGCACCCTTCTCCTCTTCATGCATGAGCACCATGTCAACTAACCTCTCAAAGGTAGCCCCCATGGGAATGTGGGTCATAGCTAACCCATGAAGCGGCTCGTTTAAACCCTTAACAAATCTTAGAGCCTTCTTTTCTGGAGTTTTCACCAAGTCTAAGCCAAACCTTGCCAATTGGTTGAATTTGTTAACGTACTCTTTCACCGATAGATTCCCTTGCTTCAGTGACAAAAACCTTTCCATGTATAGATTCTCTTCAGCCCGCGAGAGAAACTTCGCCTCAAACCTCTGCCCAAAATCTACCATGTATCGACTGGACGTCCCCCATTAGTGAACTCCCACCAAAACGAGGCCTCATCCTTCATTAGCCAAGCAGTTAGCTGGAATTTTCTTCCATCATCCACTACAAAGATTCCAAACAATTCTTCCACCTCCTTTTGCCAGTTACGAGCTTCAACAAATGTCTCCGTCCCGTGAAAAGGTTTTCCACCCATTGCTCTAAAGTCCTTACATATCTTTGCGAAATTATCGACACGAGGAGGAGGGGTAGGAGGAGGAGGATTTCCTGGACCTGCGGTGGTGGCCCTAGCCTCGAGATATTGACAAAATCAACCGGGTACATGAACACCCTCTGGTATCTCAGATGCTTCAGACATGTTGAAATGAAAAGGAAAGATTCAATATAAAAGAACCGAGGGAAAGATACATGGCTCTTGGGGTTATGCTTTCTAAAATATACTTTTCTCTTGAAAATACTTTCCTTAAATCATACTTTTGAAGGCACTTCTTTATAAAAATTGTTTTTGAAAAATAGTTTTTCAAAATTCATATCTGTCCTGGTAACCTTCAGCTCTGATACCACGTGTAACACCCCACGTCCATTAATGTCACTCACAAAGGGAATGCATTAACTTCAGTGGAGCATTTTAAGTAAGTATAGAATAGAAAATCACAACAAGACATATATAAAATAGTGCTTTAAAATTCAAAACTTTATTTATTGCAGCAGAAGGTAAATATGTTTGGTTACATCATCAAAACCATAAACCAAAGTCAAGTACATCATATCCATCTTGATAAAACAAAGTACATAATCTGAAAGACATAATCGCCAACATTAAAATAGCCATAATTAAAGAGAAGCTGAACTTTACTTCAGTGGTCCAAGAAATCTTTTAAACGCAGTCCAAAATCAAGCTCACTGGTGCTAGTTCCAACCTGAGCACCTTGGAGGGGGGTGGGGGGAAGGAAAGAGATGAAAAAAAGTGGGGTTAGACATAAAGTCTGGAGAGTGCAATAATTCTAACAATATAATTAACAAAGTAACTAGGCTAAGGCATAAATTGGAAAATAAGGAAATGACCATAAACCATTGAGTATGGCAGAGTAAATAAGAAAACAGGATGATCAACGATATCGTTAAGCGCACCTAAACCACTATAGGATGATTACTAAACTATACCAACACTATGGGATAATTGCTATACTGCACCGCGACTAGTCACCCTAAGGTTGATCCCGCCTACAGACTTAATGATGATATTGGTAGTTTCGTGCACCCCTAGCTGCCTTCATAGGCGTCGTCTGCTCCTATCTCTACTAGGTTTACCCATTACCCCCAAACGATCGGTTCCCTAACTCGTAGATACCCGTGCTGGCCCCACAGTGGGGTGTATAACTCCTCAAAGTGGCAACTCAATACAACCAAGAATGCACGGCTTATACCTACACGATGCAACAACGTCTTACCTACCAGCCCGGGTCCACACACGCATACGAACCCGTTGGACTTGCGTTGCCACCCTTAACCCGGTTTGGCCTCTTACAGTCAAGCCCAGTATGCGTGTCTCGTCCTCGACATGGGTCGAGCCCACAAAGATACGTATGGGTTACTGGTTGAAACGGGCCCCCATTACTTGACACAAGCTATCAACCTAAGCTTGGTCCCCTCTAGTACATCCCACTTAACCCACTTCTTATTCATGTTTCAATTACATGTTTCATATTTTGGTTAAGTGTTTCTAATCGTATTTCCAAATGCCACCCAAGGCACCCACTAGATTCCACATGTCACCCAAGGCACCCACTTAACCCCCTCATGTCCCACTACATGTTTATCTGGTTAAGTGTTTCTTAATTCATTAAGACCGTAACCTCATAAAGACCTCTCACATTAGACTGTCATTTGTGGCAGCTGGATTTGCCGGGCGGGTCCGGCAGTCTTACACCACAAAAGAGCCTAACCTCGTGTCTTTACAATTGTTACGTATTTAGTTTGTTCCTAAGACCTCTCACATTAGACTGGCATTTGTGGCAGCTGGATTTGTCGGGCGGGTCCAGGCAGTCTTACACCACAAAAGAGTCTAACCTCGTGTCTTAGACGATTAATTACTCCTAATTAATCATTCCCCAATTTGAATTACTTTCCCTATTCAAATTATCAATCAATTCCAAATTTAACGATGTCCATAATTGACTCAATTATGTCCATCCATTTATGGTATGTAAAATCATACCAATTTTCACCACAATTATATTTTATGCCTTTTAAGGCATTTATGCCAATTAAACCTTTTTAATACTATCCCCTTTTACCCCACGTAGTACGTTTGTTCGTTTAACGTAAAATATACGTTAGACTCAAATAGTCTAACTCATGAAGTAAAAGAAAAACATCACAATATATACACATAATTAAAACATAGATCTAACATAGGGGTGAACTTGCATATATGAATGATGTTCTACATCTAAAACTTGCATAGGCCAAAGTTACAACTTGCATAAACAACATATGTCATGGATCCAAATCTAAAGGTGTAAACTTGATGAGATAATGGCCACAAACTTGCATAAACGTCATATGTCAAGGATCCAAATCTAAAGGTGTGAACTTGATGAAATAATGGCCACAAACTTGCATAAACAACATATGTCATAGATCTATATCTAAAAGTGTGAACTTGATGAAATAATGGCCACAAACTTGCATAAACAACATATGTCATAGATCTATATCTAAAAGGGGTAAACTTGCATAGGTAATAACATAACATGAGTCATATCCAACTCATAAACTTACATATGTTATCTATACATCGCAACAATGGTGTAAACTAGTATCTAACATGTAAAGTATCATGTAGAATTTAGCATATGTCACAGCCTAACTTTCAATTAAATTCTCACATAAACTAAGTGCTATAGCCATGTAAGGTCACATATAATTCTACCCAAACTTGTATATGGTTCATGTTTGAATCAAAATCTAAACTTTCCTACATATGATTTATCATATGAGTCAATATAACAAACTAGCATAAGAAACATGATGATTCAACTAGACATAAGCCATTCATAGGATTATAACATGGGTGATAGCATCATAACTTTGCATCGTAGATGATAGTATCATAACATAATATCATAGAAATTACAACACAATTCTACACATAATTACAACATGCAATCAACAATTCATATCATATCCAAATTATCCGCATTATAACTCAATCCAATTCATTTATTAATTATTTTGCTAAAACTATCGAACTCACAAACTCAAAAGCAGTCTTGAGTTCTGAATTCTGATTTCTGGAGTTCAATTAGCGCTCCTTTGATGTAGATTCGCTTTTAGAGTTGAAAAGGATTGAATTTGATTTGCTTTCTTCCTCTCTAATGGGCGGCGGCTATTCTGAGTTGCAAGGTGACAGCATGGAGGCCATGAATCCAATTTTGTTTTGATTTTAGGGTTTGAGTCTATAGGTGTTTTTATAGAGTTTATGATTAGTTTAAGCCGTCCGATCAACCCAGAATTAATCCCAGCCAATCAGAGCAGATCAGAAACCCTAATGAGTCAGCATATAGTCACAAACATGTCATCAATCAAATCTTCCCGGGGGGGGGGGGGTGCAGGTCGACCCTATGGTCGACCTGGTTAAGGCAGGTCGACCCCCTGGTCGGCCCTATGGTCGACCTGGTTAAGGCAGGTTGACCCCCAGGTCGACCTGGCCCAGGCGAGAATTTTCCCGCCTAGCCTGTCTGACTCCGAAATTTGAAATCTGTTTTGAATTTTCTAAAACTTCCGATCGCCATAAATTCTTCATACGAAGTCCAATTCACGCAAACTCGGACTTTATCTCAACCAGAATTCTGAGACGAACACAATGGTGCAACCCGTTTCCCTTAATTCTCACGTCTGAGATTAATTATTCTTTAATTTAGTTAATTTGATTATTCAAAAATCCGGGGTGTTACAATATGTCCCAAGTAAAGCATGTAATTACAATCACTGAATCGGCTATTCATATCCTAATAAGTTTATTTTCTCCAACATGTAAACATTCAATAACTTAACCAATTCAACATAGGAATTTCCTGACATATTCATATCAACATTTCAATTCATTACAACAATAATTTATAATTAAAATGGCCATTTCAAAATTTATTAAAAAGGGGAATACTAAACGATAGTTATAACATTATCTAAAGGCTATAGCTTAAACCCACTCACCTTTAAGCTTTCCCCAAATTTTGAATCTGATCCGTTCTATCATCCATGCTTTTCCTTTTCCCTTTAATTTGATTCACGACCTAACGACCATGGGTTTATTATTTCATGAAAAGAGAAGGGAAAGAGAAATAATTTAAATAGATTGGTTCTTAGAGGTTTACCTTGCTTTCATGATTCAATAATCTTTTTATTTACGTTGATTCTCTCTTCCAGATCTGAATTCATAATCCTCCTAGGCTAACATTTTAATTTCAGAATAGATTTGAGAAGAGAGAGAACCATGGCAGAGCTCCAGCACAGCGCCGAATTATGATGTTTAGGGTTAGGTCTAGGGTCTTATTTATAGGTGCTCCAGACCTTATCGTACACGCAGCGCTGAGTCAACATTGAACCCAGTTAAGGAAATGGTTCAGGTTCGCAAATGAATCTAGACAAATTTTATCATACACATAGTGCTGAGTCAGCATTGGGTCCCGCAAGCTATTTTGGCGCAGAAATTTGAATTTCAAATGTTTGAATTGTTTTGGTGCAGAAATTTGAATTTTGAACTTTTGAATTTCTGGAATTTATTTAACTGATTTATTCACATGAAATATTCTTATATGTATACAATTCCTCTACCGACCATTTTACACGTATATATATACGCATAATTTTCGTTTTATTTTCAAAATTCAAACGATTTTGCATCGTTATTTGATTCTTGCATTGAATGTAGCTTTATCTTGAATTTTATCTTTTGTATTCATATATTTATGCATATATATATATATATATATATATATATTCTCATATATATACACACATATTTTCTTTATTTTCTTATATGTACGTTCTTATCCTTTCAAATTTTGAATTTGTATATGTACATATATTTGCATGTTCAGTTGGCCCTATCTAAAACAAAGATAAAAATTATGCCACTGTCGGGGTTCGATCCCCCGACCTCTATATTACAAATCCAATGGCTTAACCAATTGAACTATGAAGTCTTTTGTTAATACGTTTTAGAACAATAATAATTATTGTTCACTCCTTACTTCTCTTTTTCATGTTAATTACAACACTTAAATTAAACCATTGCATGAATCTTTTTCTTTTAATGTTAATGCATTATGTTTGCAAATCAGTGCATGCAACATATTTACATTGCATGCAACCAATCATTTCTTTCTTTCAATGCATGCATTACATTTTTTTAGTGCATGTATTTATTACATGCAATCGTTATTTTATTCTTTATTTTACATTTTAATTTTTTTTGTGTATATATATATATATATATATATATATTTCTTTTGTGTGTATACAAACTTCTAGGTTTAATAACTTCTTCATATGATGTCCGTTTTATGCAAAACAAGTGTCTATCTTGACCAGAATTCCAAGATGGACGCAATGGCGCAGTCCGTTTTACTTAATTCTCATTATTTAATTATGTTATTCTTATTTTATTATCTTAAAAGTACGGGGTGTTACATTCTCCCACCATTAGGAAATTTCGTCCCTGAAATTTAATAAGGGTAAAATCAATTAACCCCTGGCATAATATACATCCATCATGTGTGCATCTTAGCAAACATTGTGCACTTGTGCAAAGTGAAATACAACATAATAATCCATGTATGCCTAAGCAGTACCTCCCATGTGTATGCAAATTTCTCAAAAATTCTTTTTAAAATATGATGCTCACATCCTAGATATACTGGCAGTTCTATATAAATGCAATATTTTGAAAATCAAAATGCTTTTTCATCCAAATTTTCCCAGACTCTTACTAAGTAAGAGCATAGTTCATCCAATTGTTGCATCCATAATCCTACCAACCAACTTTATTTTTCGAATTTCAGAAAAATCTAATTTTCTAAATTCGATTTCTTATGTCACAAAAAGATGGAAAAAGGAAAATTTCACACCTTCTGTTTTTCTTTTTCGTCTTATCTTGCAATTTTTTTTCCAAATCACAAAACTGGAGTAGATACGGACAACTATTTTCCTTAATCGGGTTTATGACTTGTTCTTACCCATAAGGTCAGTTCAGACTCCTACTACAAGGTGCCAACATCCACTCTATTCTCATTTTTTACAACTTATTTTGTCCACCCAACAAAAGTCTCTTTTAAACAATTTATCAAAAATAATTGTTAAAAGAATAGAGACTTCAAAACTGTCTTGATTAAAAATTCTTATATGAAGTATAACTAGAAAAACTAGCGAGCTACACATGCTCTATAATATACACCTTTTACTGAGAGAATTTTGCTTTAAAACTCAATATGTACTTCTTTACATATTTTAAAACTATAACTTTTAAGATTAAAACTTGAAAACACCATAAACCACTTTTTTCCCAAACTTTTATAATCTCAGGTTCTTAAAAGTTAATAATGGGGTTAGACTCAAAGCGGGTTTCCAATTTTTCTAGGCTCTCCAAGACACTCCCCAAGGTCAATTCTCTCAACTATATATATTCCTAATCCATTTTTCTCTGTTCAACTTTTTTCAAAATACTAATCATATGGTATTTATTTTCCTTCTGTACAAAGTATATTGTACACTTCCCAACCAAACTTCCTAAGGGTCTCAAATTTCCTTATTCATTCCTTTAGTGTACAAAACAAGCATCCCATTTCATACCATATTATACTCTTTTTATTTAGTGGGTTCCTCTATGGATCTAGGTATATATATAATATATTTATATTTTTGAAAATACAAATACGTTCACTCACTATTTATATAGGAATTCTAAACCTAAGCTCTGATACCAGATGTGACAACCCCAATTTCGACTGACCGATTTTTTTTTCAAAATTCCAATCTATCGAAACTCGGATTGGTTTGCTCTGGTATCCTACAGAAAAGAAACAGACATAAGACATGTCAAAGCTTAGAAAAATATCTCATAGCAGAAAGAATAAAATATAGTATAATAAAAACATAGCCTTATGGTATTATTAATACTGTCTAACCAGTATCCAAAGCTATCATTTCTCTGCCACAATCTAACCTGCGAGTGTGTTATGAGGACGGGGTCAGAACACAAGTTCTGGTGACTGGATTTAAACTATACACTTTGGATAATCTTACATATACCGTTCAATCATATTTTATTATTTATTAGATTACATGGGTTAACAACACTCAAGGTTTACGCACACATCGTACCCATTTACTTCCCAGTGAATTAACTTAATACAGTATATGTAGCTATCTGTCAATATTGAGCTACACCCCATGGTACCCCACTCGCACGGTCTCCACCGTATCATTGCAGAAATATAGAAGTCCCTAATCCTACGCCCGAATGCCGTACGGATTTCTGTATATATGTCGACGCTACGTCCGCAAAGAACCACTACTTCTATATTACGTAAGTGTTCGGACTGCCATCTTTGAACCATTCGATCGAATTAGGTTCCATCCTCGAATAATGCCCTCTAGTCTTATGATACACCACCCAGAGCGACATGAGTGTACCTAGACTTTCCCACGTACATATCGTCAATCGTTCTCGGTCTCTATTGCACATGTTCTCTATATGTGCGCCCGAGTCCCATGGCAGGTCTAATCAAGAAACACAGAACTCGGTCGGGAGCTTTCAGATATCTGTCGATTGCAGATGCTAAGGTCTGCTTTTACAGTGGCTATGGTCCCACTAGACCCCTCCCTCAATTATTGAAAGGCACCCAAGAATATCAAGAATGAGAACTTAACCCCGACCCCCTATGCCCTTCAAACCTATTGGCCAACCTCATCCATAACTAGATAGCAATGTATATGGTCTTTTGGAGTTCTCCGTCTTTCCGGTTTACGTACTAACTGAAGATGGTAGGTAGGCGACGAGTTGCTATCACATGGCACTAACTGGTCTCGCCGAATCATGCTGGTCCATCTTAGTCTCTTGATTGCCCCTTATTATTGAAATCAAGGCATACTCATTGTTCAACTACGGAGACCTAACCTCTGTGAGTATAGGAGGATCATCTGCTACTCACAAAGGAATACTAAGAGTACCCTACGTCCCTGGAAGCCGCGCGCTTCCCCTTCCAGTCCTTTGGAGCCGTCAAACAATCAGATGAATGTGCGCTCCCCTCGTGCCTTATAACACCTCGATGATCTACCTTGTTGGGTTATTCACCTTCAACCACACAGACTGGTCTAAGCGCCTTACTTTGGCACGTTGTTAGACCCTATGTCTAAACATTCTTTTACGCACTTGTCTCACCTCACCAGGTTTCCAGTTAACTTAGTTATTCCAATTCATATTGAATTCTTATTCAAATTACCAATTTTCTCTTGCTTATTAAGTTCATTCATACAACTTAATTCATTTAAGTTTATTAATAAGCTTACAACATGTTATTCTCTAGATTGTGGCCCATGTTCTGTGATCCACAATCCCTTTTATATTCTTGTTTGATTTCAATAACATGTTTGACTTAATATGTAATTAAGTATATCTAATTCACATGCTTCCAATTAACATGTCACTTACCATTTATGATTAAAAATAACTTATTTCATTTCATAAGTTTTCCACATCCTCTCTCATTTAATCATAATTCCACTTTACATTGTCAATACGACTTATCGTTGTTTACTTATTAACTTAGTTCTATTAACTAAGGCCCATTAATAAGTTTATATACCCATTTATTATAACCTATGTTATAATTTCCCCTTGTCCCTAGGACAAGTCTAACATGTTATTCTTACCAACGGGTTTCAGACTCCCAGACTACTTTATTTATAATTAAGTACAATATATTTCCCCCCTTTTTAAATTGGCTTCAGGTTTTCCCCTTTTCTGATTACTTAATTTACAACTAAGTGTCACTTAACTTAATTCACCAATTATCACATTCCCTTACTAGTTTATTATAACCTAAGTTATAATATTCACTTGTCCCTAGGATAAGTCTACCTATTATACAACATTTTCATTAATGTTATTTATTTATAATAGGTTATTATCATTCCCCTTTGAAACCATTTACTGTTGTATACCATTATTCTTCATTCTCTGTAATATATGTTCCTTATTATATTATGGAAAACACTTCATGCACCTTATCAGTTTGATAAAAGGAACCAATGATTTATTTTCATAACGTTTTCCCATCTAAATCCATGGTAGCAAGTAATTTCTTTACTTTTCTATATTTATTGTTTCTTACTTGCAACAACGTTTTCAAAAATAAGTCATTTAGGGAAATACATCACTTTTCCCTCTTATCACACTAACTCAGTTCATTACATCCCTTCCTTTCTTATTTTCTGAGTTATACATTTAATTACCATCCTTGCCATTTATTCATATCTTGTTATATACATATATTTATATATATATATATAAGCACTAGACTTCTCACATTAAGCCTACATTTGTGGATGCTGGATTTGTCGGGCGGGTCCGGGCAGAATTTTACCACAAGCTGACTTAACCTCGTGTCTTAGCACATGTTGTTAATTCTTGCACTTCGGCCTCTCACATTAGGTTCAACATTAGTGGCTGCTGGAAATGTCGGTCGGGTCCGGGCAGACTTCTGACACTAATGTAACCTAACCTCGTGCCATAAGTGTATTTGCATTTGCTAATTGTAATCCTAGGCATATTCATTTTCATCCAATCACTTATGTTCATGTCAAATTGCGCTTCCAAATTAAAATCTCAAAACATATTATATGTTATGTTCATTACCTGAAAATTTTAGACATATTATCCTTTTTACTGTAATATAGTTTATAGTAATCTAGTTTACATGTCGTCCAATTTTTTCCTATATTTTGTCGCATGTAATTTTCAGCATATGTTTAATTCTACTAGGACATGTAAACATTCAATCGAGTAATTATTTTTACATGTCGTTCGATCAATAATATGTCCTAAGTAAAGCATGTAATTACAATCACTGAATTGGCTATTCATATCCTAACAAGTTTATTTTTCCAACATGTAAACATTCAATAACTTAGCCAATTCAACATAGGAATTTCCTGACATATTCATATCAACATTTCAATTCGTTACAATAGCAATTTATAATTAAACTGGCCATTTCAAAATTTATTAAAAAGGGGAATGCTAAACGATAGTCATAACATTATCTAAAGGCTATAGCTTAAACCCACTCACCTTTAAGCTTTCCCCAAATTTTGGATCTGATCCGTTCTATCATCCATGCTTTTCCTTTTCCCTTTAATTTGATTCACGACCTAACGACCATGGATTTATTATTTCATAAAAAGAAGGGAAAGAGAAATAATTCAAATAGATTGGTTCTTAAGGTTTACCTGGCTTTCATGATTCAATAATCTTTTTATTAACATTGATTCCCTCTTCCAGATATGAATTCATAATCCTCCTAGGCTAACATTTTAATTTCAGAATAGATTTGAGAAGAGAGAGAGAGGGAGTCATAGCAGAGCTCCAACGCAGTCGCCGAATTATGGGGACTTATTTATAGGTGCTCAAGACCTTATCGTACACGCAGCGCTTAGTCAGCATTGAACCCAGTTAAGAAAATAGTTCAGGTTCGCAAATGAATCTAGCCAAATCTTATCGTACATGCAGTGCTGAGTCAGCATTGAGTCCCGCAAGCTGTTTTGGTGCAGAAATTTGAATTTCGAATGTTTGAATTGTTATGGTGCAAAAATTTGATTTTTGAACTTTTGAATCTCTGGAATTTATTTAACTATTTTATTTACATGAAATATTCTTATATGTGTACAATTCCTCTACCGACCATTTTCGTTTTATTTTCAAAATTCAAATGATGTTGCACCGTTATTTGATCCTTGCCATATTTCATTGACTGTAGCCTTATCTTGATTTTTATTTTTTTGTATACATATATTCTTGCATATATATATATATATATTCTCATATGTATACATATATTTTCTTTATTTCCTTATATGTACGTTCTTATCGTTTCAAATTTTGAATTCGTATACATACATATATTTGCATGTTCAGTTGGGCCTCTCTAAAACAAAGATAAAAATTATGCCACCGTCAGAGTTCGAACCCCCGACCACTATATTACAAATCCAATGCCTTAACCAACCGAGCTATGGAGTCTTTTGTTAATAAGTCTTAGAAAAATAATATTTATTGTTCTCTCCTTACTTCTCTTTTTCATGTTAGTTACAATACTTAAATTAAACCATTGCATGAATCTTTTTCTTTTAATGTTAATACATTATGTTTGCAAATCAGTGCATGCAACATATTTACATTGCATGCAACCAATCATTTCTTTCTTTGAATGCATGCATTACATTTTTTTTAGTGCATGTATTTATTACATGCAATCCTTATTTTATTCTTTATTTTACATTTTAATTTGTTTGCATATATATATATATATATATATATATATATATATATATATATATATATATATATATATATATCTTTTGTGCATATACAAACTTCTAGGCTTAATAACTTCTTCATATGATGTCCGTTTTATGCAAACCAGGTGTCTATCTTGACCAGAATTCCGAGACGGACACAATGGCATAGTCTATTTTACTTAATTCTCACTATTTAATTAAGTTATTCTTATTTTATTATCTTAAAAATACGGGGTGTTACAGAATCTATTTATGTTAGTGAAAGTGTCAATTGTATATTTCAAAATAATTTTCATATTTCGAAACCCATAACACATTAGTGGTGTCATAAATTATCAGTTTAAATAAGCATTTTGAGTACTGCAGGTGATTAATTTGAAATACTCGCTAGGTGTTCCATATTATGAATTTGAAACACTCATTGAGTGTTGTAGATTATGAACTTGAAATACTCTTTGAGTGTTGCAGATTATGAACTTGAAACACTCACCTAGTGTTGCAGATTATAGACTTGAAACACTCACAGGGTGTTGCAAATTTTAGACTTGAAACACTCATCGAGTCTTGCAGATTATCAACTTGAAACACTCATCGAGTGTTGCAGATTATCAAACTGAAACACCTGCTAAGTGTTTTAATTCATCAATCTAAAACATGATATTGGTGTTTCAAAAATCAGCAACATACCAATTTGAAACACCTAAAAAGTGTTTCTAAATTTTTTAGCAACATTTTTTGCCGTTTCCAATTGGTCATTTTGGTGTTGTGATAAATTGTCGGCATCAATAGGGAGTGAGTTTCATCCTCCTACCGCTTCACTAACCCTAACTTTTCCTTCATCCCTTGTTTCATTCTTTTTCCCAAATCTCTTCGTCTCTCCTTAATCTAACTCAGCTTTTCCAATTGCTTTTATTCCTACCAACTTGCTAAAACTTTGTGTGATAATTTCTCATGTCCAAATTTTAGATCTTGTCCGGTTTTTTTGGTCGGAACTTAAGCAACTTGGTGCTACCATTTCCTTCGTTAATATGTCAGGGATCAAAGTTTGGTTCACTGGCTTATAACCTATCCCTTCCTCCCTATTGAAATCTTGCCCGAGATTCTTTGCTTTCCCATATTGCCTCGGTAGCACTGCTCTGTTGGCCTTCGCCATTAGCGTGACGCTATGGTCTTAAGGTATGAGTTTTCTCGGCTATTTAGTGATGAGGCAATTTTTAGTTGAGACATTGGGTTGTGGTTTTGGAATTGTCTTGGGTATATTTTGTCTTGGTTTGTTAGTGTTGTGGCTGTGGAAGAAGCTTACAGATCTTCTTTTTCGGTCGTTGATCGTTTTTCTATAGTTTCAGTGTTTGATCTGCTTGTTATTGTGCTTTTGTTTTGCTGTGTTAAACGTTTGTTCATCCATACTATTGTTTCTAGCTCCTGCTAACTCCAATTTTTCCAATAACTGGCCTCGACGATTTTGCAACGGGGGTTGTTTTAGTGTGGTGGTAGTTTTTGTTTTTAGGGGGCAGCCACTCTTATTCTTGTTTGTGTGGCCTTTGTGTATCTTCCATAACACTCTTGTGAGACTTTGTTTCTCCAAATTTAATTTGCTTTGTGGCTGTGTCATTTAAGCTTGTTGTAATTTGGGTATTGTTTGAGACTGCCGAGTGCAACCATCTCGGTTCGCATCTGTTTGTGCAACTATAGTTAACACCTTGTAGTGGTTGTGTGTGCTTGTATGTAAGCTTTTCTTAGTGGAATTTACACACTGCATGCAGTTTTATTTTAGCGTTAGTCATTCAAACTAAACCATGATTGTAAAATGTACTTTATAACAGGTAGCCAAACTGTCTATCCCTTGTGTAATCTTGTATTTATTATCTGTTACAATGAAAAGTGTCACAGATCGCTATAAAAATCAATCAGCTTTACCAAAAATGTATAGGTGCTTTTTTTGGAAAATTATACTAAATAAAAACAAAAAATCAAATACACACAAACAAAACCAACTCAAGTGAACAAAATGAAACACACATAATATAACTTTTAGACAACAGAAACAAGAAAACATAATCAAACCGCATAAAACTAAATCAAGTGCAACAAAAACACAAACATAAGATGAAACGCAAATGTATACAACAATTTTTTTTAATAAATAAAACTTAACACAAACTACATGAAAAAAGTCGAGGAGTAAAATTAAAATTAACAAGCAGTTCCCCGGTAACAACGCCAAAAACTTGATTCAAATGGTATTTCCTATCGATTGGAAAAACAGTCGAATTTAGATATCATTATAAAACCATAAGCGCACGAGTAAAATCATAGAAATAAATTATAAAAGCTTAAAAAATACATATTTTCACATATTAAACAAATATAAGTATTTCACCTATATTCGTTCAACATTTACAATATGAAACTTAACTATTTTAAATATCCTAGTTTTAATAAAATAAATTGTTAAAGCATAGAAAAATATATTTTCTACATTTATTAATAATTCAATTTTTTTTACATGCATATATTTATTACTTCACGTCTTAATTAAAATTTAGTTATTAACCCAAATATTCATACTCGAGTTGTTAATCCTAAGAGTCAGATTATTAACGCAGGAATATATTGCTTATGAGCTAACACTATTAGCCTCCCATAAGAATGTATTCTAACCTTTTATTTATTATAACAACATATATTAACACTTATTAATATTTTTAGTTGTCAAATTATCAAATTTTCACCCAAAACCAATATTTCATGATTTATTACAAATTTCACATTTGATTGACCCAAGCCTCAAATTTAATCGCTTAAGTGTGATTAAACCCCAGAAGCAAACCACAAAGCAACCAATTAATTATTGATGCGGATAATTATGTCAAATAATTAAGTTAATGATATTCCCAACTAGATTGTTACCCAATTATTTATATTTTAATGGTTAATTTTTATAGTAGGTAGTTACCGAAAACTCAGGTTATTGCAGACTCCCCCTACAAAAATTACGTCCTCGCAAGTTCCTTAGGATAAGTCCTTACAACCAATATGAACCAAACACTACAATTATAGACATGCACAAGATATGAGATACACAAAATAAAGAAGAATTTCTCACCCCCGTCGTGAGAAGAAAGGAAATCCGGATAAAGACACTTGATAGAATCCCTGGTCTCCCAGGTATCTTTAGGATTACCTAACCACTGGGCCATTACGAGCGGGACATTCTTGCTTTGAAGGTGCCTCACCTTCGAATCAAGAACTCGAACTGGCTGCTACACGATGGATAAATCAAGAGAAATCTCAAGATCAAGCTGCTCAATGGATTAATCACATAATCTGAATCTCCAAGGCACTTTCTAAGCTGCAACACATGAAAGACATCATGGATGTTAGATATATGAGATGGAAGGGACACTCGATATACAACTGATCCAATGCGTTCAGTGATAGGGCATGGTCTTATAAAACGAGGAGCCAACTTCCTAGTTGTACTGAAACGCGTAACACCCTTCAATGGAGAAACACAAGTGAAAACCAAATCGCCCACCAAAAACACAAGAGGCTTCCTATTGTTTTTCCGTGTAGGATTTCTATTGGATTTGAGCTTCTTTTATTCTTTGTCGAATAAGAATGGTCTTCTCAGAAGAATCACGAACTGAATCTAGACCAAGAATGAGCTTCTCTACAGATTCCAACCAACAAGAAGGCGAACGACAAGGCTTCCGTAAAGAGCTTCAAGCATAACCATATCAATATAAGACTAAAAACTGTTATTATGTGAGAACTCCATGAGAGGTAGGTGATCCTCCCTTGAACCACCAAAATCAAGCACACAGGCATGAAGGAGATCCTCGAGAATATGATTAACACATTCAGTCTGTCCACCAGACTGAGGATGATAAGCTATGAAAAAATTTAGCTTTGTTCCCAATGCTTGCTAAAGGCTACTCCAGAAATGGCTAGTCAATAAAGAATCATGATAACAAACAATCAATGAAAGAATACCATGAAGACAGACAATCTCCTTAATATAAAGCTTTGCAAGAAGAGGCGCACTCCTATTAGACTTAATATGAATGAAATGAAATGACTTGGTAAGACGATCGACAATAACCCAAATGCTATAATGACCAGACCTCAAACGAGGTAGGCTATCAACGAAATCCATCGAAATCTGATCCTATTTCCAAAATGTAATCTCTAAATGCTAAATAAAACCATATGGTCACTGATGCTTGGCCTTAACAAGCTGACAAGTTACACAAGAACCTACATAACTCTCAATGTCATGCTTTATGCCTTTCCAATAATAAAGGTAATGCATATCGACATTCATCTTACCATTGTCGGGATGGATGGTATACTTGGTGCGATGACAATCATTTAGAATGTCACGCCTAAGCGATGAATCAAAATGCACCACAATATGGTTCTTTACACAAGGACATCCGCAAGATTCAACACTATAATCCCGCAATTCATCATCTCAGGACTTTCCCTCACAAAGATGAATAAGGTGCATCACCTCGGGATCATGCTCATGTGCATCAGTAATACGATCAAGAGTAGATGGACGAGCCTCCAAATTGAATAACAATATGAGAAATAAGACGAAGAAGCATGATTGTGAATATCACAATAAGATAAAGTCTCCAAAACATCCCACTTGCTAGCATCATAGAAACAACAGCCGAATGTTTGTGAGTAAGTGCATCAGCTACACGATTACCTTTTCCAAGGGTATACAGGAAATTGAAATCATAGGCTATAAGAAACTCGAGCCAATCCTGCTGACGCATGTTAAGCTCTTTCTAAGAGAACAAATACTTAAGGTATTTATGGTCAGTGAAAATAGTGGAGTGCTCACCAAGAAGATAATGACGCCAAATTTTCAAAAGCAAACACGATAGCCGCAAGCTCAAGATCATGAGTCGCGTACCGAATCTCATTCGGCTACAACTAGCGAAAAGCATATGCAACAACTTGATCACACTACATCAACACAGTGTCTAAACCACAACGACTTGCATTAGTATAAACGAAAAGATCTTAGTTCCCTTCAGGAACCACTAAAACCGGGGCATGAGTGAGAAGTTCCTTTAATCGAAGAAAGAAAGCTTCACACTGATTAGACCAATCGAAGAGATTCCCCTAACAGATAAGGTGAGTAAGTGGGAACACGATGCGAGAAATATCCCAAATAAACGATGGTAGTAACCCGTCAGACCCAAGAAACTATGAACCTCCGATACATTCTCGGGCTCTTCCAACTCTGGATGGCCTCGGCCATAAATGGATCAACAGAAATGCCCTTGACTGAAACGATATGGCCAAGAAAGTGAACTTGCCTCTCCCAGAAGTGGCATTTAGAAAGTTTGACCTTAAGTTGATGATGGCAGAGTGTACTCAAAACAATCCACAAATGCCTGGCAAGCTCAACTTCAGACTATATCATCAATTAATACCAAAACAAACATGCCAAGATATTTCATGAATACCTTATTTATGAGATTAACAAAGAACGCTAGAGCATTTTTCAAACCAAATGCATGACACACCACTCATAAGAAACATAACGAGTGCGGAAGGAAGTTAAAGGAACACCATCCTTTGCAATGCATTAATGATGAAAACCGATGGCAAGGTCTAACTGAGAGAAGACCTTAGATCCATTCAACTGATCGTATATATCGTCGATCCTAGGCAATGGATAATAATTCTTGATGATAAGCTCATTAAGCATGCGATAGTCGACGCAAAGGCTAAGAGATCCATCAAACTTCTTACAAAAGCTATTGTGGCAACCCACAGTGAAGAACTAGGCTGAATGAATTGCTTGGATGCAAACTCGAGAAGTTGCTTCTTGAGTTCCTTATTTTGCTAAGTTGACATCCACGTAGATGGCCGACTAATAAGATGAGCATTAGGAATCAAATCTGTATGGAACCCAATAACTCGCTTAGGTGGAAACCCCGAAATAGGGTCGAACACATTAGTGAAATCAAATACAACTGGGATACATGACACATCATCGTCATCGTGTTCTCAAGATAGAGGAAATAAGGATGCCACAAAATCACGATCAAAATCACAAAGAACAAGAGAATATTGAGAAGGTGAATCAGGATGACAAAGATACAAAACTCGCTCGATGCATAAAATCTTGGCCTCATATCTCAAGAATCAGTCCATACCAAATATCATATTGAATCCAAGTGAAGGGAATATGTGCAAATTTGCACGAAAAGGAAATCCACAAATAAGAATCTCTACATCATCACACAACAAAATAAGGGTGGAGGATCCCCTAATAGGATTCGATATCCTCAAAGAAGTCACGATCCAAGTACCATCCAAAAAAAGAATATCCCTGAGCTCCTTCGATACAAATGGATGTGAAGCACCTATATCGAATAAAACTCGAACCATGTGATCATGGAATAAAAGAGAACCCTCGAGAATAGAAGATGTACCTCTATGTTGAGAAGAACCACCACTTGAATCCATCACACTAAGCATGTCGGACTTGTTGGACCAAGGAACATAAGGACAAGAGAAATACAATTGCCTTTCCTTATTTCAATAGCGACGGATACATGGTTTAGGAAAGTTACGAATAAGATGATTGTTGGCTTCACAATTGACGCAACTCCGTTTAACAGGCATGCTCCACTAGACTGAGAACCCAGATCCAAAGGCTTCTTCTTATTATTAAAAGACTTGGATTTGCGAAACGGAAACTTCTTCTTGCCTAGGTTCTTACGAGCCCCACTCTCATTACCACTATCCCTTTCATTACCGATCGCCTCAAGATGCAGGGATACATCGACTAACTCCTCAAAAGACAATTTCAACTGCAACATCAAAGATTTCTTCAAATACTTATTCAATCAAGAAACAAATTTGAGGTCATTTTTATAAGAAGTGCTGATTTGATTTAAACCACACTTAGAAAGAGCCTCAAAAGATGACATATACTAAGAGAATCGTTGACTTTCCTTGTTTGAGGTCAAGGAAACGACGAGCCAAAATCTCCTTCTCAAACTTAGGAACAAACTTGAGCTCAAACCACTCACGAAACAGCTTCCATTCCAGGGAAGCATCATTAACCCCAGGGATCAACAACTCGTACCAATCAAGAGCTCACCCTTGCAATATACTAGATGCGACAACAACTCTATGGTCATCAGAAATCTCCGTACAAGTGAATATACGCTCACATGTACAGATCTAGGCTTGGACCTCTAACATAGTCTCGGAACCCAAGAATGGATTTCCCTAAAGGTGGGAGAAATAACTGCACATGCGACCAAAAGCTGATTTTCAAGGAGGAGAGGAGCAAGGCGGAGCAGGAAGCTGAGTGCTCCTAAGAAGCTCCAACAACTGATCGGTAGACAAGGTAACTGGCACGACCCGGGAATCTTTGACTGGCCTAATATCCTCAGTGGGTTGTGGGCCACTGAACCACCCAATTTCAACATCAGGAGATGGACTATTGGTCAATCAAGAACCCTACTGCTGCCTCTTCCCATGACCAGCCATCAGTTGAAAGAAAAGATACGATAAGATTAAAACATAGGGGCAAGATATATTTACACATTCAATTTTAAGGAATACTATGGAATTTGTTAAAATTTACTTTCCTAGACGTATTCCCATCCTATATCTACCCAAGCAAGGACAAAGTTAAGAGGGTATACACCCTAGTCATGACTCGATTCAAGGGAAGGACATAAGCATTTGATGTTCCACTCATATTGTATCTCAGTGTATTATATCTGCTCATATTATGTTCTGTATTAATCACATTTTGTTCTGAACTCAGCTTTGATACCAAACTTTGATGCCCCACCCCAAGACCGACATTAGTAAAGAGCATTATGAGGAGTGACGTCTACTAATGTAGAGAATAGGGCCTGTTAGGAACGACCATCCACGAGTCTTGTATAAAATAAACAACAATAGTATCGATAAAATGCACTTTATTTTTTCGTTGATCGACACTCTTAATCTTTATTCAATACAATATTATGGTGGCTAGAAGGTAATTCAGAAAAAACATGATTAACTAATAAAATATACATCATAGAATAGATCGCCCAATATAAGATAAATATATATTATATATACAACATGTAATGTTACAAAAAATGGAGTACAACAACAGTACATACACAACAAGTCTCAAAAGAATATAATACAATATCAGAGTACACGGATAATAAACGAATACCTACAAAAAATAGCTAACTAGATAGCCCAAAACTGATAGATCCATGGCAGAAGAAAAAGATATCTAAAACTGTTGGATGTACCTGGAAAAGCTCAGTCTGACCTAAACATTAAGACACACAAGTCAGTCTAGTCAACTGTGAGTAACAATAGGTACAAGGATAAATATAAAACACTTTATACATCTCTTTATTCTAAGAGTTGGAAGATGATAACCCAAAAGGGGTTAAATCAGGTTCGGTACTCAAGACATAACAAAAGGGTAAATAACCACTTTCTTGCACTAACTCTAGGCTAAGTACATCACCATGCTCAAGTCATAATGTGGTCACAACTCCAAAATCATCAAAGTTAGCATGTAAAACTCAAAAGAGTTAAAATACCACCAAAAGGAGCATCACCCTCCAAACCCCAAAATCCACATAATATAAATGGATTCGAAACCCAAATACTCATCACAATGTATGATCGTTAACCTCAAATCACAATCAAAATATGGATCTATCTCAAAAATTATGACCGTGCTGTCACAATATAAAATATCCCTCTGAGCATAGCCAAGTACTTATACGTATAAAAATAAGGCGCCCAACACTGCGACCCCACCCCCTAGTCAAGTGAATATGTATACATGACTCCTTCTGAGTATATCTTCCCCTCAATGAGAGTATTAGATTATGACAAACAAAATATGTGTCACTAAATCACAATCAGTAACCCAAAGAGTGGTAACTGTGTGTCCCTTACCACATGGTCTCACTACTTAGTTTACCAACCGCTAGCCAACTTTGCAATGGAAACATAGAAATCATATATCACAGTCAACAAATCATTAATCTTCATCAGTCGAACCTAGAATTAACCTATTCGTAAACCAACATGTCCCATACCACGGAGTTTACGATGTCGTTTAAATTCCGATTATGTCATCTTGAAGGGTGCGAAATAGTGTAGTTTTATATATAAGAAAATACTTGTTTTTCTAAAACTAGCTTATAGAATGATTTTCGAAAGTCAATTGTTTTATTTCTTCAATCCGTATATTTTTTAAAATAGATTTTTATACTATTGTTTTGAGGCTATTTATTTTAAAAAACAAAATCATAAACTTATTTTAGCCTAAAAAATATAAAGAAAATGGCAATTTTATACGTATATGAAAACTAGTTCAAAAACGCGTATGTGTGCTCAACATCACCAAAAACATAGCACAAAACTCAATACTTGAATCACATAAATCTCCAAAAATATTAGGTGGCTTGATTTGCCAAGATTATTAGGTACGAAATTCATGTGTTAACCAACCAAAAAAAATCCACTAGAATCAAGAATAGGAAACAAAAAGCTCCAGAAAACACATAAGAACCAGAGCTCCTTCCTGCGCAAAAATACTCAGGTGGGTCGACCCACTTAACCAGGTGTGTCGACCCCTGGATCAACCTAGGTAGAAAGAGTTTGACCTATTGTACGCATTTATGCCTAGGTTTGAGTCCTGTTCAGATTTTTTTTTCTTCCTGATGATATTCTGGCATCCAAACGACATACGATTGAACTGAAGATTAACACACGGACTCACAAGATACTCTACGTCGAAATGTTAAAATATTTACACCCATACAATCAAGATCAAAGAGTTATAATGGCCCAAAAATGGATTTTTGTTATGATTTCAGCAAAGAAACAAACTAAATAACAAAACATAGAAAAGTTATGTATTTTGCATAGATAAACTTCAAATAACTCAAAACTCTACTATTAATTAGAAAATTGTGAGGTTCACTCATCTTAAAAGCAATAACAACGAATTTAGCAAGAATTTGGAGCAATTTGAAGCTTTATCGTTGAGAAGAATACCTCTTTTTGCCTGTAGAAATACCGACTGAAGCATGCAAAGGAAAAGCTTACTATAAAGAAGAAGTTCTCAACAAAACTATAGAAAACTTGGATTTGAATTGAGCTTAGAGTGTATTACTTGCTACTAAAGGATATTAACACTAAATTCTAGAGGTTGGTTGTGGATTTGAGGCAATTGAAGTTGAGAGTAGGTGTCTTTCTTATTTATTTTCTTTTGTCTTAGTTTACAGGAGAAGAGGATGTGTAGGAGAAAGATACGTACTCCTAATTTCTCCTGAATTTTCACTAAGTTAAGAAAGTGATTAGGCCTCTTAACAACTCATTAATCCCAAGGTAATTAGTTTTAACCACTTAACACTTGTTTAGGCTACAAAACACCAATTTAGGTCATGCTAACATGTTTTATCCACGTTTAAACCATTCTTAACCCAAAAATTCACAAGTTTAACACAATTTGATGAACTAAAAATTATAACACTAATAATAAAACATTTAAGAAATTTTAACACTAATATTTCAATTTTACAACAAATTTACACAAATATGAACACTTCGCTTATATTTGTGTAACCTTTACAACGCATCCAAATTAAATATTCCAAATGACTTATTTTAAAAAATTATCAAAATTTAGAAAAATACATATTTTCACATATTACAAAAATATAAGCATTTTACCTATAATTGTGCAATATTTACAATTTATGTAACTTAAATATTTTAAATATCCTAGTTTTAACAAAATAAATTATTAAAGCATAAAAACACATTTTCTACATTTATTAATAATTCAACAAATTTTTACATGTATACACACACACATATATTTATTACTTCACATCTTGATTAAAACTCCATTATTAACCCAAATATTCAAAGCTTGATTTTTTAATCCCAAAAGTCACATTATTAACACAAAAATATATTTCTTATAAGCTTAACACTATTAACTTCCCATAAGAAAATATTTAACCTTTTATTCCTTTATTGCAACTACATATATCAACACCTTTTAATGTTTTTAGTTGTTATATTATCAAATTTCACTCAAAACCAATATTTTATGATTTACCATAAATTTCACATTTATTTAACCCAAGCTTCAAATTTAATCACTTAAGTGTGATTAAACTCCACAATCAAACCACAAAGCAACCAATTAATTATTTATGTGAATAATTAAGTCAAATAACCAAGTTAATGGTATAGCCAACTTAATTATTACTTAATTATTTATATTTTAATGGCTAATTATTATAGGAGGTAATTACCCAAAACTCGGGTTGTTACAGTTACATACAATTATTTAAAAAGATATAATTTAAATCAACTCACATGTAGTCAGTCCTATGATCTTCTTCGTGGATGCAGCAAATCCTACCTTTTAAGTTTATCATAAGTGCTTGATTTTATAAATATTTTTCCTAAAAAGATTTATCTTCAAGTCCGTCTCTGAAGAGAGAACCTAGAGAGATGAAAAGATTGTGTTGTGAGTGAAGTGCTAGGCCAAGGTATCTATTTATATTGTAACATAGGGATCTCAGACCATTATTTCAAGAATTAATCTTACCTAAACACGTCATTTGGCCAATCAGAACCTACGAATTTTGAAATCAACCAATTGGAAGAAGCCACATCAGCAAAATAAGCTAAACACGTAAATTTCTCATACTTGGGAATAATTCTACCCATATAAATAAGCAGGTTGACTGAACCCTATAAGGGTCGACGTATGGGTCGACTCTAGAGTCGACCTAGCCTATTATAATTTTTTTCTTCTAAATTAGCGTTCTGTAACTTCTTCGTTTTAACTTCAATTTCTGCAAAATTTATATGCAAAATTATTAGAAAATCGCCACAGATGCAATGGTATAACTTCATAGCTAAATTCTGACAATCTTACAAATTTATTTAATTATTAGAAATGCAGGTCGCTACAAGCCACAAATGAGATCTTAATTGAGACGACACTGATGATTGAAGTGGAGAAAAAGTCGGTTACAAACACAAGCCAAGGTAAAGGGAAATATTTCTAGAAACAAAAAGGGGGTATGCTTCACCGTTTCTTGACAACAAGGAGGAATGGATGAGCATATGTAAAGCAACACGTTGGAAAGAAGAGAAGACATATGAGCAGCTGATCATGATAAAGGTAATCATAAATGAAATATGGAAAGAATGAAACCAATGAATCTTTAGAAAAAAGTTACTAATAGAGCATAAGTTTATTATGTGATTTGCAATAGCATCAAAAAGGAAGTTTTGCACTCCAACTTTAATTTTGATTCTTCTGTCAAAATTAAATGGACTTGATGCAGTCCATACTTTCTTTCTCTTGTCTTTTACTGTTCTATTCTTGTACCATGTAATTTTATTCATATTTATGTTGTAAGCTACCTTATAATATAAATAAAATGTAAGGGGCCATTCAACCCCGCAGGCTTTGCCAAAAAATAATAATGGATACGACCATTAGCACAAAGAAATATCCAAAAGGAATTGAAGTGTCGAAATTGCAACTGAGTAGAACACCATGCAAGGGATTGCAAGTTTGATAGCATGAAAGGAAAGTGTCTATGTGAGAAAACACGACAAATTAGCAAAGGATTAGGGCTACACCTCAGGCTACCACGCAGTCCACTTGGGCATATAAACTGGAGATGACTCCATCTACTAGTGGAAGTCTAGGCAAATGTAAGAAGCTTGTGGTGGAATGTGTGGTTTCTATTTTTAATTTTCATATTCATGCTTTGTTTGATTTCAGAGCGACCCACTCTTTTATTTCTAACACTTTGATTTATAGTCTATACCTAGATGTTAGCACTGTCAATAACCTTGTTGTAGTTCCGAACCCCGTAGGAGGATTATCTTATTTATCTATGATATTTCAGAGTTAGAAACTAATAATCTTATATGTTGAGTTTGATTGTCATGCTTGTTTTTCGAGCTTTTTAGGGTACGGGTTGATACTTAGGATGGACTGGTTAGCCATGTATAGGGCTATCCTTGATTTCTATAGAAGGGCTCCATTTTAGGCACTTGTAGTGGATGACTTTGGCCCTTCATCGCTGTGATTTTCTCGCTTGTTATTAAGTATAACAATATAATTTTTGTTCATGATAACAAACATATATACTATTATAAATGTGTTTATAATTGTACTATTCTACGTTACATCTAATATAGAAATAATATTTATATTGAATAAAATGCTATTGCACAAAATTTGATATTCAAATAGTTATTATATTTAATTAAATATTTTATTTCAATGTTTGAAGTAGTACAACTTTTTGACTCCACTATTTTACAACTCACTGTTATATAATACAGATAATCACATATACATACATTCCTCATTACAAACTGATCATTCAGTTCACTCAGTTACACACATTCACTTGTATACATGTATATAGCCACTCTGTCACTCATTCTTATATTCGTGATCCTTAGTGCTATTCCAATTTCTGTCCACATGTCCGTTGTACTTTTCAAATTAGAAAAATGTAGCAATCTGGAAAAGAAAAAATTAATATGCAAATATAAGTTTTAATTCAAAATTTTCATTTGTCGCAGTTATTCTGGTTGTTTCTCACTATTTTTCTAGACACGGTCATATATATGTGATGTACACGTAAAAATGCACATTTATATTCACATGTTTATTTTTGTTTAATTAAGTAAATGAACATATTTATATTCACATATTTATTCTTGTTCATTATTGAATTTGATAGCCTATATTATTGACACCAAATAGCTTATGCTTAGTCATGTGTTCACTAATTACCTCTTCATCTACACATGATTATGGTGATTAAGTGGAGGTTGAAACAAAAATTTGATGGTCTATAGTTCTAATTAATAGTTCATAGGCCATGCTTAAAGTATATTTCAATTTCAACTTGTTCATTTTTCATTAGAACTAGTAAGGTGATTTAGTGGGTATGTTATAGTTTGATAGTTTATTTTGGGCTAATTAATAGCATGATTAAACAATGCTTATAATAATCATATCAACTAAATTCACAAATAACCAAAAAAGAGATCGAGATCATGGTTTAATTTTATATTGATTCATGTGATCTAGAGAGTGGAGTTATTCCTAAGTAGTTATTTAACTCTCATATTCTTATTTAGCTTAGTTTGTTATTTTAGTGTAGTTGTATTTAGTTAGTTAAATCTTCACACGAATTTGGTTTAATTTGATTGAATAGAATTAAAATTATTTCTTTTCCCGTGGATCGACTCGTATTCGCTAACGTACTATAAGTGTACGCCGTGCGCTTGCGGTTTTACACACTTCACGACAAATTTCTATTCAATAGAATTCCCATCGTCGAACAAGTTATTGGCGCCGTTGTCGGGGAAGGAATTTAATTTTGGTTTTATTCTTCGAATTAATTTTCTTATTTGTTGTTTTTCTTAAAAAAATATATTTAAGTTCTTGTTCATAGATTGTGTGTTGCATTTGATTGTCTACTTTTGTTTTTGTTGTTATCTTTAGATTTGATTTTGTGTGTTGCATTCATGTGTCCTATTTAAAAAAAAGAGTTTGCATTTCTGTTAAGGTTTGTGATACAGTTCCAATTTTCACTATTGTCATTTTGCAATTTGTCATATTTCTCAATTTCTTCTCTGTTTCATATAGCTTACTGTTATAAATTTGCATTCTAAACTATCTTTTCCCTTGTTCCATTTGAATTCTCAGCCACTATATCATTTTACATATTTTTTTGTTCTTAGCTTACATCAATATTTCATAAAAAAGATGGAGAAGCAAACATCTTGAGTTCTGCAGTTTTTGTTTTGCATTCTTTTTGCACTTTCTGTTTTTCAATTCTGTGTTCACTGTACACATACACTCTATTCTTTCTTTTTCTCATCTGGTTACATTCCTGTCTAAAAAAAACCTTAAAAATTCCTCATTAAATAAACTTTTGCATCACCATTTCCCACTGTCTTCACTTCTTAACTGCAAGCAAGCTTCTCCATTCTCGATATCACATCCAAACATCTCAACATTTCAAGTTCACTACCATCAACAACACCCCATCAACCAACAACCATCAACCTGAATCACTCCACACAACCACTGTTGGGACATTTTGTGAATGTATTAAAAAAATGAGAATTAATTGCATTACCAAAATTTTATTATTGAGCAATTAATACAATAGAGCCGTTGAAAATTATAACGGTAATATCTACATATATTGTGATATAAATAATGCAAAGAGCTGTTTGAAAAATATAATGGGAATTATATTTACATATATGTAAATATTAATGAGCCATCATTGATTGAACAGTAATGGTCATACATGCATGTGACCTTTTATTTTTAGGGCTGTTACAAAAGAATAAATATATGGTATTTAATCTTGCAATGAGTGATAATCAGTTAAAATTGATTACCATTTATCTCTTTTGAAACATGCAAATTTACATGTTAAAGATTCAAGTTTTTTGTACGTTTCTCTGATTTAATAAAGGTATTTATTACATCCAACTTTCCTCCCACTAAACCAGCATATGTTATTCTTTATCTTTTCTATATAAAGAACGAGACAAAAAGAGCAACATACAGAACTTTTCTTCTCCTGGCTCTCTTTCTGAAAAGAAAAAACAAACAAACTCTCTCTTCCTCTTGAAAAGAAAGAAAATAAACTTGAGCAGTATTAATTTTTTGAGTGCAAACAGAATCGGCTTCATATGTGCAAATGATCCGATATAGAAAGAAAAACAAGGAAGAGGCTGTTTTATCCCAGAGGCGGCGATGAACAATACAAACTACTTTGCACCTTTGAGTAGATCGCTGAAACGTCTTCAAGAAAGTGACCTATTCCACGACTCAGCCGAACCATTGTTTTCAACAATTTGAAGACGTGTTTTTTTATAATAATGGCTTCAACGCTGATCCTTCTCTACTCCTAAAGCCTTAATATTTTTGTACTGTACGCGCTTGTCATGAGAGGATTGGTAGTGCTCGCGGAGTTTCTCACTATCGCCCAATCCAATGATGGCACTATCGCAAGACAGATTATGGACAAGATTCAAGGTACGGACGTGATCACTGTTTTGTTTTTGCAGGCATGAGACTATTGGTATTTTCAAGAGAGAGTTTGGACAAAACACTAAGATATGTAGAGATATTTCTGTCATGAACAGAATATAAAATATTTTTATGACATCAAAGACCTTGGAAATTTCAAGGCCAATCTAGATGACAAAGGTACTATTTTCATTATTATATTGTTATTGTTTACATATATTTACATGTGTAAATAAGTGACAAACTATTTGTTTAGTTTAAGATCAATTTGCTTTGGTAGATTTGCTTATGTTGCTTGTTAAATAACATTGCTTGGACTAGGATCACTAATGAAAAAATTAGGAGAAACAATCATTATTTGATCTGTATACAATTAGGTCAGTGCCTAATGGTCCAAAATTGAATATTGTCATTACCCTTGTTTTATACAAAAGCATGAATTTTGTGTTCAAATGGTAAAATCAAAATGCAAACCATTTCTTTATTTAGTGAAGAAGGAGATCCTTATCTAGATAGCTTGTTGACAAAAAAAATAATGAATGATATTATGATGCATGTAAGCAAGACTTTGTACGGTGGTCATTAGTTATGAGAGCCACTGTTAATTTGTTTTTTTGGGTTGCTTATGGTAATGCATATATTATTTGGAAATGTCACAAAATATTAGACATTTATAGAATGTGTATGTTATTTGATAATGTCATTGAGAATTGACATTAATTGGATGAATATGTTTTGCATCAGAATAAATTAACAAAGTTTATATGCATAAATTTAGGGAATGTCTCTAAAATTGAAATTATTTGAATGCAATTTTGGAATTGCCTTCATTATAAATGAGCATTAATTACATGCATAATATTTTTTTGGAATGTCATTAAGAAATGACAACGGTGTAGATTTAATTATTAATGGGTGTATTTTATGTGAAAATGAATAACATTGATTAGATGTGGACACCACTATTTTATCAATTTTATTAACGGTTGTTCTGATTTCACATATGTATTTATAACACCCCCTAATTCTTAAGTTTTACAAATTAAAGTATAAATAATTTTTAGAAGAAGAATTAAGGAAAATGGGTTACGCCATTGCGTTCGTCTCGAAATTCTGCTTGAGGTAGAGTCTGAGTTTGCGTAAATCGGACTCCATATAAAGAAGTTATGGCCTTCAGAAGTTTCAAGAATTTCAATAAATAAAAACAGATTCAAAATTCGAATTCAAAACACAAACCCGGGCTGGGAGGGAAATTTCCCGCCTAGGACACAGGTCGACCATACATAGGTCGACCAGGGGGTCAACCTCCCCCCTATAGGTCGACCTGCCCTATTTTTCCAGATCAGGACTGCAACGATTTTGACCTATTCTGGGCGGACCGGATGGCTTCTAGGGCGATCTAATGGCTCTAAAACACTCTCTACACCTATAAAAGAATGCCTAGACCTAAGGTTTCTCCACACAAATTCTTTGAGGCGTTTACATGTTGTTTCTCTCTAGCCTCCACCATTAAAATAAATCTTATTCTCCATTAAAAAACAAGTTATAGTTCTTCTTCAAATTGGAGATTCAAATCAAGTTAAAGCTTCAAGTTGGACCATAGGCATTCTGCTTCAATCAACGTCACTCGAATCTTAGCAAATCGCCTTTTCTAAACCGATCACTATAAGTTCGGTTATTCCTTAGATTTAAACGTGTAATTGGAATTGTGAATGTAATGAATCAAAATATAGAACTATATCAATTTGGAAGTTAATTATCTTTGATTCATGCTTATATCAAATCTAACGTTATCTATGCCTTTGGATCTGATTCTCGATTGTGGCTAATTGCCAATGACTATGATTATGGGACTTTTGCCTAAGACTATGACTATGAAACTGTTGCCCATGAAACTATCGCCTATGACTATGATTCATGACAAAGAGACTATTACATATGACTATGACTATAAGACTGTTGCCTATGACTATGATTCATAATTTTGAGACTATTGCATATAATTCATGACTATGAGACTATTACCAAGATTCATGACTGTGAGACTATTGCCTATGACATTGATTAAGAAACTATTATGATTAGTCACCCATGACTATTGTGGTTAATTGCCTATAACTATTGTAGTCAGTGACTTATGCCTATTCCCATTAACCTATTAGGTTGTACTTCGAACTGGCATTATGTTGGACCAAATCACCTATGCATATTCCCTTAATTATGTTGGATCTCATTTTTGGGGTGTAACTTGCCTAGTTTATTCCTATTCACTGTTATGTACATCAAACCCATTGGAACCATTATTTTTATATTTGGTTCATTCTTGCATGGCTATTCTTTTATGTCAATTTTCGTGCTTATCCCTTATTCCTTGCTTTGATACTATTAGTATCATTTCATGAGTACTTAGAAAAGTGTGAAATCATGTTATACGTACAATTACGACGCGGGAATTTCGGTGTAGCTTAATTAAGTTGATTTGGCATAAGAAAAAAATATGTTGGCATAATATAAATTTGCTATAATAGTGAATGATTTACATGCATATTAGACTTGGGCATAAATTGATAAATTCAATTGGCCGCAAAGTCTGTAATTGGCGTGTAAACCAAGTTTTGGACATAAATGATAAACTAGAATATTAAATCTAGTTTTTACATGAACCGTAAATTGGAATATTAATCTAGATTGGGCATGAATTGTAAAAGGGGAATATTAAATCTAAATTGGCATAAACTGCAAGTTGGGTTAATTGATTGGTAAATCAAGTTTTGGGCATAGAATATAAGTATGTTAATTTGCATGACAGTTGAATATTATCTAGGCTAAATTGATTTACGGAAAATTTACTTAAATAGTAAATATGTAAATTTAGTAAAAGACGAATATGCCTAACCCAAGGTTAGACTGATATGTGGTGTAAAACTGCCCGGAACCGACCGGCACATCCAGTGACCACAACAATACCTGTCTAATGTGGGTGGTTAGTGCATCAAGCCCAGAAAGACCCGAGGTTAGACTGAGTTGTGGTGTAAACCTGCCCGGAACCGACCGGCACATCCAGTAACCACAACAATATCTGTCTAATGTGAGTGGTTGGTGCTTTAATTAATTAATTAAGGCTCATGAATAAATCAAGCTAGAAATGATGAGGTTAAGTAACTAAGGGAACACTTAACCATAATAACATGTTAACTAGACAAGTGGGTAGGGTTAAGTAAGTGTTTAACATGCTAACTAGACTAGACGGTGAGGTTAAGTAAATTTAGGACACTTAACCGTCATAACATGTTAATTAGACAAGTGGGTGAGGTTAAGTTAATAGGAACCCTTAACTAATATATATATATATAACATGATGTGTGATAGGGTTAAGTAACACAAGAGGAGCACTTAACCAAAATATATATATATATATATATATATATATAACATGATATGTGATAGGGGTTAAGTAACACAAGGGGGACACTTAACCAATATATATATATATATATATATATATATATATATATAACATGATGAGTGGGCAGGTTAAGTTAACTTGAATGAATGGATAACACTTAACCAAGAATACATATCAACTTTAATCAGTGGGAGGGTTAAGTACATATCAGATTGGTGGGTAATATTAGTACATATAGGCCCACAAACTTAACCAGTAAATAGACATGCTTGAATCAGTGGGAGGGTTAAGTACATCACGTGTAGGTGGGTAATATTGTATATATATAGGCCCATAAACTTAACCAGTAGGATACCCAAGTAACGGGGACCCATTTCAGCAGTAACCCACATAGATGTATCACGTTACCCTGAGCTAGGCAAGGTGAGGCACGATTACTGAGCTGATTATAAGCGGTCAAAATAGCGGTAGGGGGTACGTCAGTGTAGGTTCCGACGGTTCACGGGCGTGCACGTACTCCGGAGTGGAAAAAGCAGGCACTGGGTACCAGTAGTTATACACTGTGCATCTTGAATCGTGTCGGGTCGCTATCATAAGGCTTGATACACCTTATGGTAGGGCCAGCACAGAGTATCTACACGCAATAGAGGGTTGACTGACACATGGAAAATTAATACAAAGTAGGTTGCATAATCCCTAGTTGGTCCTAGGTCGCGTAAACCCTGAATCCGAGAAGCTTCAATAGGTAGCATAAACCCCAGTGGCCCAGGGTATCGTAAACCCTAGTTGATTCTAGGAAGCGCTCAATAGTAAACCCTAGATTAGATCTAGGTAATAAATGGAATCCCCATAATAGATGTACAGCTGAAGGCAACCACAAATACGGGGATTGGGAACACGTCATAGATTACTAGTTGGGACGCTAGTAGGTAGTACAGAGATATAGAAATCGGTATAACATGGCAGTTGCGAAGCAGAGAAGGAGTAGAAGCGCATTTAGTTTATCAGTACATTCAGTTTATCAGTACATTCAGTTTATCGGTACATTCAGTTTATCTTGCCATATCCCATGCTTACCCCCATGTTATCTTTTTACTATGGTTTAGTCTTATATTTAGTTCATTCATGTCAGGACCCTTTTCCTCGTTTAAATACTAAGAATCACTGGACTTACCAGACTTTATGTCTGACCTAGTTTGCTTTCGCCTCTTCTCTTCCGTTCCCCCCAGGTAGTCAGGGAGGGAAAAGCTCATCTCATTTTCGGGACGTTACTCTTTCCGAGCTTGAAGATTCTTTGGCGTATTGCTTTGAACTCCATTTTCTACTGCTATGGCTGGCTCATGCTTTATTGGGGAATATCATTGTCAGTTTGTGCTTCTTATATATTAAACAAGACAGATGCTTTCTTGTAATAAGTATTGGGGTTGTAAAACAATCCTTGTACAAGCTGTTTTAATCAATAAAGGTTATTTATTTTTCACTGCTTTATTTGTCTGTCTTGTAATTTTTCTGCATCTTGTACTAAAAAAATGCTCCACCGAAGTTAAGGCATTCCCTTTGTGAATGGCCTTAACGGAGGTGGGGTGTTTCACTTGGTATCAGAGCTGAAGGTTACCAGATCAGATAAAAAGATTTGAAAAATTATTTTCAAACGGTTTTAAAAGAAGTATTTTCGAAAGAAAAGTTTTATTTTAAAGGCATATTCCCCAAACCCATATGCATTATCTATTGATCCTCCATTTGAATCCTTGTTTCCTTCTTTCCTTTGTCTCTGAGGCTCCTGGCTTTCTGGGAGGTAACCTCGTCGCGGCATGGTTCCGTAGGCTTGATGAGACTACGACACTTGTCAAAGGGCAAATAAGTGCCCAACTTCCATCTATAGCCACAGTAGCATAAACTGCGGCTAATTTTCTTTCGAGCTTGGTAGGATTCTCCGTGCGATGGAGGCAGCTTTCGAGGGACATGTCAACAAGTTACACAAGGATGACAAAGTTGAGAATGAGGGGGTATGGATATGGAGCACAACACAAGGATGAAGAACCCATGGATATGGACTTGGTTCACAAAGGAGGGGAGAAAAAAAAAGAATAGTAAAACCTAAAACAAGAGGAAGTATCTTTATTTTGGTACAACGGGTCGTATAATTAAGGGCAAAGGCAAGAACAAGGGACAGGATTTTTCGAAAGGCGAGTGCATGTTCTCACCGCCAGCATACCTGAGAGAGAGGTAGTAAGATTTCAGTTGAAAGAGTTTTTCTTTTTTGATTATCTTATTAGTACTCCTTCCGATTTTAGCGCTTCACATCCATATATATCTGCTTCCATAGTTGAGTCTCTGCACCCTAGATATTGTATAGTAGAGTATCCCATTATAGTCTCGAATCCAATTGCTGGTTCGGCCCATTTATCTTTGACTTGTGAGGATTTGACAATAGCTACATTTATGCTTATGTTTTTTTAGGGCTATGGGTTGATTATAGGCATTGAATGGTTAGCTAGTAATTATGAAACAAGGGTAGTTAGACTTCCGACTTGCCTCGAGAATACCCTTGAGATTTCGTACGATCCTAAGGGATCAGTTTGTCTTAGCTACCTAGAATCACTTTACTTATCTATCGACGATTTTCGATCCGTTGGGGTAGTCCATGAGTACGCAAGATGTTTTGACTAGGGTATGGGTTTTCCCCCTAAGAACTCGAGATAGACTTCCGCATGTATCTAGATTACACTGCAAAGCTAGTTATGCGATCAACGATAATTCTGGAGCAAGATTGGCGAGGATAACTAGAGACGGTAAAATGCTCAATTGTTTGGTTGTTTTGTTAGTATCATCTCACATGGATCATCCAAATTCGAAGAAGGTATTCCTTGGTTGCTTGTCTGATATTGGTTTAGGACTTTGGGGCTTGTACTTGAGGGATGTCTAGTTCGACTAGGATGGTTTACGTGAGAAATAAATGGTTGTGGCAGACACCCTAAGTAGAAAAAAAGACTGACCTTAAAAGAGGTAATAAGCACATAGTAACCATTAGCTTTAGACCCTCAGACTTGCAGCATGATGGATAAGCTATGTAGAGGGGAGACCTCTAATCATCTTAGGATATACACTTGATATCATGGTTAATATCTGTTTATCTTGGAAAGATAGTTCGACTACATTGGATACCCTCTAACATGGTAAGTGATCGAGGGCCTATCTTTACTAGTGGGTTTTGGAAATGGAGGTCAAGAAGCTTCGCAACCATGAAGTTAAATTAGATAAGGTACAGTGGAGTGAAGCTCAAGAAGATGCGACTCAGAAGACTGAAGACTAGATACGCGCATCTTACCCTTTTTGAGGGTATATCCTTGATTCCTCTTTTTCGGTAAAATCTATTTGCATGCTAGTCTTTAGCTTTTAAGTATATCCTCTCGGTCCTATCCTCAATCCTTAGGTAGAAGCCAATGGATGTAAACATGTGTTTGAGACATGTTATGTTTGGTGGATGCAAGTGGTTGCAAGTGTGTGCTAGTGGTTGCTCGTAGATGCATATACACACATAGGGCACTAGATCAACTCACTCACTTTCATATTGCATTTGCATATATGTATTTGTTTATGGATTGAACTTGATGTATTGCATTTGAGTGAATGTTTGTGCACTCATATAGAAATGATATGTATCGTTAGGATTGCATACATATTGGATGCATGGCACTGACATAATTCGCATTAAGGAGGTCAACTAAATCAGTAGACCGCCTGATTTTGCATTAGATAAGGACATATACACACACTATGCATATGAACATGAAAGCATTAGAAATCTTTTTAAGGACAATGAATGCCTGTGATTGAATGGTTGAGTAGATGGATGACTGCATGGTAGGACACATTCTTCCTAACTTGAAGATTTCAGGGACGAAATCCATTAAGGGGGGGAGAATGTAACACCCCATAATTCTGTAACATTAAGTTTCACAAATTAAAGTATAAACAATTTTTAGAAGAAGATTTAAGGGAAATGGGTTACGCCATAGCGTTCGTCTCGAAATTCTGCTTGAGATAGAGTCCGAGTTCGCGTAAATCGGACTCCGTATGAAGAAGTTACGGCCTTCAGAAGTTTCAAGAATATAAATAAACAAAAACAGATTCAAAATTCGAATTCAAAAACACACACCCGGGCTGGGCGGGAAATTTCCCGCCTATGACCCAGGTCGACCAGGAGTTCGACCAGGGGGTCGACCTAGGGGTCGACCTGTGTACATAGGTTTTCCAGGGGGTCGACCTCCCCCCTCCCCATAGGTCGACCAGGGGGTTGACCTGGGGGTCGACCTGCCCTGTTTTTTCAGATCTGGACTGCCACGATTTTGACCTATTCTGGATGGACCGGATGGCTTCTAGGGCGATCTAATGGCTCTAAAACTCTCTCTACACCTATAAAAGAATGCCTAGACCTAAGGTTTCTCCACACAAATTCTTTGAGGCGTTTACATGATGTTTCTCTCTACCCTCCACCATTAAAATAAATCTTATTCTCCATTAAAAAACAAGTTATAGTTCTTCTTCAAATTGGAGATTCAAATCAAGTTAAAGCTTCAAGTTGGACCTTAGGCATTCTGCTTCAATCAACGTCACTCGAATCATAGAAAATCGCCTTTTCTAAACCGATCACTGTAAGTTCGGTTATTCCTTAGATTTGAACGTGTAATTGGAATTGTGAACGTAATGAATCAAAATATAGAACTATACTAATTTGCAAGTTAATTATCTTTGATTCATGCTTATATCAAATCTAATGTTATCTATGCCTTTGGATCTGATTCTCGATTGTGGCCTAGAACTTATTGTGGCTAATTGCCAATGACTATGATTATGGGACTTTTGCCTAAGACTATGACTATGAAACTGTTGCCCATGAAACTATCGCCCGTGACTATGATTCATGACAAAGAGACTATTACATATGACTATGACTATAAGACTGTTGCCTATGACTATGACTATGATTCATAATTTTGAGACTATTGCATATGATTCATGACTATGAGACTATTACCAAGATTCATGACTATGAGACTATTGCCTATGCCATTGATTAAGAAACTATTGTGATTAGTCGCCCATGACTATTGTGGTTAATTGCCTATAACTATTGTAGTCAGTGACTTATGCCTATTCCCATTCCCTATTAGGTTGTACTTCGAACTGGCATTGTATTGGACCAAATCACCTATGCCTATTCCCTTAATTATGTTGGATCTCATTTTTGGGGTGTAACTTGTCTAGTTTATCCCTATTCACTGTTATGTACATCAAACCCACTGGAACCATTATTTTTGTATTTGGTTCATTCTTGCATGGCTATTCTTTTATGTCAATTCTCGTGCTTATCCCCTATTCCTTGCTTTGGTACTATTAGTACATTTCATGAGTACTTAGAAAAGTGTGAAATCATGTTATACGTACGATTACAGTGCGGGAATTTGGGCGTAGCTTAATTAAATTAATTTGGCATAAGAAAAAAATATGTTGGCATAATCTAAATTTTCTATAATAGTGAATGATTTACATGCATATTAGACTTGGTCATAAATTGATAAATTTAATTGGCCGCAAAGTGTGTAATTGGCGTGTAAACCAAGTTTTGGGCATAAACGGTAAACTAGAATATTAAATCTAGTTTTGACATGAACCGTAAATTGGAATATTAATCTAGATTGGGCGTGAATTGTAAAAGGGGAATATTATATCTAAATTGGTATAAACTACAAGTTGGGTTAATTGATTGGTAAATCAAGTTTTTGGCATAGAATATAAGTATGTTAATTTGCATGACAGTTGAATATGATCTAGGCTAAATTGATTTACGGAAAATTTACATAAATAGTAAATATGTAAATTTAGTATAAGACTGTGACGACCCAAACTTCCCAGTAAGGGAAAGCCCGAATTGCTTTGAGAACAACACACATCAGAACACAAACTGAAGAACATTTTATTGCTGATTACAACAATTACATCAGAGTACAAGAATTTTCCCGAGTATGAATGAATAATATACATTGGAAATACAATATCAGAGTTTAAATTACATTTAAATAGCAGTGGAAAATAATACAAAATACAACCGAAAGGAATACACGGATATAGAGCTTCCTGAATATTGCTTCAGCTGTAAATCTGGATCTTGTGAATATAATATCTGCAAAACCAAAACTACTAGCTACCCATGTGGAAAATATAGGCACCCAGAGTTTATGTTAAAACAATAAACTCCAGGTCAGTCATGAGACTGGTGTAAGAACTCACAACAGTTATTAACTTTAATTTTTAAAGTTGGGTAAATCAAGGGACCACGCCGCTTTCGCGGAACGGGTTTCCTCCCAAGAATACCAGTGCATAAAACAACGAAATGCTTTTTAGAAAAATGAAACCGTTATAAGACTCAATTCCTTGCACGTACGCCGAAGGATAGAGTTTTTCCTTATAATGGTCAAAAATACTTAATACGCGAAATTCATCTTTTATACTATGAGTGCACAGTGTAGAAAATAATTTCAAATATAAAAGTATCAAGACTAGGTGGCATAATATGTTAAGTAAGAAGCATAATATATTATGTCACTATATAAGTATACAACTAAAATCGTAAGCTCATATTGGAAAATTGGATTTCCAACATGATGGCTGCAGATTCGAAAGATCAATCGTGTCATGTATCTCCACGGCTTACGTCAAGAGAAAACACCCTAATACATATACTACGCAATTTGGATGTGCAACAATCTGAACTATCCTCATGAGATAAATGACCTATCCCACTTCTAGAGTGGAGCGACCACCCCAGCCCCATCGGGCGAGCCCAAATTCATATAAAGTATATTGGTCAAACCGAACATTATCAAACAAATCGTTCACCATCATACCGTGGTGTGTGAGGCCCGCGAAGTCACGTTGTATCCAAAGCGGCGCTATATAAAAGCTATGCTTTGGTCTTCATCCACAAGGCTCTGCTTTTCAACAAAAGCCTTCATCATATGCATCTTAGCATGCCACATTATCAGACAATACCATATCATTTATTCATCTGTCGATATATAACAGGGTGTTAAGAAAGAGAATAAATTCTCCGCCACCAAACATCTATATATTAAATAGAGATCAACGAATACAATATAAAGGAATACAATGTCAGACACACAATCCATTTATCAGTCCGTTCTGGGTCTGAACGAAACCATATCCGGTATATCTCCAAATACGTCTGAATGATCACCAATTTTTCCCACATTTTGGGTGTACGGTCCAATCAAGATATCAATAATCATCCATTCGATATGGAAATTTCTCGGTCTTCAATAACCGTCTCCATCATCGATCTTCAATCGTCGTATGAATTATTCAGAATGGGTTAAACCCGGTCTTTCTGAATAATTTGCGTAATTTAAGATCATGTGCTTTAAAACACAAGCAATGCCTCGTTCCCATCAAGAATATTCTTTGATTTTAATTTAAACCAAATTAAGGTTTATTCAACTAGTCGGGATTAACACCTTAACGAAGTAATCATTTATTAATATCCCATTCCAAACCTATACAACCCATGGAGTAAAACTGGTGGTACTCCATATTTAATACCCAATGTGTTACAGTAAACTTAATTACTGTTTTATCGTTCAAATCTAATTAAAGATTTAACTATCGCTTGGAGTAAAACTGGTGGTACTCCATTATCATTCGTTTCTTGAATTAAGTAATTTTAATTACTTTTATCCTCATTCAACCCAATTTAAAGCTTTATTAAAACTATATTTAGTTTTAATCTTCAAGAATCATTATTTAATGATTATTTAACTTCGAAGAAATAATCTTGCCTTTAACTGGGTTAAAGAACAAATGTCGCTTAAAATATTGTTCACAATAAACCCAAAATCATATTCCAAATTAATATATTAAATTGAAAACTTATCTTTAGAATATTTCATTAAATATTAATTAAAATATTAATAAATTACAAATCATCACTTCATCGTTAATTTGGGTTTTAAGAACTAATATCATTTAAAACATTTTTCACGGTCAACCCAAATCAACTTCCAATTAATTTTAATATTGGAAAATTCATTTTTTTTTTAATTAAAAATGTCATTCTTTCTTAAATTCCAATCTAATTTATTCACTTGAAATACTTGGTTTTAATAAAACCATTTTTCACTCTTTTATTTATTTATAGAAATAAATAAATTACTTAACTTGATAAAAATATCTTTCCTCTTAATAAATTTGTGATTTCACATCCAAAACTCTTTTAAAACATTTATTGAGATTTTACATAATTTTCCCTATTTTAATTATTTAGAAATAGGCCTATTTAATTAAACGATGTTTCAGGTCTTTTAATGACACTAGCGCTGTTTTTATTAAAATTTAAATTGATCATTTCTCAAAATCTAACCGTTGGATTTTAACGAATTAAATATCGTGGAAAGATCTTTCCAAAACGAACCTAACGGTTTCAGCTTTGGAAAAATACGACGGTTGGATCTTTTATTATAATCGTTTAAAGTTACAATTTCAAAATGCGAACTACCGCGCGTAATTCAATTAATTTTAATTTATATTATATATATTAATATAAATCATTTAACGTATTCACTAAGATAATCTTTCTAAATGTACATTAAAATTATTATTTAGGTGTTTCAACAAATTTTTCCTTCATTAAATAAAAAGATGAGTTTTCATTTTAAATCATTTTCATGTTCCTTCATTACATTAAAAATATAAAATTGTAACGTAAATCAAATTCATGTTTTTATACGGCATTAAAAATTTGCAATTTTAATGTAAAACAAATTCCATGTTTTATATGACATTAAAAAAGTTGCATTTTTAATTTAAAACAAATTTCATGATTCTATATTAAAATAAAGAATAACTTTTATTTTAAAACATTTTCATATTCTTACGTTACAATAAAAGAATAACTTTTTAGCGCTAACCATTTAATGTAAACTCATATTCCTAAATAAAAGGATTAACTTTTTATGTTGAAATATATTTCATGTTCTTACATTTAATAAAAGATTAACTTTTATTTTATACATATTTCATATTCTTCCATTAATATGAGATCAACTCTTATTTTTATACATATCTCATATTCTTTCATTAATAAAAGATTAACTATTATTTTCAAAACATATTTCAACTTCTTATCTTATATTTACATTAAAATGTAAATTAAAAATACTACGTTAAGTTTCATTCTTTTATTTACATTCTAAAATGTAAATTAAATTGCAATGTCAAAATCTCTTCTTTTATTTACATTAAAAATGTAAATTAAATTACAATGTCAAAATCTCTTCTTTTATTTACATTAAAAATGTAAATTAAATTACAATGTCAAAATCTCTTCTTTTACTTACATTAAAAATGTAAATTAAATTACAATGTCAAAATCTCTTCTTTTATTTACATTAAAAATGTAAATTAAATTACAATGTCAAAATCTCTTCTTTTATTTACAATAAAAATGTAAATTAAATTACAATGTCAAAATCTCTTCTTTCATTTACATTAAAAATGTAAATTAAATTACAAATCTTATTTTGACAATTTCTTTTCCAAATTGGAATGAGACCCAAACGATTTACCATATAATTATAATTATACGGTTTTCATACATCCTATGTTATTCTAGACTAATGATAAATCATTAAAATCATCCAGTCATCCAAAGTGTATATTTGTACTGCATAGTGTCAAATAAATAACGCTTATAACTAATCACAAGGGCAATGTGTAAATATCAACCCAAGACCCGTGTGGGGTTTCAACCAACAAACATTCAAATAATATATATAATTATTTGTGCATTTGGGCGATGTGTGAAAATTATCAACCCAATCAACAAATACAAGTCAGGTAACTTGTACATGGTAGTGTAACATTAATTTTTAACAATTCTATATGAATCAATATTAATGACATATGTTGCATACTGCCAAAATTTACATAACATACCAAATCATATCATGACATAACATAACGTACAACACAACATACATGCATCAGATAATTTCAAACAATTGATTCATCATAGGCATTTAAATCACATTCATTTATAATAATAAATAAATACGGTAAAAGTTTTGAGTGAGAAAAGAGTTCTCACCTTGGTTTGTACTTTGTCAGTGTTTAAATGTTCGGGCCCAATTTTGGCCCAAAATTCAACTTGCTCCAAATTTGGCAAAATTAGTGTCTATGCGAAGGTCTCGACTCACTGATCGCAGCAAACCCTGTTTTGCGCGATTTCGAGTTCGTTACAACAAGTTATGAATTTCTGAAGTTTGAACGAATTAAATAATTAATTAAAATTACCGAAAATACCCAAAATATCAACTTCCTCCAAATTGGACGAATTTAGTGTCCATGCGAAGTTCTCGTCGCCATGATCGCAGCGGATCTGAAATCATCAAATTTTGACTTCGTATGTAAGAGTTATTGCGTTATAAACATTGAATATATTAATTTACATTTTACCCCTTTACTTTCCGGTCAAACCGCCGCTCGCCACCTTTGACCGTTGTTTCCCGCTGCCACGCTCACCCAATCGCCACGCAACTTTGCCAGCACCTCCGCCTGACCCCGACGCCGCTTCGCAGGGAGCCCCGCCGCCCGCCGCCGCTCCGATTGCCGAAACTGGCCAAAAAAGCGAAATTCCGTTCGTGGGTCCCACAGGCCGCCTCGATGATCCAAACGACCCCAATTTTTTACAGCATCTAGATCTCACGTAGAAGAAGAACTTTCCTGTTGGTGAATTCGCCTGATTCTTCTCCGATCGACGGGAAAAAATCATTTTTGTTTGCTGTTCAGATTTGGCTGTTTTCATAGATTTCGATTTTCGTGCCAATTCCTTCGACTTTCAGACGAAACGCTGTGAAGCAAAGTTGTTCGTATGACTCTTGTCTACATTTTCTCCAACTGATCCATCGTCTAATTATCGACGGTTTGGCTGGAATTCACCAAAATCCAAAACTGACTTTTTGCAATGAAACTCAGATCCCGGCGAATCCGTATGTCGATAGGTCTTGAATTTTTCGTGGTAGGAAGAGGATATAGATATATTCAAAACCCAGAAAGGGTTTGGTCTAATTTTGTTCTACTTTGGAGTTATAAATTGTTTAGTTTTAGGGTCTTTTATGCAAAGAATATTTTTAGAGTGGAGGCCATGGAATATGAAGAAAATGAAGATGGAGGAGGCTATGTTATGTTTAGGGTTCAGCTAATGGTTGTTAAAAGATAATATATAGGTAGGTTATAAACTCAATTAGGCCCAATTACCCTTATGTACATATATTAATACATTTTGTTTTGGTCCGCTTTTCGTAGTTTAAAAATTCATGTTAACACCTACGAATTCCATTTTAATTGAAAATTGAAACATAAATATTCCTTGACATTACGGATTTAAAGAAACTGGTTTCTTTATTTTCCGAGTCCGTATGAATTAATAATGAATTTTTAAAGTTTGAAAATTGACCGTTTTCACTGAAAATTAATAACGCCCACATACTGACTCCAAAAATTATAGAAAAATTATTTCTAGCTTTGTTTTGACGGTACGGACCCAACAAAACTAATTTCGTCGAATTTGAAGACCATTTGAAAAATGGCTATTTTTAAGGCGTAAATAAATTATATTAAAAATACATATATAAACAAATAAATTCCGAATCTCGAAGTATATCAATGTTTATACGTTTTCAATGCAGAAACATCATTTTGAACTCAATGGAAGTGGTTTCGAGTCCAAATTCATTCCTACGTAAAAAGTAGCGTTTTGGGTCCTATATATTATATATATAAATTTCATAGCGTTTTTCTGAGATTTTGAATTGGACATAACTTTTGATTCCTGCTACGAAATTTTAATTTTTCGGATTCGTTGGAAAGATATTTTTAAATAGATTCTAATATTTTTGGTTTCGATAAAATCCAATTTATTTTGCATCCTGTACAGTCAGTCAAAGTTAAAATTCAAAATTTAAAACTGCCGCGCTATTTCTAACTCCTTTTATAATTTGAATCAAATTTATTCGTTTTAACTTCGATTAAAATAAATTTATAGTCGTTATTATATAAAATAAATTATTTTAAATATTAAAAACCCATTAAAATAATTAAAATAAAAATTTTAAATTCGGCCCAAAATTCTGGGTCGTTACAAAGACGAATATGCCTAACCCGAGGTTAGACTGAGTTGTGGTGTAAAACTGCCCGGAACCGACCGGCACATCCAGTGGCCACAACAATACCTGTCTAATGTGGGTGGTTAGTGCATCAAGCCCAGAAAGACCCGAGGTTAGACTGAGTTGTGGTGTAAACCTACCCAGAACCGACCGGCACATCCAGTAACCAAACAATATCTGTCTAATGTGAATGGTTGGTGCTTTAATTAATTAATTAAGGCTCATGAATAAATCAGGCTAGAAATGGCAAGGTTAAGTAACTAGGGGAACACTTAACCATAATAACATGTTAACTAGACAAGTGGGTAGGGTTAAGTAAGTGTTTAACATGCTAACAAGACTAGATGGTGAGGTTAAGTAAATTTAGGACACTTAACCGTCATAACATGTTAATTAGACAAGTGGGTGAGGTTAAGTTAATAGGACACCCTTAACCAATATATATATATAACATGATGTGTAATAGGGTTAAGTAACACAAGAGGAACAATTAACCAATATATATATATATATATATATATATATATATATGTAACATGATATGTGATAGGGGTTACGTAACACAAGGGGGACACTTAACCAATATATATATATATATATATATATATATATATAACATGATGAGTGGGCAGGTTAACTTAACTTTAATGAATGGATAACACTTAACCAAGAATATATATCAACTTGAATCAATGGGAGGGTTAAGCACATATCGGACTGGTCGGTAATATTAGTGCATATAGGCCCACAAACTTAACAATTAAATAGACATGCTTGAATCAGTGGGAGGGTTAAGTACATTACGTGTAGGTGGGTAATATTGTATATATATTGGCCCACAAACTTAACCAGTAGGAAACCCTAGTAACGGGGACCCATTTCAGCAGTAACCCATATAGATGTATCACAGTACCCTGAGATAGGAAGGGTAGGGCACGATTACTGGGCTGATTATAAGCGGTCAAAATAGCGGCAAGGGGTACGTCAGTGTAAGTTCCGACGGTTTACGGGCGTGCACGCACTCGGGAGTGGAAAAAGCAGGCACTGGGTACTAGTAGTTATAAATGTGCATCTTGAATCGTGTCGGGTCACTATCATAAGGCTTGATACACCTTATGGTGGTGCCAGCACATAGTATCTACACGCAAGAGAGGGCCGACTGACAGAGACACATGGAAAATTAATACAAAGTAGGTAGCATAATCCCTAGTTGGACCTAGGTCGCGTAAATCCTGAATTCGAGAAGCGTTCAATATGTAGCATAAACCCTAGTGGCCTTGGTAGCGTAATCCCTAGTTGAATCTAGGATGCGCTCGATAGTAAACCCTAGATTAGATCTAGGTAATAAATGGAATCCCCATAATAGATGTACACCTGAAGGCAACCGCAAATACGGGGATTGGGATCACGTTATCATATGATCATAGATTACTAGTTTGGACACTAGTAGGTAGTACAGAGATATATAAATCAGTATAACAGGGTAGTTGCGAAGCAGAGAAGGAGTAGAAGCGCATTCAGTTTATCAGTACATTCAGTTTATCAGTGCATTCAGTTTATCAGTACATTCAGTTTATCTTGTCATATCCCATGCTTACCCCCATGTTATCTTGTTACTATGGTTTAGTCTTATATTTAGTTCAATCATGTCATGACCCTTTTCCTCGTTTAAATACTAAGAATCGCTGGATTTACTAGACTTTATGTCTGACCTAGTTTGTTTTCGCCTCTTTTCTTCCGTTTCCCCCCCAGGTAGTCAGGGAGGGAAAAGCTCAGCTCATTTTGGGGACGTTACTCTTTCCGAGCTGGAAAATTCTTTGGCGCATTGCTTTGAACTCCATTTTCTACTGCTATGGCCGGCTCATGCTTTATTGGGGAATATCATTGTCAATTTGTGCTTCTTATATATTAAACAAGATAGATGCTTTCTTGTAATAAGTATTGGTGTTGTAAAACAATCTATGTACAAGCTGTTTTAATCAATAAAGGTTATTTATTTTTCGTTGCTTTATTTGCTTGTCTTGTAATTTTTCTGCATCTTGTACTGAAAAAATTGCTCCATCGAAGTTAAGGCATTCCCTTTGTGAGTGACCTTAACGGAGGTGGGGTGTTTCAGTATTTCTCATGAAAAATAAAAGTGATGCTTTTGATATGATTGAGACATTCAAAATGAAATTGAAAATTAGTCAAACAAGAAAAATAATGGACTTCGTAGTAATAGAAGAATAGAATATGAATCTAGTTCTATTCTGAATTACTATAAACTACATGACTTTATACATGGGAGAACTGCACCTTATTCACATGATATGAACGGTATAGCGAAAAAAAGAAGAAGACCTTTACCGAATTAGTAGTTGCCATTTTATAAATTTCTTGTACAGCAAAACATGGGTGGGGGATATATTATTAACCATTTGTTATGTTTTGAATAGAATCCCTAGATCTAAGAATAAAATTTCATCTTATGAAATTTTAAAGAATTATAAACCCAATGTGTCATACTTTAGAACTTGGGGGTATTTAGCATATATTCGCATTCTATACCCTAAGAGAATAAAATTGGCAAGTAGATCATATGAATGTGTATTTATAAGCTATGCCATTAATAGCAAAGCATACAATTTTTATGACTTAAATACACATAATATAATTTAATCAAATGATGCCAATTTCTTATGAAACCAAATTTCCTTTTAAATTAAGGAATAGTGGGGGCACTTGAAGTATGCCTATGAACAGAACTTAATGAAAATTCTGAAACTGAACCTAGAAGAAGTAAAAGAGCAAGAACCGTAAAAGATTTTGGTTTGGATTTTTGTGCTTTTACTATAGAGGAGGATCCTTTAAACCTCTAAGAGGCCTTATCTTCTTTGGATGCCGACTTTTGGCAAGAGGCTATTAATGATGAAATGGATTCCTTGGAATCCAATAAGACTTGGCACTTGGTAGATTTACCCCTTGGTTGTAAATCAATAGGCTGTAAATGGGTACTTAAAAGAAATTAAAACCTAATGGCGCTATTGATAAATATAAAGCACGACTAGTAGTAAAGGTTTTAAGTAAAAAGAAAATATAGATTTCTTCGACACTTTTTCACCCGTAACTAGAATTAATCCATTCGGGTATTAATCTCACTTGCTTTCATTCATAATTTATTAATACACCAAATGGATGTTAAAACCGCATTTTTGAATGGTGAATTAGAAGAAGAAATTTATATGGACCAGCCTGAAGGATTTGTAGTACATGGTCAAGAACATAAAGTATGCAAATGAGATAAATCATTATATGGTTTAAAACTAGCGCCTAAACAATGGCATGAAAAAAAAATTGATAACTTAATCATTTCACATGATTTAAAGTTAATGAAAGTGACTAATGCAATCATTACAAATTTAAGAATGAACCTTGCACTATTATATGTCTTTATGTAGATGACATACTCATTTTTTAGGTCTAACATTCATGACATAAACTCATTCAAATCCTTATTAAGTGCCAATTTTGATATAAAAGATCTAGGTAAGGCGAGTGTAATCTTGGTATTAAAATTACTAGGTCCGAAAAAGGGACTTTCTTTGGATCAATCTCATTATATTGAGAAGATACTAAAAAAATACCATTACTTTGACTATAAACCTGCATGTACACTGTATGATCCCAGTGTAAATTTATTTAAGAACGCTGGCGAAGGTGTAAGACGTCTGACTATGCGAGCATCATTGGCAGCCTTCGGTATGCCACTGATTGTACTAGACCTGACATTTCCTATGTCATGGGATTATTGTGCAAGTTTACCAGTAGACCTAGTATAGAGCATTAACATGCTATTAAGAGGGTCATAAGATACCTAAAATAAACTATGGATACATTATGAAAAGTTTTCAGCTGTATTTCAAGGATATTCTGATACAGACTAGAATATTTTATCTGATGATTCTAAAACGACCAGTGGTTATATATTTAACATCGTTGGAGAAGCTATCTCTTGGAAACCCAAGAAGCAGACTATTTCGACTCAGCCTACTATGAGATTGAGATAGTAGCACTAGCCACAGCTAGTGAAGAAGCAGAGAATTAAAGAAATCTGCTACTTGAGATCCCTATATGGGAAAAACCGACACTAGTGGTGTAATCTATTGCGATAGTTCCGCGGCTATTGCAGAAAGTACATAACCGCTATTACAACGATATAATGCAACAGTCGTAAGTACAATACTATAAGAGAACATCACATACACATTGATGAAAATTTGACGACTATTCAAAGAAGGATAGAACCGATATTACAACGGTAAGAAATGACAGTCGTATGCATAGTGTTGTTAGAGAACATCACATATGAAATGATGATAATTTGGCAGATCCTTTGACGAAAGGACCGACGAGAAAGAAAGTCCTTAATGATTCTAAAAGAATGGGACTATTGCCCTGAGCTTGTGGAATCACACACAATGGTAACCCGACCTAAATGACTGGAGATCCCAAGAACTAGGTTCAATGGGTAAAAACAAGTTGCGTAGTGATAGTAGATGAACATGCTAAATTTATATATTAAGAAGCATGTATTCCTAATGTGATTAGAGGATGAGTTAATAGAAACTCTTAATGAGATCTATACTCTATTTGGAGTGGAGTACATACCTTTAGGAGTAATCTTGATAGACTCACCTTTGTGAATGTGAAATGTGGCCGTTTCCTATGGAGTTTTGGGCAAGATTCCTAGGACGTTCACTAAACTGGGATAGACGTGCATGGCCATAAATGCACGTGCTTATTTGATTGCACTCTAGAAAGGTTGTATGTGGTTTGATGTCAGGAATAGAGTTCAAGACTACGTGTCACTCTAGTAAAAACTGAATCTTATTCACTATGCAAAGGTTCAAGTCGGATGACACCTTTGTTTATGCACAATCTTATGTATTTTTAATGAACTGCTCAAAAATATTTTTTAAGAAATTCAAATGGGTGATTGTTGGAACATTTTGTGAATTTATTAAAAAAAGAGAATTAATTGCATTACCAAAACTTTATTATTGAGCAATTAATTCAATAGAACCATTGAAAATTATAACGGTAATATGTTTACATATATTGTGATATAAATAATGCAAAGATCTATTTGAAAAATATAACAGGAATTATATTTACATATATGTAAATATTAATGAGCCATTATTGACCGAACAGTAATGGTCATACATGCACGTGACCTTCTATTTTTGGAGCTGTTACAAAAGAATAAATAAATGGTATTTAATCTTGCAATGAGTGATAATCAATTAAAATTGATTACCATTTATCTCTTTTGAAACATGCAAATTTACATGTTAAAGACTGCACGTTTTTTGTACGTTTCTCTGATTTAATAAAGGTATTTATTACATCCAACTTTCCTCCCGCTAAACCAGCATATGTTATTCTTTATCTTTTCTATTTAAAGAACGAGACAGAAAGAGCAACCTACAGAACTATTCTTCTCCTGGCTCTCTTTCTGAAAAGAAAAAAAAACTCTTTCTTCCTCCTGAAAAGAAAGAAAATAAACTTGAGCAGTATTAATTTTTTGAGTGCAAACAGAATCGGCTTCATATGTGCAAATAATCCGATATAGAAAGAAAAACAGGGAAGAGGCCGTTTTATCCCAGAGGCGGCGGCGAACAGTACGAACTACTTTGCACCTTTGAGTCGATCGCTGAAACGTCTTCAAGAATGTGACCTAGTCCATGACTCAGCCGAACCATTGTTTTCAACAACCACTCAAACATACAACACAACCGCCATTTCCATTTCCATTTCATACAAACCACACTTCCATTAAACCAGTTACACTACATCACTGCTTCACAACAACGTGCATACCTAGTTTACCACCAACCATTAAAACCGACCTACCATTTTCAAGTTTCTATAACCACCAGCCCTTACAACCCTCCCAATCATCACCTTCAAACTTCCATTTCCTTTTCCAAACTGTTCCCTCTTCACTTTCACCCTCAACCAGAAACCAAACATCTTTGCTAACTCCTAACCGTCAACCATATCCATCAACCCACTGCAAAACCCACAACAAAGCATAACACAAACTCAGGCCACTGACAACCGCACTGTCACCGACAATCCACAATTCAATCCTTCACTTTCACAAACAAAATTCCCCAAACAAACTTCACCATACAAACCTACATCCCCTCATCAGCACCTGAACCCGCAAATCATCAGAACCCCAAACGTCTCCAATTCTCCTATCCCCAAATCACCATCTCCAGACATTGACTGAACCACTTCTGAAACCCCTGAGCCTCATGAACTCGAAACAACAAATCACCTTCTCCACCAAGTTCACTGTTAATCCAAAACCCACAGTCGAAAATTTCCAATTAAATCGCCTCTCAATTTCTAAACCCCCGTTCCCTCAATCATGAACCACCACGCAAAACCGCCATCTATTTACCCCTTCATCTCAAAAGCTTCATCAAACTGACTTAGAATTTAATTTCAAATTTTGGGATTTCCTTCCGTGCCTCTTCTGAGCGGATTTCGATTTTGTAAAGTGCATCTATGTTTTAACCACGGTAAAGGATTTCGTTAGGGGATTGTTAATAACACACCATTCTTTCTTAAGCGGCGTCAAATTTTAAGGGCACACCAACATTAAGTAAATTGTTAAGGGAAGGTCATAGTGTTTTTACGTTTGTTTCTCTCGTTCCCAAACTACCCTCAAGTCAATACTGCTAAACCCTACCCCATCTCTCGTACGTAACTCGCGCTACCATTCCAAAGTTCAAAACCTCTGCCATCAACCCTAATATCTCGTCCCAAATTTCAGAGTTCAAAACCCTAATGTAAACCCCAAATTGAAAATCGCAAGAAATGCCACGATATAAGAGAACGGGGAAGAAAGATATTGTTGATCCTAATCCGATGCAGAAGAAGCTGGAGAGGTAAGAAAACTTTTGTTCTAATCTCTGCGTAGTGTCCAATTTGACTTTCACGGCAAGCGTAAAAGTGGAATGTGGGGTATTTGGTGAGAGTTGAGGATGGTGGTACGTAGGTGTACTGTATGTGTAGTTTGACATTATCGATCGGCAATTAGCCATCATATGGAGTTATACGACTTATTTATGTCGTTTTAGTGTACATAATACGACATCAACATGTCGACATTTGTCAAAAACTTTTATATTTGCACAATTAGTTCATTCGACGTACAATTATCGTAGGTGTATGTTTTATGCGATATTTACCTGCTGTATGAATTTATACGATGGCTCCCTATCGTATAGAATTTTGTACTATTCCTTTTTTCGCCAATAATATACGATGCTATGCTGTCGTACAAATATTTTTTATACGATTCTTCATTGTCGTTTTAGCCCATACGGTTACTCTGTGCCGTACAAACAGTAATCTGTGTTTGATGTTTCTGCAAAATAGGTTAACTTAATGTGTTTTTTGGTTCATGTTTTGTTTGTGTGGTAAACAAGGGATAGGGGCATCATCTCGTAAGCCGATGACGGCTTCGAACCGGAAATGGCTTCAAACCGAACGACAAAAAGAAGAACAAACAAAAAGGAAAAAAATTGTGATGGAAGAAGAACCTACTAAGTCCGATGATGAGGAGGGTAACGATGATCAAGAAAGTAATGATGATGAAGAGGGTAATGATGAGGAGGGTACTGAGGAGGGAAATGATGATGAGGGTAGCGGTGACGAAGAAAGTAATGATGATGAGGGTAGCAGTGACGAAGAAAGTAATGGTGATTTAGAAGAAAAAAGCAATGAGGTAGAAAATGAAACTAGCAATGACGAAGAACAAGAGAGTAGCAAGGAACAAGAATCCCATGATGACGAGCAAGAGGAAAGCAGTTCAAAAATTACGAAGAGAAAGAGTAAACAATCATCCACTCAACACAAAGGAAAAGACGTTCAACCGTCCCTCCTTGCTTTAGAAGGACAAATTGCTCCTAAAATATGGAATTCCATGGTAAGTCTACAAATAAATTGCATATCTTGATCATCTTGATTAGTAGCACGATTATCTTGATTACAAATAATGGACATATTGCTTATCTTGATTATCTTGATTACAAATAACGGACATATTGCATATCTTGATTATGTTGATTACAAATACATTTCATATCTTGATTATCATTTCATATCTTTATTATCTTGATTACAAATAACGGACATATTGCTTTCGAAGGACATTTAGTAAAACGATACAAATAACTTGCATATCTTGATTAGTTTACTTATTCTTATGCAAGGCGTCAAAAGGGGAAGCTAGAATTGTAAGAATTCACAATCACGTGGGATCACATCGACGGGTGTTAGACGATGAATGCAAGTTTTTGCTTGATGTCGTAATTGGGTCAGGTTTATATAAGATAATTTTACATTCTCATGATAAACTCGACAGAGTGGTTATCAATGCTTTTGTGGAAAGATTTTATCCATAAACAAATACATTTCATCTTCCATTCGGTGAAATGATGATAACTATCAATGAAGTTGTTCACATTACCGGTTTGCCAGCAGAAGGACGAGTTGTTTCAGGATCTCTTGGTGGTTCTAGGACTATAAGTTTTGATAATGTTTATGGTCTCTTGGAAAAATATCTAGGGATAGATAGGCCAGAGGCTATTATGATAATGGGAGGAAAAAAAGATATGATTGGAATGGTTGAGAAAGACGTTTGCAGGTTCGAAAGAGGACGACTCTGATGATCGAAAAAAACAATGTGCAACTGCATATCTCTTGTATACTATTGGTTTGTTAGTGTGTGGTGATAAGTTGGGCAACAAAGTATCCATTCAGTATTTACAGTGTCTTGATGATTTGACTTCGATGCATACGTATTCATGGGCCACAGCTTGCTTGAGCTAGTTGTTCTACAATTTAGGTCAATGTAGCAGAAAAGATGTGCAGCAATTATATGGTTGTATGACGTTGCTGCAGGTATGTATTTGTAATTCCTCTTATTTATCATCTACGTGTAATTACTAATGCATACTGATGACATATTGTAGGTATGGATTTATGAGCACTTTCCTGTTTTAAGGGGACATAATAGATGTGTTGGGGCAGTTGAGGGAGATGTGAGAGCATCATTCTACTTTGCAATTGGTCAAGCTCAAAAACTAACGTCCGACTTAATTAATTTGAGAGAGGAAATTGATGATTTAACACAGTGTGATGTTGTGTGGGACTGTTACCAAGGCAAGTGTGGCATCTACAAATTAGAGCGATGTTCTTTGTACAATGGTCCAATTGTTTTCTTTGAAATTGTTGAGCTATATCTACCGTAAAGGGCACTTCGTCAATTTGGTTACTTTCAACTCATCCCTTCGACTACTTTCTTTGTCAATAGTAAGAAGTTCAAGCTGTCTACTACATTTTTTAAAGAAACATACTCTAATATCCAAGATCGTAGTTGGGAAGAATGGTCGAATCATTTGTTGAACGAGAGATTACTATCTACAAAAGTTGTACGTCCATGGGATTGTGCTGACACTTACATGTAATGGTATAGCTCTGCTTCCCATCCTCTCGTGGCTAATCCTAAAAACAAATTAACTGAATGAAGGAATGAACGTGACGCAACTGAACTGCTTCGTCGTATTGTAAGCATTATTTTTTTCATTTTTGATTACGTAATTTTCAATTTGATGTTTATCATTTTCATATGTCATCATGCAGCAAAAGAGTCTGCGACACATTACTGAGTTCATAAGCTCTTCTGCTCCTAATGAAACAATAAAGAAGCAAACACTAGAGAAGATTGCACAGATAGAGGGGCTAGAGCCAATGGAATTATACGGAGGGGATATTGCAGCTGGGGAACAAAGTGTTAGCAAGGCGCTGCAGAGGAAAACAGATCAAGCATCGAGGAGTATCAGACGTGGGAAGAAGAAGGTGGCAATCAAAAAGAAAGCAGTAAAGAAGAGGAAGTAGTTGCATTACTATTCTTTGTACTTGTTAATATGTACTTGTTAATTATGCACTTGTTGTAGCTGACAGTGTTTTGTGGTGGGTTAGCTTATTGTGTTTTGGTACGAAACTAATTCTGTGTACGGTATGATGGTTAAGACTTTGTGACTTGTTATGACTGGTGATTTTTTGGTCAATGGTATGAATTTTATGACATCTGAAAATTTGTGAATTGTATGAATTTGTGAATGGTATGAATCTGTGAATGGTATGAAAATGGTGTGAATGGTAATCATTTGTGAATCTGAATTTGTGGATGGTATGAAAATGGTGTGGATTTGAGAATGGTGTGAATTTATGAACTTGAGAATGGTCTGATTTTGTGGATGGTCTGAATTTGAGACTCTTCTTATTGACAAATTTTATTTGACAAATGCATGTCGTATAGGCCAAAACGAAAGGATTAGTCCGTATTAATATATTTTATATGAAACATGTATGTCATATAGTTGCAGGAAATATGACAGGAATGGCATATAACATTATACGAAGAGTAAATGGCATATAATTTTTTTTATATGACAGGTTCCTGTCGTATAGTTGCAAGAAAAAATGATAGTAATCCCATATAACATAACATGAATTATTCTTATCAGATAATTTTTTTATACGACAGTCGTATGTCGTATAGTTGCAAGAAATATGACAGAAACCCATATAACATAATACGACATATTCCTTTCGTATATAATTTTTTTACATGAATAGTGGAAGTCGTATAGTTGCAGGAAATGTGACAGGGATCCATATAACATAATAGGATTCGTATCTATCGAATAAAATTTTTTGATACGAAATGTGCAAGTCGTATAGTTGTAGGAAATGTTATAGAGATCTATACAAAATAATACGACGTAGAACTGTCGTGTAATTTTTTTTATACGAAATGTTTATGTCGTATAGTTGCAGGAAATGTGACAGAGATCCATATAACATAATACGATATATAAATGTCATATAAAATATTTCTATATAACATGTGTAAGTCGTATACTTTCATAAATTTTTTTTTACTATTTTTATTACTTATACGACTTTTTTCTGTCGTATAATATATACTGGTACCTTTGTCGTATAATATATGAAGATTAACCATTAACATTAACCATTAAGATACAATTAACATAACCATGAACATTAACCATAAACATTAACCATAAACACAGTAACCATGAACATTAACCATTGAGATACCATTAACATGAAGATACCGTAGTCACAAAATACCATAGTCAATTAGAAGCTACCGTAATCACAAATACCATAGTCATCAATTACATGCAACAATAGTTACAAAATAGTCAATTACCACATGATACTAGCAGGAAGACAAATCTACTATTTTACTATTGTCCTCATCTTCGAAGTCTTTAGCAATCGCGCGGTACATGCTGATTCAGTCATTGATTCGTCTGACCCAATCTCGTGCATTAATGTTGTAGAATTGCTCAAAGTTTTGAAATTGCGGTGGAGGAGGCAATGGACTTGCTGAAGTAAGTTTTAGACCAACAAAATGCGAACCGTCTACGTAGCCCATAACAACCATTCTATTTACATTCATAAGGTTTACACGAACTGTAGTCAGAACAAAGGTACATCAGATCTGTTTACTTATCAGCTCAACCATGGTGCCAAATGTTTCCCCTATTATAAATCTTGATTCTGGCATTTGCATCCACTTATCAACCCTAACAAAATCTGTATCTTGTATTTTATTTTAAATTTTGTCGAAACCACATTCATCCCACATTCTTTTATACATCTCCGAATTTTGTGATAGGTTGTCAAGCATCGACTCGCGGACAAACTTACATGGATTTTCTGGTCTTCGATTATGTAGATTTAGATGTTCAACGACAACCCAATATCCACAATTTTCGTCACTTGGCATGTCCTGTATATCAAGTATATATGGTTCCATATGTTTTCGAATTTGCGACAAATATTTGTGCTTAAATGGTTTGTTCTCGTACCCCTTTTTAGTAGAAACACCAAGTTTTTTTAGATACCAACTAACCGGAGTCAAATTCGAGCACATAACAATTGAGCATCAACATGTTCGTAATAAGAAGGATCTCGCTTAGTTGATTTATCTATTTTGGACGGTCTACCTTTTCAAATGGTGGCCACAAGAGGTTCTAAAATATCGGTTGTCTACGGAAACGCTTGCTTTTTCAAATCTTGTTGCATAACTAATCGAACGTTATCAAAGGACTCATCGTACCTGCTCTTCAATGCCTTGATTTCAGGCAAGTCATAAAAATCTAGAGTTGATCGATGTAACACGGGGGGAGTACAGGATAACTGCTTCCAATAAGCATCTATAGCGGTTAGAGGTATGAAACCGCGCATGTGTCTAAAGTCCTCGAGCATATGACCGCAGGGTAAACCATTTACTTGCCACATAACACAACCGCAATTGTCAGCAGTCAAACCAACAGTTGAAATGCTTCGTAGTTCATTTAGTAACAAGTCCAATGCTTTATGCGACACAAACCAAGTTAACTCCTTCAACATGGGTTCTTTTCGGAATCGATGCATTGCCTTCTATATGCTTATTTCGAATGCATTTTCTATTCCGACAAATTCATTTTCAGAATACGGATGTGCACCATTCCAACATTGCACAAAACTTCCAGTAGCCATGTCAAAGTACAATTTCAAATGGGCGTGTGCACTTTCTGCAATGCTCGTAGACATGTTATCATAGTGTTTTATTTTGTTGGTCCAAGCCAAAACAAACATTTCTTTATATTTATTTAACCAATTTTTAATCACATACATGACGGATTTTTTTTGCTTCCCATCCCATTCAACACGAAATGAGTTAAGAGTGCGACAATAATCTTCTTCGGAAAGTGAGTTTATTATATTTGTCCAATCTTCCCAAAAACATTCATACTCCTTTTTACCTTCATCATCATCTAGTACGACCTCTTTTTGTTGAATCATTACTTGCTTTTTTTTCACAAAGTTTGGTTTACAGTTTGCTTGAACATTCTTCGAAATATGCCATGCACATAGGATATGTCAAGCTGCTGGAAATACATTAGCTACTGCATTTGTAAGTGTGATTTTGGCATCCGTGATAATAACACTTGGAATATCTTTTTCTCTATAACACTGTCTTACGCACTGAAGAGCCCATATATATGATTCTGTGGTTTCTCGGCTAAGAAAAGCAAGTGCAACGGTAAATGAAGCTCCTGTCGATGTTTGAGAAACCATATGGAAGCACGGTAGCTTGTATCGATTCGTTTTGAACGTGCAATCTACAAACAATATTTAAGGAAAACACCGCGCTAGAAGGACGCATCTTGGATGACTGAAGAATAAATCTGTAACTTCATTACTTTTCTCATCAACTCTATGTTGAACGGAATAAGAATGGCTGCAGGCCAATTTCATAAATTGCTGCATAATCGTCCGACCTTCTGTATTACGTTGTTTAATTTTCACTTTGGCATTATACACAGTTCTTATGGTCGACTTGTTCTCCGGGTTGTCAATTCTTATAGCACTTAAAATATTTCGAGGCCTAACACTGCTAATCGTCATTGTTCCAATGGTTTTAAATTCTTTATCTTTTAGCCTTACCACGAAAGGATGTCCGGTTAATACATTTGGAATCCTATGATTATGTTGTCCATTAATAACTTTCAATGTCCATCTCCCATCTTCTTGACATCGAGCATGTAGACTAAATGGACATGCACATTTTCTACTTCCCGACTGTCTGCGTTTTTTCCCCGATATCAGAACATTCCACTTCTTTCACAAACAAGATACATTAACGATCCTTTTCCATTTGCATGCAAATTTCTCAGTCTAGTTCTTCTTGTCACAACAACACAGTTTGCAGCGATGCCACGTTTTATGCACCAATCTCATACTATTTCTTTAGACTCAAACATCTGCAAAAAACAAACAACAAAAACTCAAATGCACTTCAATTAATTAATTGAAATATATGTTTATCTTACCATATCCGTAGTGAAATGAGCTGTTAAATCGAGATATTCCTTGTTGTTACAATTGCCATTCTCATTGTCATCCTCGTTGTTACAATTATCATTCTCATTGTCATATTAATTGTTAAAATTATCATTCTCATTATCATCCTCACTGTTACAACCGTCATTCTCAATGTCAACCTCCATGTTACAATTGTCATTCTCGTTGCCATCCTCATTGTCATTCTCAATGTCAAGCTGAACGTCGACACCATCATCAGTTTGTATATTGGTGATTGCTAGTTTCTGCAAAAGCAGCTCATATATTAAAAAATGTACAAAGGTGAATAATACGACATAATATCACAGTTTAGGGTTAAACGACGGACAATTGTCGTATAAAGTTAATTTGAACGAAACATACATACCGTTTAATTACGGCCTTAAATTCTCCATCATATATTGTTATACGACACTGTTCTGTCGTATAAAATAACATTATACAACGTTGGTATGTCGCTCGACGATGATATGCGACAGTATATCCCTGCAACCTTTAAAAAAAATTAGTCACCTGCTTGATTTCTTCAATATATTCAATGTGACGTTCACTTTCTTGCGTAAGAATCATATTTGAATCTTGAATTAATGGATCATCCATTGTTTAATTAAGAAGTTGATTAGAAACTAATTAGGGTTTAATCTTCATCTTGGTAATTACGTTTTTTTACCACCATAGAAAAAAGGACATTTTGGGAAATTTATTTTATATTGTTAGGGGGGGACTATTTGGGTTGTCCGCCCCTTAACACAAATTTTTTTTTTTCAAATAAAATGACCCTCCTTAACAAAAAATGCTGTGTCGTTAATAAACCCCTTTCATTATTTTGTGTTTTGGGTTTGGGCCTTAGTGGGCTGGATTTAAATTCGAGTTTTCCTTTTGTGCTCAGTGTTAATTGAGCGGTTTAAGAACGTTGGCCCTTGTATTATTTGGGTTTTTCAGGTTGAGTTTGGTTTACTGTGTTTAGACCTTCAGTCTTCTTTTAATAAAAAGAGTTTATTTCTATTGCTTAAATCGTAGTTTTGTTTTAGTTTAATTCAAGAAAAAAGGAAGGCCTTTGATTTCTAAATTCTCTTTTCAAAAAAAAAGTCCCTCATCGCTTTCCTTTCAATTGTATATATTTTGTCATTGCTTTTCAGGTTGCAAAAAGGATTGGAATTGCTTGCTAAAAATTGCGCTGCTTTGCTCACCTGCTAAAAAATTTGCCATTAAAAAAATTGCTAATAAATTCAGACCCTCTGGTATTGTTCTCTTCTCCCTTATTTTTATTTAACTGCATTGTTGTTTACTTGCATTTGCATTTACAAAAAATCCAAAAACAAACAAAAATTCATTCGTAGTTGCATCGTTAATTCACATTTAATTTCTATTTTGCATTCATCTCGTTTTATTTTCATTTTTTAAGGACTTTTTATATTTTGACAAATTGGTTTATTTCTAACGAATTATTTCTCGGTGTCTAGACTACGGCAAAATAATAACTATTTATAAATATTATCGTGATTCGTAAATATTATAGCAGTTGTTCCTCTGAAGGTACTTAAACCTTCGGCTGTATTGCTAGGGTGATTCCTGGTGCACCGATAACTCCTGTCCGTTAACTGGCTGAGAAATCTTTTGTTGAAATTAATCCAAGCATCATTATATAATTTTAGAAAATTTGTAAATATTTTGTTTGCAAATTTAGTTTGTAAATATTTACTTTGTGAAATTAAATATTTAGTTCCTAAATATTTAGTTTGTAAATATTTACGTTGTGAAATTAATCCAAGCGTCATTATATATTTAGCATGTAAATATTCATATAGTTGCACTAGGCTCATGCATACATAAAAAATCTTTTGTAAATATTTCCTTTTCTCGTAAACAAAAGAAATTCAAAAATAAAAAGAAGCTTCTTGAAAATGTCCCAATTTCCTTATTCGTACGGATTTTATGATAGTTGTGAAAATCAATATAATCCATATAACTTTACACAAAATTCATATGGATATTTTAATAACAACTATTGTACAAACAATTTGGATTTTACACCACCAACTTTTCAAAATTTTCAAAATAATCCTGATTTTTCACCACAAAATTTTCAAAATGATGATAGATTCTCACATCTTGAAATAAGTATTCAGGCTATACCTTAAGAAAATCAAAGATTTAATGAAGATTAATTGAATTAATGTGGAACAATTCAAGCCAAAGTTTTTGAAATAAGCAATATTCAAATTTAATTCCAAATTCAAATGATTTTGATTATAACCCTTGGCAATTCAATTTCGAACTCCAAAATGAATTACCAGTTCAAAATGAATATGTGAATTGTACAAACAACTAGGATTTTACACTACAAAAATTTCAAAATGATGATCAACACTCAAGTCTTCAAATAAGTATTCAATCTCTAGTTGAAGAAAGTCAAAGATTAAATGAATCAATTTTGAATTCAATTCAAAATTCATATTCAAATGATTTTGATTATAACCCTTGCCAATTCAATTTCGAACTTCAAAATGAATTTCAAATTCAAAATGGAAATGTGAATGAATTTTCAAATGATTTTGGCGATGAGAATAATTTAAATTATGGTGCAAATGAAAAATTTTGTTCTCAACAATTTCAAATTAATAATTCGCATGTAAATTATTATAATTTTGATTTTGTTTGGCAAATGAATGAAGATGACTACGCTGATTAGTTGTATGAAAACTACTTGAAGTTTCATGAGAAACAAAATCAACTCCAAACGTGTAACGATTCGAATAATAATCCAGTTTTGCCCACAATTGACGATTTTGAAATAAAAACTTTTGAAGTTGAAAATGATGGTCTTAACAAAGTTGTTAATAATACGGTAGTTGAGTTGTATTTCAATTCTTTTGAGAGGGTGAAATAAAATTTAGAATTCGATCTTCCTTTTCCTGACAACTTGAAAATAACAACTTTGGACTTTGAAAATGATATAAGTAATGAAGTTGTTAATAATTCAAAGGAAGATGAACTAAATGAAAACAAATTTTTTGGGCTTTTCGATAATGAGTTGAATCTTAATAAGATAGATTTGAATCACCATTTGGATTTTGATATCAATATTTTTGAACAAATTTTCAATCATAAATTTGAAATTCGAATTGGTGAAATTAAAGATGAATTTCAACCATTTATTCAATCTACCCTAAAAATCATCGAAAATAAAGCAACTCTTTCAATATTTAATAAAACGACATTCGTTTTTCCGGACAAACATTTAACTTCGAAATCTTTTACGATTTGGTTTTTCAAGCTTGAGCTATGTCTCTCATACTTGAAGAGACAAATGAACCGGTCTTTGGAAGACCATTTCATTTACTTCTTGTCAATATATTTTCCGATATACTATAAAAAAAAAGTTTTTCTTTTCTCTTGTAAATACAGGGCATATTTTCAAAATTTTCATTTCTTTTATTTTCTCCTTCCACTTGGGTTGACTGTGGGGACAAAATTAAAATCAAGTGCGAGGGGAGTTTTATATTTATTTTGTTTTTGCATATATTTCAACTTTCTTTTCTTTTTCATTCAAAAAAAAATCCATTTTAATTTACTTTTAAAGGGCACGATGAAGTAAATATATGATTTTGGGTCGTTCGATTAAAATGTTTGGAAATTTACTTCTCTTAACGAATAAGGGAAGAAAAGTTTGAATTATGAGCAAATTTGGTGTAATTGGTATATTGGAGATTCGTAGGCAATGAGTATGAAATGTTTTATAAATTGTAATCTGATTAATTGAATGGTTAATTTAGACTACTGGCGATAACATTTTAGATCTTTTAAGTGAAGTTATGCTAAGATATTCTCGCTTAACTCTCTCTCTCTCTCTCTCTCTTATGTTTAAAAAAAGAGAGAATATATGTATAATAATAATCCAAGGGTATCCAACATTGCTTCTAAATCGAGCGTTGGTGTGCAAACTCGCCAAGCTTTGTCCAAACTCCCACGTAAGTCATAATGCAGTGCGTTGGTTATACCATGGTTTCATTTCATGAGTTGGACACAAAGAATAAATACTGTATATATATAATAATAATCCAAGGGTATCCAACATTGCTAGTACATCTAGCGTTGGTGTGCAAACTTGCTAAGCTTTGTCCCAACTCCCACGTAAGTTGTAATGCAGTGCATTGGTAATATATTGGTCTCATTTCATGAGTTGGACACCTTAGGATTACCTAGCCTCAGGTAAGTCGTAATGCAGTGTAGGGGTGGTATACCTAGGTATTTGTAAATAATAATATTGTAAATATTTTGTAATAAAGAGAGAGCAAGCACTTGAAATCCAAGCACACTCTTCACTTATTTGACCTAACTTGTTAACCAAAAGTAAATAAAGATGCCATTTTACGATTGTTGATATCGATTACATAATTCATTTAATATTTGCACTATGTTTTTACCAAAACAACTGGCTAAGCTAGAGGAGTTTGTAATGATAACTGACTTTTGTCTGATGTTTTGATTAGTAACGGACTTAAATTTCATAGTGACGACCCAAACTTGTGTTAACTCCTTCGTGTTAAATTTAAAAGTAAATTACCCATTTTTAAATACTCTTTTTTTTTAAACTTGCATTCATCTTGTAAATATTTCCGAATCTTGCATTTTGTAAATATTTTTTGCACTTAACATTTGGATTTTGTTGGTAGTATTCGCTGAAACCCTCACGAGACAACACTCGCCCTACTGGGGATACCCTAAGGTTTAACGGCTTGTTGCATACGCTCAATGCAATCGTGCTCCCTATGAAAACAGATATATCTAGTTATTTTTATTTTATTTGAGGACGAATAAAAATATAAGTGTGGGGGTATTTGATGTGCATGTAAAAAATGCACATTTATATTCATATATTTATTGTTTTTTAATTAAATAAATGAATATTTTTGGGTATTTTATATGATCAAACCATGCTTTAAATATTTTCAAAATCATTACTCATTTTGGGAAAAATGGTCATATGTGCATGTTTTAATTTGTGAAATCATTTACTTGTTCCTTGTAGTTGTCTTTTGTAGGAATTTAGGAGCCAAAAAGATTTGTACACATGAAGATATAGACAAAGATATGCATATACAGAAGAGGAGATGGAATTAATTCATACACCACTTAGTGGAGAACCCCAGCCACTCTCCCTCTTTCTCTAATGCTTCATATTAGTGGCTAATGCACAATTGGATGAAACAAAAAAAAGCTTCATACATTCTACATGACTCATTAGTGGCTAAGACAAGATTAGAAGCTTCATGAATGGGCATTTTGGGGATTTCCTATTATGAGTGATTAGGGTTTTAGGGTTTTGGATCATGTATATATACCCTCTTTATGTTCATGTATATGCTCTTCTTTTCTCTTCTCTTTAATCCCCTTCTTTAGTTTAGTGAGAGGAGCAATGTTCTCTTTTTATTTTCATGGCTACTTAGCCCTTTTCTTTTATGTAATCTCTCACTTAATGCAATTTTAATTTGTTGTCTTTTATTTACATGTTCTTTTCTTTTATGCAAGTAGCCTAGGTTTATTTTATGCAATCTACTTTTGTTGTCATGACTACATATATTAGAGGCTAATCCCTTTCAACTTAGGGGTAATAATGTTCTCTTGATTATGTAGATGCAACATAATTTGTTTATTCATGCTCTCTTTTTGTGCTTCATGTCAAGTTGATGTTATTGGTTTCATGTGTTCATTATTGAATTTGACAGCCTATATTGTTGACACCAAATAGGCTATGCTTAGTCCTGTGTTCACTAATTACCTCTTCATCTACATATGATGATGGTGATTAAGTGGAGGTTGAAACAAAAATTTGATGGTCTATAGTTCTAATTAATAGTTCGTATGCCATGTTTAAAGTATATTTCAATTTCAACTTGTTCATTTTTCATTAGAACTAGTTCGGTGATTTAGTGGGTATGTTATAGTTTAATAGTTTATTTTGTGCTAATTAATAGCATGAATAAGTTATGCTATAATAATCAAATCAACTAAATTCACACATGACCAAACAAAAAAAAGAGATCATGTTTCACTTTATATTGATTCATGTGATCTAGAGGGTGGAATTATTCCTAAGTTGTTATTTAACCCTCATATTCCTATTTAGCTTAGTTTGTTAGTTTAGTGTAGTTGTGGTTCGTTAGTTAAATCTTCACTCAAATTTGGTTTAATTTTGATTGAATATAATTAAAGTTATTTCTTTCTCCATGGATCGACTCATATTCGCAAACGTACTACAAGTGTACGCTGTGAGCTTGCGGTTTTATACACTTCACGATGAATTTCTAATCAATAGAATTCCCGTCATCGAACAATATGAATATACATCTACGTACAATATTCACAGTGTTTCACTATAAATATTATAGTTGTCAACTTCATGTTATCTTCCTACGAACAATTATGATTTGGTCATGACAGAAATTTAAGTTAAATTTCATGTCTACCGTTCGAAGAACTCATATATATATATATATATATATATATATATATATATCACAAAATTGTACAAGCACGATACATTTTTACACATATATATGATGATAATGTGTACGTGAATACGTTGGACATGCAAATCGTTCAAGGCAATTCAAGTAAACAGACTTTAGGCTACAACATCAATATGACATGGCTCACCAAGTACAACAAACACCAGTGATGAGATTACAAACAAGTCCAGGTGCTCAAGCAACTCAGCGAGGATCACACAGACTCAATCATGGACAGCATGGCATAAGCAAGTGCAACAGACATACACAACACAGGGTTCACGCCATGGATAAAGCAAGTACAAAGAAATTACAAATCAAAGTGACAACTATAACAATGTGCACAAGTAGGCCATGGAAGTTCATAGAATGTATTCATGGCAACACAAATGGCACCAGCGTTAAGCAACATAAACAATGATCAGTTTTTCAACAGCATGCATAAAAAAACAGTTGAGCAAGAGGTACAAAACAGTGTTTTAATTACCCAACCAAACCTCGGTTCGACCGCGGTTAACCTTCGACCTTGGAGCGCCACGACTCTTAAAATGAAATAACCTTGCGCGTTCACAGACCCGCGGTTTAACCTCAAAACCCTATAAAAACCTCTGGTTCGATCTCTTGGAACCTCACGGTTCTTCAAATTTGCGAAAATATAATTACTTCACTCTTTATTTTTTACTATAATAAATTTAACAAATAATTTTATAGCAATTGTTATTAAATTTTGGATTATATAATTCATTATTATGTACATTTTACGAACTATTATTGAACCAATCCTCTTTTACTATAGAAAATTAGTAAATTTACAACTATAATTATTTCAATTAGGTAGTTTGGACACGGATGTTTGTCATAATTGCTTAAATTTTATCTATATTTAAATTAATTTTACATTTAAGTCAAAAAATAAAAATAAACTATCAGCGCGGTTCTCACGGTCTGACCGGTTGAACCACGAAAACCTTGGACCTTTCACTGTGACGGTTTGACGTACGGTTCGGTCTTCACAACTATGGTACAAAGTCAAGTGACAAAGTTAATCACAACAAGTAAAAATAAAGTAAGTACAACAGTGGAAGCCAAGAAACAACATGGCAACATGGTGGCACAAACAAATGTACACAAGTTGAAAATAAACTCGCACGTGATTTGAAGTCAATAATGAAGTAGTATCCCAGTTGGTCATGGCAGAGATGAATGTGTACATAGCACAATAGTGACATGCATGTAAAAATGCATACTATACAACAGCAGTGACAAAGATAACATGCAGAATAAGTATCAAAAAGTAAAAGTGTAATATATGTTCTCTTAAATGGTCAATGAAGCAAGCATGCAAAAGTAATCGAATCAGTATCTGTTCTTATCAATGAAGCATCACTCAAGGTCATAGCATAAAAAGCATATGCTAGCGTAGAATTTGTTATTTTTAGCAAGGTCAAAGAAGGAAAAATAATACAAATGGAGCATCTGTTCAATCAGTGAATACTATTCAAAAGCAAGAAGGATATGTAAAGAATTTGAACCAAAGTATGTACAAGGAAATTATTCTTGAATCATGCAACATAGAAGTTGGTTTATATTGGTTTGAATGGAATAAACAAGCCAAGCAGTAAAACGGGGTAAGAAAAAAAAAGACAGAGAATTTTTTTAATTCGCACAGGTTCATAGAGAAACAAGGAGCAAGCAGAAATAATAATTTATTAAAGTGATTAAAGCCATAAAACAAAGTTAAGTAAAAAAATTCCAGAAATCGAAAATATTAAATCTTTAATTTTCGACAAGTAGAATGATTCAAAGTTCACCAAAAATCACAAATATACGAAATCATTTATTTTCAGCAACCTCAAAGTTTCCAGAATATTGAAGAATTTAACATGTTTATTCAAGGGAGCAAGTAATGACCAAGTCTCAGGATCGAAATCAGAGAATATGGTTTTGAAAACCCTATATATACACCCACAATCATCACCGGCATATGTAGATTTGAATCAAACACCTCGAGCAGTAAAAATAGCAAAATGATGTAAATTACTCACAGGTTTAAGAGAAAATTTTCATCTCGACAAATCACCATAGAGAGATCGAAGATCATCAGAGCAACTAGAGGATATGGAGAGCACAATATATATCAAACTGTGGCAATTTCGATTCTGAAAAACCCTAGTTTTTGAATTAGAGAAAGGGAATCAACCATTAGAGAAAAAACAGAAATAATGATCTTTATTTAATCAGGCCGAATAACATATGGCCAGAGCAACAAAATGTCATGAGAGCCAAACATTGATTTCAAGTGTGCCGACCTATGATTGAAGACTAACCCATGTTGTACTTAAGAGAATGAAGATCTATTTACTTTTTATTATATAGTATTTGCTTTAACAGGGGTAGTAGTAGTGGTTTAGGTCTTTGTTTATTTAATTTTTTCTATATTGTAATTTTTTATTATTCGAACTCTAGTTTTAAACTAGGTTACAAACAATAGGGAATGTGGTTTGGGGAATTACAAACTACAAGATTTGTAGTTTGGGGAAATCACAACTTAGGGGAGTAAGTTGTGTCAAGGTTTTGAGTGAAGAGTTGGAATAGTTGGGAGCAAGTGTTGCGAGTTTATAGGGATTGTAAGTGTAGGGAAGTTGAGTAAATTTCCGTGTGCCATTTATTTTCTGCATTTATTCATCTTATTATCTGTGCTGATTTTTATTGATTGTTATTCTATGAGAATTTGCAATAAACCCTATTAACCACCTCCCTTTGGGGTTAAATTAGATCCTACAAACGATATCAGAGCATGTATTTATTTATTTAGCATAACTCTAGATTCATGGATTTCTTAAATAGGAATATAGTGTGAAGGACAAAAAAACCAAAAAAATTGCTCAAAAGGACAAGAGGCAAAAAATTTGTCCAAAAGGACAATTTGTAGTGCAAAATGGAAAAACATGGGACCCCCCTGAATTTCACCATTTGCACTAGAAGTTGTCCTTTTGGGCAAGTTTTTTGCCTCTTGTCCTTTTGGGCAAAATTTTTGATGACTTTGTCCTTATGAAAAAAAATCCCTTTCTTAAATAATATTTTGCTTGGTTGTCAATCTTAGCGAAAGTCTGTCCAGTAACACTCCAACTATTTTTATGGAACTTATCTTTTACATTGGAAATTAAAAATGAAATTTTGTTTAAAATCTGTTAATTCTATTTGTTGAGATATCATTAGAAACAAATGCGATATGGTAAATAAGAATAATAATATGATTAATGCTCCTACTACACATAATTTATATTCTTATATTGATATTGATCAGTTTAACTATATCTCTCATTGTTTAATTGCACAGGAAATTCAGACTACTCTTAAGTTGATGTATGGTGGAAAAGATAACAGAAGTGCGAACCTCCCAAAAGTCAACCCAGTTTCAGAATTATGTCTAGTGAGATTTAGAGAAGTTAAAGAAGATGATTTGGATGATGATAGTGATGAAGGCTTAACAGATGATGAGCTAGATGAATTTTTGTTTAAAGATTTTGTCCTCCTTTGTTATAAATTAACCGAAATTGGTGATAGTATCAAATTGAAGAATAAAAAATTGAAATATGAAAATCTTGAGTTGAGCCATAAAAATCATGATTGGGATTGAAACTTGAAAATAGAAAATTCGAAAACTCTAATTCCAAAACTTGTTTGAATTTGGAAACAGATTTATTCTATCTCAATGAAAATTTTCAAAAGTTTGAAAAGGAAATTAAAAGTTTAAAAGAAAAAGGTGATGAACTATTTTGTTAAAAAAAGGCTTTGTGAAAAGAGTTAGATAAGTTTAAGATGATTGGAAATTCCAAACATATTTTTTCTGAAAAGGGAAGTTCACTAAAAACTGAAATTATTCTGAATGAGCTTAAGATTGAAATTAAAAGAATTAGGAATCTCATATGCAATAAATATACGAATTTTCAAAAAGAAATGATTGAAATGAATGAGAATTTAAAACCCTTGAAAATGAAAAATGTGATTTTGAAAAATAAAAAAATCTGAAATTACTTGAATAAATCACGATTTGGAAAATGATTGAAAAATGAAGGAGTTTGGTAAACTTGAAATTGAAAAGCGTAAATGATTTGAAACTGAGATTTCTGAGTCCAAAGACAAATTAAATAATTGGAAATGAAAATATGGTTCTGAAACTAAATGATTTTGAAAAGAGAAAGATCTCTTTTAGTAGTTGTTCCAATTTAATGAAAGAAAATAGTGATCTTAAATCCAAAATTCAATGATTTGAATCAACATTGGCTAAATTTTCAAATGGAGAAAAATCATTGAATATGTTATTGAAAATCCAATTTTTTGTTGAGAATAAGAAAGGGCTTGGTTTTGGTAAAATTAATCAAGTTGAAAAGCGAAATTCCAATGATTTCAAAGATTCTTCAAATAACTTGGTTTATGATCGAATTGGTGTTTAGAACTCTAATAATTTCAAAGGGTTTTCTAATCATAAATGAGATGAGTACCTCTTTAGAAACAGTCCATTTAAAAAAGTTTAGATCCAAAAATTTAAAAATACAAATGTGACAAAATTTAAGAAAATTTTGGTTCCTAAGGGCACAATGATAAATTAAAATGGATTGTTATTTAAACAAGCTTGGGGACCGAAAGTCACATACAAAGTTAAGAGGGGCTTTGCAACTCAATCTCCTAAATACTTAAGTACCGGAGCCTGGTTAAGGAACAACTTCCCAGTTGATCCATATTATTGTTGAATTGAGTATACATAGTTCATTAGCCAAGAAACTCGAGTTAGAAAATGTACAACGTTAATGGTAAGTCGGGTATGATCCCTAAACTCGTGTTTTATTTTTATTCCATTCTATTGATGCTAATTCATATTGACACTGTTATAGAATTATTAATATATCTTGATCTTCCTAACCTTAAATTTCAAAATTCAAGATGTTCTTGAAAATAGATTCAATTGTCTACAACTTTTATATTTCGAGTATTTCTTGATTTTGAACTTAAATTAATGAAAAACTGCAATACAATTGAAGTATAGATTATAAACTATTCCCAGAATTTTTGATAGTGCTGTGGTAATCTGATCATATCTTAAACTTGGTTATTCAGAAATTTGAAATTTTGATGTTTTAAAAAGATAATGGATTTCACACAACTTTTGTTTTTTGATTTTCTGCTAATTCACCTTGTAAAGTCTTGAAGATTTGGACTAATTACAACGCACTATTTCAAAACTATTTTAAATGCATTGTGATAGTTTAATAGTATTTTTGTTTGACTTGGGTAGTTAATTTTGGAAATTATTTGTGATTAATGTTATGTTTAATCTCATGGACCATCGTATTTGAATTTGAATTTTAAAAATAAACATCTTAACAAGTGACTTTAAATGAACTTTTTAAGACTTGAATCATTGATTATCTTCTGTGTAAGATAAAAATGCTATTAAGAAATTCTCTTATGGATTTTGTTCTAAAACTGAAAGTTGTTGCTCTGATAAAAAGAATTAAATCTATTTAAGTGAGCTTAATGATTGCATGATATATTGAAAAACCGGTGTCTAAGATATCATGTAGTGCCACCATGGACAATCAGAACTACAAATCATATCTAAGTTACATATAGCCCTTTTTATAGAAAATTGGTCTTCACATATTTCGAGTGTTAAATGTATTTTTTATTTTTTGCTTAAAAATTAAATTGTTGACCACTTCAACTGTAACAATCTGGAAAATTTCGACTAGTTAAACAACTAATTTAATTTAATTTAAAATTTAAATAGATTGAAATTTGAATTTTTTTGAATAATGAAATAGTTGTTTAGAATTATAAAACATAATTGTAAAGTGTATTCGATAAAAATATATCAGCATTTGTTTAAAATAATAACATGTACATTTAAATTTAGCAACACTCATAGGTATCAAAAACTAGAAACACTTTGAAAGTGTAACAAAAGTGTCATAAACCCTAAGGAGGTTACCATGTTCTCAAGTCCATGGTATTGTTTTCAAAGGCCCATGGTTTTGGCTTCTTAGCCCATGGTTTCGTGCATGCACTTTTACACTTTCAACCTCCTTCTCTACCTATAAATAGGATCCTACACCCTTCCCTTTTCATAACTTCACTCCTTCCACTTTTCTACATTCTCCTTCTTCATAGTAGCTATGGCTTCCATAACCCAACCTCCTTTTTCCCCTCTTTTCCTTTCCCTCTTCCTCCTCCTAGTATTCGGCCTCCCAAACCACCTTCTCCCTCCTCCTAGGATGTCGGTGGGGTTTGATTGTCGGTTCATGGCAGTCTGGGTTAGCTAGGCGGTCCTACATCAAAGAATGCTGGAGTGGAACCCACGATGAGAAACTCTACACTTATATTTGTTATGTTGATGGATGTTAATAGATAGTAAAATATCTGTTAAACATAGTGTAAACGTTAATTAACAAATGCTTGTATGTATATACTATGATATACATGCTCTATGATGGATGAATGGATGCTATGAATGTTATGATGATTGTTAGTAGTAATACTAGTTCATACTACACATGTTATACCCACCTATGTGAAGATATTTAGGTATTGGTTAAGTCTCATGCTTATCGAGTAATATAAATGAATATTTTATTCATTTAAATAATAGTGGAAAATAAAATTTGGGATTCTATATTCGGATTTTGATAGAAATGAAACTGAAGTGATTTTGAGAAACTTTTGTAAAGGTTGGAATTTTATTGAATAAGATTTTGGCAATAAATGTTGTGTTAAAGTTTAAAATAATTAAATTAAATTAAATTAAAATTTGAAATTGAAGTTTGGTTTGGTTATATGGAAAGTGTTTTAACTCAAACCAATTGTTCCATATAGCTTTTTAGTATTTACTTAGATTCTGAAAAGTTTGGGTTTCAACATATTAATTTTTGAAAAATAATAATATTTTAATAATTAAATAATATTATGATATTAATTGAAAATGAATATTTGAATTCTAAGTTGAAATTATAAATTTTTGTTTTGACATTGTCTTATACGTGCTTTAAATAGTTTTCTAAACTATTCTGAAGTAAGTCAGATTAATTTTAATATAAATATAAAATACAGTTAGAATAGAGTTTGTCGCGCTGCGGTAGTTTGCGAATTTCGGTTTTAAACGTTACACTACTATAAAAGGATTCATTTTAAATCAGATTTTCCTAAAATGAAAAATGTTTTCTTTCTATTAACGATAGTTTTCAAATGAAAAAGGAAATTTTCAATTTTAGTGTATAGTTTTCAAGGTATGTTCAAAACAGTTTTCGATAAAAATCGGGGTAGTGCACTATAGTGACCGTATTTGAAAATCAATTAAAATGGCTATATAAAAATTATTACAAATACGAAATTCTTTTGTTAAATCATAATAAATAATTTCAAAGCGATTTGTACTAAAAATAGATAGTTTTAAAGTTATTTTCATCAAGCTTGTTTAAATAGTCTATTTCCAACGCTTTTTTCCTTAATAATCGATTCTGAAAGATTTAATCATAATAACCATTATCCGAACTTTGTTAAAACACTTAAATGTATATTAAAGTGTTTTTAATGATAAACGGAAGTTTCAAAAATTAAGATGGATTGAGACTTAACTAGAATCTGATATTCCATATCGTTTTAAAATGAGCTTATTATTCGGAAAGTCCGGGATCGGGACTTATGTAAGAAAACCATTCCGAATAATAATATGATGTGATGAAGTAAATAAGGATATTTGAAGACGAAGGTTGAAGATCGGGAACCTTCACATCGAAATTCCATCTTGATATGTGTTGCCTATATTATAGTAGTGGTCCAAACGTACTTGGAGAATTTTAGGATTTGCAAGGGCTTCTCTTCTTTATTGGACGAGGAATAAAGCGCCTTCGGTTTCATTTAGACCCTGAACGGACTTGTATGGATGTGTGCTTAACATTTTATTTTATTTATATATTAATGGATCTTTACTAAACATATTTATATTTGGTTGCAGAGAATATGTTCTCTTAGCTTAACACCCTTATTTAAGACATATAACTTCAAAGGTGATATGGTTATTAGTGATTATCAATCATATATTATAAAAGGACAGTGTGGCATACCAAGTGATTGAGCTGCAGATGATCAAAGCATGGCTTTAAGGTAAGTGTAGCTTTGTGTAAAGAAACTTCGTCAAGCGTTACCCCCAGTAATGGCTTTAAACATGATGAATGCGACAAGCTTATGTGGGTCATTCCCATTAGGGTATGGTCATTCCCTTCAAGACAAAAAAAATGATACCATGGTGTGGAGCCAATGTATTTACTCACATGGAAATATACTTTATGTTGATGACGGAAACGAGCGCTCATTTAAAGGTTTGCTATGATTGGGAAATGTCATATTCGTGCTACCATCTAGCACGGTCGGCTTATTAAGATGGTCCGACCTTGTGTTGGCAAGAGTTCCATCGGTTATTTTTCTGGAAACGTCCCTCTAGAGATGTTTCTTCGGTAAGGAAGATCCTTTGCCTTGGTTATTATCAGCATCCAAATTTCCAATACGAGCCCATATGGTTTAAGTTGTATATCTATGTGTCAACATAATAGGATGGGGTATTACGTTGGCTAAGATTGATACATTTACTTATGAGATGATTTTCCATACTATACACTAATAATAATATCAAATGGTTTTCGTGTATCAAGCATTTTTTGTTATCATGAGGACAAAAATTCGCCTATAGGTGTGCGCTTGCATTGTGATGTGGGACGAGCATTATGATAGCTTTAGTTTCTATAAAAGCATTGCGAATTTTATGCACTGTATTCATAAGGGAAAAACCCGTTCCATGTTTATACGACATGGTCTAAAGAGTTACCTCACTTTTAACCATTTTAAGTTTCTCACACCAGTCCCATGACTGACTCAGAGTTTATTGTTTTTCCTCAAAACTCTGGGTGTCCTTATTTTCCACACGGGCAACCAGCTAGTTGAGTTGTTATATATTAGAGCTATTTTTGAGAAATACAGAATTTGAGCTGGAGCTGGATTGGAGCATTTGGACCCTTTGTAGATGCAGCTATTCCGCTTTGTACTTTGATATGTACTCTGATAAATCAATGTGAAATGATGTAAATTATTGTGAAGTAATAAAAGTTCATTTTTTCTGTTCTAATGTGTATTACCCCTAACAATCTGTCTTTGAGAACGTTTCAAGTTGATTTAATTACCGACTTAAAGCGGTCAAAAAAACAGGTCGTTACATCAACCATTTTGGAAGTCATCAAAATTAATTTTGGATTTTTTAAATTGTGATGGGTAATGATTGTAATATATTTTATTACAAGAGGAGATATTTAAGTTCTCATAATGATTGGACAAATTTTGTAGTATTTTCGAATTGGTGCTTGTTTCATGATTATGTTTCTATCTGCCATCTTTATGTCATTCATCATGGTTTTAAATAATATGGAGTGTTTAAATTATGTTTTGAAAATAACGAAATGTTTTTTGAAATATTTTTTATCCTAGATATTCACTCTTATTTAAAATCCTCACGGTTATGCATGGGTGAAGTACCTTAATCTCTGTATATGTCCTTCCGTTCTCATTTAAAAGTCCTTACAGTTATGCATGGATGGAACTCATATAAGAGATGGATAAAAGTTAACTATTTTTCTAATCTCATTTGAAAGTCCTAACAGTTGTTTATGGTTAGAAAATACTTAACAACTTCTAAGTTACTACTAACCTCATTTAAAATCTTTACTGTTATGCATGGTTAGAAAGTTCTTAAATTATTTGTGCTTAAATTGAAAATTTATTTGAAAGGGTTGGAACTCATAATCCTGTATTTGAATTTTAATAACTCTCTTCATTTTATAAAACCGATCGTACATCCATCATTTTGAAAAGTGAAATTTGCTTCTAATTTGAAGAATATTATGATTTATATTTGATTAAATGATATTTTTGATATATATTTTTCCTCTTTATTTGAATTTATAATTATATAGTCTATGTTTATCACTATTTCAATTTCTATTATCCTTTTGATGATAGCAAAAGGAATAAGATTTTGATTGATGAGTGAATAAATCAAAAATATTTTAAATTCAACTGAATATAAAATCTCTCATATGCACCTATATAGAGGAAGTTCAATTGTTGGGGGAGCCTATAAATAGGGGAGTAATACATTTCACAATCAAACACATTTATCACATTCAAATCTTAATGTATGTTTATCATCATCAAAAAGGGGAGATTGTTGAGTATAACAAAATAATTTTTGTTTGATGATAGCAAACATATATACTATTATAAATGTGTTTATAATTGTATTATTCTACATTCGACCTCATATAGAAATAAATCTTTATATTAATTAAAATGCTATTGCATAGAATTTGATATTCAAATAGTTATTTTATTCAATTAAATATTTTATTTCAATGTTTGAAATAATATAACTTTCTGACTCCACTATTGTACGACCCACTGTTATATAATACAGACGAGCACATACATATACATTCCTTACTACGGACCGATCACTCAATTCACTCAGTTACACACATTCACTCATATACATGTATATAGCCATTCTGTGGCTCATCCTTATATTCGTGAGCTTCATTGTTATTCCAATTTCTATCCAGTTTTCCGTTGTATCTATCAAAATAGAAAACGCAGTACTAGAAAAGAAAGAATTTAATATGCAAACATTAAATATAATTTAATTTTTTTTATTTGCCTCATTTATTCACGTTGTTTCTCATCATTTTTCTAGACATGGTTATACATATGCATGTACGTCCTGAACAACGTATAATATTTACAACGATACATTGTAAATATTATAGTTGTCAGGTACGTGATATTTACCCACGGACAATCGCAAAGGTCAAATCAACTGATTCAACTCAGTGCAGTATAATAGACTTAAATTAAAATTTAGCCATGATAAAAATTTACGTTAAATTTCATGTTTGTCGTCAGAATAACTCATATATATATATCACAAAAGTGCACAAGAATGATACATGTATACACATACATGTATATATATATACACACACATATGTGTATATATATATGATGATAATGTAACACCCCGTAATTTTATAACACTAAGATTCACAAATCAAGGCGGAATTAAATTTTAAAATCAAAATCAAGGGAAATGGGTTTTGCCATTGCGTTCGTCTCGAAATTCTGCTTGGAAACGAGTCCGAGTTTGCGAGAATCGGAGTCCGTATGAGGGAGATATGACCCTCCGAAGTTTCAGGAATTTTCAGAATCGAAAACAGCTCGAAATTCGAATTCAAAACCCAGAAGCAGGCTGGGTGGGAAAATTCCCGCCCAGGATCCAAGTCGACTGGGTAGTCGACCCCCCTGACCAGGTCGACTGGGCAGTCGACCTGGGGGTCGACCTGGGTGCAAAACCCACTTTTGGGCCTGGGTGCATTCTGATGTACCTGGTCTCGTTTTCTGCCTAGATTCGTCCGCCTAATCCTATATAAACAGCCCCTAGTCTCCTTCACTATTCACAATTCTTCTCTAACCTTATGCTGCAAAGATTCTTGGTGGACATGGCTTCTTCTGCTCCTCTAAAAAGAATAATAAATAAAATAATATGTAAAATAAATCAAGACGAGGAAATGCTGCTCAAGATTTTCAAGAGGAGATTCAAAACAAGCTAGGATTCAAGTGAAGATTCAAACGACTTCAATGACTGTTTTTCTACGAATCTAATATAATCTCTGTAAGTCGGTTACTTTTTAGTTTTGAACGTTTTTTCTATTCGTGACATGAAATTAAAGGAATAAAAGAATATGCCAAATCTTTCTGCTCGAATCAGTGCTTATATCCTTGGACCTAATTAAGAAGTATTATGATTCGATGACCAATAAGACTGTGACTATGAAACTATGGACCTTAAAACCATATGCCTCTTTGACTATGAACATTGCCTATGAACATTGCCTATGACTGTGACTCATGTCTGTGAGAATTATTTTCCTTTGACTATGAACATCGCCTATGACTATGATTCATTAACTGTGAGGATTTATTGCCTATGACTATGGATATAAGGTTATTATTTATGCCCATGACACTGTAGTTACAAAACCATGTTGTACCCCAAACTGGCATTATATTGGATCTAGGCTTGACTTTCTGTTTCTAGTTATCCTTGGATCTTGATCTTGGGAATTTACCTATTAAGTTAGGTCTACCCATGTTCTTGAACATATACTATTCAACCCTTTTCATGTCGTAATATTACCAGATCTATATGCCTATGAATTATCATCTTATGCCAGTTGTTATGTCTATTCTTTCATGGCATTTTGATTCATTCCCTTTTATCCACGAATCTAGATTTATTTATAAGCTAGGTTGAATCACAATTTTACGAACGATGGGAATACGTTTTGGGAAAAACATGAAATTGACTAAACTTGGAAATTGGCATAATTTGGGAACATGCATTATAGCATGACTATTAAGATGAAAATTAGAATAACAAGTCTAGTTTTTACATGAACTGAAATTAGAATATTAAATCAGAATTGGGTGGCTAAATTAAGCATGATAAGTATATTAGCATAATTGTGAATAATTTACATACATTGGGCGTAAATGGTAAATGGTTAAATGGGCCACAAAGTAGGTATTTGGTATGCAAATTAAGTTTTGGGCATAAACGGTGAACTAGAATATGAAATCTAGTTTGGCATAAACTGTAAACTAGAATATAAAATCTAGTTTTTGGCATGAACTGTAAATGAGGATGTTGGATCTAAATTGCTATTAATTGTAAGATAGGCAAATCAAGATTTGGGCCTAGAATATAAGTCCATTAGTGGGCATGGCAAATGTATACGGTATAGGCCAAATTTATTTATAAAGGGAAAATGAACTTTGAGGATAAATTGTTTACAATTTATATATATACAAAAGAAAGATTTATTAATTGCATCTCTTTTAATAATACATACACCAGAAAGTTCTAGGGTGACAGAGAGGATAGTATCTAGGCTTAGGTTTGGAAAATACAAGTTTCCTGCTCTCCCTGGCTATCCCTAACTGATCCGACGGACAGGATGGTTACTTTCAAAACCTGATTTGAAAATTAATCAAAACCATTTGAACGTAGAAAACAAGAATATGCCTAACCCGAGGTTAGACAGAGTTGCGATGTAAACCTGCCCGGAACCAACCGGCACATCCAGTATTCGCAACAATATCTGTCTAATGTGAGTAGTCGCGACTTTAATTTATTTAGTTAAAGCTAGAACAAGAATGGTAGGGTTAAGTTAACTAAGACACTTAACCAATTCAACATGATAACCAAACCGATGGGTGGGGCTAGGTTCATACAGACACTTAACACAGTTAAGCTAGAATGGGAGGGTTAAGTCCATAGGAACACTTAACCAACTTAACACAGTTAAGCTAGAATGGGAGGGTTAAGTCCATAGGGACACTTAACCAAACTTAACATCATAACAAGACAAGATTTGTAGGGGTTAAGTAACTAAGAAAACTCTTATCCAAATTAACATGTTAACTAGACTAGAAGGTGGGGTTAAGTAAAGTTAATACACTTAGCCAAATTAACATGTTAACTAGACTAGAGGTTGGGGTTAAGTAAAATTTAATACACTTAGCCAATTTGATATGTTAGCTGGAGTAGACCGTAGGGTTAAGTAAACTTGAACACTTAACCATCAGACTGTGATAAATGAATAGGGTTAAGTCTAAAACATGAAGGGATAATACTTAACCATTAATAAAATGTTAGTTAAAACAGATGGGCAAGTTTAAGTTAAAAAGGAACACTTAACCAATACAGGGTGAATGAGTAGGGTTAAGTAATAAGAAATACTTAACCAATATAACTTGGTTTGTGGTAGGGTTAAGTCAACATGAATTACTGATAACACTTAACCAGTTTAACAGGATAAATAAAGAGGGTTAAGTTAGCTTGAATTGACTAATGACACTTAACCAATCCAAATTGACGAGAAAGAGAACTAAGTAGTAAACCTTAGTTAAAAGGAGCTAAGTAGAAAACCTTAGTTAAGAAAACAACGATTCTGGAGGCTAAGTGGTAAATCTTAGTTAACAAAATTAAGTAGTAATTCTTAGTATAACACGAGAAGGAGCGAACGTCCATCTAATTTTAATGAAGGCTCCAACGAATTGGGTTACGAAGCCCGAGGCTTCGAGGGGACGTAAGGGTACTCTTGGTATCCCTCTGTGAGGCTGCAGATGATCCTCCTGGGCTCACAGAGGTTAAGGTCTGCGTTAGAAGAACCAAGGGTATGCCTTGGTTGAAAAACATGGCAGCCTAAAGACTAGGATGGACCAGCGTGATTCAGCGAGAAAACGGTAGCCCTGTGATAGCAACTCGTCGTCTACCATCCATCTTCAGTCAATCGAGATATGTGAAGCGGGAAGGCGGAGAACTCCTATGGACCATATACTTGCTATCTAGTTATGGTTGCGGTTGTGGGTGGCCATAGATTAGTGGGGCATAAGGGACCTGCGTATAGTTCTCATTTTTCAAGGTGCGCCTTTCATTAGTAGAGGGAGGGGTCAAGTGGGACCATAGCCACTAGAATAAAAATAGACCTTAGCATCTGCATCGGCAGATATCTGAAAGCTCCCGACCGAGTTCTGTGTTTCTTGATTTGCCCTGCCACAGGACTTGGGCCGCACATTACAAGACACGTGCATCTAGACAAGCGATAACGATTCGCGATACATGCGTGGGGAAGTCTAGGAACATATACCACTCTAGGTAGTGTGTCCTAGACTAGGGGGCATCATTCGACAGGTAGTATAATCCCTAGTTGGACTAGGTGGCATAAACCCTGAATCCGAGAAGCGTTCAGCAGATAGCGTAAACTCTAGTTGAATCTAGAAAGCACTTGATAGAAAACCCTAGATTAGATCTAGGTAATAAATAATAAATGTATGCCTGAAGGCAACGGAAACTACAGGGATTGGGATCACGTTATCGTTACTAGTTGGGACACTAGTTAGGTGGTGCAGAGATATAGAAACCAGTATAACAAGAAAATAGCGAAGTGGCGAAAGTATTAGTGCATATCCAGTTTATCTTGTCTTAGCATATCCTGTGTTAATCTTGTCTAATCTTGTTGATCCTATCATCATGGTGTTATCTTGTATTCAGTTAATTCATGTCATTTTGTTTTTCCATGTTCACATGCTAGAAGTAACTGAACTTACTCAGGCTTTATGCCTGACTCTGTTTTTCTTTCGTCTTCTTTTCTTCCGTTCGCTCCCCCCAGGTAGTAAAGGAGGGAATAGTATAGCTCAGGTTAAGTCGGACTGTCACTCTTTCCCAGCTTGAAGATTTGTCGACGTTTTGCTTGGATTCTCTTTTCAGATGCTATGGTTGGCTCTTGCTACAATTAGGGAATATAAATGTTGTTTTATGCTTCTTTATATTGTAAGACAGATGATACTCTGATATTATAAAGAAATCATGTACAAACTATTTTATCAATAAAGCGAAGTTTTATTTTCCGCCTGTTTTAATCTTGTCTGTCTTGTAATTTATCTGCATCTTTTACCTTAAAATGCTCCACAGAACTTAGTGCATTCCCTTTGTGAGTGACACTAAAGGATGTGGGGTGTTACACGTGGTATCAGAGCTGAAGGTTACCGGATCAGATAAAAGATTTGAAAAATTATTTTCAAACGGTTTTAAAAGAAGCATTTTCAAAAGAAAAGATTTGTTTTAAAGGCATATTCCCCAAAAGCCATACGCACTATCTTCTGATTCTCTGTTTGAATTCTTGTCCCCTTCCTTCTTGAGTCTCTGGGGCTCCTGGCTCTCTGGGAGGTAACCTCATCGAAGGGCAAAGTAGTGCCTGACTTCCATCTATAGCCGTAGTAGTTTACTTGCGGCCAGTTTTCTTTCAAGTTTTGTAGGGTTTTTTGTACGATGGAGGCAGCTTTCGAGAGATTTGTCAACATGACTACACACGGAAGAGGATGAGGAATTCATGGATGTAGATTTAGCTCACAAAGGAGGAAGGAATTATAAAACCTAAGACAAGAGGAAGTATCTTTACTATGGTGTAATAGGGCATGTAATTAAGGGAAAAGGACAAGATTTTCAGAAGGGAAAGTACCTACTTTCGCCACGAAGCGTACCTAGGAGAAAGGTAGTAAAGTTCTGTTGGAAGAGTCTAGTTTTGCTGTTCGTACTCTTTCCTTTGGTTTTAGCGCTTCGCATTTGTTCATATCCACTTCCATCGTTGAGTCTCTGCACCATAGTACTTGTATAATAGAAAGATCCCACTAGAGTCTCAAATCCAATTGGTGGTCCGACCAGATTATTTTTGGTTAGTAGGGATTTGAGAATAGCTATCGGGTTTGCTTATATCATCTCACGTAGATCGTCTAAATTCGAAGGAGATATTCCTTGGGTGCTTGTCTGATATTGGTTTAGGCCTTTGGGGCTTGTACTTGAGGAATGTCGAGTTCGACTAGGATGGTTTGCGTGAGAGATGAATAGTTGTGGCAGGCACTCAAAAAAGCACGTAGTGACCTTTCGACCCTTATAGTTATGGCATGGTGGATAAGAGGGAGACCTCTAATCATCTTAGTACATACACTTGGTACCGTGATTGACATCTGTTTATTTTGGAAATGGAGGTCAGAAACTTCACAACCGTGAAGTTAAATTAGTTAAGATACAGTGGAGTAAAGCTCAAGAAGGCTAGATACCAGCATCATACCCTTTTCCTTAAGGGTGCATCCTTGATTTCTTTTTTTCGTAGGAGCTTTACGCATAATTGTTTCTCTCTTTCCAAAGTATATCCTCTAGGTCGTATCTTCGATCCTTAGGTAGAAACTCTTTTGGATGTAAACATGTATTTGAAACATGTTATGGTTGATGGTTGCGAGTGGTTGCTAATGGTTGCTCGTGAATGCATATACATACGTATTAGGTACTAGATCAGTTCGGGCGCTTTCATATTGCATTTACAGATATGTATTTGTTTGTAAGTTGAACTTGATATGTTATCATATGGATGTTGCATATGGATGAATGGTTATGCACACATGTAGTATTTACCTAACTAGGGGTGCTTGCATACATGATTGGACGCATGACACTGACATGATTCGCATTAAGGAGGTCAACTGAATCAGTAGACCGCCTGATTTAGCATTAGATAAAGACATATACACACACTATGCATATGAACATGAAAACATTAGAAATCCTTTTAAGGACAATGAATGCCTGTGATTGAATGGTTGATTAGATGGATGATGGGATGGTAGGACACATTCTTCCTAACTTAAAGATTTCGGGGACGAAATCCTTTTAAGAGGGGGAGAATGTAACACCCCGTAATTTTATAACACTAAGATTCACAAATCAAGGAAGAATTAAATTTTAAACTAAAAATAGAGGGAAACAGGTTGCGCCATTGCATTCGTCTCGAAATTCTGCTTGGAAACGAGTCTGAGTTTGCGAGAATCGGAGTCCGTATGAGGGAAATATGACCCTCCGAAGTTTCAGGAATTTTCAGAATCGAAAACAGCTCGAAATTCGAATTCGAAATTCGAATTCAAAACCCAGAAGCAGGTTGGGCGGGAAAATTCCCGCCCAGGACCCAGGTCGACTCGGGAGTCGACTGGGTAGTCGACCCCCCCTGACCAGGTCGATTGGGTAGTCGACCTGGTGGTCGACCTGGGTGCAAAACCCATTTTTGGTCCTGGGTGCATTTTGATGTACCTGGTCTCGTTTTCTGCCTAGATTCGTCCGCCTAATCCTATATAAACAGCCCCTAGTCTCCTTCACTATTCGCAATTCTTCTCTAACCTTATGCTGTAAAGATTCTTGGTGGACATGGCTTCTTCTCCTCCTCTAAAAAGAATAATAAATAAAATAATATGTAAAATAAATCAAGACGAGGAAATGCTGCTCAAGACTTTCAAGAGGAGATTCAAAACAAGCTAGGATTCAAGTGAAGATTCAAACGACTTCAACGATTGTTTTTCTACGAATCTAATATAATCTCTGTAAGTCGGTTACTTTTTAGATTTGAACGTTTTCTCTATTCGTGACATGAAATTAAAGGAATAAAAGAATATGCCAAATCTTTCTGCTCGAATCAGTGCTTATATCCTTGGACCTAATTAAGAAGTATTATGATTCGATGACCAATAAGACTGTGACTATGAAACTATGGACCTTAAAACCATATGCTTCTTTGACTATGAACATTGCCTATGACTGTGACTCATGACTGTGAGAATTATTTTCCTTTGACTATGAACATCGCCTATGACTATGTTCCATTAACTGTGAGGATTTATTGCTTATGAATATGGATATAAGGTTATTATTTATGCCCTTGACACTGTAGTTACAAAACCATGTTGTACCCCAAACTGGCATTATATTGGATCTAGGCTTGACTTTCTATTTCTAGTTATCCTTTGATCTTGATCTTGGGAATTTACCTATTAAGTTAGGTCTACCCATGTTCTTGAACCTATACTATTCAACCCTTTTTCATGTCGTAATATTACCAGATCTATATGCCTGTGAATTATCATCTTATGCCAGTTGTTATGTCTATTCTTTCATGGCATTTTGATTCATTCCCTTTTATCCACGAATCTAGATTTATTTATAAGCTAGGTTGAATCACGATTTTACGAACGATGGGAATACGTTTTGGGAAAAACATGAAATTGACTAAACTTGGAAATTGGCATAATTTGGGAACATGCATTATAGCATGACTATTAAGATGAAAATTAGAATAACAAGTCTAGTTTTTACATGAACTGAAATTAGAATATTAAATCAGAATTGGGTGGCTAAATTAAGCATGATAAGTATATTAGCATAATTGTGAATAATTTACATACATTGGGCGTAAATGGTAATTGGTTAAATGGGCCACAAAGTAGATAGTTGGTATGCAAATTAAGTTTTGGGCATAAACGGTGAACTAGAATATGAAATCTAGTTTGGCATAAACTGTAAACAAGAATATAAAATCTAGTTTTTGGCATGAACTGTAAATGAGCATGTTGGATCTAAATTGCTATAAACTGTAAGATAGGCAAATCAAGATTTGGGCCTAGAATATAAGTCTATTAGTGGGCATGGAAAATGTATAGGGTATAGGCCAAATTTATTTATAAAGGGAAAATGAACTTTGAGGATAAATTGTTAACAATTTATATATATACAAAAGAAAGATTTATTAATGACATTTCTTTTAATAATACATACACCAGAAAGTTCTAGGGTGACAGAGAGGATAGTGTCTAGGCTTGGGTTTGGAAAATACAAGTTTCCTGCTCTCCCTGGCTATCCCTAACTGATCCTACGGACAGGATGGTTACTTTCAAAACCTGATTTGAAAATTAATCAAAACCCTTTGAACTTAGAAAACACGAATATACCTAACCCGAGGTTAGACTGAGTTACGATGTAAACCTGCCCGGAACCAACCGGCACATCCAGTATTCGCAACAATATCTGTCTAATGTGAGTGGTCGCGGCTTTAATTTATTTAGTTAAAGCTAGAACAAGAATGGTAGGGTTAAGTTAACTAAGACACTTAACCAATTCAACATGATAACCAAACCGATGGGTAGGGTTAGGTTCATACAGACACTTAACACAGTTAAGCTAGAATGGGAGGGTTAAGTCCCTAGGAACACTTAATCAACTTAACATAGTTAAGCTAGAATGGGAGGGTTAAGTCCATAGGGACACTTAACCAAACTTAACATCGTAACAAGACAAGATTTGTAGGGGTTAAGTAACAAAGAAAACTCTTATCCAAATTAACATGTTAACTAGACTAGAAGGTGGGGTTAAGTAAAGTTAATACACTTAGCCAAATTAACATGTTAACTAGACTAAAGGTTGGGGTTAAGTAAAATTTAATACACTTAGCCAATTTGATATGTTAGCTGGACTAGACCGTAGGGTTAAGTAAACTTGAACACTTTACCATTAGATTGTGATAAATGAACAGGGTTAAGTCTAAAACATGAAGGGATAATACTTAACCATTAATAAAATGTTAGTTAAAACAGACGGGCAAGGTTAAGTTAAAATGGAACACTTAACCAATACAGGGTGAATGAATAGGGTTAAGTAATAAGAAATACTTAACCAATATAACTTGGTTTGTGGTAGGGTTAAGTCAACATGAATTACTGATAACACTTAACCAGTTTAACATGATAAATGAAGTGGGTTAAGTTAGCTTGAATTGACTAATGACACTTAACCAATCCAAATTGACGATAAAGAGAACTAAGTAGTAAACCTTAGTTAAAAGGAGCTAAGTAGTAAACCTTAGTTAAGAAAACAACGATTCTGGAGGCTAAGTGGTAAATCTTAGTTAACAAAACTAAGTAGTAATTCTTAGTATAACATGAGAAGGAGCGAACGTCCATCTAATTTAAATGAAGGCTCCAACGAATTGGGTTACGAAGCCCGAGGCTTCGAGGGGACGTAAGGGTACTCTTGGTATCCCTCTGTGAGGCTGCGGATGATCCTCCTGGGGCCACAGAGGTTAAGGTCTGCGTTAGAAGAACATAGGGTATGCCTAGGTTGCAAAACATGGCAAACTAAAGACTAGGATGGACTATCGTGATTCGGCGAGAAAACGGTAGCCCTGTGATAGCAACTCGTCGTCTACCATCCATCTTCAGTCAATCGAGATACGTGAAGCGGGAAGGAGGAGAACTCCTACGGACCATATACATTCTATCTAGTTATGGTTGCGGTTGTGGATGGCCATAGATTAGTGGGGCATAGGGGGCCTTCGTATAGTTCTCATTTTTCAAGGTGTGCCTTTCATTAGTTGAGGGAGGGGTCAAGTGGGACCATAGCCACTGGAATAAAACCAGACCTTAGCATCTGCATCGGCAGATATCTGAAAGCTCCCGACCGAGTTCTGTGTTTCTTGATTTGCCCTGCCACAGGACTCGGGCCGCACATATACCACTCTAGGTAATGTGTCCTAGACTAGGGGGCATCGTTCGACAGGTAGCATAATCCCTAGTTGGACTAGGTGGCATAAACCCCGAATCCGAGAAGCGTTCAGCAGATAGCGTAAACTCTAGTTGAATCTAGAAAGTACTTGATAGAAAACCCTAGATTAGATCTAGGTAATAAATAATAAATGTATGCCTGAAGGCAACGGAAACTACAGGGATTGGGATCATGTTATCGTTACTAGTTGGGACACTAGTTAAGTGGTGCAGAGATATAGAAACCAGTATAACAAGGAAATAGCGAAGCGGCGAAAGTATTAGAGCATATCCAGTTTATCTTGTCTTAGCATATCTTGTGTTAATCTTGTCTAATCTTGCTGATCCTATCATCATGGTGTTATCTTGTATTCAGTTAATTCATGTTGTTTTGTTTTTCCATGTTCACATGCTAGAAGTAACTGAACTTACTTAGGCTTTATGTCTGACTCTGTTTTTCTTTCGTCTTCTTTTCTTCCGTCCCCCCCCCCCCCCCCAGGTAGTAAAGGAGGGAGTAGTATAGCTCAGGTTAAGTCGGACTGTCACTCTTTCCCAGCTTGAAGATTTAAGTTTTGCTTGGATTCTCTTTTCAGATGCTATGGCTGGCTCTTGCTACAATTGGGGAATATAAATGTTGTTTTATGCTTCTTTATTTTGTAAGACAGATGATACTCTGATATTATAAAGAAATCGTGTACAAACTATTTTATCAATAAAGCGAAGTTTTATTTTCCGCCTGTTTTAATCTTGTCTGTCTTGTAATTTATCTGCATCTTTTACCTTATAATGCTCCACAGAACTTAGTGCATTCCCTTTGTGAGTGACACTAAAGGATGTGGGGTGTTACAGATAACGTGCAAATGAATACATCGGACATGCAAATCATTCAAGGCAATTCAAGCAAACCAACTTCAGGTTACAACATCAACATGACATGGCTCAACAAGTACAGCAAATACAAGTGATGAGAATAAAAACAAGTTCAGGGTGCCGAAGAAACTCGGCAAGAATTAGGAAGACTCAATCACAGACATCATGGCCCAAGCAAGTGCAATGGACATACACAACACAGGGGTCAAGCCATGCACAAAGCAAGTGAAATGAAATTACAAATCAAAGTGACAACTACAACAATGAGCACAAGTAGGTCATAAGCAATTCATAGCATGTATTCAAGTGCAAGAAAATGGAACCAACATCAAGTAACATAAACATTGCTCGGTTTTTTAATAGCAAGCAAAAAACAGCAGTTGAGCAAAAGGTACAATGTCAAGTGAAAAAGTGTATCACAACAAGTAAATATGTAGCAAGTATAGCAGTGGAAGAAAAGAAACAACATGGAAACATTGTGGCACAAACAAATGTACACAAGTTCAAAATAAACTGGCATGCAAGTTCAAGCCAATAATGAAGCAGTGAAATAGCTGGTTAGGTCAGAGATGAATGTTTACATAGCACAGTAATGATATGCATGTAGAAATTCATACTACACAACATCAGTGACAAATAAAACATGCAGAGAAAGTATCAAGAAGTCAAGGTGTAATATCTGTTCTTTTAAATGATTAATGAACCAAACATGCAAAAGTAACGAATCAATATTTGTTCTTATCAGTGAAGCGTCACTCAAGGCTATAGCATGAAAAACATATGCAATTGTAAAATTTGTCATTTTTATCAAGACCGAAGAAGGAAAAATAATACAAATGGCGCATCTATTCAATCAACTAATATTGATCAAAAGCAAGTACTATATGTGAATAATTCAAACAAAAGTATTTATAGAGAAATAGTTCTTGAAGCATGCAACATAAAAGTTGGTTTTTTTGGTTTGAATGGAGTAAACAAGCCAAGAAGTAAAACAGGGTAAGAAATAAAGTAGATTTTTTTTTAATTCGCACAGGTTCGTGGAGAAACAAGAAGCAAGCAGGCATAACAATTTGTTAAAGCAGTCAAAGCCACAAAAAAAGTTAAGTAAAAATTTCCAGGAAACTAGAGATGTAAAATCTTTAATTTTCGGCAAGTAGAATGATTCAAAATTCTCCAAAAATCACATATATACAAATTCATTTATTTTCAGCAAGCTCAAGATTTCTAGAATATTGAAGAATTTAATATGTTTATTCAAGGTAGCAAGTAAGGACCAAGTCTCAAGATCGAAGTCAGAGAATAAGGGTTTGAAAAACCATATGTGTACACCCAATAATCATCAGAGGCATCCGTGGAACCGAATCAAACAAGTTGAGTAATAATAATAGCAAAGGGCATAAATCACTCATAGATTTAAGATAGAAAACTCAGATCGACAAATCACCATAGAGGAATCAAAGATCATCGGAGCAACCAAAGCGTAATACACGACACCCATTAACTCTATCCTAATATAGAATCTCGTTAAGCAATGCCGAGCGTTGTAGGTATAAAGGCAATAAACATCATATAGACTAAGATTTCACAAGAAATAAAAGAATAAATTCACAACGGAAAAGAAACAAACAATTTATTGTAAAATGACAAAACCATTTGCCATTCTCAATTATTTCAAATAAACCAAAGTGTCATAAAAGTACCATGTCTTAATCTCAGCCATAGAAGAAATATCAGAGTATTAAACAAAAGTATCTCCAAATAACCAAAAGAAAATACAAGCAAACCATGGAAAGAAAATTAGATGAACAATATATCTTTAAAATAATCTTCCAAGAGAAATCAAAAGAGCAATCCGAGTTAAGAAGTTCCTCCCCGAGAGCCTAGAGGGAAGAAAAAGGTAAGAAGAAAAGAAAAAAATAGATCAGCAAAAAGTCTGGTGAGTTGTATTATTTTATAGCACAACTAGTAAGAGGAATAAAATAGATAAAACAGTAGTCTAGTACAAAATAAGGAGTAAGTGTCTGCATACGACATAGTAAAGTAGGGGTAAAACAAAGGATATTATATCAAGATATTCGACGATGCGGTTGACTGTTTTGCACTTCTACAACTAGAAACAATTAGAAATAAATCCTTAATACTATCCAAATGACCGGTTGTGTTGAATCACGGATAATCTATGCCCACTATGGGCTTGGGTTTATCATGCACTATCCCATCAATGATTTGACATAACCTTATCCATAGATGTGAAGATGGCTTATGTCCCGAAATCGAGGCAGTGCACGCACACTGACTCGCCGGAACAACACATACACCCTCTCAATTGGACCTACTTACATCCACAACGTAACATGGTGCATACCCTTATCTCAAGTGAGGCTGAATGATAATTAGGGTATGCTACATGGAATGGGTCCTAAACAACTTGGCTTAAATCCCCCAACCTTTGATTTGGCTCCCAAAATGTAACAACCCGGATTTTCAGAACCAATTTAAATTTTTTATTTTAGCTGTTTTAATGGATTTTAGATATTTAAAATGATTTATTTTAAATAATAACGACTAAAGATTTATTTTAATCGAAGTTAGAATGTATAATTTTATTTTTATTATAAAACGAGCCTGAAATGGCGCGGTAGTTTGAAAATTCGATTTCTACTTTCAATTGAGTATACAAAATTCATTTTAAATCCGAATTAGGCGAAACTAGAAACAGTAGTATCTGTTTAACTATATCTTTCTAATGAATGTGTAAAATTGATATTTCACTTTATAAAGTGAAAGTTATATCCAGTTTAAAATCTAAAATAGTCGCAATGGAATTTATATATATATTTTATAATATATATATAGCCATTAAAAATTGCTATTTTGCAAATGGCCTCCATTTTCGACAAAACCACTTTTGTTGGATCCGGAATGTCAAATTATTGTTATATTTCAATTTTCATAATTTTTGGAATTAATATGTAAGCGTGGTGAATTTAAACGCGTTTGGTACTTTTAGTTTGAATTTAATCGACTGGAAAATGACCATTTTTCAAACGGTCTCCAAATTCGACGAAATTAATTTTGTTAGGACCATATCGTCAAAACATAGCTAGATTTATTTTCTGGGAATTTTTGGAGTCAGTACGTGACCCCGGTAAATTAAAATGCACGTTGAAACCAATTTTGAACGTTATATTAATTTATGTTTTAATTTTAACGAAAACTGATTGAAACGGTCGAATTGGCTTGCGGAACATATCCCATTGTGTTTGGAATGGGGGTATTTAGCTGGTGGTGACAGTCATTGGGATTGATTTGGAGTTCGAATAAAAAAATTAACTTTTTAGAATTAAAATTAAATTAAATATAAATTAGAAAACCTAACCCTATTCTCTCTCCACTCACTCTCGTTCAAAATCAAAAAAGAAAAAAAAACCCGTCGTTGACCTCGTTCAGCCCCCCTGTTGCGACCACCACCGCCCCCTCCAGGCGCGCCGCCAGTCACCCCCACCACCGCCATGCTTCACCCTCCTCCCTCTCCCCGTTTCGTTTCCCCCAAAACCCCAACCCCATCCAAAATCAGGCCGCCGCCGCTGCCCCAGTCCCACCACCATCGTCGCACCCTGCCACCACCAGCACCCTACGCCGCACCATCCCCACCACGAACTCTGATCTTGGGGCCCCCATTGACCGAAAATCCCATTTTTATAAAATTCGGTTTTTCCAAATAAGCCTCTGTCCGTATTTCTTCAATAACTTCCAATCCGAGCACTTTTGGCCAAAACTCCACAATACCAAAATCGAAAAGCACGATTTTCTCTTCTATTTGACTATATGGAACTATATTTTGGATTGCAGAGTTGTTCAGAAAACGCGTCCAAAGTCTGCTGTTCAAATACTATCTTTTCGCAATTTCTGGCGAAATGGACCAATTTTGGAAGAAAGGCCACTAGGTGAAAGTTTTCCGGAATGGCGCGTTTAAGCTAGAAATAAAGATGGCGTGAAGATTGGAGCTCGTTTGCAAATTTTGGAACCAGAACAACAAATTAGAGCGTCAGAAAGCAACGGCGGAGTGGATCCCAATGCGAGAACTCTTTCTCACTCAATTTATTTTACAATTAAATATATACTAGGTTGCAGACAGGGTGTAACGACCCTGAATTTTGGGGCCAAGTTAAAATTTATTTTAAGTGATTTTAAATGAGTTTTGATATTTAAAATAATCTATTTTAAATAATAAGGATCACAAATTTGGTTCAAATCGAAGTTAGAATGAATAAATCAATTTTAAATATAAAAAGAGCTAGAAATGGCGCGGTAGTTTGAAAAGTCAAACTTGAACTTTGACTAACCATACAGGACGCAAAATTTAACGGATTTTAGTGAAACCAAAAATATTAGAATCTATTTAAAAATATCTTTCCAACGAATCCGAAAAATCGAAATTTCATAGCGGAAATCAAAAGTTATGGCCAATTCAATATTTAGAAAGGTCGCTATGAAATTTATAAGGGCCAAAATGCTACATTTTGCAGAATAAGGAATTAGGACCCGAAACCATCTCCATTGGTTTTAGAATGTTGTTTACATATAAAAATGACTATAAGAACTTATATTTTTGACTTTCGGAAAAATTCCACTATTTTTGGTATTTTTAAATATTAAAATATACACCTGAAAAATAGAATTTTTGCAAACGAACTCCGAATTCGACGAAACCAGTTTCTATGGATTCGGAATATTAAATTAAGGTTAAATTATAAAATTTATAATTTTTGGAATTATTTTGTGGCCTGTATGATTTTTACAGTGGAAATACAGCCTATTTTCAGACTTCGGAAATTTATAATAAATTCATACGGAATCGGAAAATTACGAAATCAGGTTCGTTGGGTTCGTAATGACCTGAAATAATTATGTTTAAAAATTTATTAATTTTGAAATTCGCATGTATTTATAATAATTTCTGAATTGAAGAAAACAGTCGAAAATTGAGTAATTGGGCACGTAATGATATTTGGGCCCAAACCAAAATTAAACCCATGGTATATATTATCTTTTTTCTGAGATTTAGGGCTGAAATTCGAAATGTACAGCAGCCACTTCTATTTTCCATCGTTTTTCTCAATTTCCATGGCGGCTCTCTCTTCCTCTAAAATTTATCGAAAATAAAATCTCTTCAAACCATAGCAAATTATATGTCCTCTCTAAGGTCTCGACGATACGAAGCTAATGGTGTAGTCGGTTTTGTCAAACAACGCTCGGATTCGCCGGAATCTCGTCTTAAAGCTCGCTGTTTTCGAAATTCAGAAGCTCAAAACGTAAATCAAGAAATTCCCGTGAATCGAGGAAGAATTAGACGAAGTCACGAACACGGAAGTTCTTCGTCTACGTGAGGTGGAGGTGCTCGCCAAATTTAAGGCAGTTTGGAGGTGTGAGGCGGCCTGTGGGACCCGCGAGGAGAAATCCTTTCTAGGCGATTTCCCGATGATCGGAGAAGCTTTAGGGGCGGCTCTTTCTGGTGGTGGTGCGTCTCGCCAAGACGAAGACATTGGCGGTGGTCCCGTGGCGTCAGGTGGCCCGAGGCAGCGGCAAAGTGCGGTCAAAGTTCGGCAGTGAACAGTGTTTTTCGGTCAATGGGCTGAGGGTATTTTCTATTTTATTTTTAAATTATTTAATTAATTTCCAGAACTTTAAAATTGCATAACTCACTCATACGAAGTCGAAAATCGACGATTTCAGGTGCGTTGGGATCGTGGCGACGAGATGGACGCGTGGACACTAATTTTGTCCAATTCTGAGACGGTGAAATTTTTAGGTATTTTCACGAATATTAATTAATTATTTAATTACCCGATCTTTAAAAATTCATAACTCTTTCATACGAGGTCCGTTTGACGAACCGTAAATTGCGTTGGAATCACAAAATTAAGAGCTTCGCGATGGCGCAGACCGCAGCTGAAAAAGAGACAGTAAAATTTTGGTCAAAAATTCAAGGTGAGAGTTCACTTCTATTTTAATTAATTTAATTTAATTCATACTATGCGATGTGAACCTGCTATGAACAAATGCGATGTGAATCAGCTATGACCAAACCTCTGTATGTATGCTAGATCTAATGTTGTGAGTATTCACTTTATTTAAATTAATTATAGATCTATTATTTGATGTATGAAGTATGATGTTTGAATTGTATGGTTGATGTTTTGAATGATTAGAAATAGAAGATCTGAAATTTAGCATCGATGAATTTATTTGCTGTTGTTATGTTTCATGGAAAAATAAGATTAGCGATGTGTGTATGACATGAAAACTTGAATCACTATAGAGGTAGGAAATTTAAGTTGGACGATGTTAATATGACATGAAACAAAAGTTAGAGATTTTATTGTTTTTATAAAAAGATTATATTTTTATTGATTATATAAAAAGTTATATATTTTGTTGTTATAAACAAAAGACCACATTTTTATTGCAAACATATAAAAGTATATGTTTTGTTGATTTAATAAGATGGATAGATTTTACATTTGAAATTTGTAAATATAGTTGCAATGAAAAACGGTGTTTAATTTTACATTAGAAATATGTAAATATGAAAATGCATTGATATGAAGAATAACATTTTTGTCATGTGATAAATATAAAATGCACTGTAAGGAAAATAACATTTTTGTTTAAATGTTAAAAATAGAAATTTCATCATATGAAATTATTCACCGTATGATGATTGACATTTTTTGTCAATGTTTATATAAGAAAATAAACACCGTATGATGATTGACATTTTTTGTCAATGTTTATATAAGAAAATAAACACCGTATGATGATTGACATTTTTTGTCAATGTTTATATAAGAAAATAAACACCGTATGATGATTGACATTTTTTGTCAATGTTTATATAAGAAAATAAACACCGTATGTTGATTGACATTTTTGTCAATATTTTAAAATAGAATTTGTCGCCATTTGAGATAAGTATATTTTTGTTCATTTACAAAATAGAATTGGCCACTATATGTAATGAACTAATATTTTGTTCATTATCAAAATAAGAAAACATCGTATGTAAGTGAATATATTTTGTTCAATATCAAAATAAAGAGTACCGTATGTTGAATGAACAAATTTGTGTTATTTTAAAATAAAGAGCACCGTATGTTGAATGAACAAATTTGTGTCAAAATAGAAATTTGCATTGCATAAAATGATATTTTGTCATGTTAGAAAAATAGAAATTTGCATTGCATAAAATAGTATTTTGTCATGATAGAAAAATAGAAATTTGCTTTGCATAAAATAGTATTTTGTCATGTTAGAATAAGTAAATAATGCATTGTATGTATAGCATAGTATTTGTCCAAGTTAGAAAATAATGCATTGTATGTAAAATATGAAAATAATGCATTGTATGTGAATAGTATTTTTGTCATTTTTATTTAATGTTTAACATATAAGTTTGCATTGTATGTTAAATAACATTTTTGGTCATGTTATAAAAATATAAGTTTGCATTGTATGTTAAATAACATTTTTGGTCATGTTATAAAAATGTAAGTTTGCATTGTATGTTAAATAACATTTTTGGGCATGTTATAAAAATATAAATTTGCATCGTATGATAAAATAGCATTTTGTAAAAAATGAAAATATTTACCGTATGATTGATGGATACTTATTTTGTTAAATATGAAAATGTCACCGTATGATTCATTAACATTATTTTTAATGTTATGTACTAAGAAAATGTCACCGTATGAGATTAACATTCATTTGTGTTAATATTAGAATTATAAAAAAAAATCACCGTATGTTGAATGGAAATTTTTTTGTTAATGTTATATAGAAAATTTCACCATATGATAATTTAACATTTTTGTCTGTATTAAAAATATAGAAAATGCATTGTATGATTCATTAACATTTATTTCTAATGTAAATGGAATGGAAAATAAAAGAGAAAAACTCACTATATGGTTCATTAACATTTATTGTATGTACATGTAACATTATTTTAAATGTTAATAAAAAGAGTATTTCTATCGTAGGAAGAGTACATTATTTTTAATGTTAAAAATAAGTAATTTACAATGCATGGGAAATCGACATTAGTTATAATGGTAATTTAAAGAGGATTAACTGTAGGAAAGAGATTACATTTTATTTATGCATTATATTATAAGAATAACACCATTGTATGATATTAACATTTTAATGTTAATGTTAAAAAGAAAATAACACTGTATGTAGTTAACATTATTTTTAATGTTAATATAAGAGAAAATTTCATCGTATGTCAAGTTAACATTTAATCTTAATGTTAACACATAAGAATTTATACCGTATGGTATTAACATTATTTTATAATGTATATAAAAAGAGAATTCACCCCGTAGGAAGAATTAACATTATTTATAATGTTAAATAAAAGAAAAGAAACTGTATGTAAGGTTTAACATTATTTATAATGTTAAATAAAAGAAAAGAAACTGTATGTAAGGTTTAACATTATTTATAATGTTAAATAAAAGAAAAGAAACTGTATGTAAGGTTTAACATTATTTATAATGTTAAATAAAAGAAAAGAAACTGTATGTAAGGTTTAACATTATTTATAATGTTAAATAAAAGAAATGAAACGTATGCAAGAATAACATTATTTATAATGTTAAATGAAAGATAAGGAACTGTATTGGAACATTAACATTATTTATAATGTAGGTAAAAGGGAACTTGCACCATAGGAAAATGTTCATTGTTCATAATGAAATTGGAAAAGATATATATAAAGAAATGAATGGGATGGCACATTATAATTTACATTCTTAAATGAAAATTATAAAGTATAAAATAAATAATAATGAATTAAAAAGGGAAGAATTATCGTCTAATCCTAAACTACATTGTCAGGTAAGTAGAAAGGTGAAAGTTAAGAGAAACGTAAGCTGCACGTAGGGACGACAAACAAAACGAATTATATATATATATATATATATATAATTAAAATAACGATATGAAATATGTTTTTCTCAAAATATATGAATGCGAGATTATTTGGAAAGTCCGGGTTAATCCCATTCCAAATGATCGTACGATTCCAAGAATTCAAGTATGAAGACGGCGCATGAAGACCGTAAATCTCCCCTCGAATGGACAACGATCAAGACTCTGAATTGGTTTGCTCCCAATTCAAGGGTCGGGGTAATTGCCCAAACGTACGTGTTGATTTCACGGGTTTGACCCTAGTTCAGACCTAGAGCATGGGTATAAATGGATAGTGTGTCTGACATCGTACCCCACAAAATATTATGTTGTTGATATTCAGTTAATATATAAACGATTGGTGGTAGAGAATTTATTCTCTACTTAACACCCGTTTATATAGTGACGGAAGATCAATAGTACGGTATGGAGTGACGGTGTGGCATACTAAGATGCAATGATCAGGGTTTCTTGTTGAAAAGCAGAACCTTGTGGTATGAAGAACATGACTTCACGAGCCTCACAAACCGGTAGAGTCTAAAAAGGGGGAAGGGAACGCAGGGAAAGTAGCACGTTTCTTTCTAGTTAGTAGTCATTTTACTTTTGGAGGATGATGAAATGAGGCGCCTCGGATAGGTCCTATAGGACCGGGGAACGTGTACTTAGGAATAACTAATCCTCTAAGCTGTATGTGAGGACCGGTCCTGCCATTTCCAAGGGTTAACTGCGGGTAATCCTGAGGCATTAACTAGAGTGTCTCGAATCGGTAAGGAGTCCTCCCTAGCCTGGACTCATGATGGAAACCCAAATTTCCAATACGACCCCGACGGATTTGATTGTATTACTAGTATTGGAGGCATAATATATGGTACCTATGCTTCCTAGGATTAATACATTGCTTTGAATTGTTTTAAAACATATACACCCTAATAATAGTATTAGTTTCGTATTTGGCGTATTTAGCATGTTTAACCACCATAAGGTAAAACTCTATCCTCTTGGTGTGCGTTGCATTGTGTGATGGGACCTGAGTCTTATGGTGGTTCCATTTTTCAAAAGACATCGCGTTGTTGACGACTTATTTAATCATTTATTATGACACTGTAGTTATGCACGACAATCCATTGGTACAACCCATTCCGCGCTAGCGGCGTGGTCTTTGGATTTGCCTTATTAGTACGAGTAAATCTATTTAAGAATTCTCACACCAGTCGCACGACTGACCCATAGTTTGTTTCACCTTTTTGCAAACTTGGGTGCCCTCTCTTCTACACGGGCAGCCAAGTAGACAGGTTCATTCTTTGCTTGGAGCTTTTCTTTGTAGCTGCTTATTTTCTCTCTCTTGGATTCTGCTTGGGATAAGAGGTGATGACTTGGAGCTTGAAGACTTTTTGTTTCTATTGGCATCTTTTCTTTTCTTTTTAGACATCAAACTTATTTCTTTTCTGCAAACTTGTTGTAATAATCTTAGTTCTGTGACTGTGGAATTTCTGTGATTGATGACATTATATTTTTCCGCTGCTATAATGTTATTACTCTATGAATCTCCTTTGCTATATTGTATCTGTGTTCTGTTTTATTGTATTTATGTTGTATTCCAAAAATGATTTCTCCTGCTTTCACTTGTGGAAGTTTGGGGTCGTCACAGTTGGTATCAGAGCTTTGGTTTACAAAGTGGAGTACAACATATCTATAATAATTCGTTTACATAGAATCACTATATTCTATGGCGAACAGTTCATGAGATACATAATAGCCAGTCACTTTATCGTCATCTTTTCATTCATCCTTCGATCTTTTAGAATCACCTTTTCTGTTGTTTTGACTCTTTCCTTGATCATACGTTCGAAGAAGACTAAGAGAAGTGGCGATGCTCAATTGGCACATGTGTACGAAGGAGCGAAAGGACCAACTTCTTCGGTAGAAAGCCTGATGTTATAGGCGGTACTATTTCTGTTTAAAACGTTTCAACATTCTCTGTGTTTATTCTTCCTCTTTTCCTCTTCTATTTTTCTTTTCCCTTTTCGAGGACGAAAAGTTTTTTTAAGTGGGGGAGACTGTAACGACCCTGAATTTTGGGGCCAAGTTAAAATTTATTTTAAGTGATTTTAAATGAGTTTTGATATTTAAAATAATCTATTTTAAATAATAAGGATCACAAATTTGGTTCAAATCGAAGTTAGAATGAATAAATTAATTTTAAATATAAAAAGAGCTAGAAATGGCGCGGTAGTTTGAAAAGTCAAACTTGAACTTTGACTAACCATACAGGACGCAAAATTTAACGGATTTTAGTGAAACCAAAAATATTAGAATCTATTTAAAAATATCTTTCCAACGAATCCGAAAAATCGAAATTTCATAGCGGAAATCAAAAGTTATGGCCAATTCAATATTTAGAAAGGTCGCTATGAAATTTATAAGGGCCAAAATGCTACATTTTGCAGAATAAGGAATTAGGACCCGAAACCATCTCCATTGGTTTTAGAATGTTGTTTACATATAAAAATGACTATAAGAACTTATATTTTTGAGTTTCGGAAAAATTCCACTATTTTTGGTATTTTTAAATATTAAAATATACACCTGAAAAATAGAATTTTTGCAAACGAACTCCGAATTCGACGAAACCAGTTTCTATGGATTCGGAATATTAAATTAAGGTTAAATTATAAAATTTATAATTTTTGGAATTATTTTGTGGCCTGTATAATTTTTACAGTGGAAATACAGCCTATTTTCAGACTTCGGAAATTTATAATAAATTCATACAGAATCGGAAAATTACGAAATCAGGTTTGTTGGGTTTGTAATGACCTGAAATAATTATGTTTAAAAATTTATTAATTTTGAAATTCGCATGTATTTATAATAATTTCTGAATTGAAGAAAACAGTCGAAAATTGAGTAATTGGGCACGTAATGATATTTGGGCCCAAACCAAAATTAAACCCATGGTATATATTATCTTTTTTCTGAGATTTAGGGCTGAAATTCGAAATGTACAGCAGCCACTTCTATTTTCCATCGTTTTTCTCAATTTTCATGGCGGCTCTCTCTTCCTCTAAAATTTATCGAAAATAAAATCTCTTCAAACCATAGCAAATTATATGTCCTCTCGAAGGTCTCGACGATACGAAGCTAATGGTGTAGTCGGTTTTGTCAAACAGCGCTCGGATTCGCCGGAATCTCGTCTTAAAGCTCGCTGTTTTCGAAATTCAGAAGCTCAAAACGTAAATCAAGAAATTCCCGTGAATCGAGGAAGAATTAGACGAAGTCACGAACACGGAAGTTCTTCGTCTACGTGAGGTGGAGGTTCTCGCCAAATTTCAGGCAGTTTGGAGGTGTGAGGCGGCCTGTGGGACCCGCGAGGCGAAATCCTTTCTAGGCGATTTCCCGATGATCGGAGAAGCTTTAGGGGCGGCTCTTTCTGGTGGTGGTGCGTCTCGCCAAGACGAAGACATTGGCGGTGGTCCCGTGGCGTCAGGTGGCCCGAGGCAGCGGCAAAGTGCGGTCAAAGTTCGGCAGTGAACAGTGTTTTTCGGTCAATGGGCTGAGGGTATTTTCTATTTTATTTTTAAATTATTTAATTAATTTCCAGAACTTTAAAATTGCATAACTCACTCATACGAAGTCGAAAATCGACGATTTCAGGTGCGTTGGGATCGTGGCGACGAGATGGACGCGTGGACACTAATTTTGTCCAATTCTGAGACGGTGAAATTTTTAGGTATTTTCACGAATATTAATTAATTATTTAATTACCCGATCTTTAAAAATTCATAACTCTTTCATACGAGGTCCGTTTGACGAACCGTAAATTGCGTTGGAATCACAAAATTAAGAGCTTCGCGATGGCGCAGACCGCAGCTGAAAAGGAGACAGTAAAATTTTGGCCAAAAATTCAAGGTGAGAGTTCACTTCTATTTTAATTAATTTAATTTAATTCATACTATGCGATGTGAACCTGCTATGAACAAATGCGATGTGAATCAGCTATGACCAAACCTCTGTATGTATGCTAGATCTAATGTTGTGAGTATTCACTTTATTTAAATTAATTATAGATCTATTATTTGATGTATGAAGTATGATGTTTGAATTGTATGGTTGATGTTTTGAATGATTAGAAATAGTAGATCTGAAATTTAGCATCGATGAATTTATTTGCTGTTGTTATGTTTCATGGAAAAATAAGATTAGCGATGTGTGTATGACATGAAAACTTGAATCACTATAGAGGTAGGAAATTTAAGTTGGACGATGTTAATATGACATGAAACAAAAGTTAGAGATTTTATTGTTTTTATAAAAAGATTATATTTTTATTGATTATATAAAAAGTTATATATTTTGTTGTTATAAACAAAAGACCACATTTTTATTGCAAACATATAAAAGTATATGTTTTGTTGATTTAATTAGATGGATAGATTTTACATTTGAAATTTGTAAATATAGTTGCAATGAAAAACGGTGTTTAATTTTACATTAGAAATATGTAAATATGAAAATGCATTGATATGAAGAATAACATTTTTGTCATGTGATAAATATAAAATGCACTGTAAGGAAAATAACATTTTTGTTTAAATGTTAAAAATAGAAATTTCATCATATGAAATTATTCACCGTATGATGATTGACATTTTTTGTCAATGTTTATATAAGAAAATAAACACCGTATGATGATTGACATTTTTTGTCAATGTTTATATAAGAAAATAAACACCGTATGATGATTGACATTTTTTGTCAATGTTTATATAAGAAAATAAACACCGTATGATGATTGACATTTTTTGTCAATGTTTATATAAGAAAATAAACACCGTATGTTGATTGACATTTTTGTCAATATTTTAAAATAGAATTTGTCGCCATTTGAGATAAGTATATTTTTGTTCATTTACAAAATAGAATTGGCCGCTATATGTAATGAACTAATATTTTGTTCATTATCAAAATAAGAAAACATCGTATGTAAGTGAATATATTTTGTTCATTATCAAAATAAAGAGTACCGTATGTTGAATGAACAAATTTGCGTTATTTTAAAATAAAGAGCACCGTATGTTGAATGAACAAATTTGTGTCAAAATAGAAATTTGCATTGCATAAAATGATATTTTGTCATGTTAGAAAAATAGAAATTTGCATTGCATAAAATAGTATTTTGTCATGATAGAAAAATAGAAATTTGCTTTGCATAAAATAGTATTTTGTCATGTTAGAATAAGTAAATAATGCATTGTATGTAAAATAATGCATTGTATGTATAACATAGTATTTGTCCAAGTTAGAAAATAATGCATTGTATGTAAAATATGAAAATAATGCATTGTATGTGAATAGTATTTTTGTCATTTTTATTTAATGTTTAACATATAAGTTTGCATTGTATGTTAAATAACATTTTTGGTCATGTTATAAAAATATAAGTTTGCATTGTATGTTAAATAACATTTTTGGTCATGTTATAAAAATATAAGTTTGCATTGTATGTTAAATAACATTTTTGGGCATGTTATAAAAATATAAATTTGCATCGTATGATAAAATAGCATTTTGTAAAAAATGAAAATATTTACCGTATGATTGATGGATACTTATTTTGTTAAATACGAAAATGTCACCGTATGATTCATTAACATTATTTTTAATGTTATGTACTAAGAAAATGTCACCGTATGAGATTAACATTCATTTGTGTTAATATTAGAATTATAAAAAAAAATATCACCGTATGTTGAATGGAAATTTTTTTGTTAATGTTATATAGAAAATTTCACCATATGATAATTTAACATTTTTGTCTGTATTAAAAATATAGAAAATGCATTGTATGATTCATTAACATTTATTTCTAATGTAAATGGAATGGAAAATAAAAGAGAAAAACTCACTATATGGTTCATTAACATTTATTGTATGTACATGTAACATTATTTTAAATGTTAATAAAAAGAGTATTTCTATCGTAGGAAGAGTACATTATTTTTAATGTTAAAAATAAGTAATTTACAATGCATGGGAAATCGACATTAGTTATAATGGTAATTTAAAGAGGATTAACTGTAGGAAAGAGATTACATTTTATTTATGCATTATATTATAAGAATAACACCATTGTATGATATTAACATTTTAATGTTAATGTTAAAAAGAAAATAACACTGTATGTAGTTAACATTATTTTTAATGTTAATATAAGAGAAAATTTCATCGTATGTCAAGTTAACATTTAATCTTAATGTTAACACATAAGAATTTATACCGTATGGTATTAACATTATTTTATAATGTATATAAAAAGAGAATTCACCCCGTAGGAAGAATTAACATTATTTATAATGTTAAATAAAAGAAAAGAAACTGTATGTAAGGTTTAACATTATTTATAATGTTAAATAAAAGAAAAGAAACTGTATGTAAGGTTTAACATTATTTATAATGTTAAATAAAAGAAAAGAAACTGTATGTAAGGTTTAACATTATTTATAATGTTAAATAAAAGAAATGAAACGTATGCAAGAATAACATTATTTATAATGTTAAATGAAAGACAAGGAACTGTATTGGAACATTAACATTATTTATAATGTAGGTAAAAGGGAACTTGCACCATAGGAAAATGTTCATTGTTCATAATGAAATTGGAAAAGATATATATAAAGAAATGAATGGGATGGCACATTATAATTTACATTCTTAAATGAAAATTATAAAGTATAAAATAAATAATAATGAATTAAAAAGGGAAGAATTATCGTCTAATCCTAAACTACATTGTCAGGTAAGTAGAAAGGTGAAAGTTAAGAGAAACGTAAGCTGCACGTAGGGACGACAAACTAAACGAATTATATATATATATATATAATTAAAATAACGATATGAAATATGTTTTTCTCAAAATATATGAATGCGAGATTATTTGGAAAGTCCGGGTTAATCCCATTCCAAATGATCGTACGATTCCAAGAATTCAAGTATGAAGACGGCGCATGAAGACCGTAAATCTCCCCTCGAATGGACAACGATCAAGACTCTGAATTGGTTTGCTCCCAATTCAAGGGTCGGGGTAATTGCCCAAACGTACGTGTTGATTTCACGGGTTTGACCCTAGTTCAGACCTAGAGCATGGGTATAAATGGATAGTGTGTCTGACATCGTACCCCACAAAATATTATGTTGTTGATATTCAGTTAATATATAAACGATTGGTGGTAGAGAATTTATTCTCTACTTAACACCCGTTTATATAGTGACGGAAGATCAATAGTACGGTATGGAGTGACGGTGTGGCATACTAAGATGCAATGATCAGGGTTTCTTGTTGAAAAGCAGAACCTTGTGGTAAGAAGAACATGACTTCACGAGCCTCACAAACCGGTAGAGTCTAAAAAGGGGGAAGGGAACGCAGGGAAAGTAGCACGTTTCTTTCTAGTTAGTAGTCATTTTACTTTTGGAGGATGATGAAATGAGGCGCCTCGGATAGGTCCTATAGGACCGGGGAACGTGTACTTAGGAATAACTAATCCTCTAAGCTGTATGTGAGGACCGGCCCTGCCATTTCCAAGGGTTAACTGCGGGTAATCCTGAGGCATTAACTAGAGTGTCTCGAATCGGTAAGGAGTCCTCCCTAGCCTGGACTCATGATGGAAACCCAAATTTCCAATACGACCCCGACGGATTTGATTGTATTACTAGTATTGGAGGCATAATATATGGTACCTATGCTTCCTAGGATTAATACATTGCTTTGAATTGTTTTAAAACATATACACCCTAATAATAGTATTAGTTTCGTATTTGGCGTATTTAGCATGTTTAACCACCATAAGGTAAAACTCTATCCTCTTGGTGTGCGTTGCATTGTGTGATGGGACCTGAGTCTTATGGTGGTTCCATTTTTCAAAAGACATTGCGTTGTTGACGGCTTATTTAATCATTTATTATGACACTGTAGTTATGCACGGCAATCCATTGGTACAACCCATTCCGCGCTAGCGGCGTGGTCTTTGGATTTGCCTTATTAGTACGAGTAAATCTATTTAAGAATTCTCACACCAGTCCCACGACTGACCCATAGTTTGTTTCACCTTTTTGCAAACTTGGGTGCCCTCTCTTCTACACGGGCAGCCAAGTAGACAGGTTCATTCTTTGCTTGGAGCTTTTCTTTGTAGCTGCTTATTTTCTCTCTCTTGGATTCTGCTTGGGATAAGAGGTGATGACTTGGAGCTTGAAGACTTTTTGTTTCTATTGGCATCTTTTCTTTTCTTTTTAGACATCAAACTTATTTCTTTTCTGCAAACTTGTTGTAATAATCTTAGTTCTGTGACTGTGGAATTTCTGTGATTGATGACATTATATTTTTCCGCTGCTATAATGTTATTACTCTATGAATCTCCTTCGCTATATTGTATCTGTGTTCTGTTTTATTGTATTTATGTTGTATTCCAAAAATGATTTCTCCTGCTTTCACTTGTGGAAGTTTGGGGTCGTCACAGTTGGTATCAGAGCTTTGGTTTACAAAGTGGAGTACAACATATCTATAATAATTCGTTTACATAGAATCACTATATTCTATGGCGAACAGTTCATGAGATACATAATAGCCAGTCACTTTATCGTCATCTTTTCATTCATCCTTCGATCTTTTAGAATCACCTTTTCTGTTGTTTTGACTCTTTCCTTGATCATACGTTCGAAGAAGACTAAGAGAAGTGGCGATGCTCAATTGGCACATGTGTACGAAGGAGCGAAAGGACCAACTTCTTCGGTAGAAAGCCTGATGTTATAGGCGGTACTATTTCTGTTTAAAACGTTTCAACATTCTCTGTGTTTATTCTTCCTCTTTTCCTCTTCTATTTTTCTTTTCCCTTTTCGGGGACGAAAAGTTTTTTTAAGTGGGGGAGACTGTAACGACCCTGAATTTTGGGGCCAAGTTAAAATTTATTTTAAGTGATTTTAAATGAGTTTTGATATTTAAAATAATCTATTTTAAATAATAAGGATCACAAATTTGGTTCAAATCGAAGTTAGAATGAATAAATTAATTTTAAATATAAAAAGAGCTAGAAATGGCGCGGTAGTTTGAAAAGTCAAACTTGAACTTTGACTAACCATACAGGACGCAAAATTTAACGGATTTTAGTGAAACCAAAAATATTAGAATCTATTTAAAAATATCTTTCCAACGAATCCGAAAAATCGAAATTTCATAGCGGAAATCAAAAGTTATGGCCCATTCAATATTTAGAAAGGTCTCTATGAAATTTATAAGGGCCAAAATGCTACATTTTGCAGAATAAGGAATTAGGACCCGAAACCATCTCCATTGGTTTTAGAATGTTGTTTACATATAAAAATGACTATAAGAACTTATATTTTTGACTTTCGGAAAAATTCCACTATTTTTGGTATTTTTAAATATTAAAATATACACCTGAAAAATAGAATTTTTGCAAACGAACTCCGAATTCGACGAAACCAGTTTCTATGGATTCGGAATATTAAATTAAGGTTAAATTATAAAATTTATAATTTTTGGAATTATTTTGTGGCCTGTATAATTTTTACAGTGGAAATACAGCCTATTTTCAAACTTCGGAAATTTATAATAAATTCATACGGAATCGGAAAATTACGAAATCAGGTTCGTTGGGTTCGTAATGACCTGAAATAATTATGTTTAAAAATTTATTAATTTTGAAATTCGCATGTATTTATAATAATTTCTGAATTGAAGAAAACAGTCGAAAATTGAGTAATTGGGCACGTAATGATATTTGGGCCCAAACCAAAATTAAACCCATGGTATATATTATCTTTTTTCTGAGATTTAGGGCTGAAATTCGAAATGTACAGCAGCCACTTCTATTTTCCATCGTTTTTCTAAATTTCCATGGCGGCTCTCTCTTCCTCTAAAATTTATCGAAAATAAAATCTCTTCAAACCATAGCAAAATATATGTCCTCTCGAAGGTCTCGACGATACGAAGCTAATGGTGTAGTCGGTTTTGTCAAACAGCGCTCGGATTCGCCGGAATCTCGTCTTAAAGCTCGCTGTTTTCGAAATTCAGAAGCTCAAAACGTAAATCAAGAAATTCCCGTGAATCGAGGAAGAATTAGACGAAGTCACGAACACGGAAGTTCTTCGTCTACGTGAGGTGGAGGTGCTCGCCAAATTTCAGGCAGTTTGGAGGTGTGGGGCGGCCTGTGGGACCCGCGAGGCGAAATCCTTTCTAGGCGATTTCCCGATGATCGGAGAAGCTTTAGGGGCGGCTCTTTCTGGTGGTGGTGCGTCTCGCCAAGACGAAGACATTGGCGGTGGTCCCGTGGCGTCAGGTGGCCCGAGGCAGCGGCAAAGTGCGGTCAAAGTTCGGCAGTGAACAGTGTTTTTCGGTCAATGGGCTGAGGGTATTTTCTATTTTATTTTTAAATTATTTAATTAATTTCCAGAACTTTAAAATTGCATAACTCACTCATACGAAGTCGAAAATCGACGATTTCAGGTGCGTTGGGATCGTGGCGACGAGATGGACGCGTGGACACTAATTTTGTCCAATTCTGAGACGGTGAAATTTTTAGGTATTTTCACGAATATTAATTAATTATTTAATTACCCGATCTTTAAAAATTCATAACTCTTTCATACGAGGTCCGTTTGACGAACCGTAAATTGCGTTGGAATAACAAAATTAAGAGCTTCACGATGGCGCAGACCGCAGCTGAAAAGGAGACAGTAAAATTTTGGCCAAAAATTCAAGGTGAGAGTTCACTTCTATTTTAATTAATTTAATTTAATTCATACAATGCGATGTGAACCTGCTATGAACAAATGCGATGTGAATCAGCTATGACCAAACCTCTGTATGTATGCTAGATCTAATGTTGTGAGTATTCACTTTATTTAAATTAATTATAGATCTATTATTTGATGTATGAAGTATGATGTTTGAATTGTATGGTTGATGTTTTGAATGATTAGAAATAGTAGATCTGAAATTTAGCATCGATGAATTTATTTGCTGTTGTTATGTTTCATGGAAAAATAAGATTAGCGATGTGTGTATGACATGAAAACTTGAATCACTATAGAGGTAGGAAATTTAAGTTGGACGATGTTAATATGACATGAAACAAAAGTTAGAGATTTTATTGTTTTTATAAAAAGATTATATTTTTATTGATTATATAAAAAGTTATATATTTTGTTGTTATAAACAAAAGACCACATTTTTATTGCAAACATATAAAAGTATATGTTTTGTTGATTTAATAAGATGGATAGATTTTACATTTGAAATTTGTAAATATAGTTGCAATGAAAAACGGTGTTTAATTTTACATTAGAAATATGTAAATATGAAAATGCATTGATATGAAGAATAACATTTTTGTCATGTGATAAATATAAAATGCACTGTAAGGAAAATAACATTTTTGTTTAAATGTTAAAAATAGAAATTTCATCATATGAAATTATTCACCGTATGATGATTGACATTTTTTGTCAATGTTTATATAAGAAAATAAACACCGTATGATGATTGACATTTTTTGTCAATGTTTATATAAGAAAATAAACACCGTATGATGATTGACATTTTTTGTCAATGTTTATATAAGAAAATAAACACCGTATGATGATTGACATTTTTTGTCAATGTTTATATAAGAAAATAAACACCGTATGTTGATTGACATTTTTGTCAATATTTTAAAATAGAATTTGTCGCCATTTGAGATAAGTATATTTTTGTTCATTTACAAAATAGAATTGGCCGCTATATGTAATGAACTAATATTTTGTTCATTATCAAAATAAGAAAACATCGTATGTAAGTGAATATATTTTGTTCATTATCAAAATAAAGAGTACCGTATGTTGAATGAACAAATTTGTGTTATTTTTAAATAAAGAGCACCGTATGTTGAATGAACAAATTTGTGTCAAAATAGAAATTTGCATTGCATAAAATGATATTTTGTCATGTTAGAAAAATAGAAATTTGCATTGCATAAAATAGTATTTTGTCATGATAGAAAAATAGAAATTTGCTTTGCATAAAATAGTATTTTGTCATGTTAGAATAAGTAAATAATGCATTGTATGTAAAATAATGCATTGTATGTATAGCATAGTATTTGTCCAAGTTAGAAAATAATGCATTGTATGTAAAATATGAAAATAATGCATTGTATGTGAATAGTATTTTTGTCATTTTTATTTAATGTTTAACATATAAGTTTGCATTGTATGTTAAATAACATTTTTGGTCATGTTATAAAAATATAAGTTTGCATTGTATGTTAAATAACATTTTTGGTCATGTTATAAAAATATAAGTTTGCATTGTATGTTAAATAACATTTTTGGGCATGTTATAAAAATATAAATTTGCATCGTATGATAAAATAGCATTTTGTAAAAAATGAAAATATTTACCGTATGATTGATGGATACTTATTTTGTTAAATATGAAAATGTCACCGTATGATTCATTAACATTATTTTTAATGTTATGTACTAAGAAAATGTCACCGTATGAGATTAACATTCATTTGTGTTAATATTAGAATTATATAAAAAAAAATCACCGTATATTGAATGGAAATTTTTTTGTTAATGTTATATAGAAAATTTCACCATATGATAATTTAACATTTTTGTCTGTATTAAAAATATAGAAAATGCATTGTATGATTCATTAACATTTATTTCTAATGTAAATGGAATGGAAAATAAAAGAGAAAAACTCACTATATGGTTCATTAACATTTATTGTATGTACATGTAACATTATTTTAAATGTTAATAAAAAGAGTATTTCTATCGTAGGAAGAGTACATTATTTTTAATGTTAAAAATAAGTAATTTACAATGCATGGGAAATCGACATTAGTTATAATGGTAATTTAAAGAGGATTAACTGTAGGAAAGAGATTACACTTTATTTATGCATTATATTATAAGAATAACACCATTGTATGATATTAACATTTTAATGTTAATGTTAAAAAGAAAATAACACTGTATGTAGTTAACATTATTTTTAATGTTAATATAAGAGAAAATTTCATCGTATGTCAAGTTAACATTTAATCTTAATGTTAACACATAAGAATTTATACCGTATGGTATTAACATTATTTTATAATGTATATAAAAAGAGAATTCACCCCGTAGGAAGAATTAACATTATTTATAATGTTAAATAAAAGAAAAGAAACTGTATGTAAGGTTTAACATTATTTATAATGTTAAATAAAAGAAAAGAAACTGTATGTAAGGTTTAACATTATTTATAATGTTAAATAAAAGAAAAGAAACTATATGTAAGGTTTAACATTATTTATAATGTTAAATAAAAGAAAAGAAACTGTATGTAAGGTTTAACATTATTTATAATGTTAAATAAAAGAAAAGAAACTGTATGTAAGGTTTAACATTATTTATAATGTTAAATAAAAGAAAAGAAACTGTATGTAAGGTTTAACATTATTTATAATGTTAAATAAAAGAAATGAAACGTATGCAAGAATAACATTATTTATAATGTTAAATGAAAGATAAGGAACTGTATTGGAACATTAACATTATTTATAATGTAGGTAAAAGGGAACTTGCACCATAGGAAAATGTTCGTTGTTCATAATGAAATTGGAAAAGATATATATAAAGAAATGAATGGGATGGCACATTATAATTTACATTCTTAAATGAAAAGTATAAAGTATAAAATAAATAATAATGAATTAAAAAGGGAAGAATTATCGTCTAATCCTAAACTACATTGTCAGGTAAGTAGAAAGGTGAAAGTTAAGAGAAACGTAAGCTGCTCGTAGGGACGACAAACTAAACGAATTATATATATATATATATATATATATATATATATATATAAAATTAAAATAACGATATGAAATATGTTTTTCTCAAAATATATGAATGCGAGATTATTTGGAAAGTCCGGGTTAATCCCATTCCAAATGATCGTACGATTCCAAGAATTCAAGTATGAAGACGGCGCATGAAGACCGTAAATCTCCCCTCGAATGGACAACGATCAAGACTCTGAATTGGTTTGCTCCCAATTCAAGGGTCGGGGTAATTGCCCAAACGTACGTGTTGATTTCACGGGTTTGACCCTAGTTCAGACCTAGAGCATGGGTATAAATGGATAGTGTGTCTGACATCGTACCCCACAAAATATTATGTTGTTGATATTCAGTTAATATATAAACGATTGGTGGTAGAGAATTTATTCTCTACTTAACACCCGTTTATATAGTGACGGAAGATCAATAGTACGGTATGGAGTGACGGTGTGGCATACTAAGATGCAATGATCAGGGTTTCTTGTTGAAAAGCAGAACCTTGTGGTATGAAGAACATGACTTCACGAGCCTCACAAACCGGTAGAGTCTAAAAAGGGGGAAGGGAACACAGGGAAAGTAGCACGTTTCTTTCTAGTTAGTAGTCATTTTACTTTTGGAGGATGATGAAATGAGGCGCCTCGGATAGGTCCTATAGGACCGGGGGACGTGTACTTAGGAATAACTAATCCTCTAAGCTGTATGTGAGGACCGGCCCTGCCATTTCCAAGGGTTAACTACGGGTAATCCTGAGGCATTAACTAGAGTGTCTCGAATCGGTAAGGAGTCCTCCCTAGCCTGGACTCATGATGGAAACCCAAATTTCCAATACGACCCCGACGGATTTGATTGTATTACTAGTATTGGAGGCATAATATATGGTACCTATGCTTCCTAGGATTAATACATTGCTTTGAATTGTTTTAAAACATATACACCCTAATAATAGTATTAGTTTCGTATTTGGCGTATTTAGCATGTTTAACCACCATAAGGTAAAACTCTATCCTCTTGGTGTGCGTTGCATTGTGTGATGGGACCTGAGTCTTATGGTGGTTCCATTTTTCAAAAGACATTGCGTTGTTGACGACTTATTTAATCATTTATTATGACACTGTAGTTATGCACGGCAATCCATTGGTACAACCCGTTCCGCGCTAGCGGCGTGGTCTTTGGATTTGCCTTATTAGTACGAGTAAATCTATTTAAGAATTCTCACACCAGTCCCACGACTGACCCATAGTTTGTTTCACCTTTTTGCAAACTTGGGTGCCCTCTCTTCTACACGGGCAGCCAAGTAGACAGGTTCATTCTTTGCTTGGAGCTTTTCTTTGTAGCTGCTTATTTTCTCTCTCTTGGATTCTGCTTGGGATAAGAGGTGATGACTTGGAGCTTGAAGACTTTTTGTTTCTATTGGCATCTTTTCTTTTCTTTTTAGACATCAAACTTATTTCTTTTCTGCAAACTTGTTGTAATAATCTTAGTTCTGTGACTATGGAATTTCTGTGATTGATGACATTATATTTTTCCGCTGCTATAATGTTATTACTCTATGAATCTCCTTTGCTATATTGTATCTGTGTTCTGTTTTATTGTATTTATGTTGTATTCCAAAAATGATTTCTCCTGCTTTCACTTGTGGAAGTTTGGGGTCGTCACACAGGGCTTAGTAGCCCCCGACACTGTTTATTTGTACAAACCATAGTTGTTTGTTTGTTTGGATTGTATTATGGGAAAATTGACTGTATTGTGGTTATTGATTGTATTGTGGTTTTGTTGATTGGATTGATTATTGTGTATGGCGCAAGCCAGTATCAGGAGAGGGGTAATGCTAGACATTACTCCAGTTATAATATTGCGCCGTTATAATGCCAAAATTTTCTAGAAAAAAAATGTGTTGGTTAAAAATAACATTTTTAATGTGTAAATAAGCTACATAAAATATTCATGTGTTGAATAAAATGTTTGAACAATAAAAATATCATTTTTATTGAATGTATGGACTATATAAAATAGTCAAGTGTTGAAATAAATATTTTAACATTAAAAATATAATTTTTAACGTATATGTAAACAACATAAAATTCTCCTGAAATGAAAATAAATACTCATTTACAATTGAACGATTTGTTTATGTACACCCATTTAACTGACATTGATTGAGACGATAATTTTACACATCGCTCAACTGCACAAATAATATTCCGTATTTGTTGGTTGAAACCCCACACGAGTATTGGGATGATGTTTGGCGTACACAAATCCCAATTGTTTAGTGGTATGTCAATTGACTGGTTGACAGGCTGTAGTGAGCGTTAATTATTTATACTTAATGCTTATTCAGTTGGGTAATGCACTCTGGATAATGGATGATTGTTTATCATTATTGTGTTGTACATCAGTTATACGAAATCCATATAACAAAAATTATATGGTAATTGACTGGGTTTGTTTCAATTTAGAAAGAACGGATATTTTAAAATAATATTTAATAAAGGACTAAAACGTGAATTTGATGTCTGATTTTGGATGGACATGAAAATATTGAAATATGTGAAGCCGAGTTGATTAGATTTACGCCATTTTAACGCGAACAATATTTATATCGATTTTATTCATTTTATAATGAATATCGAAAAGGAAAAGATTTCAAAATCTGATATTTTGAAAATATTATCATTTAAATATTATAATTATAAAGAGTATTCAATTTTAATTTAAAATTGAAGTGAAAGTGGGAATCATTTTTAAAAACCATTTTTAACGATATATATATTTATATGTGTATATATATATATTATATATTAATGGCTTGAATAGAACGCGCTGCACCGCGATCGTTCGCTAATTTCGACCATTGACTTCGAATTGACATTACGGGAGATCCGACCGTCGGATCCTCCTAAATCCGGAACCATTGGGTTCATATCGGAAAGAGCTTTCCAATGAATATAAGAGATTTGAAATCTAACGATTGATTTGGAATTATGTCCAAATCAAATTTGAAAAAGGTCGTTATGGATGCAGCTTGGTGGCCGTTATTGGAAACCGACTGTACGGGCCTTGATAAAATTATTAAAAATGTTAACATTTGCGTAAAATCATAATAAATGATTTGGAAAGAACTGGGATGAAAAATTCCACGTTTGTAAAGATAAAATATATTTTTATCAAAATGAACTAGTTATTAACTAGAAAGATAATCCAACGTTTTTAAATAAAAAAATTGGATTTGTGAATGGTTTTAATCTAACCAGAATTTTCCCATGTATGAATTAGAATGGATTTAAATGGAGATAATCTTCAAAATATTTCGATATTGGATTCTGTGACTATACGGATATTGTGAAGGAATTTGGAAGATAAATATATATCGTTATTCCACATATGATATATGTTGGTTTCAGAATTTGATATTGAGTATAAGCCGATATAATTTCTATTTAGAGCCTTATATTTAATATCGAAGTGAATTTTGGGTTTGTCGTGAATGGTGTCTTCAGTAACACTGTTCTTAAAGCCCGTGTTAAAAGAATAAATCTTTTGATTAAGATTATTAGAGTTTCCAGTTATATTTAGTAATTGCAATAAAAATGGAATGTAAATTGGGTTTATTGTGAACTGTGTTTTTAACGACATTCGTTCTTTAACCCGATTAACAGTGAAATGTAATTTGAAATATATATATATAAATCTTTTATTAAAATTTAATGGAAATTTTCCAAAGTAAAGTTTTCCAATTTAATATATTAAATTGGAATTGAATGGAATTCAATTTGATAATAATCGAAGTGAGCTTCTGTGGAGGAAGACTGTTAATATACATGGAATTTAAAAGGCTTTGCCACTATTCCATTTATATTATTAGTCGGATATGGAAATTGATATCGATTATATATTGATCTGTTTTCCCTGAAGATTCCATGGTTACTGGAATGTGATTTTGGGTTTATCGTGAATTGTGTTTTAAATGACATTGGTTCTTTAACCCAGTCAAACACAGGGTTATATGTCTAACATTGTATTTCGAACCATATTGTTGATCTCTGCTAAATATATATATATATATATATATATATCTGTTTGGTGACGGAGAATTTATTCTCTTGCTTAATACCCTTCTCCGAGACGTAGGAGCTTAGAGGCTATATATTAGTAAAAATCAGTGGTACGGTATAGATTGTCGATGTGGCATGTTTGTGTTTCCAAAGTTAAATAATCATTAAATAATGATTGTTGGAAGAATAAAACTAAGTAGAGTGTTAATGAATCTTTAAATAGATTGAAATGAGAATGTGGTAATTTAAGTTATCAAATTTTGGAAATTATCGAGAATAGAGTTCCACCAGTTTTACTCTAGATGATAGTTAAATCTTTAATTAGATTTGAACGTGAAATGGTAATTAAATTTACTGATAATACGGTGGTGTTAGATATGGAGTATTACAAGTTTCACTCCATGGGATGAATAGGCTGGGATTGGAAATCTAAATAAAAGATTACTTCGGTAAGGCTCAATGATTCCGACTAGTTGATAAACCTTAATTTGATTTAGAAATGATATCCAATGAAGATTAAAGAATAAATTTCAAAGAATTTATCTTTGATAAAATTAATGGGAACCTTTCCCTAAAGAAGTGAATATTTGAATAAAATACAAAATTTATTGCACTTGGTTATTGATTATAAAATACAAAATTTATTTGGAAAGACTGGGTTTATCCCATTATGAATAACTGATACGACGACTATAAGTCAACATGAAGACGGTGGTTGAAGACCGGAGTTCTTTGCATCGTTTGGATGATTACCAATGTCTTGATTAGGCCGTACACCCAAGACAAGTTAATAAGTGGTAATCGTCCAGACGTACTTGGAGATTGACCGGATATGTGAGGACCTCTCTCCCGTATTGGACATATGGGATGAGGAATAAGGTGCCTCCGGTTTCGTTCAGACCCAGAACGGACTTGTAAATGGATGTGTGTGTGACATTGGATTTCATTCTGTGTCGATTGATTTCTATTAAATATATACATATATATATATATATATGTTTGGTGGTAGAGAATTTATTCTCTTGTTTGACACCCTTCTCTGAGACGTCGAGCTTAGAGGTTATATATTGATAAACCTCAGTTGCATGGCATGAATTGTCAGTGTGGCATGCTGAGATGCAAATGATCTTGAAAAGGAAAGTCTTGTAGTTGATGATCAAAGCACGGCTTTAAATAGCATAGCTTTGTGTATAATGTTAATTCACGAGCCTCACACCCGTTATGAGTCAAAAACGGGATCAAGACCACAGGGAGTGCATGTGTTTCTTTGTAGCTAGATGTGGTGTCATGGTATGGAGCCCAGGCATTTTTACTTATGTGGATGATGGATTGTGAGACACCTCAGTTTGTGAAACACCCCACCTCCGTTAAGGTCACTCACAAAAGGAATGCCTTAATTTCAGTGGAGCATTATAGGTAAAAGATGCAGATAAATTACAAGACAGACAATTAAAGCAGCGACAAATAAATAAAACTTTATTTCATTGATAAACAACTTGTACAAAGATTGTTTTACATTACCAAAGTATCCTATCTTGTTTAAAAAAGTAAAGAAGAATAAAATGATTTCCCCAAATGAAGCATGAGCCTGCCAAAGCAGTAGAAGAGAGAGTCCAAGGCAACACGTCAAAGAGTCTTCAAGCTTGGAAAGATTTAACGATCCAAACAAAGCTGAGCTTTTCGCTCCCTGACTAACTGGAGGGGGGGGGGGGGGAGGGAGGAAGAAAAGAGGCGAAAGCAAAACTAGGTCAGACATAAAGTCTGGTAAGTCCAGTGATTCTTAGTATTTAAACGAGGAAAAGGGTCATGACATGAATAAACTAAATATAAGACTAAACCATAGTAACAAGATAATATGGGATAAGCATGGGATATGGCAAGATAAACTGAATGTACCGATAAACTGAATGTAATGATAAACTGAATGCGCTTCTACTCCTTCTCTGCTTCGCAACTACCCTATTTATACTGACTTCTATATCTCTGCACTACCTAACTGGTGTCCAAACTAGTAATTTATGATCATATGATAGCGTGATCCCAATCCCCGTATTTGCGGTTGCCTTCAGGTGTACATCTATTATGGGGATTCCGTTTATTACCTAGATCTAGTCTAGGGTTTACTATCGAGCGCTTACCAGATTCGACCAGGGTTTACGCTACCCAGGGCCACTGTGGTTTATGCTACCTATTGAACGCTTCTCGGATTCAAGGTTTACACGACCTAGGTCCAACTAGGGATTATGCTACCTACCTGCATTAATTTTCCATGTGTTTGTGTTAGTCGGCCCTCTCTTGCGTGTAGATACTCTGTGCTGGCCCCACCATAAGGTGTATCAAGCCTTATGATTGCGACCCGACACGATTCAAGATGCACAGTGTTTAACTACTGGTACCCAGTGCCTGCTTTTTCCACTCCGAAGTACTTGCACACCCGTAAATCGTCGGAACCTACACTAATGTACCCCCTGCCGCTATTTTGACCGCTTATAATTAGCCCAGTAATCGTGCCCCACCCTGCCTAGTTTCAGGGTACCATGATACATCTATCTGGGTTACTGCTGAAATGGGTCCCCGTTACTAGGGTTTCCTGCTGGTTAAGTTTGTGGGCCTATGTATACAAATATTACCCACCAATACGAGATGTACTTAACCCTCCCACGAATTCTAGCATGTTTTCTCAATGGTTAAGTTTTGTGGGCCTATACTTACAAATATTACCCACCTACCCGACGTGTACTTAACCTTCCCACTCGTCAAGCATGTTTATTTTATAGTTAAGTTTTGTGGACCTATATTTACTAATATTACCCACCTACCCGACGTGTACTTAACCTCCTACTCGTCAAGTCGTGTTGGTTAAGTGGTTCTTGTTAACTTAACCTATCTTACTTATCATGTTGGATTGGTTAAGTGTGACTTATTAACTCAACCCCATTCATTCATCAAGTTATATTGGTTAAGTATTTCCCATTTAACTTAACCTCATTTGTTCATCAAGTTATATTGGTCAAGTGTCAATAATCAATTCAAGTTAACTCAACCCACCCACTCGTCATGTCATATTGGTTAAGTGTTTCCTTCTTGTGTTAACTTGACCCTACCTCAAAACATGTTATATTGGTTAAGTGTTGCCTTCTCGTGTTAACTTAACCCTTCACATACATCATGTTATATAATTGGTTAAGTGTTTTCCTCTTGTATTACCTAACCCCGCCACATGGCATTATATATTGGTTAAGTGTTACTTTAGTTAACTTAACCCTATCATTTGCTTAATTAGCATGTTACAATGGTTAAGTGTTCTAAATTTACTTAACCTCACCCACTTGCCTAGTTAACATGTTATTACGGTTAAGTGTTTCCTTAATTACTTAACCTCAACATTTCTAGCTTGATTTATTCATGAGCCTTAATTAATTAATTAATTAAAGCACCAACCACTCACATTAGACAGATATTGTTGTGCTTACTAGATGTGTCGGTCGGTTCCTGGCAGGTTTACACCACAACTCAGTCTAACCTCGGGTTCTTATTGGGCTCAATGCCTTAACCTCTCACATTAGATAGGTATTGTTGTGGTTACTGGACAGCCAGGCGGGTCTGGGCAGTTTTACACCACAACTCAATCTAACCTCGGGTTAGGCATATTCATATTTTCTACAATGTACACATATTTAGGACAAATTCTATATATAAATTATTCCTAATTTACTTATGCCATAATTACTTTTTTAATGTACATTATCAACACTTATTATTATGGCCCACTTTCCCTCTAAATCATGTTTATAATTTTTGGTATGTAAGTTATACCAAATTAAGTGTCACTAACTATGATTATGCTAAACATGACAATTACATGTAATTTCAAGTTATTAATCAGAATAGGCTATACCCCACCTTCCCAAACTCGCCATAATAGTCATGCCCAAAATCACTTTGTCATATATTTGGCGTTCCAAATCAATAGTTAAGCCTAATCTACATTTAATGTCCCTATTTACATTTTACACCCAATCTATATTAAATATCCAAACTTACAATTCATGTTAAAACTAGATTTAATATTTTAGTTTACAGTTTATGCCCAAAACTTGGTTTACAAGCCAATTACATACTTTGCGGCCAATTATCAATTTTACCATTTACGCCCAAGTCTAATATGCATGTAAATTATTTACGATTATAGCCAATTCAGATTATGCCATCATATTTGTTATGCCAAATTATCTTAATTAAGCTACACCCAAATTCCCGCGCCGTAATCGTACGTATAACATGATTTCACAAGTTTCTGAGTACTCATGAAATGAAACCAACAAAAGGAATAGGGGATAAGCACGAGAATTGACATAAAAGAATAGACATGCAAGAATGAACCAAATACAAAAATAATGGTTCCAATAGGTTCGATGTACATAACAGTAAATAGGAATAAACTAGACAAGTTACACCCTAAATATGAGATCCAACATAATTAAGGGAATAGGCATAGGTGATTTGGTCCAACTTAATGCCAGTTCTATGTACAACATAATAGGTTAATGGGAATAGGCATAAGCCACTAACTATAATATTTATAGGCAATTAACCACAATAATCATGTACGACTAACCACGATAGTTTCTCAATCATAGTCATAGGTAGTAGTCTCATAGTCATGAATCATAGGCAATAGTACCAAATTTATGAATCATAGTCATAGTCATGGGCAACAGTCTTATGTTCATAGTCATAGGCATAGTCTTATGTTCATAGTCATAGGCATAGTCTTATGTTCATAGTCATAGGCATAGGCATAGTCTCCTTGGTAATTAATCACAATAGTCCTGAATCAGGTCCAAAGGCAAGTACAAACATAGATTCAAATGAAAGGATCAGACATATTCTCATATCCATTTGATTTTATGTCACAAATAGATCTAGGCGTTCAAATCTAAAAAGTAACTGACTTACATTGATCAGTTTTAGAAAAAGGATAATAAGATAGCGCTGTGGTGATTTGTTATGATTCGCGTGACGTTGCTCGAAGCCGTTGAACTAGCCTCTGCTTCCCTTCTTGAAGCTTTAACTTGATTTGAATCTCCAATTTGAAAAAGAACCATAACTCGTTTTAGTGGAGAATAAGATTTATTTTAATGGTGGAGGCTTAGAATAGAGAGAAACAACATGTAGACGACTCAAAGAATTTGTGTGGAGAAACCTTAGGTCTAGGTATTCTTTTATAGGTGCAGAGAGTGTTTTAGAACCATTAGATCATCATAGAATCAATCAAGGCCATCTAGACAAGATAGATTTATCCCAGTGACTCAGCAATAGGTCAGGAATGACTTAGCAATGACTCAGCATTTGTATTAATAACTTTCTACTTTAATGTTAATGTACCAAATGTACATCTTTTCTTTTTTATTATTTATTGTCAATCAACCGAACATAAATACCTACTTAATATATATATATATATTCCCTTTACTGTATACATTTACTACCCATATATAAATATTTATTTATACATGAATAATTCTTTCTTACTTTTAATTTGTCATAAATCCAATTAGAGAAGGCCACGTAAAAAAAACAATCCTTGACAACCAAAAATGCGCAACGTATGCCACATGATGCGTACACGTCATATATATATATATATATGTATGTATATTTTTTTTTTATGTATATATATATTATATATTTATTTATTTTTATCTATCTTCCCAATTAACCATTTTCACACTAAACCACTTTTTGAACTGCGTTCACACTAAGCCACTTTTAAGCCGTTCCCCTAAAACAAAAATATGGCGCTGGCGGGGATCGAACTCTGTACCTCTTGTATGCAAGTCACATGTTCTAACCAAATGAGCTACCAAGTCTTTTGCTTACAAACCTTAGAACAATGCTAAACATTATTCTTTTCTCATTCCTTTTTTTCATGTTTTGCTGCAATATTTAATTTAAAGATATCTTCTTCAAATGGAGTCCGATTCTGGCAAACTTGGACTCTATCTCAAGCAAAATTTCGAGACGAACGCAATGGCACAACCTGTTTTACCTAATTCTTCTTTTTCAAATTAATTGTTCTTTAATTTGTGAAACTTAATGTTACAAAATTACGGGGTGTTACAGTTTGAGTCCCTATTGGCTCTAGATATTGGTCGCTACTGGCCAAGTGATAGGTCCGATAGGACTGGGAAACGTATTGTTCAGGAATAATTAATTCATTATAATTAGTGTGGACCGGCCCTGAAGATCCTAGGGTTCGCCAATGTCCAAACCCTGAGGCATTTGCTAGAGTGTCTCGAAGCTGGTGAGGATGACCCCTTGCCTCGACTCATAGATGGAAATCCAATTTCCAATACGTGACTTTTTCGGTATTAGTTGTAGAACTAGTTGGCGACATAGTATATGGTAGCTATGCCATCTATGACTAATACATTTGTGTTGAAATTGTTTTTGAATCACTATACACTTATAGTAATATCAAAATGATTTGTTTTAAACGTACCAAGCATGTTTGGCTATTATAAGGGAAAACTCTATTCTCCGGCTTGCGTTGCATTGTGTGATGGGACCGAAGTATTATTATAGTTTCATTTTTCCAAAAAGCATTGCGCTGTTTGTTTTATGCACTAGTATTCTTTGGAGAAAACCCGTTCCATTTTATACAGCGTGGTCCGATGATTTCCCACCTTTTAAATTAAAGTTTAATAACTCTTTTAGTTCTCACACCAGTTCCATGACTGACTCAGAGTTTATTGTTTCTACCAAAACTCTGGGTGCCCATATTTTCCACATAGGCAGTCGGTAGTTTTGGTTTTGCAGATGTTATTTTCCCAGGATCCTGGATTTACAGCTAGAGCTATATTCGGAAAGCTTTGTATCTGTGTATCTCTTTCAATTGTGTTATGTATTATTTTTCCTCTGCTATGTAATGTATTTTAATATCTGATATTTTTCTTATGTATATTATTTATTCATACTCTGGAATATTCTTGTATACTGATGTAAATTGCTGTAAAAACAATGAAATGTTCTATTGTTTGTCTTCTGATTTGTCATGTTCTCAACTCAATCCGGGCTTTCCCATAAGGGTGAGTTTGGGTCCTTTCACAGAACAATTTATTTTATTAAGCCCAACAACAAGGAGTATTATGACAAAAAGGAATTTCGCTCGATCTGAATCAGTCGCTAAACCAACCCAGACCGTTCGAAACGCCTGATTGTTTTGAGAACATGACAAAATAGAACGCAGACGGAGGACCATTTCATTGTATATTACAACAATGCATCATATTACAAGAATATACAGAGTGTAAACAAATAAATATTACACAGAAATATCAGAGATTACAATAAATTACATAGCAGCGGAAAATAATACAATACACAACTAGAAGGAGATATACGGATACAAAGCTTTCCGGATATCGTTCCAGCTGTAAACCAGGATCTTGTGAATATAAATCTGCAAAACCAAAACTACTAGCTGCCCGTGTCAAAATAAGGGCACCCAGAGTTTAGGTTAAAACAATAAACTCCAGGTCAGTCATGGGACTGGTGTGAGAACTAAAACAATTATTAATCTTTATTTTAAATCGTTAGGTAAATCAAGGGACCACGCCGTATAACACGGAACGGGTTTCCTCCCAAGAACACCAGTGCATAAAACAAATAGCGCAATGCTAAATAAGGAAAAATGAAGCTGTTATAAGACCCAGGTCCTATCACACAATGCAACGCAAGCCGGGGGATAGGGTTTTCCCTTATAACAGCCAAAGAATGCTTGATACGTTTAAAACAAATCATTTCATACTATTATAAGTGCATAGTGTATAAAACAACTTCAAATCATAAGTATCAATCATAGACGGCATGGGTACCATATATCATGTCGCCATACTAGTTTATACAATCAAAATCGCAAAGCCACGTATTTGGAAATTGGATTTCCATCTATGAACCGAGGCAAAAGATAGTCCTCAACCGATTCGAGACGCTCTAGCCTGTGTCTCAGGAACAGACGCAACTGCCCCTTGGATCGTTAGGACCGGTCCACCGATGTGGATTATTATGCATGAACACTACGTTTCCCGCCCTTTAGGGCGTAAATGAGCCAACGAATGTCTCCATCGGACTCGGATCGTCCGATCAAACCGAGGCGCCTCGCAACAGCAACTACCACACAGGTGAAAAGTATATAAATGTCAGGGCTGGTAGGTCACTGACACCACCCTAGCTAGAAAGAAACGCATGCCCTCCCTGATGTCCTCTCCCATTTTTGGTTCACAACCGGGGTGCGAAACTCGCGAAGCAAACGTTACACAAAGCTACGCCACGAAGGCCGAGCTTCGATCATCAACCACAAGACTTTTCTTTTCAACAGAAGCCTTGATCAATTGCCACTTAGGCATGCCACACAGGCAATTCACTCCATGCGATTGATATCCATCAATATATAACCCCTGAGCTCGTACGTCTCAGAGAAGGGCGTTAAGCAAGAGAATAAATTCTCCGCCGCCAAACAGATATATATTTAACATAAATCAATCACATGGACTAAAATCCAATGTCAGACACACAATCCATTTACAAGTTCGTTCTGGGTCTGAACGAAACCGGAGGCACCTAGTACCCCGCATATCCATCGATCTCCAAGTACGTCTGGACGATCACCAACTGTTTCCATCTTCTTGGGTGTACAGCCCAATCAAGATCATCAGTAATTATCCAAACGACGTGAAGACCTCCGGTCTTCGACCATCGTCTTCATCTTCGACTTATCGTCGTATCAGTTATTCAGAATGGGATAAACCCGGTCTTCCCGAATATCTCGCGTATATATATTATAAAAGTGTTACACAAACACAACATACGCCTCATTCCAATTCATCAGTCACTAACCGTAAATTAACAAGAGAATAATTCCCCAAATATTAACCCCGAAGGCCGAAACCAACATCAGATCAATATCCAGAAGACCATTCTGCTTAGCTAACCGACAGTTAGTTTCTAAATTTCACATTCATAGGGAAAGGTTCCCATTAATTTTATCAAAGATAAATTCTTTATATTTATTCTTTAATCTATCCTTTTGAATTTCGATTCAACTAGTCGGGATTAACGAACTTTACCGAAGTAATCATTTGTTTTAATTTCCCAATCTCAACCTATTCATCCCATGAAGTAAAACTGGTAATACTTCATATCTAACACCACGGTGTTATCGGTAAATTCAATTACCATTTCACATTCAAATCTAATTAAAGATTTAACTATCGCCTGGAGTAAAACTGGTGATACTCCATTCTCGATTATTTCAATCTAGTTAAAGATTCATTAAAACTCCACTTAGTTTTAATCTGTGACTGGGTTAAAGAATCAGTGTCATTTAAAACACGGTTCACGATAAACCCAAAACCACATTCCATTAATTACCGGGTTAAAGAACGAGTGTTATTTAAAACACTGTCCACGATAAACCCAAAAATCAATATCAATTCAATTTCAATTAAATATTATTTAATTGGTACACTTCATTAAATCTAAATAAAAAGATTTAATCTATTCTCAACTGGGTTCAAGAACAGTGTTGGTCAAGACACCATTCACGACAAACCCAAATCACATTTGATATTAGATACAAGGCTCTGAATAGAAAATATCCCGGCTTATATTCAATATCAAATTCTATGACCAACAAATACCGTATTGGAAATAATGATATATATATCTATATCTTTCAAATTTCCATAACAACATCTGTATAATCACGAAATCCAACATCGAAATATTCCGAAGACAATTTCGATTCAAATCCATTCCAATGCAATCATTGGAAATTCTGGTTATTTTCAAAACCATTTCAAATTCAATTTATTTATTTAAAAATAAATAGAATTATAATTCTAGTTCAAAACTGGTTTATTTCGGTAAAAATCTATTTTTATCTTTTCAAATATGGAGTTTTTCATCCCAATTTTTCCTAAATCATTTCTTATGATTTTACATAAATTATTACTATTTTTAATAATTTTATCAAGGCCCGTACAGTCGATTTCCACCAATGGCCATCGAACTGCACTTACAACGACCTTTTTCAAATTTGATTTGGACATAATTCAAAATCCAACTGTTAGATTTCTCATTTCTAATATTCATTAGAAAGCTCTTTTCGATACGAACCTAACGGTTCCGGTTTTAGGAGAATCCAACGGTCGGATCTCCCGTAATATCCGTTCGAAGTTAATGGTCGAAATTCGCGAACTGCCGCGGCGCGTTCTATTCAGGCCATTATATTATATATATATAATATATATAATATATACTTCGTCGATTTCAATTCAAAACGTTCTTTATAAATCATTTTAAATTCGTTTTCAAAACGGTTTCAACTTCATATTCAATTTCAAATCAAAATTGAATATTCCAATATAAATTCGTTTTAAATTCATTTCAAATCGATTTCAATTCAAATTGATTTCTAATTCAATTTCAGTTCGTTTTTAATTCAATTCAATTTCAATTCGAATTCATTTATATTCAATTTAAATTCGAATTCATTTATACTCTATTTCAATTCGAATTTCAATTCTTTTCAAAATATCAGATTTTGAAATAACTTTCGATATTCATTATAGAATGAATAAAATCGATATAAATATCGTCCATGTAAAAATGGCGTCAATCTAATCAAAACGGCTTCATATACTCCTATTTTCAAATATTTCTATTTCAAATATTTCTATTTTCAAATATTTCTATTTTCGAATATTTCTATTTTGAAATATTTCTATTTTGAAATATTTCTATTTTGAAATATTTCTATTTTGAAACTGGAATGAGGCCCAATCAATTACCATATAATGTTAATTATATGGATTTTCCACAACACATGTATATATCGACAACGATGAATAATCAACCATCACCCAAAGTGCGTTCTACACTGTATAAGCATCAAATATAAATATTCAACGCTTATAACAGTCTGTCAATCAATCGATCGACATACTGTTGAATATATGATTTTTTGTTTGATGATAACAAATAGATTTTTACTGATGTGTTTGATGGTGAAATAATTAGTATTATTGGTTGATGATGCTTTACACAAAATATAGGAAATTTACACAAGTTTTTGTCTTCCAATAATATATTTTTATTCCACAAGACAATTACATACTCTCACTTATTACATTTTCTTTTGTTTCAAATTCACAATTACAAATAAATTCAGTTCAAATGTCTACACTACATATACATCTCTTCTAGCTGGATTAATCTTGTTGTGCTCACTCTAACTGTCTCAAGCTCCTAGTGCATCATCTTGAAACCTGTCACAAAAGAAGATACACACAGTACGCTGGAACTAAAATAAACACTGGACAAATAAAATTTTACTGTTTGATTGATTCTCTATTCGTCTCAGTTTTTCTGTGTGTTTTTCTCATCATATTTCAGACTTGAACAGCCACACCATAACCATACTGGTTTGCTGATCAGAACCAGCTGGTTCTGACCAGCCTCAACACAGTACAGCCTGACTGCTGTTTTGTTTCCTTGTGTTTCAGGACAAGGTGCAAACAAATGGCCGAGCAAAGCTCAAATCAAAATGGCCAGTACAAGAAAAATGGACAAGCATTTCAGCCCAAAGTCAAAGTCACATGTCAAAATTCAAAAGCAAAAGTTGTCAAATAGCAATATTCAAGTTACAACTCAGCTCAAAATGGTTTAACATGGATGAAACAACAATGGTGTAAATCAGCAAAACATGACATGGCAGTAGTGGTTGTACACAGCAAAGTGTTTTGTGTGTTCAAGATTGCAAAACAGTGTTATTAGCAAGCAACTTTGGTCGAGACAACTCAACAAAGCAACCCAAAAAACGTCAATGTATTCAAGTCAGTATGACACATATAAGCATATCACAAATGGTCGAGCTCACAGCAAAAACTGGTGGACAAGAATGCATGATGCAACAAGTACTTAAGTTGAAGTTCAACACAGCATGCCAAAGTGGTAAGACAACTACAAAGAGCTCATGTGTGCAGCCAATATGTGACAATGATATGCAATTGCAAATGGGTGCAACAATAGTAATTGTGCATGTGTGCACATTATGCCCATGACAGCTCACGTATGTTCATACAAACATGGATCAAGACAATCAGTTTAAGTTGTCATGGCAGCTTCAAAAACAACAAGTGTATAATCGAGCTACAGCAAGACTTTTGAAATGTGCAGAAGTGACATAGCAACGTGATTCATACTCAAGCAATACAGTCAACATTAGAAGCAAGATAGTATCGATTAAAGTGTGTGCACATATTAATGACAAGCAAACTAGAAAGTCATGTATCAAGAGGGTGCATACACTATGGTGAAGCAAAACACATGGTGATGAAGGCTCAACAATCTGGGTCGAGCACAAGGGTGAACAAGAAATGAAAAGTAAAGAAATTGTGGCACTAGTGATGGACTCACACTATACATGGCAACAGCATGTCAGTATAATCAATATAGGAGCATTTCCAGCATGGGAAGAATCACTCAAAAAATTTGTAGCAGACATTTTTGATTTCGGTGTAAATAAGGGATTTTTTTTTAATGTGATTCAAGCCAAGAATTCTTTCCAGGAATACAGGTTATTTAAAATATTCATACTTGGCAAGTTAATAAATTTCCAGTATTTTTTTCAAGGCCGAATTCAATTAATTGAGACTACAAAAGGCAACAAATAAATCGAGGAATCACAGCAACATTTCGAGCAAGAAAATCAAGACAACAAAATCAATACTTTCCAATTTTTAATCAAGGAAATTTACAGAGGAAATCAAAGCCGAGGTAATTCAAGCAAAAGAGGAAACCATATTGAATTTCTTCCAAAACAAAATCACATCCGAATTCATCAAGGCAATCAAGGCAATATTTTTCAATCAGAAAAATCATTAAAGTCGAGCATGTCAAAAGGGGAAAACACAATCAGCCAAGTCAATTCGACGAAATCAGAGAATATCCAGGGTTTCTAAAACCCTATAAGAACACACAATTCATCATCGATAGAGATTATCCCAATTCGACAGTAAAAATTGAAACCCACAAAGTAAATCCAAGTGTTTTTTTAAAGCAAGAAATTCCAGAAGAACTTACAGTGTCGATCGCAAGAGAAATATTCCCAAATCGATTGAGCAGAAAAATCGACGCATCAGAGAAAGCCGAAGTGAAGCATCACATAACCACAAAGTCTCGAGCATCAATCTCAGAAGCCATTGAATCGATTTGGGAGAAGTATCACAAACCCTAGTTTTTTTTTCAGAGCCGCCATTTTCAATGGAGAAAGAAAAGTGATCGGATAAAAAGAAGGGGTGCAACCTACTTTACAAAGGGCCGACTATTCTTAGCCAATTTATTAAACAAAGGGATTTTTTTTCCTATTTGTTCTTTTTTTTGTGTTGTAATTTCTTCAACAACAATTCGTGTTTGTCTAGTTTGATTTAAAACTAGGTATACAGATTACTGGTTTGTATTCTGTGAAAATCTGGTCTAGGGTATACAGGCCAGTCTTTGATTTTGAGCTTAGGGTCAGACAGGAGCAGGAGTTGCAAGTTTGCATAGGGTTGTAAGCGGGATCTGTTTGTATCTCCTAGTAGAAATCTTAGAAAGGCAGCAGTAGGCACAGTTTGTCGAAGCTGGGTATCTTTACGTGTGATTTTCCCTTACTGCATATCTTATATCTCTGTGTTTGTCTTATTTTCTGTTAAAAACCCTATTCACCCCCCCTCTCTAGGGTTATTATTGATCCTACAATTGGTATCAGAGCCAGGTTGTAACCCTAGAATCATGACTTCAATGAACAATGCTTTTTCTGAAGGTCAATCTATTGCTAGACCACCCATGTTCAATGGTGGTGATTATGCGTATTGGAAAGCTAGGATGAAAATCTATCTTGTGTCTGTTGATTATGATGTCTGGGATATCATTGAAACTGGATATAAACCTCCTACTGAAACTGTTAATGGAACTGTAACACCTAAACCAAAAAGTAGGTGGGATGCGAATGATAAGAAACTATACTCTATAGATTCTAAAGCTATGAATGCCCTGATTTGTGCTCTTGATAAAACAGAATATAACAGAATTTCTCATTGTAATACAGCCCAGGAAATTTGGCATACTCTGGAAGTCACACATGAAGGAACTTCTCAGGTTAAAGAATCTCGTCTTGCCATTTTAGCAATGAATATGAAAATTTCATCATGCAGAAGGACGAGAGCATCAAGGACATGTATGGTCGCTTCTCCGTGCTAGTCTACAATGCTAGAGCCCTTGGAAAGGTCTATACAGAAGTGGAGCTCGTATGGAAGATTCTGCGTGTTCTTCCAATGAACTTTGAAGCAAAAGTCACAGCCATTCAAGAATCTAAAGATCTGATCAAGCTGAGCATGGAAGAGCTTATCGGGAATCTAATGACATATGAAATGGAGCTAAAAGCAAGAGAAGATCGCAACAACTCAGATCTGAAAAAGAAGTCAATAGCTTTGTCCAACACCGTCACCAGCGATAGTGAAGATTCTATTGAACAGCTTGCCATGGCAGTCAGACAACTCACGAAGTGGAGCAAATTCAAACCTCGGAGAAATAAACCAAAGACCAACAATTCAGAAGATGAACCACTCTGCTACAACTGTCAAAAGTCTGGACACATAAAACCAAATTGTCCACTTCTCCAAAGAAACAAGAAGAAAAAGAAAGCTTTTGCCATAACTTGGGATGACGAGGAAGGAGAAGAAGATTCAGACAGCAGTGAGGAAGAAAGCAACTTGTGCTTCATGACGAAGTCAGATCTAGAAGATGCCAACGAAGAAACCACTGAGGTATACAGTTATAACGATCTAGTTTTAATGTGTAAACACCTTTCTGAAATTATTGACACATTAGAATCAGAAGCAGAGAAACTGAAAGCAAAAAACCTTGATCTTGTTCACAATAACAAGAAGTTGAAATCTGAACTTGAAAATGTTTCAAAAAACATTAGTCTAGATTGTGAAATTTGTAAGGCTGTGAATTTAGAACTTTTAACACTCAAGTGCACCATTGAGGATCTGGAAAAAATGAATTCGACTCTTAAAAAGAATGATGACACCAAAAGAAAGAATTATATTGAACGATGCACTTCATTGGTGAATGAGAACACAATGTTAAGAACGAAAATTCATGATCTTGAAGTTGCTTTGAAAAAATTTTCAATTGGTCAAACGTCTTTTAAAATGTTACTTGGAAATCAACTGTTTGCAAATAATAGAAAAGGACTTGGTTTTGGAAAGATACAAGAAAACAAGACTAGGATTGACAATGCTAAAGATGGAGGCATCTTTCCTAAATGTGTAAAATGTGGAGAAATCGGTCATAGTCATGAAAACTGCAAGAACGATAATAAAGTTCGTAAGTTCAAAAAGGTTTGGGTTCCTAAACACTTGGCACACAATTATCACAATGATTGGAACATAAATAATGAGAAAAATCAAATCTGGATTCCAAAAGAGTCTTATCACTTTTCTATGACTGATATGCTTGGACCTAGAAGATTCACTGGGTCATCCTCTTCTATGTTTGTGTAGGTATGCTGGCGGGCTAAGGAGCAACAAAAATGGTATTTAGATTCAGGTTGCTCCCGACATATGACAGGGGACAAAAGACTGTTCTTTAGCCTTGAAAAACATAAAGGTGGGAATGTGACTTTAGGAGACAACAACAAATGTAAAATCATAGGTAAAGGAAAAGTAGGAAACAGTATTTTTGCCTTAACCGATGTTTTATATGTTGATAATCTATTTCACAATCTTATCTCTATCAGTCAACTTTGTGATAAAGGAATGAATGTTGTGTTTGATAGTAATGTCTGCAAAATCATTGAAATATCCTCTGGAAAGGTTGTTTTTACTGGGAAAAGAAGAGGAAATGTCTACACACTCTCTTTCGATGATGTAACTGTTTCTAGGTGCTTGGTAGCAACGGAAGAGGAGGCAGTTCTATGGCACAGAAGGCTGGCACATGCAAGTATAGGTCTTCTTGAAAGACTGGAAACAAATGAGCTTGTCAGAGGTTTACCTCATCAAAAATTCAAAAATAACAAAGTATGTAAAGCCTGTACAATGGGAAAACTTAGTCGCTCGTCCTTTCGGCCAAAAAATGTTGTTAGTACTTCACGAGTGCTTGAGTTGATTCACATGGATTTGTTTGGACCTACTGACACTGCTAGCTTAAATGGTAAACGTTATTGTTATGTATTGGTTGATGATTACTCTAGATTTACATGGGTTTACTTTCTAGCCAAAAAGTCTGAAGTTTTTGACTATTTTTCAAAGTTTTCAAAACTTGTTCAAAATGAAAAAGGAATTTCAATTAAAACTCTGAGAAGTGATCATGGAGGTGAATTTGAAAATTTAGACTTTGAAATTTTTTGTGAAGAAAATGGTTTTAAACATGAATTTTCCGCTCCTCGAACACCTCAACAAAATGGGTTGGTTGAAAGGAAAAATCGTACACTACAAGAAATGGCTAGATCTATGTTATGTGAATATAATTTGCCTCAAACCTTCTGGGCTGAGGCAGTAAATACTTCATGCTATGTAATGAACAGAGTTATGATTAGACCAATACTTAATAAAACGTCATATGAACTTTGGTCTAACAAAAAGCCTAACATTTCATACTTTAGAGTGTTTGGATGTCCTTGTTATATTTTGAACACAGGAGAACAGCTTGGGAAATTCGAGCCAAAAACGATTGATGGAATTTTCATGGGTTATTCCTCAAGAAGTAAAGCCTACATAATCTTCAATAAACAATCAAGGACAATTGTGGAAACCGTCAATGTAAAGTTCAATGAAACAGATGTGGATATGATCTCTGAAGATGATGATGGCACACAAGAAAGTGAACAAGAAAGCAATGACACTAAAACAAACAAAGAAGCCACTGAAGCAACAACAAATGTTGAAAGACTGAAATTCAAGCCCAGTCATCCTCCAGATTTGGTAATCGGAAGCCCAACAGCTGGTGTTCGTACACGTTCCTCTCTCAATAAGGATGTTTGTACTTTTTGTATTCATAATGCTTTTGTATCTGAAATAGAACCAGGCTCTTATGATATTGCTCTTAATGATGATTTTTGGTTGTTAGCTATGCAAGAAGAACTTAACCAGTTTGAGAGAAACAAAGTCTGGAACTTGGTACCTAGGCCAAAAGACTATCCAGTAGTTGGAACAAAGTGGGTGTTTAAAAATAAGCTTGACGAGTCTGGAAATGTAATTAGAAACAAAGCTAGGTTGGTTGCTAAGGGATACAATCAGATCGAAGGCATTGACTTATATGAGAAGTTTGCCCCAGTAGCTAGGTTAGAAGCAATTAGAATCTTGTTGAGCTTTGCATGTTTTAAAGGTTTTAAACTAAAACAAATGGATGTGAAAAGTGCTTTTCTGAATGGAGAACTAAAAGAAGAGGTTTATGTCGAACAACCCCCTGGTTTTGAGAATCCCGATTTTCCAAATCATGTGTATAAACTAGAAAAAGCATTGTATGGCCTTAAGCAAGCTCCTCGAGCTTGGTATGACTGTCTCTGTACTAATCTTTTGGAAAACGGTTTTAAAAAGGGGTGTGCTGACACAACTCTGTTTCTATTACATGACGGTGATGATTTTTTGATTGTTCAAATCTATGTTGATGATATCATTTACGGTGCTACTAATGATGTCTTGTGTGAAAAATTTGAAAAAGTTATGCAGGACAAATTTGAGATGAGCTTGGTGGGAGAACTGAAATATTTTCTTGGCTTTCAAATCAAACAGAGCAGCAAAGGTATTTTTATCTCTCAAACAAAGTATGTAATGGAGTTACTGAAGAAATTTGGAGTGGAAGATGCAAAACCAATGAAAACACCGATGAGCCCAACAACCAAGCTTGACAAAGATGAAAAAGGTGTTGCTGTTGATCAGAAAAAATATCGTGGTATTATCGGTTCACTTCTTTATCTTTCTGCTTCTAGACCCGATATTATGTTTTCTGTTTGTTTGTGTGCTCGATTTCAATCTAATCCAAAAGAATCTCATTTAAAGCCACAAAACGAATTCTGAGATATTTGATACACACACCAAATCTTGGTTTATGGTATCCTTCTTGTGATAATTTTAATTTAGTTGGGTTTACCGATGCTGATTATGCTGGCTCACTCACTGATAGGAAGAGTACTAGTGGAACTTGTTTCATGCTAGGTCATTCGCTTGTTTCATGGTCAAGTCGTAAACAAAATTATGTTGCTTTATCCACCACTGAGGCTGAATATATTGCTTTAGGAAGCTGTTGTGCACAGATTTTATGGATGATGCAGACTTTATCTAATTTTGGGCTTTGCTATAAACGAGTTCCTTTAAAGTGCGACAGTAAGAGTGCAATTGATTTATCAAGTATTCCTGTACATCATTCACGCACAAAACACATTGATGTGAGACACCACTTTCTTAGAGATCACATTGCTAATGAGGACATTTGTATTGAATTTATTCCAACAAAATCTCAGCTTGCTGATATTTTCACAAAACCCCTTCCATAAGATAGGTTTTGCAGATTACGATTGGATTTGGGAATTATAGAAATAAATTAATCTCTTTGCATTTTTGGGTAAATTTTCTCTTAAGATGTTCTGTTATCAATACCATCTTCTGACAAATAATCCAGTCCTCAAAACATCAAGAAAAGAACATTTTCTTTGGACATTTTTTTTAAATTGTAACTGTACAAGATTTCAGAATATGAGATGGATGAAAGTTTGTCTGCAACTCTGATGTGATTGAATATATCTTATAATATGAGTAATTTAGGAATTTTTTTTACAAACCATCTCTGCCACTATCGCCCTTCTACCATCCATCATTGTTTTATATATATTAAGGGGATTTAAAAAAAAAATTATATATATATATACATATAATAAGTAGTTCTCTGACCTCATTTAAAAATCCAAGCTCTGGTCATGAACGGTTATGAGTTTACTTATTTTCATGCTGCAACTAATCCCGTTTAAAAATCCAAGCTCTGGTTATGAGTGGTTAAGTGTGCTCTTGATGTATATTTTTTTTATATAGATCTATTAAAATCCTCCCTGATATATATTAAATAACTCCTCATTCCATCCTCTGCTTTTGTGAAATGTGTTCCTACTTTATGAATTATTAAGATTTTTTATCCGATTGCTTGGGGTTTACGGCTCTGATTTCGAACTACAGTCCATGCCTTTTGCAAATGTTCAGAACTGTTCATCTTTTGATGATTACAAAGGGGAAGAAGGAGTTAAGATTTTTTTTGTGTTGGTTTACAGACATTTATAGATTTTATCTTGCCATTAATGCTAAGTGTTTAAATTATTTTCTATATTTTTCAGCTTCTTATCTATGTCTGTTTACAATTGGTAGGGGGAGCACAAATATAGGAGGAGTTCAATTCATACACATTCTGTTATCTTCAAAAATCTTAAGTCTGTTTGTCATCATCAAAAGGGGGAGTTTGTTGAATATATGATTTATTTTTACTGATGTGTTTGATGGTGAAATAATTAGTATTATTGGTTGATGATGCTTTACACAAAATACAGGAAATTTACACAAGTTTTTGTCTTCCAATAATATATTTTTATTCCACAAGACAATTACATACTCTCACTTATTACATTTTCTTTTTTTTCAAATTCACAATTACAAATAAATTCAGTTCAAATGTCTACACTACATATACATCTCTTCTTGCTGGATTAATCTTGTTGTGCTCACTCTAAATGTCTCAAGCTCCTAGTGCATCATCCTGAAACCTGTCACAAAAGAAGATACACATAGTACGCTGGAACTAAAATAAACACTGGACAAATAAAATTTTACTGTTTGATTGATTCTCTATTCGTCTCAGTTTTTCTGTGTGTTTTTCTCATCATATTTCAGACTTGAACAGCCACGCCATAACCATATTGGTTTGCTGATCAGAACCAGCTGGTTCTGACCAGCCTCAACACAGTACAGCCTGACTGCTGTTTTGTTTCCTTGTGTTTCAGGACAAGGTGCAAACAAATGTCCGAGCAAAGCTCAAATCAAAATGGCCAGTACAAGAAAAATGGACAAGCATTTCAGCCCAAAGTCAAAGTCACATGTCAAAATTCAAAAGCAAAAGTTGCCAAACAGCAAGATTCAAGTTACAACTCAGCTCAAAATGGTTTAACATGGATGAAACAGCAATGGTGTAAATCAGCAAAACATGACATGGCAGTAGTGGTTGTACACAGCAAAGTGTTTTGTGTGTTCAAGATTGCAAAACAGTGTTATTAGCAAGCAACTTTGGTCGAGATAGCTCAACAAAGCAACCCAAAAAACGTCAATGTATTCAAGTCAGTATGACACATATAAGCATATCACAAATGGTCGAGCTCACAGCAAAAACTGGTGGACAAGAATGCATGATGCAACAAGTACTTAAGTTGAAATTCAACACAGCATGCCAAAGTGGTAAGACAACTACAAAGAGCTCATGTGTGCAGCCAATATGTGACAATGATATGCAATTGCAAATGGGTGCAGCAATAGTAATTGTGCATGTGTGCACATTATGCCCATGACAGCTCACGTATGTTCATACAAACATGGATCAAGACAATCAGTTTAAGTTGTCATGGCAGCTTCAAAAACAGCAAGTGTATAATCGAGCTACAACAAGACTTTTGAAATGTGCAGAAGTGACATAGCAACGTGATTCATACTCAAGCAATACAGTCAACATTAGAAGCAAGACAGTATCGATTAAAGTGTATGCACATATTAATGACAAGCAAACTGGAAAGTCATGTATCAAGAGGGTGCATACACTATGGTGAAGCAAAACACATGGTGATGAAGGCTCAACAATCTGGGTCGAGCACAAGGGTGAACAAGAAATGAAAAGTAAAGAAATTGTGGCACTAGTGATGGAATCACACTATACATGGCAACAACATGTCAGTATAATCAATACAGGAGCATTTCCAACATGGGAAGAATCACTCAAAAAATTTGTAGCAGACATTTTTTATTTCGGTGTAAATAAGGGAATTTTTTTTAATGTGATTCAAGCCAAGAATTCTTTCCAGGAATACAGGTTATTTAAAATATTCATACTTGGCAAGTTAATAAATTTCCAGTATTTTTTTTTCAAGGCCGAATTCAATTAATTGAGACTACAAAAGGCAACAAATAAATCGAGGAATCACAGCAACATTTCGAGCAAGAAAATCAAGACAACAAAATCAATACTTTCCAATTTTTAATCAAGGAAATTTACAGAGGAAATCAAAGCCGAAGTAATTCAAGCAAAAGAGGAAACCATATTGAATTTCTTCCAAAACAAAATCACATCCGAATTCATCAAGGCAATCAAGGCAATATTTTTCAATCAGAAAAATCATTAAAGTCGAGCATGTCAAAAGGGGAAAACACAATCAGCCAAGTCAATTCGACGAAATCAGAGAATATCCAGGGTTTCTAAAACCCTATAAGAACACACAATTCATCATCGACAGAGATTATCCCAATTCGACAGTAAAAATTGAAACCCACAAAGTAAATCCAAGTGTTTTTTTAAAGCAAGAAATTCCAGAAGAACTTACAGTGTCGATCGCAAGAGAAATATTCCCAAATCGATTGCGCAGAAAAATCGACGCATCAGAGAAAGCCGAAGTGAAGCATCACATAACCACAAATTCGCAAGCATCAATCTCAGAAGCCATTGAATCGATTTGGGAGAAGTATCACAAACCCTAGTTTTTTTTTCAGAGCCACCATTTTCAATGGAGAAAGAAAAGTGATCGGATAAAAAGAAGGGGTGCAACCGACTTTACAAAGGGCCGACCTATTCTTAGCCAATTTATTAAACAAAGGTTTTTTTTCCTATTTGTTCTTTTTTTATTTGTGTTGTAATTTCTTCAACAACAATTCGTGTTTGTCTAGTTTGATTTAAAACTAGGTATACAGATTACTGGTTTGTATTCTGTGAAAATCTGGTCTAGGGTATACAGGCCAGTCTTTGATTTTAAGCTTAGGGTCAGACAGGAGCAGGAGTTGCAAGTTTGCATAGGGTTGTAAGCGGGATCTGTTTGTATCTCCTAGTAGAAATCTTAGAAAGGCAGCAGTAGGCACAGTTTGCCGAAGCTGGGTATCTTTGCGTGTGATTTTCCCTTACTGCATATCTTATATCTCTGTGTTTGTTTTATTTTCTGTTAAAAACCCTATTCACCCCCCTCTAGGGTTATTATTGATCCTACACATACAACTAAAAAATCAGGATTAGTGTACGTCAAATATCATCCCGATACCCGTGTGGTGTTTCAAACAATCAAACACAGATTTTATTTGTGCAGTTGGGCGATGTGTAAAATTTATCGTCCCAATCAATATCAGTTAAATGTGTGTATATAAACAAATCCTTCGATTTGTTTATATTAATTTATTTCATTTCATATATACGTTAAAAATTCTATTTTTAACTATAAAATATTTTTAACTATATATATATTTTATTTCATTTCACATCACATCACACAATCAACTACACATCAAAATCAAACAGACGAGCATACAAGCCGTCCATGGTCTGTGGACGACGGGTGTCGAGTGCTACTAAACACCGTCTGCATCCTAGTATATATTTCAACTAGGAAATTAAATTAAAGAGCGAGAAATTCTCACAGAATAGCTGATCCAACGCCACGACTCTTCTTATGTAGAAATCTTCGCCGTTCTTGCCTCTTATCACTTTCTTTGCCCGTATTCACTACATATATAAAAATCACATTTTTATTTCGCTATTCAATATATAAAAATCGAATTTTTACTTCACTATTCAATATACAAAAATCAAATTTTTACTTCGCTATTCAATATATAAAAATCGAATTTTTACTTTGCTATTCAATATATAAAAATCGAATTTTTACTTCGCTATTCAATATATAAAAATCGAATTTTTACTTCGCTATTCAATATATAAAAATCGAATTTTTATTTCGCTATTCAATATATAAAAATCGAATTTTTACTTCGCTATTCAATATACAAAAATCGAATTTTTACTTCGCTATTCAATATATAAAAATCGAATTTTTACTTCGCTATTCAATATATAAAAATCAAAATTTTACTTCGCTATTCAATATATAAAAATCGAATTTTTACTTCGCTATTCAATATATAAAAATCGAATTTTTACTTCGCTATTCTCTATATAAAGATCTCGCCTTTTCAAAAATAAATATTTCGCCTTTTCTGAAATAAAAAGTTCGCCTTTTCAAACATAAAGATATCACCTTTTCAAATATAATGATTTCACCTTTCCAAATATAAAGATGATATTTTTAATATCCCTATCATGTAAAAATTATATTTTTAATTCTCTACATAAACAAAAATCATATTTTTACATCTACATAATAAAGATTATATTTTTAATACTTTAAAAATATAAAAATCATATTTTTATAATCACTTCATATATTAAAAAATCTGACCTTCCTATAAATAAAAACCATGGCTTTAATTCAATAAAAATTTCAGTTTTAATACCCTAAAAATTTCAGTTTCAACACACTAACAATTTCAGTTTCTATATATATATATATATATATATATATATAAGATAAAAACTTACTGCTTTTTATTTCGGTGGTTGGAAGAGGCTCAGGGGGTGTGGTTGTCGATGGGGGGGGGGGGGGGGGGGGCTTTGCGGTTCGCTGCTCGGAGCAGTGGGGGGAGGGGGCGTTCTTCATTCGGAGGAGGGAGAGGAGAATCGAGGGGAGGGGGGAGCGCGGAGGAGGGTGGTGGCCAGGATCGGAGCGGCGTCTCGTGCGGTGGAGGGGGGGGGGGGCGGAGCAGCGGTGGTGGGGCGTCGAAGTCTGGGCGGCCGCGATTTAGGGTTCCGCCGTTTTTTTTTCTTCCTTTTGATTTAAATTGAACGGCGGGCCAAAGGGTATAGGAGAGGGTTTTTTTAATTATTTTATTTTTCACTAAAAAGCAACTTTTATTTTCGACCTCTAAACGAGGCCCACCGCTTGTCGTCCATAGCGTTTCACCCCCATTCCGAACACAATGGGATATGTATCGTAAGCTGATTCGACCGTTTCGATCAGTTTTCGTCAAAATCAACATATAACTCTATATATTGAATTTGAACGCGCATTTCAATTTACTGGGGTCACATACTAACTCGAAAAATATTTTCTAACTTCGTATTGACGATACGGTCCTTACAAAACTAGTTTCGTCGAATTCTGAGACCGTTGGAAAAATGACCATTTTCCAGTCGATTAAAATCAACAGAAACTGGTCAAACACGTTTTCCTTTGCCACGCTCACATATTGATTTGGAAAATTATGAAATTTGGAATCTAGCAATAACTTTACATCACGGACCCAACAAAAGTGGTTTCGTCGAAATCCGAGGTCGTTTGCAAAATTACCATTTTTAAGGGCCTGAATTCCATAGCGACTATTTAGAATTTTCAACTGGACATATCTTTTGATTCCCGCTATGAAATTTTGATTTCTCGGATTCGTTGGAAAGATATTCACAATTAGATCCTATTATTTTTTTGTTTCGCTAAAATCCAGATTGTTTTGCACCCGGTACATTCAATTGAAGTTTGAAATCGAATTATCGAACTACCGCGCCATTTTCAATTCTATTTATAATTATATATAATTATTTATATTCTAACGTCGACATATATAAATATATACGTCGAATTCAATTCAAAACATTTTTCTCGTCGATATTATTTAAAATAATCTATTTTAAATGTTCAAAATTCGCTAAAATTGCCAAAATAAAATTTTTAAACTGGCCCAGATTTTTGGGTTGTTACAATCTCCCCCACTTAAAACTTTTCGTCCCCGAAAAGGAACAAAGTCGAAAGTGGTTTGATTAATCAACTCTACGTTCGATCTGGCTTTCATTCTCCAAATTTTCAATTTCTGGGAATTTTCAAATTCTTCAAAAATTTGGCTAACACCCTAAATTTTCGAAAAATTTCGCCATAACCTCCCCTCACCGGGAGCCACGGGAAAATCCCGAAATTGCCATACAGGCCTTCTTATCTCAAAAAGAAAAAGATAAAGCCAAGCGGCTAGCCAATCGGCTCATAAATTCATCATCACCCGAACAAAACAGTAAATTATGTAGTAAACATGTACCTATTTGTCGGGCAAACAAATTTTATTCTCTGCTCTAGCCTCCTTGCTAAGACCTGTTCAATGTAAGTACATGTATATGCAAGAAAATGCGACCAAATTTCAATACAATTCAATATTTGACCAATTTGGTTAAAGGTTCAACATTTAATTATTCAAACAATAATCAAACAACACAACCATCAATCAATTAGTGAATTATCATTTCAAATTCATAACTTTGATATATAGTCAAAAATCACATTTTTGATGCCAAATCACAACAATAAGCCCTATCTAGTTTCGGTTCTCACAACACTCTAATGGAAATATAGAAATCTCACTTTCGAAACTCGAAAACAAATACTGGCGATGGTGCCCCATTACCAGAATTATCCCTGGGCAACTAGAGTATGATTCTATAACTATCCAGTATATTGAAACTTCGAATACACGTTTGCAAGACATATATGCAAAATCTCTGTATATTGGATTGTCCAAATTCATATAAATAAATAATCAAATACGAGTAATTGATTTAAATTTTCAAAACAAAATTTTGTTTTCATTTTAAAAATATACTCTTCACACTCGTTCTAGGATACTATTGATCCCATCTCTAACGAGTCATCCCCATTGGATATTACTAATACAATATCTGATGAATTCTTTCGTATGGTTCTAATGTGCCTTATTCTCTGAGCTTTGTAAACCAAAGCTCTGATACCAAATGTGACAAAAAGGAATTTCGCTCGATCTGAATCAGTCGCTAAACCGACCCAGACCGTTCGAAACGCCCGATTGTTTTGAGAACACGGCAAAATAGAACGCAGACGGAGGAACATTTCATTGTATATTACAACAATGCATCAGATTACAAGAATATAAAGAGTGTAAACAAATAAATATTACACAGAAATATCAGAGATTACAATAAATTACATAGCAGCCGAAAATAATACAATACACAACTAGAAGGAGATATACGGATACAAAGCTTTCCGGATATCGTTTCAGCTGTAAACCAGGATCCTGTGAATATAAATCTGCAAAACCAAAACTACTAGCTGCCCATGTCAAAATAAGGGCACCCAGAGTTTAGGTTAAAACAATAAACTCCAGGTCAGTCATGGGACTGGTGTGAGAACTAAAACAGTTATTAATCTTTATTTTAATTCGTTAGGTAAATCAAGGGACCACGCCGTATAACACGGAACGGGTTTCCTCCCAAGAACACCAGTGCATAAAACAAACAGTGCAATGCTAAATAAGGAAAAATGAAGCTGTTATAAGACCCAGGTCCTATCACACAATGCAACGCAAGCCGGGGGATAGGGTTTTCCTTTATAACAGTCAAAGAATGCTTGATACGTTTAAAACAAATCATTTGATACTATTATAAGTGCATAGTGTATAAAACAACTTCAAATCATAAGTATCAATCATAGACGGCATGGGTACCATATATCATGTCACCACACTAGTTTATACAATCAAAATCGCAAAGCCACGTATTTGGAAATTGGGTTTACATCTATGAACCGAGGCAAAAGATAGTCCTCAACCGATTCGAGACGCTCTAGCCCGTGTCTCAGGAACAGCCGCAACTGCCCCTTGGATCGTCAGGGCCGGTCCACCGATGTGGATTATTATGCCTGAACACTACGTTTCCCCGCCCTTTGGGGGCGTAAATGAGCCAAAGAATGACTCCATAGGACTCGGATCGTCCGATCAAACCGAGGCGCCTCGCAACAGCAACAACCACACAAGTGGAAAGTATATAAATGTCAGGGCTGGTAGGTCACTGACACCACCCTAGCTAGAAAGAAACGCATGCCCTCCCTGATGTCCTCTCCCGTTTTTGGTTCACAACCGGGGTGCGAAACTTGCGAAGCAAACGTTACACAAAGCTACGCCACAAAGGCCGTGCTTTGATCATCAACCACAAGACTTTGCTTTTCAACAGAAGCCTTGATCAATTGCCACTTAGGCATGGCACACAGGCAATTCACTCCATGCGATTGATATCCATCAATATATAACCCCTGAGCTCGTACGTCTCCGAGAAGGGCGTTAAGCAAGAGAATAAATTCTTCGCCGCCAAACAGATATATATTTAACAGAAATCCATCACACAGACTAAAATCCAATGTCAGACACACAGTCCATTTACAAGTTCGTTCTGGGTCTGAACGAAACCGGAGGCACCTAGTACCCCGCATATCCATCGATCTCCAAGTACGTCTGGACGATCACCAACTGTTTCCATCTTCTTGGGTGTACAGCCCAATCAAGATCATCAGTAATTATCCAAACGACGTGAAGACCTCCGGTCTTCGACCATCGTCTTCATCTTTGACTTATCGTTGTATCAGTTATTCAGAATGGGATAAACCCGGTCTTCCCGAATAACTCGCGTATATATTATAAAAGTGTTACACAAACACAACATACGCCTCATTCCAATTCATCAGTCACTAACCGTAAATTAACAAGAGAATAATTCCCCCAATATTAACCCCGAAGGCCGAAACCAACATCAGATCAATATCCAGAAGACCATTCTGCTTAGCTAACCGACAGTTAGTTTCTAAATTTCACATTCATAGGGAAAGGTTCCCATTAATTTTATCAAAGATAAATTATTTATATTTATTCTTTAATCTATCCTTTTGAATTTCGATTCAACTAGTCGGGATTAACGAACCTTACCGAAGTAATCATTTGTTTTAATTTCCCAATCCCAACCTATTCATCCCATGAAGTAAAACTGGTAATACTTCATATCTAACACCACGGTGTTATCGGTAAATTCAATTACCATTTCACGTTCAAATCTAATTAAAGATTTAACTATCGCCTGGAGTAAAACTGGTGATACTCCATTCTCGATTATTTCAATCTAATTAAAGATTCATTAAAACTCCACTTAGTTTTAATCTGTGACTGGGTTAAAGAATCAGTGTCATTTAAAACACGGTTCACGATAAACCCAAAACCACATTCCATTAATTATCGGGTTAAAGAACGAGTGTTATTTAAAACACTGTCCACGATAAACCCAAAAATCAATATCAATTCAATTTCAATTAAATATTATTTAATTGGTACACTTCATTAAATCTAAATAAAAAGATTTAATCTTTTCTCAACTGGGTTCAAGAACAGTGTCAGTCAAGATACCATTCACGACAAACCTAAATCACATTTGATATTAAATACAAGGCTCTGAATAGAAAATAGCCCGGCTTATATTCAATATCAAATTCTACGACCAACAAATACCGTATTGGAAATAACGATATATATATCTATATCTTTCAAATTTCCATAACAACATCTGTATAATCACGAAATCCAACATCGAAATATTCCGAAGACAATTTCGATTCAAATCCATTCCAATGCAATCATTGGAAATTCTGGTTATCTTCAAAACCATTTCAAATTCAATTTACTTATTTAAAAATAAATAGAATTATAATTCTAGTTCAAAACTAGTTTATTTCGATAAAAATCTATTTTTATCTTTTCGAATATGGAGTGTTTCATCCCAATTTTTCTCAAATCATTTCTTATGATTTTACATAAATTATTACTATTTTTAATAATTTTATCAAGGCCCGTACAGTCGATTTCCACCAATGGCCATCGAATGGCACTTACAACGACCTTTTTCAAATTTGATTTGGACATAATTCCAAATCCAACCGTTAGATTTCTAATTTCTAATATTCATTAGAAAGCTCTTTTCGATACGAACCCAACGGTTCCAGTTTTAGGAGAATCCGACGGTCGGATCTCCCGTAATATCCGTTCGAAGTTAATGGTCGAAATTCGTGAACTGCCGCGGCGCGGCGCGTTCTATTCAGGCCATTATATTACATATATAATATATATAATATATACTTCGTCGATTTTAATTCAAAACGTGCTTTATAAATTGTTTTAAATTCGTTTTCAAAACGGTTTCAACTTCATATTCAATTTCAAATCAAAATTGAATATTCCAATATAAATTCGTTTTAAATTCATTTCAAATCGATTTCAATTCAAATTGATTTCTAATTCAATTTCAGTTCGTTTTCAATTCAATTCAATTTCAATTCGAATTCATTTATATTCAATTTAAATTCGAATTCATATTCAATTTAAATTCGAATTCATTTATACTCTATTTCAATTCGAATTTCAATTCTTTTCAAAATATCAAATTTTGAAATCACTTTCGATATTCATTATAGAATGAATAAAATCGATATAAATATCGTCCACGTCAAAATGGCGTCAATCTAATCAACACGGCTTCATATACTCCTATTTTCAAATATTTCTATTTCAAATATTTCTATTTTTGAATATTTCTATTTTCGAATATTTCTATTTTGAAATATTTCTATTTTGAAACTGGAATGAGGCCCAATCAATTACCATATAATGTTAATTATATGGATTTTCCGCAACACATGTATATATCGACAACGATGAATAATCAACCATCACCCAAAGTGCGTTCTACACTGTATAAGCATCAAATATAAATATTCAACGCTTATAACAGTCTGTCAATCAATCGATCGACATACAACTAAACAATCGGGATAAGTGTACGTCAAATATCATCCCGATACCCGTGTGGGGTTTCAAACAATCAAACATAGATTTTATTTGTGCAGTTGGGCGATGTGTAAAATTTATCGTCCCAATCAATATCAGTCAAATGTGTGTATATAAACAAATCCTTCGATTTGTTTATATTAATTTATTTCATTTCATATATACGTTAAAAATTCTATTTTTAACTATAAAATATTTTTAACTATATAAATATTTTATTTCATTTCACGTCACATCACACAATCAACTACACATCAAAATCAAACAAACGAGCATATAAGCCATCCATGGTCTGTGGACGACGGGTGTCGGGTGCTACTAAACACCGTCTGCATCCTAGTATATATTTCAACTAGAAAATTAAATTAAAGAGTGAGAAATTCTCACAGAATAGCTAATCCAACGCCACGACTCTTCTTATGTAGAAATCTTCGCCGTTCTTGCCTCTTGTCACTTTCTTTGCCCGTATTCATTACATATATAAAAATCACATTTTTACTTCGCTATTCAATATATAAAAATTGAATTTTTATTTCGCTATTCAATATATAAAAATCGAATTTTTACTTCGCTATTCAATATATAAAAATTGAATTTTTACTTCGCTATTCCATATATAAAAATTGAATTTTTACTTCGCTATTCAATATATAAAAATCGAATTTTTACTTCGCTGTTCAATATATAAAAATCGAATTTTATTTCGCTATTCAATATATAAAAATCGAATTTTTACTTCGATATTCAATATACAAAAATCGAATTTTTACTTCGCTATTCAATATATAAAAATCGAATTTTTACTTCGCTATTCAATATATAAAAATCGAATTTTTACTTCGCTATTCAATATATAAAAATCGAATTTTTACTTCGCTATTCTCTATATAAAGATCTCGCCTTTTCAAAAATAAATATTTCACCTTTTCTAAAATAAAAAGTTCACCTTTTCAAATATAAAGATTTCACCTTTTCAAATATAAAGATTTCACCTTTCCAAATATAAAGATGATATTTTTAATATCCCTATCATGTAAAAATTATATTTTTTAATTCTCTACATAAACAAAAATCATATTTTTACATCTACATAATAAAGATTATATTTTTAATACTTTAAAAATATAAAAATCATATTTTTATAATCACTTGATATATTAAAAAATCTGACCTTCCTATAAATAAAAACCATGGCTTTAATTCAATAAAAATTTCAGTTTTAATACCCTAAAAATTTCAGTTTCAACACACTAACAATTTCAGTTTCAACACACTAACAATTTCAGTTTCTATATATATATATATAAATAAAATATAAGATAAAAACTTACTGCTTTTTATTTCGGTGGTTGGAAGAGGCTCAGGGGGTGTCGTTGTCGATGGGGGGGCTTTGCGGTTCGCTGCTCGGAGTAGTAGAGGGGGGCGCGACGGCGTTCTTCATTCGGAGGAGGGAGAGGAGAATCGAGGGGAGGGGGGAGCGCGGAGGAGGGTGGTGGCCAGGATCGGAGCGGCGTCTTGTGCGGCGGAGGGTGGGGGCGGTGGGGCGGAACAGCGGTGGTGGGGCGTCGATGTCTGGGCGGCCGCGATTTAGGGTTCCGCCGTTTTTTTTCTTCTTCCTTTTGATTTAAATTGAACGGGGGGGGGGGGGGGGGGCAAAGGGTATAGGAGAGGGTTTTTTTATTTAATTATTTTATTTTTCACTAAAAAGCAACTTTTATTTTCGACCTCTAAACGAGGCCCACCGCTTGTCGTCCATAGCGTTTCACACCCATTCCGAACACAATGGGATATGTATCGTAAGCTGATTCGACCGTTTCTATCAGTTTTCGTCAAAATTAACATATAACTCTATATATTGAATTTGAACGCGCATTTCAATTTATTGGGGTCACATACTAACTCGAAATATTCTCAAAAAATATTTTCTAACTTCGTATTGACGATACGGTCCTAACAAAACTAGTTTCGTCGAATTCTGAGACCGTTGGAAAAATGACCATTTTCAGTCGATTAAAATCAACTGAAATTGGTCAAACGCGTTTCCCTTTGCCACACTCACATATTGATTCGGAAAATTATGAAATTTGGAATCTAGCAATAACATTACATCACGGACCCAACAAAAGTGGTTTCGTCGAAATCCGAGGTCGTTTCCAAAATTCCCATTTTTAAGGGCCAGAATTCCATAGCGACTATTTAGAATTTTCAACTAGACATATCTTTTGATTCCCGCTATGAAATTTCGATTTCTCGGATTCGTTGGAAAGATATTCACAATTAGATCCTATTATTTTTGGTTTCGCTATAATCCGGATTGTTTTGCACCCGGTACATTCAATTGAAGTTTGAAATCGAATTATCGAACTACCACGCCATTTTCAATTCTATTTATAATTATATATGATTATTTATATTCTAACGACGATGTATATAAATATATATGTCGAATTCAATTCAAAACATTTTTCTCGTCGATATTATTTAAAATAATCTATTTTAAATGTTCAAAATTCGCTAAAATTGCCAAAATAAAAATTTTAAACTGGCCCAGATTTTCGGGTTGTTACAAGTATAGAGCTTAAATTTTATTTTTATTATGTTTATATGCAAAAAACCCGACATCAAGGAGTACTGAGCTTTAAACCTGATAACGAGGAGTACTGGGTTCCTACTACAAATTAGCATGCTTATATCCCGACAATAAGGAGTTATGAGCTTTAAAACCCGATGAGAAGGATTACTAGGTTTCTACTACAAATTAACATGTTTATAGCCCGACAACAAGGAGTAGTAGGCTAAAACCCGACAATAAGGAGTAATAGGTTAACATGTTTACAAATAAACATGCTTACATTCTAATTCTCACAATTATATCGTTTTTCTCAATTACGGTCTATCTCTATCAATTCTATTAAATATGCATTTATTCAATTCAATTTCCTTTATTTCAATTATTCTTTCCAATTTACAGTTTTTGAACATATCCAGATTTTAGCCTTAGTTTTGATTATTTCAATTTCATGTATTTCATTCCCCCAACCGAAACATAAAATGAAGAAAAAGGGGAAGAAAATATAATCCAGTGCAAATATAAGGCTTACAGGTTATGTCTATTTCAATGTATTCATATTCTATTTTAGGCATATGTTTAGCGCAACTACACAAATCCAAAGTGAAAGAAAAGAGAGAAAAAAGGAAGATTCTAAATAACAAACAACAAGAATTCCAAATAAATTTTTGAGGAATTCACAAATGAATTAGAAAAATTGTATAATTCGAATCAAGAATAGGTAATAATTCAAATCCAACTACTATTTTATAGATTTGATTCCAATCTCAAAACAAATCTAAAAATTACTAAAGACTCACCTAAAGATTGCAAATCAAGAAAGGATTCGGTAGAAAAATCTTTCAAATCTACAAATAGATAGTACTCCAGAATTTTGCCCCAACAATATTTTATTTTAGAGAAAAAGTGAAGCAGACGCTGAAAAAATAAAGGAAAAGTGTATGAAAAGGAGGTGGAGTACAGGTCAATTTATAGGCATGGAAGGAAAATCTAAGCCTTAGGGTTATCGATTTTTAATCACAATGCTCAAAACCACATCAGTAGGAAGTCTCCAGAACATAGGAGCAAGTTCGGTTCGTGTCTGGCAGCGTTATCTGGGTCGACCTACCCCCTAGGTGGGTTGACACAGGGGTCGACCCCCTTGGGTCCTAGGTCGACCACATGGTCGACCCAGCTGGGGCTTGGTTGCCCCAGATACTATGTTAATTTAGCTCAATTAATTTTTTATCTTATATTAAATTTTAGTTTAAAATTCAAACTTCAACTGATCATAATTTATTCATTTTAAGTCTATTTTATGCAAACCAAAAGTCTATTCGAACTAGAAAATCGTGATGGACGCAATGGCGCAACCCTTTTTTTCCAATTCTTGATTATTTCACAGCTTATTCTTAAATTAAAATTTGTAAGGACCCAAGAATTTTCATCCTCGAAAATTGACATAAATACATTTACCGTAACTCATGCCGACACCGAAAACACGGGATAGTTATTAGAAGGAAATTAGAGGGTGAGATAAAAAGAAAGAAATATTAGAATAGAAGAAGAAGAAGAAGAACCAACACAACACAGAGTCTCACACCACGGTGGAACAAAATATAATAGACAAATAAATCTTTATTGAGAGCTTTAAAAAAAAACTTACAATCATCAGAGTACATCACACATCTTGACAGTTATACTAACCTGTCCTCATATACAACACAATGGAATAGTAGCTATATAATATCATCCGTCTGAACACCTCTAGCTCGTCTCTGGACTTCGCAACATCCGATAACCTGGACCTGTACACCCCGGTCTAACCCGAGCATTTACAAATCACCAGGTCAGTCTGGTGAACTAGAGTGAGAAAAATTCACTAAGTTTAAGGGGAAATCATCCAACTTGATTTTAAAGTTAAATTCCTTTTGAAATAAAAGGATAACCGTAAGGCCAAATCCACACATAAATACGGACGGTTTTTACCTTACGATAACCCAAAACATTTTTTAAATCAATTTCTTTTCTGATATTATAATAGTGTCTAAATACAAGTAAATATCAATCTAGCGGAACGCTTGCATCTCACACTCCACATATATAGTATACAATCAAATCCGCGGGCGCTTATTGGAGATTGGATTTCAACTATGACAAGATATGGAACCACCTCCCAATAGTGTATCCCTAGAGAGGAATACACTGGGTTCAACAAGAACGTCTTGCAACCCGGCCCACACATGGTTGACCACTCATTTCGCTTGAGTGTATCGAATGTATATCACCAACGGTTGAGCTCAAACAATCGTTTCCCGAAAGGGACAACATCGAAATAGATTAAAGAAGGAAATGGATTCTCTAGATAGGTGATTATACACCCTAATGGGAGCGACCCAGGTTTGAATTTCCTTTACAACACCTGGACACCATTCACTTTGAATGCCACATCGTCAAATCCGCCAGATATCACTAATTGACGTCCACAAAAATACTCTAGTGGTTAAGCTAAGAGAACCGTCGTTCTCCGCCACTAACTATGGTACATTTGAAGAAATCAACGTTCGTAATCACTTTGGAAATACTCTGTTAGACATCAATCAATTCAAGTCATCCAAGAACAGGATGAACTGAAGGTACTCTCCGACTGCATCCAATATAGGAATTACCCCACGGATCAGTAGCGAGAAGTCCTTCCAACTCGTAGATTCCAACCACGATAGGACCACAGTACATCTTTGGCTACAGACCGAAGATTATTAGCAGTTCTTCTGTTAATGAAATTCTATGTTCTTCAATGCTCCATCTCGATCATCTTCTGATATATTCACATATTTGTTGGTCGGAATGGTTTTCGAATATAAATTCGATTTCGGTCTTTCTGTACCAGCAATCGTATTGGACAGATTTGATAGTCGGTTATTTAACTATCAAAAAATAGCGATTCAATCATGATAACCCAATGGATTCACTAGTTTAGTATCTAACATCACTTGGCCTTTTAATTAAAATAAATGTAAATTTAAACTCTTAAATATTTCGATATTATAAATATAGTTTTCTTCTTCTTATTTAACATAAGATTTATCTTTAAATCGATTCATTTTAATACTTAGGAAAATCCTATTTCATATTCAGTTTTCTATTTCACTTTCAAAACATTAGCCACATTATTATCTAATATTGGAGAATCCATTCAACTTATTACTCGTTAAACAACGTTACAAAATATCTTTTATTCATTACTTGAAAACAATAATCCATGCTTAATCTTATAGAGTAAAACTCATTTTTTACATTTCCCTTTTAAATCTCGACAATATCGTTATAATTCACGCAATCCTTTTTTATTTCCCTTTCCACTTTGGAATCCTCATTATATATATTCCAAATCTTCATTACACGTTGCATTATTATTTCTGAAATGGAAATAATAAATTATTACTAACTCCTTTTACCATTACCAACTCATATCCTCCTCAGATAATTCCGATGTCATTCAAGTTGGGGTATTTTAATTACCTCTCAGACCTTGACCAACAACGTTCATATCTTAAAATAGATACAAGTTGTAATCCAAAAACCAATATTTCATTCTAATATCAATACAAACTCCATTTAACTATTTTATTCAAAATATTGTTTCATACAACCTTCTTACTTTCTGAAAATCTCTTTCTCTAAGGTAACATTATTTCTTAATTCGACAATTAAGTAACTCCTTATAAAACACCACTTTTTAACCTCTACCTCTTCAAAACAATAGTTTGATGTTATTTAGATCAACCACAATAGTAAAGGACTGCTCATTACCTTTTGGTTTTTCCACTAAGAAACTTCCTCCTGCTGTGAATATTTCGAAACCAACTAATGATATTTTATTTTTTTGTTTCTGCTTCTTCTTTATCTACTGTATAGTCTTCTTACATTCTACATACAACCGCCTTCTCCATCCATATATGCGGCATCCTGATCCTTTGATCATTTGCCCATGATTCGCTTTACTAATTAATGAACTAAACACTTAATTATATATTTATTATAATAATCACTTTTACTTAGCCATTTAAAAAGGCCGACTTTGCTTTGTTCCTATATGCTGCTTCAAAATAAAAGGAACCGATGCCTTCATATACTTGTTACCACCATTATCATGCACGTAGACAGCCTCCCATCTTACAACACTTCACTGTTCCATCCTTTTTTTCTCCTGCATTGAAAACCATGACTTCATTCATGCTTCCTATTACTTGTAATATGCTCGAACCATACACAAAGTCTCACACATTACCATACCGCTTGGCCTCCCTCCATCATTTAACTGCACCACTCCTAAACCTTGTTGTCTCATAGTCCAGCCAACGGTGATATCTCCACAATGGCTAGCAGCTCATTACTGCCCTCACTGTTATGCCAAACTTTGGCATCATCTCACCTTCCCTGAACTTCGAACTGCACTGCCCCGTCTTCACGGTTTACACACATTCCAGCATTCTTCCCACCGCAAACCCATCTGCTCATACAAAATATGCCCGCCTTTATCTCCTCCTCGCTACTGTTAACCACTTTCTCCACATGTTGTCTTCGTTAAGCACTCCTGCCCAGTTTCTTCTTTTAAGGGAGGCTTGCATGTTTTTGTTTCAGGGGGAGTCTTGAGTTTGTAGCCGAAACTCGCGGGTTCTTCAGTTGGTGAGGAGAAATGTTCAGTTTGGAGAGGAAAGGATTGACAGGTTCATTTACATAGGCGAAGACTTGAGGAGATAAGAACAAATTCTATTATTACGTACAGGGTAGGGGCGCTCAGTTGTGTGTGGATAGGATATTACGTCTGCGCTGCTTCCTTTGCCAGTAAGGTTTCATAGTTAGCATGAGCAGTCTGAAAATGGGTTGGTAGGATAGGATAGGCTCAGTTGTAGGAGCAAATAGAAGCAGATATATTTCCACTTTTAGCATGTGCGATTGCGCAAATTTGATACAGGATTGCAGGTGCACACAGTAAAACAAATATAGCTGTTTGGTTTCAAATCTCTAGCCCGACATAATATAGTTTAGCTATAGCATGTGAGAATGTGATTATAGGCGCACGATTAAGGTAGGTAATAAGCATGTGCAGTAGCACGATTTTGACAAATGCTGTGATCAAAGATTTGTTGATATTTTTCAAAGATTCGGGGACGATGCATCCATGAGCCGAGATTTCTAAAATAGCAGACACGTTTCTCTTCTCTTTCAAACATTCAATTTTGTAGATCTGTTTACGAATTTGGACAAGATTTTCCGTCCGTGGTAAGATTATGTTGGAGATTTTAATAAAATAAGGTGGAGATTTTAAATCGATGCATTTTGAAAATGGCCTTATTCCGTATTTAACGGGTGGTTAATGTTTGATGTTATATTTCGTACGATTACAATATGATGTCCGATCGAAACGAAGTTGGAAATCATACAATAATTATCTATATGTGTTGACGTCAAAAGTTGGTCACTAGTGACAGTCAACCCCCAATCGTGTGATGGACACACGAATAATGATTACAAAATGCAGAAAAAGTTAAAAAGAATGGGGAGCACATACAGAATCTTTATAGTGGTTCGACAAAGACTGTGCCTACGGCTACTTTATATATTATTTCTCTTTTTTGGATTACAAATACAATTCTTTTTTATTTGAAGAAGAGAGAGATGGCGGCTATCACCTCTTCCTTTTGGGGAGAGATTGAGAGAGGTGAACTCCAGAAATGAAGTGTAAAAGAGTCGAAAGAAGGTCCAGCTCTCCCTACCTTTCTCTTTAAGCTTAGAGGTATTTATAGGTGGAGATAGCAGCTTGGGCTGTTGTGATATGGTCCGGCCATTCCGGGAAGCCCGGACGTGTGGAGTCCATTTCTTGGTTAGAATAGCGGCTGAAAGACTGATTCCACTATTCATAAATAGTATCCACAGAAGTTGCGGCTGACGTGGCATTCACTGTGTAAATAGAAAGTAGAGCTTTGTCCAGATATGGTTGACCACTTTTATTGCCTTGAAAGTCGGGATATACAGGTGAATAGCTCTATTGAAGATTTCCACGCTGGTCTGAGATATTTGGTCGATACACTTTATATGGAAGCTTGATACTCGGTCAAGCGATTCTTCCAGAGTGAGCTGTACATGGATGAGGCTGGACTTGGGCCGATATGTTACTGTACCGGACCATACATCTGCTGGGCTTCCTAAAGCGTAGCATAATTCCAGTTGTGCGTTTGGGCATCGATCTGGCTCGTAGAAGCTCTTGCCAAAAAGAGGGTTAACACTTTGCCCCTCAGAATGCAACTTCGTCGATAGATGGAGGTGTGTTCTGAAATTTGAACCGAAACACAAACGCTCGAGCAGCTATGGTCACGCCGGACCATATTAAGGCCAGAAAACCGACGGTCCCAATGTTGTAGTAAGGCCAAAAAACCGACAACCATACTAGGTCGTATTAAGGCCGGAAAACCGACAACTACAGAGAACCGCATTTAGACCGGGATGACGATCGCTACCTATTTGAGATTTGGTTCCTGCAAATACGAAATAAACCATTCTCGTTTTTGGAGAATGCTGATGCGTCGAGCATTTTATTACACTTGGCTTTGGAGGGTGGCGAGCATTAACCATACTCGGCTTAGTAGCAAACATTAACCATGTTCGGCTTAGTGGCGAGCATTAACCATACTCGTCTTAGTGGCTAACATTAACCATGTTCGGTTTAGTGGCGAACATTAACCATGTTCGGCTTCGTGGCGAACAATAACCATGTTCGGCTTGGTGGTGAGCATTAACCATACTCGGCTTAGGGCAAATGTTTTTTATTCTCGACTCATGCTAAGTTAGTTTGTCCAGCGAGCTACGAATGCTCGTGGTGTAAAAAGAAAAGAGAGAGTATAATCCATACTCGTTTTTAGAAAATGTGACCCCACTCGGGTAAAGGAGTAGGTGTTTAAAAATGGTGGTGGGCTTTCGCGCTGACCACATAAAATAGGGGGCGAGCATTATCCATGCTCGGCTTAGAGGTTTTCGAACATTATCCATGTTTACAAAAGAAAATTCATAACTGCTAAATAATTACAATAAAGAAAAGAAATTCTAAGAGGACAGCAGTTGATTCCAGAGCATGCCAAGGAGCTAAATCCTAAATCCATACAATTGTACATCAAGATGTCCTTATTATTGAAAGAAATACAACAAAAGGAAAGATACAAGTCTAATTAATGACAATGCCGTGAGTGCTAGTCTCAGGGTCCTTTCTGTTTCTAGGAGCTCGAGGACCAACCTGAGGAGCTTGGGCAGAAGGTCGCGGCGGCATGGTCGGAGCACGACTTTTGACATATTCAGGAAGCTCTCCTTTTTTGACTCGTCCTTCGATGAGATCGCACAGATGTCAGCATTCATTTGTGTTATGTCCAGCTACGTTGTGGAATATATAATGCTTGCCGAAATCGAGTTCCATCTGGGTTGGTTCTCGTCGAGGTGTCCTTGGAGTGGGCAAGGACCCCCGTATGTCGAGATAGATATCAAGCAAAGAGGAATTGAGCTCGGTGTACTGGTCATACTTATTTTCATTTCAAGGTCGCACATTGTGCTCGCTCTTCTCCGGGGTCTTTCCTCTTCCTTTATTCTGGTCATTGCCGTTGAATGGATCTTGTTGTTTGGCTACTAAAACCTCGAGGCTCTCCATTTTAAGGCTGGCTTCCTCTTGTCGGAGGAATCGTTAGCCTCAGAGTAAAAGTCGTCTATATCCTTGGGAGGATCTCTGATTAAAGGGATTGAAAATTCTGATCGATTTTAAACTCCTGCGATGGCGGCTATGAGCACCATTGATGGCTCAAGCCGATCGACATATGCTAAGGCCACATTGAATCTTTCAAGGAAGGATCTGAGCGTCTCTCCGGATCGCTGCTTGATGGTAGATAGGAACATAACACTTTTCGGTCGAGTGATATGTGCTCGGAATTGCTCGATGAAGCGAGTGACCAAAGTGTTCCAGTTGCCGATCGACTCCGTCATTAGCTGTCGAAACTACATGCCAGCTATATCTGTGAGAAAGAGGGGGAAGCACTTAGCCTTGACGTTAGTCGATGTGCCAAGCACTTCCATATGTCGCATGTATCGCATGAGGTGGACGGTCGGGTTTAGTGTGACCGTTGTATGGCTCGATAGCTGGGAACTTGAAGTCCGGAGGGTTTCAAGAGTTTCTGATTTCCCTGGTGAAGGTGCTGCGATTGACATTATCTATGTCTTGCTACGAGGAAGTGCCCCAAGTAAAGCGTCGGATGATGCTTGCAAGCTGGCTTCCATCTCCGAGGAGTTGTTTCCATGAATTTAGCTTCGCATTCAGAAGAGCTTCTGTGCGGGGATCTGGCGAAAGCATGCTCGGAAGGGCGACCGTTGAGTGGTCTCGACCTCCGAGAGTTGAGTGAAAGTGTGAGGGAAGGTGGGATCTGGTAGGTGGTTTTAGGTAGAATGGCCCCTCTCAAACCTGATGAGTAGTGGGTCGAGCCGTACCCGTAGCAGAGGTAGCATGTGATGTTCGGAGCTCGGGGTTGCGCTCATTTAAAGCAAGGTTAGGAGGGTCTACGGTAGCGTTCTCTTCTGCCGCTGTGAGGACCAGAACAGTGGGGTGGCTTCCCTGGTTCGAAGGGAAGGCCGCACCAGTTCATCGTTGAAGATGAAGAGTGGTTAGATTGGGCTCTGGTAAGATTCCGGGTTGTAATGGGAATGACATTGATTGTGAGGGACCCGGTGGCTGCTCAACTAGCTTGATAGGTCGAGCTGCTCCCAAGAGTGGGGCAAAGTATTCGACCGACCTAGATCTAGATCGCGAACTTCCTGAGGTTCTACTGCTGCAGCTGCACTGGTTGCTGGAAGTGATACTCCTGGTTGGGTTCGATCGGTTGGTAGGACCAAACCAATATAAAATAAAGGTGTAGCCTGATGAGTGGCCTGATTTTGTGCAGATCAAAGATTAGTTATTGCCCTAGTCTTGGCCAGTGGAGGAATTGATGTTGAAGCATTCAATCCCATCTCCAGTCGACCGAGAAGGTGATCCATCAACTACTGCTGTCGTTCGAGGAGTTTTCCATGAGATGCCATTTGTTCTTTGAACTCGACCATGATTATATCCATGTCATCTCGGGTAACATGCCAAGATACATCTTCATGAGAGGAGGCTTCGAGACTTACTTCTGTGGCGTTGTTATTGCCAGCATCAGCAGCAAAAGGGCGAGAGGATGTTGCATCTTTCTTTTGCTTGTTCGCCATAATCAGAAGTGAGCTGAGGCTCTAACAGACTATCTATGCGCTCTCCCTTCCTGGCGCGCCAAAGTGTTGACGTCAAAAGTTGGTCACTAGTGACAGTCAACCCCCAATCGTGTGATGAACACACAAATAATGATTATAAAATGTAGAAAAAGTAAAAAGAATGGGGAGCACATACAGAATTTTTATAGTGGTTCGGCAAAGACTGTGGCTACGTCCACTTTATATATTATTTCTCTTTTTTGGATTACAAATACAATGCTTTTTCTATGTGAAGAAGAGAAAGAAGGCGGCTAGCTCCTTTTCCTTTGGGGAGAGATTGACAGAGGTAAACTCCAGATATGAAGTGTAAAGGAGTCGGAAGAAGGTCCAGCTCTCCCTCCCTTTTATCTTTAAGTTTAGAGGTATTTATAGGTGGAGATAGCAGCTTAGGCTGTTGTGATGTGGTCCGGCTATTCTGGGAAAGCCCGGACATGTGGAGTCCATTTCTTGGTTAGAATAGAGGCTGGAAGACTGATTCCACTATTCATAAATAGTACCCTCGGAAGTTGCGACTGACGTGGCATCCACTGTGAGGTATATCAAAAGTAGAGCTTTGTCCGGACATGGTTGACCACTTTTATTGCCTTGAAAGTTGGGATATACAGTGGAATAGCTCTATTGAAGATTTCCATGCTGGCCTAAGATGTTTGTTCGATACGCTTTATATGGAAGCATGATACTCGGCTGAGCGATTCTTCCGGAGTGAGCTGTCGACGGATGAGGCTGGACTTAGGCCGATATGTTATTGTTTCAGACCATATATCTGCTGGGCTTTCTGAAGCGCGGCATAATTCCAGTTGTGCATTTGGGCTTCAATCTGGCTCGTTGAAGCTCTTGCCAAAAAAAGGGGTAACACTTTGCCCCTCAGAATGCATCTTCGTTGATAGAGGGAGGTTTGTTCTGAAATTTGAACCGAAGCACAAATGCTCGAGCAGCTATGGTCATGCCGGACCATATTAACGCTAGAAAACCGACGATCCCGATGTTATACTAAGGCCAGAAAACCGACGACCATACTAGGTCGTATTAAGGACGGAAAACTGACTACTATCGGGAACCGTATTAAGACCGAGATGATGATCGCTACCTGTTTGAGAGTTGGTTCCTGCAAATACGAAATAAACCATTCTCGTTTTTGGAGAATACTGACAGGTCGAGCATTTTATTACAATTATCTTTGGAGGGTGGCAAGCATTAACAATACTCGTCTTAGTGGCGAACATTCACCATGTTCGGCTTGGTGACGAGCATTAACCATACACGGCTTAGTGGCGAACATTAACCATGTTCGGCTTAGTAGCGAACATTAACCATGTTCGGCTTGGTGGCGAGCATTAACCATACTCGGCTTTGGGAAAATGTTATTTATGCTCGACTCATGCTAAGTTAGTTTGTCCAGTGAGCTATGAATGCTCGTGGTGTAAAAAGAAAAGAGAGAGTATAATGCATACTCGTTTTTAGAAAACATGACCCCACTCGGCTAAAGGAGTAGGTGTTTAAAAATTGTGGTGGGCTTTCGCGCTGAACACATAAAATAGGGGGGCGAGCATTATCCATGCTCGACTTAGAGGATTTCAAACATTATCCATGTTTGTAAAAGAAAATTCATAACTACCAAATAATTAATACAATGAAAAGAAACTTTAAGGGGACAGCAGTTGATTCCAGAGCATGCTAAGGAGCTAAATCCTAACTCCATGCATGTTTACATCAAGGTGTCCTTATTATTGAGAGAAATACATCAAAAGGAAAGATAAAAGTCTAATGAATGATAATGCTGTTAGTGCTAGTCTCAGGGTCCTTTCCGTTTCTAGGAGCTCGAGGACCAACCTGAGGAGCCTGGGCACAAGGTCGCGGCGGCATGGACGGAGCGCGACTTTTGACATATTCAAGAAGCTCTCCTTTTCTGACTCGTCCTTCGATGAGATCGCGCAGATGTCGGCATTCATTTGTGTTATGTTCAGTTACGTTGTGGAATATACAATGCTTACCGGAATCGAGTTCCATCTGGGTTGGTTCTCGTTGAGGTGGTCTTGGAGTGGGCAAGGACCCTCATATGTCGAGATAGATATCGAGCAAAGAGGAATTGAGCTCGGTGTACTGGTCGTACTTATTTTCATTTCGAGGTCGCACATTGCACTCGCTCTTCTCCGGGGCCTTTCCTCTTCCTTTATTTTGGTCGTTGCCGTTGAATGGATCTTGTTGTTTGGCTACTAAAACCTCGAGGCTCTCCATTTCAAGGATGGCATCCTCTTGTTGGAGGAATCGTTCGGCCTTGGAGTAAAATTCGTCTATATCCTTGGGAGGATCTCTGGTTAAAGTTATTGAAAAGTCTGATCGATTTTGAACTCCTGCAATGGCGGCCATGAGCACCATTGATGGCTCGGGCCAATTGACTGATGCAACGGCCACGTTGTATCTTTCAAGGAAGGATATGAGCGTCTCTACGGATCGCTGCTTGATGGTAGAAATGAACATAACACTTTTCAGTCGAGAGATATGTACTCGGAATTGCTAGATGAAGCGGGTGACCAGAGTATTCCAACTGCCGATCGACTCCGTCGTCAGCTGTCGAAACTACATGCCAGCTATATCTGTGAGAAAGAGAGGGAAGAACTTAGCCATGATGTTAGTTGATGCGCCATGCACTTCCATATGTCGCATGTATCGCATTAGGTGGATGGTCGGGTTAGTGTGACTGTTGTATGGCTCAATAGCTGGGAACTTGAAGTCCGGAGGGTTTCAGAAGTTTCTAATTTCCCTGGTGAAGGGGATGCGATTGACATTATCTATGTCTTTCTGCGAAGAAGTTCCCGGAGTAAAGCATCGGATGATGCTTGCAAGCTGGCTCCCATCTCCGAGGATTGTTGCCATGAATTTAGCTCCGCATTCGGAAGAGCTTCTGTGCGGGGATCTGGCAAAAGCATGCTCGAAAGGGCTGCCGTTGATTCGTATCGACCTCCGAGAGTTGAGTGAAAGTGCGAAGGAAGGTGGGATCTGGTAGGTGGTTCTGGGCAGAGTGGTCCCTCTCAAACCTGATGAGTAGTGGGTCGAGCCGTACCCGTAGCAGAGGGACTAGGTTGATCCAGCATAACATGTGATGTTCGGAGCTCGGGGTTGCCCTCATTTGGAGCGAGATTAGGAGGGTCTACGGTAGCATTCTCTGCTGCCGCTGCGAGGACCGGAACAGTGGGGTGGCTTTTATGGTTCGAAGGGAAGGCTGCACCAGTTCTTCGTTGAAGACGAAGAGTGGTTAGACAGGTCTGTGGTAAGATTCTTGGTTGTAATGGGAATGGCATTGATTCTGAGGGACCCGGTGGCTGCTCGACTATCTCGATAGGTCGAATTGCTCCCAAGAGTGGGGGCAAAGTATTCGTTCGACCTAGATCTGGATCGCGAACCTCCTGACGTTCTGCTGCTGCAACTGCACTGGTTGCTGGAAGTGATACTCCTGGTTGGGTTCGATCGGTTGGTGGGACCAAACCAATATGAAATAAAGGTGTAGCCTGATCAGTGGCCTGATTCGGTGGTGACCGAAGATTAGTTATTGCCCCAGTCTGGGCCGGTGGAGGAATTGATGTTGAAGCGTTCAATCCCATGTCCAGTCGACCGAGAATGTGATCCATTAACTGCTGCTGTCGTTTGAGAAGTTTTCCCTGAGATGCCATTTGTTCTCTTAACTCGACCATGATTTTATCCATGTCATCTCGGGTAACATGCCAAGATACATCTTCGTGAGAGGAGGCTTCGAGACTTACTTCTGTGGCGTTGTTATTGCCAGCATCGGTTGCAGAAGGGCCAGAGGATGCTGCATCTTTCTTTCGCTTGTTTGCCATTGTGACGGCCCACCCCGCACCAACCGACATTTACTCCAAATGTGCATTGTACACTTGTCCAGTTAGCGCGGAATGGGTCATTAGAAGGAAATGAACATACAAAGGACCTGTAGAATGTCTCACAGCGCATCGAACAAAATATAATAACATACTTGACATAAAATAGGAGAGACAGTGCATAAGCTGAAAATCAGAACTAAACATCATAGCAGCGGAAATCCAAAAATACAACTTATTACAACTTTCAAACTGTCTCAAAGCAAAAGCAAGATAAATGAGGTACACTACTAATGCCCAAGTAGCGACCACCAACGACACAGGGAGAATGTGTATATATATATAATACGTGGAAGCCTCCTGCCCGCCTCCGAATCAGCTACTCGCGCATCACCAGCTAACCTGTCTCTAGTCTGCTCGTGTGAGCACCCAGAGTAATAAGAGGAGACATAAAACTATGGGTCAGACATAAAGCCTGGTATGAGCGATAAACATCTAAAGTGAACAATAACAGGTAGACTAAAACATACCTGAACCTGGACCTGCAACCAAAGAGTTAGCACTACATACTGTACAACACTCTAAGGTATCATATCAAACAGTGTAAAGATACGGAGGTGGGGGAGGTGTGCATGTCATAATGATGGCAAACAATCAGGCATAGCATCCATCCTCACATCTCTCACTCAGTGCGTAAAGTATACGATATTCACCACTTCGATCGCCCAACATACCTTGCTACGATCACTCTGCCCCATGAAGTCATGAATGGCCTCATTGCACTGATAACGTAGCCACTAATCATTTGCTATGTCCACTTTGCCCCATGGAGTCACAAGAACCCCACTGCACTGGCTCATAGCCTTACTAATCCTTACTATGTCCACTTGCCCCATGGAGTTATTCACCCCATCTGCGCTGGCTCATAGTCTTACTACGCATCACCTTGCCCCTCAGGTCATAATGACCCTACTGCACTGATAACGTAGTCTTGCTACCATCACTTTGCCCCTCAGGTCATAATGACCCTACTGCACTGATAAGTAGCCCATCATTCATTCTTAGTGGTGAATCGAAGTTATGAACGTCGACAACTCCTTAGCACACGTCCCGCAGCAAAGTCCAACCATGAAGTGAACTCATTTGTTCCCAACTGGTTCCGGGATCCTGAGCTCTAACTTCCATTTGGACTACCTTTGCATCTCGGGTTATTGGTCATCTTTCTTGTTTGGGTCGGTTGATCAAGCATCTTTCATCCTGGTCGGTTTTCATCATCCCTGGTCGGTCGGTTTTGTTCCCACCCCTGGTCGGTCACATTTCACCAAACCTGGTCGGTCGGTTTTGTTTCCCCCTGGTCGGTCGCATTTCATCAAATCTGGTCGGTCGGTTTTGTCCCCCTGGTCGGTCTAACCTTCACCATCCCTGGTCGGTCGTTCTGGAGCTCGGGTCGGTAGGTCTCCTTCACCATTTCTGGTTGGTCATCCTCCTTCATTCCTGGTCGGTCTGGAACCTGGTCGGTCGTTCTGTTTTCCCCCCCGGTCGGTCGAAACCTGGTCAGTCAAGAACCTGGTCGGTTTTTCCTGGTCCTAAAACCTGCACCATTCCAGCAAGCTATTTTCGCCTCTCGACGGCATTTTCGACCAATCTAACACTTCTAATCAACCACAAAGCATATCATACAATCATAGGAACATAGGGAGTCAACCACAAACACCAAAACAACAATATGACATATCAAAATGGATCAAACATGACTAAAACCCCATATTTCCCTTTAAGCATGTTTTAAGCAAAACTAATGATATGATTAGCAAAACTTAACCAAATGGAACCAAATTTCTAACAGAGGTCTAAAACATCATTCCGAATTTTATAAACATTTTTCCAGAATTTTATCATGTTTAAATTCGCTAGTTAACACTAATCAACCCTAATTAGCCATAATTAGTGCAAAACCATGCAAATCACTCACCTTAGCCACAAAATAAACTAAGATCTGAAATAAATCTCTGATTTGATGTGAATCTCAATGCCAAACAGCAGCTCCTAAGTTGCTTTAGTGAAGATCTTCCTTGATTAGGGGTTGCTAAGCCAAATCCTTGACCAAAAGATGATTTGGAGGTGATTTAGAGGTTGGAGGCCATTTTTAGGGATCCTTGGTGATAAGTGGAGGCTAGAAAACTGAAATGGAACGATTCTCCATCTCATTTCAGCCCTCCCATAACCCTAATCCCGAAATGGGTTATGGGCCTACTCACTAATCACCCGATTTGGCCCGGTTAAGCAGTTTTTCACCCTCCAAACCTTGTTTCAGCCATATCTCCCAAACGGTAAGTCCGTTTGACTATTATGACCACTCTACGGAAAGAGAAACCATCAAACGAATCAAATGGAAGTGGTTTCAGGTCAAAATTCCTTTCCAATCAAAAGTTATGGACAAAACAGTACCAACTAGGGGCAAAATGGTCATTTAAAAATCGACAAAAATCATGAACATGGGAAATGACTCTAATGGATGTTTCCCAAAGTTACATGACCATACAACTTCATATGGGAAAGAAATAAATATTCTGCGATCCTATGATATGTAGAATACGGGTCGTTACACTCTCCCCCCCTTAAGAAATTTCGCCCCCGAAATTCCCTAATCCAAACACACACAATGGTCCCGCATGCCTATCAATCATAAAACAACAATCAACATGCAAAACAAGCAAAACAAGTCTACCCTAGCATGCGGAAAACTAAATCGCAAAGTAAATCTTACCAGACAAAGAGTTCTGGATATGCCTTCCTAATGCTCTCCTCTGTCTCCCAAGTACAATCATTCTCGTCCTCGCCCCACTGAACCTTGACTAGCTTCACCGACTTCCTTCGAAGTTGCTTTGTATCGTGCCCCACAATACGAATCGGCTTGCGGTTCCCAACCGCCTCGGGTTCTACTTCGAAGTCCTCTAACTAATCAGGTGAAATAGTCACATCTGAGTCGTGAACGAACTTCCTTAGTTGGGAAACATGAAATACATCGTGAACTCCCGCCATTTTCTCTGGTAAGCCAACCCTATACGCCAAATTCCCGACTAATTCAAGAACGGGGAACGGGCCAACAAATCTTGGTGCCAACTTGCCTCTCCTGCCAAATCGTATCACGCTCTTCAACGGAGAGATCTTAATAAACACCAAGTCACCAACGGAGAATTTCAAGTCTCTTCTCCTCTTAGCGGCATAACTCTTCTGCCTATCCTGAGCAGCTTTCATTCGTTGTTGAATGATCTTAATCTTATCTGAAGTTTCTCTCACCACATCTGGTCCAAGCACAAACTTCTCGCCAGTTTCTATCCAACATGATGGTGAGTTGCACGGTCTTCCATACAAAGCTTCATATGGAGCCATACCGATACTGGATTGGTAGCTATTATTATATGCAAACTCTACTAGATGCAAATGGTCATCCCATGATCCACCAAAATCCAATATACAAGCTCTCAAGAGATCTTCCAATATACGATTCACCCTCTCCGTCTGACCGTCGGTCTGAGGATGATATGCGATACTGAGATGTAATCCTGACCCTAGAGCCTCTTGTAAGCTCTTCCAAAACCCACTAGTGAACAACGGGTCTCGGTCACTCACAATGCTTTTGGGTACTCCATGAAATCTCACTATCCACTTCATATATAATTCTGCCAACTTGGCTGCTGTTCTGGTCGATTTGACTGGTATAAATCTTGCACTCTTGGTCAATCGATCCACAATTACCCAAATGCTATCATGTCCCGATCTAGTCCTTGGTAAACCATCGATGAAATCCATTGAAATTTGCTCCCACTTCCATTCGGGAATTTCTAATGGTTGCAACAACCCACTAGGCTTCTTTTGTTCGGCTTTAACTAGCTGGCAATTCATGCATTTGGATATAAACTTCCCAACGTCTCTTTTCATCCCTTCCCAGTAGTAAGTCTGTCTCATGTCTCGATACATCTTATTACCACCGGGATGTGTAGTCAGTTTTGAGTGATGACATTCTCTAAGCACTTCATCTCTCAAACCATTCACGTTGGGCACAACTAGTCTTCCATTCTTCCGAAGCCATCCATCTCGATCAAGCCCATACACATTCATCTCCTCATCGATACCCATCTCTAACTTGGAGATGATTTCTAATAAATTAGGATCGTCCCTCTGGCTAGAACCAATCCGCTCTATCAAAGTGGGTCTGATCGTCAAACTAGCTAGCATAACTGGATCCAATTCGCACCTTGGTCTGAAATCAAACCCCGCGATAAACTCCAGTTGCTTCCATTCAAGAAACATTGTCCCTAAGCTGGCATGTCTCCTACTCAAGGCATCGGCTACCGCATTACCCTTCCCAGGTGTATAAGCGATATCAAAATCATACGAAGCCAAGAACTCTAACCATCTCTGCTGACGGAGATTCAGATCCTTCTGAGAGAAGAGATACTTTAACGATTTATGATCGGTAAACAACTCGAATCTTTCTCCCAAGAGATAGTGTCTCCACATCTTCAGCGCAAATACAATCGCTGCCAATTCCAAATCATGGGTAGGATACTTCTTCTCATGCGGCTTTAGCTGTCGACTAGCATAAGCTACAACCCTACCTCCTTGCATCAATACTGCACCCAGTCCGGTACCACAAGCATCCGTGTATACCGTCATCTCTTCATTCCCTTTAGGAATGACTAACACTGGCGCACGCGTCAACCTCTCCTTTAGACTTTTGAAGGCATCTTCACACACTCCGTCCCAGACGAAGGACTGATTCTTCTTAGTCAACTGAGTCAACGGTGCGGCTATCTTGGAGAAGTCCTGGATGAACTTACGATAATATCCAGGTAATCCCAAGAAACTTCTTACATCTGTTGCATTCTTGGGCGTAGGCCAATCCTGTACCGTAGCCACCTTCGCAGGGTCCACGGCAATACCACACTCTGAAACAACATGACCCAAGAATCTTACTCCCCTTCCCCAAAAATGATATTTAGAGAATTTCGCTTTCAATTGGTGTTTCCTCAACACCTCCATCACTATCCTCAGGTGTCCCTTCTGTTTCTCTTCTGTCCTTGAGTAAACAAGGATATCATCCACGAACACAAGAACAAACTTATTCAACTGATCTCTGAATACTCGATTAATAAGATCCACAAAATAGGCTGGTGCATTGGTCAACCCAAACGGCATGACCAACCACTCATAAAATCCAGACGGCGTCCTAAATGCCGTTTTCAGAACACTCTCATCCGCTACTCGAAGCTGATGAAATCCTGTCGCGAGGTCCAACTGGGAGAACACTCTTGCTCCTTCCAGCTGATCAAACAAATCATCTATCCGCGGTAGAGGATACTTATTCTTCCTCGTCACCTTATTCAACTCGCGATAGTCCACACACAAACGAAGGGAACCATCTTCCTTAGTGGCAAACACAACTGGTGCTCCCCACTAGGAGACACTCCTTCTAATCAATCCTTTCTTCAAAAGATTGCTGACTTGCACCCCGAGCTCTCGCTGCTCCTTTGGTGCCATACGACGAAGTGGCATCACTATAGGTCTGGCATCTTTCACTAAATCAATACGGAACTCAATCTCTCGGTGTGGTGGAAGCCCGGTCACCTCCTCGAAGACGTCCGGGTACTGGCCAACCACGGGCACATCTGACAACTCATCCTGCGGAATGTCGAGGGAATTTACAAAACTAGCCATAACCCCATCACTAGGTAGGCTACCAAACACTACCCTCCGCCCATCATCCGCCCTCACTGTCACCAAAAAGCCCTCACAGTCTACCACCACCCCGTATCTTTGGAGCCAATCGACTCCCAATATAATGCCATACCCAGTAAAGCCCAAAACAAAGCAATCACATACAAACATACACCCATGACTCGATAAGACCAAATTCCTGCAAATCATACTAAGGCTAGTCGAACCACCAATCGGGTTCGTCACTATCAATGGTCTATCGACTATCTCGGGTTCCAGTCCCAACCTATCTACCAGGTCACTAGATATGAAGGAACGGGAAGCCCCAGTATCAAACAAAACTCGAACTGGTATATCATAAATAGAAAGCATACCTTGAATAACAACATTCTTTCCTTTCTCCGCCGCAGTTGGGGCATTCGACGAAGAAGGAATAGCATCAAGAGCATATGCTTTCACAATCTGCTTCTCCTTAAGAGGTTGCAGACACTTGTCCTTCTGATGTCCCACTTGACCACAGTTGTAGCACTTCCTTTCCGCTGGCTTGGCCCGACATTCTTTAGCATAATGGCCTTTCTTTCCACAGCTGAAGCACTCAACATCCTTCTTGCTCTTTTTCTGGCCACTCTTTGATTGGTCCTGCTTCCTCTTGTTCTGAGAGTTATTCTTGCCTCCACCGCCTGCTTGCGACTTTGGCCCTTCTGCAGATGCAGCCTCAGTCTTTGACTTAGGGTAAAGACTCTCTGATCTCAAAGCTTTCCCCACGATCGATTCAAAAGACTCATCGATGTGGTTGATTAATTTTTCCCCTAAGTACCCATCCAAACCAGTAATGAACTTCTCATTCTTCTTTTCAGGAGTATCGATAAGAGACAGTCCATACTTCGACAAAGTGTCGAACTCAGCAATATAATCAGAAACTGCCCTTCCATTCTGCTTGAGTTCCAAGAACCTCTTAAACAACACTGACTTCTGGGCAGCTGGGATAAACTTCTCGCTAAAGCGAGCCTTGAACTGATCCCACGTAACTTGATCCTCTGGAGTAGCTGTTCTGATAGCATTCCACCAATTCATCGCTCGCCCTTGCAGCTGACGAGACGCTAGCCTTCTCTTCATCGCATCCTCAAGACCCAAGTCATCGAAGATACGGTCGCAGCTATCCATCCAATCTTGAACATCTGTGGCCGACTCCGTTCCGTGGAACAGCTTCCCACCAAGATTAGTGTAATCTTTGCACAACTTGGCGAAATCGACCCTAAGCGCCTGCACTACTGGGCCAACACCAGCTCCGGGATTGGGAACTGCCCCCTTGCACTTCTCTAAGCATGTCTCTCATGAGGTTGGTAAACATCGCCCTCATGTCAGCGGCATTCCCATTATTGGCCCCTCTACCGGTACCTCTAACATATCGGCTCATCGTCAATCTGTAAAAGGGAAACGATTAACGACCCCATAGTGGTACTAGTGCAGTGCAACTTCATTCTTATACTACTAATAGTATATATATACATAGCTTTTGAAAACCAAAGTAATCACAAATACGCGCTCTCATATACGTACTAACTCTCCCTAGTGTCTTTCCCTAGGTTAGCTACGCAACCTAGAGCTCTGATACCAAGTGTGACGGCCCACCCCGCACCAACCGGCATTTACTCCAAATGTGCGCTGTACACTTGTCCAGTTAGCGCGGAACGGGTCGTTAGAAGGAAATGAACATACAAAGGACCTGTAGAATGTCTCACAGCGCATCGAACAAAATATAATAACATACTTGACATAAAACAGGAGAGACAATGCATAAGCTGAAAATCAGAACTAAACATCATAGCAGCGGAAATCCAAAAATACAGCTTATTACAACTTTCAAACTGTCTCAAAGCAAAAGCAAGATAAATGAGGTACACTACTAATGCCCAAGTAGCGACCACCAATGACACAGGTAGAATGTGTGTGTATATATATATTTATATTTATATATATATATATATATATATATATATATATAATAGGTGGAAGCCTCCTGCCCGCCTCCGAATTAGCTACTCGCGCATCACCAGCTAACCTGTCTCTAGTCTGCTCGTGTGAGCACCCAGAGTAATAAGAGGAGACATAAAACTCTGGGTCAGACATAAAGCCTGGTATGAGCGATAAGCATCTAAAGTGAACAATAACAGGTAGACTAAAACATACCTGAACCTGGACCTGCAACCAAAGAGTTAGCACTACATACTGTACAACACTCTAAGGTATCATATCAAACAGTGTAAAGATACGGAGGTGGGGGAGGTGTGCATGTCATAATGATGGCAAACAATCAAGCATAGCATCCATCCTCACATCTCTCACTCAGTGCGTAAAGTATACGATATTCACCACTTCGATCGCCCAACATACCTTGCTACGATCACTCTGCCCCATGAAGTCATGAATGGCCCCATTGCACTGATAACGTAGCCACTAATCATTTGCTATGTCCACTTTGCCCCATGGAGTCACAAGAACCCCACTGCACTGGCTCATAGCCTTACTAATCCTTACTATGTCCACTTGCCCCATGGAGTTATTCACCCCATCTGCGCTGGCTCATAGTCTTACTACGCATCACCTTGCCCCTCAGGTCATAATGACCCTACTGCACTGATAACGTAGTCTTGCTACCATCACTTTGCCCCTCAGGTCATAATGACCCTACTGCACTGATAAGTAGCCCATCATTCATTCTTAGTGGTGAATCGAAGTTATGAACGTCGACAACTCCTTAGCACACGTCCCGCAGTAAAGTCCAACCATGAAGTGAACTCATTGGTTCCCAACTGGTTCCGGGATCCTGAGCTCTAACTTCCATTTGGACTACCTTTGCATCTCGGGTTATTGGTCATCTTTCTTGTTTGGGTCGGTTGATCAAGCATCTTTCATCCTGGTCGGTTTTCATCATCCCTGGTCGGTCGGTTTTGTTCCCACCCTTGGTCGGTCACATTTCACCAAACCTGGTCGGTCGGTTTTGTTTCCCCCTGGTCGGTCGCATTTCATCAAACCTGGTCGGTCGGTTTTGTCCCCCTGGTCGGTCTAACCTTCACCATCCCTGGTCGGTCGTTCTGGAGCTCGGGTCGGTTGGTCTCCTTCACCATTTCTGGTTGGTCATCCTCCTTCATTCTTGGTCGGTCTGGAACCTGGTCGGTCGTTTTGTCCCCCCCCCCCGGTCGGTCGAAACCTGGTCAGTCAAGAACCTGGTCGGTTTTTCCTGGTCCTAAAACCTGCACCATTCCAGCAAGCTATTTTCGCCTCCCAACGGCGTTTTCGACCAATTTAACACTTCTAATCAACCACAAAGCATATCATACAATCATAGGAACATAGGGAGTCAACCACAAACACCAAAACAACAATATGACATATCAAAATGGATCAAACATGACTAAAACCCCATATTTCCCTTTAAGCATGTTTTAAGCAAAACTAATGATATGATTAGCAAAACTTAACCAAATGGAACCAAATTTCTAACAGAGGTCTAAAATATCATTCCGAATTTTATAAACATTTTTCCAGAATTTTATCATGTTTAAATTCGCTAGTTAACACTAATCAACCCTAATTAGCCATAATTAGTGCAAAACCATGCAAATCACTCACCTTAGCCACAAAATAAACTAAGATCTGAAATAAATCTCTAATTTGATGTGAATCTCAATGCCAAACAGCAGCTCCTAAGTTGCTTTAGTGAAGATCTTCCTTGATTAGGGGTTGCTAAGCCAAATCCTTGACCAAAAGATGATTTGGAGGTGATTTAGAGGTTGGAGGCCATTTTTAGGGATCCTTGGTGATAAGAATGATTCTCCATCTCATTTCAGCCCTCCCATAACCCTAATACCGAAATGGGTTATGGGCCTACTCACTAATCACCCGATTTGGCCCGGTTAAGCAGTTTTTCACCCTCCAAACCTTGTTTCAGCCGTATCTCCCAAACGGTAAGTCCGTTTGACTATTATGACCACTCTACGGAAAGAGAAACCATCAAACGAATCAAATGGAAGCGGTTTTAGGTCAAAATTCCTTTTCAATCAAAAGTTATGGCCAAAACAGTACCAACTAGGGGCAAAATGGTCATTTAAAAATCGACAAAAATCATGAACATGGGAAATGACTCTAATGGATGTTTGATGTTTCCCAAAGTTACATGACCATACAACTTCATATGGGAAAGAAATAAATATTCTATGATCCTATGATATGTAGAATACGGGTCGTTACATCCATAATCAGAAGTGATCTGAGGCTCTAACAGACTATCGGTGCGCTCCCCCTTCCTGGCGCGCCAAAGTGTTGACGTCAAAAGTTGGTCACTAGTGATAGTCAACCCCCGATCATGTGATGAACACACGAATAATGATTATAAATGCAGAAAAAGGTAAAAAGAATGGGGAGCACACACAGAATTTTTATAGTGGTTCGACAAAGATTGTTCCTACGTCCACTTTATATATTATTTCTCTTTTTTGGATTACAAAAACAATGCTTTTTCTATTTGAAGAAGAGAAAGAAGGCAGCTAGCTCCTTTTTCTTTTGGGGAGAGATTGAGAGAGGTGAACTCCAGAAATGAAGTGTAAAGGAGTCGGAAGAAGGTCAGCTCTCCCTCCCTTTTCTCTTTAAGCTTAGAGGTATTTATAGGTGGAGATAGCAGCTTGGGCTGTTGTGATGTGGTTTGGCCGTTCCGGGAAAGCCCGGATATGTGGAGTCCATTTCTTGGTTAGAAAAGCGGCTAGAAGACTGATTCCACTATTCATAAATAGTATCCTCGGAAGTTGCGTATGACGTGGCATCCACTGTGGGGTATATCAAAAGTAGAGCATTGTCCGGATATGGTTGACTACCTTTATTGCCTTGAAAGTTGGGATATACAGTGGAATAGCTCTATTGAAGATTTCCACACTGGCCCAAGATATTTGGTCGATACGCTTTATATGGAAGCATGATACTCAGTCGAGTCATTCTTCTGGAGTGAGCTGTCAAGGGATGAGGCTGGACTTAGGCCGATATGTAACTGTTTCGAACCACACATCTGCTGGGCTTCCTGAAGCGCAACATAATTCCAGTTGTGCGTTTGGGCTTCGATCTGGCTCATTAAAGCTCTTTCCAAAAAGAGGGTTAACAATATGTATTCCAATAAAACTTTGATTCGTCGTAAACAGAGATTGTCTGAAAGAAAACATTTTTAAGGCCTATAATATACCCAACGATTTCCGTGTGCGAAGCACGGGCCTCATCATAAGGTAAGCAACACGTTGATTTGAATGTTCTATTTCGTATGATTATTTAATTTCATTGTCCATTGTCGTTAAGCATTTTATATTCGCACCGATATACATGAAATTTCAAATCGTAAATTACGAAATACCATGATGTTTTGAGTTCGTTTTAAATATTATAAGTTATACGTTCATGCGTCGTTTAATGAACGACATATACATTATAAGTCCGTTTATAATTCCAATTCAACATTTAATATAAAAATATATATTAAATATCTGACTTCCAAAAATATGGACATTACAAAATTAGTTAATGTAACGACCCAGGTTTTTGGTTGATTAATTTTAAATATTTAATATTTTTTTAAATGTTGAGTTGATAATATAAATGGATATTTATATGAAATTTATCGATTAGTATTCGATTGCGATTTAATTTTGATTGTATCGAATTATTTTAATACAAAAATGAAAAATGTGACACCCCACATCTATTAATGTCACTCTTTAATAGAATGCATTAAGTTCCGTGAAGCGTTATAGGTAAACAGAAACATCACAAGACATATATAAAATAACAACGAAATTTAAAGATTTATTGTTCAATTAGAAAACATCGTGGTCCAAATTTAGTTACAACATAAGTCTGATATTCAGAAAACCCATTACATCAATTTAAAGTATCTGCCTTGTACTAAAATCATCAGAGTACAATAATATAAATGCATAGTCCCCAAAAATAATAGCCATATCAGAGAAGATAGGAAATCGAAGCGGTACATCTAAGCAGCTTCAAGAACAATGAAAGAGAGAATCCTTATCAAGCCTAAGTATTCCCACCCTGAGAACTTGGAAGGGGGAAGAAAGAGAGAGAAAAGGAAACAAAACGGGTCAGAAATAAAGTCTGGCGAGTCCAGTTACTTTTAGCATATAAATAAGTAAAAGCATCATGATAGATATATAAACTGGATGAGAGATAACAGTATCATAAGACAGGAGTAACAAACTAAGCAGGATAAACAGAATAAACAGAACAGAATATATCGTGCTTCTCAAGTACTTTTCTCTGCACCAATACTAGTATAACAGAAACAAGATGATCCCAACAAGAACAAGATGCTAGACTTAGGCATACTTCTAGTGAGGGGTTTTACCCCGTACAATAATAACAGGTAGCCAAATAGAAATGACAAGTGTTACCCCCAACGATAATAATGGGCTCCTAAACAAGCAAGACTAGATGTACCCTCATTACTACCCAATCGATCGTCTGCCTATCCCGTAGACACCCTGTGCTGGCCCCGTAGTAGGATGTATCACTTCCGAAAGTGGCGACCCCTTTATTAACGAGATGCACAACCAACTACTAATGTCACAACGTCTTATTATCCAAACGCAAGTAGATTCATGCATGCACATGAATTCGACGGAGTACACCGTCAACATCCCCACTTAAATGAACCTCTTACAATCAACTCAGTAAGTGTGCCCAGACCACTACCTAGTTCGGGGTTCCCCGTGTGATTCCAAGATGGGTTACTGACTGATATGGGTCCCATACAACAGATGATACAAGCTTCCCCCAGGCTTGTATCTCCGCTATTATGACTTTTATAGGTTATGCCTAATAGTTTAACAAGGTTGCATAACCCCAACATATAAAACAGGTTAAGTTTGTCGGGTGTATATATATATATATATATATATATATATATATACACACGTGTGTGTGTGTGTGACCCGCCCCCACAGACTTAACAAGATTAACATAACCCCCACTGATTCAAGAAAGTTTACTTAACTCTTACTCAATTTGACCGATTCATGTAACCCCCACAGATTTAACCAGGTTAAGTATTACAAGTTAGCAGGTTATTACCATTTTCCATTATGCATGTTCATGCACCAGACCTCTCACATTAAGTCAACCACTTGTGGATGTTGGATTTGATGGTCAGTTCCGGGAAAACCTCTACCACAAGTCGGAGTTAACCTCGTGCCTCAGCACCGTTACGTGTACATTTATGCACTAGACCCCTCATATTAGATTTACCACTTGTGGATGCTGGATTTGTCGGGTAGTTCCGGGCAGGCTTCTACCACAAGTGTAATCTAACCTCGTTCCTAAGCATGGTTACAGTTTCTAATTACTATAAATCTAGGCATGTTTATTATTAAACAATTTTTCACGTTTGTCCAAGGTTATTCCCCAAATGCCAGTCTGATCCACGATACAAGCTATGCCCCCAAGTTAAAGTTTTAGATCGTGGTATAGATTATGCCCCCAAATCCCAATCATGTTTTACAATGTAAGTTTTCCGCCAATTTATCATTCCCAACCGTTCCCAATTTCGCACATTTTCATATTTTAGCGATAGGCCTAGACTCAAAGGTTGCCTGACTATAAAAATAAAAAGGGACAGAGGGAGAGAAGAGAACGTAAATAGGCATAAAGTCAAAACAGGCATACGATGGCAGGAATAGGCATAATAACAGAATAAGCATATCAAGAATAGGCATATGAGAGCTAAACAATAAATTAGGTGTACAAATAGTGGTAGATCTGTTTAGTTATGATTCAGGTTACTAAAATGCACATGTTTTGACCCAACTTATAAACATGTCATGATTACTTATTAAATGTTTACTTCTAAAGGGAACATAAACTCAGTGTGACTAGATCTAAAGAATAGAGAATTGACTGTTAATGTTGTAGCAGAGATTCTTGTATGCTTATAAGTTTTTGTTGTAGAAGAATAGGCTTATTCAACCTGAGTTGGGGTAGCACCTCGTTGTATCCATTGTTTTTAGTGAACAAAACAATAAAAATGAGGTCATATTAATAGCCTAATGTCAACGAATCTGGTCAAGAAACGATTCCACGTTCAAAAAATGGATCTGCCCCAGATCTGGGTAGGGTCGACCACGGGATCGACACCCCCGTGTAGGGGTCGATCCATGGGACGACACCCATGGGGCATAGGGCCAGACTCTAACGAGCCGATTTCCCCACTGTTCCCACTCTTTGATTTTTGATATTCTAGACAGGATATATATATATATTTCTTATATGTATATAAATTTCAAACCTTAATATGTTCTTCATATGATGTTCGTTTTACGCAAACTCGGAGTCTATGCTAAGCAGATTTCTAAGACGAACGCAATAACACAGTACATTTTACTTAATTCCCAATATTTGATTAAGTATTCTTAAGTCTATCATTATACTGTTCTTTAAAATTATGGGGTGTTACATTCTCCCCTACTTAAAGGATTTCGTCCCTGAAATCTCCAAGTTAAGAAGAATGTATATCCTAACATTCATTATCCATCTACTCATCCACCCATCACATGCATTTATTTTCTTTAAAAGATTTTGAATGCTTATACGAATATAACGCAAAACTAGAAGTCTCCCCTCTACCGAGCCTATCCAAGATGTCTGCTATCCGCGGTCCTCTTGCTGCAAAGTTCCAATCAGATCCAAAGGAGTAGGTCGCACCTCTAACGATGCCAATAAACCAGATGTGAATTTGGTAGAGGGTCTAAAATCAAAAGTCGATATATACTCCAGGCTCTGCCTCTCTACAAATAGAGGACTCAAGGTCATCCCTTGCCTACTCAGTGTGTCCGCCACCACATTACCCTTACCAGGGGTATAAGCAGATCTCAAAGTCGTAGGATGCTAGGAACTCCATCTATCTCTGTTGCCTCAAATTAGATCCTTCTGCGAGAAAAGTACTTAAGAGATTTATGATCGGTATACAACTCAAACTTCTCTCCAAGTAGATAATGGAGCCAAGTCTTAAGCGCGAACACTATGGCAGCTAACTCTAGGTCATGAGTAGGGTAGTTCTTCTCATGAACTCTTATATGTCTACCTCCATAACATACTACCCTTTCCTCTTGCATCAGAACCGCACCAAGCCCTATACCACATGCATCAGTGTATACTGTGAACACTTTGTTCCCATCAGGCAAAGTCAAGACTGGGGCTGTCATCAGAGCCCTCTTCAATAACTGAAAAGCATCCTCACAGTCTATACCCTAAGAAAATGATAGATTCTTCTTCGTTAGTCTGGTGAGTGTGGCTGATATCTTTGCGAAGTCCTTAATGAACTTCCTATAATAGCCCGCTAAATTAAGAAAACTTCTCACCTCCGTTGCATTCTTAGGAATCTGCCAATGTTGAACTGCAACTACTTTCGCGGGATATACTACTATCCCATCCTTAGAGAACACTTGCTCTAAAATCTTACTTCCTTTCTCCAAAAATGACATTTGGGGAATTTCGCTTTAAGCTGGTGTACACAGAGAGTTTTCAAAACCTCCCTTAAATGTAGGGCATGTTCTTCCTCACTCTTTGAAAACCAAGATGTCATCAACAAATACCGCGACGAACTTATTTAGAAACTCCCGAACACCCTACTCATCAGATCCATAAAATAGGCGGGTGAATTCGTCAACCCAAAAGGCATGACGAGCCACTCGAAGAAACCATCTGGAGTTCTAAAGGCAGTCTTGTCTATACTGTCCTCAGCCACCCTCAATTGATGAAACCCCATAGCCAAATCTAACTCGGAGAAAACAGATGCACCAACAAGCTGGTTAAACAGATCATCTATCCTCGGAAGTGGGTACCTATTTTTCTTTGTGAGCTTATTCAACTCCTTGTAGTCCACGCATAAGCGAAGCGAACCATCCGCCTTAGTAGAGAATACTACTAGAGCACCTCATTCATATATGCATCGCCTAATAAACCCTTTCTCAAGTCCCCTACTTGCTTGTTGAGATCCCTCCTTTCTCTTAGAGAGCCATATGGAGCACATGCAATGCAACTGGCTTTGCATGTCCACCAAGTATATATGAAGATCAATCTTGAGCCTCAGAGATAAGCCCCGAACCTCCTAAAAAACATCAAGATATGCACAAACTTCTGGTGCAGATCATAAATCATCGATAGATGCATCAAGTAACTCTAGAAAACTAAGCACGACAGACCCTTTCGGGTTACAAGAAATCTCGAGAGTCTTCGCATGGCAAGTCAAAAGTCTGACGACCCTCCTCTCACAGTCTAGAATGGCACCATACAAGGCTAGCCAATCCATCCCTTGAATCAAACCATAGCCCATAAGACCAAGCACATATGCATCACACTCAAATTCGATGTCCAACACAGATATTCTCAAACCCCGACAAATCATAGACAAATGAGTCGTACCTCTAATAGGGTTTGAGACAACAATAGGGTCCGAAACCATACTAGTACTAAGGTGCAGAGACTCAACCACAAAATAAGATATAAAAGAATGTGAAGCATCATAATAAAAAAGAGTCCTAACAGGATGATTGGAAAGAGAAATCAAACCTTCAACATAAACTTTCCTACCTCTATCTGGTACACCATCCACGAGATCATGCACCTGCCCTCCAGAAGATCCTGCCCTTTGGCCTTGTCCTTGCTTCTTAGGGTAATCTTAATAAGATGTTCGACATCTCCACAATGGAAACAAACATTCTTCCTTTTTCTACATTCTTTGCTCAAATGACCCACACGTCCACAATCATGACATTTCCTCTTTTCTTGGGCTTTGTTGTTTTTTCAGCCCTTCTTTTGCTGTTGTTGTTGATCTTTCTAGGGATACACTTTCTTTTTTTGTGTTTCATCAATCTTAGCCTCTTTATTTTTCACCTTTATCTTCTTCGTGCATCAATGATATATCAACGAGTTCCTCAAAAGTTGCTCTCATCGGAATATAAGACATAGCCAACACATAAAGGGGTTCATTCAATCCTCCAGCAAACCTCAAAGCTTTCTTGTGCGGGGTAATCACTAGCTTCAAACCAAACCTCGCCAATTGATTGAACTTATTAACGTACACTTTGACAGATATACCTCCTTGCTTAAGTGCCAAAAACCTTTCCATTTGCATACTTTGATCGGCTTGAGAAAGAAACTTCATCTCGTATCTCTATCGAAAATCATCCCAAGTCTCAACTGGATGCCCTACTTGCATCACTTCCCACCAGAACGAAGTCTCATCTTTCAGCTGCCAAATGGCCAACTGAATCTTCCTACAGTAGTCAACCTCAAAAATCCAAACAAGTCCTCTATCTCTTTAAGCCAATTCCTTATTTCTACAAAAGTCTCAGTTCCTCGGAATGACTTTCCTCCCATAACACAGAAGTCCTTGCATATCTTGGAGAAATTATCCTCTTATGGAGGAGGAAGAGGAGGAACAATGGCTGCAGCTGTAGGAGGGGCGTCTGCTTGGCCTTCGGCGGGTGTTGTAGTCTCAAGATACCTTCAGAACCAAGCTGATATTTGAATGCCCTCAGGAATATTTGGTTCCCCAGGCATGCTGAGAAGAAAAGGAAAAGAGATTCAAACAGAGAATCGAAAGATATTTCATATGGCTTTGGGGAATGTGTTTTTCAAAACAGACTTTTCTTTTTGAAAATGCTTTCTTTTAAAACCTTTTTGAAAACAATTTCCAAACTCTTTTATCTGGTCCAGTAACCTTCAGCTCTGACACCAAATGTGACACCCCACGTCTGTTAATGTCACTCTTTAACAGAATGCATTAAGATTCATGAAGCGTTATAGGTAAACAGAAACAAAAACATCACAAGATAGATATAAAATAATATCATAATTTAAAGCTTTACTTTTCAATTAGAAAACTTCGTTGTCCAAATTCAGTTACAACATAAGTCTGAGATACATAAAACCCATTACATTAATTTGAAGTATCTGCTTTGTACTAAAATCACCAGAGTACAGTTATATAAAAGCATAGTCCCCAAAAATAAAAGCCATTTCAGAGAAGACAGGAAATCAAAGCGGTACACCTAAGCAGCTCCAAGCATAATGAAAGAGAGAATCCTAATCAAGCCTGAGTATTCCCACCATGTGAACCTGAGGAGGGGGGAAGGAAGAGAGAGAAAAGGAAACAAAACGAGTCAGACATAAAGTCTGGCAAGTCCAGTTACTTTTAGCATATAAATAAGTAAAAGCATCATGACAAGCATATAATCTGGATGAGAGATAACAGTATAATAAGTCAGGCATAGAAAACTGAGCAGGATAAACAGAATAAACAGAACATAATATATTGCGCTTCTCAAGTACTTTTCTCTCCACCAATACTAGTATAAAAGAAACAAGATGATCCCAACAAGCACAAGATTGTAGACTTAGGTGTACTTCTAGTAAGGGGTTTTACCCCCATACAATAATAACAGGTATCCCAACATAAATGGAAAGAGTTACCCCCAACGATAATAATAGGATCCTAAACAAGCAAGACTAGATGTACCCTCATTACTACACAATCAATTGGCTTCCTATCCTGTAGACACCCTATGTTGTCCCCACAGTAGGATGTATCACTTCCTAAAGTAGCGACCACTTCATTAACGAGATGCACAACCATCTACTGATGTCACAACATCTTATTATAAACAAAAAAATAGAAATGAGGTCCTATTTATAGCCTAATGTCAATGAGTCTGGTCAAGAAACGAGTCCACTTTCACAAAAATGGATCTACCCCAGATCTGGGCGGAGTCGACCCTGGGGTCGATGCAAGGTCGAAACCCCTGTATAGGGGCGACCCATGGGTCAATACCCATGGGGAATGGGGTCGACCCCTAATGGGCTGATTTCCCCCTGTTCCCGCTCTTTGATTTTTGATTTTCTGGACATGATATATATATATATTTCTTATATGTATACAAACTTCAAACATTAATATCATCTTCATACGATGTCCATTTTATGCAAACTTAAAGTCTATCATAAGCAGAATTCCGAGACAAACGCAATGGCGCAGTCCGTTTTACTTATTTCCCAATATTTAATTAAGTATTCTTAAGTTTATCACTATAGTGTTCTTTAAAATTATGAGGTTTTACAATAAATAATTGAATTCGAAGTTAAAACTGAATAGGAATGATTCAAATGATCAAAATAAATTCTATTTGAATTAGAACGATAATAAAAATATTATTAACAAGGAATTGATTGTTTTTGAATTTAAAATTTTATTTTATCGATTTAATTTGAAACGTAAAAATATTAAATTTACAAATGACCTCGATTTTCGATGAAACTAATTTTATTGGGTCCGGAACATCAAACCATAGCAGTGTGTCAATTTTCATCGCAATTGGAGCTTGTACGTGGTCATTTAAACATGAAGCTTCAAACAGTGTACTTAAGCTAACCTAAAATATGTACATGGCCGACCTAAAATCCCCTCTCTTCGTTTATAAATAACGTAATACCCCCTATGTCCTTCTCTATTTCTTCATTCGTTTAACTCTCCTGAACAATTGAAAACAGCTACTTTCTTCTATTTTTAAAATCCAAAACAAATCCATGTAAATCACTTAAATCCTGAATTCGATTTCTATGAGATCATTGTGGGAAGAACTTCACGCGAGTATGAATGTTGAGGGTGCGATGGCTCTTGGTCTCATCTTCGAGCAGTCAATTTAGGGGTTTGACTTTTATGGAGAAATGTCTAACATTTTAGAGTATGGGGTTGAGATCTGGTTTTAGGGCGAGGGCCACATCGATTGGCCAATGCCGGTGGAGTTCGATTTGGATTGTTGTCACAACTTTGTAGGGAGGAGCAGAGTTCGCAATAACAGTTGTTCGAGTTGATGATTGAGGTGGTTTATAAGGTGGCGATTGGGTAAAGATGAAGTAGAGGAGGTTTGTAATTTTTTTCTAAATTCTGAAATCAAAATGGAAGTCGAGATCTGGTATTTGGGGGTTAATTTGCAAATATAAATATCGATTGGAGTTAGTAAACTGGTTCAAGGGGTCACGATGTCTGGTGGGGTGTCACTTTGATTATCAATGTAATTTCCTTTACAAGTAAATTTTATAAGTAGACTCATTTTATTTACAAGGAAATAGATTTATCTTAGGTTATAAGCCACTAAATTTTCAAACTCTTACTTTTAACTTCTACAAACTCATCTAAGTTTGATATTTTTATAATATGTGTGGCTTACCATAAATAATTTTATATTTTAGCAATGATTTAATACTAACAACAAACCCTTCGCATAATAGATGATTTAGAATACACACTAGCTCCATATGATTTCGAGTTAATAGAAATATTATCAGGACATCACTTTGATGTAAATTTTGCCCAAAAATGGCTGCTAATTTGATTTCAACATCAAACATCCTTGCCATTTAACGTCTTATATTTCCAATTTAATTGTTGCAACCACTCCATAACTTGATCATATGGGTGAGTATTCTAAAAATTCCGCTTATGTTCAGAATTGTTTTAAATTTCAAAATACCTTTAATTTAGGAAACAATAATGTTAGTTCATTTTAAACTCTTCAAAGAAAAAAAATTCTTCAGTTTAATTATTTAACTCATTTCGAACAACATCAAAACAACCCACTCATCATAATTCATCCTAGTACTTAGCTGCGATGTCGACACTAAATTGCTATATCCTCACCATCCAACCTTCACCATTCCTAACTGATTAACAAAGAAATGTGTTTATTTTATGCTCTTATATCTTATCTTTTGTATATAAATAAACATTACTTGGGTATTATTTAGTCACTTTTACAGATATGCCAACTAAGCCACATGTAGTCAAAAAAATAAAAAAAAATAAGGATCAAAATGTTGTGTATATACATATTAAGACTTGCAGATGAAGATCTCACATTGAATTCCTTTTTGGACAAGAGAATAATTGATAGAAAGCATATATATATATATATATATCACAAATCAAGGAAGACTTGTCAAGGAAGCAAGAGGAAAAGAGGAAAGACCAAAATTTAATAGATTTAACTTAGGCCTTTTTGTGATTGTATTAGGGTTTATGTTGGCTAATCTATCTTATATATACCCATGTATTCTCATTGTAAATCTTTATCCGGGAGTTGAGAGTTTTCTTTTCTATACTCCTCTTGGGTCTAGTAATTTTGTGTTGTCTATTCAATTAGATTTGTTAGAGCATAGTTTACTATTGCATTTTATTTTCTCATTAGTGATTGGTCGTCTGATTAGATTCAACGGTAATCCTAATTTTACTTTCCTATTTGTTTATTTCTTTTCAATAGTTTTTATTTTAGTATTCTGATTATTTTTCTATCATTGAATTTATTATAGATCTGATTAGATTCGAATTTGTAGTAAATTCAGTTGCAGTTTTAATTTGTTTTCAATTGATAATTGTGACTTGGTCGTCTGTTCAATTAGATTTATTCTGAATCAAATTACAGTTTCAATTTTTATTTCAATTAAATCCTCCAATTTCGTCTAAGTCGCCCATGAAATATGTAAATAATAAAATTTAATTTTCCTCCTTTTGTTCGACCTGCATGCTACACACCCGTGCGCTTGCAGTAATTTATATTAAATTTGCACTTTTCTATTCCATAGGAAAATATCAAACAAGTTTTTGGCGCCATTTCCGGGGAGGTAATAGTTAAATTTTATTATTTGTTTAATTTTCGATTCGTGTTAGTTTTTTAAATTTTTTTTGTTTTTTTTTTTTATACACAAGAAAATATCTTAATTAGTGGTTTGTTGTCACACATTGATACTGAAATCTCTAAGATAAGGGAAAAAAGTTACCAAATTTCATTCAATTTCTTTCCATTTTTTATTTTATTTTTCTACTTTCTTTCCATTTATTCAATACACTGAGCTTCTTTTACAAGTTCAAAAATAAATTTCTTTTCAAAACTTTCTTCTTTCTTTTATATTTGTTCTGCCATTTTTCTTCTCTCATATACATTCTCCTCAAATCACAACCCAACCTCATGCTAGCCATTGATGAAATTTTGTTCTTCGACTTAGTTCATCTACAACTCAAATAGCTCAACTTTCATCAGACCTGTTCGTCTCCTCTCGTTAAACTGCTCATCATCACTCTCTACATCCCTAAGCCCCCGCTATAATTCTCACCATCTACCACATCACATACCCTTCGAAAGTTACAACTACGAAACCTCATCGACCATCATCATCTATCGGTTTTCACTGCCATAAAACAGGTTGTCTCAAGTCCGAACCTACGCCCCAAACAACCTAATAACCAAGAAACATCTTCAACATAACCACTCAGAGCCTCCTTGCCAAAGTAGCATTGCAGACATCATCAAGTCATCGACCCGTCCCCTTTCCAAAACAATTCCCTTCTTCCATTCCTACATCATACAACCAACCCAGTTTAAACTACCATCTTTCCACAAAACCATCTCCAATCCCATTCATCATTCACTACCAAACCCCATGTGATAACCCTAGGTTTTTACACATTTATAATTTCATAACTATGTATGATAGTTCCCCTTTTACAAAGTGGAATATAAATATATGTATATTATTGAACATAATTAAAATCAGTATAAGAGATAATGGTAATATTTAGGCAAGTGGTCATGATTTAACATGGAATATGTGTGTGTATAACATCTACACTTAGGATATTTAACATGGTAGCTAAGAAAAAGAAATGATATTTGATTTTCAGGTATTCTTCTTTTGTCCTTTTTTAGCCTTATCCTCTTGTTTTAAAAGAAAAATCAAAAGAAAAGAGGAGGGACCAACCAGAGTCACACCATTTAAATGATAAAGAGATTACCAATTATAGCCTGTAGTTTAAAAGCATTGAGAATGGTACGCCTGAGAGATTTAGTGCATCACATTATAGCCATACTAATATACATGAACAAAGGATAATACTGGTATTTGATATAAGGCAAAACCCTAGGGTAAACACTGATTATAAATAGTATACAAATCATTATAGAAAGGGGCAATGTCATAACATTATCTCTGGAAAATATTTGCTGAAGAAGCCGTAGACAATAAGGAAGAAAACTGGAAAACTTAGAGTTAGGAGAAGGGAGAATTTTGGTGAGCATATCTCACTCTTTTAATGGCCATAACTCCTATTCAGGCATCCTTTGTTATATAAGTATTATAGTTTTGGAGTATGGTATGATGTTGCCATGTTTAGTTTGATCATCTGATTGTATGAATGAAGATTAAATGAATGCAAACTGATAGGAATCATGTAGATCTGAGATTAAAGTAATATATATTGTCATAAGGTAGGATTTTTAAGTTAAGGGCAGGAAACATTAAACAAGTAGGTTTAAAGCTTATGTGTGCTCTTAATAATGGTGAATGGAGCTATGATAAGTGCTCATGAGATTATATATTTACAAAAGATATTCTTTGATTCAGATTATAGATTTGATAAAGAGAAATACTAGGTTAGGAGATATCCTAATCATCTCCGTCCTATGCTCAAGGTAATAGATAATTGTAATTGTAGTTTATTAATAACTTGAACACTCCTCTTTGAAACTTGCATATGTTCATCATGTTTTATATATTCCTGAATGATTGCACATTGTTGATATTTTTGAATGAATGTTCACCTTAATCTCTGCATGTACACTCAACACTTGAATTGGGGTAAGTCATTCATCTATAGGGATGGAGTAACATGCATTAATAAAGGGATGTATGGGGGTAGTTGGGTCAAAACAGTTAAACCCAACTAGAAACATGAAAGTGGATCAGGTGGAGGTGCCAGTCACTTGTTGTGTTGATCTATCTATCCTCAAATAAGGAGGTTTGATATGCATATGGCTTAATATAAGCCCAGTACGCCTTTGTGTATTTGGGAAATAAAATGTGCACAAGTGTTCAACACATGGTATTTTAGGATGGTGATCCATTAGTATAATTTTACTATCAGTCCAGGTTTATTAAGTACATAAAATTATAGGGGATAATGACATGTATGAGAGGGACTGGGGTTTGTATGAGGTTAAGTAATGTCTGCATTTTGTGTTCATATACACAAAATGTTTGTGATAAGGATATTGTTTAGGAATGCCATTTAAATACCGATTTATACTCACACCAGATTGCAAATCTGACCCTATTTGGTTGTTTTATCTAATCTTTGAGGTGCCTCATTGGTAATGGGGTAGCTCAAGGAAGTGATTCAGAAAAAAAGTCTTAAGTGTGATGTCTTGAAAGTGCAATTTGGGATGCTTTATCAAGTGGAATTGCTGCAGTTAACTTAAAGAGTTTTAAGTAGTCTTTATGTTAAAAATAAGTGTATGCAAATGATAGCAAAAGACTAAGAAGATTGTCTGCTATTTGAATGAAACAAATGTAATGCTAAAACCTCTATGGAACTAGTAAAAAGTAGTAGTATTTTATTCTTTATTATCACAAGGGAATGGATAATTTACCATGTTCTTGTATGTGATATAATAGGATTTCCCAAAAAGGCAGTTTTAGCACAAATAAAGTATAAATAGAATGTATACTTATAGGAGTATTTGTATTTATTGCTACCTATAAGTGTGAGACATTAGCATGTATAAATTCAGGTTGTAGTTTGCACAGTTCCAATGTGCATATCTTATTACTGATTCATTCTTATGCCATGTTCACTTTATGTATTGTATAATTTTACCAGTAATCAATAATTCCTTTTTGAATAAATGATATTACTTACGATATATGAGTAATTTTCTTTCTTTATAAAGTTTAAGTCATACCTGATAGGTATGGTTGTATGCTTTGGTGCACTGGTACTTAGCCGGTGAAATATGTATTCACATACCAATTATGATACAAATATGTCTTTAGTAGTCATAAGTGTTGTCTAAAATGAGTTTTTATGAAAGATTTTAACCTGTTTTTGTAAGAACATGAATTTCCCTACAAAGCTTTTGTAATTCTTCTTGCGTAGGCATTTCGTCATACATTTTGATGGATGTTTAAGGAAATGTTGCTATGAGATATTAAATGGTATTTTCATATTATGATCTTAGAAACTATATGAGTTTTATCTATTTGAATGATTTCTGATGAAAGTTCCTTTTCGTTTGTAATATATAGATATTCTATGGGGCTGTGCAGATGTGCACTTATGTGCACGTGCATAAGCACTAAAGCTTTGCTTATTTTGTATTCCCCTCAGGAGGTATGATTAGATGAATGTATTTAAAATTGTTTTTATATAGGGGGAAATACAATAATATGGATTTATACCTTTTAAAAATTTAAAGAAACTATTTTTTATAACAACTGAAATCAGCTTTGCAAATGGAAATGACATATTGTTAAAGAAACTATGGAACTTCATGAATGAAGTGTATTAAGTAACATGTTTAACAACTATACCAATATATTTATACTGGTGGATGGGTGATCTTGGGGGCTTAATAAGGGAAATTTATTAAGCAAGTGATCCAAGGGCTCTCTGATATTAAGTCAATACAATTGTTTATGCGAACAATTGGGAGTAAAAGGGTGGATCACTTCATTTGGTATCAGATCTGTGTTAGAACTAAAACATAACTAGAATCGGTATCACATGTCTGCTTGTATTGTTGTCTTGTCTAAAAATAGTTACATGTATGACTGTATGGTTGTTTTGTTTGAAAATGTTTGCAAATAGTAATGTAAACAGTTAAATTACTCTGATACATTAATGACGAACTTAATGAAAGTATGGATTGCCACTAGAGATCCATGGTAGGAAGAGGAGCTCATCAAGGAGAAGGGGGTTCAAATGACCCTCCTATGATTAATGTTCAATAATTTATGAAAGCAGTGAGGGATGGGATAGGAAGAAGGCTTTAAACCCCCCATAAAGAACTATTTAAATTATTGAAGACCTATACCCATCTAGGAGGAAAAGAGTTAGAAGGCACTGAAGGAGTCATGGGTGTGCAAACTTGGTTGAGAAATTTGGATAGGATATTTACTGATATGCAAAATAAATGATCAAAGAAAAAGGCAGATTGCTTCCAGGAGATTGAAAAGGGTAGCTTTGGATTGGTGGGAGGTAATGATAGATGGGAGGGCGGAAAATGATATCATTTGGCAGTAGTTTAAAGAAATGTTAGAAGCCAGGTTTGTTCCAGCATCAACAAGAGCTAATTTACTGGAAGAATTTATTAAGCTTAATCAAGCTAATATGAGTGTAACTTAATATTCCCAGAAGTTTGAGAGTTTATCAAAATATGGTACTGTTCTAATAGCTGATGAAACAACTAAAAACGGGATGTACATACAAGGACTTAATGCATGCTTGGGTAGGGCTATGTTACCCTACATAGAGAGGACTTTTGATAAGGTCTTTGATTTAACCCTGAAATTTGAACAACATGATAATGCAAGAGAAAAATTCAGGAATATGAAGAACAACAACCAAGGAAAAGCAAGAGTACAACCATATGAAAAGAAGCAAGTGAATTCTAATGCTAAGAAAGGAGAAAGTGGAACAGTTTCTGAAACTAAGAAGAAAATCTTTTGCTTCAATTGTGGAAAGGAGAGCCACATGAAATCAACTTGCATGGTTGGAAAAGTAGCAGTATTTAAATGCTTTAACTATTGGAAAGAAGGTCATATTAAAAATAACTTCCTTTAACTAAGGAAGTCAGCTAAAATGGGAGCTCTGGAAGGAAAGGAGGAAATAGCTGGTCAAGTGGAAGGTATATTTTTTATTGAAAATTTACCCATACCAGTAGTTTATGATACAAGAGCTACTCACTCTTTGATATCCTATGGTGATGTCCATAAATTGAAACTTACTTTGTGTATGTTCGAAACCCTTTGTATATAAAAAGTCCTTTAGGAAGTACATGAGTTTTAGAAATGCAATGCATATGGGTAAAAGTGAAAATAGGAGGCCATATAATTTTAAAAGATTTATATGTATTAAAATATCCTAGAATTGGATTAATTTTGGGTGTTAATTGTTTACAAAAACACAGGGGAATAATCAATTTGGTAGAATTTACCATTTCCTTGATAAAATTAAATAATAAAAGGATAACCATTGAGTGTGAGACTATTAAGTCTGGATCAAGAAATATTTGGGAAGTAAATGGAGATGACAATATGGTAAAATTGGAATATATACCCATAGTTAACCAATACTCAGATGTATTTGAAGAAGTAAGTGGTGTTCCATAGGAGAGACCAGTAGAGTTTCAAATCAGATTAGTTCCAGGGCAAGTCCTATAATTAAAAAACTAACTAGAATGGGCCCTAAAGAGTTTATTGAGCTTAAACAACAGCTTGAGGATTTAGAGAAAGGGGTTTATAAGACCTAACAGCTATTGTTAGGGTTCCCTAGTTGTCTTTGTTAAAAAACAAGATAGATCTTTAAGAATGTGTATTGATTATAGAGAATTAAACAAAGTAACCATCAAGAACAAATATCCATTTCCAAAAATTGATGATCTGTTTTGATCAATTAAATGGAGCAAGGGTTTTTAACTAGCCAGATTTAGCATTAGTGTTTCATCAGATGAAAGTGGAGGAAAGAATCAAATATACTGCTTTTAATACTAGGTATGGATTATATGAATACTTAGTAATGCCCTTTGGCTTAACCAATTCTCCTTCTTACTTTGTTGACTTGATGAACAAAATCTTTAGGGACTATTTGGATAAATTTGTTTTAGTGTTCATAGATGATATCCTGGTTTACTCACAACCTAAAGAAGAACATGAAGAACACTTACATTTGGTTCTAACCAGATTAAGACAACATGAATTAAAAGCCAAATTTACAAAGTGTGTTTTCTGGCAATCTGAAGTGAAATTTTTAGGACACTTCATATCAGAAAAAGGTATTGCAGTGGATCCCCAAAAGGTAATAGCAGTGCAGGCATGGAAAAAACGAAGGATAGTGACTAAAATTAGATCATTCTTAGGCATGGCTGGATATTATAGAAGGTTTATAGAATATTTTGCAAGGGTGGTCATACCCTTGACTATGTTAACCAGGAAGGACCAACCTTTTATTTGGACTGAAAAGTGTGACCAAGCCTTTGAGAGATTAAAGCAAGCTTTGACAGAAGCACCTATATTGCAAGTTCCAGAAGGAAATGAAGGGTTGGTGGTGTACATTGATGCTAGTGGTTCTGGTTTAGGATCTGCGTTGATGCAACATGGGCAAGTAATTGCATATACATCTGGGCTGCTTAAACCCAATGAAACTAGGTATGCAACCTATGATCTTGAATTTGCAGCTGTAGTATGTCCTTTAAAACTGCGGAGACACTACTTATTGGGAACAAAGTTTGATTATTAAACTAATCACAAGTCCTTAAAGTATTTGTTTTCACAAAAAGATTTAAATTTAGGCATCATAAATGGATTGAGTTCCTTGCTGCATATGATTTGGACATCTTGTATACACCAGGCAAAGCAAATAAGGTTGCTGATGCATTGAGCAGGTAACAAGTTAAGTTGGCTAACTTGACGATAGAAGAGTTTAAATCCTTAACTGTTTTGAGTAAGACAGTTGGAATAATTGAAAGAAAAGGATCAGATGAAGGACAAAATTATGGGAAATTGAGTATGGTAACCATAAAACCATTTTTGATGGATAAAATAGGATCACTACAAGATCAAGATCCATACTTGAAAGAAAGGAAAATTTGGATAATAGAGAGAAAAGAAGTGGAAAAATTTTCATTAAGTAAAGAATGGTATCTAAAATTTAAAGGGAAAATGTGTGTACTAGACTTAATGGAAATTAAGAAAGAGGTAATGGATGAGCATCATAGAACTAATACACAATTCATCCAGGAGGGATGAAAATGTATCATAACCTAAAGATAAGCTATTGGTAGAGAGGCATGAAGAGTGATGTGGTGAAATATATTTCAAAATGTCTAATATGCCAATAGGTGAAAGCAAATATCAAAAACCATCAGGTATGTTGCATCCTCTAGATGTACCCATGTGGAAATGGGAAAGTATCTCCATGGATTTTATTATAGGATTTCCTAAATCAAAAAGAGGAAGTGCTAGCATATGGGTTGTGGTGGATAGGCTTACCAAATCAACTAATTCATACTAGTAAAATCAAATATAACTGCTCCTAAGTTAGCTCGGCTATTCCTCCAAGAGATAGTGAAATTGCATGTGGTACGTAAAAACATTATAAGTGACCGAGATGCTTTGTTCACATCCAAGTTTTGGGGTGGTTTTCAAGAGGCAATGGGCACTGAATTAAGCTTAAGCACTGCACACCACCCCCAAACTGATAGGCAAACCGAAATTTTAAACAAGGTGCTGGAGGATTTTCTTAGAGCATGTGTGTTATATTTTGGTAGCAACTAGGAGGAATATTTACATTTAGCTGAATTTACTTATAATAATAGCCATAGTATTGGGATGGCTCCATTAGAAGCTTTTATGGAAAACCTTGTTTGTCACCAGCATGTTGGATGGATGAGGGTAAAGGGATTCTGTTGGGACCTGAATAGATTAAGGAAACAACTGCTAAAATAGAATTAATAAGGCATGGGATGAAGGTGGCACAAGAGAGACAGAAAGTATATGCTGATAGAAGTAGAAAGCCAGTGGAGTTCAAGGTAGGATATTAATTGTTCTGTAAGGTTTCTCAAATGAGGAAGACATTAAGATTTGGCAAGGTATGGAAGCTGGCACCAAGGTATTTGGGTCCCTATGATGTCTTGGACATAATAGGTAAATTGGCATATAAACTAAAATTACCAGAAGATTTAAGAGGTATTCATGATGTATTTCATGTGTCACAGCTAAGGAAGTGGGTACATGATAAAGAAACTATTTTAGAATCACCTACTCAGGTTAAGATCAAAATATATTTGAGCTATGTAAGGGAACCAGTAGGAATTATAGCAAAAGAAGAAATGAAATTAAGAAATAAAAGTATAAAGCTGGTTAAAGTGCAGTGGAGTCTGAATTCAAATGATTGCACATGGGAGGTTGAAGATAAAATGAGGACAAGTTACCTAGGACTATTTTCTGATAGGAAGGAAAAATATAAATCAGATTTGGGTAAGTATTTGATTTTAATATGCATGGTTTTGCTTTGGATGTATGTTTTGTTTGAAAAAAAAACTGCAGTTTTGATATGTCTGAAGTGACAAAATGAATTGGAGTGGAGTAAATTAAATAAGAGTTAAAAGATATTAATATTAGGCAAAAAAAATTGTGGGACACAATTCCTAAAGGAGGGGTGAACGTGATAACTCTAGGTTTTTACACATTTATAATTTCATAACTATGTGTAAAAGTTCCCCTTTTACAAAGTGGAATATAAATATATGTACATTATTGAACACAATTAAAATCAATATAAGGGTTAAAGGTAATATTTAGGCAAGTGATCACGAATTAACATGGAATATGTGCGTATAACATCTACAATTAGGATATTTAACATGGTAGCCGAGAAAAAGAAATGATATTCGAATTTTAGGTATTCCTCTTTTTTCCTTTTCAACCTTATCCTCTTGTTTTAAAAAAAAAAATCAGAAGCAAAGAGAAGGGGACCAACCAGAGTCACACCATTTGAATGATAAATATATTACCAATTATAGCCTGCAGTTTAAAAGCATTGAGAATTGTACACCTGAGAGATTTAGTGCATCACATTGTAGCCATACTAATATACATGAACAAAGGATAATACTGGTATTTGATATAAGGCAAAACCCTAGGATAAATAGTGATTATTAATGACACTAACCAATGTAGTGGTTTGATACGATTCTCACGAATGTTCTTTAAAATTAAAATAAAGATTTTAGATCATATTCCAGAGTAGTGTGTGTTCGATCGTCTCGTCAAAGTGTATAAGAAAATTTTTATCGATATCATTGACCAAATTGTCGATAAGAACCTCTAAGTTAAACAAGCAAACAAAATAGGACCCAAACAGCAAATGACTATGATACAGCAAATCGTAATACAAAAGGTCCAAAACTGTCAAGTCAAAATATCATTAAAACATCATGTTTGGATTCTAACCTCATAAGGTAAATGTAACACCCCGTAATTTTATAACATTAAAATTCACAAATTAAAGTACACTTAATTTTTAGAAAAGAATTAAGTGAAATGGGTTGCGCAGAGAAATATATATATATATAGATATATATATATATATATAAATTAAAAATTAAATAAATAAATATGCGAAAAAGTTCAAAATAGCGAATTGGGAGGGGGGAATGACCGAACCGGCCCATTTTTGAGGTCGACCCTAGCCCTACTGGGTCGACTAAGGGTTAATCCAGGGTGTTTGGTTGTCAACCCGTGGGCCGATTCGCTCAAATGCAGATTTTGCATTTGGTTGGTTCTCATGGTTCAGGGTTAATCTAATGGTCCTAAATAACTTCCTACACCTATAAATACATCCTAATGCTAACCCAAAACCTAATTAAAATTGAAACTGAAGTCGTTATGCCGTCGCCATGGAACTCAGTGTAGCCGCCGCCAACTAAAGAGGAAGATAGCTAATCAATTCAACCTAATTCAAGCTTAGAGCTTCAACAACGAATCAACTAACGTCGCTACAACAATTCTGCATCAAGTTTGATCAATTGTTCATAATTCTTTAACCACGAATAGCAAGTTCGATTTCTTTAATCAAGATAATTATTAAATTAAGTAAGATTAGATATAATTGTGGATTGTATGGATATGATGTGAATTATTGACCGTATGATATGATTATGTTGTTAAATTGTGATGTTATCATACATGTTGTAAAGTTATGATCTATGTTGTAATTCTATGATTGTCTTATGTATAATCAAATCATCATGTTGTTTAAATGCTAGTTTGGTTATGTTGATTCATATGATAGATCATATGTATGTATGCAAGTTTAGATGTTGATTTAGACATAAATCACATGCAAGTTAGTAAAGATTATGACATCTATTTTAGATCAAAAGTTAGGCTATGACATGTATGAGTTATATGCTAAGCCTTTACGTGCTAGTTTATATGTTTAGAGGTAAATTTACACCATTGTTATGTTGCATAAATCACATATGCAAGTTTATATAAAAATATGAGTTTGGAATATGAATCATGTTATGCAAGTTTGTGGTTATTGCCTATGTAAATTTTGTGATGAAAATCTTATTCATAACATGCAGGTTCATACCTTTTAGGCCTATGTTTAGATCTATGATTTTATGCAAGTTATGTGGTAAATTCTCATATGCAAGTTAGGCCTATTTTGTATGTTATTTGAATATGTGGTGTTTTTTCCTTTTTCATGTGTTAGACTATTTCTTAGTCTATCATATATTCTATGCGAACGGGCGCCGCGGGGGTTATGGGAAAAATATTGATTATGTTAATAAATGTGAATTGGCATGTAATAGCCTTAAAAGAGGCATATATTTAAATTGAGATATTAATTGGCAAAGTGATATATGGACATAATTAATGTGAAATATGGTCATAAAGATAATTGGAATTTTATTAACATATTTGATTAGGAATAATTAATCCAAATATGAGATGAAAATATTGATTATGTTAATAAATGTGAATTGGCATGTAAATGAGGCATATAACGAATTTGAGATATTAATTAAGGTGAATTGCCTTAAAAGGCGAAAAATTTAATGAAGGCATTAATTGGAAAATTAATGTGTAGTAATGGACATAGTTTAAAAATGGACATGGTAAATGAAATGGACTACTTAACCAAATCTGATCCCTAGGGATTGTAAGAACTTAAGTTTAAGTTGGGGGTTAAGTAAACTGGGTTATACGGAATGAGTGGGTTAAGTAAATCTTAGGTAGGTGGGTAATATTAGTACATATAGGCCCACAAACTTAACCGTAAATTAATATGTCTGAACCAGTGAGAGGGTTAAGTAAATCTTGGGTAGGTGGGTAATATTTGTTTATATAAGCCCACAGACTTAAACAATACAACCGGTTATTTAAACAAAAGGGTGAGACTAGGTTAAATTAGAAAACACTTAACCAAATTTGTACATATAAGTGGACATGGGGTTAAGTGGGATGTATTAGAGGGGACAAAGCCTAGGTGGGAAGCTTGGTGGGGGCCCTTTTCATTCCAGTAGCCCATTAAGTATCTTTGTGAGCTCGACCCAAGTCGAGGACGGGACACGCCTACTGGGCCTGATTGTTAGAGGACAAAATGGGTTAGCGGTGGCAACGCAAGTCCAACGGGGTCATGTGCGTGCGTGGGCCCGGGCTGGTAGGTAAGACGTTGTTGCATCGTGTAGGTATAAGCCGTGCATCCTTAAGCTGTATTGGGTTGCCACTTTAGGGGAGTGATACACCCCACTGTGGGACCAGCACGGGTATCTACGAGTTAGGGAGCCGATCGAATGGGGCAGGGTAGTTGGTACATCTAGTGGAGATAGGAGCAGACGACACCTATGTAGTCAGCTAGGGGTACACGAAGCTACCATTATTAATTAATCATTAAAGGGGTACACCTAGTGGAGATAGGAGCAGGCGGCACCTATGACGTCAGCTAGGAGTACATGGAATTACCATTGAAGTGGTACATCTAGTGGGGATAGTGGGTACGTCTAGTAGTACATGAAGCTATCATCATTCTATTTAGTCAAGAGGGATCAAGTTTCTAGAGTGACTAGTATGGGTGCAGTTAGTGTTAGTACAGTACAGTACGGTACAGTATGGTAGAGTATAGTAATTACCCTATATTGATTAGGAAGCGCCTTAAACGTTATCTTTGCTCATCCTATTATTTTTGGTTGCTTGGACTTGCCATTAATTCATAGTCATTTCCTTATTTACCAAGCTTATGTCTTATCCTAGTTACTTTGATAATTATATTGTTGGAGTTATCGAACATGCCAGACTTTATGTCTGACCCCCTTTGTTGCCACCTCTTTTCTTCCTTCCCCCCCTCCCAGGTTCTTAGGGTGGGAAGCTTGATTTGGATCTCTTTAGGAGCACTTGGATTTGGATTGCTGAAGTAAAGCTCAACCTATCTCTTTTATGGCTATTTATGGGATTATGCTTTTTATATTATGTACTCTGATTTTGTCAAGATGGGTATTATGTACTTGACTTTAGTCTTTGGGTTTTGGTGATGTAACCAAACATATTTACCTTCCGTTGCAATAAATAAAGTTTTAAATTTTCAAGTACTATTTCATATCTGTCTTGTTGTGATTTTCTGTTCTATATTCACTTATAACCTTCATGGAAGTTAATGCATTCCCTTTGTGAGTGACATTAATGGACGTGGGGTGTTACACGTGGTATCAGAGCTGAAGGTTACCAGAACAGATAAGATATTTTGAGAAACTATTTTTCAAAAGCATTTTTATAAGGAATACTTTTAAAAATATGTTTGTAGAAGAGTATTTTTGAAAGAAAGGTTTGTTTTAAAAAAAACCATAATCCCCAAGAGCCATATATCCTTCCTTCGACTCTCCGTTTTGAATCTCTTCCTCTTTCTCTTTTTTGGATTTCCCCTCCGCGTATAGATGCTTTTTCTAAGATAAATAGGGACTTCCATACGAAGGACTAAAAACCACTTCAAGGGACTTAGACGTTTGTCGGGCTAGAAGTTAGTTCAAGGAAGTGGAGGGCTTGTTGATACCTTTAAGGTAGACGATGGGAGGAAGGTTCAAATAGCTGTTGGTTAATGAAGGACGAAACCTCATCTTGGTGGAAGGTCACGAATGGGGAATGTGAACAAGAAGGCTAGTAGTTATCCTTTTGGAGAAATAGGACACCTTATTAGGATTGTCCAAAGAGGCAAGGGCTAAGTACAGGATCTTCTGGAGGGTAGTTATATTCCCTCACGGCTGGTATACCTGATAGGGGTAGGACCGTCCAGGTAGAAATTTGGTTTCCTTTATCATCCTGTTCGAACTTTGTTTGATTCTGGCGCTTCATACTCGTTAGTATCTGCTTCGTTTGTTGAAAACACTACACCTATATACTAGTCTAGTTAAGGATCCCATCCTAGTCTCAAATCTTTTTGGTGGTTCGGCTCATCCTTCAATGGTTTGTCGGGATTTGAGAGTGTCTATCTTGGACGTTGGATTTAAATGCAACGCCTTCATCCTTGGTTTCACGGGCTATAGTTTGATTCTAGGGGTGGATTGGCTACCCAGGCGGGGTGCCATCCTAGATAGTGAAAGGAGGGTAGTTAGACTATTGATTCATTATGGAAAGACCCTCATATTTCTTGTGACCCTAGGGGTTCAGTGACGTTTAGCTGTCTCGAATCTCTTGACGTATCCAATGGTGATTTGGAATCTTTTCGTGTGGTCCGTGAGTATAGTGATGTCTTCGATGAAGTGCAGGGTTTACCTAGAGGCACGAGGTATTCGTGTGTGCCTAGGGGATAATGCAAAGTCAGTTAGGTGATTAGTGATGGTTTTGAAGCAAGACTGGCGAGGACAGCCAGAGTCGGTTAAGTGCCCAATTATTTGTTTTGCTAGTATCATCTCATGTAGACTGTCTGAAATCGGAGGAGGTATTCCTTGGGTGCTTGTCTGATATTGGTTTAGGCCTTTGGGGCTTGTGCTTGGGGGATATCGAGTTCGAATAGGACGGCTTGCGTGGGAGATGGATAGTTGCGATGAGTTCACATGGATAGTATCTCGATAGATTTTGTTGATGGATTACCAAGATCGAGGAAGGGTAATACGGGGATTTGGGTTATAGTAGATAGACTTACTAAGAGCACCCATTTTATTCCCGTGAAGAGTAAGAGGACTGCTCCATGGTTAGCTTCTGTATACGTCCGAGAGATAGTTCATTTGCATGATGTTCCTTCTAGCATAGTAAGCGACCACGATCCTATCTTCACTAGTGAATTTTGGAGGAGCTTACAAGAAGCGGTAGGGACTCAGTTATGTTTGAGCACCGCATATCATCCTCAGACGGACAACCAAACCGAGAGGGTGAATCGTATTCTAGAGGATCTTTTGAGACTATGTATCCTAGACTTTGGGGGTACATGGGAAGAGCATCTTTCATTGGTGGAGTTCGCATATAATAACAGCTTTCAATCCAGCATTGGTATGGCACCATTCGAAGCTCTTTATGGACGACCTTGTCGTTCACCTACATGTTGGTGGGAATCTACGAATAAGATCTTACTTGGGCCCGATATGATTAGGGAGACTTCGGAGAAGATCGACTTGATTCGAAGGAGGATGAAGGCAGCGCAAGATAGGCAGAAATCTTATGCGGATAAGAGGAGTTGCCTGAGAGACTTAGTGGTGTACACGACGTATTCCATGTATCACATTTGAGGAAGTGCTTACACGAGACCGCGGAGGTAGTGGAGCCGAGCTTGCTTAGAGAGGTGGAAATAGAGCGTGATGCGACGATTCGACGTGCTCCTACATGCATTCTTGGGTCGGAGATCAAGAAGTTAAGAAATCGAGAGGTCAGACTAGTCAAAGTAAAATGGGGAGACAATGAGAGTAACGCTACTTAGGAGACGGAAGAGAAGATGTGTTCATTGTACCCTTTTCTTTTCGAGGGTATGTCTTTTCATTTCTCCTTTATCGCTTACCTTGTGCTTATCTTATCTTTAGTATGTCCTCTCGCTAGTATCTTTGACCTTTAGTTAGGGAAATCCTATGGTTGAAACATGTGTTTGAGACATGTTATGTATGATGGATGCAAAGTGGATGCAAGTGTTCGCTAGTGGTTGCTCGTGGATGCATATACACACACTATTAGGCACCAGATCGGCTCAGTCACTTCATATTGCATATTGCATATATATGTATGTATTTAGTAAAGTGAATGTATAATGGTTGTATTATCATATGGTTGTTGCATTCGGGTGGATGGTTGTGCACGCATATAGAATTAATATGTATCATTAGGAATCTTTTGCATACATATTGGACGCATGGCACTATCATGAATTGCACTAAGGAGGTCGACTGAATCAGTAGACCGCCTAATTTTGCATTAGATATGGACATATACACACACTGTGCATATAAACATTAAAGCATTAGAAGTCTTTTAAGGATAATGGATGCTGGTGTTTGATGGTTGAGTAGATGGACGATTAGATGGTAGGATATACATTCTTCTTGACTTGGAGATTACGGGGACGAAATCCTTTAAGGAGGGGAGAATGCAACACCCCGTAATTTTATAACATTAAAATTCACAAATTAAAGTATACTTAATTTTTAGAAAAGAATTAAGTGAAATGGGTTGCGCAGAGAAATATATATATATATATATATATAAATTAAAAATTAAATAAATAAATATGCGAAAAAGTTCAAAACAGCGAATTGGGAGGGGGGAATGACCGAACCGGCCCATTTTTGAGGTCGACCCGAGCCTCGCTGGGTCGACTAGGGGTTAATCCAGGGTGTTTGGCTGTCAACCCGTGGGCCGATTCGCTCAAATGCAGATTTTGCATTTGGTTGGTTCTCATGGTTCAGGGTTAATCTAATGGTCCTAAATAACTTCCTACACCTATAAATACATCCTAATGCTAACCCTAAACCAAATTAAAATTGAAACTAAAGCCGTTATGCCGTCGCCATGGAACTCAGTGTAGCCGCCACCAACTAAAGAGGAAGATAGCTAATCAATTCAACCTAATTCAAGCTTAGAGCTTCAACAACGAATCAACTAACGTCGCTACAACAATTCTGCATCAAGTTTGATCAATTGTTCAAAATTCTTTAACCACGAAAGGCAAGTTCGATTTCTTTAATCAAGATAATTATTAAATTAAGTAAGATTAGATATAATTGTGGATTATATGGATATGATGTGAATTATTGACCGTATGATATGATTATGTTGTTAAATTGTGATGTTATCATACATGCTGTAAAGTTATGATCTATGTTGCATTTCTATGATTGGCTTATGTATAATCAAATCATCATGTTGTTTAAATGCTAGTTTGGTTATGTTGATTCATATGATAGATCATATGTATGTATGCAAGTTTAGATATTGATTTAGACATAAATCACATGCAAGTTAGTAAAGATTATGACATCTATTTTAGATCAAAAGTTAGGCTATGACATGTATGAGTTATATGCTAAATCTTTACATGCTAGTTTATATATTTAGAGGTAAATTTACACCATTGTTATGTTGCATAAATCACATATGCAAGTTTATATAAAAATATGAGTTTGGAATATGAATCATGTTATGCAAGTTTGCGGTTATTGCCTATGTAAATTTTGTGATGAAAATCTTATTCATAACATGCAGGTTCATACCTTTTAGGCCTGTGTTTAGATCTATGATTTTATGCAAGTTATGTGGTAAATTCTCATATGCAAGTTAGGCCTATTTTGTATGTTATGTGAATATGTGGTGTTTTTTCCTTTTTCATGTGTTAGACTATTTCTTAGTCTATCATACATTGTATGCGAACGGAAGCCGCAGGGGTTATGGGAAAAATATTGATTATGTTAATAAATGTGAATTGGCATGTAATAGCCTTAAAAGAGGCATATATGTAAATTGAGATATTAATTGGCAAAGTGATATATGGACATAATTAATGTGAATTATGGTCATAAAGATAATTGGAATTTTATTAACATATTTGATTAGGAATAATTAATCCAAATATGGAATGAAAATATTGATTATGTTAATAAATGTGAATTGGCATGTAAATGAGGCATATAACGAATTTGAGATATTAATTAAGGTGAATTGCCTTAAAAGGCGAAAAATTTAATGAAGGCATTAATTGGAAAATTAATGTGTAGTAATGGACATAGTTTAAAAATGGACATGGTAAATGAAATGGACTACTTAACCAAATCTGAGCCCTAGGGATTGTAAGAACTTAAGTTTAAGTTGGGGGTTAAGTAAACTGGGTTATACGGAATGAGTGGGTTAAGTAAATCTTGGGTAGGTGGGTAATATTAGTACATATAGGCCCACAAACTTAACTGTAAATTAATATGTCTGAACCAGTGAGAGGGTTAAGTAAATCTTGGGTAGGTGGGTAATATTTGTGTATATAGGCCCACAGACTTAACCAATACAATCGGTTGATTAAACAAAAGGGTGAGACTAGGTTAAATTAGAAAACACTTAACCAAATTTATACATGTAAGTGGACATGGGGTTAAGTGGGATGTATTAGAGGGGACCAAGCCTAGGTGGGAAGCTTGGTGGGGGCCCTTTTCAGTCCAGTAGCCCATTAAGTATCTTTGTGAGCTCGACCCAAGTCGAGGACGGGACACGCCTACTGGGCCTGATTGTTAGAGGCCAAAATGGGTTGGCGGTGGCAACGCAAGTCCAACGGGGTCATGTGCGTGCGTGGGCCCGCGCTGGTAGGTAAGACGTTGTTGCATCGTGTAGGTATAAGCCGTGCATCCTTATGTTGTATTGGGTTGCCACTTTAGGGGAGTGATACACCCCACTGTGGGACCAGCACGGGTATCTACGAGTTAGGGAGCCGATCGAATGGGGCAGGGTAGTGGGTACATCTAGTGGAGATAGGAGCAGACGGCACCTATGTAGTCAGCTAGGGGTACACGAAGCTACCATTATTAATTAATCATTAAAGGGGTACACCTAGTGGAGATAGGAGCAGGCGGCACCTATGACGTCAGCTAGGAGTACATGGAATTACCATTGAAGGGGTACATCTAGTGGGGATAGTGGGTACATCTAGTAGTACACGAAGCTATCATCATTCTATTTAGTCAAGAGGGATCAAGTTTCTAGAGTGACTAGTATGGGTGCAGTTAGTGTTAGTACAGTATAGTACGGTACAGTACGGTAGAGTATAGTATTACCCTATATTGATTAGGAAGCGCCTTTAACGTTATCTTTGCTCATCCTATTATTTTTGGTTGCTTGGACTTGCCATTATTTCACAGTCATTTCCTTATTTATCAAGCTTATGTCTTATCCTAGTTACTTTGATAATTATATTGTTGGAGTTATCGGACTTGCCAGACTTTATGTCTGACCCCCTTTGTTTCCACCTCTTTTCTTCCTCCCCCCTAGGTTCTTAGGGTGGGAAGCTTGATTTGGATCTCTTTGGGAGCACTTGGATTTGGATTGCTGAAGTAAAGCTCAACCTATCTCTTTTATGGATATTTATGGGATTATGCTTTTTATATTATGTACTCTGATTTTGTCAAGATGGATATTATGTACTTGACTTTAGTCTTTGGGTTTTGGTGATGTAACCAAACATATTTACCTTCCGTTGCAATAAATAAAGTTTTAAAATTTCAAGTACTATTTCATATCTGTCTTGTTGTGATTTTCTGTTCTATATTCACTTATAACCTCCATGGAAGTTAATGCATTCCCTTTGTGAGTGACATTAATGGACGTGGGGTGTTACAGTAAATATGATAATTAGATCATTGTCAAAAAATATCAATATTTGAATCCATACAAAATGATAAATAATAATAATAATTCGGATCCAAAAACATCAAATATTGCAAGTGCATAAACTTTTTCCAAATACCAATTTGATACGTTAGGCCTAACTATGCAGCTTTAGCTGCATAAAACAACAAGTAACTTTGTGCATAATTTTACATATGCACAAGACCGTAGCTCCTAACACAATCAACTTGGAATGTATTTTCACGCGTACTTGACTGCAGCCCCTAACATAATCAACTTTTTCTGCATTTTCACATGTGTGGGACCGCAATCCCTGAAACAATAAACTTTGAACGTGTTTTTACATATATAGGACTTGTAACACCCTGCATTTTTAACTTAAGATAATAAAATAAGAATAACTTAATTAAATATTTAGAATGATGTGAAATGGAATATGCCATTACGTTCGTCTCGGAATTCTGGTTTAGATAGAGTCCGAGTTTGCGTAAAACGGACATCATATGAAGAAGTTATAGGCTCCAAAATTTTGTTAGAGAAAACAGGAACAACCCAGATCAATTTTCGGCCTCCGGACCCACGAGGGTCGACCCATTTTGAAGGGATCAACCCACATGAAGGGTGGTCGACCCTAGGGTCGATCCCTCTGCGGTAGATTTTGGCAGATTAGGGTTTTTTGAGTTTTTGACATTTCTGATGGTCTTTGGTCAAATCTGAGGGTCCTAGGTGCTCCAATACACCTATAAATAAGACCTTCGACCTAAACCTAAACCTCATAATTCGGCGGCTACGCTGGAGCTCTGTCATTACCCTCTCTCCTCAAATCTATTCTAAAAATTAAAATATTAGCCTAGGAAAAATTATGAATTCAAGATATGGAAGAGAGAATCGACATTAATAAAAAGATTGTTCAGAATCATGAAAGGCAAGGTAAAATTCTAAATCCAATCCGCTCAAATTCTTACTCTTTCTTTCCCTTCTCTTTTAATGAAAATAAGCAATCCACGTTTATTAGGTTTCAAATCAAATTAAAAGGGGAAAAACCATGGATGCTAAAAAACTGGCTCAGATCCAGAATTAGGAAAGCATACGAGGTGAGTGGATTTATGTTATAAATTTTAGATAATAATATGTTATCGTTGACCATTCTTAATTTTTGTATAATTGAAATACAATCTGTTGAGATGTTTAACATGTGATAACAATGACTAAATTGATAAGTACAACATGTAAGAATAATTAATAGGCTAAGATATTAATTTATTGGGATGTAAGCTTGTTAAATCCATAGTTGAAACCGATTAAAGTATTGGATTGTTCATAGGTTGTAAAACAAACTTGTTAGAATTGGGTAGCAACTTTTGTTGTTTGTATTACATGTAAACTTGTCACAATTATATACATGGATCCTTACTTGTATGATTTGGAATAGTTATGTGATTAAATGGTTTCATGTTAGCATATAATTAAATACATGGACACGGATTTGGGTATAAATCAAAGTATGATTAAAGATCTAAATTTGGGGCATATGATATATATATATATATATGACTTGGAGAGAAGGATTATAAAACCTTTAATGACATAGGAAAAATGGTTAAAAACCGAATATGCCTAAAATTTACATCAAATAGGAATAATTGTTAAAGAATGAACATGCCTAGATTCACAGTAATTTTACACTGCAACGCTCTTAGACACGAGGTTAGATTGCACTTGTGATAGAAGTCTGCCCAGGGCCGCCCAACATATCTAGCATTTGCAAGTGGTAAATCTAATGTGAGGGGTCTAAGTGCATAATTAAAATATGTAATGGTACTGGTACTAAGTCACGAGGTTAAGTCGACTTGTGGTAGAAGTCTGCCCGGACCCGCCTGGCAAATCCAGTGTCCACAAGTGTATGCTTAATGTGAGAGGTCTAGTGCATGTATATATATATATAAATATGTCTATAACAAGATATGAATAAATGGCAATAATGGTAATTAAATGTCTAACTCAGAAAGTAAGAAAGTAAGGGATGTATTTCCCTAAATGACCTATTTCCGAGAATGTGGTTGCAAGTAAGCCATAGTGAATAAAGTAAAAAAAAGGAAAGAAATTACATGCCACCACGGATTTAGATGAGAATACGTTATGAAAATAAATCATTGATTTCTTCTATACATCAAACTGATAAGGTGCATGAAGTGTTTTTCCTTAATTAAAATAAGGAACATATACTGCAGTGAATAAAGAATACTGGAATAGAATAGTAAAAGAAAATGGTTTAAATGGGGAATGAAAATCACATGTTATGAATAATTAACATTAATGAGAATGTTGTATAATAGGCAGACTTGTCCTAGGGACAAGTGAAGATTATAACTTAGGTTATAATAAACTGTTAAAGAAATAGGATAACTTGTGAAATGAGAGAAGGGACACTTAATTGTAAATTAAGTAATCAATAAATGGGGAAAGCCAGAAACCAGTTAAGAAAAGGGGGAAAATATATGAAATATAAGAAGTTGTACTTAATTATAAACAAAGTAATCTATAAACTTGGAAATCTGAAACCCGCTGATAAGAAAAACATGTTTAGGCTTGTCCTATGGACAAGATGAAATTATAACATAGGTTATAATGCATGGGTATAGAAAATTATTAATGGGCCTTAGTTAATATAGATCAGTTAATAAGTAAACAACGATAAGTTGTATTGATAATGTAAAATGGAATTATGATTAAATATGAAAGAATGAGGAAAACTTATGAAACAAGTTATATTTAATCATAAATAATGACTGACATGTTAAATAGAAAACATGTGAATTGAGATATACTTAATTACATATTAAGTAGAACATGTTATTGTAACAAACAAGAATATAAAAGATATTGTGGATTACAGACCTTGGGCCACAATCTAGGGAATAACATGTTGTGGGCTTATTAATAAACTTAAAAGGGTTAAGTTATGTGACTGAAATTAATAAGTAAGAGGGACTTGGCAACTTGATTCAGAATTCAATATGAATGAGAATAACCAAGTTAAATAGAAACCCGATAAGGTAAGGCAAGCGTGTAAAAGAATGTTTAGACATAGGTTCTGACAACATATTAAAATGAGGAGCTTGGACCAATCCGCACGTTTGAGGGTGGATAACACAACGGGATAGATCATCGTGGTGTTATAAGGCATGAGGAGGAGCGCACATTCATCGGATTGTACTGATGGCTATGAAGGACTGTATGAGAAAGCACATGACTTCCTGAGGTACGTAAGGTGCTCCTAGTAGTCCTCAGTGTGGTGGCAGATGTTTTAGGCTGTGCTCGCAGAGGTTGGGTCTGCGCGTAACTACTAGGTGGGTGGGCCTTGACTGCAGAGGTAGCTATGCTGTCAGAATGCTGTGACGCATTGACATCAAGGTGATTCTGCGGTCGCCTCAACAAGGAGGCGAAGGTCACGACCAACAAGGATAGTAGATCGTCGGATACCCGTCATCGGCATTCAGTGGGATGTGGAAAGACTAGAGCTAAAACCAATAGATCATTCACCCTTCACTATCGGGATACGGTGGTCGAGGGAAGATGCCAAATGGATGTTTAGATTGTTTTCTTTAGAGGCAGTCATTTAGCTTTTGTAGTCTTTACTAGTTGAGGGAGGGGTTGAGATGGGGCCGTAGCCACCGTGAAAACAGACCCTAGGAATATCTGTAGAGGCTCTTAAAGACGGGCCTGTACAGATATGGAAAAGCTCCCAACCGAGTTCCGTGTTTCGTGTATCGCCCTGCCATGGAACTAGGTGCACATTAGAGGATGTGCGATTGAGGCATCGAGCTACAATTGAAGATACGTATGGCGGACAATCTAGATACATGCATGACGGCTTTAGGTGTATCATAGACTTGAGAGCATTACTCTGGTATGAATCCAGATTCGAACAAAGGTGGCAGTCCATATGTTTGCGTAGCATAGTAATGATAGATATATGCGGAACGTAATATTGTTATCCGTACATTACTACGGCGTAGGATGAGGGACTATGCATATTTCTATGGTGTTACGGTGGAGACCATGCGAGTGGGCTACCATGGGGCGCACCTTAATATTGGGAGTAGCTACATATATATATTGTATTAGGTTAATCCACTGGGAAGTAAATGGGTGCAATGTGTGTGTAAGCCTTGAGTGATGTTAACCCAAGTAACCTAATAAATAAGAAAATATGATTGAACGGTATATGTAGTGTTATCCAAAGTGTATAATTTAAATCCAGTCACCAGAACTTGTGTTCTGACCCCCTCCTCATAACATACTCGCAGGTTAGATTTTTAGCAGAGACATGATAGCTTTGGATACTGGTTAGGCAGTATTATTAATATGGTAAGGCTATACTTTGAGTATATTATATTTTATCCATTCCGCTGTGAGATGTTTTCTGAGCTCTGACATATTTTATGTCTCTATCTTTTCTGCAGGATCCCAGAGCAAACCAACTTGAGTTTCGATAGATTGGAATTTTGAAAAAATTCGGTTTGTCAGAATTCAGGTTATTATAGCTGGTATCAGAGCCTAGGTTTAGGATTCCTATATAAATAGTGAGCGAACGTATTTGTATTTTTAAAACTATAAATATATTATATATATATACCTAGATCCATAGAGTAACCGACTAAATAGAAAGAGTATAATATGGTAAGAAATGGGATGTTTGTTTTGTACACTAAAGGAATGAATATGGAAATCTGAGACCCTTAGGTACTTAGGGTAGAAAGTTTACAATGTACTTTATATGGAAGGAAAGCGAATCCCATTTGATTAGTATTTTGGGTTAGTGGGTTTGGCAGTAAAACCTTACAGATTGGAAAAGGTTAAAAGAGAAAATGGATTAGGAATATATATAGTTGAGAGAATTGACCTTGGGAAGTGTCTAGGAAAGCCTAGAAAAATTGGGAACCCGCTTTGAGTCTAACCTCGTTGTTAACTTTTGAGAACTTGAAATTGTAAAAGTTTTGGGAAAATGGTTTGTGATGTTTTCAAGTTTTAATCATATAAGTTACAGTTTTAAAATATGTAAAGAAGTACATATTGGGATTTGAAATAAAACGGGGTATATTTTGTAAATAGTGATTTCTTATGAAAACTTTGTCTAAAGTAAAATTCTCTCAGTAAAAGGTGCATATTATAGAGCATGTATAGCTCGCTAGCTTTTTTGTTGTATTTCATACAAGATTTTTTTAATAAAGAAAGATTTGAAATCTCTATTCTTATGAGAATCCTTTTTGATAAATTATTTTAACAAGATAAAATTTTGTTCGGTGGACAAAATAAGTTGTAGAAAATGAGAATAGATTTGATGTTTGCACCTTGTAGTAAGAGACCAAACTGACCTTATAAGCAAGAAGAGTTATAAACTCGATGAGAAATAATTGTCCTTATCTACTTCAGTTTTGTGATTTGAAAAAAAAGATTTACATTTTTTATGACATATTTTATTGTAATAACCCAGAAAATCTGAACTAATTTAAATTTTTTATTTTGGGAATTTTAATGAATTTAGAATATTTAAAATGAATTATTTTAAATAATGATGATGAGAAATTTATTTTGAATAGAATTAGAATGGAAATATTTATTTGAATCGTCGTTAGAATATAAATATTTTATTTTAGTTATTAAAGAAATTGAAAATGGCGCGGTAGTTTGAAAATTCGATTTCAAAATTCAAATGAACGTACAGGATTCAAAATAAATAGAATTTTAGCGAAACCAAAAATATTATAATCTATTTGAAAATATCTTTCCAACGAATCCGAAAAATTGAAATTTCATAGCGGGGATAAAAAGTTATGCCCAGTTGAAAATTCAGAATAGTCGCTATGGAATTTCGGCCCTTAAAAATGGAAAATTTTGCAAACGACCTCGGTTTTCGATGAAAACACTTTTGTTGGATCCGGGATGTCAAGTTATTGCTAGATTCCAAAATTCATAATTTTTCGAATCAATATGTGAGCGTGGCGAAGGAAAACATGTTTTGACATTTTCAGTCAATTTCGATCGACCAGAAAATGGTCATTTTTCAAACGATCTCAAAATTTGACGAAATTAGTTTTTTTAGGACCATATCGTCAATACGAAGCTAGAAAATATTTTTCGGGAATTTTTAGAGTCCGTATGTGGCCCCGATAAATTGAAATGTACGTTTAAAATTCAATATATAGATTTATATTTTAATTTCAATGAAAACTGATCGTAACATCCGAACTGGCTCACGATACATATCCCATTGTGTTCGGAATGAGGGTAATTAGCTAGGAGCAACAGTCGTTGGGTGTTGTTTGGAAATCGTATGAAAAGTTAGCTTAAATGGAAAATAATAATAATATATTAATATTATATATATATATAATATACTCCTTCTTTCCCTTAAACCCCCTCCCTTTTCTTTTATTTCGTCTTTCAAAGGAAAAAAACTGATCCCTCTTTCAGCCCACGACCGCGCCCCTCCTCCCCCTTACCACCGCCGTCGCCCACCGCTAGCGACGCCGCGCTACCTCCATCACCCCCCTCCAAATCCGACGGCCCCTCCCCCCTTTTTCTCGCCTCTCCCCTCCTCAATCCAACACTCCAGCGCCCCAAATGGATGAAGTCCGCCGCCACCGCGCCGCCGCCGCCACACCAGGGTCCCACCGCCGTGCCGGAGTTCCTCCTCCCCCTCGATCGCAACAAACCCCCTCCCCCCCAACGCGCTGTGAGTTTTTTTCCTCTTTGAATTTGTTTTTATTTTGTTGATTAAAACTGATTTCTTTAATGATTAAAACCGATTTCTTTAGTGATAAAAACTGATTTTTTTTCTTTGATTTGAAAACTGGTTTTTTTCTTTGAATATGGTTTTTGGTTAGGTTAAAGATTAGATTTTTATTAATATAAAGTTTTGATCTTTTTTCATATGAAGTTAAGATTTTTAACACTTTAAAGATACGATTTTTAACAATTTAAAAATATGATTTTTTTTATTTATATGAAAGTTTAGATTTTTGTATATATGAAGCGAAGAAAAAAATATAATCTTTATTTTATATGAAGCGATAGAGAAATATAAACTTTATTTTATATGGATTTGAAATAAAAATATGATTCTTATTATAAGAACACCGTTATAAAAATGCGATTTTTATAGGTATGATAACGCCATAAAGGTTTGATTTTCATATGGAAAGTTGGTCATAAAAATGTGATTTTTATGTGAACTATATTAGAATAAAATTTTGATTTTTATTATAAGGATAAAGATATAAAAATATGAATTTTATATAATGGAGAACATAAGAATATTCCTTTTATATGGGTAGCGAATTAAAAATATGATTTTTAATATATTCAGCGTGAAACGGATCTCGTTGGAAACGCGGCGAAGGTTTTCTACATAAGAAGAGCCGCGGCGTTTGGTTTAGCTTCTAGGTGAGAACTCCTCTCTGAATTTATTTATACAGTTATTTATTTATAACTGCATATATGAATTGTTCCCCGTCGTCCATAGACCATGGACGACTTGTGTGATTATTTAGTTTGGTTGATTGAATTGTTTGGTTGGATTTGGTTTGAGAAATGAAATGGAATTGGTTAGATTGGGATGTGTATGGCGCAGGCCAATATTAGACTGGGGATAACGCTTGGCCTTGTCCCGTTTCTAGTATCGTACTGTTATGCCGCCGAAATTTTCTAAAATATCATTTTTATTGTGTAAATGAACCGAATAAATATTTTATCATTAAAAATATAATTTTTAACGTGTACGAGAATAAAATAAATATTCATTTACAAATCAGATGATCTGTTTATGTACACTGATTTGACTGATATTGATTAGGACGATAAATTTTACACATCGCCCAACTGCACAAATAATATTCAGTGTTTGTTGATTGAAACCCCACACGGGTATTGGGATGAAATTGGGCATACACTAATCCCAATATTTAGTGGTATGTCGATTGATTGATCGACAGGTTGTTGTAAGCGTTAAATATTTATATTTAATGCTTATGCAGTGTAGAATGCACTCTGGATGATGGATTGTTGTTTTCATTGTTGTTATACACATTGGTTGTGTGAAATCCATATAATCAACATTATATGGTAATTGACCGTGTCTGATTCCAGTTCAGAAAGAATGAAGATTCTGAAATAACGAATATTTTCAAACAATATTCAGAAAAGAATTAAAATATGATTTTGATGTCCGATTTGGGATGGACACGAACATATTTAAATATATTGTAACATCCCGGAAAATCTGAACCAGTTTGAAAATTTTAATTTGGCTATTTTAGTGAATTTAAAATATTTAAAATAAATATTTTAAATAATAACGACGAAAAGGAAGTTTGAATCGATGTTTGAAAATGAATATAATTATTTTTAATTATAAATAAGGCCTGAAATGGCGCGGCAGTTTCAAAATTTGAATTCAAACTTTGACTGACTGTACCAGGTGCAAACCAAAATGGATTTTAGTGAAACCAAAAATATTTAAATCTGTTAGTGAATATCTTTCTAACGAATCTGAAAAATCGAAGTTTCATAGCGGGAAGCAAAAGTTATGGCCAAACGAATTTTCAGAAAGGTCGCTATAGAGTTTATATAGCCCGTGAAAATGGCCATTTTGCAAACGACCTCAGAATTCGACGAAACCACTTTTTTTTGAATCCGGGATGTCAAATTATTGCTGGGTTTCAAATTTCATAATTTTTGAAGCTAGTATGTGAGCGTGGCAAAGGAAAATGTGTTTGGTCGATTTCTGTTAAATTGGATCGACCAGAAAAGGGCCATTTTTCAAACGATCTCGGAATTTGATGAAACTAGTTTTGTTGGGAACGTATCATCAAAACATAGCTAGATTTATTTTTCGGGAATTTTTAGAATTAATATGTGGCCCCGGCAAATTGAAATGTACGTTCAAATTAAATGTTGAATGTTTTATATTTTAATTTGAAGGAAAACTGACTGAAACAGTCGAATGGGCCTACGAAACATATCTCATTGTGTTCGGAATGAGGGTATTTGGCTAGGGACGACAGTCGTTGGGTTTGTATTGGAGTTAGTATGTGGAGAGGGGTATTTTCGAATTTTTAAAAATATATAAATATAAAAAAATATCATTGGTCACTTGTTTTCTCTCTCCCCGACTAAACCCTCCAGACGCACGGCGGAATTCGTTCTTGCCTTCTCTCTTCATTTTTTCCCTCTACAAGCAAAATCAGTCCCTCCTCCAGTTGAAGATTTTGAAGAGCTCGAGACGAACTTCAAATCCATGTAGGGATTGGGTGTTTTCGTTCAGCATTCAAGGAGAATCGAGCTCGGGAAGTTCAGACGTTCAAGCCGCCGCCGAGACCCCTACCGACCGTCTAGTTGACCAACTCACCCCGGCGGCGGAGCGCCACTCCTCCCCCTTCGACCTTGCATAGCCCGATCCTCTTCAAGCTTCACGGATTTTGAGTAAAATCGAAACCTAGTTTCGAACCTTTTAGCTGAGGTACAGCCAAATATAATTTCAACTATATTATAGCACTTTAAAGCGCTACAGTTTTTGATTTCACTGTAAAAATCATATCCTTTTCGTTTCTTGACGAAATTCAGTGAACAAGAGACAGTGGACTCGTATGGACGTCTTCTACATTCTAGAAGAGACCGCATATTTTTCTGAGCCTTCTGCTATTTTTGGTGGAGTGGAACCCAATGTGAGATTTTTGAATTATAAACGATATGGAAAACGACGATGTATAAATTATATAGTCGATGTATGAGTTATATAAGCGTTGTACGCCTCATGTATAAGCGTTGTATAAGTTGTACGTTCGATGTATAAGTTTTATATGCGTTGTAAAAATTATATATGTGTTGAAATAGAAGTGAAATATACTTATATATATATATGCCCCTCGTCCACAAACCATGGACGATATTTATTGGTTGTGATTGGTGGGAAAATTGGTTGATAGCGAATGGTTGATTTGAATTGTTTGTGGTTGAAATTGACTGATTGTGGTTGAAAAATACCCGTTTGTGGTTGAGAATTATTTGGTTGAAACCACATAGGATTAGTTTGTGGAAAAGAAAATAAACATGCCGCCTGCGTGCGAACTCGATGCATGAAATCCCTATTATCAAAAGCTATGAGGCTTTAAGGTAGAGCGAGGAGCCGTACTAGGGACGACCCCGGTTTTAACTACCCTACCGTTATGCTGCCGAAATTTTAAATAATATTCATGTGTTAGAATTATTTTCATGTGTTGAAACTATATTCGTATGTTGAATAGAAATTCATGTGTTGAAGAGAAATTCATGTGTTGAACGACATTCATGTTTTAAATAAATTGTTTTAACAATAAAAATCACATTTTTATTTTATATATACGAACTATAGAAAACATTCATGTATTGAATAGAAATTCATTCATTGAATAGAAATTCATGTGTTGAATGGTATTCGTGTTTTAAATAAATTGTTTTAACAATAAAAATCACATTTTTATTTTATACATACGAACTATAGAAAACATTCATGTGTTGAATAGAAATTCATTCGTTGAATAGAAATTCATGTGTTGAATGGTATTCGTGTTTTAAATAAATTGTTTTAACAATAAAAATCACATTTTTATTTTATATATACGAACTATAGAAAACATTCATATGTTGAATAGAAATTCATTCGTTAAATAGAAATTCATGTGTTGAATGGTATTCGTGTTTTAAATAAATTGTTTTAGCAATAAAAATCACATTTTTATTTTATATATACGAACTATAGAAAACATTCATGTGTTGAATAGAAATTCATCTGTTGAATGGTATTCGTGTTTTGAAATAAATTGTTTTATAATAAAAATCATATTTTATCATCTATATAAACTATATAAAATAGTCGTGTTTTGAAATAAATTGTTAAAAATAGTGAAGTGTTGAAATAAATGTCTATTGGATAAAAATATCATTTTTATGAAATGTATGAAAAGAATATGGTTTTGAAATCGAAGAATAGATTATATATATATAAATATAATTAAAATAAATCGAATAACGAAGCTGTAGTTCGTGTTTTGAAACCGTGATTTCAAACGATTAGTGCGGGAGATCCGACCATCAGATTTTCCCGAAACTGAAACCGTTGGGTTCGCTTTGGAAATATCTTTCCAACGACACCAACTTTGTGAAGATCCAACGGTTGGATTGTCTGGAATGTTTAATTCAAATCTGAAGAAAAACAGCGCCACGGCCGCATTATGACCTGAAGCGTCGTTTGAATAAATTGGCTATTTTTGAATAAATAAAAATATCGATAAATCGTTATAAAATATTATAAACGATATGGAATGTGAAATTTAGAAACTAGCTGAAGGTTAGCTAAGTCGAATGGTTTCCTGGGTTTTGATCTGATGTTGGTTTCGGCCTTCGGGGTTAATATTTGGGAAATCGTTCTCTTACTAATTTACGGTTAGTGACTGATGAATTGGAATAAGGCGTATGTAGTTTTGTGTAGCACTTGTTTATTATATACGCGAGTTGCTCAGAAAGACCGGGTTTATCCCATTCTGAATAACTGAATCGACGATAAGAAATCGATGATGAAGACGGTGGTTGAAGACCGGAGATCTTCACCTTGTTTGGATGGTAACTAATGTCTTGATTCAGAGGCATCCCGAAATATAGATAATAAGTGGTGATCGTCCAGACGTACGTGGAGATCGATGGGTATGCGAGGTATATAGTGCCTCCGGTTTCATTCAGACCCAGAACGGACTTGTAAATGGATTGTGTGTCTGACATTGGAATTCATTCTGTGTGATTGATAGCCATCAGTTGCATGGTGTGAATTACCTGTGTGGCATGCTAAGATGCAGTGATCAAGGCTTCTGTTGAAAAGCAAAGTCTTGTGGTTGATGATCAAAGCACGGCCTGTGTGGCCTAGATTTGTGTATAACGTGAATTCGCGAGCCTCACACCCCGGTATGAACCAGAAACGGGAGAGGACCTCAGGGAGGGCATGTGTTTCCTTCTAGCTAGAGGTGGTGTCAGTGCTTAAACTGGCTGACATTTATATTATTTTCACCAGTGTGGTTGTTGCTATTGCGAGGCGCCTCGGATATATCGGTGACTATGTGAAGCCGATGGAGTCATTCGTTGGCTCATTTACGCCCCAAAGGGCAGAGAAACGTAGTGTTCAGGAATAATAATCCACATCGGTGGACTGCCCCTGACGATCCAAGGTGCAGTTGCAGCTGTTCCTGAGACTCGCGCTAGACAGTCTCGAATTCGGTAAGGACTATCTCTTGCCTTGGTTCATGATGGAAATCCAATTTCCAAATACGACACCGTGCGGTTTTGATTGTATATATATATGGTGACAGGATATATGGTACCCACGCCGTCTATGATTGATACTTATGATTTGAAATTGTTTTTGAAACATATAAACACTAGTAATAATATCAAATGCTTTTGTTTTATTCGTATCAAGCATATTTTGGCCATTATAAGGTAAAACTCTATCCTCCGGCTTGCGTTGCATTGTGTGATGGGAACTGAGTCTTATAATGGCTTCATTTTTATAAAAAGCATTGCGATGTTTAAAAGATTTACTTGTTTTAAAGCATTGGCAATCCAATGGAGTAAACCCGTTCCGCGAAAGTGGCGTGGTCCTGTGATTAGCCATATTATAAAATGTGTTAAGTAGATTTCTCATACCAGTCCCATGACTGACTCGTAGTTTGTTTCACTTGCAAACTTGGGTGCCCCTTTTTCTACACGGGCAGCCTTGTGTTCAGGTTCTTAGCAGGCTCTTTCTGGATAGCTGGAGCTGAAGATGGATTCTATCATTTATCTCTTTTTATGTTGTTCAGCTCCTATTGTACATATTATGTTTGTTTTCCGCTGTAGACATTTATGTATAGCTAAACTGTATTTGTACTAAGTATGATCCTGTATACCGTGTAACTCTGATGATTACGTTTATCCAGTGTATTCTATTGTACATTATTTGGTGTATTCATTTATTTATGTTCTGCTATTATCTGTTTATGTGTTATATTCCAAAGATTACCCTTGACACCGTCCTTTGGGGTTTTGGGGTCATCACATATAAAGTCGTGTTGATTAGATTGATGTCATTTTGATGTGAACGATATTTATATCGATTTTATTCATTTTTATAATGAATATTGAAGAGGAATTGATTTCAAAATCTAATATTTTGAAAATATTATCATTTATATATCGATGATATGGAATATTCAATTTTGATTTGAAATTGAATATGAAGTTGAAATCGTTTTGAGAACGAATTTAAAATGATTTATAAAATACCTTTTAAAAGGAAATCGACGAAATATATATAATATTATATATATATAATGGCCTAAATAGAACGCGTCGCGCTGCGGCAGTTCGCGAATTTCGACCATTGACTTCGAATGGACATTACGGGAGATCCGACCGTCGGATCCTCCTAAAACTAGAACCGTTGGGTTCGTATCGAAAAGAGCTTTCTAACGAATACTAGAGATTTGAAATCTAACGGTTGCATGTGGAATTATGTCCAAATTAAATTTGGAAAAGGTCGTTGTAAGTGCAGTTCGATGGCCGTTGATGGAAATCCACTGTACGTGCCTTGATAAAATTATTAAAAATATCAATAGTTAGTGTAAAAGCATAAGAAATGATTCGGAAAGAGTTGGGTGAAAAATCCCATATTTGAAAAGATATAAATAGTTTTTTTATCGAAATGAACCAGTTTTGAACTAGAATTATAATCCATTTATTTTTAAAATAAATAAATTGGATTTGAAAATAACCAGAATTTCCAATATATGAAGTGGAAATGGATTTGAATCGAAATTGTCTTCGGAATATTTCGATGTTGGATTTCATGATTATACAGATATTGTTATGGATATTTGAAAGATATATTTATATCGTTATTTCCAACACGATATTTGCTGGTCGTAGAATTTGATATTGAATATAAGCCGATATATTTTCTATTCAGAGCCTTGTATTTAATATCAAATGGGATTTGGGTTTGTCGTGAATGGTGTCTTCATTAACACTATTCTTAAACCCAATTGAGAAAAAGGTTAAATCTTGTTATTTAGATTTAATGAAGTATATCAATTAAATAATATTTAATTGGAATTGAATTGGAATTGATTTTTGGGTTTATTGTGAACAATGTTTTAAATAACATTTGTTATTTAACTCAATAATTAATGGAATGAGAATTGGGTTTGTTGTGAGCTGTGTTTTAATGACATTCCTTCTTTAATCCAATTTGCAGTGAAATATGATTTGGAATTTATAAATCTTTTGTTAAGATTTAAAGGAGATTTACCAAAGTAAAGTTCTCCAATTTAACAAAATAAATTGGAATGGAATGGAATTCAGTTTGGTAATAATCGAAGTGAATTTTTGTGGATGAGGACTGCTAATATATATGGAATTTAAAAGGCTTTTCTATTATTCCATTTATATTGTTACTCGGATATGGAAGTTTATATTGATTATATATATCGATTTGTTTTCCATGAAGATTCCATTGTTAATGGAATATGAATTTGGGTTGTCGTGAATGGTATCTTTAATAATACTATTCTTAGACCCAACGGAGTTAAGAAAATCAGAAACTAACTGGAGATTAGTTAAGTTGGATGGTTCCTGGGTATTGATCTGATTTGGTCTCGGCCTTCGGGGTTATTACTTAGGGAATTGTTCAATTGCTAATTTGCGGTTAAAGTCTGATGGAATAGAATGTGATTTTGGGTTTATCGTGAACCGTGTTTTAAATGACATTGGTTCTTTAACCCAGTTAAAGACAAGATATGATTTCCCAAGTTAAACAATCATTAATATTGATTTTTGGGAGGATTAGAACCAAGTGGAGTTTTAATGAATCTTTAATTAGATTGAAATGATCGAGAAAGGAGTATCACCAGTTTTGCTTCAAGCGGTAGTTAAATCTTTAATTAGATTTGAACGTGAAATGGTAATTGAATTTACTGATAACACCGTGGTGTTAGATATGAAGTATTACCAGTTTTACTTTATGGGATGAATAGGTTGGGGTTGGGAAATTTAACAAATGATTACTTCTGTAAAGTTCGCTAATCCCGACTAGTTTGGATAAACCATAATTTGTTTTGAATTGATATTCAAAAGAAGATTAAAGAATAAATTTAAAGAATTTATCTTTGATAAAATTAATGGGAAGCTTTCCCAAAGTATAAGAATATTTGAATGAAGGAATATTCTGGATTGGAATGAGGCGTATGTTGTGTTTTTATAGCACTTGTTTATTATGTACGCGAGTTATTTAGAAAGACCGGGTTTATCCCATTATGAATAACTGAATCGACGATGTGTCGAGGATGAAGACGGTGGTCGAAGACCAGAGGTCTTCACATCATTTGGATAACTACCGATGATCTTGATTGGGCTGTACACCCAAGAGGAGGGAATCAGTTCGTGATCATCCAGACGTACTTGGAGATCGATGGATATGTGAGGAATAAGGTTCCTTCGGTTTCGTTCAAACCCAAAACTAATTTGTAATTGGATGTGTGTCTGACATCGGATTTCATTCTGTGTGATTGATATCGTTGCATAGCGTGAATTGCCTTTGTGGCATGCTGAGATGCAAATGATCAAGGCTTCTGTAGAAAAGCAAAGTCTTGTGGTTGATGATCAAAGCACAGCCTTTGTGGCATAGCTTTGTGTAGCGTTAACTCGCGAGCCTCACACCCCGGTGTGAACCAGAAACGGGAGAGGACATCAATGAGGGCATGCGTTTCCTTCTAGCTAGGAGTGGTGTTTTGGGTTTTACATGCCCAGACATTTTACTTATGTGGATGATGGATTGCGAGGCGCCTCGGTTATGTCAGTCGATCCGGACCGATGGATTCATTTGGCTCATTTACGCCCCATAGGGCGGGCAAACGTAGTGTTCAGGCATTTTAATCCACATCGAGTGGACCGGCCCTGATGATCCAAAGACTTGACTGAGTACATGCCTGAGACATGGGCTATATTGTATCGAAGCGGTGAGGACGATCTCTTGCCTTGGTTCACAGATGGAAATCCAACTTCCAATACGTGACTTTGCGGTTTTGATTGTTGAGCCTAGTATTGGCGACATGATATATGATACCCATGCCGCCTATGATTGATACATTTATATTTGAAGTTGTTTTATACACTATGCACTTATAATAGTATCAAATGTTTTGTTTTAACATACCAAGCATGTTTGGCTATTATAAGGGAAAACCCTATCCTTCGGCTTGCGTTGCATTGTGTGATGGGACCTGGGTCTTATAATAGCTTCATTTTTCCAAAAATCATTGCACTGTTTTGTTATATGCACTAGTATTCTTGGGAGGAAACCCGTTCCGTGTTATGCAGCGTGGTCCCTTGATTTATCTGATTTAAAGTAAAGTTTTAAATAACTGTTTTAGTTCTCACACCAGTCACATGACTGACCTGGAGTTTATTGTTTTAACATAAGCTCTGGGTGCCACTATTTTCTACACGGGAAGAGCAGATTTATATTCACAGGATCCTGGTTTACAGCTGGAATGATATCCGGAAAGCTCTGTATCCATTATATTCTTTTCAGTTGTGTTTTTGTATTATTTTTCCGCTGCATTGTAATGTGTAAATCTCTGATATTTAGTAAATGTGTAACATTTATTCACTTTGTATATTCTTGTATTCTGATGAAATTGTTATAATAAGCAATGAAATGTTCTTTTGTTTGTGTTCTGATTCGTCTTGTCCTCGGTACAATCCGTGATTTCCCGTAAGGGGATTTCGGGTAGTTACATTTTGGTATTAGTGCTTTGGTTTACAAAGCTCGGAGAACAAGACACGTTAGAACCGAATGAAAGGATTATCAGATATTGAATTAGTAATATTCAACGAGAATGACTCGTTAGAGATGGGATCAGTAGTATCCTAGAATGAGTGTGAAGAGTGTATTTTTCAAAATAAAAGTGAAAACAATTTTTTGAAAATTTAAAACCTTATTCAACGTATTTGAATATCTATTTGTATTGAATTTGGACAATCCAGTATATAAAGATTTTGCATATACGTCTGATCCACATGTATTCGAAGTTTTAATATACTAGACAGATATAGAATCACACTCTAGTCGCCCGGGGATAATTCAGATGATGCATCATCATCAGTGTTTGTGTTCGAGTTTCGTAAGTGGGATTTTTATTTATTTACAATTGACTGGTGTGATAACCAAAACTAGATAGGGCTTATTGTTGTAATTTGGCATCAAAAGTCTGAATTTTGGACTACATATCGAAGTTGTGAATTTGAAAAGATAATCAACAAATTGATTACTGATTGTGTTGTTTGATTATTGGTTGATTAATTAGAATTTGAACCATTTAGCCAAATTGTATCAAAGATTGGACTGAATTGAAAATTGTTTGAAATTGCATGTATATGTACATGTATATACATTGAACATGTCATTGCAAGGAGGCTAGAGCAGGGGAATAAAATTGTTTGCCCGACAAATAGGTACATGTTTATTGTATTTCTTTGGGTTTGGATGATTTTATGAGCTGATTGGCAAACCGCTTGGCTATTTCTTTTTCTTTTTGGATTGGAGAGGCCTGTATGGCAATTTCGGGATTTTCCCGGTGCTCCTGTGCAAGGGAGGTTATGGAGAAATTTTTCAAAAATTTAGGGTGTTAGCCAAATTTTTGAAAAAATTGAAAAGTTTTTAGAAACTGAAAATTTGAAGAACTTAAGCCATAATGAAAATAATGAAAGTTGAGTTGATTTGAAAAATAACTTTCATCTTCGTTCCTTTTTGGGGACGAAAAGTTTTAAGTGGGGGAGATTGTAATAACCCGGAAAATCCGAACCAATTTAAAATTTTAGTAAATTTTGAATATTTAAAATGAATTATTTTAAATAATGATGACGAGAAATTTATTTTGAATAGAATTAGAATAGAAATATTTATTTGAATCGTCGTTAGAATATAAATATTTTATTTTAATTATAAAAGGAATTGAAAATGGCGCGGTAGTTTGAAAATTCGATTTCAAAATTCAAATGAATGTACAGGATTAAAAATAAACTAGATTTTAGCGAAACCAAAAATATTATAATCTATTTGAAAATATCTTTCAAATGAATCTGAAAAATTGAAATTTCATAGCGGGGATAAAAAGTTATGCCCAGTTGAAAATTCAGAATAGCCGCTATGGAATTTTGTCCCTTAAAAAATGGAAATTTTGCAAATGACCTCGGTATTCGACGAAACCATTTTGTTCGATCTGAAATCTCAAGTTATTACTAGATTCCAAAATTCATAATTTTCTGAATCAATATGTGAGCGTGGTGAAGGAAAACGTGTTTTGACAGTTTCAGTCAATATCGATCGACCAGAAAATGGCCATTTTTCAAACGATCTCCGAATTTGACGAAATTAGTTTTTTTAGGACCATATCGTCAATACGAAGCTAGAAAATATTTTTCGGGAATTTTTAGAGTCCGTATGTAGCCCCGATAAATTGAAATGTACTTTAAAATTCAATATATAGATTTATATTTTAATTTCAATGAAAACTGATCGTAAAATCCGAACTAGCTCACGATACATATCCCATTGTGTTCGGAATGGGGGTAATTAGCTAGGAGCAACAGTTGTTGGGTGTTGTTTGGAGATCGTATGAAAAGTCAGCTTAAATGGAAAATAATAATAATATATTAATATTATATATATATATACTCCTTCTTTCCCTTAAACCCCCTCCCTTTTCTTTTACTTCCTCATTCAAAGGAAAAAAACCAATCCCTCTTTCAGCCCACGACCGCGCCCCTCCTCCCCCATACCACCGCAGCCGCCCACCGCTAGCGACGCCGTGCCACCTCTACCCCCCCATCCCAACTCCGACAGCCCCTCCCCCCTTTTTCTCACCTCTCTCCTCCTCAATCCAACGCTCCAGCGCCCCAAATGGATGAAGTCCGCCGCCACTGCACCTAAGGGCCACATTCGCCGCACCAGGGTCCCACCGCCGCGCTGGAGCTCCTTCTGCCCCTCGATCGCAACAAATCCCCCTGATGCGCTGTGAGTTTTTTGAATTTTCTCTTTGAATTTGTTTTTCTTTTGTTGATTAAAACTGATTTCTTTAATGATTAAAATTGATTTCTTTAGTGATAAAAATAGATTTTTTTTCTTTGATTTAAAAACCGGTTTTTTTCCTTTGAATATGGTTTTTGGTTAGGTTAAAGATTAGATTTTTATTCATATAAAGTTTTGATCTTTGTTCATATGAAGTTAAGATTTTTAACACTTTAAAGATATGATTTTTAACGATTTAAAAATATGATTTTTTTTTTAAAAGTTTTGATTTTCGTATATATGAAGAGAAGAAAAAAAATATAATCTTTATTTTATATGAAGCAATAGAGAAATATGAACATTACTTTATATGGATTTGAAATAAAAATATGATTCTTATTATAAGAACACCGTTATAAAAATGCGACTTTTATAGGTATGATAATGCCATAAAGGTTTGATTTTTATATGGAAAATGTGGTCATAAAAATGTGATTTTTATGTGAACTATATTAGAATAAAAATTTGATTTTTATTATAAGGATAAAGACATAAAAATATGATTTTTATATAATGGAGAACATACGAATATTCCTTTTATATGGGTAGCGAGTTAAAAATATGATTTTTAATATATTCAGCGTGAAACGGATCTCGTTGGAAACGCGGCGAAGGTTTTCTACATAAGAAGAGTCCCGGCGTTTGGTTTAGCTTCTAGGTGAGAACTCCTCACTAAATTTATTTATACAGTTATTTATTTATAACTGCATATATGAACTGTTCCCCGTCGTCCACAGACCATGGACGACTTGTGTGATTATTTAGTATGGTTAATTGAATTGTTTGGTTGGATTTGATTTGAGAAATGAAATGGAATTGATTAGATTGGGATGTGTATGGCGCAGGCCATTATTAGTCTAGGGATAAGGCTAGGCCTTATCCCGTTTCTAGTATCGTGCCGTTATGCCTCCGAAATTTTCTAAAATATATTTGAAAAATAAAAATATCATTTTTATTGTGTAAATGAACCGAATAAATATTTTATCTTTAAAAATATTATTTTTAACGTGTATATGAATAAAATAAATATTCATTTACAAATCAGACGATTTGTTTATGTACACTGATTTGACTGATATTGATTGGGACGATAAATTTTACACATCGCCCAACTGCACAAATAATATTCAGTGTTTGTTGATTGAAACCCCACACGGGTATTGGGATGAAATTGGGCATACACTAATCCTAATAATTAGTGGTATGTCGATCGATTGATCGACAGGCTGTTGTAAGCGTTAAATATTTATATTTAATGCTTATACAGTGTAGAATGCACTGTGGATGATGGATTGTTGTTTTCATTATTGTTGTACACATTGGTTGTGTGAAATCCATATAATCAACATTATATGGTAATTGACTGTGTCTGATTCCAGTTCAGAAAGAATGAAGATTTTGAAATAACGATTATTTTAAAATAACGAATATTTTCAAACAATATTCAGAAAAGAATCAAAATATGATTTTGATGTTCGATTTGGGATGGACACGAATATATTTAAATATATAAGACCGTGTTGATTAGAATGACGCCATTTTGACGTGAATGATATTTATATCGATTTTGTTCATTTTTATAATGAATATAGAAGTGGAATTGATTTCAAAATCTAATGTTTTGAAAATATTATCATTTATATATCGATGGTATGGAATATTCAATTTTGATTTGAAATTGAATATGAAGTTGAAATCGTTTTGAAAACGAATTTATAACGATTTATAAAATACGTTTTAAAAGGAAATCGATGAAATATATAATATATATATATATTATATATATAATGGCCTGAATAGAACGCGCCACACTGCGGTAGTTCGCGAATTTCGACCATTGACTTCGGATGGACATTACGGGAGATCTGACCGTCAGATTCTCCTAAAACCAGAACCTTTGGGTCCGTATCGAAAAGAGCTTTCTAATGAATATTAGAGATTTGAAATCTAACAGTTGGATTTGGAATTATGCCCAAATTAAATTTGGAAAATGTCGTTGTAAGTGCAGTTCGATGGCCATTGATGGAAATCGACTGTACGGGCCTTGATAAAATTATTAAAAATATCAATAAATAGTGTAAAAGCATAAGAAATGATTTGGAAAGAGTTGGGATGCAAAATCCCATATTTTAAAAGATAAAAATAGATTTTTATCGAAATGAACTAGTTTTGAACTAGAATTATAATCCATTTATTTTTAAAATAAATAAATTGGATTTGAAATGGTTTTGAAGATAACCAGAATTTCCAATATATAAAGTGGAAATGGATTTGAATCGAAATTGTCTTCGTAATATTTCGATGTTGGATTTCGTGATTATACAGATTTTGTTATGGAAATTTAAAAGATATATTTATATCATTATTTCCAACACGATATTTGTTGGTCGTAGAATTTGATATTGAATATAAGCCGATATATTTTCTGTTCAGAGCCTTGTATTTAATATCAAATGGGATTTGGGTTTGTCGTGAATGGTGTCTTCATTAACATTGTTCTTAAACCCAGTCGAGAAAAAGGTTAAATCTTTTTATTTAGATTTAATGAAGTATATCAATTAAATAATATTTAATTGGAATTGAATTGGAATTGATTTTTGGGTTTATTGTGAACAGTGTTTTAAATAACATTTGTTCTTTAACTCAATAATTAATGGAATGTGAATTGGGTTTGTTGTGAGCTCTGTTTTAATGACATTCATTCTTTAACCCGATTTGCAGTGAAATGTGATTTGGAATTTTTAAATCTTTTGTTAAGATTTAAAGGAGATTTTCCAAAGTAAAGTTTTCCAATTTAACAAAATAAATTGGAATGGAATGGAATTCGGTTTGGTAATAATCGAAGTGAATTTCTGTGGATGAGGACTACTAATATATATGGAATTTAAAAGGCTTTGCCGTTATTCCATTTATATTGTTAGTCGGATATGGAAGTTTATATTGATTATATATATTGATTTGTTTTCCATGAAGATTCCATCGTTAATGGAATGTGATTTTGGGTTGTCGTGAATGGTATCTTTAATAATACTATTCTTAGACCCAACGGAGTTAAGAAAATCGGAAACTAACTGGAGATTAGTTAAGTTGAATGGTTTCCTGGGTATTGATCTAATGTGGTCTCGGCCTTCGGGGTTATTACTTAGGGAATTGTTCACTTGCTAATTTATGGTTAAAGGCTGATGGAATAGAATGTGATTTTGGGTTTATCGTGAACCGTGTTTTAAATGACATTGGTTCTTTAACCCAGTTAAAGACGGGATATGATTTCCCAAGTTAAACAATCATTAATATTGATTATTGGGAGGATTAAAACCAAGTGGAGTTTTAATGAATCTTTAATTAGATTGAAATGATCGAGAAAGGAGTATCACCAGTTTTGCTCCAAGCGATAGTTAAATCTTTAATTAGATTTGAACGTGAAATGGTAATTGAATTTACTGATAACACCATGGTGTTAGATATGAAGTATTATCGTTTTACTTCATGGGATGAATAGGTTGGGGTTGGGAAATTTAACAAATGATTACTTCGGTAAGGTTCGCTAATCCCGACTAGTTTGGATAAACCATAATTTGTTTTGAATTAATATTCAAAAGAAGATTAAAGAATAAATGTAAAGAATTTATCTTTTATAAAATTAATGGGAACCTTTCCCAAACTATAAGAGTATTTGAATAAAGGAATATTCTGGATTGGAATGAGGTGTATGTTGTGTTTTTATACACTTGTTTATTATATACGCGAGTTATTTAGAAAGACCGAGTTTATCACATTCTGAATAACTGATTCGATGATGTGTCGAGGATGAAGACGGTGGTCGAAGACCGGAGGTCTTCACATCGTTTGGATAATTACTGATGATCTTAATTGGGTTGTACACCCAAGAGGAGGGAATCAGTTGGTGATCGTTCAGACGTACTTGGAGATCGATGGATATGCGAGGAATAAGGTTCCTTCGGTTTCGTTCAGACCCAGAACGAACTTGTAAATGGATGTGTGTCTGACATCGGATTTCATTCTGTGTGATTGATATCGGTTGCATAGCGTGAATTGCCTGTGTGGCATGCTGAGATGCAAACGATCAAGGCTTCTGTTGAAAAGCAGAGTCTTGTGGTTGATGATCAAAGCACGGTCTTTGTGGCGTGGCTTTGTGTAGCATTAATTCGCGAGCCTCACACCCCTGTGTGAACCAGAAACGGGAGAGGACATCAGGGAGGGCATGCATTTCCTTCTAGCTAGGAGTGGTGTTTTGAGTTTTACACGCCCGGACATTTTACTTATGTGGATGATGGATTGCGAGGCGCCTCGGTTATGTCGGTCGATCCGGGACCGATGGAGTCATTTGGCTCATTTACGCCCCATAAGGCGGGGAAACGTGATGTTCAGGCATTTTAATCCACATCGAGTGGACCGGTCCTGACGATCCAAAGGCTTGACTGAGTAATTGCCTGAGACATGGGCTAGATTGTCTCGAAGCGGTGAGGACGATCCCTTGCCTTGGTTCACAGATGGAAATCCAACTTCCAATACGTGACTTTGCGGTTTTGATTGTAGAGCCTAGTATTGGCGACATGATATATGTTACCCATGCCGCCTATGATTGATACATTTATATTTGAAGTTGTTTTATACACTACGCACATATATTAGTATCAAATGATATGTTTTGACGTACCAAGCATGTTTTGCTATTATAAGGGAAAACCTTATCCTCCGGCTTGCATTGCATTGTGTGATGGGACCTGGGTCTTATAATAGCTTCATTTTTCCAAAAAGCATTGCGCTGTTTTGTTATATGCACTGGTATTCTTGGGAGGAAACCCATTTCGTGTTATACGGCGTGGTCCCTTGATATATCTGATTTAAAGTAAAGTTTTAAATAACTGTTTTAGTTCTCACACCAGTCACATGACTAACCTGGAGTTTATTGTTTTAACCTAAACTCTGGGTGCCCCTATTTTCTACACGGGTGGCTAGTAGTTTTGGTTTTGCAGATTTATATTCACAGGATCCTGGTTTACAACTGGAATGATATCCTGAAATCTCTGTATCCGTATATTCTTTTCAGTTGTGTTTTTGTATTATTTTTCCATTGCATTGTAATGTGTAAATCTCTGATATTTAGTAATTATGTAATATTTATTCATACTCTGTATATTCTTCTATTCTAATGAAATTGTTGTAATAAGCAATGAAATGTTCTTCTGTTTGTGTTCTGATTCGTCTTGTCCTCAGTACAATCTGTGATTTCACGTAAGGGGGATTTCGGGTAGTTACATTTATGGTTTGGCAAAAATAAGTTTTCACGAGGAAAATAAAATTTTGACACTTCTGATTTTTGGAAGAAAAATTTAAATGAAAAGGCCAAACCTTGTTTTAAAAATATGGAGTAGGTGAGGATTAGTGCCTAGGGAAGACGGGAAAAGTTTTGAGGCTGTGAAGTAAATAGCGAGAATTATCTTGGAATAATGGTAAGTTCCCGTAGAATGCGTAAGCATTGAAAGAGCCTAGGGAATTGCTTGAAATAATTATTGGTACACAGCTAGGACTAGCGGTGACTACTATATAGTAAAAATGGGCAAGTAAGTGTTTAGATCATGTTAGGGGTAAAACCCGATACTGCATTTTAGTTGGGATCGTTCCATTATTTTGTTCTTGTTGGGTAGTTAGGGTAAAACCAAAACCTGTCGTGGATCCCATAGTTTGGACATTTCTGAGGGGGACATAGCCCCGAGATTCTTGGCCCTTAGTAGTAACTGTGTAGGGTGTCTGTTCTCTTGTTTTAGTTGACAGACTAGAGGCTTATTTAAATTTAAACTAAGATCAGATGACTAAGTAAGCTAGGAAAAGAGAAATGTTACAACTGAAAAGGAAACAAAAAATACAGTAAAGCAACGAAAATGGAAAATTATGAGAAAAGATGGATAAGAATGAAAATTTTCCAAGATAAGATGAAAAGAAAGTCAGTAACAAAGAAAATTTTCTTATGTGGGCTGTGCTTGGATAGGAAAATAAGAAATCTTTATAAATAGTTACATAAAATCCAAGTACGGTTGGAAAAAGGCACATAAAAGAAAAACAAAAAATGTGAAATTTTTCGTTTTCCACCTTTTTGTAAGATAAGAAATCAAATTTAGATAATAGATATTTCTAAAATTCAAAAAATAAAGTTGGTTGATAGGATTTTAGATGCAATAGTTGGATGAACTACGTTCTTACTACGTAAGAGTGTGGGGAAAATTTGGATGAAAAAGCATTTTTGATTTTCAAAATATTGCATTAATATAAAAACTGCTAGTATATTTATGATGTGAGCATCATATTTTAAAAAGAATTTTTGAAAATTTGCTTGCAATAGGAGGTACCACTAAGGCATACATGTATTATTATGTTGTATTTCAATCTACATAAGTGCACAATGTTTGCAAAAATTGGATGCACACATGATGGATGTGTATTATGCGAGGGGTTAATTGATTTTACCCTTACCAAATTTTGGGGACGAAATTTCCTAAGGGTAGGAGAATGTAACACCCCGCATTTTTAACGTAAGATAATAAAATAAGAATAACTTAATTAAATATTCAGAATTAGGTAAAACAGATTGCGCCATTGCGTTCATCTCGGAATTCTGGTTCAAATAGAGTCCGAGTTTGCATAAAATGGACATCGTATGAAGAAGTTATGGGCTCCAGAAGTTTGTTAGAGAAAACAGGAACAGCCCAGATCAATTTTCGACCTACGGACCCACACCGGTCGACCCCTTCAAGGGGGTAGACCCACATGAAGGGGGGTCGACCCTATGGTCGACCCCTTCAAGGAGAGTCGAGCTTCCTGTGGCAGATTTTGGCAGATTAGGGTTTTTTGAGTTTTTGAGGTTTTTGATTGTCTTTGGTCAATTCTAAGGGTCCTAGTTGCTCCAATACACCTATAAATAAGACCTTAGACCTAACCTTAAACCTCATAATTCGGCGGCTATGCTGAAGCTTTACCATTAGTCTTTCTCTCCTCAAATCTATTTTGAAAATTAAAATATTAGCCTAGGAAAAATTATGAATTCAAGATTTGGAAGAGAGAATTGACATTAATAAAAAGATTGTTCAGAATCACGGAAAGCAAGGTAAAATTCTAGATCCAATCCAGTCAAATTCTTACTCTTTCTTTCCCTTCTCTTTTAACGAAAATACAATCCACAGTTATTAGGTTTCAAATCTAATTAAAACGGGAAAAACCATGGATGCTAAAAAACTGGCTCAAATCCGGAATTGGGAAATCATACGTGGTGAGTGGATTTAAGTTATAAATTTTAGATAAAAATATGTTATCGTTTACCATTCCCCATTTTTGTATTATTGAAATACAATCTATTGAGACATTTAACATGTGATAACAATGACTAAAGTGATAAGTACAACATGTAAGAAAGATATTAATTTATTGGGATGTAAGCTTGTTAAATCCGTATGTTGAAACAGATTAAAGTATTGGATTTTTCGCGGGTTGTAAAACTAATTTGTTAGAATTGGGTAGCAACTTTTGCTTTTTGTATTACATGTAAACTTGGCACAATTATATACATGGATCCTTACTTGTATGATTTGGAATAGTTATGTGATTAAATGGTTTCATGTTAGCATTTAATTAATACATGGACATGGATTTGGGTATAAATCAAAGTATGATTAAAGATCTAAATTTGGGGAATATGATATATATATATATATGACTTGGAGATAAGGATTAGAAAACCTATAATGAAATAGGAAAAATGGTTAAAAACCGAATATGCCTAAAATTTACATGAAATAGAATAATTGTTTAAGAACGAACAAGCCTAAATTCTTGACACTACAACACTCTTAGACACAAGGTTAGATTGACTTGTGATAGAAGTCTGCTCAGAGCCTCCCGGATTATCCAGCATTCACAAGTGGTAAATCTAATGTGAGGGGACTAAGTGCATAATTAAAATATGTAATGGTACTAAGATACGAGGTTAAGTCGACTTGTGGTAGAAGTCTTCTCGGACCCGCCCGTCAAATCCAGCGTCCACAAATGTATGCTTAATGTGAGAGGTCTAGTGCACGTGTGTGTGTATATATATATGTATATAACAAGATATGAATAAATGGAAATGATGGTAATTAAATGACTAACTCAGAAAATAAGAAAAGAAGGAATGTAATGGACTGAGTTAGTGTGATGCAAAGGAAAAGTGATGTATTTCCCTAAATGACATATTTCTGAGAATGTGGTTGCAAGTAAGCTATAGTGAATAAAGTAAGAAAAAGTAAATAAATTACTTGCCACTACGGATTTAGATGGGAATACGTTATGAAAATAAGTCACTGATTTCTTCTATACATCAAACTGATAAGGTGCATGAAGTGTTTTTCGTTAATTAAAATAAGGAACATATACTGCAGTGAATAAAGAATACTGGAATAGATTAGTAAAAGAAAATAGATTAAATGGGGAATGAAAATCACCTATTATGAATAATTAACATTAATGAGAATGTTGTATAATTGGTAGACTTGTCCTAGGGACAAGTGAAGATTATAACTTAGGTTATAATAAACTGTTAAGGAAATAGGATAACTTGTGAAAGAGAGAAAGGACACTTAATTGTAAATTAAGTAATCAGTAAATGGGGAAAGCCAGAAACTAGTTAAGAAAAGGGGGGAAATATATGAAATATAAGAAGTTGTCCTTAATTATAAATAAAGAAATCTGTAAACTTGGAAGTCTGAAACCCACTGATAAGAAAAACATCTTTAGTCTTGTCCTAGGGACAAGATAAAATTATAACATAGGTTATAATACATGGGTAGAGAAACTTATTTATGGGCCTTAGTTAATAGTACTCAGTTAATAAGTAAACAACGATAAGTTGTATTGAAAATGTAAAATGGAATTTTGATTAAATATGAAAGAATGAGGAAAACTTATGAAATAAGTTATAGTTAATCATAAATAATGATTGACATGTTAAACAGAAAACATGTGAATTGAGATACTTAATTACATATTAAGTAGAACATGTTATTGTAACAAACAAGAATATAAAAGAGAATGTGGATTACAGACCTTGGGCCACAATCTAGGGAATAACATGTTGTGGGCTTATTAATAAACTTAAAAGGGTTAAGTTATGTGACTGAAATTAATAAGTAAGAGAGACTTGGCAACTTGATTTAGAATTCAATATGAATGAGAATAACCAAATTATACGGAAACCCAATAAGGTAAGGCAAGCGCGTAAAAGAATGTTTAGACATAGGGTCAAACAACATATTAAAGTGAGGCGCTTGGACCAGTCCACACGTTTTAGGGTGAATAACCCAACGTGGTAGATCATCGTCGTGTTATAAGGCACGAGGGGGAGCGCACATTCATTTGGTTGTTCTGATGGCTCCGAAGGACTGGAAGGGGAAGCACGCGGCTTCCTCAGGTACGTAAGGTGCTCCTACTAGTCCTTTGTGTGGTGGAAGATGTTTTAGGCTATGCTCGCAGAGGTTGGGTCGGCGTGTAACTACTAGGTGGGCGGGCCTTGACTACAGAGGTAGCTATGCAGTCAGAATGCTGTAACGCGGTGACACCAGGGTGATTCAGTGGTTGCCTCACTGAGGAGGCAAAGGGTCACGACCAACAAGGATAGTAGATCGTCGGATACCTGTCATCGACAGCCAACGGGATGCGGAAAGACTAGAGCTAAAACCAATAGACCATTCACCCTTCACTATCGGGGTACGGTGGTTCAGGAAAGACGCCAAATGGATATTTAGATTGTTTTCTTTAGGGACAGTCGTTTAGCTCTTGTCTTCTTTACTAGTTGAGGGAGGGGTTGGGGTGGGGCCATAGCCACCGTGATAACAGACCCTAAGAATATTTGTAGAAGCTCTTAAAGATGGACCTGTACAGATATGGAAAGATGTCGACCGTGTTTCATGTTTCTTGTATCGCCCTGCAATGGAACTCGATGCACATTAGAAGACGTGCGATTGAGGCATCGAGCTACAATTGAAGATGCGTATGGTGGACAGTCTAGATACATGCATGACGGCTCTGGGTGGTGTATCCTAGATTTGAGGGAATTACTCCGGCATGAATCCTGATTGGAACAAAGATGGCAGTCCTTACGTTTGCGTAGCATAGTAATGACAAATATATGTGGAACGTAATATTGTTATCCGTTCATCACTACGGCGTAGGATGAGGGACTACGTATATTTCGATGGTGTTACGGTGGTGATCGTGCGAGTGGGGTACCATGGGCCATACCTTAATATTGGGGGTATCTACATATATTGTATTAGGTTAATCCACTTGGAAGTAAATGGGTGCGACGTGTGTGTAATCCTTGAGTGCTGTTAACCCAAGCAACCTGATAAATAAGAAAATATGATTGAATGGTATATGTAGTGTTATCCAAAGTGTATAATTTAAATCCAGTCACCAGAACTTGTGCTCTGACCTCCTCCTCATAAAATACTTGCAGGTAAGATTTGTGGCAAAGACATGATAGCTTTGGATACTAGTTAGGCAGTATTATTAATACGGTACGGTTATACCTTGAGTATATTATATTTTATCCATTCCCTGTGAGATGTTTTCTGTGCTCTGACATATTTTATGTCTCTGTCTTTTCTGCAGGATACCAGAGCAAACCAACTTGCGTTTCGATAGATTGGAAGTTTGAAAAAAAAATCGGTCTGTCGGAATTCGGGTTGTTACAGGACTGTGACCCTTTGGTATTGGAATTAACACAAGATGTGTCCTGTGTCACAGATGCATAGATAGTAACCCAACGGTGGTAACTATGTGTTCCATACCATACACTCTCACTACTAGTATAATATTCGCTCATCAACTCTACACCAAAAAACATCATAATAACAAATCAGCAGAAACATCAAATCACCACAAACACCAAGTCATCAGATCATCGAATTCATTGCTCTAATTACAAGGTTCTGTAGTTAAACAATAAAAAAGCCTTCATGTCCCATACAATGAGGTTTACTCTACCGTTTAATCACAAACACTATTTCTCAAAGGGTGTATAAAAAGTGTGATTTTTGCCCAAAAAAATACATCATAAACCAAAACAACGAATTCAATAGGATCCGCTGTACGGACCATCTATCACCTTGGCTTACAATATAATGATTATTGCCAAAAATCTTGTAAAACCTCGTAAATATATATATACACATATATAGTAGTCTAGATAATTAAATAATAACAATAAGTTAAATAAACGATAAATGTAAGACAACCGAAAAAAGTGGAATTTTGGACAAATAGGAATTTGGTCATGAAACCATTAAACTTGGATTCATGACTAAATCCTGACACGTTTTCATAGTAAAAATGTTGAAAACGATGCCCGTATGAAGAAATTATAATTTAGTGAAATAATTCGGTAAATGTATACATATAAATGATTGAATTAATAATGTATATAAATATCTATAGGATACAATGGCATAATTTGGATGATAATAATAACATTCCCTTAGGTGAATTTGGAATTCAAACAAATAGATATGAACCAGAGGACAAGGAATATATCACGTAAGGAGAGCAATTAGTAATACAAGGAAATTAATAATATAATTAGTTAGAAACATGAGCTACCAAGCTCATTGGGCATTTTTTCCTTTGAGCGGTCGACCACCCTTCATGGGGGTGTCGACCGCCTAGTGTGGCCTAGGTCTGGTGGGAGTGGTTTAGGTTGGTGTTTAGACTGGTTTTATTGGAAACGGACAACCACGATTAATCTATATTAATCTGATGATTGCCATTCATTTACACTCCATAGATACCACCTCCTTCACCTCACAATTTCCTAAACTCTCTCATTTTCCATGCCTACATTCTGCTGCTGATATTCCAGAAATTAGATTAAAATAGGTTTCATCTTCTATCCTTAATCTATTTCTTTTCTAATCAATTTTATTTATGTTTTATTTTGGAATTTCTGTAATTTATATTTGAGACTCAAATTTATAAGATTCTCTTATATAGATTTGCAGTAAGATTAAAGAACGATGTTTGCAGCATTCAAATCAGTGTTATTTTCTTTGCTTTAATCACTGTGAGTGGAAATTATATCTGGTTAAATCAAATTCTATGTTTTGTAGATTTCATTTGTATGCCTATGGAGATTTTGGTTTTCACGATAACATCATAATAAAAAAACCAAATCTCTTATCTTTATGCGTCGCAAAGATGTCAATCAATATTTTGGGTTTGTGAATTTTTTGGGTTATGTTTGAGGAATATTTTAGTGAATTTACTTTTATTTAATTTGATTAGCTCTTTTTATTTAAAAAGTGTTTGTAATATAAAATGATTAAGATTTGGTTTTGTTTCATTATTTTGAAAGGTTTAGATTCCCACTTTAAATTGGAAATTTTGAACGAATTCAGATTCGAAATAATCAAATGTTAACGTTTTTAGGTATAACATAGAAAAGGGTGAATTTGATTCAAACAGAAGTTTATGTGGTATATATATATATTGAATATGTATGTATGTATGCATTAACACCTTGTTTCTCTTACAATACTAAATTATTCTAATAAGCCTCGGATACAAGTTTTGATAGTTTTGTTGTGATTTTCCCGTTTGCTGCTTGTTATTAATTATGCCATGAATTGAGTAGTTTAATATGGGAATTAGGCTTGTATACTTTTTGTGTGAACAAGATTGACAAATTACACCATTAAAATGTTTCTTAATTCGAACATAAATTAACTTTTATAGCACAAATTAAATTATATATTAACATAGTTTAATCAACGTAACCGAACATAATACTGGCGTAATAAGTACGCTAGAATAAGTTTAGAAATTTGAATTGTTCCCATATGAATTGTTGCTTGTGTGTATAAATGACTTATACATATACATATTAAATAATGGCACACAAACACGAGGTTAGTCATCATTTGTGGTAAAAGTACTGCGGAACCAACTGACAAATTCAGCAACCACAAGGGAGTCTGGCTAATGTGAGAGGTCTGGGTGCCATCGGCATTAAACTTAGTACACTATGGCACGAGGTTAAGCTCGTTTGTAGTAGAAGTCTAGCCGGAACCTCCCGGCATATCCAGCATCTACAAATAGTTGGTCTAATGTGAGAAATCATGTGTATACACACACACACACACACACACACACATATATATATATATATATATATTATGTGTATAAATAGGTAGGCTTACTATCTTCCTTGAGAAGGTCTTAAGTGCCTGACTTTCTTCTTAACTAGTTTGGGTCTTAAGTGGTTAGGACTTGGCCCGTTCCGAAGGTTTATTCCTTAGATTTAGGAAAAAGTCATGGGACCCTCCCTTATTTGATTCGAAGTGGTTTATGGGTCCTCTTCTAAAGTGGTCTAGACATGGCAATAATGGAGTAGGGTAGTTTACTGGATGTCCTCTTCCTCTAGGAGCTTTGTGAGGGCCAACCTAGGGACGGGTTTGTTGCCTTTGGTATCATTTCCTTATAGGAACCAATGATCCGTTTAGAAGGCTCTAAGTTTCGATTTCCCTTTTTACGTTGAAATTTAGTCCCATTTCGGGAGGCGCTGTTACCTTTGGTATCAGAGCATAGGGTACCCGATTACGGGGAAATATATACGTATGAGTGGCATACTTGTTATTTTGAAAAAAGAGTTTTCAAAAGTTTTACTACATATTTGTATATATGTGTATATATATATATATATATATATAAACTACGCACGTCCCGATAGACTAGCACCTGTAGGTCTTCTAAGGAAAGATTTGACTTCAAATTCTAGGAATATTCTAGAGGCCATGCAATGATATATTAATTCCCTTATCAATTTAGAAACCTCTAAGCATTAAATGGTCATAAAATTTGGAGTATGGGAAGGATTGAGGTCCTGTTGGTCAATAAGTAGTAAATGGAAATTAATCGGACGAATTATCTATCGTTTATAGTGACGAAAGCATCCAAATAAATGACCACTAGGTGAGAAAAAAAAATTAGTATGGACGAACTTGATAATTATGTTAGGTTTTGCTAAGAAAAGGAAGTACATCTTTGATTATTGACATAAACTTCCAGAATGGAGCTATGAACATTTAATATTTCTAAGGGATGCTAAATGGTCAGAAAAGAAAGTATTAATGGAGTAATTAAGACCATTTATAAGTGTGAATATTTGGATGATAAATTGAAGATGTCCATAAGAATAAGAAATATTTAAAATGGTTTAAATGGACAGGTATTTGTAATGTGTAAGGATGGGGAAAATTAAAGAAAACGGAAGGAAAGGGTTAAGACGAGATACAGGCTTCCATTAATGATAAATATCAATCTTTGTTGAAAAGATGGTAGGTGTGGTAGGAAAATTGAAAGAGTAAACATGTTTTCCTAATTGACAAAAAGATGTAAAGCCTACAAATGTGATTTTTTACATACCATCAATTTATTTTGAAAAATAAATTTTTTTTTAAGAAATTTGAAATATGATTTTGAAGATATAAATATTTTTGAAGAAATTTGGAAGGTTTAGTATTTATTCTATTAAATAAATATGTGACCTTTTGAGAAAAATAGATAAGTTATTTCAGATAATAAAAGATAAATAAATTTGCAAAAGTTTACATTTATGAGCTTAAACAGAAGAAAACGTAAGTTCCTTAGGAAGTGTCAAACAATGAACAATTATAATAGTAAATTTATAGTTACCATGGTCTTGATATAATAATTTTTTAAATTTAAATAAATCAAGAAGTCAAAACTTTTGATTTATCTGTATTTTCTGTGATGAATGTCAAATGAAATAAATAGAATTGAAAAATCCTTCTCTTTAAAATCTTGTAAAATTTGTGATAGTAAATTTAGCGTTCGATTTAAAAGAGGAAGAAAAGAAGACATATAAAAAGGCTTAATAGGATAAGAATTTACTTACTAAAATTTATTGGGCTAAAGAAGAGATATGGGAAGAAACGACAAAATATGCTCATTTGGAAATATAAAGGAATCATTGAAATATGTGGAAATGATAGAAGAAATATCATTTTGTCTGTAATAATTAGCATTCTATGAGGAGTAATGGGGAAAAAAATAAAAGTTACCATTAACCACCCTAGATAAGTAAATTCTATGGTTTATGGCTATTACATAGATTTTGAAAGGCATATTTAGAAACGCAATTAAATTTGAATGATTAGTAATGCTTAAAAAGAAACATTTATGTGTAATAAAAGTTTTTCAAAATTCAAATCATGGATTAAGTATGAGATTTGAAGTTTTATATAGCAATAAAAAACTCTAATATAACCGCATTAGAAGGGGCTATTAAGCTTTATTATAAGGTACACAAACCTTGAAAAATGATTCAAAAGATGTTTTTGAGAAGTTACTATATATTTTGAAAATATAATAATAAATGTTAGTTAGACATTTTTAGGAAACTTAATTGTCGCTTAAGTAAATTTTGATATTCAATTAAGATTTTATTTATAAATAGAATTAGCTTTGGTTTTATTAGCCATAAAAAAGTTTTCAAGCAAGACCTTAAAACGTTTATCGCTCTTGTAAAGTGTTAATGGTTGACGTTCATGATAGTTATAAATATAAGCGTTAAAAAGGGAATTCATTTCGCTTTTATTTTAAAACAATTAGCAAATATCTCCAAAAGTTTAAAATCTTGAAAAAAGGCATCTGATTACTTATTGTAACATTTTGGAATCCTTGAAAAAAATGCTTTATAAAAATAGAGCATGCAATAATATTTTCAGTAAGCACTAGAATGTAAATATTTGTTTTACTCCTAAAAATCAGATATTTATGAACGTTTAGGCAATGTTTTCAAAACATCATAAATATAAAAAGAGACATTTATTGGATGTTGTTTTGTAAGAAATAAAAGAATTATATTTAAAAGTGGAAAGCCAAAATTTTGATGCTTCGGCATTTAGAAAGACATCTGTGACGATCCCAAAACCCCGTGCTACGGTGTTAAGGATAATCATTGGAATATAACACATTAATCATCATTAGTAGAGTACAGATAATAGCATAAACAAGAAATAGAACAATTTACACAATTTGACAGCGGAATCATATATATCACCACATCAGAGAGCACAGTGTAGGATACTACTTAGTGCATAATAGTACATAATTAGTCAACATCGCCTGTGGCGGAATCATACATAGAGAGTACATAAACTAAACATCAGTCTACATCGCCTGTGGCGGAATCATAACACATATACAATAATGGCGGAAAAAGTCATAGTCATCACGGTGTAGTCGAGCCTCTCCATGAGCCAAAAGTGCACCTTTACTGCGGTGCCAAGCCAAAATATGTCAGCTACCTGTAACTAGGCTGCCCGTGTGAAAATAAGGGCACCCGAGTTTGCAAGGTGAAACAAACTACGAGTCAGTCATGGGACTGGTATAAGAAATCTATTTAACTTATTAAACAACAGTAATAAGGCAAATCAAAGGACCACGCCACTTTCGCGGAACGGGTTTACTCCAGTGAGTGCTAGTGCATGAAATAAAGTAAATGATTAAATCATCGCAATGCTTTTTTATAAAAATGAAGCCATTATAAGACTCAGGTCCCATCACACAATGCAACGCAAGCCGAAGGATAGAGTTTTACCTTATAATAGCCAAAAATGCTTCATACGTATAAAACGAAAGTGTTTGATATTATTACTAGTGCATATATGTTTCAAAAGAAAATTCAATCATAAATATCAATCCTAGGCGGCATAGCTACCATCTACTATGTCGCCATACTAGTAATACAATCACATCCGCAATTTCGTATTGGAAATTGGATTTCATCATGCGTCGAGGAAAGGGGCAAGCTCCTCTCCGTTCGAAACACTCTAGCAAATGCCTCAGGATCACACACAGCGGTCCTTGGAATCGGATGGGCCTGTCCTCTCTTACTTTTGAGGATTAGTTATTCCTGAACACACGTTTCTCGGTCCTTACAGACCTATAATCGAGGCGCCTCACATTCCAACAACCATACAGGTGAAAAGTATATATAAATGTCAGGGCTGGTAGGTCACCGACACCACCATAGCAAGAAAGAAACGTCGTGTTCTCCCAGCGGTCCTTCTCCCGTTTTTGACTCATACCGAGGTGTGAGGCTCGCGAATCCACGCTATACACAAAGCTATGCTACACAGGCCATGCTTTGATCATCAACCACATACTTTGCTTTGCAACAGAAGCCTTGATCATATGCCACACAGGCAATCCACTCCATGCGACTGATTCTATCTATATATAACCTCTTAGCTCGTACATGTCAGAGAAGGGCGTTAAGCAAGAGAATAAATTCTCCACCGCCAAACAGATATATATTTAATAGAGATCAATCAGCATAGAACAAAATCCAATGTCAGACGCACAGTCCATTTACAAGTTCGTTCTAGGTTTGAACGAAGCCGGAGGCACCAAATTCCTCGCTTATCCGCACAATCAACAACACGTCCGGACGGCTACTACTTCAGCTCCTTCAAGGTAGCTACTCCAATCATGAGCATCAGTAGCACCCATCCAACCAATGTGAAGATCGTCGGTCTTCAACAGTCTTCAACTCTTCGACTTCTCACCGTCGATTTGATTATTTGAAATGAGAATGAACTCGGCCTTCTCAAATAATCCACGTATAGTTAGATTTCTAAATCAATTCTTCACATGGTTAAATCACTCAACATTCACATTTCAGTTCCTTAGTGTAGTTTTCATGTTAAATACATTCAACCATCACATATCAAGCAAACCAAGCAAAATCAGTTTATTTCCATTCTATATCGTCAATAGTATTTTATAATGATATATCGCCATTTTTATTTATTTAAAAACGGCTATATTTAATTAAACGACGTTTTAGGTCGTGCCGAGGCACTGGCACTGTTTTCCAGTAAATTTGTTTTACACATATCTGAAAATCTAACCATTGGATCTTGACAAATTTTATTTCACTAGAACGATCATTTCAAAACGAATCCAACGGTTTCAGTTTTGGGAAAATCCGACGGTCGGATCTCCTACACTAGTCGTTTAAAGTTACGATATCAAAATATGAACTACAGCGTTGTTATTCGATTTAATTTAATTATATTTATATTTATATATAAATATAATCAATTCTGGCGCTGTTTTTCTTCAGATTCGAATTACACATTCCAGACAATCCAACAGTCGGATCTTTACAAATTTATTGCCGTTGGAAAGATATTTCCAAGGCGAACCCAACGGTTGCGGTTTCGGGAAAATCCGATGGTAGGATCTCCCACACTAATCGTTTGAAATCACGGTTTCAAAACATGAACTGCACGGCCACGATACGTTTTAATTATATATATATATATACATATATAGTTCATTCGACGATTTCAATGTCGTTTTCACTTCAAATATTTCACTAACGCCTTTAAATTTTGGAAAATTTCGCCATAACCTCCTTTGTACGGGAAGGGCTGGGAAAATTCAAAAATAGCCACATAGGCGTCTCATCTCAAAAAGAAAAGGGAAAAGCCAAGCGGCTAGCCAATAGGCTCATAAAATCATCACCCAAGCAAAACAGTAAACATGTCCTATTTGTCGGGCGCACAATTTTATTCCTCTTCTCTAGCCTCTTTGCTATAACCTGTTGAATAAATATGCATGTACATATGTGCAATTCTTATCACTTATCATTTTCCATTCAACTTCTTATTTGATTCAATTTGGTTTAAAGTCACCATTCATTCTAATGTTGCATACATAAGAAAAAATCATATCATTAGCTAATTAATGAATATTTCAACTCATGCATATTTATTTGAACAAGTGGTTATTTTTAACACTTCACATTTCAAAAATGATGTTTTTGGCGAACTAAAATATATTTCAACACATGACTATTTCATTTAGTTCCTATACATGTTAAAAATAATATTCATAGCAACAAATATTTATTTCAACACTCATATATTTTTAGCAAATCACATACATGATAAAAATGATATTTTTATCATCTAAATTTTTTATTCGACACATGAATGTTTTTAACACTTCATATTTTCAATAAAATATAATTTTTATTGTTCGATCTTTTTATTCAACACATGAACCTTTTCAACACACGCGCTTCTCAACACATGAGCATTTTCCACACATGGATATTTTATATAGTTTGTTCATATAAGAAAGATGTAATTTTTATTGTTGAAACAATTTATTTATAATGCGAATATTTTACATACTTATCATTCAACACATGAATTTAATTTTCAACACATGACTTCTCAACACATGAGCATTTTCCATACATGGATATTTTATATAGTTTGTTCATATAAGAAAGATGTAATTTTTTACTGTTGAAACAATTTATTTATAATGCGAATATTTTACATACTTCTCATTCAACACATGAATTTGATTTTCAACACATGACTTCTCAACACATGAGCATTTTCCACACATGGATAAAGTTTCAACACATGAGTTTGGTTTCAACACATGAAAATAATTTCAACATATGAAAATAATTCTAACACATGAATATCATTCAAAATTTCGGCAGCATAACGGTAGGGTAGTTAAAACCGGCACTGTCCCGAGTACGGCTCCTCGCTCTACCTTAAAACCTCGCGGTTTTTGACAATGGGGATTTCATACATCTAATTCGCACGCAGGCGAGTATGATTTTCTTTTCCACAATTATTTCAAATTTGTTTCAATCACCAATGGGTATTTTTCAACCACAACCAAACAATATCAACCACAAACAATTCTATCAACCATTCGCATTATTCACCAAAATTTTCAAACCAATTCACAAAAAATAAATATCGTCCATGGTTTGTGGACGAGGGGAGTATATATATATATATATATATATTATTACCATTCCAATACACATATCATTTATACAATGTATGTATAATTCATACTTCGCTCATATAGCTTACACAACGCATGTACATGAGGTATACGATACGTGTATAATTTATATTTCGCTTATATAATTTATACATGACATTTTCCATTCACATTTCAGTTTAAAAATCTCACATTGGTTATCGAGGTGCTAAAAATCCTGGCGAGCTCAGAAAAATCCGCGGTCTCTTCTAGGATGTAGAGAGCATCCTTGCGGTCACGATGTTTCCTGTTTCATCGAATTTCGTTAATGTAGCAAAGAGATACGATTTTTAAACGAAGATCGAAATTAACAACACATAAAAGTGTTATTATTCAGTTTAAACAATCAAAGTCGCACCTTTCATGAAGGGTTCAAACCTAGGGTTCGAGATTACTGCAAATCCGAAGCACGATGTTGTAATCGGGTTATACCACGTCGAACAGGCCAGAGAGGCGCTCAGAACAGTGACGGAGATGGCGAACTCGGTGGGGTTAATCGGAGGTGGTGGCGGCGAAAAGCTCGGGTGTTTGAGGACGTGGTTCTCGAAGCACAAACGACGAGGGGGAACGAATCAGGTATGGATTTAAAGAGGGGAAGGACACGAACAAAAAACCCAACTGGAGGCGGGGCTGAAAATCGACGTGGCGGCGGCAGTTTGGTTGGGAAGTTCTGAGCAACTTCCGTCGTTCGTCGAGGGCAATCGGGGGGGGGGGGGGGTTCTGATTTTTTTATATATATATTTTGAATAGAGAATTCTAATTGGCCGATGGTTTTATTAGATTTTAAAATAGTGTTTCTCCACACAGACACCAATTCAAACCCAACGATTGTCGCCCTTAGCTAAATTCCCCCATCCCGGACACAATGGGATATGTTTCGTAGGCCAATTCGATTGTTACAGTCAGTTATTTTTCAAATTAAAGTATAAAACAATTTATATTCAATTTGAACATACATTTCAATTTGCCAGGGCCACAAACTGATTCGAAAAATTCCAAAAAATTAAATCTAGCTATGTTTTGATGCTATGGTCCCAAAAAAACTAGTTTCATCGAATTCTGAGATCGTTTGAAAAATGGCCATTTTCTGGTCGATCCAATTTAACAGAAATTGGCCAAACACATTTTCTTTTTCCACGCTCATATACTAGCCTCAAAAATTATGAAATTTAAAACCTAGCAATAGTTTGACATCTCGGATCCAACAAAAGTGGTTTCATCGAATTCCGAGGTCGTTTGCAAAATGTCTATTTTCAAGGGCTATATATTCTCTATAGCGACCTTCCTGAAAATTCATTTGGCTATAACTTTTGATTCCCGCTATGAAACTTCGATTTTTCAGATTCGTTAGAAAGGTATTCATAAACAGATTTAAATATTTTTGGTTTTGCTAAAATCCGTTCTATTTTGCACCCGGTACAATTAGTCAAAGTGTGAATTCAAATTTTCATACTGCCTCACTATTTCTAATCCACTATTTTATTCAAATATTCTATTTCAATTATTTAAATTTCTTTGAAATAACCAATTTAAAAAATTTAAATTGGCTCGTATTTTCCGGGTTGTTACAATCTCCTCCACTTAAAACTTTTCGTCTCCGAAAAGGAAACAACAGTAAAGTAGGAAACAAAAATGTAAATGCAAAGTATTGTGAAGGTACCTTGCACCGGAGTTAGTCAGAGAGGTCCACTCTGCATTTAGGGTAAGCTTGCTTAATGCTTTCCTCAGTCTCCCAAGTACAGTCTCTAGGATCACTACTCCACTGCACTTTAACTAAGTGAACCTTCTTGCTCCTTAGCACTTTAGTTTCTTTGCCAATAATCTTAAATGGCTCTCTTCTGACAGCTAATTCTGGAGTAATTTCCAAGTCCTGTTGCGCTGCTTCTTCCACAACAAGATCCGGATCGTGCACATGTCTTCTAAGTTGGGATACGTGAAATACATCATGCACCCCATGCAACCAATCAGGTAATTGAACCCTATAAGCAAGAGTTCCAATTCGTTCAAGTATAGGAAAGGGACCAATAAACCTGGGTGCTAACTTCCCTGTTTTACTGAATCGGATCACTCCTCTCATCGGAGAAACTTTCAAATAAACATGATCACTAACAGCAAATGTCAAATCTCTTCTTCTAGAATCCGCATAACTTTTCTGATGGCTTTGTGCGGTTTTCAATCGCTTCTTGATGAAATCGACCTTATCAGATGCTTCTCTAATCATATCGGGTCCTAACACAAGTCTGTTGCCAGGTTCTACCCAACATGCTGGAGATTTGCACGGTCTACCGTATAACGCTTCAAATGGCGACATTCCCAAACTTGCTTGATAGCTATTGTTATATGAAAATTCTGCCAAATGTAAGTGATCTTCCCATAAGCCACCAAAATCAATAATACAAGCTCGCAGTAAATCTTCTAGAATTCTGTTCACTTGCTCTGTTTGGCCATCCGTCTGAGGGTGATAAGCGGTGCTCGTATTCAGTTTTGTCCCCAATTCTGTCTGGAATGCCTCCCAGAATTTGGTAGCAAATATTGGGTCTCTATCACTGACTATGCTCATGGGAACTCCACGTAGCTTAACAATTTCTTTAAAATATATCTGTGCTAGACTTTGAGCGGTTCTATTGGATCTGACAGGTATGAAATGGGCAGTCTTCGTGAAGCGATCTACGATCACCCAAATACTGTCATTACCTTTCTTGGTTCGGGGCAAACCATCTATGAAATCCATGGAAATCTGTTCCCATTTCCTACCTGGGACTTCCAATTGTTGCAACAATCCTGCTAGCTTGTGTTGGTCGCTCTTGACTAATTGACAAGTAGGGCATCTGCTAATATATAAAGAAATGTCCCTCTTCATTGCCCTCCACCAGAAGGTGCGCTTAATATCATTATACATTTTGCTCACACCGGGATGGATACTAAGTTTGGACTTATGGCATTCGTCCATGACTTCTCTTCGAAGCTCGGGAATATTCGGGATGCAAATCCAGTCATTTAATCTGAGAACCCCCTTATCGTCAATACAGAAACTTGTAGTTTCACCTTCCTTGATCCTCCGACTGATTCTCTGAATAAATTCATCGTCTTTTTGAAGGACTGAAATCTTATCAATCAACGAAGATGTAACAGTTATGCTAGCGATGATTTCATTCTTTCTACTAAGTGCATCAGCCACTACATTAGCCTTTCCTGGCATATACAAAATATATAGATCATACGCTGCAAGAAATTCTAGGCAACGCTGCTGTCTCAAATTCAGATCCTTCTGGGTGAACAAATATTTCAATGATTGATGATTTGTATACAGTTTGAATTTCTCACCCAATAAGTAATGCCTCCAGATTTTCAAAGCAAAAACGATAGCTAACAACTCAAGATCATGAGTTACATAATTCTTCTCATGCGGTTTCAGCTGGCGGCTTGCATAAGCGACTACTTGGCCTCTTTGCATTAACGTTGCACCAAGACCTCTAATAGAAGCATCTGTACAAACCGTCAAATCCTGATTGCCATCAATAATGGTTAACACTGGAGCAGTTGTCAGTTTCGATTTCAATTCCTGGAAAGCTTCCTCACAGTCGGAAGTCCACTTAAACATCACATGCTTCTTCGTAAGCTTCGTCAATGGGCCGGATATCTTCAAGAAATCCTTAATGAATTTTCGATAATAACTAGCCAACCCCCTAAAACTTCTAACCTCTGTGGGTGTAGTAGGATGTTTCCAGTCTTGAATTGCTGTAATTTTGCTCGGATCTACAGAAATCCCTTCCTTTGACACGACAAGGCCAAGGAACTTCACTTCTTCTTGCTAGAAGACACACTTAGAGAATTTGGCTTTGAAGACGTTCTTTCTTAGAATCTCCAATACTTGTTCTAAATGAATTTCATGCTCAGGTTTTGATTTGGAGTAAATTAAAATATCATCGATGAATACAAGGACAAATTTATTTAGAACTCCCTGAACACTCTATTCATTAAATCGACAAAGTATGCTGGAGCGTTGCATAGGCCGAACGACATTACTAACCATTCATAAAATATGTCTGGACCTCTAAAAGCTGTCAAAGGAACACACTCTTCTACAATTCTCAATTGATGGAAACCTGTAGCTAGGTCCATTCTGGAAAATACTCTCGCCCCATTTAACCGGTCTAGCAGATCATCGATGCGGGGTAATGGGTACTTATTTTTGAGCGTCTGTTTGTTGAGGTCTCGGTAATCAACACACAATCGAAGAGTACCGTCTGACTTTGGGACAAACACTACAGCTGCACCCCAACTTGAAAAGCTAGGTCTGATCAGACCCTTCCATAGCAGTTGACGAGTTTGATTGCCTAATTCTTCTTTTTCCTTTGGAGTCATTCTTCTTATTGGATGTACCACTGGTCTGGCATTGGGAATTAGATCGATTCTGAATTCTATTTCTCTTTGCGGAGGTAAGTTTTCGACTCTTCAAACACATGCACATAGTTTCTAATGACAGGAATCTTTTCTAAGGAAGTGGGGATAACTTCTAGCGCAGACCAAAGTTCCTCTCTATCTGGATTTGAACCATGGCATGGTACAGTAATATACCCAAGCTTCGTTCGAATTTTTACTATCCTTTCCGCACACTTCACTTCGGCTTCGTATTTCGTTAACCAATCTAGCCCGAGGATGATATCAAACTCAGGAAAATCCATAACGATTAGGTCAAAAGGAAACTGGTATCGAAAGAAAGAAGCAGGTACTTTACAATATGAACTGAGAATAATAGAACCACTTATTGGATTATGAACCTTAACCGTTTCTTTAAGCTTTCTTTGTTTTAACTTTAATTTGTGAACTGTGTTACTAGCAATAAAACTGCGTGATGCACCCGTGTCAAATAATACAGAAACAAGAATATTTTTAATTGTAAGGGTACCTCCCAAAACATCGGGTTTACCTGCTCTATCGGAAGCAACTGGCGGGTTCGTCCCGTCACATACGTGAGCAACCTCGGCCTTCTTAAGCAAGGGATAGTCTCTAACAAGATGTCCTGTCTTGCGACAGTTAAAGCATGAGCGAGGGTTTTGAGAGCTTTGGATTGAACCTTAAGAATTGGTCTTCTGCCGTTTCGGGGCTGTGCAAACATTTGAGTAGCGCCCCACTTTGCCACAATTATAGAAGCTTCCTTTTAGCAGCCTGCTAGTCTGTGGATTCGAGGATGCCGCGTTGCTTGATTATGGCTGGTTTGTAGCGGGTTTGCGCTTATTCCCGGCCTGGCTTTTAGCACGATCCTGATCTAGGTGCCTTTGATCCAGGTCTTCATAATTGCACGCCATCTTCACTAATTCATTAAACCCCAGCTTGATGTGGGCCATTGCCATATCCTGGTACTTGCGCTTTAGCCTGAGGATGAACCTCTTATTCTTGGACTTAGCGGTGGCGATGAGTTCGTGAGCATAGCGGGATAATTGTTTAAATTTGTTCAGATAGTCTCGCACCGAGAGATCCCCCTGCTGGAGGTTTGAGAATTCGTCATGCATGCGCTCAAGGGCTTGCTCTGGAACATACTTCTCTTTGAACAATTCTTTGAATTCGTCCCAAGTCCTACCAGCATTTCTATTCCCTACGGTGAGAGCTTCCCACCATAATTCGGCTTCTTCTTGCATAAGCCAGGCACCCATGAAAGCATTATCTTGATCACCCAACCTCAGGCCTCCTAGTATCTTCTCGCATGTTTTCAGTCATGCTAAGGCCTCAATTACATTGCCCGTTCCATAGAAGGTTTTGCCTCCTAGGTTTTTGTACCTTTTAGCCACGAGGTCAAGCTCGAATGGTTAAGCGGCCGGGGGTTGTATTAAGGGTCCATCTTCAGCGGGGACTTCACCTCGTCCTCTGCCACGGCCAGCTCGGCCTCCTCTATCAGCGGCTGCTCCGGTAGTCATTGTTCAAGTTCTGTATAAGCAAGAAAAGAATCATCCTACAGAAACGATAATTTTATTGTATGGTAAAGCAGAAGAACTTCAGGAAAGATAACGATGTACTGATCAAATTGTTTTTGCTATTCTGCTTAGCTCATTCTAGGACACTACTAGTCCTATCTCTAATGAGCTACTCGCCTTAGAATACTACTGATTCTATTCTGATGAAGTGTTTAATGTGTTAAATTCCATAACTAAGGTTAACCAAAGCTCTGATACCACCTGTGACGATCGCAAAACCCCGTGCTACGGTGTTAAGGATAATCATTGGAATATAACACATTAATCATCATTAGCAGAGTACAGATAATAGCACAAACAAGAAATAGAACAATTTACACAAATATGACAGTAGAATCATATATATCACCACATCAGAGAGCACAGTGCAGGATACTACTTAGTGCATAATAGTACATAATCAGTCAACATCGCCTGTGGCGGAATCATACATAGAGAGTACATAAACTAAACATCAGTCTACATCGCCTGTGGCGGAATCATAATACATATACAATAATGGCAGAAAAAGTCATAGTCATCACGGTGTAGTCGAGCCTCGCCATGAGCCAGAACTGCACCTCTACTGCGGTGCCAAGCCAAAATATGTCAGCTACCTGTAACTAGGCTGCCCGTGTGAAAATAAGGGCACCCAAGTTTGCAAGGTGAAACAAACTACGAGTCAGTCATGGGACTGGTATGAGAAATCTATTTAACTTATTAAACAACAGTAATAAGGCAAATCAAAGGACCACACCACTTTCACGGAACGGGTTTACTCCATTGAGTGCTAGTGCATGAAATAAAGTAAATGATTAAATCATCGCAATGCTTTTTTATAAAAATGAAGCCATTATAAGACTCAGGTCCCATCACACAATGCAACGCAAGCCGGAGGATAGAGTTTTACCTTATATTGGCCAAAAATGCTTCATGCGTATAAAACGAAAGTGTTTGATATTATTACTAGTGCATATATGTTTCAAAAGCAAATTCAATCAGAAATATCAATCCTAGGCGGCATAGCTACCATCTACTATGTCGCCATACTAGTAATACAATTACATCTGCAATTTCGTATTGGAAATTGTATTCCATCATGAGTCGAGGCAAGGGGCAAGCTCCTCTCCATTCGAGACACTCTAACAAATGCCTCAGGATCGCACACAACGGTCCTTGGAATCGGCTGGGACGGTCCTCTCTTACTTTTGAGGATTAGTTATTCCTGAACACACGTTTCCCAGTCCTTACAGACCTATAATCGAGGCGCCTCTCATTCCAACAACCACACAGGTGAAAAGTATATATAAATGTCAGGGCTGGTAGGTCACTGACACTACCATAGCTAGAAAGAAACGTCGTGTTCTCCCAATGATCCTTCTCCCGTTTTTGACTCATACCGAGGTGTGAGGCTCGCGAATCCACGCTATACACAAAGCTATGCTACACAGGCCATGCTTTGATCATCAACCACATACTTTGCTTTGCAACAGAAGCCTTGATCATATGCCACATAGGCAATCCACTCCATGCGACTGATTCTATCTATATATAACCTCTTAGCTCGTACGTGTCAGAGAAGGGCGTTAAGCAAGAGAATAAATTCTCCACCGCCAAACAGATATATATTTAATAGAGATCAATCAGCATAGAACAAAATCCAATGTCAGACGCACAGTCCATTTACAAGTTCGTTCTAGGTTTGAACGAAGCCGGAGGCACCAAATTCCTCGCTTATCCGCACAATCAACAACACGTCCGGACGGCTACTACTTCAGCTCCTTCAAGGTAGCTACTCCAATCATGAGCATCAATAGCGCCCATCTAACCAATGTGAAGATCGTCGGTCTTCAACCGTCTTCAACTCTTCGACTTCTCACCGTCGATTTGATTATTTGAAATGAGCATGAACTCGGCCTTCTCAAATAATCCACGTATATTTAGATTTTCAAATCAATTCTTCACATGGTTAAATCACTCAACATTCGCATTTTAGTTCCTTAGTATAGTTTTCATGTTAAATACATTCAACCATCACATATCAAACAAACCAAGTAAAATCATTTTATTTACATTCTATATTGTCAATAGTATTTTATAACGATATATCGCCATTTTTATTTATTTAAAAACGGCTATATTTAATTAAACGACGTTTCAGGTCGTGCCGAGGCACTGGCGCTGTTTTCCACTAAATTTGTTTTACACATATCTGAAAATCTAACCATTGGATCTTCATAAATTTTATTTCATTAGAAAGATCATTTCAAAACGAATCCAGTGGTTTCAGTTTTGGGAAAATCCGACGGTCGGATCTCCCACACGAGTCGTTTGAAGTTACGATTTCAAAATACGAACTGCAGCGTCGTTATTCGATTTAATTTAATTATATTTATATTTATATATAAATATAATTGATTCGGGCACTGTTTTTCTTCAGATTTGAATTAAACATTCCAGACAATCCAACTGTCGGATCTTTACAAAGTTGGTGCCGTTGGAAAGATATTTCCAAGGCGAACCCAACGGTTGCGGTTTCGGGAAAATCCGATGGTCGGATCTCCCGCACTAATCGTTTGAAATCACGGTTTCAAAACACGAACTACACGGCCACAATTCGTTTTAATTTTATTTATATTTATATATATATATATATATTTAGTTCATTCGACGATTTCAATGTCGTTTTCACTTCAAATATTTCACTAACGCCTTTAAATTTTGGAAAATTTCGCCATAACCTCCTTTGTACGGGAAGGGCTGGGAAAATTCCCCAATAGCCACACGGGCGTCTCATCTCAAAAGGAAAAAGGAAAAGCCAAGCGGCTAGCCAATAGGCTTATAAAATCATCACCCAAGCAAAACGGTAAACATGTACCTATTTGTCGGGCGCACAATTTTATTCCTCTTCTCTAGCCTCTTTGCTATAACCTGTTCAATAAATATGCATGTACCTATGTGCAATTCTTATCATTTATCATTTTTCATTCAACTTCTTATTTGATTCAATTTGGTTTAAAGTCACCATTCATTCTAATGTTGCATACATAAACAAAAATCATATCATTAGCTAATTAATGTATATTTCAACTCATGCATATTTATTTGAACAAGTGGTTATTTTTAACACTTCACATTTCAAAAATGATGTTTTTGGCGAACTAAAATATATTTCAGCACATGACTATTTCATTTAGTTCCTATACATGTTAAAAATAATATTCATAGCAACAAATATTTATTTCAACACTCGTATATTTTTAGCAAATCACATACATGATAAAAATGATATTTTTATCATCTAAATTTTTTATTCAACACATGAATGTTTTTAACACTTCATATTTTCAATAAAATATAATTTTTATTGTTCAATCTTTTTATTCAACACATGAACCTTTTCAACACACGCGCTTCTCAACACATGAGCATTTTCCACACATGGATATTTTATATAGTTTGTTCATATAAGAAAGTTGTAATTTTTATTGTTGAAACAATTTATTTATAATGCGAGTATTTTACATACTTCTCATTCAACACATGAATTAATTTTCAACACACGACTTCTCAACACATGAGCATTTTCCACACATGGATATTTTATATAGTTTGTTCATATAAGAAAGATGTAATTTTTATTGTTGAAACAATTTATTTATAATGCGAATAATTTACATACTTCTCATTCAACACATGAATTTAATTTTCAACACATGACTTCTCAACACACGAGCATTTTCCACACATGGATAAAGTTTCAACACATGACTTTGGTTTCAACACATGAAAATAATTTCATAATATGAAAATAATTCTAACACATGAATATCATTCAAAATTTCGGCAGCATAACGGCAGGGTAGTTAAAACCGGCACCGTACCGAGTACGGCTCCTCGCTCTACCTTAAAACCTCGTGGTTTTTGACAATGGGGATTTCATACATGTAATTCGCACGTAGACGAGTATGATTTTCTTTTCCACAATTATTTCAAATTTGTTTCAATCACCAATGGGTATTTTTCAACCACAACCAAATAATATCAACCACAAACAATTCTATCAACCATTCGCATTATTCACCAAATTTTTCACACCAATTCACAAACAATAAATATCGTCCATGGTTTGTGGACGAGGGGAGTATATATATATATTATTACCATTCCAACACATATATCATTTATACAATGTATGTATAATTCATACTTCGCTCATATAGCTTACACAACGCATGTACATGAGGTATACGACACGTGTATAATTTATATTTCGTTTATATAATTTATACATGAAATTTTCCATTCACATTTATGTTTAGAAATCTCACATTGGTTATCGAGGTGCTAAAAATCCTAGCGAGCTCAGAAAAATCTGCGTCTCTTCTAGGATGTAGAGAGCCTCCTTGCGGTCACGATGTTTCCTGTTTCATCGAATTTCGTTAACGTAGCAAAAAGATATGATTTTTAACCGAAGATCGAAATTAACAACACATAAAAGTGTTATTATTCAGTTTAAATAATCAAAGCCGCACCTTTCACGAAGGGTTCAAACCTAGGGTTCGAGATTACTGCAAATCTGAAGCATGATGTTGTAATCGGGTTATACCACGTCGAAGAGGCCAGAGAGGCGCTCAGAACAGTGGCGGAGATGGCGAACTCGATGGGGTTAATCGGAGGTGGTGGCGGCGAAAAGCTCGGGTGTTTGAGGATGTGGTTCTCGAAGCACAGACGACGAGGGGGAACGAATCGGGTATGGATTTAAAGAGGGGAGGGAGACGAACAAAAACCCAACTGGAGGCTGGGCTGAAAGCCGACGTGGCGGCGGCGATTTGGTCGGGAAGTTCTGAGCAACTTCCGTCATTCGTCGAGGGAAATCGAGGGGGGGTTCTGATATTTTTTTTATTTTGATTGGAGAATTCTAATTGGCCGATGGTTTTATTAGATTTTAAAATAGTGTTTCTCCACACGGAGACCATTTCAAACCCAATGACTGTCGCCTCTAGCTAAATACCCCCATCCCGGACACAATGGGATATGTTTAGTAGGCCAATTTGATTGTTACAGTCAGTTATTTTTCAAATTAAAGTACAAAACATTTTATATTCAATTTGAACGTACATTTCAATTTGCCAGGGCCACAAACTGATTCGAAAAATTCCAGAATAATAAATCTAGCTATGTTTTGATGCTACGGTCCCAACAAAACTAGTTTCGTCGAATTCTGAGATCGTTTGAAAAATGGCCATTTTCTGGTCGATCCAATTTAACAGAAATTGACCAAACACATTTTCTTTTGCCACGCTCACATACTAGCCTCAAAAATTACGTAATTTAAAACCTAGCAATTGTTTGATATCCCGGATCCAACAAAAGTAGTTTCGTCGAATTCCGAGGTTGTTTGCAAAATGTCTATTTTCACGGGCTATATATTCTCTATAGCGACCTTCCTGAAAATTCATTTGGCCATAACTTTTGATTCCCGCTATGAAACTTTGATTTTTCAGATTCGTTAGAAAGGTATTCATAAACAGATTTAAATATTTTTGGTTTCGCTAAAATCCGTTCTATCTTTCACTCGGTATAGTCAATCAAAATTTGAATTCAAATTTTCATACTGCCTCACTATTTCTAATCCACTATTTTATTGAAATATTCTATTTCAATTGTTTAAATTTCTTTGAAATAACCAATTTAAAATTTTTTAATTGGCTTGTATTTTCTGGGTTGTTACAACATCGAGCGCGAATTTTTGGAATTTAGGAAACCTTAATAAGTTGTTGTCATAATGAGATATATATACATGCATATAAATGGCAGTAGCATACAAATGAATTTGTTTAGTGTCATAACTGAGACTTATATTGTTACAATACAAATAGATTTAATAGTAGTAAATTAGGTGAATCGGAATTAGGATAGGTTAACTTATACAACTAAATCTGAAAATTTTGGTGTCAGCCTAAAAAGGATTATATCTGAAAAGTTGGTGAATTCTATAGACTTACAGAAATAAGATTTGGTTGTAAACTAATTTACTTGTAACGACCATAGTGAATACGACGTCCGAATTCCAATAATAACACATAAACTCGTATTACTTGTCAAAACCCAAGTATCGAAACACCAAATGGTTAGTAGAAAGAATATTAGAGGGTGAGATAAGAAAGAAATTTAGAATAGAAGAAGGAGGAGAAGAAACAACACAACACAGAGTCTCACATCGCAGCGGAACAAAATATAATATAGAAATAAATCTTTACTAAGAGCTTTAAAATATTTACAATCATCAGAATACATCAATACATCTGGAAAACTATAGTAATCTATCCTCATATACAACACTCAGTGGAAAACACACCAAATATATATTATATGTGTGACGGCCCGCCCCGCACCAGCCGACATTTCAAATGAAAGTGCGTTGTGCCTATGCCTGACCAGCACGGGACGGTCGTCAAAGAAAGGAAAGAAGGGAATTTGAACTAACAAGTAACCTGTAGAATGTCTCATAGCACATGGAATAAAATATAGTAATAACCTACTTGACATAAAACAGGCAAGACAATGCATAAGCTGAGAACTAAACCGTGATAGCAGCAGAAAATTCAAGTTACAGCTTATATTCTACATCATCATTATTACAACTTTTCAAACTATCTCTAAAGCAAAATAGGAAAGGTACACTACTAATGCCCAAAGTAGTGACCAGCAGCGACACAGGGAGTGTATCTATATATACATCATACGTGGAAGCCTCCTGCTCTTATCCGGATCAACTACTCGTGCATAACCAGCTAACCTGTCTCTAGTCTGCCCGTTTAAGAGCACCCAGAGTAATAAGAAGAGACATAAAACTCTGGGTCAGACAAAACTCCGGTATGAGCGATAAGCAGCAAAATAGAACAATAACAGGTATACTAAACTATACCTGAACCTGGACCTGCAACCAAAGAGTTAGCACAACAAGGGTGACACTAACATATGGTGTAAAGATACGGGGGTGGGGGTGTGCAAGTCATAGTGATATCAAACAATCAAACATAGCAACCATTCTCACATCTCCCACTCGGTGCGTAAAGCATATGATATCCACCACTTTGATCACCTAAATCCTTGCTATGATCACTCTGCCCCATGGAGTCATAGCGACTCCACTGCACTGATCCACAGTCACTAGTCCTTGCTATGTCCACTCTGCCTCTGACATGACGACTTCACTGCACTGACTCATAGCCATGCTACGATCACTCCTCTCCCATGGAGTAATAACTACCCCACTGTAGTGATCCGTATCCTAACATCCGTCTTGGTGGTGAATCAAAGTTATGGACGTCGATAACCCCTTATCATACGTCCTGCAGCAAAGCCCAACTCATGAAGTTCACTCATTAGTTCCCATCTGGATCCTGAGTTCTACTTCCTATTTGGACTTCCTTTGCATCTCGGGTTTTGGTCGAATTGGAGTTGATCTTCAGAAGATTCGTCGCATCATAGTAGTGGGAGCTCGAACTCAGTTCGGTTCGTGGTCATTGCCTCGGTTCGGTCGTGAAACTCTGTGGTGCAGTTCGCTCCTCAAAGTGCTCCTCCCCAAGTAAGTTTGGTTCGGTATTCCTCCATCTCCAGATCCCGGTTCGATTCGGTGGTCCTAGCCCACGCCTTGATTTGGTTTAGGTATGCGCAGTGCTCCATTCCTCCTTGGTTTGGTCTAGTCACACTTACTTGGTTTGGGTCGGTGGTCACCTCCATCCGGTTTGGTTACGATGAATCGATCATATCCGTTGCTCCGGCTCCTCTTCTCTGATCCGATCCGCAGCCCCTTCCTTGCTCCCTATCCGAACCCAACTCCAACTCTTATGAAAATGGCCTTCCTTCTTGCCAAGCCTCCTTTAGCGCCAAGTTCCGATCCGAATCGAATCCCCTTGCCCAGTTCTTTTATCCGAACCGAGCCCCATATCCAACCCGATCCGATCCGAAATCCTGCACATTTCCTGCAACTTTTCCATCGACTGTTTTACGCCACACGATGACATTTTCGACCATTCTAACTGTTCTAATCAATCAAAAAGCATACCATATAGTCATGGCAATATATAGAATTGACCATAAACACCAAAACAACAATTTGATATGTCAAAACGGATCAAACATACCCAAAACCCATATTTTCCCCTTAAACGTGTTTAAGCAAATCTAATGATAGGATTAGCAAAATTTAACCAAATTAACCCAAACTTCTAACAGAGGCTTAAAATAATATTTAAGAATTTCTAAACATTTTTTCCAGATTTTTAACATACATAATTTCATTAATTAACACTAATCACCCTAATTAACTATAATTAGTGTTAAAACAATGCTAATCACTCACTTTAACCACAAATTAGCGTTAGATCTGAAACTATCTCTGATTTCGGTCGAATCTCTATGCAACACATCAGCTCTATTCCCAATTTGATGCTAATTTGCCTTGATTAGATGTAGATTAGGTTAAAACTTGATTAAAGAGCGATTTGGGATGAAATTAGAAGGTGGAGGTCATGGCTAGGGTTAGAGAAATGTTTTAGGCAGCTGAAAAATGAAATAAATATCGTTTTCCTACTGTTCTCAGCCTCCCCATAACCCTAATCCTGAAATGAGTTATGGGCCCTCTTGCTAATCACCATAATTAGGCCCGGTTAAGCTATTGTTCACCTTCTAGACCTTGTTTCAACCATATCTCCCAAACGGTAAGTCCGTTTGGCAAATGTGACCACTCTACGGAAAGGTAAACCATCATCCGGATCTAATGGAAGTGATTTCAGGTCAAAACTCCTTACCAATAAAAAGTTATGGCCGAAACAAGATCAGCTAGGGGCAAAACGGTCATTTAAAAATCGGCAAAATTATGATGACCTCAATAGTCGTCTCCCAAAGTTACATGGCTATACGACTTCACATGAAAAAGAAATAAATATTCTACGATCTCTTGATGCGTAGAATGCGGGTCGTTTCATTCTTCCCCCTTAAGAAATTTCGCTCCCGAAATTCCTTAACTAAGAAACAGGTAAAAAGATACCGCATGCCTACCAACCATTCAAAACAATCAAACATACAAAATAACAAACAAGTCTATCCTAGCACGCGGAAAACTAAATTGCAATTAAAATCTTACCAGGCAAAGAGTCCTGGATACGTCTTCCTAATGCTCTCCTTTGTCTCCCAAGTACAGTCATTCTCATTCTCGCCCCCACTGAACTTTGACTAGATTCACCGCTTTCCTTCGAAGTTGCTTCGTATCAAGCTCGATAATACGAATCGGCTTGCAGTTCCCAACCGCCTCGGGTTCTACGTCGATATTATCCAACTGATCAGGTTAAATAGTCATATCGGGGTCATGCACGAATTTCCTTAACTGGGAAACATGAAATACGTTATGAACTCCTTCCATCTTCTCTGGTAATTCAACTTTATATGCCAAATTCCCAACTTGCTTGAGGATTGGGAATGGACCAACAAATCTTCGTGTCAGCTTTCCTCTCTTTCCAAATTGAATAACATTCTTTAATGGAGAGATCTTGACAAACACCAAGTCGCCAATGGAGAATTTTAAATCTCTTTTCCTCTTATCAGCACAACTCTTCTGCCTATCTTTGGTAGCCTTCATTCGCTGTTGAATGATCTTAATCTTGTCTGAAATTTCTCTTATCACATCTGGTCCAAGCACAAATTTCTCACCAGTTTCTAACCAACATGACGGTGAGTTGCATGGTCTTCCGTACAAAGCTTCAAATGGAGCCATACCAATACTGGATTGATAACTATTATTATATGCATACTCTACTAGATGCAAATGGCCATCCCATGATCCACCAAAATCCAATATGCAAGCTCTCAAGAGATCTTCTAATATACGATTTACCCTCTCTGTTTGACCGTCAGTTTGAGGGTGATACGCGGTACTGAGATATAATTCTGATTCTAGAGCCTCTTGTAAGCTCTTCCGAAACCTACTAGTAAACAACGGGTCTCGGTCACTCACAATGCTTTTAGGTACTCCATGAAATCTCACTACCCACTTCATATACAGTTCTGCTAATTTAGTTGACGTTCTATTCGACTTGACGGGTATAAACCTTGCACTCTTGGTCAATTGGTCCATAATCACCTAAATGCTATCATGGCCCGACCTAGTCCTTGGTAGCCCATCAATGAAATCCATTGAGACTTGTTCCCATTTCCATTCTGGAATTTCCAATGGTTGCAACAAATCACTAGGTTTCTTTTGCTCAGCTTTAACTAACTAGCAATTCATGCACTTGGATATAAACTTCCCAACGTCTCTTTTCATCCCTACCCAGTAGTAGGTCTGCTTCATGTCTCGATACATTTTATTACCACTGGGGTGTATAGTCAGTTTTTGAGTGATGACATTCTCTAAGCACTTCATCTCTCAATCCATTGACATTGGGTACAACCAATCTACCATTCTTTCTAATCCATCCATCTCGATCAAGCCCATACTTGTTCATCTCTTCGTCGATTCCCATCTCTAACTTGGGGATGATTTCCAATAGGTTAGGATCGTCCCCCTGACTGGAACCAATCCGCTCAATCATAGTGGGTATAATCGTCAAACTTGCTAGCATCTCTGGATCCAATTCGCACTGGTCTGAAATCGTACCCAGCGATATACTCCAGTTGCTTCCATTCTAGAAATATAGCCCCTAAATTGGCATGTCTCCTACTCAATGCATCAGCTACCGCATTGCCCTTTCCTGGTGCATACGCAATATCGAAATCATAGGAAGCCAAGAATTCTAACCATCTCTGCTGTCGGAGATTTAGATCCTTCTGGGAGAAAAGGTATTTTAACGACTTATGATCAGTAAACAACTCGAATCTTTCTTCCAAGAGATAATGTCTCCACATCTTCAACGCAAACACGATCGCTGCCAATTCCAAATCATGGGTAAGATATCTTTTCTCATGCGGTTTCAGTTGCCGACTAGCGTAAGCTACAACCCTACCTCCTTGCATTAATACAGCACCTAGCCCGGTACCACATGCATCTGTGTATACCATTATCTCTTCATTCCCTTTAGGAATGACTAACACTGGTGCGCACGTCAACTTTTCCTTTAGGCTCTTAAATGCATTCTCGCACTTTTTGTCCCAAACAAAAGCTTGGTTTTTCTTGGTCAACTGAGTCAACGGTGCCGCTATCTTGGAGAAGTCTTGGATAAACTTACGATAATATACAGCCAATCCCAAGAAACTTCTTACGTCTGTTGCACTCTTGGTTGTAGACCAATCTTGTACTGTAGCCACCTTCGCAGGGTCCACGACAATACCATTCTCTGAAACAACATGGCCCAAAAATCTCACTTCCCTCCTCTAGAAGTGACACTTAGAAAACTTTGCTTTCAATTGGTTTTTCTCAACACCTCCATTACTATCCTTAAATGTTCCTTGTGTTCTTCCTCTGTCCTCGAATAAACCAAGATATCGTCTACGAACATAAGAACAAACATATTCAATTGATCTCGGAATACTCTATTCATAAGATCCACAAAATATGTTGGTGCATTGGTCAATCCAAATGGCATGACCAACCACTCATAGAATCCACACGGCGTCCGAAAGGCCATTTTAGCTATACTCTCTACCTCCACCCTAAGCTGATGAAAACCTGTCACGAGATCCAATAGGGAGAACACTCTCGCGCCACTAAACTAATCAAACAAATCATCTATCCGCGGTAGAGGATACTTATTCTTCCTCGTCACCTTATTCAGCTCGCGGTAGTCCACACACAATCGAAGGGAACCGTCTGCCTTGATAGCAAACACAATTGGTGCTCCCCACTCGGAAACACTTCTTCTAATAAATCCCTTCTTCAACAGATCACTTACTTGCACCCCGAGCTCTTGTTGCTCCCTTGGCGCCATACGACGAAGTGGCATCACTATAGGTCTGGCATCTTTCACTAAATCAATCTGAAACTCAATCTCTCGGTGTGGTGGAAGTCCGGTCACTTCCTCGAAGACGTCCAGATACTGGCCATCCACGGGCACATCTGACAACTCATCATGCGAGATGTCGAGAGAATTTAGAAAACTAGCCATTACCCGATCACTAGGTAGACCACCAAACACCACCCTCCGCCCATCATCCGCTCTAACTGTCACCAAAAAGACCACACAGTCTACCACCACCCCGTACCTTTGGAGCCAATCAACTCCCAAAATAATGCCAAACCCAGTGAAGCCCAAAATAAAGCAATCACAAACAAACATGCATCCATGACTCGATAAGATTACATTACGACAAATCATACAGAGGCTAGTCGATCCACCAATCGGGTTCGTCACTGCTAAAGGTCTATCGACTATCTCGGGTTCCAATCCCAACCTATCAACCAGGTCACTAGATATGAAGGAACGGGAAGCTCCGGTATCAAACAATACTCGAACGGGAACATCATAAACAGAAACCATACCTTGAATGATGACATTATTTCCTTTCTCCGCCACGATTAGGGCATTCGATGAAGAAGGAACAACATTAACAACATATGCTTTCACAGCCTGCTTCTCTTTAGGGGGTTGCGGACATTTATCCTTGTGATGTCCCACTTGCCCGCAGTTGAAGCACTTCCTGTCCGCCGCCTTCGCTCGACATTCTTTAGCATAATGGCCCTTCTTGCCACTGCTAAAGCACTCCACATCTTTCTTATTCTTTTTCTTCTGGCCATCCTTGGTCTGATTCTGCTTTCTCTTATTCTGAGAACCATTCTTGCATCCACCGCTTTCTTGCGGTTTTGGCCCCTCTACAGATGCAACCTCAGTCTTCGACTTAGGGTATAGACTCACTGATCTCAAAGCTTTCCCCACAATCGATTCAAATGTCTCATCGATATGGTTTATAAGCCTTTCCCCCAAGTACTGATCTAAGCCTATTATGAACTTCTCATTCTTCTTCTCGGGAGTGTCGATAAGAGATAATCCATACTTCGATAAAGTATTGAACTCAGCAATATACTCCGAGACTGCCTTACCATTCTGCTTAAGCTCCAAGAACTTCCTAAACAACTCTGACTTCTGAGCAGCTGGGATAAACTTTTCACTGAATCGGGCCTTAAACTGATCCCATGCAACTTGATCCTATGGAGTAGTTGCCTTAACAGCATTCCACCAATTCATCGCTCGTCCTTGCAGCTGACAGGATGCTAGCTTTCTCTTCGTCGCATCCTCAATACCCAAGTCTTCGAAGATACACTCATAGCTATCCAACCAATCCTGAACTTCTGTAGCCGATTCCGTTCCATGGAACGGCTTCCCACCAAGACTAGTGTAATCCTTGCAAAGCTTGGCGAAATCGGCTCTAGGCACATGCACCGTTGCACCACCACCATTTGCAGCATTGGGAACTGCTCCTTGCACATTTCTAAGCATCTCTCTCATGAAGTCAGCGAACATCGTCATCATATCAGGAGCATTTCCATTATTAGCCCCTCTACCAGTACCCCTAGTATATCGGCTCATCGTTCAATCTATAAGGAGAAACGATTACCCATCTCTTCAGTGGTGTCAATGCAGTGCAACTCCATCCTTAAATATACTAATAATATATATATAACTTTTGAAAACCATCCACATCAGTGGTGTCAGTGCACTGCAACTCCATCCACATCATCATTATTACAACTTTTCAAACGGTCTCTAAAGCAAAATAGGAAAGGTACACTACTAATGCCCAAAGTAGTGACCAGCAGCGACACAGGGAGTGTATCTATATATACATCATACGTGGAAGCCTCCTGATCGTCTCCGGATCAGCTACTCGTGCATAACCAGCTAACCTGTCTCTAGTCTGCCCGTTTAAGAGCGCCTAGAGTAATAAGAAGAGACATAAAAATATGGGTTAGACAAAAGTCTGGTATGAGCGATAAACAGTAAAATAGAACAACAACAGGATACTAAACCATAATTGAACCTGGACCTACAACCAAAGAGTTAGCACAACAAGATGTACAATACTCTAAGGTGACACTAACATATGGTACAAAGATACGGGGGTGGGGGTGTTCATGTCATAGTGATATTAAACAATCAAACATAGCAACCATCCTCACATCTCTCACTCAGTGCGTAAAGCATACGATATCCAACACTTTGATCACCTAAATCCTTGCTATGATCACTCTGCCCCATGGAGTCATAGCGACTCCACTGCACTGATCCACAGCCACTAGTCCTTGCTATGTCCACTCTGTCCCCCTGAAGTCATGATGACTTCACTACACTGGCTCATAGCCATGCTACGATCACTCTGCCCCATTGAGTAATAACTACCCCCACTGCACTGATCCGTAGCCTAACATCCGTCTTGGTGGTGAATCAAAGTTATGGACGTCGATAACCCCTTAGCACACGTCTCGCAATAAAGCCCAACTCATGAGGTTCACTCTTTGGTTCCCATCTGGATCCTGAGTTCTACTTCCTATTTGGACTTCCTTTGCATCTCGGGTTTTGGTCGAATTGGAGTTGGTCTTCAGAAGAGTCATCGTGTCGTAGTAGTGGGAGCTCGAACTCGGTTCGGTTCGTGGTCATTGCCTCGGTTCAGTCGTGAAACTCCGTGGTGTAGTTCGGTTTGGTCCTCAAAGTGCTCCTCCCTAAGTTAGTTCGGTTCGGTGTTCCTCCATCTCCAGATCCCGGTTCGGTTCGGTGGTCCTAGCTCATGCCTTGATTAGGTTTAGGTATACGCAGTGCTCCATTCCTACTTGGTTCGGTCCAGTCACACTTACTTGGTTTGGGTCGGTAGTCACCTCCATCCGGTTTGGTTACGACGAACCGATCCCATCCGTTGCTCCAGCTCCTCTTCTCTGATCCAACCCGCAGCCCCTTCCTTGCTCCCTATCTGAACCCAACACCAACTCTTATGCAAGCCTCCTTTAGCTCCAAGTTCCGATCCGAATCGAACCCCCCTTGCCCAGTTCTCTTATCCGATCTGAGCCCCATATCTGACCCGATCCGATCCGAAACCCTGCACATTTCCTACAACTTTGTCAGCGACTGTTTTACGTCACACGATGGCGTTTTCGACCATTCTAACTATTCTAATCAATCACAAAGCATACCATGTAGTTATAGCAACATATAGAATTGACCACAAACACCAAAACAACAATTTGATATGTCAAAATGGATCAAACATACCCAAAACCCATATTTTCCCCTTAAGCGTGTTTAAGCAAATCTAATGATAGGATTAGCAAAACTTAACCAAATTAACTCAAACTTCTAACAGAGGCTTAAAATAATATTTAAGAATTTCTAAACATTTTTCCATATTTTTAACATGCATAATTTCGTTAGTTAACACTAATCACCCTAATTAACTGTAATTAGTGTAAAAACAATGTTAATCACTCACCTTAGCCACAAATTAACTTTAGATCTGAAACTATCTCTGATTTGGGTTGAATCTCTACCTAACATAGCAGCTCTATTCCCAATTTGATGCTAATTTGCCTTGATTAGATGTATAAAACTTGATTAAAGAGCGATTTGGGATGAAATTAGAAGGTGGAGGCCATGGCTAGGGTTAGAGAAATATTTTAGGCGGCAGAAAAATGAAATAAAAATCGTTTTCCTACTGTTCTCAGCCTCCCCGTAACGCTAATCCTGAAATGGTTATGGGCCCTCTTGCTAGTCATCCTAATTAGGCCCAGTTAAGCTGTTTTCACCTTCTAAACCTTGTTTCAGCCATATCTCCCAAACGGCGAGTCCATTTGGCTAATGTGACCACTCTACGGAAAGGTAAACCATCATCCGGATCCAATAGAAGTGGTTTCAGGTCAAAACTCCTTACCAATCAAAAGTTATGGCCGAAACAAGATCAGCTAGGGGTAAAATGGTCATTTAAAAATCGGCAAAAATCGTGAACATGGGAAATTACCCCAATAGTCCTCTCCCAATGTTACATGGCTATACGACTTCGCATGAAAAAGAAATAAATATTCTACGATCCCTTGATGTGTAGAATGCGGGTCGTTACAATACGTCTGAACTCCTCCAGCACGTCTTCCAAAGTTCGCAGCATTCGAATCTAAGCCGGTAAAACCCGGTCTAACCCGAGCATTACAAACGTCGGATCAGTGTGGTGAACCAGAGTGAGAAAAAACACACTAAGTTTAAAGGTATCATACAACTTGATTTTAAAGTCAAAATCTTTTCAAAAGAAAAGGATAATCATAAGTCCAAATCCACACATAAATACGGATAGTTTTTACCTTACGATAGCCCAAAGCAATTTTTCTTGAAATCAATATCATTTTTGATATTATAATAGTGTCTAAATACAAATAAATATAATTCTTGTAGAACGTTTGCATCTCACGCTATACGTACATAGTATACAACCAAAACCGTGGGTGCTTATTGCAGAATGGATTTCCATGGCAAGGTTTAGGCAACCACCTTTCCAACAATGTACCTCCAAAGATGAATACATTAGGGTTCAACAAGAATATCTTGCACCCCAGGCTAAACATGATCGACCCCTCACTTCGCTTGAGAGTACCGAATATATCATTACCACGGTTAGTGGCTAGCCAACCAAACCAATAACATACATACATAAATAAAAGGGACAACCAAAGGCATTTGATTTCCCCAGATCAGGTAATGATATACCCTTTTAATGGGTGCGACCCACATAACCATGCGACCTACCCAATTTTATGTCATTTCCGGGTTGATGAGGCTTGAGGTTAACATTACCTTTAGAACAACATATCACCATTCACTTTGAATGCCTCATCGTCAAATCCATCAGATATCACTAATTGATGTCCACAAAAATACTCTAGTTATTAAGATAAGAGAAGTGCCCCTCTCCAACAGCAAATATGGTACATTTGAAGAAATCAATGTACCTAATCCCTTTGGAAATACTATGTCAGACACTCGTCCATACGAGTCATCCAGGAACCGGATGAACCGAAGATACCCTCCTACCACATCCTTATATAGGAATCACTCTATGGATCAGTAGCGAGTAGTTCATGCAATCTGCAAAATCTCCACCACAACCAGATCACGTCAGAATACCTCTAGCTGCGCTGCAGAGAATATTCAACAAGTAATCCTTCTGCATACGAAGATCCACTATCTTCAATTACCCCATCTTCTATCTTTAACATTACGAATTTGCTGGTCGGAATGGTTTTCGAATATAAATTCGATCCCGGTCTTTCTATACCAACAATCGTATGGGTCAGATTTGATAGTCGGTTGTTTAACTATCAAATAAAAAATCATGAGAATAATATGAGTTCACTGATTTAGTAATGGGCATTACTTGGCCTCTTTAATTAAAACGATTTACGATGGTTATTTTAAACCTCTAAATCTTTCAATATTATGAATATAGCTTTTCACTTCTTATCTAACATAATATTATTCTCAAAACTATTTTATTTTAATACTTAGGGAAAATATCCTGTAATCATATCTAATTTTCTATTTCTTTATCATTTTAAAAACATTTGCCATCTCATTACTCATTATTTAATTGGGAAATAAATTCATCTTATCGCTCGTAAAACTACGTTACGAAATCTTTCTTGTTTTATTTTTGAAATAATAACAAACCCCTTATTCTTTAGAATAAATCCATTCCAAACTCCCTTTTTCATTTCCTTTTTATCTCAAAAACACCATTATAATTTCACACAATCTCCTTTGATTTTCTTTTACTTCGGGAATATCATTATATATATATTCACCAATCTTTCCATTTCAGTAACTTTGGAAATCTCATTATACATACATCAAATCTTTTTATTTATCACTGCGTTATTATTTCTCGTATGGAAATAATAAATCATTCTATACCTCTTTACAATTACAACTAATATCATCCTCAGATAATCCTTAAGTTGTTCGAGTTGGGGTATTTTAATTACCTCTCAGACCTTGATCAACAACGTTCTTATCTTAAGATAGAAATAAGTTATAATCCAAAAACCGAACAAATCCCATTAAACTATTTTATTTAAAATATGGTTTTACAAAACATTCTTACTTTTGAAAATATCTCTTTTCAAATATAACTTATTATTACTTAATATGTTGATTAATTAATTTCTTAATAAAATCACTTCTTAACCTTAACTTCTTTCAAAGAATTCTTTTTATAACTCGAATTATTATTACAAAATCCCATTACTAAATCTTTTACCAAATTCAATTACAAATCCCTTTTTAATCTTTTATTTTTGAAAATCTCATTTCAATTCCATTCATTTCTCTTTATCCCACGTTAATTTAAAACTAACTTTTTGACTTCTCATCTCTTTTTATAACTTTGTGGATACAACTGTGGTTTAATATAAACCCTTTTTATCTCAATTTCCTTTTACTTAATTCAAATACTAAGTAAACCTTTAATTTAAGCTATAATATTCGCTTAAAATCCCTTTTTATTACTTTGTTATAAAAACTCGGGTTTTAATACAAAACTCATTCATAAACTTCTTTCACACTTCACTTAGAATTCATTTGAACTTCGATTACTTTTTAAATGAATTTTCAATTAAAAAGAAATCCCTTAAATTATTATAAATTAAAATAATAATTTACTTCAATCATTAACTACTGCAGAGTAGTTAATTTCTTTATTAACAAAAATAAATAGTAAATTCCCTTTTAAAATCTTATTTAAATTAAAACAAATATTTGTTAAACTATTTCATCATATTAATTCAAAAAAAAACAATTTAATAACCAATTCCAGTTAAAAACGGTTAACTTAGTCAACTCAAAACACAGTTGTCTCAGTAACCAAATTCAATTGATCCTTCCTTTAAATTAATTAATAATATAATTAATTTAAATAATTCCATTTTATTGTTTTCTTATTACCTAACTCTTAACCGTTAGATTAATTTTCTACTCTCTTGCTTATAAATCTTCTTAAGATCAGAATTTTCTTTCTAAAATTATTTAATACTCACTTATAAGTTTAAATAATAAATTATTATTTATTTTTGTTATAACTTTTATTTAAAACAAAAAAATCTCAAAATCTATCTTTAGTTAAAATATATTTTATAACTTCATTTTGCTGATTTACCTGACTGTAAAAATAAAACGATTCATTTTTAGGCTATTTACTGCCAGATACTCAACCAGTTCTTCTCATTGGTTAAAACAAAACAAATGTTGAATTTCCAGTCAACGATCAACAATCAAAATAATCATCTAATTAGAACAGTTCATATAATGATAATATGAAAATAAATAACATCTTGTATATTTGAGGAATCCAGTTAGATCCCTTCAACTTGTTTTTCCCTACATCCATATAGGTTATTTCAAATAATATCATTCAATAAGAATTATTAAAATTTGAACTAATACTTTCTATAACAGTAAATAACCATTATTTAACATCAACCAATTTACTTGACTAAACAATTCAACAATTAAATTAAACACATTTATTTTATAAACGTGACCAATAAGGTAAGTTACTTATATTGGGTCCAGTTGTTAAAATAATGTTGGGGTTTTCATTAAAATTAAACAACTTTTAATTTCATTGGTTAAGTCAATATACGAATATGTAATTAACAAACAATCAACTATTAGTAGCCATAGCACACAATTATAAAACCAGGATTATAAAAATTATAAGTGGGAAGAACTATGTGAGTTTAACTCACTTTGAGTTGATTTCTTGTTGAAACAGTGGGGTTTAATCAAATTAAAAAGGTGTTTAATTTAATTAAAAATCCCGGTTGATTCCAATCTTGTCCGGTTTTATTCTATGACGTAGGTCTCGCTGATGTGAGTCCACCGCATCCTGAATCGTTCCATTCTGGTAATGTAATCACAAGTTATAAACATTTTAAGTTAATATAATTTAATTATATAAATAAATCTAATTATGGTTTTAAATAAATTCTTATTTACACTTAGGGTTAAGCTAATTACATGTTAACAAATAAAGGTTGATTAATTTCCTTTTCCATGTGATATTAACTACTGCTTCTCGTTCAGTCATAAACCTGTGATAAATTAACATATGATTAGTTTGTTATTTAATATAAAGTTAAATAATTTAATTATCACTAAAGTTCCTTAATGATATAATTACATTTAACAACACCATCGGGTCGCCGCCTTTTTTCCTGCTTCCTGATACATCAATCACCATACACAAAACATTTAGCCCACCGCCTCTTCTTTTGTTAATCAACCTAGAGTTGATTGGACACCATAGAAGCGTGCGTCGTAGTGCCCTCGTCAGTCCCCCCAAACAATGACCAACTCGTCCTCGTTTTCCACCCCCAAAATCACCATAACTCTCGCAGCTTTAAGACAGAACTCTGATCATCTCGGCGCCTCAGATTCGATCTCGGCCGTTCAATATCGAGATCTCAGCAAGCTTAACATATCTTCAGTTGGAAGCATGTGACAATCATGCGTGGATTTGGAGATCGATCGATGGAAGGAAGGGAAATTTTTTGTCTTGTAAAATATAGAGTGGAGGTGCAGAATTTCATTTGTTGACCATGCATGAGTTGTTGACCGAAAATCTAGGGTATTTGCTGAGCAATGTGTATTTATAGGGAACAATTTAAATAAAATATTAACATTTGAAACTTACCTGTGAAGTATCGTGCTAAAACAAGTACATACGACGACCGTTTTCGATGAAAATTCTAATCATAACACAGAAAAATATTCCGAACACGATGGGATAGGTTTCGTCGAATTCCGAGGTCATTTTTAAAAATCCCTTTCTAATTCACACGTGAAAGATCACATGCTTAAATTTCTCATGATCACAAAATAAATCCAATCAACTTGAAACTTTGAAATTCTACTAGTCCTTTTCCTTACGAAACCAATGAAATTTGTTTCGTTAAAATCGGAGTTCGTTTGGCCAGTCGTTTATTCCCTTATAGTTACCCCAGTCTGAAATGGTCAAAATATTATAAACGATTAAATAAAAATCTAGGCATTTATCATTGCCACGACCAAACGATAAGTTCGATTGATACGAAAATTGAAATCCTACAATAATTTAGCATTACGGTTCCAATGAAACTAATTTTCATCAAAAACAAAGGTCATTTGCAAAATGGTTATTTTAAGGCTTATATTAATATCGATAAAATATTAATTTAATTCAAAATAATCCAATTAAATAATAATAAATTATTTTTATCGTAAATATCCAAATAAAATCATCATATGGCTTCAAATATAACAAATATTGATTATACAACTCAACATTAACAGTTTCGAGTTAAACGGTGTCAAAATTATATTAAAATAATTTTAATATATTAAATAAAAGTTATCGTTTATTAATGATTTCCATAGCGACTATTTTAAAGTTTGAATTGAATATAACTAACAATCTATAATATGAAATTTGGATTTTTCTCTTTCATATGAAAATTATAATCAACTAGATTCAAACGTTTCTTGTTTCACGGAAATCCGACTTATATCGGATTTGGTATACTCAATTGAAGTTCAAAACTCAATATTATGATTTACCGTGTCATTTCAAGCTCGTTCTGAATTATATATAAATTTAACGTTCAAATCTTCGTTTTAACAAACAAAATTAATATTAAAACCCATTAATATTCCAAATAAAATTAAAATAATAAAATAAAATAAATATCTGACTACAAAAAATATGACGTGAAATCACGACTATAATAAAATAGACAAGTTATGTAAAAATCCATTATGTAAAACTTCGTTCTTTTATGGACCATTACCGACAAAAATAAAAATACCGTTGTGTTAAGCAATGTGCCATCATCCCAAAACTATAATAAAATAGACAAGTTAGCTTATTTTGTGAAATTCCAGAAATGTTGATATAGGGCGTAAAATACTTCAAACAAAGAGTTGTTTATTTCTCCAATTAAAAATTATGGAAAAAATCTATTAATTGAATTAACAATACGCATTAAAATTCTTATCCAATTTTGAAACAAATATTTTATTATAATTTAATAAATCGTTATGGTTTACAAACGATTCCATAGCGACTACTTGAAAATTTGATATGGACATAACACACAATCTATAAGACGAAACCTCGATTTTTCACTTCCATTAAAAAAATACAGTTAATTAGATTTGAAAGTTTCTCGTTTCAAAGAAATCCGACTTATAACAAACCCCGTATATTCATTTAAAGTTGAAAACTCGATATTATGAACTACCATGACGTTACGAGCTCATTTTAAATTATATTATAATTAATACGTTCAAACGTTGTTTATATAATTTATATGTTATAATAATTCAAATTCTAGACTGAATTAAATCTACTAAATTATCCAATCCACACAATATTGCCAATTCAGCTATTTTTGACTATTTTGAAAATAAATATATTATTATATTATATAAATATTCAAAATATTTGAATTAAAACCATTTAAATTATCAAACCAATATATTAAATAAATAAATTATTAAATTGCTAAAAATACGAGACATTACATTCCTTCCCCCTTGACAGAATTTCCTCCCCGAAGTTACGAAGCTAAGAAAAATGCTAAAAACCTTATTAACTAGGTAAAATTATTTTGTTTTGCTCCTTAACTTCAGTTACAATTGACCAAATTAATTTAAACTAAAATATTAATTCGTTCCTTCTAATAAATATTTTCAAAAATTCTGAAACTTTTCCGACATCTTAAATTTTCAAAAAAATTCGTCAGCGTCTCCTTTTTCGGCTCAATCAATACAACTATAACTCGCCTCTCCAGGCCATTTCCAATCCAAAGAAAATAAAACAGCCAAACAGCTTGCCAAATTGGCTCATAAATCCCAAATCCAAATAAAATATAAACTCCTACCTTTTGTCGGGCATTCAACTTTATCTCTTCCATTTGCTACCCACGTCAACATATACCAATGCATTCCCAATCAGTCTCCAATCTATTTATCCTCAAGTCTAATCATTCTCTTATACCCAAACCAAATTCCATCTCAAACTCCAGTTCCAATTCAAATTCCAAATTCTTACTCAATAATCTAATTCCATTTCAAAATCCTATCTCACGAGCCTAATTACTTAACCAAGTTAAGTTACATTCCCAAATTCCATTAACTAATAAATTTCTCCAATTAGTTATATCGATTCCAAACACTAAATCATAAAATCTGATTTTTTTTTATTTTTTTTCAAAAATATATTCATTTTATTCTACAATCTCTTCATGGGTTTTAAACAGCTTATGAAACAACCCGGAAAATCAGAACCAATTTAAATTTTTTATTTTAGCAATTTAAGTTAATTTTGAATATTTAAAATGAATTATATTAAATAATGACGATGAAATATTTATTATCGACGAAGTTGTAACAAATAATTTTATTTTAATTATAAAAGGAATTGAAAATGGAGTGGTAGTTTGAAAATTCGATTTCAAATTTCAAATGAATGTACAAGATTCAGAATAATCCGGATTTTAGCGAAACCGAAAATATTAGAATCTATTTGAAAATATCTTTCCAAAGAATCTGAAAAATCTAAATTTCATAGCGGGAATAAAAAGTTATGCCCAGTTGAAAATTCAGAATAGTCGCTATGGAAATATAGCCCTTAAAAATAGCCATTTTGCAAACGACCTCCATTTTTGACGAAACCACTTTTGTTGAATCCAGGATGTCAAATTATTGCTAGGTTCCAATTTTCATAATTTTTGGAATAAATATGTGGGCGTGGTGAAGTTAAACGTGTTTTGACAGTTTATTCAATTTGGATCGACCAGAAAATGGCCATTTTTCAAACGGTCTCCAAATTTGACGAAATTAGTTTTGTTAGGACCGTATCATCAGTGCGAAGCTAGAAATATTTTTTCTGGAATTTTCAGAGTTAGTATGTGGCCCCGGTAAATTGAAATGTGCATTCAAATTCAATACATATTAATTTATATTTTAATTTGAATGAAAACTTATCATAACAAGCGAAATGGGTTACAAAACATGTCCTGTTGTGTTCGGAATGGGGTAATTAGCTAGGGGAGACGACCGTCGGGTTTGATTTGGAGTTCAAACCAATAAACCGGTAATTTGAGAATTTATTATTAATTAAATTAAAATTATATAACCCTTCTTTCTTTCAACCCTTGGTCAAACTTGCCCCCCCCCCCCACAAAGTCAAAATCAAAAGGCCCGCCTCCCTCACACCCAGTTGCGATTTCTTCCGCCACCGCCCTTGGTGGATGTCGCCGCCACACCACCGGTCTCCACGGCCCCCATTTGATCTTTTTCTCCCCGCGCCTCCCTCCTCTTCTCGATTCTCCCTCCTTCCCTTCTTCTGACGAGAAAAAAACCATGCCCCTTAAACCCAAATCCGCCGCACCCGAACCCTAGGGCCGCCGCTGCAGGCTGCAGCACCACCTCCGACATAGCGCACCCCTTCCTCCCTCTTCAGCGATCGAAGAAAACCACCCCCTTTTTTCTGAACACTGTTAGTTTTCATTTGTTTTATTCCTTTTTTCTTTTCTCTCTATTTAGTTATATATTAAAGCATAGTTTTAAAATCTGATTTTTTTTATTTAATATTATTGTTCTAAGATGAAATTTATATACATATATATATAAATAGATTTATTGAAAAAGATTTGATTTTTAAAAGTAAAAAGATTTGATTTTTTATAATGAAGATGTTATGATTTTTTTAAATGAAAAAGATGATATTTTTATAATTAGAAAAGATTAGATTTTTTATAATTAAAAAGATTTGATTTTTAAAACCATGACGATTTGATTTTTATATAATAGAGAATATAAAAATATTATTTTTATATATGTAGCGAATTAAAAAACTGATTTTTATAAATATAGCGAAGTGATAAAAATATGATTTTTATCCTTGTAGCGGTGAAATAAAAATATGATTTTTATTTATGAATAGCGTGGAAAGATAGAGTTGGAATGACGAATAAATCCAAACCATCGTCCAATATAGAACTGACGCAGTGGATCCCTAAGGTGAGAACTCCTCACCATATTTTCTTATATAGTTATTTATTTTTATAACTGCATATATGAACTATTCCTCGTCGTCCATAGACCATGGACGACTTGTTTGATTGTTTGGTTTGGTAGATTAGATTATTTGGTTGAATTTGGTTGTTTGGGTGAAATGGATTGATTAGAATTGTTATGTGTGTATGGCGCGAGTCAATATCAGGAGAGGGGTAATGCTAGACATTACCCGATTTTGATATCGCGCCGTCATGCCGCCAAATTTTTCTAAAATATCAATAAAAATATCATTTTTATTGTATAGATGAACTGATAGAATATTCATATGTTGAATAAAATATTTTATCGTTAAAAATATAATTTTTAACGTTGGTATGAATAAAATAAATATTCATTTACAAATTAGACAATTTTTTTATGAACACCCATTTTGTTGATATGGATTGGGACGATATATTTTACACATCGCACAACTGCAAAATAGTATTCAGTGTTTGTGGATTGAAACCCCACATGGGAGTTGGGATGATATTTGATGTACACTAATCCCAATTATTTAGTTGTATGTCGATCAATTGGTTGACAGGCTGTTGTTAGCGTTAAATATTTATATTTAATGCTTATGCAATGTAGAATGCACTCTGGATGATCTGGTTTATCGGTTTTGTTGCATACATGTATTGTATGAAATCCATATAATCAACATTATATGGTAATTGATTGTGTCTGATTCCAGTTCAGAAAGAACGAATATTTTAAAATAAATTCAGAAAAGAATCAAAATCTTATTTTTGATGTCCGATTTGGGATGGACACGAATATATATAAATATATAAAGCCATGTTGATTAGATTAACGCCATTTTGACGTGAACGATATTTATATCGATTTGATTCATTTTTATAATGAATATCGAAAAGGAATTGATTACAAAATCTGAAGTTTGAAAATATTATCATTTATATATAAATATATGGAATATTCAATTTTGATTTGAAATTGAATATGAATTTGAAATCATTTTGAAAACGAATTTAAAACGATTTATAAAATACGTTTTAAATGGAAATCGACAATATATATATATATATATATATATAATGGCCTGAATAGAACACGCCGTGCCACGACAGTTCGCGAATTTCGACCATTGACTTAGAATGGACATTACGAGAGATCCGACCGCCAGATTCTCCTAAACCTAGAACCATTAGGTTCGTATCGAGAAGAGCTTTCTAACGAATATTAGAGATTTGAAATCTAACGGTTGGATTTGGAATTATGTCCAAATCAAATTTGGAAAAGGTCGCTGTAAGTGCAGTTCGATGGCCTTTTATGAAAATCGACTGTACGGGGCTTGATAAAATTATTAAAAATATCAATAATTAGTGTAAACTCATAAGAAATGATTTGGAAAGAATTGGGTTGAAAACTCCATAATTGAAAAGATAATATATATATATATTAATCAAAATGAACTAGTTATGAATTAGAAATATAATCCAATATTTTTAAATAAATAAATTGGATTTGAAATGGTTTTAAAAATAACTAGGGTTTCCAATATATAAATAGGAATGGATTTGAATCGAAATTGTCTTCAGAATATTTCGATGTTGGATTTTGTGATTATAAAGATATTGTTATGGAAATTTGAAAGATATATTTATTTCTTTATTTCCAATACATTATTTGTTGGTTGTAGTAATTGATATTGAATATAACCCGATATATTTTCTATTCAGAGCCTTGTATTTAATACCAAATGGGATTTGGGGTTTGTCGTGAACGGTGTCTTCGGTAACACTATTCTTGAACCCCATGTGACGAGAATAAATCTTTTAATTAAGATTATTAGAATTTCCAGTTATATTTAATAATCGGAATAAAATGGAAATGTGAATTGGGTTTATCGTGAACTGTGTTTTTAATGACATTTGTTCTTTAACCTGATTTACAGTGAAATGTGATTTGGAATTTATAAATCTTTTGTTAAGATTTAAATAAGATTTTCCAAAGTAAAGTTTTCCAATTTAGCATATTAAATTGGAATTGAATGGAATTCGATTTGGTAATAATCGAAGTGAGCTTCTGTAAAGGAAGACTGTTAATATATATGGAATTTAAAAGGCTTGGCCGTTATTCCATTTATATTATCGGTTGGATATGGAAGTTCATATCGATTATATATATTGATCTGTATTCCGTGAAGTTTCCATTGTTAATGGGATGTATTTTGGGTTTATCGTGAGCTGTGTTTTAAATGACATTAGTTCTTTAACCCAATTAAAGATAAGATTAATTTCTTAACTGTGAATAATCATTAAGTAATGATTTTTGGAAATTAAAACTGAATTAGAGTTTAAATGAATCTTTAAATAGATTGAAAGGTGAATTTGATAACTAAAATTATCAAATTCAAGAAATGATTGAGATTGGAGTATCACCAGTTTTGCTCCAGGAGATAGTTAAATCTTTAATTAGATTTGAACTTGAAATGGTAATTGAATTTACCGATAACACCGTGGTCTTAGATATGAAGTATTACCAGTTTTGCTTCATGGGATGAATAGGTTGGGATTGGGAAATTAAACATATGATTACTTCGGTAAGGTGCGCTTTCCCGACTAGTTAGGAAAACCATAATTTGGCATGGATTGATTTCCAAAGGAAGATTAAAGAATAAATTTAAAGAATTTATCTTTGATAAAATTAATGGGAACCTTTCCCAAAGGATATGAATATTTAAATAAAAGAATATTCAGAATTGGAATGAGACGTATGATGTATTTTTATAGCACTTATTTATTATGTACGCAAGTTATTCAAAAAGACCGGGTTTAACCCATTATGAATAACTGATTCGACGATATGTCGAGGATGAAGACGGAGGTTGAAGACCCGAGGTCTTCACATCGTTTGGATGATTACTGATGTCTTGATTGGGCTGTACACCCAAGACAAGTAATAAGTGGTGATCGTTCTAGACGTACTTGGAAATCAACCGGATATGCGAGGACCTATCTCCTGTATTGGGTTGGATCTAGATTAACCCTAGAGGGGGTGAATAGGGTTTATCACAATTTTTAACTAAATTAAAAATCTAACGAGATATATAATAATAAACATATCACATAATATAGCAGAAACAGAAATGCGGAAAATAAATCACACACAGATATACCTAGCTTCGGTAAAACCCTGCCTACTACTGCATCCCTAAGGTTTCTACTAGGTGATAGAACGGATCCCGCTTACAAACCCTGTAAACTTGCACTCCCTGCTCCTATTCTAACCCTACACTCAAAACCCTAGACTGGTCGATATCCCCTCGACCAGATTTTCCCGTATTACAAACCCGTAACACGTAACCCAGATTTTACAGACTCTGTCAACTGTCAGTCAACACCCTGACTGATTCTCCTAGTATTTTACAGATACTAGAAACTATTTGTTTGTTTACAAAGAAGACAGAAAAAAAAACTATACAAAAATAAAAATAAAAAATTAAAGCCCTAGGATTTAAAGTAAAGGGGTCATCCCCTTTTCAATTAAAAGGTTGGCCGGCCCATTTGTAAATGTTGCGTCCATATTTGTTTTCCCCGATCCCCTTTGTTCTGTGGAAAATAGAAATGGTGGCGGCTTCTAGGGTTTTTGAAATCGTCCCAAATCCAGATCGATTTGTTGATGAAATTGGTTGGATGGTGCCTTAAATTGAAGGATGCTTTCAGTGTTTTGATGGCTTTGATCAATCGGTTTGGGATTTGATTCCTTATCGTCAATTTTATGATCGAAACGTTCTATAGAAAATTGTGAGTATTTTATCTCCTTTTGTTCTTGAATCTGTGATGCTTGATTTCAATTTTCGATTGAATTGTTTTCGGTTTCAATCCCCCAAATTGCCAATGATGTAATGGTGTTAAAATAGGATTTGGAAAGCCTATAATCACTCTGATTTCTATAAATGTCTCGATCTGATAATTTGTGGTTTTGCTCGTGTTTCCCCTTTTGAGTAAATCGGCTTGAATTCCTCTTTGATTAATCCTGCTAAAAATATTCACTGGATTTATTGAATGCTCAATTGAATTCGGCCTTAAAAAAATACTGGAAACAAAAATAACTTCCATTTCCCTTGTATGATTTAATTTATTATGCCGTGAATCCCTTGTGCATCATTGGAAAGAAATGAAAGAATTACTGCTCGAAAATGAGTATATTGTTTTCTGGAAACACAATTTTGCCTTGCCATTTCTAGACCTCTGTTGACACAGTGATTACTGGATAAAAAATTTGTTTAAACTCTTGCCTAAAATGACATTCTGAAATAGTTTGAACCTGGAAATAAATGACTTGATTTGTGATCCTTCATGATTTCATACTTTCCAAAACACATGTATTGCCTGCATTGATTTATTGACCAATATTATGGATCTGGAAAAAAATCTTGCTAAAAATGAGATTTTTATGTTGTGCTCATTCATATGACTAGTTTGATTTCTTCTTCCTTGCTGCATGCTCACTTGACCATTCTCAGTCTTTAACTCTTGCGCACTTGTACTTTGATGCACTGGCTTTTGATATGTCACATATGAATATCTGCATTCATTTAAATTGTTCTGCCCCCTTGTTTCTGTTGTACCATGCATAGACATCAACATGCATCTGTTCTTGGGATTTTTGTCACAATGTTTACTTTGCTGGGCTTGAATTCTGCAAAAAAAAACATCCTGGTTTTGTGTATATGCCACTTTCTTGTGCTCACTTGTTTGCACCAGTTTAAAAACAAGATTCACCCTGAAAACTGAAGCTTGTGCTTGTGCATGTCTTTGTTACTCATGTGGTATAGCAATTGTTTACCTGTCTTGTTTCCTTATACCCATGCATGATCACCTCTCTCATGTTGCTGTATTAGACTACCATGCTGTTTGGTTGAGTTGTTAGTGTATTATAGTTTGTTGTTGTACTCTCTCTTTTGTTTTGACCTGGTCAAATTGGTTATATACATTAACTTCATTTGCATGTACCATTCATGAACACATGTACCTGCCAAGTTCCTTTGAGTTTTACTGAAATGATTGTCCATTCTTGTGCACACTGCATATCCACCACTGCACCGTATTTGTCACCTTTTTGATATGTAAGCTTGACATGTTGAGATGCTTCCTTGTAGACCATGTTAGCATACTTGATCCTTCACTTGACATGTGCTAGTTCACACGAGTTGAGTCATTCTGATCATTGTTGTGTCCATGCTTTTCACCCATGTTTATGTGTATGAAAGTTGTTGCCATGGCATTTGATCTGCCACTTTTACTGAGCTGATTTCGTGCCATTTGACTTTGAGGTTTTGTTGAAATTTGTTTTATGCACTTTGATTTTTTCATTTGTTGGTTTGCATACATTTTCTTGTGCTCGGCCATATTGGAAGTTTGAACATTTCTTGGGACTCTTTTATTTCACTGTTGTACACTGAGTCGAGATGGTCCATGTGGCTACTCCTCAGCTGCATACTGATTGGCGAGGCAGTGTACACATGTATATTTATACACATGTGTATGTGCAGCCATTCAGAAAATTTCCTGCCCCTGTACATATACAAACTGTCTGCCTAGACACAGATGAATCAGATCAAGTCATGAAAAATGATGAGACACACACCAGAAAACTGAGGCAAATAAAATTTTAAAATTAAAAATTATATTTGCATGTGTTCAATATTATTTCTATTGCAGTTTATTGCGTATGTGTTCATTTGTATGATAGGTATGAAGACTGGACTGACTGTATGAAGACTGGGCTGACTTGTAAGCTGTGAAGACAAAAGATAAAAGACAGAAGACAAAAGATGAATACAACAAGCAGTGTATAACAGTTTATGAGTGTAAATCTGAATGTAAGCTAAGTGTGGTGTTGTAGAGAAGAACTGTGTACTTGTTATGAGCTGAAATGTATTGAAATGAAAATTATCAGTGAAGTGTACAAATAGTGGAGTTGCAAACTTTGTACTGTTTATATATTGAAATAAAATATTCTATTTAAATAAAATACTGTGAATATTTTAATTTCTGTATAGTCGTATTTTATTATATTCCTGTCTGTGATGTAAATATATATAACAGTATAATAACAAACACATTTAAAATAATATTTATTTGGTTGTTATCATCAAACAAAAATCATATAATTGTGTATACAACTACGTTATATACAACAATCTCCCCCTTTTGATGATGACAAACAAATAAAAGATTTTGAATATAATAAATGTGTTTGTTCGAGAATAGTGAAACTCCCCCTATTTGAATGCTCCCCCTACAACAAAACGCCCCCTATAACTGTGCATGAGTGAACTGAACTGAATAATAATAAATTTTCAAAATTAAAAATATTTATAAAATATTCACTCATAAATAAAAATCTCAATCCATTCTCCCCCTTTTGTTATCATAAAAAGGATACAAAATTTAAAATATAGATGAATACCGACTAGAAATATAATTTCAGCTAAAGAGGAAGAATGATCATCATAAATCTCAATCAGTCAAACAAAAATCATAATAAATTGAGAACTAGTGGCATATTTCACATTGTAGAGAATGACGGATTTACGATGAATTTTATAGATTATGGAGAGATTTTTTTAAAAAAAATCCAATTATTTTCCAAAAGAATTTTATAAAATTGAGCACAAAATCAGTGATGGATTTGGACTATAATTATAAATTCAGCTTAAGTGACAAAATCAAATAGTCTCAAATCCCAATACTCATCAATCAACAAATCATAATACGTCATAAGATTTCAACACATTTCACAGATGGAAACTGGAATGATAGGCTGGTTTTTAAATAGCAAGGTGAATTTCATAGAAATTTTTATTTATTCAAATTATTTTCTTTTCTTTTTCTTTTAATTTAATAGCACACTGACCACGCATCACTAGATCTTGGATTTTAAAATGAGATCAGTTGCAACTTAAATATAAGTAATCTCATAACCATGCATAACCAGAGCTTGGATCTTTAAATGAGGTTAGAGACACACTTATGAATATTATATTTTTGTTATTTTCAGTTTTAAAATGAAAAACTCCTTGGTATATAAAACCAATATATGGATGATAGAAAATGGGGCAGATACAGAAATGGACTGTGAAATAAATTTCTAAATTAATTATATTATGAAATATGATCAACTCTACCGGGATCATTGAAAATTTTCAATTGTCACTAATTCTGAAGAAATAATATAGTCCCATTTCTATCACAAATAATTACACTGTTTATTCAAAAAGATTTTAAAAAAAATTTAACTCTCCATATTTATATAAAATCATAATGGATGACAGAATAGTGGAAGATAAAGAAGATGGTCGTGAAATAATTGCCAATTCAAGGATATTATAATATATGTTTAACCATCATGAAAATCTAAATAAAATCTCCTTTTGTTATGAAATATACTGCAGTCACAATTCATCACAATTTCAAAATCTGTTAATAATTTTGATGAATTATAAATACATTTCAGTTTGGATATAGATTTCAATTTCTGAATGAATAATCAATAAATAATTTTAAAATTGAAAAACAACTACAAGAGGGATAAGAAAACAAATACAAGCCAAGAGGGATAAAAAATATGTATATACAGCAAAAAATATGCACCACTTCTAAATTGATACCACTTGATATCTCTAATCATGAGAAATTTGACATGATACTGAACAAGAATATCATAGACAAAAGAATTATTAAGTACGAAGCCCAAGCAGACAGGATAACAGAATATGCACATGTATCAGAGCAGCAAACAGATGATTCCAAACCAAATATTTTTCAAAACAGTATCAGAGCAACATAGAAATTAGTGTCAAATCATGCTTGTCAAGATTACGGTCACATAAGATGATTCATGATCCAATGATTAAAAATACTGTTTACTTGAAATCATTTGAGGAAAATGATACTCTTAAGATTCAGTGAATCAGTCACACCAGAATGTAAATTTCAGATTTAAGATATGTGTGTGATTCAATAAATTAATAATTTCAAATGACAAATATTTAAATCAAATAACCATGAAATAGTAAAGAGATTTAAGACCATTTCTTCAAAGAATTTTCAAAATTATCTCTGACAAGTAAAAGAGAAATTTCAGGCCATTTACATCAAGTATGAAAGGTATTCATGATCCAAAAAATTAAAAATAATTTATTTGAAATCACTTGAAACAATGTCAAGTTTGAGATATAATGAATTATTCACACAAGTTTGATAATTGGAAATTTAAGTGGTGTGTGATATTCAAAATATCAAAAAATTTAATGATTTCAAATAAACAAATTTCCACCGTACTGATCATGAATAAAAAATGAATTTAAAGATGTATCACTGAGATTCAATCCAATCCGAAAATCAATGAAATTATCACGAATGATAAGAAGCAGTGTACTGTAATGAGTATAATATTTTAAGCGTTTCCAAAATGAATTGGAAGAAACTCAAAACAACATAAGTGTATGAAATTTCATTAATTATTAAAATCTTCAAAAAATTAGAATTCAAAATAAAAATGTTCAAGATATGACACGAATACATCAACACTGTTATGAATTCATAAATCAGAAAATAAACTTCAAACAATTGTAGATATTTACAAGTTTAGATACAATATCTGGATATGATTAAAACATTAGAGTTTTATACAAATGAAGTGAATTTCCAGAAGATCATGAGTACTACAATTGGAGGTAAAGAAAGTACAAGAAAAATTACAATGATATGACAGTGACAAATCAAACAGACAAAGAAAATAAACAAAAGAGATAAAAGGAGGGAAAACATAAAAAATATTTACAAAGATGAGTTTATAGATTATACTTGAAATTGATGTAAGCAAATGATTCTCTAACTCAAAAAATCTTGGCCAAGGAACTATAAAGAATACAGAAGTATAACTCAGCTTGATTTCAAATTTCTTTTTGCACAGCAGTTCCTCAACCTCTACTGGTACCTAGCAAATGTTCCAAAATCCTTTGCGATTATCAGTGTTTGAATTTTCGTATTGATTCTTTCCAAAGCAGTTTAAAGGATTTTTAAAATCATTTGAGTTATGATTTTCAAAAACACTATTTTTCTCAAATCCGAGTCCACATTTATTTCTAGCAGAAAATTGGTTTTTCAACAACATATTTAAAGATTTTTCTCCATCAGAAAATTTAACCAAAGTGGACTCTAGTTGTTGAATTTTGAATTTAAGATCACCGTTCTTTTTTATTAAATCTGAACAGTGGTTATTAGTGATCTTCCTTTCAACATCATATTGTTTCAAAACCAAATTTTTAGATTCAAGTAATTCAATTCTGACTTAGGACTCAGAAATTTCAGATTCAAATCGTTTTTGTTTTTCAAACTCAAATTTCTTGGATTTTTCAATCTCGTTTCAAGTTCTTTCAAAATCAACTCAGATTTCAACACATTCTCCTTTCCAGCAATTTCAAATTTGGAATATATATCAGTCTTAAAAATTTCAAATTCCTTTTGTAGAAAATTGTTCAAACTTGACAACTCAATCTTGTTTTCTATTAAGATCAGAATTTCCTTTTCAAATATTTGTATATTTTTATTGAGATGAACAAGATTGGTTTCCAATTACAAACAATTATTGCAATCTGAATTTGAAGGATTTTTAAAATATTCAAGTTGTGATTCCAAATCGACTATTTTTCTGGTCAACTTAGAATTCTTAGATTTCAGAAATTTGTTTTTTGATTGGAGTTTATCAACAGACTTAGTTAGATCAGCACAAAAATAAACTAGATCATCATAAGAGAAATTTTCTACTTCATTGTCTGTTGAGTCTCCATCAGTTGATCCATCTGAATTATCATCTGCAAGACCTATTAAGCATAAATTTGAATCTGGGTTGATCTTTGCAGGTTTTGAGAAGTTGTCAACTTTCTGTCTATACAGCATATTGAGAGTTTTCCATATTTCCTGTGTAGATAAACAATGAGAGATAAGCTTAAATTGATCAATACTGAGACAAGAATAAATAATGTCCATAGCATGAGTATTGATAACAATATTCCTTTTATCTGACAAATCTACTACATTAATAATAATATTCCAATATTTAATATAAACAGATTTTATATAAATTTTCATCTTTATTTTCCAATTTAAAAAAAATCTGTACCATTAAAAATAGATGGAATATGACTGGACTGACTTTCTATGGACTGACACCTAGGGATCACCATTACTCTAGAGTTAAACAGAATACCTGCTCTGATACCACTTGTTGGATTTAGATTAACCATAGAGGGGGTGAATAGGGTTTATCACAGTTTTTAACTGAATTAAAAATCTAACGAGATATATAATAATAAACAAATCACAAAATATAGCAGAAACAGAAATGCAGAAAATAAATCACACATGGATATACCCAGCTTCGGTAAAACCCTGCCTACTGTTGCATTCCTAAGGTTTCTAATAGGTGATAGAACAGATCCTGCTTACAAACCTTGTAAACTTGCACTTCCTGCTCCTGTTCTAACCCTACGCTCAAAACCCTAAACTGGTTGATATCCCCTCGACCATATTTTCCCGTATTACAAACCCGTAACACGTAACCCAGATTTTACAGACTCTGCCAACTATCAGTCAACACCTTGACTGATTCTCGTAGTATTTTACAGACACTAGAAACTATTTATTTTTTTACAAAGAATACAGAAAAAAAAACAATACAAAAAAAATCAAAATTTAAATCCCTAGGATTTAAAGTAAAAGGGTCATCCCCTTTTTAATTAAAAGGTTGGCCGGCCCATTTGTAAATGTTGCGTCCACATTTGTTTTCCCCGATCCCCTTTGTTCTATGGAAAAAAGAAATGGTGGTGGCTCCTAGGGTTTTTGAAATCGTCCCAAATCCAGATCGATTTGTTGATGAAATTGGTTCGATGGTGCCTTAAATTGAAGGATGCTTTCAGTGATTTGATGGCTTTGATCAATCGGTTTGGGATTTGATTCCTTGTCGTCAATTTTATGATCGAAACGCTCTTTAGAAAATTGTGAGTATTTTATCTCCTTTTGTTCTTGTATCTGTGATGCTTGATTTCAATTTTCGATTGAATTGTTTTCGGTTTCAATCCCCCAAATTGCCAATGATGTAATGGTGTTAAAATAGGATTTGGAAAGCCTATAATCACTCTGATTTCTATAAATGTCTCGATCTGATAATTTGTGGTTTTGCTCGTGTTTCCCCTTTTGAGTAGATTGGCTCGAATTCCTCTTTGATTAATCCTGCTAAAAATATTCATTGGATTTATTGAATGCTCAATTGAATTCGGCCTTAAAAGAATACTAGAAATAAAAAGAACTTCCTTTTCCCTTGTATGATTTAATTTATTTTTCCGTGAATCCCTTGTGCATCTTTGGAAAGAAATGAAAGAATTACTGCTCGAAAATGAGTATATTGTTTTCTGGAAACACAATTTTGCCTTGCCATTTCTAGACCTCTGTTGACACAGTGATTACTGGATAAAAAAATTGTTTAAACTCTTGCCAAAATGACATTCTGAAATAGGTTGAAACCTGGAAATAAATGACTTGATTTGTGATCCTTCTTGATTTCATACTTGCCAAAACACATGTATTGCCTGCATTGATTTATTGACCAATATTGTGGATATGAAAAAAAAATCTTGCTAAAAATGAGATTTTTATGTTGTGCTCATTCATATAACTAGTATGATTTCTTCTTCCTTGCTGCATGCTCACTTAACCACTATCAGTCTTTAACTCTTGCACACTTGTACTTTTACTTTGATGCACTGGCTTTTGATATGTCACATATGCATATCTGCATTCATTTAAATTTTTCTGCTCCCTTGTTTCTGTTGTACCATGTATAGACATCAACATGCATCTGTTCTTGGGATTTTTGTCACAATGTTTACTTTGCTGGGCTTGAATTCTACAAAAAAAACATCCTGGTTTTGTGTATATGCCACTTTCTTATACTCACTTGTTTGCACCGGTTTAAAAACAAGATTCACCCTGAAAACTGAAGCTTGTGCTTGTGCATGTCTTTGTTACTCATGTGGTACAACAATTGTTTAACTGTCTTGTTTCCTTATACCCATGCATGATCACCTCTCTCATGTTGCTATATTAGACCACCATGTTATTTTGTTTAGTTGTTAGTATATTATAGTTTATTTTTGTACTCTCTCTTTTGTTTTGACCTGGTCAAACTGGTTATACACATTTACTTCATTTGCATGTACTATTCATGAACACATGTATCATCTTGCTTGTCGACTTGTTGCACCTGCCAAGTTCCTTTGAGTTTTACTGAAATGCTTGTCCATTCTTGTGCACACTGCATATCCACCACTGCACTGTAATTGTCACCTTGTTGATATGTAAGCTTGACATGTTGAGATGCTTCCTTGTAGACCATGTTAGCATACTTGATCCTTCACTTGACATATGTTGGTTTACATGAGTTGAGTCATTCTGATCATTGCTGTGTCCATGCTTTTCACCCATGTTTATGTATATGAAAGCTGCTGCCATGACATTTGATTTGCCACTTTTACTGAGCTGATTTCATGCCATTTGACTTTGAGGTTTTGTTGAAACTTGTTTTGTGCACTTTGATTTTTTCATTTGCTGGCTTTCATACATTTTCTTGTGCTCGGCCATATTGGAAGTTTGAACATTTCTTGTGACTCTTTTATTTCACTGTTGTGCACTGAGTCGAGATGGTCCACGTGGCTACTCCTCAGGTGCATACTGATTGGCGAGGCAGTGCACACGTGTATATTTATACACATGTGTAAATGCAGCCATTCAGAAAATTTCCTGTCCCTGTACATATACAAACTGTCTGCCTAGACACAGATGAATCAGATCAAGTCATGAAAAATGATGAGAAACACACCAGAAAACTGAGGCAAATAAAATTTTAAAATTAAAAATTATATTTTCATGTGTTCAATATTATTTCTATTGCACTGTACTGTGTGTGTGTTCATTTGTATGATAGGTACGAAGACTGGACTGACTGTATGAAGACTGGACTGACTTGTAAGCTGTGAAGACAGAAGGTAAAAGATAGAAGACAAAAGATGAATACAACAAGTAGTGTATAACATTTTATGAGTGTAAATCTGAATGTAAGCTAAGTGTAGTGTTATAGAGAAGAACTGTGAACTTGATATGAACTGAAATGTATTGAAACGAAAATTATCAGTGAAGTGTACAAATAGTGGAGTTGTAAACTTTGTATTGTTTATATATTGAAATAAAATATTCTATTTAAATAAAATACTGTGAATATTTTAATTTTTGTACATCGTATTTTATTATATTCCTGTTTGTGATGTAAATATATATATATAACAGTACAATAACAAACACATTTAAAATAATATTTATTTGGTTGTTATCATCAAACAAAAATCATATAATTATGTATACAACTACGTTATATACAACATATTGGACATACGGGATGAGGAATAAGGTGCCACCGGTTTCGTTCAGACCCAGGACGAACTTGTAAATGGATGTGTGTCTTACATCGGATTTCATTCTGTGTGATTGATAGATATCGGTGGAATAGCGTGAATTGCCTGTGTGGCATGTTGAGATGCAAATGATCAAGGCTTCTGTTGAAAAGTAGAGTCTTGTGGTTGATGATCAAAGCACGGCTTTAATATAGCATAGCTTTGTGTAGCGTTAATTCGCGAGCCTCACACCCCGGTGTGAACCAGAACGGGAGAGGACATCAGGGAGGGCATGTGTTTCCTTATGGATAGGAGTGGTGCCAGCGTTTTGCAAGCCCTGACATTTTACTTATGTGGATGATGGATAGTGAGGCACCTCGGTTATTTCGGTCTCTGTGGAGCCGATGGATGGTCTTTATACAGATCAGATTGATGCTCCATAGGGCAGGGAAACATAGTGTTTAGGCATTTTAATCCACATCGAGTGGACCGGCCCTGACGATCGAAAGGCTTGACTGAGTACTTGCCTGAGACACGGGCTATAGCGTCTCGAAGCGGTAAGGACGATCCCTTGCCTTGGTTCACTGATGGAAATCCAACTTCCAATACGTGTATTTCATATTTATTTGTAGAGCCTAGTATTGGCGACATGATATATGGTACCCACGTCGTCTAGGATTGATACATTTATATTTGACGTTGTTTTATACACTATGCACTTATAACAGTATCAAATGATTTGTTTTAAACGTACCAAGCATGTTTGGCTATTATAAGGTAAAACCCTATCCCCCGGCTTGCGTTGCATTGTGTGATAGGACCTGGTCTTATAATAGCTTCATTTTTACAAGAAGCATTGCGTTGTTTTGTATATGCACTGGTATTCTTGGGAGGAAACCCGTTCCATGTTATACGGCGTGGTCCCTTGATATATCTGGTTTCAAAATAAAGTTTTAAATAACTGTTTTAGTTCTCACACTAGTCACATGACTGACCTGGAGTTTATTGTTTTAACCTAAACTCTGGGTCCCCCTATTTTCCACCTGGGTAGCTAGTAGTTTTGGTTTTGCAGATTTATATTCACAGGATCCTGGTTTATAGCTGGAATGATATTCGGAAAGCTCTGTACCCGTGTATTCCTTTTAGTTTGTTTTGTATTATTTTCCGCTGCATTGTAATTTGTAAACCTCTAATATATATCGAATGTGTAATATTTATTCATAGTCTGTATATTCTTTTATTCTGATGAAAATGTTGTAATAAGCAATGAAATGTTCTTCTGTTTGTGTTCTAATTTGACGTGTTCTCATAGTCAATCCGGGTTTCCTTCATGGGGAAGTTCGGATCATCATAGGTGGTATCGGAGCTTTGGTTTACAGAGCTCGAGAATAAGACACATTAGAACCAAGCGAAAGAATTCATCAGAGATTGGATTAGTAATACCCAATGAGAATGAGTCGTTAGAGATGGGATCAGTAGTATCCTAGAATGTGTCGAAAGAGTGTTATTTTCAAAGTAAAAATGAAAACCAATTTTGTTTTGAAAATTTAATCTAATGATACGTATTTGATTGTATATTATTTTATTTTGGATAATCGAGTATATGAGATTTTACATATACGCGTCATGAATGTATATTCAAAGTTTTAATATACTGGATAGATATAGAATTACACTCTAGTCGACCAGAGATGGTACAGATGATTGTCATGACATCATCAGTATTTATGTTCGATTTTCGAAAGTGGGATACCTATATATTTCCATTAGACTGGTGTGAGAACCAAAACTAGATAGGGTTATTGTTATGGATTGGCATCAAAAACATGATTTTGTGCATATATGTATAAATTATGAATTTGAAACGATAATTAACTAATTGATTGCTGGTTGTGTTGTTTGATTATTAGATTCACTATTTAGAATAATGAAGCCAATATGATCATGAACGGTAAATATAATCAAATTGTGTAGAATATTGGACTGATTTGAAAATTGTTTTAAATTGCATACATGTAAATGCATATTGATTGAACAGGTCATAGCAAGGAGGCTAGAGCAGAGGAACAAAATTGTATGCCCGACAAACAGGTACATGTTTACTAATTTATTGGGTTTGGATGATTTTATGAGCCGATTGGCAACCCGCTTGGATGTTTCTTTTTCTTTTTGAGATGAGAGAGCCTGTGTGGCGGTTCGGGGATTTTCCCGTGCTCCCCGTACAAAGGAGGTTATGGCGAAATTTTTCAAAAATTTAGGGTGTTAGCCAATTTTTTGAAAAAATAGAAATTCTTAAAAACTGAAAAGTTGAAGAATGAAAGCCAAACTGAAAGTTGAGTTGGTTATTTAAACAACTTTCGGCTCCGTTCCTTTTCGGGGACGAAAAGATTTTAGGTGGGGGAGATTCTAACAACCCGGAAAATCAAAACCAATTTAAAAAAATTTATTTTAGCAATTTTAGTGAATTTTGAGTATTTAAAATGAATTATTTTAAATAATAAAGACGAAAAATTTATTATCGACGAAGTTAGAACGAATGATTTTATTTTAATTATAAAAGGAATTGAAAATGGCGCGGTAGTTTGAAAAATCGATTTCAAATTTCAAATGAATGTACAGGATTCAGAATAATCCGAATTTTAGCGAAACCAAAAATATTATAATCTATTTGGAAATATCTTTCCAAGGAATTTGAAAAATTCAAATTTCATAGTGGGAATAAAAAGTTATGCCCAGTTGAAAATTCAGAATAGTCGCTATGGAAATGTAGCCCTTAAAAATAGCCATTTTGCAAACGACCTCCTTTGACAAAACCACTTTTATTGGATCTGGGATGTCAAATTATTGGTAGATTCCAATTTTCATAATTTTTGGAATCAATATGTGAGCGTGGTGAAGTTAAACGTGTTTTGACAGTTTCAGTCAATTTGGATCAACCAAAAAATTGCCATTTTTCAAACGGTCTCCAAATTTGACGAAATTAGTTTTGTTAGGATCGTATCATTAATACGAAGCTAGAAATAATTTTTCTGGAATTTTCAGATTTAGTATGCGGCCCCGGTAAATTGAAATGTGCGTTCAAATTCAATATACGTTGATTTATTTTTTAATTTGAACGGAAACTGATCGTAACAAGCGAAATGGGTTACGAAACATGTTCCATTGTGTTCGGGATGGGGGTAATTAGCTAGGGGTGATGGTCGTCGGGTTTGATTTGGAGTTCGAACCAATAAACCGGTAATTTGAGAATTTAATATTAATTAAATTAAAATTATATAGCCCATCTTTCTTTCAACCCTCAGTCAAACTTGCCCCCCCCCAAGTCAAAATCGAAAAACCCGCCTCCCTCACGCCCAGTTGCGATTTCTTCCGCCACCGCCCTTGGTGGATGTCGCCGCCAAACCGCCTGTCTCCATGGCCCCCCTCTGATCTTCTTCTCCCCGCGCCTCCCTCCTCTTCTCGATTCTCCCTCCTTCCCTCCTTATGACGAGAAAAAAACCGTGCCCCCTAAACCTAAATCCACCGCACTCGAACCATAGGGCCGCCGCTGCAGCCTGCAGCACCACCTCCGACGTAGCGCACCCACTCCTACCTCTTCAACGATCGAAGAAAACCTCCCCACTTTTTTTTTTTCTGAATATTGTAAGTTTTCATTTGTTTTATTCCTTTTTTCTTTTCTCTCTGTTTAGTTATATATTAAAGCATAGTTTTAAAATTTGATTTTTTTATTTAATATTATTATGTTAAGATGAAGTTTATATATATATATATAAATAGATCTACTAAAAAGATTTGATTTTTAAAAGTAAAAAGATTTGATTTTTAAAAATAAAAAGATTTGATTTTTAAAAGTAAAAAGATTTGATTTTTAAAAGTAAAAAGATTTTATTTTTTATAATGAAGATGTTTTTTTTAAATGAAAAAGGTGATATTTTTATAATTAGAAAATATTAGATTTTTTATAATTAAAAAGATTTGATTTTTAAAACCATGACGATTTGATTTTTATATAATAGAGAATATAAAAATATTATTTTTATGTATGTAGCGAATTAAAAATCTGATTTTTATAAATATAGCGAAGTGATAAAAATGTGATTTTTATCCATGTAGCGGTGGAACAAAAATATGATTTTTATTTATGAACAGGGTGGAAAGATAGAGTTGGAATAATGGGTAAATCCAAACCATCGTCCAATATAGAACTGATGCAGTGGATTCCTAAGGAGAGAACTCCTCACCATATTTTCATATATAGTTATTTATTTTTATAACAGCATATATGAACTGTTCCCCGTCGTCCACAGACCATGGACGACTTGTTTGATTGTTTGGTTTGGTTGATTAGATTATTTGGTTGAATTTGGTTGTTTGGGTGAAATGGATTGATTAGAATTGTTATGTGTATGGCGCGAGCCAATACAAGGAGAGGGGTAATGCTAGACATTACCCGATTTTGATGTCGTGCCGTTATACCGCCAAAATTTTATAAAATATGTTAGAACAATAAAAATATCATTTTTATTTTATAGATGAACTGAATAGAATATTCATATGTTGAATAAAATATTTTATCGTTAAAAATATAATTTTTAACGTTGATATGAATAAAATAAATATTCATTTACAAATTAGACGATTTGTTTATGAACACCCATTTTACTGATATGGATTGAGACGATATATTTTATACATCGCCCAACTGCACAATAGTATTTAGTGTTTGTGGATTGAAACCCCACACGGGTGTTCGGATGATATTTGACATACACTAATCCCAATTATTTAGTTGTATGTCGATCGATTGATTAACAGGTTGTTGTAAGCATTAAATATTTATATTTAATGCTTATGCAATGTAGAATGCACTCCGGATGATGGTTGATCGTTTATCGTTGTTGCTGTATACATGTATTGTATGAAATCCATATAATCAACATTATATGGTAATTGACTGTGTCTGATTCTAGTTCCAGAAAGAATGAATATTTTAAAATAATTTCAGAAAATGAATCAAAATCTGATTTTTAATGTCCGATTTGGGATGGACACGAATATATATAAATATATAAAGTCATGTTGATTAGATTAACGCCACTTTGACGTGAACGATATTTATATCGATTTGATTCATTTTTATAATGAATATAGAAAAGGAATTGATTTCAAAATATGAAGTTTGAAAATATTATCATTTATATATTAATGATATGGAATATTCATTTTTGATTTGAAATTGAATATGAAGTTGAAATCGTTTTGAAAACGAATTTAAAATGATTTATAAAATACGTTTTAAATGGAAATCGATGAAATATATATAATATATTTATAATGGCCTGAATAGAACGCGCCACGCCGCGGCAGTTCGCGAATTTCAACCATTGACTTCGAATGGACATTACGGGAGATCTGACCATCGGATTCTCCTAAAACCGGAACCGTTAGGTTCGTATCAAAAAGAGCTTTCTAACGAGTAATAGAGATTTGAAATCTAACGGATGGATTTGGAATTATGTCCAAATAAAATTTGGAAAAGGTCGATGTAAGTGCAGTTCGATGGCCGTTTATGGAAATCGACTGTATGGGCCTTGATAAGATTATTAAAAATATCAATAATTATTATAAAATCATAAGAAATGATTTGGAAAGAATTGGGATGAAAAAGTCCATATTTGGAAAGATAATAAAAATTAATCGAAATGAACTAATTATGAACTAGAATTATAAACCAATATTTTTAAATAAATAAATTGGATTTGAAATGGTTTTAAAAATAACCAAGATTTCCAATATATAAATTGGAATGGATTTGAATCGAAATTTACTTCGGAATATTTCGATGTTGGATTTCGTGATTATACAGATATTGTTGTGGAAAATTGAAAGATATATTTATATCGTTATTTTCAATACGATATTTGTTGGTTGTAGTATTTGATATTGAAATAAACCGATATCTTTTCTATTCAGAGCCTTATATTTAATATCAAGTGGGATTCGGGGTTTGTCATGAACGGTGTCTTCGGTAACACTGTTCTTGAACCCCATGTGAAGAGAATAAATCTTTTAATTAAGATTATTAGAATTTCCAGTTATATTTAATAATCGGAATAAAATGGAATGTGAATTGGGTTTATCGTGAACTGTGCTTTTAACGACATTCGTTCTTTAACCCGATTTACAGTGAAATGTGATTTGGAATTTATGAATCTTTTGTTAGGATTTAAAGATGATTTTCCAAAGTAAAGTTTTCCAATTTAACATATTAATTGGAATTGAATTCGATTTGGTAATAATCGAAGTGAGCTTCTATAGAAGAAGACTGTTAATATATATGGAATTTAAAAGGCTTGTCCATTGTTCCATTTATATTATCAGTTGGATATGGAAGTTCATATCGATTATATACATTGATCTGTATTCCGTGAAGTTTCCATTGTTAATGGAATGTGATTTTGGCTTTATAGTGAGCTGTATTTTAAATGACATTAGTTCTTTAACCTAGTTAAAGATAAGATTAATTTCTTAACTATGAATAATCATTAAGTAATGATTTCTGGAAATTAAAACTGAATTAGAGTTTTAATGAATCTTTAAATAGATTGAATGGTGAATTTGATAACTAAAATTATCAAATTCAATAAATGATCGAGAATGGAGTATCACCAGTTTTGCTCCAGGCGATAGTTAAATCTTTAATTAGATTTGAATGTGAAATGGTAATTGAATTTACTGATAACACCGTGGTGTCAGATATGAAGTATTACCAGTTTTGCTTCAAGGGATGAATAGGTTGGGATTGAGAAATTAAACAAATGATTACTTCGGTAAGGTGCGCTAATCCCGACTAGTTTGGAAAACCATAATTTGGCATGGATTGATCTCCAAAGGAAGATTAAAGAATAAATTTAAAGAATTTATCTTTGATAAAATTAATGGGAACCTTTCCCAAAGGATATGAATATTTAAATAAAAGAATATTCAGAATTGGAATGAGGCGTATGATGTATTTTTATAGCACTTTTTTATTATATACGCGCCTACACTGAATAACTGATTCGACGATATGTCGAGGATGAAGACGGTCGTTGAAGACCGGAGGTCTTCACATCGTTTGGATGATTACTGATGTCTTGATTGGGCTGTACACCCAAGACAAGGTAATAAGTAGTGACTGTTCCAGACGTACTTGGAGATCGACCGGATATGCGAGGACCTCTCTTCTGTATTGGACATACGGGATGAGGAATAAGGTGCCTCTAGTTTCATTCAAACCCAGGACGAACTTGTAAATGGATGTGTGTCTGATATCGGATTTCATTCTGTGTGATTGATAGACATCGGTTGCATAGTGTGAATTTCCTGTGTGCCATGCTGAGATGCAAATGATCAAGGCTTCTGTTGAAAAGCAGAGTCTTGTGGTTGATGATCAAAGCACGGCTTTAATATAGCATAGCTTTGTGTAGCATTAATTCGCGAGCCTCACAACCCGGTGTGAACCAGAAACGGGAGAAGACATCAGGGAGGGCATGTGTTTCCTTATAGCTAGAAGTGGTGCCAGCGTTTTGCAAGCCCTGACATTTTACTTATGTGGATGATGGATAGCGAGGCGCTTCGGTTATTTCGGTCTTTGTGGAGCCGATGGACGGTCTTTATACAGACCAGATTGATGCCCCATAGGGCAGGGAAACATAGTGTTCATGCATTTTAATCCACATCGAGTGGACTAGCCCTGACGATCCAAAGGCTTGACTGAGTACTTGTCTGAGACACGGGCTAGAACGTCTCGAAGTGGTAAGGACGATCCCTTGCCTTGGTTCATAGATGGAAATCCAACTTCCAATACGTGACTTTGCGGTTTTGATTGTAGAGCCTAGTGTTAGCGACATGATATATTGTACCCATGCCATCTACGATTGATACATTTATATTTGAAGTTGTTTTATACACTATGCACTTATACTAGTATCAAATGATTTGTTTTAAACGTACCAAGCATGTTTGGCTATTATAAGGTAAAACCCTATACCCCGGCTTGCGTTGCATTGTGTGATGGGGCATGGGCCTTATAATAGCTTCATTTTTTCAAAAAGCATTGCGCTGTTTTGTATATGCACTAGTATTCTTGGGAGGAAACCTGTTCCGTGTTATACGTCGTGGTCCCTTGATATATCTGGTTTCAAAGTAAAGTTTTAAATAACTATTTTATTTCTCACACCAGTCACATGACTAACATAGAGTTTATTGTTTTAACCTAAACTCTGGGTGCCCCTATTTTCCATACGGACGGCTAATAGTTTGGTTTTACAGCTTTATATTCACAGGTTCCTGGTTTACAGCTGGAATGATATTCAGCATGCTCTGTATCCGTGTATCCCTTTCAGTTGTGTTTTGTATTTTTTTTCTGCTGCATTGTAATTTGTAAACCTCTGATATTTATCGAATGTGTAATATTTATTGATACTTTGTATATTCTTGTATTCTGATGAAATTGTTGTAATAAGCAATGAAATGTTCTTCTGTTTGTGTTCTAATTTGGCGTGTTCTCAAAGTCAATCCGGGCTTTCCTTCGCAGGTATGTTTAGGTCGTCACAGCTTAGCTTTTCTATATTCCTTTTCAGGATTTAAAACAACTTGTTTCTTAAAACAATTCAAAACAATATCTTTGGTAGTAATCCATCACTTAAAAACTTGAAAATGACACTTATGATGTGGTCGTCATCATCAGAATTATTTTCTAGTGACCGAAGTGAGTTCAATACTATATCATTTCAAAACTAATTTTTTTAAAACACTTCTATTTTGATTTTTTCCCTAAAATATGCTTCACAATGCTTGGAAAACATTTCCAAATTTACCTAAGATCTTAAAAATTCCATATGTTTAATCCAAAATCCATTTATAAATACCTTTCCAGGTTTCCAGAGTCTTGATTCCAATTTTGACTTAAATTCAGATTCAGTTCATCTGATTTTATATATTATACTTATATGAATTCTGATTGGTTATTTATAACAATCTCAGTTATAATCTTATTCGATTATAATAGCAATCAACACTTCCAATATATTATAATAATTCAAATATATACTTTCTTTATATCAAAATATATTTCCAGAAAATTTATTTCGTTTACCCTTATTTCAAAACACACCAAGTCGAATTACTCTATTCAAGAGTTAAGAAAAACTTTTCGATATAGTGTGCGCTACCATGTCGACTAGAATTTTTAAACCAATCAACACAATATAAAACATTTTTTCTTCTATAAATTAACAAATACGCGCTCATATATATACACTCAAACTCAATCTAGGGTATTACTAACCCCATCTCTACTGAGTTACGCCACAGAGCCAAAGTAATCATTTAAACTATAGCTCTGATACCACTATAATGACCCAAGGATTTTCGATCCCGAAAATCGACATAAAACACCATGTCGACTATTCAAGCATTGAGAATACTAGATCATTAAAAGAAAGAAGTTAGAGGGTGAGAAATAGAAAGAAAGAAAATTATAATAGAAGAAGAAGACTACAACAAAACAGAATCAGAGTAAACATGAATCTCACAGCGGAACGAATAAAATATATTATATAATATAACTTTGAAATACAACTTGTAACAGTATACACATACCATTATCAGAGTACCACACAACACATCATAGCAGAAATAAACTTTATATATAAAATGTTGAAGCCTCCTTCTCCAAGCTCCTCCAAGTATATCTGAAAAATCCCAACTACTTGGCTGCCCGTACAGATTTGGCCACCCAAGAGTTTAGGGTAAAACCAAAAAAAATAAACTCTGGGTTGGTCATGGAACTTGTGTGAGTAAACTCCAATCATTTCGATTTAACCTTTAAACCCCTTTTCAAGATAAAGGAAAATCGTAAGACGGATCCACACATAAATAGGGATGGTTTTTACCTTACGATAACCCAAAACATTTTCAAAATCAATACTTTTCTGGTATTATAATGGTGTCAAATACAAGTAAATAACAATCTAGTAGAATGCTTGCATCTCACGTTCTACATACATGGTATATAATAAAAATCGAGGGCTCTTATTGGAGAACGGATTTCCAACTATGACAAGGTATGGAACCACCTTTCGATCAGTGTACTCTAGAGGGGATACACTGGAGTCCAACAAGAACATCTTACAACACAGCCACACATGAGGCAATTCATTTCGCTTGAATGTTTCAAATATATGGTCACCTTACGATTGGTATGCCAACATAACTGTTCCCTGGAGATATAGAAGCGAAGGAGAACAAAAATAAATATTCACTGGATGGTGACAATGTACCCTAATTAGGAGCGACCCACTTAGCCATGTTGCCTGCCCGATTTTTCACATTTCCTGGTTGATGAGGCTTGAGGTTATAACGTATCTTTTGGAACATCTGGCCACCATTCACTTTGAATGCCACATCATCAAACCCACCAAACCATAAATTGATTTACCTAAAAGTATCACGGGTATAAAGCTAAGAGAAACAAATTCCTCTACCACCAAACATGAATACGTTTAAAGGGATCAACTTACGCGATCTATTAGATATACTCTATCAGACATTTGTCCGTACATGTTGTCTTGGGGCTAGACAAACCAAAGGCACTATTATGTAAATCCATCTTAGGCAATTTCTACCTAGGATCTCCAGAACTGCCCTTGCATAAACTCTATCTTCAATTTTCATCATCCTATTTGATTCGCAATGCTAATTCTCATGCGGAGTGGTTTTCAAACAATAAATCTGATCCTAGTCTCTCCGTACTAATAATGGAAAAATGGTCAAAAGCTTTGATAGTCAGTTATTTAAATATCAAAGAAAAATATCCATACAAACAACGAACTTATTTCTAAATTGAAATTATATCGATCAACCATCAATCAACACTGAGACCCTTTAGATGGAGTTATCAATAATTTATTCATTTCTCAATCTCCCATTTTCGATATTTCTTAAACCCGTTTAGCTTCTCACGATTCGCGGAAAAACATTTCCATATATTCAAAATTTCTTATTTTCTATAATCAAAAAATATACACTATCTACATTTGAAAAACATTTCCATTTCTTATTCACGCATCACTAACCTTCCACAACCATCTGTCCTTAACTGTCAACTAATAATAGAATAATCCCATAAGTATCAACCCCGAAGGCCGAAACCAACATCAGATCGTGTGGCGACCGCCTATAACCATTGCACTTAACAAGAGGAATAATGCGCCGAAAGACGTTTCAGGCAGCTATGGATGATCATCAAGGTATGATAACACAAACGGAACCTGTAGTAACTCACAACGCAAGGATAAAATATAATAGAACATATAGAACATGTATTAATAGTGAAACAGAAAACACCAAACTTTCTTGACAACTAGAAAGTAATATCCATACTCTTAGATTTCAATAATAGTGTTTATACAAATTTGCCTTACTACAACACTCAGAGAAAAATAACAAATAGCGGAAATCCAAATACTATATAGCAGAAAGATAGTACGCCAGCCTCCTGCTCATCTTCGAACTGCAACATCGTCTTCAGTAAGCTATCAACTGTCACCTAGTCTGCCCATCCAACAATCGGATGAACAACCCAAGGTAATAAGAGGAAAACATAAAACCTTGAGTTGGACAACAGTCTTAGTGAGCGATAAAATAGCTATCTAACATCATCAATAAAGTATATGAGAATGGGTAAATAAATGAACTAATCTACACACAACACCAGGGAAGAACTCAACTCTCGTTTTTCCCACATCGGAGGGTGGTAGCCTTTACATCAGACATTCTAACCATTCATCCATGGAAACCAGAATAAACCATTTATACATGGCAATCAGAAACAACCAAACAATTGCACTCATAACATCCAGATTATATATCTCATGCAAACCATCCTGATCGAATTCAACATCCATTAAGCACAAGCCCTAGAGGCCTAAAACAATATCAGACAAGCACCTAAGGAACATCTCCTTTGACATTGAATAATCTACGTAAGATGGTACAAAGAGAACATTCAGCATGCATAAGAGGCTCTGTCAGTCACTGCCAATCCTGCTTCGAAATTATCGTCAATCTTATGACCGGCTAAACAATTTGCCATCAATTATCAAGGGTCAGTGGTAAACCCCAGTTCTAGCTAAAACCCCACACGCCATACGAAGGAACGTGTCTAGGCCATTCACGACGCCCAGGGTACTCGACCATATGACGAAATCATGTAACCCCTGCTTTGAGCTTGCTAGAACCTACGATAACGATAATTCCTCGGCCTTCCGTATCTCTAGTCGTCATCAACAACGACCATCCAACCATTTCCCACAAACTCGGACACCTTTGAATTGTCATCACATGACAAATCACTATAGCAATCACTGTAGCAGACATACCCACATTGTAGCAGACTGACCCGCACTGTAGCAAACTTCCAGACCGACCAGCACTATAGCAAACCGACCCGCACTGTAGCAAACTTCCAGACTGACCTGCACTATAGCGGACCAACCCGCACTATAGCAGACCGACCCGCACTGTAGCAGACTTCCAGACCGACCCGCACTGTAGCAAACGGACCCGCATTGTAACAGACCGACCAACAATATAGCAGACCAACCGGCACTGTAGAGACCGACCTGATACTATAGCAGACCGACCAGCACTGTAGCAGACTAACCCAACACTGTAGCAGACTGACCCAAAATTGTAGCAGACTGAAATCATCTCTGAATTCAACCAAAACTTCGCGAAATGACAAAATCGACGAAACCAACTCATATGTTTCATTCGATACAATCACAAGCATGTTATGAAATCACAAACAACCTCAAATCATCAATAATCACATGAAATTCACAAAACTCATGATAAATTGATATATGAACTTAAATGATAGATCTAACTTACCTAAACATATGAAATAACATATAAATTACCATTTAAAGTTGCTAAATTAGATCCTGTGGTGATTTATATGACAAAATACACACCATGATGTAGATCTAAACACTTGAAATCGATGAAAAATGAGATCAAACATTCATATACTCGATTGAATCCGTGCGCGAGATGCATAACACTCACCAATTCTCCAAAACAACCCAAAAACACTTATATCTAGATCCGAACAGTAGAGAATTTGATCCAAACTCTCCGATTCAATGAACTTTCTCTTGAAATGGCGTAGATCTAGCTTCAAACGATTCGATTCTCTAATGTGGATCTTGAATTTTAATGGTGGAATGGTGTAGGAGAATGGAGAAATGGAGGATCACAAGCCCCTCCAAATGTGAGAATGAAGAAAGTAAACTATTTTCCATGCCTGCTATCCTCTATTTATAGGCTCCCACAAGCTCACTAATGGGCCCAACCAAATCAGCCCCTTATGGCTTACCAAACCTGAACAACCAACTGTTAAACCTTAAAACAGTGATTCCTCCCAAACCGCTGAGCCAAATCTTTAATGTGGCCAATTTATGGAAAGAGAATCCTCATTTCCTTTCCAATGGCTCAGGTCACAACACCTGATTCGATCCGAGCCAAAAGTGATTCCCTGTACAAGACTTATTAGGGCAAAATGGTCACAAACAAAATTGGTAAAAATTGTGGGCATGTCTCACATCCCCATAGGCAACATATTAAAATATGAGAATGATCCAACCCTCAGGGAATAAAATAAAAATATTTTACGATCCTCCAATACGTAAAATGCGGGCTGTTACAGATCGACACTCAGAAAACCATTCAACTTGACTACTCTCCAGTTAGTTTAACTCCATTTCTTAACTTCAAAATCATTTCATTTTCTATACTTACAAAACGTCTATGGTTATACTGAGAGAGAAAAACATTTCCAAAATCCATTTACGTAGATTTAACGAACGTTATATAAAACACTAGTTATAACGATAGCGTTATAATACCTGCCTCCAAAATATTAAAGTATAACTTTGATTGTTTGGTTCGAAAAATAAATAATATTTAATTAATTAAAGCGGAAAGTAGATTGTACCTTCCTGACTTCGATTTAATCGAATTTTGACTTATACCTCTTTTTCGAATAATCTTTATTCGACTAACTTTCCGAACGTTGGAATAAATTCACTGTTTTAGGTTAATTCAATTTCTAAATTCGTCATTGAGTTTACCATTACCAAACATTTACCAATTTTCAGTATAACCATTTTAAATCTGCAAAACTTTTGCTTTTAAATCATTATTCACTTTAAAACGTGAATAATTTTTTTTTTTACATAAACTGGACTCATTTTATCAAATCAAATCCTGATTTATAAATACCATTATAGGTTAAACTCCATGTATTGAGTTATTTCATAAATTCATATTCAAATTCCACTTCATAAACTCCATTGACATATAAATTTCATGTTACTTATATACCAAGTTTATAACTTAATCTCAACTTCATATTCGATTATAAATTATTATTCAACCCAAATATAAATTATCTTGTCGAATTCCAAATTATATAATATATAATAAAATATTTTATACTATTCGACATAGTCGAATTCTAATTATAAATCCTTATGGATCTATTCAATTCTATTCACATTTCGAACTTCGATCTTCCAAATTATTCAATTCTATTCATGTTTGAAACAATTCCCCAATTTCCTTTCTCTAAATTCATTTCTATATTTCCAAATTATTTAATAATAATTATTCCACTTTATTTCTAAACATTGTTTATAAATCAAACAGCTCGTATAATATAGTTAAAACAATTTATTTTATTCTAGTCCATTTGAAATTCAATTCTTATTTAAAAATAGATCTTGCTTTTTCAAAACCCAAATCATTTCCCGGTATTAAAATATCAATTATTTCAGGGTCATTGTTATTAAAGCATCCCAATCACACAATTATCAGCCATAGATTATTTGTCACATAATGCAATATATGAAAAACAACAATATAATTGTTGAGGAATCCAGTTAGATTCCTCCAACATGTTCTCCAATATCCACAGATGTTAATCTACATAAATACATTAATTTCATATTAATATGAAATATTATAATAAATAGAATCATTATTCAATCAACGATTTATATATGTAACTATATATATTATTCAAACCAATTAATTAACAAATCATCCAAACAATCATCACACAACATTCAATCATTTTTAACAATATTAAATAACATTTATAAAATTATAAAACTGGACAGAGTTAGTGAGTTTACTTACCATGGTCGTTAATCGTTGAATAATGATTAACGTTGGTTGATTTAATCAGGCATTTAATTCTATCAAAAATTGTAATGATCTCCAAATTACTCCAAACTGGTTTCATTGTGTAACCTACTTCCTATGGACCTAACGCAACTGACAGCGTCAAAATCAACCTAGCCTACTTGCACTCTGATCCACAAGCATCTTCTTCTTCTCATCCCGTATGTTTCCACTGACCTGCTCCTATTATACGAAACTTCATTTCATTTTTAACGACCCTTTTTTTTAGCTTCTATAATATTTATTTTAACTGTCCATTTTCCTCTTGAAAACCCACCCGCGATTCAAAGTCTTCTTCCCCATATTATTTCAAACATAAGCTCCATATTATATTGCCATTTCCATTCTTTGAACCGCCTATTCTCCACATTTCCTTCATAAAGCCCAACACTATTTCCACCAAAAATTCATCTCCTCACTCTCTCCACAACCATCATTAGTGCAGGAAACATGCACTTCATTTCTTCACCCTAACTTCATTGCTCTAGCACACCAGTGCACACTTCACATGCGCCAAACCCGGACTTCACATATGCCAAACTCCATTGATCTTCACCAAATCTGCATGCAAGTGTTGTTTCCCTTTCTAAGTCCAAAAACAAACTCAGATTTTGCCAACCAATCCTTCTAAAACCCATGAAAATATACTAACATGCATTGTCTACATAAAACAGCGAACAAAAATATAGTTATGCCCTTCTATTGTCGAATTACACCTCCATTTAGATACTGGACCACTCATGACAGCCACTATCTGATTCTGGCTACTTGCACAAGCACAGTGTCGATGCTTTAGAGGAACCTATCACGTATGGGAAACATGAAGATACATCAGCAGTTTTTTTTATTCGGTCAGTAACATGAACAAAGCTCCAACGAAAAAAAGAATATGGGGGTAAGCTGATTTTTATTTGCGTATTTTATTTTTTCAATGTGTGGGTTTTCAGTAGAAGAAATAGAGCATGAGAGGTCATTGTATTTATAAGCTTCCAATACCTTGGTTCCCAAGGAATAGACCAGAGTAGCATGTACATTTCTCTACCTGGGTTTGCAGAATTCGGATAAATTTTGATTTTCCTACCCATGAAGATATGCAATTTTGGAGAGGTAGGCTGATCGACTAATATATATATATATATATAGGCTTGCTTGTTCGTCAACAATACCCGTTATAATTCTGTTGTACAAGTTCGTTGTTATCTTATGAACACCTTTCGCAGAGGTGTGTATAGAGGATCAAGGAATATCTGTTTTTAGTTTTAGTCTTGACATTTGATGTGAGGTTTGCATGGACTTGATTTGTACCCATCAAACATATATGTAAATAAAATTTCTGCTTCATTTCTTAGATTGCTTGCTATTTTCTGCTTTTATGCCTCCATGACAATGTAGCATGTTTTTGATTAATTTAGGTAGCTTAAATTTTTAGGATATAGGCGTGTGGCTGTATTCTTAGCGTTTGTGATTTATTTAAGTTTAGCGTACTTGTTACGTAAATGTAACACCCCGTAATTTTATTACACATTAAGATGATAAACTAAGAAATATTTAATTAAATATTCAGAAATAAGTGAAATGGACTGCGCCATTGCGTTCGTCTCGTAATTCTGCTTAGAATACACACCCATGTCGACACCCTCCAGATTCGGGGCAGATTCCTGTTTTTGAAGTGGACTAAATTCTTGGCTATATTCGTTGACCCTATGCTATAAATAGGACCCTATACCCATTGTTTTATTCATTCAAAAACAATAGAGGACTAGATGTTGCCTCTGCCTAGAACAAAATAGCCTAATTCTTCTTCTACAACCAAAGTTAGACAAATTTAGAGATCTGTACTTCTACATCTGCAATGATTCTTCTGTTCTTAGATCCAATCACAGTGAGTCTTCATTATTTTAGATATAAACACTTAAATGTTATTTTTGACATGTCTATGAATTGGATCTAAGCCTGTGACTAATTGAATCATATCAGGTCTTCCATGACCTGTGTATCGAAGTTATTTTGACATGATTATGAACTGGATCTAAGCCTATGGCTATTAATCAAGTCAGATCTGCCATTATTTGTAGATCTAATTCACTGTTTAGATCTCATCATGCCTGTATATGATGTCCCTATTATGTTAGAATCAGTTCTATTATCACATGTTCTTCAGATCTGTTCTTATATGCATATCTTGTCATTATGCCCAGTTTTGTCACTATATGATTATTCAGTTGCTATGCCTATTTATGTCACCGTATTTCCATCTTGTTATTATGTTTATTTCTGGTCTTTTCCCTTCTTCTTTTCCCTTTTTTTATAGCTAAGCTACCCTCGAGCCTAGGCATACAACTAAAATATGCGAACACGTGAATTTTGGAATGAGGGGAAAATGTTAAAACTGGGGCATAACTTATATTGGGAAATTTGGGCATAACTTGAATTAAATGCATAAATATGGATTTGGGGGCATAAATCAAATTATGATTTAGATCTTAATTCGGGACATATGGTACATAATGAATATGACTTGGAAAAGGGGCATGAAAACCTATAATGAAATAGGAATAATTGGTTAATAGTGAAAATGCCTAGATTTACAGTAATTAGAAACTGTAACCGCGCTTAGACACGAGGTTAGATTACACTTGTGGTAGAAGTCTGTCTGGACCCGCCCGACATATCCAGTGACCACAAGCTGTGAATCTAATATGAGGGGTCTAAGTGTATAAACACGTAACGTACTAAGACATGAGGTTAAGTCCGACTTATGGAAGAAGTCTGCTCGGACTCGTCTGGTATATCCAGCATCCACAAGCTGTAGGCTTAATGTGGGAGGTCTAACGCATTATAACCATGAATGAATAAATGGTAACGAACTTGAATACTTAACCTGTTTGAATTCATTGGGATTACATGAACATGTTAACTTGAGTAGGGGTTAAGTAAACTTGCTTGAAATAGTGGGAAGGTTAAGTATATCTTGGGGTAGTGGGTAATATTTATATATAGGCCCACAAACTTAACCTGTGGGGTTATGCAATCTTTTTACATTAGCAAGGCATAACCTGTGGGGTTATGCAATCTTGTTACACTAGTAGGGCATAACCTGTGGAAATCCTATTAGTGGTGATGCAAGCGTAGGGGGAAGATTGTATCATCTTGTACGTGGGACCCGTTTTAGTCAGTAACCCATATATGGTATCAAATGAGTGCTCCGAACTAGGTCGGAGTCAGGGCACGCTTACTGGGCTGATTGTAAGAGATCCAAAAGAAGGAACGGTGTGGGCGGTACATTCTGATGGGGTCATGTGCGTGCATGGGTCCGGGCATGATGAGGTTAAGACGCCGTGACATCGGTAGATATGGTTGTGCACATCCTGAAAACGAAGGGTTTCCACTTTGGGAAATGATACATCCTACCGTGAGGCCAGCACAGGGTATCTACGGAGTAGGGAGCCGATCAATTGGGGTAGTAGTTAGGGTACCTCTAGACTCCGGTATGTTTAGGAACCCGTTGTTATCTTTATGGGTAACTCCGGTATGTTCAGTTGGGCTGCCCATTATTGTATGGGGTTAAACCTCTCATTAGAAGTACGCCTAAGTCTGCCATCTTATACTTGTTGAGGATCATCTTGTTCATATGATACTAGTATTGTTGTAGAGGAAGAAAGTGTTAGGGAAACGCTATTTACTCCATCCTATTACCTTGTCATACCTGCCTTATATGTTGTATCTCTCTTATCCAGTTTATATGCCTACCATGATGCTTTTACTTATTTATATGATAAAAGTAACTGGACTCGCTAGATTTATGTGTGACCCATTTTGTTTCCTCTTCTTTCTCTTTCGTTTCCCCCTAGGTTCTCAGGGTGGGAATACTCAAGCTTGATCAGGATTCTTCTTTCCTTCTGCTTGGAGATTCTTTGATGTACTGCTTGATTTCGTATCTTCTCTACTATGGCTATGCTTTTGGGGATTATGCTCTTTTCATGTTTATCGTACTCTGATGATTTAGTACAAGACAGAATTTTTAAATTGATGTACTGGGTTTTATGCATTTCAGACTTATGATGTAACTATGTTTTGAACCATGATGTTTTCTGCTTAATAAAATTTTAAATTCCGCTGCTATTTTGTATCTGTCTTGTAATGTTTCTGTTTACCTATAACCCTTCATGAAACTTAATGCATTCTCTTAATGAGTGACATTAACGGACGTGGGGTGTCACACTTGGTATCAGAGATAGGTTACCAGATTGGATGAATGATTTTGAAAATTGTTTTCAAAAAGGTTTTAAAAGAACGCATTTTCAAAAGAAAAGTCTGTTTTGAAAAACATATTCCCCAAAGCCATATGTAATATCTTTCGATTCTCTGTTTGAATCCCTTTTTCCTTTCTTTTTAGCATGTCTGGGGAACCTAATATTCCTGAGGGTGTTACGATACCAGGTAGGTTCCGTAGGTATCGAGAGGAGACGGCTCCTGCCGGTGGTCAAGCAGACGTTCCTCCCCTAGCTGCACCCATTGTTCCTCCTCCTCCTCCACGAGCAGATAAATTCTCTAAGATCTGCAAAGATTTCTGTGATATGGCTGGAAAGCCATTCCGAGGATCTGAAACTTTCGTAGAAGCGGGGAATTGGCTTAAAGAGACGGAGGATTTGTTTGGAATTTTCGAAGTTGACGATCGTAGAAAGATTCAATTGGTTGCTTGGCTACAGAAAGATGAGGCTTCATTCTAGTGGAAAGTGACGCAATCAGGGCATCCAGTGGAGACTTGGGATGATTTTCGGCAGAGATTGGAAATGAGGTTTCTTTCTAAAGCTGAGAAAAATCTGCAAATGGAAAGGTTTCTGGCACTTAAGCAAGGGGGCATGACTGTCAAAGAGTATGTTAACAAATTCAAGAAACTGGCGAGGTTGGGTTGGATCTAGTAGATACCCCACATAAAAAAGCTTTGCGGTTTGCTAGAGGATTGAATGAAACCCTCCATGGGTTAGCTATGTCCCATATTTCGATGGGAGCAACTTTTGAAAGGCTCGTTGATATGGCATTGACGCATGAGGAAGATAAAGGTGAAAGGAAAGAAGCTAAGGTTGAGGAAACATAAAACAAGAAAGTGTGACCCAAGAAAGGACAACAACAAGAAGAAGAAAATAAGGGTGGGAAGGACGGCAAGGCTGGAGATAAGAGGAAGTGTCATAATTGCGGATGCGAGGGTCATTTAATCAAGGACTGCAGAAGAAAGAAGAATTCTTGTTTCAATTGTGGAGAGGTCGGACACTTTTCTAAGGAGTTCCCAAAGAAGCAAGGACAATGTCAAAGGGCAAGATCTTTGGAAGGGTAGGTGCATGCTCTCGTGGCCAGTTCACTAGACAGAGGTAGGAAAGTTTCCATTGAAGGTTTGATTTCTCTTTCCAATCATCCTGTTAGAACTCCTTTTGATTCGGGCGCTTCACGTTGTTTTATATCTAATTCTATAGTTGAATCTTTACACCTTATAACAAGTATGGTTTTGGATCCCATTGTTGTCTCAAATCCCATTGGTGGTATGGCTCATTTGTCTATGATTTGTCGGGGTTTGAGAATATCTGTGTTAGGCATCAAGTTTGAGTGCGACGCATATGTGCTTGGTTTCATGGGCTATGGTTTGATTCTGGGGATGGATTTGCTAGCCATATATGGTGCCATTCTGGATTATGAGAGGAGGGTCGTTAGACTTTTGACTTTCCATGGGAGGACCCTCGTGATTTCTTGTGACCCTAAAGGGTCTGTCATGCTTAGTTTCCTAGAGTCACTTGATGCATCTATCGATGATCTATGATGTATACCAGTAGTCCGTGAGTATCCTGTTGTTTTTGAGGAGGTTCAGGGCTTACCTCCGAGGCTCGAGATTGATTTCCGTATATACTTGATGGACAATGCAAAACCAATTGCATTGCCTATGCGCCATATGGCTCCAAGAGAAAGGATGGAGCTTAGCAAGCAAGTAGGGGAGCTACTTGAGAAAAGGTTTATCAGGCGAAGCATATTTGAATGAGGTGTTCCGGTAGTATTTGCAACTAAGGCCGATGCTTCGCTTCGCTTATGTGTAAATTATAGAGAGTTGAATAAAATCAGTAAAAAGAACAGGCACCCACTTCTAAGGATAGATGATCTGTTTGACTAGCTTGTTGGTGCATCTGTTTTCTCTCAATTAGACTTGGCCATGAGGTTTCATCAGTTGAGGGTGGCCGAGGACAGTATAGACAAGACCGCTTTTAGAACTCCAAATGGTTTCTTCGGGTGGCTCGTTATGCCTTTTGGGTTGACAAATGCACCTGCATATTTTGTTGATCTGATTAGTAGGCTGTTTTAGGAGTTTCTAAATAAGTTTTTCATAGTCTTTGTTGACGACATCTTGAGTTTCTCAAAGAGCGAGGAAGAGCATTCCCATCATTTGAGGGAGGTTTTGAAAACTCTGTGTGCACCAACTTATGGCAAAGTTCTCCAAATGTCATTTTTGAAGAAAAGAAGTGAGGTTTCTAGGGCATGTGGTTTCTAAAGATGGGATGGCAGTAGATCCCGCGAAGGTAGTTGCAGTTCAAGATTGGCAGATCCCAAAGAATACAACGGAGGTGAGAAGTTTTCTTGGATTAGCGGGCTATCATAGGAATTTCATTAAGGGCTTTGCAAAGATATCAGCCCCACTCACCAGGCCGACGAAGAAGAATTTGACATTTACTTGGGATGTTAGATTGTGACGATGCTTTCCAGCGATTGAAGAGGGATCTGACAACAGACCTAGTCTTGACCTTGCCTAATGGGAACAAAGTGTTCACAGTGTACACTAATGCATGTGGTATAGTGATTGGTGCGGTTCTGATGCATGAGGGAAGGGTGGTATGTTATGGAGGTGGACAACTAAGGGTTCATGAGAAGAACTACCCTACCTATGACTTAGAGCTAGCTGCCATAGTATTCACGCTCAAGATTTGGCGCCATTATCTACTTGGAGAGAAGTTTGAGTTGTACACCGGCCATAAATCTCTCAATTACTTGTTCTCGCAGAAGGATCATAATTTAAGGCAACAAAGATGGATGGAGTTCCTAGCATCCTATGACTTTGAAATCGCTTGTACATCTAGCAAGGATAATGTGGTGGCAGACGCATTGAATAGGCAGAGGATGGCCTTAAGTCGTTTGTTTGTGGAGAGGAAAATCTTGGAGTTTATATTGATTTTTGATTTTAGACCCTCCATCAAATTTATACCTGGTCTATTGGCATCACTGGAGGTGCGACCTACTTTTTTGGATCAGATAGCAACTTCACAGCGAGAGGATCCATAGATTTCAGACATCTTGGATAGGCTGGGCAGAGGGGAGACTTCTAGTCACCTCAGTAGATATTCCACAGATGATAGAGGGTGGTTGCGACGAGATGGAAGGCTTTGTGTTCCCCGAGTCGGGATTCTGTTGAAGACAGTCCTTGAGGAAGCCATCATTCTAAGATGACTATACATCCAAGCTGTGATAAGATGTATAAAAATATGAAGAGGGTTTTCTCTTGGGTTGGGATGAAGAAAGAAGTGGCGGAGTTTGTTTCTCAATGTTTGGTTTGCCAACAAGTCAAAGCTGAGCTAAAGAAGTCCGGTGGTTTACTTCATCCTTTGGAGGTCCCACAGTGGAAGTGGGAGAGCGTCTCTATGGATTTCATCAATGGTTTGCCTAGATCGAGGAAAGGCAACACTAGTATTTGGTTATAGTAGATAGACTTACTAAGAATGCCCATTTCATTCCAGTTAAGAGTAAGAGGATGACAGCATGGTTGGCATCAATTTAGGTTCGTTAGATAGTCCATCTTCATGGAGTACCTTACAGTTCGTAAGTGATCATGACCCCATTTTCACCAGTGAATTTTGGAGGAGCTTGTAAGAAGCATTAGGTACACAGTTGTGTTTGAGCACCGCTTATCATCCTCAGACCGATGGACAGACAGAAAGAGTGAATAGAGTCCTTGAGGATCTTTTAAGGTTGTGTATCCTAGACTTCAGAAAGACTTGGGAAGAGCATCTTCCTTTAGTAGAGTTCTCCTACAACAACAGTTATCAAGCTAGCATTGGCATGGCACCCTTCGAAGCTAATGTACGGAAGACCCTATAGATCACCGACTTGTTGGTGGGAATCTATAGAAAGACTTCTACTTGGACCGAATATGGTTAGAGAAACTTCCTAAAAGATTGATCTTATTAGACGGCGAATGAAGACAACTCATGATAGGCAGAAATCCTATGCAGATAAGATAAAGACTAAAATTGAATTCGAAATAGGAGACATTGTTTTCATTAAGGTATCACCATCGAGGAATGTAGTTCGCTTTGGATCTGTAGGGAAATTGGCACCAAGATTTGTAGGGTCATTTCCCATAACAGAAAGGATTGGCCAAATGGCCTATAGAGTAAAGCTACCAGAGAGACTGTCTGACGTTCATGATGTTTTCCACGTTTCTCATTTACGGAAGTGTTTGCATGATACTACAGGAGTAGTTGAGCCGAGTATGCTTGAGGAAGTAGAGGTAGAATGGGAAGCGACAGTTAGACGAGTTCCTACCCGTATTTTTGGATTAGAAGTTAAGAAGCTACACAACATAGAAGTTAAGTTGATGAAAGTTCATTGAGGAGATAACCAAAAGGATGCAACTTGGGAGACTGAAGACAAGATTCACGATTCGTACCCTTCTCTTTTCAAGGTATGTTCTTACTTCTTTTTCCAAAGCTTTTATTCATGCTTGTTTCTATCATTTAATTATATCCTATCGATCAAATCTTCGACCATTAGGTAGAAATCCCATGGATATAAACATGTGTTTGAGACATGTTATGTTTGATGGATGCAAGTGGATGCAAGTGTTTGCTAGTGGTTGCTCGTGGATGCATATACACACATATTAGGCACTAGATCTGCTCAATCACCCTCATACTACGTATGGATGTGTGTGCATTCTTCCTCTTTTATGGATGAAAATGGGTGTATCATCATATGGATGTTGCATTTGGACGAATGATTGTGCATACATATAGAACTTACATGTTATAGGATTATTTGCATACATGTTGGATTCATGGTACTAACATACATTGCATTAAGGAGGTCGACTGAATCAGTAGACCGCCTAATCTTTCGCATTAGTATAGGTACATATACACACACCGTTGCATATGTTCGTATAAGCATTAGAAGTCTTTAAGGACAATGGATGCCTGTGATTGGTGGATGAGTTGATGGATGTTAGGATATACATTCTTCTTAACTTAGAGATTTCGGGGATGAAATCCTTTAAGTAGGGGAGAATGTAACACCCCGTAATTTTATAACACATTAAGATGACAAATTAAGGAATACTTAATTAAATAGTCAAAATTAAGTGAAACGGACTGCGCCATTGCGTTTATCTCGGAATTCTTCTTAAGATAGACACCAAGTTTGCATAAAACATACATCGTATGAAGAAGATATTAAGGTCTGAAGTTTGTATACGCATAAAACACACACATACACATAACCAAGTCAAAGCCATTCAAAATCAGAAGCGGGAAGTATGGGAGGGAAATGGACCCGTTGGGGGTCGACATACCATAGTGGTGTCGACCTATGGGTCGAAACCATAAGGGGTGTGTCGACACCCCCCCTGATTCGGGGCAAATTCCTGTTTCCGAACGTGGACTAAATTCTTGGCTATATTCATTGACCCTATGCTATAAGTAGGACCCTATACCCATTGTATTATTCATTCAAAAACAATGAAGGACTTGATGTTTCCTATGCCTAGATCAGAATAGCCAAATTCTTCTTCTGCAATCAGAGTTAGACAAATTTAGAGATCTGTACTTCTACATCTGCAATTATCCTTCTGTTCTTAGATCCAGTCATAGTGAGTCTACGTTATTTTTAGATATAAACACTTAAATGTTATTTTCAACATGTCTATGAATTGGATCTAAGCCTTTGACTAATTGAATCATATCAGATCTGCCATAACCTGTGTATCTAAGTTATTTTGACATGACTATGAACTGAATCTAAGCCTTTGCCTATTAATCATTTTAGATCTGCCACTATTTATAGATCTAATTCACTGTTTAGATCTCATCATGCCTGTTTGTGATATCCTTATTATGTTAGAATTATTTCTATTATCACATGTTCATCATATCTGTTCTTATATGCATATCTTGTCATTATACCCAGTTTTATCACTATATGCTTATTCAGTTCACTACAACAAATTGACCATATTACAACGGTGGAAAACAGTTGTAAAAGACTTTTTACAACCGTGGTTCCACCGTCGTCTATTAAGAAGTTGTAATAGACAAAAATCTTTTACAACTTTTCTGCACCTTTGCGACACAGTTGTGAAATGTATATTTTACAACTGTTTTCCACCGTTGTAGTAATACATATTACAACATTTTTGCACTGTTGTAGTAATACATATTACAACTTTTTTTCACCGTTGTAGTAATTCCTACTGCAATTGTTACGCATCGTTAAGACAGCATAATTTTTACAAATATTTTTGTCAATTATAATACACTTTACTACAACTATAGTTGAATACATTTTGAAAATGCAGCAAGAGCTAGATAAACAGAAAATAAATTAATATAAATTCAAAGCATCAGTTCCATTTATATAAAAAACTGTTACAACTTCATATTCAAAATACAAAACTGAGGAATCATACATAATCCATACTAGGCCACATTCCAAAATTTCAATGCCCCATCCCCTGCGTTTCATTCAATGATTGTTCATGTACCACATCACACAATTCAACTCATGCCCCTTCTACAACTATAATTCCATCGGCTGCTTTCCTACTCCATCTTCACCATCACAAGATCCACCATCTCAGACACAAACAAGCACCTCACATTTCATCAACCATCCATCCAACAACAGCAAAACAGAAGAAGTAACTATGAGCACTGTAGTGTTGCATAATCTGCAAAAACCTGAAAAAAGTAATCATAAAACCGAGGATGAACTAAATTACATTATCTGCATTGCAAGGATTCTCACAATCTGTACAATTCATCTTTTCAATGGAGGGTGGTACCAAATACATATATAATATATTTTTTAAATTCGCAAATGAAAAGAATATTTATATCTAAAAAATAATAAGTTTAATACTTTTTGAAGTCACAAATTAAGAAATGAATATTTCTTTCAAAATTAAAACAAAAAATTCTTTTTCCATTTAACATGTTAAAAGGAACGAAATTTTATTGTAACAAAACAATTATAAATGAAATTATATGGCAAAATTGCTTGGAAGCGACGGAAAGACAAACAAAAGTACAACGAATCGTTTAGATTGGCTAATAGTAAAGATCACATCAAAAGTTGTAGCGACATATCATGGTCAATATCCATTTCACATTAAATTGCTAAGAGATGACAACTATACAGACTTCTAATCAAACAACAAGATCTAAGGCATAAAAAAACCAATAGTCGAATAGACAAAAGCAACAAACCTGACTTAAATTACCACCACAAGCTTGTTAAGGACAACAACAATGCCAAATAAAACTCACATAAGCTACCTGCTTGGTGAAAATTGAAGTGATGTCTCTTTGAAAACCAGAATTGATAGATACAACCTCAACAATTAGATAACTCTATAATCCAAGAAGAAATCAATAAAAAATCACCATCTATGCGTAGTTTCATTACACAAGACATTGCTGACCCACCCTTTTAGTGGCACTGAAGAGAATAGCCAGACCAATGACTGCTGTGACTAACTCCACCATATCACCACAAATCATCCCACCGCCAGAGCTCCATCATGAGCCCTTATTGACGCAAAGGCATAGGATGGATCAGATCTTCCCAAACTCACATATGCGCTGCAAAACTGAACCATGAAACCGAATGCACATATCCGATCAACATCGATCCCTTTTAGTTAAACACCGGTGCGACACAGAACTTGAAACAGATGGTGGTGCGAGTTTTGAATTCCCTATCAGTTGAAATACGACATAAAAAAATACAAATCACCAAATAATTTGAACCAGCTACCTTAACTCATTGCAAACATACGCCGCCACCTTAACATCTGTCGGAGTTAGACAACGAGCTCCACGGCCATAACCGCTATGATTATTTTTGACGCAAGAACCATAGATCATGCCATACCCACTCTAGCCACTGCGTTTATTTTTGACAACGATGATTTTTTTTTGCTAATCGAACTTGGACGATTGGTTTCGAGGTAGGGTTTATCGATTGGAAATAAAGTAGGAGGCATATTTAAGTCTAGATTTGGGGAATTGGAAGAATCGGATGAAAAGAGGGCATTGCCTTTTATTATTTAATGGAACTGGGGAATAGGAATGAGCTGGGAAATGAAAAAAAATGACGACCTATGGAGGGAAACGCGATAAACTTGGAGCCAAAATTTTGAGCGGCGAAACTTTTAGTTTGGAGGCAAATTTTGAATTTGACCCTAATTTTCAATTTGGAGAAAAACTGTCATGTAAGAGCCAAAATACTGCTACTTAGATTGAAATAGTACTAGTACATACAAACTACCTTAAATTTTGAATTTGATCCTAATTTTTGAAAGTTTTGATAGAAGTAATAGATATTGAAAGTTAACTATGTATGTATTACCAATTATTAAAAAATTTAATAGTAAAAATTGGAAACCAATTAATATTTATTAGTTATTAATTTTTAAATATTAAATATTAATAAAAAATAGCAATTATTTATTTGTAAGGTTACTAATAAACACTGATTATTAATTATTCTTAAACAATAATGTTAAAAACAATTAATTATTAAATATTAAGTAAAAAATATTAGTTATTGTTAATATTTCTTACAAGACTTTGTAATTATTAATAATGGATTATAAACAATTAAATATTAGATAATACTTTTCAATTACTAAAGATTTCTTATTAATCGTTCGTTATTATAAATTAATTATTAAATATAATCTTATTTATTAATCTCTTATTCTTAATTATTAATTTCTACTTCTTAATTATTAATAGCAATCATTGATTATTCATGATTAGCATTAATTATATTTTAATTATTAACTATTTAATAGTAATTATGTAATATTAACTGTATTTTTTAATTATTCTTCTTAATTGCTAAGTATTAAATATTATGGATTGATTATTACTTCCTAATTGATTATTAATAGTAATTATTAGTTATTAATTATAAATAATCAATATAAATGTATTAAATATTAATTATTAGTTGTTAATTATATTAAAATATAGTCATATACTACAACAGTCAAAAAATAAAAGTTGAGATAGGCTTTTATTACAACTGTCAAAATAACACAGTTGTTAAAAATAAGTTTATTACAACTTTTCTAAAAAAAGCTGTAAAAAAACATTTATTACAACGGTGCTTTTACCACCGTTGTAAAATTAAAGTTGTAATATGGTGTTTTGGTTGTAGTGGTTGTTATGCCTATTTCTGTCACCATATGTCCATCTTATTATGTTTATTTCTGTTCTCTTCCGTTCTTCTTTTCCCTTTTTCTTTAGCTACCTTCAAGCCTAGGCGTACCGTTAAAATATGCGAACGAGTGAATTTTGGAATGTAGGGAAAATATTAAAATTGGGGCATAACTTGTATTGGGAAATTTGGGCATAACCTGAATTAAATGCATGAATATGGATTTGGGGGCATAAATCAAATTGTCATTTAGATCTTAATTTGGGGCATATGGTACATAATGAAAATGACTTGGAAATGGGGCATGAAAACCTATAATGAAACATGAATAATTGGTTAATAGTGAAAATGCCTAGATTTACAATAATTAGAAACAGTAACCGTGCTTAGACACGAGGTTAGATTTCACTTGTGGTAGAAGTTTGTTCGGACCCGCCCAACATATCCAATGACCACAAGTGGTGAACCTAATGTGAGGGGTCTAAGTGTATAAACACATAATGTGCTAAGACATGAGGTTAAGTCCGAATTGTGGAAGAAGTCTGTCCGGACCCGCCTGGCATATCCAGCATCCACAAGTTGTAGGCTTAATGTTGGAGGTCTAGCGCATTATAACCATGAATGAATAAATGGTAATGAACTTGAATACTTAACTTGTTTGAATCCATAGGGATTACATAAACATGTTGAATTGAGTAGGGGTTAAGTAAATTTGCTTGAAACAATGGGAAGGTTAAGTATATCTTAGGGTGGTGGGTAATACTTACATATAGGCCCACAAACCTAACCTATGGGGTTATGCAATCTTTTTACACTGGTAGGGCATAACCTGTGGGGTTATGCAATCTTGTTACACTGGTAGGGCATAACCTGTGGAAATCCTAGTAGTGGGGATGCAAGTGTAAGGGGAAGCTTGTATCATCTTGTGTATGGGATCTGTTTCAGTCAGTAACCCATATATAGGTATCAAACGAGTGTTCCGAACTAGGTCGGAGTTGGGGCACACTTACTAGGTTGATTGTAAGGGATCCAAAAGAGGAACGGTGTGGGCAGCGCATTTCGACGGGGTCATGTGCATGTACAGGTCCGGACAAGAGGAGGCTAAGACGCCATGACATCAGTAGATATGGTTGTGCACATCCTAAAAACGATGGGTTGCCACTTTAGGATGTGATACATCCTACCGTGGGGCCAGCATAGGGTATCTACGGAGAAGGAAGCCGGTCGATTGGGGTAGTAGTTAGGGTGCCTCTAGACACCAGTATGTTTATGTGCCTGTTATTATCCATAGGGGTAACTCCGGTATGTTCAGTTGGGCTGCTTGTTATTGTATGGGGTTAAACCTCTCACTAGAAGTACGCCTAAGTCTACCATCTTATACTTGTTGGGGATCATCTTGTTCATATGATACTAGTATTGGTGTAGAGGAAGAAAGTGTTAGGGAAGCACTATTTACTCTATCCTGTTTATTCTGTTACCTTGTCATGCCTGCCTTATATGTTGTATCTCTCTTATCCAGTTTATATGCCTGCCATGATGCTTTTACTTATTTATATGCTAAAATTAACTGGACTTGCCAAAACTTATGTCTGACTCATTTTGTTTCCTCTTCTTTCTCTTCCATTCCCCCAAGGTTCTTAGGGTGGGAATTCTCAAGCTTGATTAGGATTCTTCTTTCCTTCTGCTTGAGCTACTTAGATGTACTGCTTGATTTCGTATCTTCTCTACTATGGCTATGCTTTTATGGATTATGCTCTTTTCATGTTTATTGTACTCTGATGATTTTAGTACAAGATAGAAGTTTTAAATTGATGTACTTGGTTTTATGCATTTCAGATTTATGATGTAACTATGTTTTGAACCATGATGCTTTCTGCTTAATAAAATTTTAAATTCCGCTGCTTTTTTATATCTGTCTTGTAATGTATATGTTTCTGTTTACCTAAAACGCTTCACGAAACTTAATGCATTCTCTTAATGAGTGACATTAACGGACGTGGGGTGTCATAGTAAATCTTCGTTCTTTTACGGACCGCTATCGACAAAAGTAAAAATACCGTTGTGTCAAGCAATGTGCCATGATCCCAACATTATAATAAAATAGACAAGTTAGCTTATTTTGTGTAATTACAGAAATGTTGATATAGGGTGTAAAATACTTCAAACAAAGAGTTGTCTATTTTCCAAATTAAAAATTATGGAAAATTTCTACAAATTAAATTAACAACACGTCATAAAAATCCTATCCAAATTCGAAACAAATATTTTATTATAATTTAATAAACCGTTATGGTTTATAAATGATTCCATATCGACTATTTGAAAATTTGATATAGACATAACACACAATCTATAGGATGAAACCCCGATTTTTCACTTCCATTAGAAAACATAGTTAATTAGATTCGAACGTTTCTCGTTTCGAAGAAATCTAATTTATAACGAACCCTTTGTATTCATTTAAAGTTGAAAACTCAATATTACGAACTACCGCGACGTTACAAGCTTGTTTTAAATTATATTATAATTAATACAATCAAAAGTTTTTTACAGAAATTTATTCGTTATAATAATTCAAATTCTAGACTGAATTAAATCTATTAAATTATCTAATCCACACAATGTAACAACCCGGAAATGTGAGCCAATTTAAAATTTTTATTTTGGCAATTTTAATGAATGTTGAATATTTAGAATGAATTATTTTAAATAATAACGATGAGAAATTTATTTTGAATAGATTAGAACGTATATATTTATTTAGATCGTCGTTAGAATATAAATAATTATTTTTAATTATAAAAGGAATTGAAAATGGCACGGTAGTTCGAAAATTCGATTTCAAACTTCAAATGAACATACCGGGTGCAGAATAAACCGGATTTTAGCGTAACAAAAAATATTAGAATCTAATTGAGAATATCTTTCCAACGAATCCGAAAAATCGAAATTTCATAGCGGGGATCAAAAGATATGCCCAGTTGAAAATTTCAGAATAGTCGCTATGGAATTTCGGCCCTTGAAAATAGCCATTTTGCAAATGACCTCGGATTTCGACGAAACCACTTTTGTTGGATCCGCGATGTCAAGTTATTGCTAGGTTTCAAATTTCTTAATTTTTCGAATCAATATGTGAGCGTGGCGAAGTTAAACGCATTTGACCAGTTTCAGTTGATTTTAATCGACTGGAAAAGGGCCATTTTTCAAACGGTCTCAGAATTTGACGAAATTAATTTTGTTAGGACCGTATCGTCAATATGAAGCTAGAAAAATATTTTTCTGGAATTTTTCGAGTTAGTATGTGGCCCCGGTAAATTGAAATGCGCATTCAAATTCAATATATAGAGTTATATTTTGAATTTGACGGAAACTGATCGAAACAATCGAATCTGCTTGTGATACATATCCCATTGTGTTCGGAATGGGGGTATTAGCTATGGACGACAGACGGTGGGTTCGATTTCGAGGTCAAAATAAAAAGTTGCTTTTTGAAATTAAAATTAAAAAAAAACCCTCTCTCTTCTATCACTAAGTCAAACCCCCCTCCCCCCCGGTCGATTTTCCCAAATCAAACATAAAAAAAGGGGGGCGGAGCGCCGCCCCACCGCCCATCGCGCTGCCACCCAGGTGAAACCCCGAAGCCCCTCCTCCTCCACCTCCTCTTCTTTCCTCTCCTCCACGCGGGCCTCCTACCTGAAACCCCAAATGGAGCCGCCGTCAGCCCCTAGGCCCCGCCACGCTCCCACTGCGCTGCTGCGCATCCCCCTCCCGACCCTCCGACGTCGTGCTCCTCTCCCCTCTCTCTTGTTTCTCCATCCGCACCCAACTCAAGCCTCCCCAATCCGCCTTGCCTCGACCACAGCGCCACCACAGGCTCCGCTAGCGCCAAGTGCCCCTCAGCCTTCCCCTTCCTCTTATGATTTTTGCTTTAAGTGTTTTGAATTTTATTTATATAAAATCTTAGAATTTTTATTAAATAAAGCTTAGAAAAATGCCATTTTGTTAGTAGAAAAGTATGGTTTTTTTTAAATTAGAAAAGATTACATTTTTAATTTAGAAAAGGTCAGATTTTTATTGTTGAAATGGCGAAGTTAAAAATATAATTTTTATATCATAGAAAGGATAAAAATATAATTTTTATATAATGTAGAAGTTAATAATATAATTTTTATATCATAGAAAGGATAAAAATATAATTTTTATATAATGAAAAAGTTAAAAATATGATTTTTTATATTATATAGATAGTAAAGATTTAAATCTTTATATTTGAAAAGGCGAAATCTTTATATTTGAAAAGGCGAAATCTTTATATTTGAAAAGGCGAAATCTTTATATGAAGAATAGCATGATAAAAATATAATCTTTATTATATGAACATCGTTGTAAAAATAGAATTTTTATCTATATAGTAGCGGTGTAAAAATAGAATTTTTATCTATATAGTAGCGGTGTAAATATAGAATTTTTATTTATATAGTAGCGATGTAAAAATAGAATTTTTATCTATTTAGTAGTAGTATAAAAATGTGATTTTTATATATGTAGTGGCTACGGACAATGAAAGTGACAAAAGGCGAGAACAACGATGACTTCTACATAGGAGGAGTCGTGGTATTGGATTAGCTACTAGGTGAGAACTTCTCACTTTAAATTTTCTTTTCTAGTTAAAAATATATACTAGGATGCAGACGGTGCTTAGCAGTACCCGACACCCGTCGTCCACAGACCATGGATGGCTTGTATGTTTGATTGTTTGTTGTGCTGAAAATTGATTGTGTGATGTGAAATGAAATAAAATATTTATATAGTTAAAAATATTTTATCGTTAAAAATATAATTTTTAACGGGTATGTGAATAAATAAAAATCTGTGTTTGTTGATTTGAAACCCCACACGGGTATTCGGATGATATTTGGCTTACACTAATCCCAATTTTTTCATTGTATGTCGATCGATTGGTCGACAGACTGTGTGAGCGTTAATTATTTATATTTGATGCTTATGCAGTTGTGTGGTGCACTTTGGATGATGGTTGATTATTTATCGTTGCTATTATATACATGTGTTGTATGGAATCCATATAATTAACATTATATGGTAATTGATTGGGCCTCATTCCAATTGGGAAAAATAAAGAATAGAATAAAATAAAGATTCATGTGTTGAATAGAATATATAGTCATGTGTTGACGATAATCATGTGTTGAAAGAAATATTTTAACAATAAAATTTACATCTTTATCATATTTGAAGTTAGAAACTAATTGGAAAATAGATAAGATGAGTGGTTTCCTGGGTATTGATCTGATATTGGTTTCGGCCTTCGGGGTTAATATTTAGGGAATCATTCGCTTACTACTTTACGGTTGGAGTCTGATTAAAAATCAAACGATAGATACCATAATTTTATAAAATATATTAAATAACAAAAATAGTCATGTGTTGACAGTGCCCATGTGTTGAGAATATTCATGTGTTGAAAGAAATATAGATTCATGTGTTGAATAGAATAAATATTCATTTGTTGAATAAAATAACGAATTTATTGAAATATATAAAGCCGTGTTGATTAGAGATGCGCTATTTTGACGCGAACGATATTTATATCGATTTTATTCGTTTTTATAATGAATATAGAAAAGGAAGTGATTTCAAAATATAACGTTTTGAAAATATTATCAATTGTATATCGATGATGTGGAATATTCAATTTCGATTCGAAATTGAATATGAAGTTGAAATCGTTTCGAAAACAAATTTAAAACGATTTATAAACTACGATTAAAAAAGGAAATCGACGAAATATATATAATATATATATTATATATAATGGCCTGAACAGAACGCGTCGCGCCGCGGTAGTTCGTGAATTTCGACCATTGACTTCGAATAGACATTACAGGAGATCCGACCGTCGGATTCTCCTGAAACCAGAACCGTTGGGTTCGTATCGAAAATAGCTTTCCAATGAATATTAGAAATTTGAAATCTAACGATTGGATTTGGAATTATGTTCAAATCAAATTTGGAAAAGGTTGCTGTAAGTGCAGTTCGATGGCCGTTGATGGAAATCGACTGTACGGGCCTTGATAAAATTATTAAAAATATCAATAATTTGTGTAAAATCATAAGAAAGGATTTGTGAAGAATTGGGGTGAAAATTTCCATATTTGAAAAGATAAAAATAAATTTTTATCAAAATGAACTAGTTTTGAACTAGAATTAAAATCAATTTATTTTTGAAATAAATAAATTGAATTTGAAATTGGTTTTAAAAATAATCAAAATTCACAATACGTGAATTGGGATGAATTTGAATCGAAATTATCTTCGGAATTTTTCGATGTTGGATTTCGTGATTATACAGATATTGTTATGGGAATTTGAAAGATATATTTATATCGTTATTTCCAATACGGTATTTGTTGGTCGTAGAATTTGATATTGAATATAAGCCGATATATTTTCTATTCAGAGCCTTGTATTTAATATCAAATGTGATTTGGGTTTGTCGTGAATGGGGTCTTCATTAACACTATTCTTAAGCCCAATGGAGAAAAAGATTAAATCTTTCTATTTAGATTTAATGAAGTGTACCAATTAAATACTGTTTAATTGGAATTGATTTTGGGTTTATCGTGAAACGTGTTTTAGAGGACATTGGTTCTTTAACCCAGTTAAAGACAGGATATTGATTTTTGAAAAGATTAAAACTAAGTGGATTTTTAATGAATCTTTAATTAGATTGAAATGTGAATTGATAATTTAAATTATCAAATCTGAAAGGTGATCGAGAATGGAGTACCATCAGTTTTGCTCCAAAGCGATAGTTAAATCTTTAATTAGATTTGAACATGAAATGGTAATTAATTTTACCAAAAACACCGTGGTGTTAGATATGGAGCATTACCAGTTCTGCTCCAGGGGGTGAATAGGTTGGGATTGGGAAATAAAATAAATAATTACTTCGGTGTGGTTCGCTAATCCCGACTAGTTTGAAATGATATCCAAATGAAGATTAAAGAATAAATTTAGAAGAATTTATCTTTAATAAAATTAATGGGAACCTTTCCCTAAGAATGTGATTTTGTGAATAAAAGAATATTCGGAATTGGAATGAGGCGTATGTTGTGTTTGTATAACACGTGTTTATTATATACGCGGGTTATTCGGAAAGGCCGGGTTATACCCATTCTGAATAACTGATTCGACGATAAGTCGAAGATGAAGACGGTGGTTGAAGACCGTAAGTCTTCACATCATTTGGGTGATTACTGATGATCTTGATTGGGCTATACACCCAATAGGAGGGAATCAGTTGGTGATCGTCCAGACATTCTTGGAGATCGATGGATATGCGAGGAAAGTGCCTCCGGTTTCGTTCAGACCTAGAATGAACTTGTAAATGGACTGTGTGTCTGACATTGGATTTTATTCTATGTTGATTGATCTCTATTAAATATACATCTGTTTGGCGGTGGAGAATTTATTCTCTTGCTTAACGCCCTTCTCTGAGACGTATGAGCTCAGAGGTTGTATATCGATGGACATCGGTCGGATGGAGTGAATTGCCTGTGTGGCACGCCTAAGTGGCAAATGATCAAGGCTTCTATTGAAAAGCAAAGTCATGTGGTTGATGATCCAAGCACGGCCTGTGTGGCGCAGCTTTGTGTATGACGTGAATTCGTGAGCCTCACACCTCGGTATGAGTCAAAAACGGGATACGGACCGTTGGGAGAACACGACGTTTCTTTCTAGCTAGTGGTGGTGTCAGTGCTTAAACTGGCTGACATTTATATACTTTTCACCTGTGTGGTTGTTGGAATGCGAGGCGCCACGGATATAGGTCTGTTAGGACTGGGAAACGTGTGTTCAGGAATTGCCAATCCTCCAAAGTTAGGTGAGGACTGGCCCAACCGATTCCAAGGATCATAGTGGGGTCCTAAGACATTTGATAGAGTGTCTCGAACGGAGTGGAGCTTGCCCCTTGCCTCGACTCATGACGGAAATCCAATTTCCAATACGTGATATTGCGGTTTTAATTGTAGAACTAGTATAGCGACATGATATATGGTACCCATGCCGTCTATGATTGATATTTATGATTGAAATTGTTTTGACACTACACTTATAATAGTATCAAATGATTTGTTTTAAACGTACCAAGCATGTTTGGCTTATTTAAGGGAAAATCCTATCCTTCGGCTTACGTTACATTGTGTGTTAGGACCTGGGTCTTATAATAGCTTCATTTTTCCAAAAAGCATTGCGTTGTTTATTCTATGCACTGGTATTCTTGGGAGGAAACCCGTTCCGTGTTATACGGCATGGTCCCTTGATTTACCGAACTTTAAAATAAAGATTAATAACTGTTTTAGTTCTCACACCAGTCACATGACTGACCTGGAGTTTATTGTTTTTAACCTAAACTCTGGGTGCCCCTATTTTCCATATGGGCAGCTAGTAGTTTTGGTTTTGCAGATTTATATTCACAGGATCCTGATTTACAGCTGGAACGATGCTCGGAAAGCTCTGTATCCGTGTATCACTTTCAGTTGTATTTTATATTGTTTTTCCGCTGCTATGTAATTTATTATAATCTCTGATATTTATCGAATGTGTAATATTTATTCATACTCTGTATATTCTTGTATTCTGATGGAATTGTTGTAATAAACAATGAAATGTTCTTCTGTTTGCGTTCTGGTTTGTCGTGTTCTCAAGGTAATCCGTGCTTTCCTTACCGGGGAAGTTACGGGCTATTACACACAATATTGCCAATTCAGCTATTTCCGACTATTTCGAAAATAAATATATTATTTAAATATTCAAAATATTTAAATTCAAACCATTTAAATTATCAAACTAATATATTAAAATAATTAAATTAATTAATTATTAATTGCTAAAAATAGGGGACATTACATCTTAGATAATAGGAGTAATATTTATCTTTTTAGGGGTAGTGTAATTATCTTTTTTCTTTGGTAATTAGTGGGATCTCTTGAAGAATTACAAGAATGCCACCTAAAATACCAAAGTGTTGATGGAACAAGCATTGACAAATTTCTACTCGTACCAAATTTATGGTTAGACTTTAGAAAAAGTCTAGCTTGTGAGGGATAAAGAGTCGATATTGTGTCTTGGGCTTTCCCAAAGTTAGGGAGATATATGATATTATGAATTATAGGAGTCCATAACAGTTTTATGTTCGATAAGATATCTTCACATTACAATGAATTTTGGTAGGGTCAAATCAAGAAATTGGGACATAGATTGAACCTAGGGAATCTTGTGCCACCATAGATATTTTGGAGCATGGAATTTCAAGACTTTGTAGTTAGATTGGTTCGAGTATAATAAGGAGAAAATTCGAGAGAAGGCATGAAAATTTTGAAAAATTATGGCTTACTTTGAAAATTAGCATTTCTAGTTGCATCGTGGTTGCTAGATTGGGTGGTAGGAGTTGACTGCAACACAAATACACCAAGCACTCATTTAGAACTTATATGCACATTAAGTTGTTTTGCATACATACTGTATCACTTATTACACACACATTAGGGTTGAGCTCATTTTAGTAAGTCTGCGGTGCATAATCACTGTTAGTCATGGATGTTTTATGGATGTATTTAAAATAACATAGGTGTATAACATGGTTTTTTTACAGCGAGTTGTGTTTTTCACCCCATCAGACGAATTTTGGGACGAAATATATTTTAAGGGGGAAGAATGTAACACCCCGTAAAAATATATATAGTAGACTAGATAATAATTAAATAATAATAATAATAAGTTAAATAAATGATAAATGTAAGACAATAGAAAAATGGAATTTTAGACAAATAGGAACTTTGTCATGAAACTATTAAATTTGGATTCATGCCGAAATTCTAATACGTTTTCAGATAAAATATGTTAAAAACGGTGTTCGTATAAAGAAATTATAATTTAATGAAATCATATAGCAAATGCAAACATATAAATGTTTGAATTAATAATGTACAAAAATATCTAAGGGATACAACATCATGGTTTGGATAATATTAACATTCCCTTAGGTGAATTTGAAATTCAAACAAATAGATAAAAACCAGGGGCAAAAAATATATCACATAAGGAAAGTAATTATTTTTATAAGGAAATCAATAATATAATTAATAGAAACTTGAGCTACCAAGCTCATTGGTAATTTTTGACATTGAGCGGTCGACCGCCCTTCATGGGGGTGTCGACCACTTGGTGCGGCCCAGGTCTGGTGAGAGTGGTTCGGGTTGGTGTTTAGGCTGGTTTTATTGGAAATGGATAGCCACAATTAATCTATATTAAACTAATGGTTTCCATACATTTACACTCGTATAAATACCACCTCCTTCACTGCACAATTCCCTAAACCCTCTCATTCTCCATGCTTCCATTTTGCTGCTGATTATCTAGAAATTAGATTGAAATAGGTTTCTTTTTCTATCCTTAATCTAGTTTTTTTCTAATCTTTTTCTATTTCTGTTTTATTCTAGAATTTCTTTAATTTATATTTGAGACACAAGTTTATAAGATTCTCTTATATATATTTGCAGTAAGATTGAAGAACGACGTTTACAACATTCAAATCAGTGTTATTTCCTTTGCCTTAATCACAATGAATGGAAATAATATTTGGTTAAATAAAATTCTATGTTTTTTAGATTTCATTTGTATGCCTAAAGAGATTTGGGTTTTCACGATAACATCATGATAAAAAACCCCTAAATTTCCTATCTTTATATATCGCAAAGATGTCAATCAATATTTGGGTTTGTGAATTTTTTTGGGTTATGTTAGAGGAAAAGTTTAGTGATTTTACTTTTGTTTAATTAGATTTTCTCCTTTTTATTTAAAAAGTGTTTGTAATATAAAATAATTAAGATTTGGTTTGGTTTCATTATTTGGATAGGTTTAGATTCCCACTCTAAATTGGAGAATTTGAACAAGTTCATATTTGAAATAATCAAATGTTAAAGTTTTTATGTGCAACGTAGAAAAACGGTGAATTTGATTTAGATAAAAGTTTATGTAAGTATATTTATATATACATATGTATATATGCATGCATATATATTGAATATGTATGTATGCATTTAACACCTTGTTTCTCTTCCATTTTCTAAATTAACAAGCCTTGGATATAAGCTTGAATAGTTATGTTGTTATTTTCCCATTTGTTGCTTGTTATTAATTATGCCATGAATCGAGTAGTTTAATATGGGAATTAGGCTTGTATACCTTTTATGTGAATAGGATTGACAAATTAAACCGTTAAAACGTTTCTTAATTTGAACGGAAATTAGATTTTATAGCATATATTAAATTATATATTTATATAGAGTAATCAATGTAACCAAATGTAATAATGGCATAATAAATACATTAGAATAAGGTTAGAAAATTGAAATGTCCCCATATGAATTGTTGCTTGTGTGTGTATAAATGGCTTATATATATATATATATATATATATATATATATATTAAATAATGGCACACAGACACGAGGTTAGTCGTCATTTGTGGTAGAAGTCTGCCCGGAACCAACCAGCAAATCCAGCAACCACAAGTGAGCCTATCTAATGTGAGAGGTCTGGGTGCCATTAAACTTAGTACACTATGACAGGAGGTTAAGCACGTTTGTAGTACAAGTATGCCTGGAACCTCCCGGCATATCCAACATCTACAAGTAATTGGTTTAGTGTGAGAAGTCTAGTATATATACATATACACCTATTATGTGTGTAAATAGGTAGACTTACTACCCATTTTAAAAAGTTCTTAAGTGGCCGACTTTCTTCTAATCTAATTTGGATCTTAAGTGGTTAGGACTAGGCCCATTATGAAGGTTGATTCCTTGGATTTGGGCCAAAGTCATAGGACCCTCCTTTATTAGATTCGAATTGGTCCATGGGTTCTCCTTCTCTAAAGTGGTCTAAACATGGTGATTACGGACTAGGCTAGTTTATCAAAATGTCCACTTCCTCTAGGAGCTTTGTGAGGGCCAACCTAGGGACGGATTTTGTTTATGCGAGACGTAGCATGAAAATTTGTTAACCATAATCTAAGGGAAGTCTTAAGTGATATAGGTCTACTACCGTAATATCAGTTAAGTCGTAACATGAGGCATCTACTGGAGGGGTCTTAAATGGCTACATGCGGGCCTACCATAAACTGGTACTAAGCGGTGATGAACTAATTCTCATGTGAGAATATATATATATATATATATATATATAATTTGGATATTGATGTGTTAAGACGGAGTCTTAAGTGGCTAGTTCTGCCTTAGGGTCATGAGAGATCGTAAGAATCTACCCTTAATAAGTAAATTAGAATGGGCCTTAAGAGACTGAAAATATCCACCATACTGTGCCTTAAGTGATCGATAATCTATCCTAAATGCATTAATGAAGGTCTTAAGCGACTGATTCAAATGATCAACTCATTAATTAAAATATACCCTTTGTGTGTGCATGCTTAACTCTTTACGTAAACATACTTCAAAGTATTTAATCAGCCAAATATAGAGTATTATGGCAATATTACTTTGGATCAATGATACCTTGGAGATGGAGCCTAACGATGGAGGACCCATAACTATTAGGCATTATGGCAATATTATTATGTGGGTATAATTAATGTTGATGTACCTATTATTGCATGAGACTCGTAACTGATATTTGTGATGGTTTTAAAATAAAGGTACATCTATTTTAGGTTATTATATTTTATCCCTTCCACTGTATGAATTTCTGATTTTGTTTTATTGTGCTCTGTTATATCTAGAATGCCATTTCTTTATAGGAACCAATGATCCGTTTAGAATGGCTCTAAGTTTCGATTTCCCTTTTTAGGTCGAAATTTAGTCCCATTCTGGGTGGGTTGTTACAAACCTAAATAGCCCAGGAAGCTATATCCAACAATCAACAAAATGCTTTCGAAAAACTAAGGCCAAGCGTGCAACAAGCAAGCAAATTAATTGCAAACCAAACACTACGTGATACAGCCTTAAGAAATGCATTAGAAAGCACTGGAACGAATCAAATTAAGGCACGCTACAAAAAAAAATAAGGCATAAAACAGAGCAGTAGACAAAAAGATTGCCTGGGCATATTGGTACCAACATGGTCGATCCGTAGGTCGACTGTGACAACGAGGAATTTCGCTCGATCCGAATCAGTCGCTAAACCGACCCAGACCGTTCGAAATGCCTGATTGTTTTGAGAACACGACAAAATGGAACGCGGACGGAAGAACATTTCATTGTATATTACAACAATTCCATCAAATTACAAGAATATACAGAGTATAAACAAATAATATACACCAGAAAAATATCAGAGATTATAACACATTACATAGCAGCGGAAAATAATACAATACACAACTGAAGGAGATATACGGATACAAAGCTTTCCGGATATCGTTCCAGCTGTAAACCAGGATCCTGTGAATATAAATCTGCAAAACCAAAACTACTAGCTGCCCGTGTCGAAAATAAGGGCCCCCAGAGTTTAGGTTAAAACAATAAACTCCAGGTCAGTCATGGGACTGGTTTAAGAACTAAAACAGTTATTTAAAACTTTACTTTAAATCAGATATATCAAGGGACCACGCCGTATAACACGGAATGGGTTTCCTCCCAAGAATACCAGTGCAGATAACAAAATAGCGCAATGCTAAATAAAGAAGAATGAAGCTATTATAAGACCCAGGTCCTTCACACAATGCAACGCAAGCCGGGGGATAGGGTTTTCCCTTATAATAGCCAAACATGCTTAGTACGTTTAAAACAAATCATTTGATACTATTATAAGTGCATAGTGTATAAAACAACTTCAAATCATAAATATCAATCATAGGCGGCATGGGTACCATACATCATGTCGCCATACTAGGCTCTACAATTAAAACCGCAAAGTCACGTATTTGGAAATTAGATTTCCATCTGTGAACCGAGGCAAAAGATAGTCCTCACCGACTCGAGACTGTCTAGCCCGAGCCTCAGGACCCAGACTTAGGTGGAACCTTGGAGCGACAGGGCCGGTCCACCGATGTGGATTAAAATGCCTGAACACTGCGTTTCCCCGCCCTTTGGGGCGTAAATGAGCCAACGAGTGGCTCCATCAGACCCGGATCGTCCAATCTAACCGAGGCGCCTCGCAACAGAAACAACCACATAAGTCAAACTCGTCAGGGCGTGTAAAACCATTGACGCCACTTCTAACTAGAAAGAAACGCATGTCCTCCCTGAGGTCCTCTCCCATTTTTGGTTCACCACCGGGGTGTGAGGCTCGTGAATCAACATTACACAAAGCTACGCCACACAGGCCGTGCTTTGATCATCAACCACAAGACTTTGCTTTTCAACAGAAGCCTTGATCCATTGCCACTTAGGCATGCCACACAGGCAATTCATTCCATGCGAGGGATATCCATCAATATATAACCCCTGAGCTCATACGTCTCAGAGAAGGGCGTTAAGCAAGAGAATAAATTCTCCGCCGCCAAACAGATATATATTTAATAGAAATCAATCACACAGACTGAAATCCAATGTCAGACACACAGTCCATTTACAAGTTCGTTCTGGGTCTGAACGAAACCGGAGGCACCTAGTACCCCGCATATCCATCGATCTCCAAGTACGTCTGGACAATCGCCAACTGTTTCCCTCCTCTTGGGTCTACAGCCCAATCAAGATCATCAGTAATTATCCAAACGACGTGAAGACCTCCGGTCTTCAACCACTGTCTTCACCTTCGACTTATCGTCGTATCAGTTATTCAGAATGGGATAAACCCGATCTTTCCGAATAACTCGCGTATATAATAAACAAGTGTTACATAAACACAACATACGCCTCATTCCAATTCATCAGTCACTAACCATAAATTAACAAGAGAATAATTTCCCAAATATTAACCCCGAAGGCCGAAACCAACATCAGATCAATATCCAGAAAACCATTCTGCTTCGCTAACCGACAGTTAGTTTCTAAATTTCACATTCTTAGGGAAAGGTTCCCATTAATTTTATCAAAGATAAATCCTTTAAATTTATTCTTTAATCTACCTTTGAATGTCAATTCAAACTAGTCGGGATTAACGAACCTCACCGAAGTAATCATTTGTTTTAATTTCCCAATCCCAACCTATTCATCCCATGAAGTAAAACTGGTCATACTTCATATCTAACACCACGGTGTTATCGGTAAATTCAATTACCATTTCATGTTCAAATCTAATTAAAGATTTAACTACCGTCTGGAGTAAAACTGGGGATACTCCATTCTCGATCCTTCCAATCTAATTAAAGATTCATCAAAACTCCACTTAGTTTTAATCTTTAACTGGGTTAAAGAATCAGTGTCCTTTAAAACACGGCTCACAATAACCCCAAAATCATATTTCAATCAGTCCCTAACCGTAAAATAGCAAGTGAGCAATTCCCTAAGTATTAACCCCGAAGGCCGAAACCAACATCAGATCAATACCTCTGAAACCATTCAACTTAACTAATCTCCAGTTAGTTTCTGATTTTCTTAAGTCCTTTAGGTCTAAGAACAGTATTATTGAAAATAGCGTTCACGACAACCCAAAATCACGTTCCATTAATTATCAGGTTAAAGAACAAGTGTTATTTAAAATACTGTTCACGATAAACCCAAAAATCAATACCAATTCAATTCCAATTAAATATTATTTAATTGGTACACTTCATTAAATCTAAATAAAAAGAAAATTTAATCTTTTCTCAACTGGGTTCAAGAACAGTGTTAATAAAGACACCATTCACGACAAACCCAAATCACATTTGATATTAAATGCAAGGCTGTGAATAGAAAATATACCGGCTTATATTCAATATCAAATTCTACAACCAACAAATATCGTATTGGAAATAACGATATATATATATATATCTCTCAAATTCCCATAACAATATCTCTATCATCACGAAATCCAACATCGAAATATTCCGAAGACAATTTCGATTCAAATCCATTCCAATATAATTATTGGAAATTCTGGTTATTTTCAAAACCATTTCTTATGATTTTACACAAATTATTACTATTTTTAATAATTTTATCAAGGCCCGTACAGTCGATTTCCATCAACGGCCATCGAACTGCACTTACAGCGACCTTTCCAGATTTGATTTGGACATATTTCCAAATCCAATTGTTAAGCTCTTTTCGATACGAACCCAATGGTTCCGGTTTTAGGAGAATTCGATGGTCGGATCTCCTGCAATATCCATTCGAAGTCAGTGGTCAAATTTCACGAACTACCGCAGCGCGGCACGTTCTATTCAGGCCATTATATTATATATATATAATATATACTTCGTCGATTTCCTTTTAAAACGTATTTTATAAATCGTTTTAAATTCATTTTCAAAACGATTTCAACTTCATTTCTAATTCAAATCCAAATTGAATTTTTCCTTATAAATTTGATTTAAATTCATTTCAAATTGATTTCAATTCAAATCAATTTTTAACTCAATTTCAGTTCGTTTTCAATTCAATTTCAATTCAAATTCATTTCTATTCAATTTCAATTCGAATTCATTTCTATTTAGTTTAATTCGAATTTCAATTCTTTTCAAAATATCAGATTTTGAAATCACTTTCGATATTCATTATAAAATGAATAAAATCGATATAAATATCGTTCACGTCAAAATGGCGTCATTCTAATCAACACGGCTTCATATACTTCTATTTTCAAATATTCTATTTCAAATATTTCTATTCAAAATATTTCATTTCAAATATTTCTATTTCAAAACTGGAATGAGTCCCAATCAATTACCATATAATGTTAATTATATGGATTTTCTACCACACGTATATAACAGCAACGATAAATCATCAACCATCATCCAAAGTGCGTTCTACACTGTATAAGCATCAAATACAAATATTTAACGCTTATAACAGTCTGTCAATCGATCAATCGACATACAACTAAACAATCGGGATTAGTGTACGTCAAATATCATCCCAATACCCGTGTGGGGTTTCAAACAATCAAACACAGGTTTTATTTGTTCAGTTGGGCGATGTGTAAAATTTATCGTCCAGATCAATATCAGTCAAATGTGTGTATATAAACAAATCGTCCGATTTGTTTATTTTTATTTCCTTTCATATACACGTTAAAAATTCTATTTTTAACTATAAAATATTTTTAACTATATAAATATTTTATTTCATTTCACATCACGTCACATAATCAACTACACATCAAAATCAAACAAACAAGCATACAAGCCGTCCATGGTCTGTGGACGACGGGTGTCGGGTGCTACTAAACACCGTCTGCATCCTAGTATATATTTTAACTAGAAAATTAAATTAAAGGTGAGAAGTTCTCACCGAAAAGCTAAACCAACGTCACGACTCTTCTTATGTAGAAATTCTTCATCGTCTCTCCAACAAGATCTGTTTCAATACATTAAAATTCTTGTTTTTAACATCGCTACTTTACATAGATAAAAATTATATTTTTATCGCTTTACCTAAAATAAAAATCACATTTTTATTTTCATACCATTCGTATAAAAATCATATTTTTATAATGGCACTTCATATAGGAAAATCATATATTTTTACTCGCTTGCATGTTAGTAAAAATCGTATTTTTATCTTGATGTTTAAACTATAAAAATCCTTTCTTTCTATTTGTAAAAATCATACTTTTCCTATATAAAGATTCGACCTTTTCTACAATAAAGATCCGACCTTTCTATTATTAAAAATCTGACCTTTTCTATTATAAAAATCATATTTCTAAACTAAAAATCATATTTTTAATTCTATCATATTATATATATGTAAAAGCTGAATTTGTAAATGTTATTACATAAAAAACTGATTTTTTTTCATTATTTAAAACCTATTTACAGTAAATGAATAAACAAAAATTAATAAATAAAATAATAAAAAACTTACGGTGGAGGTGAGGGGGTGGAGGATCGTCGGAGGAGCATTGGGTGGCCAGAGCAGGTGGAGGGGATCCTTAGGTGGGTAGCGCGGTAGGTTGCGGGTTGAAGGGGGGGTGCGGTTCTGGGTCTTCGTGAATGGAGGAAGCGGGTCTCGCGCTGGAGAAAGGGGGGAGAGGAGGAGGGCGGGCGCATCGATCGATGGTGGCTCGAGGCCTTGGGCGCGACGGGAGGAAGTGGCGACGGGGTTTTCGATTTTCCCCCTTTTTCTCTTTTTTTTTATTTTCTTCTGAGCGTGTTGACTGTGAAGTGAGGGAGGAGAGAGATTTAAGGGATTATATAATATATATATATATATATTTAATTGTTTTTAAATTCAAAAAGCAATTTTTTATTTCAAACTCGAAATCAAGCCCAATGACTATCATCCCTAACTAATTATCCCCATTCCGAATATAATGGGATATGTATCGTAAGCTGATTCGATTGTTTCGATCAGTTTTCGTCAAAATCAAAATATAACTCTATATATTGAATTTGAACGCGCATTTCAATTTACTGGGGTCACAAACTAACTCGAAAAATTCCAGAAAAATATTTTCTAGCTTCGTATTGACGATACGGTCCTAACAAAATTAATTTCATCAAATTCTGAGACCGTTAGAAAAATGGCCATTTTCCAGTCGATTAAAATCAACTAAAACTGGTCAAACGCGTTTTCCTTTGCCACGCTCACATATTGATTCGAAAAATTATGAAATTTGAAACCTAGCAATAATTTCACATCCTGAATCCAACAAAAGTGGTTTCGTCGAAATCCGAGGTCATTTGCAAAATTTTCATTTTTAAGGGCCGAAATTCCATAGCGACTATTCTAAATTTTCAACTGGACATATCTTTTTATCCCCGCCTTGAAATTTTGATTTTTCGGATTCGTTGAAAAGATATTCACAATTAGATTCTAATATTTTTGGTTTCACTAACATCCGGTTTATATTGCACCCGGTACATTCATTTGAAGTTTGAAATCGAATTATTGAACTACCGCGCCATTTTCAATTCCTTTTATAATTTAAAATAAATTTTTATATTCTAACGACAATTCGAATAAATATATACGTTTGAATTCTATTCAAAATAAATTTCTCGTCGATATTATTTAAAATAATTCATTTTAAATAATCAAAATTCGCTAAATTCGCCAAAATAAAAAATTTAAATTGTCTCGCATTTTCCGGGTTGTTACAATCTCCCCCACTTAAAACTTTTCGTCCCCGAAAAGTAACAAAGCCGAAAGTTGTTTAACAAATCCACTCAACTTTCATTATTTTCTTTACGGCTTAAGTTCTTCAACTTTTCAGTTTATAAGAACTTTTCAAATTTTTCAAAAAATTTGGCTAACACCCTAAATTTTCGAAAAATTTCGTCATAACCTCCCCCGCACCGGGAGCACCGGGAAAATCCCGAAATTGCCATACTGGCCCTCTGATCTCAAAAAGAAAAAGCTAAGCGGCTAGCCAATCGGCTCATAAAATCATCATCACCCAAACAAAACAGTAAATTATGGTAAACATGTACCAATTTGTCGGGCAAACAATTTTATTCTTCTGCTCTAGCCTCTTTGCTATGACCTGTTCAATATAAGTACATGTATATGCAAGCAAATGCGACCAATTTTCAATACAATTTACTATTTGATCAATTTGGTTATATGATTCAACATTTAATTAATCAAACAACACAACCATCAATCAATTAGTTGGTTAACGTTTCAAATTCATAACTTTGATATATAGTCAAAAATCACATTTTTGTTGCCAAATCACAACAATAGGCCCTATCTAATTTTGATTCTCACACCAATCTAATGGAAATATATAGATATCACACCTTTGAAACTCGAATACCAATTCTGATGATGTCTAGACTATCATCAGAATCGTCTCCGTGCGACTAGAGTGTGATTCTATATCTGTCCAGTATATTAAAACTTCGAATACACGCGGATCAGACGTATACGCAAAATCTTTATATACTGCATTGTCCAAATTCAATATAAAATAAATAATCAAATACAAATACTTGATTTAAATTTTCAAAACAAAATTTGTTTTCGTTTTATAGATATACTCTTCACACTCGTTCTAGGATACTACTGATCCCATCTCTAACGAGTCATTCCCATTGGATATTACTAATCCAATCTTTGATAAATTCTTTCGTATGGTTCTAATGTGTCTTGTTCTCTGATCTTTGTAAACCAAAGCTCTGATACCAAATGTGACAACGAGGAATTTCGCTCGATCCGAATCAATCGCTAAACCGACCCAGACCATTCGAAACGCCTGATTGTTTTTAGAACACGACAAAATGGAATGCGGACGGATGAACATTTCATTGTATATTACAACAATTCCGATTTTTAATGTAAAATACTTTATTTCAAAACTCGACTATTTTATATAGTTAATATAGGTGATAAAAATAGGATTTTTATTATAAAACAATTTATTTCAAAACAAGATTATTTTATATAGTTCATATCGATGATAAAAATTGGATTTTTATTATAAAACATGAATTGCTAAAAATAGAGAAGTGTTGAAATAGAAAATTGTTATATAAAAATATCATTTTTATCAAATGTATGAAAATCATATAGTTTTGAAATCGAAGAATTGATATATATATATATATATAATTGAAATATATCGAATAATGAAGCTGCAGTTCGTATTTTGAAACCGTGATTTCAAACGATTAGTGCGGGAGATCCGACCATCGGATTTTCCCGAAACCGCAACCGTTGGGTAGGCTTTGGAAATATCTTTCCAATGGCACCAACTTTGTAAAAATCCAATGGTTGGATTGTCTGGAATGTTTAATTCAAATCTAAAGAAAAACAGTGCCAGACTCGATTATATATATAAATATAATTATATTAAATCGAATAACGACGTTGCAATTCGTATTTTGAAATCGAAACTTCAAACGATTGTACCGGGAGATCCGACCGTTGGAATTTCCCGAAACTGGAACTGTTGGATTCGTTTTGAAAAGATCTTTCTAATGATGTAAATTTTTTGAAGATCCAACGGTTAGATTTTCAGATATGTGCAAATCAAATCTGAAGAAAAACAGTGCCACGACCGCGTTATGGCCCGAAGCGTCGTTTTGAATATATTGGCTATTTTAAAATAAATAAAAATAGCGATAAATTGTTATAAAATATTATAAACGATATGGATGTGAAATTTAGAAACTAACTGAAGGTTGGCTAAGCCGAATGGTTTCCTGGGTGTTGATCTGATGTTGGTTTCGACCTTCGGGGTTAATATTTGGGAAATCGTTCTCTTACTGATTGATGGTTAGTGACTAATGAATTGAAATGATGCGTATGTATGTTTGTGTTGCACTTGTTTATTATATATGCGAGTTGCTCAGAAAGAACGGGTTATCTCATTCTGAATAACTGAATCGACGATAAGAAGTCGAAGATGAAGACGGGGGTTGAAGACCGATCTTCACCTCGTTTGGATGGTAACTGATGTCCTGATTGGGAGGCATCCCGAAATATGGATAATGAGTGGTGATCGTCCAGACGTACGTGGGGATCGATGAATATGCGAGGTATTTAGTGCCTCCGGTTTCATTCAGACCCAGAACGGACTTGCAAATGGACTGTGTGTCTGACATTAGAATTCATTCTGTGCGATTGATAACCATCAGTTGCGTGATGTGAATTGCCTTTGTGGCATGCTAAGATGCAGTGATCAGGGCTTCTGTTGAAAAGCGAAGTCTTGAGGTGATGATCAAAGCACCGCCTGTGTGGCATAGCTTTGTGTATAACGTGAATTCGCGAGCCTCACACCCCGGTATGAACCAGAAACGGGAGAGGACCTCAGGGAGGACATGCGTTTTTTTCTAGCTAGAAGTGGCGTCAGTGGTTTTACATGCCCTGACGAGTTTGACTTATGTGGTTGTTACTGTTGCGAGGCGCCTCAGTTAAATCGGACGATCCGGGTCCGATGGAGTCATTCGTTGGCTCATTTATGCCCCCAAAGGGTGGAGAAACGTAGCGTTCAGGCATTATAATCCACACCGTGTGGACCGGCCCTGTCGCTCCAAGGGTCGATGCGCTATGACCCTGAGACATGGGCTAGATTGTCTCGAATTCGGTAAGGACTATCTTTTGCCTTGATTCATGACGGAAATCCAATTTCCAAATACGTGACTGTGCGGTTTTGATTGTATATATATATATATGGCGACATGATATATGGTACCCATGCCGTCTATGATTGATAGTTATGATTGAAATTGTTTTTGAAATATATAAACACTAGTAATAATATAAAATGCTTTTGTTTTATTCATATCAAGCATAATTTGGCCATTATAAGGTAAAACTCTGTCCTCCGGTTTGCGTTGCATTGTGTGATGGGAACTGAGTCTTATAATGGCTTCATTTTAATAAAAAGCATTGCGATATTTAAAAGAATTATTTGTTTTGAAGCACTAGCAATCCTATGGAGTAAACCCGTTCCACGAAAGTGGCGTGGTCCTGTGATTAGCCATATTTTAAATGTGTTGAGTAGATTTCTCATGCCAGTCCCATGACTGACTCGTAGTTTGTTTCACTTTCAAACTCGGGTGCCCCTTTTCCTACACGGGCAGCCTTGTATTCAGGGTTAGCAGGCTTTTTCTGGATAGCTGGAGCTGAAGATGGATTCTATCAATTATCTCTTTTTATGTTGTTCAGCTCCTATTATACATTATGTTTGTTTTTCGCTGTAGACATATATGTATAGTTGAACTGTATTTGTACTAAGTATGATCATGTATACTGTGTAACTCTGATGATTACGTTTATCCAGTATTTTCTATTATTCATTATCTGGTGTATTTATTTAATTCTGCTCTGCTGTTATCTGTTTATGTGTTATATTCCAAAGATTACCCTTGCCGCCGTCAGTACGGGGTTTGGGGTCGTCTCATTTGCTTTGAATAGAAAATAAATTTGAATTGAATTGAACAGAAAACGAATTCGAATTGAATTGAATAGAAAACGAATTCAAATTGAATTGAATAGAAAATAAATTTGAATTGAATTGAATAGAAAACGAATTTGGATTGAATTGAATAGAAAACGAATTTGAATTGAATTGAATTCAATTGAAAACGAACTGAAATAAAATTGAAATCGATTTGAATTGAAATTAAATAGAAATGAATGTAAAAAGAATTTATAAGGGAAAATTCAATTTTGATTTGAATTTGAAATGGAAGTTGAAATTGTTTTTGAAACGAATTTAAAACTATTTATAAAATTCGTTTTAAATAGAAATCGATGAAATATATATTATATATATTATATATATAATATAATGGCCTGAATAGAACACGCCGCGCCGCGGCAGTCGTGAATTTCGACCATTGATTTCGAACGGACATTACGGGAGATCCGACCGTCGGATTCTCCTAAAACCGGAACCATTGGCTTCGTATAGAAATGAACTTTCTAACGACTATTAGAAATTTTAAATCTAACGGTTGGATTTGGAGATACGTCCAAATCAAATTTGGAAAAGGTCGATGTAAGTGCAGTTCGATGGCCGTTATTGGAAATCGACTGTACAGGTCTCGATAAAATTATTAAAAATAGTAATAATTTGTGTAAAATCACAAGAAATGATTTGTGAAGAACTAGAATGAAAATCCCACATTTGTAAAGATAAAAATGGATTTTTATCGAAATGAACTAGTTTTGAACTAATTTAAAACCCAATTATTTTTAAATAAATAAATTGGATTTCTAAGGGGTTTTAAATAATCGGAATTTCTAATATATTTGATTGGAATTGAATTAGAATTCATTTGTGTGTTTATCGTGAACGGTGTTTTAAATAACACTTGTTCTCTAACCCGATAATAAATAGGATGTGATTTGGGTTTATCGTGAACTGTGTTTTAAATGACATTAGTTCTTTAACCCAATAAAAGGAGTTTTAATGAATCTATAATTAGATCGAAATGTGAATTGATAATTTAAATTATCAAATTTCGGAAGGGAGCGAGAATGGAGTATCACCGGTTTTGCTCCAAAGCGATAGTTAAATCTTTAATTAGATTTGAACGTGAAATGGTAATTAATTTTACCGATAACACCATGGTGTTAGATATGGAGTATTACCAGTTTTGCTTCATGGGATGAATAGGTTGGGAATGGGAAAATAAATAATTACTTCGGTGTGGTTCGCTAATCCCGATAGTTTGGAAAACCATAATATGGTTTGAAATGACATCTAAAGGAAGATTAAAGAATAAATTTCAAGGAATTTATCATTGATAAAATTAATGGGAACCTTTCCTTAAGAATGTGAAATTTAGAAACTAACTGTAGTTTAGCCAAGATGAGTAATCTCCTGGATATTGATCTGATGTTGGTTTCGGCCTTCGGGGTTAATATTTGGGAAACTGTTCTCTTGCTAATTTACGGTTAGTGACTGGTGAATTGGAATGAGGTGTATGTTGTGTTTGTGTAACATTTGTTTTTACTATACGCGGGTTGTTCGGAAAGGCCGGGTTTATTCCCATTCTGAATAACCGATTCAACGATAAGTCGAAGACGATGACGGTGGTCGAAGACTGGAAGTCTTCACATCGTTTGGGTGATTACTGATGATCTTGATTGGGCTGTACACCCAAGATGAGGGAATCAGTTGGTGGTCGTCCAGACGTACTTGGAGATCGATGGATATGCGAGGAAAGTGCCTCCGGTTTCGTTCAGACCCAGAACGAACTTGTAAATGGATTGTGTGTCTGACATTGGATTTTATTCTATGTTGATTGATCTCTATTAAATATACATCTGTTTGGCGGCGGAGAATTTATTCTCTTGCTTAACGCCCTTCTCTGAGACGTACGAGCTCAGAGGTTGTATATCGATGGACATCAGTCGCATGGTATGAATTGCCTATGTGGCACGTCTAAGTGGCAATTGATCAAGGCTTCTGTTGAAAAGCAAAGTCTTGTGGTTGATGATCAAAGCACGACCTTTGTGGCATAGCTTTGTGTATAACGTGAATTCGCGAGCCTCACACCTCGGTATGAGTTAAAAACGGGATAAGGACTGCAGGGAGAGTACGACGTTTCTTTCTAGCTTTGGTGGTGTCAGTGACTTACCAGCCCTGACATTTATATACTTTTCACCTATGTGGTTGTTGGATGAGGCGCCTCGATTTTAGGTCTGTAAGGATCGGGAAACATGTGTTCAGGAATTGCCAATCCTCAAACGTAAGAGAGGATCGGCCCTGAAGATCCAAGGGTTGCCCAGAGTGTGTGGTCCTAGGACATTTGCTAGAGTGTCTCGAATCGGAGAGGAGCTTGCCCCTTGCCTCGACTCATGACGGAAATCCAATTTCCAATACGTGTATTTCAGTTTTATTTGTAGTGCCTAGTATGGCGACATAGTGGGATGGAGCGCTTATGCCGTCTATGATTTATATTTATGATTGAAATTGTTTTGACACTATACACTTATTATAGTATCAAATGATTTGTTTTAAACGTACCAAGCATGTTTGGCTGTTATAAGGGAAAACCCTATCCTCCGGCTTGCGTTGCATTGTGTGATGGGACCTGGGTCTTATAATAGCTTCAATTTTCGAAAAAGCATTGCGTTGTTTATTCTATGCACTGGTGTTCTTGGGAGGAAACCCATTCCGTGTTATACGGCGTGGTCCCTTGAATTACTCTCTTTTAAAGAAAATTTTTAAATAACTGTTTTTGTTCTCACACCAATCACATGACTGACCTGGAGTTTATCGTTTTAACCTAAACTCTGGGTGCCCTTATTTTGACACGGGCAGCTAGTAGTTTTGGTTTTGCAGATTTATATTCACAGGATCCTGGTTTACAGCTGGAATGATATCCGGAAAGCTCTGTATCCGTATATCACCTTTAGTTGTGCTTTGTATTATTTTTCGCTGCTATGTAATTTATTCTAATCTCTGATATTTATCGAATGTAATTTATTCAATTATACTCTGTATATTCTTGTATCTGATGGAATTGTTATAATAAACAATGAAATGTTCTTCTGTCTGCGTTCTGATTTGACGTGTTCTCAAGGTAATCCGGGCTTTCCTTCACGGGGAAGTAACGGGTCATCAACTGTGATAGCCCGTAACTTCCTCGGTAAGGAAAGCCCGGATTACCCTGAGAACACGACAAAATAGAACGCAAACAGAAGAACATTGCATTGTTATTACAATAATTCCATCAGACACAAGAATATACAGAGTATAAATGAATAAAATACATTCGATGAACATCAGAGATTATAATAAATTACATAGCAACGGAAAACAATATAAAACACAACTGAAAGTAATACACGGATACAGAGCTTTCCGAGCATCGTTCCAGCTGTAAATCAGGATCCTGTGAATATAAATCTGCAAAACCAAAACTACTAGCTACCCGTGTCGAAAATAAGGGCACCCAGAGTTTAGGTTAAAACAATAAACTCCAGGTCAGTCATGTGACTGGTGTGAGAAATAAAACAGTTATTTAAAACTTTACTTTAAAAGAGAGTAATTCAAGAGACCACGCCGTATAACACGGAACGGGTTTCCTCCCAAGAATACCAGTGCACAGAATAAACAACGCAATGCTTTTTCGAAAAATGAAGCTATTATAAGACCCAGGTCCCATCACACAATGCAACGCAAGCCGGAGGATAGGGTTTTCCCTTATAATAGCCAAACATGCTTGGTACATTTAAAAACAAATCATTTGATACTATTATTGGTGTATAGTGTCAAAAGAATTTCAATCATAAATATCAATCATAGACGACATGGGTACCATATATCATGTCGCCATACTAGTTCTACAATTAAAACCGCAATATCACGTATTGGAAATTGGATTTCCGTCATGAGTCGAGGCAAGGGGCAAGCTCCTCTCCGATTCGAGACACTCTAGCAAATGTCTCAGGACTACACACTCTGGGCAGCCACTTGGATCGGATGGGTCGGTCATCTCTTACGTTTGAGGATTGGCAATTCCTGAACACACGTTTCCCGATCCTATCAGACCTAATATCGAGGCGCCTCATCCCAACAACCACAAAGGTGAAAAGTATATAAATGTCAGCCAGTTTAAGCACTGACACCACCCATAGCTAGAAAGAAACGTCATGTTCTCCCAACGGTCTGTATCCCGTTTTTGACTGATACCGAGGTATGAGGCTTGCGAATTCATGTTATACACAAATCTGCGCCACAAAGGCCGTGCTTTGATCATCAACCACAAGACTTTGCTTTTCAATAGAAGCCTTGATCAATTGCCACTTAGGCGTGCCACACATGCAATTCATGCCATGCGACTGATGTCCATCGATATACAACCTCTGAGCTCGTACGTCTCAGAGAAGGGCGTTAAGCAAAAGAATAAATTCTCCGTCGCCAAACAGATGTATATTTAACAGAGATCAATCAACATAGAATAAAATCCAATGTCAGACACACAGTCCATTTACAAGTTTGTTCTGGGTCTGAACGAAACCGGAGGCACTTTCCTCGCATATCCATCGATCTCCAAGTACGTTTGGACGATCACCAACTGATTCCCTCATCTTGGGTGTACAGCCCAATCAAGATCATCAGTAATCACCCAAACGATGTGAAGACTTCCGGTCTTCAACCACCGTCTTCATCTTCGACTTACCGTCGAATCGGTTATTCAGAATGGGTATAAACCCGGCATTTCCAAACAACCCGCGTATATTATAAACAAATGTTACACAAACACAACATACGCCTCATTCCAATTCATTAGTCACTAACCGTAAATCAGTAAGAGAGCAATTCCTCAAATATTAACCCCTAAGGCCGAAACCAACATCAGATCAATACCCAGGAAACCATTCTTCTTAACTAATCTACAGCTAGTTTCTTAATTTCACATTCTTTGGGAAAGGTTCCCATTAATTTTATCAAAGGTAAATTCTTTAAAATTTATTCTTTAATATTCCATTGGATGTCATATCAAACCAAATTATGGTTTTCCAAACTAGTTGAGATTAGCGAACCACACTGAAGTAATTATTTATCTTATTTCCCAATCCCAACCTATACATCCCATGGAGCAAAACCGTTTTTATCCCCTTAACTAACACCACGGTGTTATCGGTAAATTTAATTACCATTTCACGTTCAAATCTAATTAAAGATTTAACTATCGCTTTGGAGCAAAACTGGTAATACTCCATTCTCGCTCACTTTCCAAATTTGATAATTTAAATTATCAATTCACATTTCAGTCTAATTGCAGATTCATTAAAGCTCCCTTTACTGGGTTAAAGAACTAATGTCATTTAAAACACAGTTCACGATAAACCCAAATCACATTCTATTTATTATCGGGTTAAAGAACAAGTGTTATTTAAAACACCGTTCACGATAAACCCAAATCACATTCTATTTATTATCGGGTTGGGGGAAAGAGGAGCCGAGCTGCTGCAGATGGTCGGGGGGGTCTTGGCGTCAACAGCGGCGGACTTCCGTGGCCGAGGGGTTGCGGGTTTCGATCTGAGGAGGCGATGAAGAGAGAGAAGCGGAGGAGCGAGAGAGGGGGATGAACGGAGATGGCGACGTGGACAGGGGGTGGCGCGATGAAGGCGGCGACGCATCGGGGTTAGGGCGCGATCGATTTTCCCTTTTCCTCTTTTTTCTATTTCGTTTTGAAATCTACGGTAAAGGAGTCTGAAGGAAGAGAGAGAGAGGAAAAGTATATATATATATTATATAAATATTTAATTAATTTAATTATCCCACTAGGTTGACTTTTTATCCTAACCCCTAATAAGGTCCAACGACTGTCGCCCCTAGCTAATTACCCCCATTCCGAACACAATGGCATATGTATCGTAGGCTGATTCGACTGTTTCGATCAGTTTTTGTCAAAATCAACATATAACTCTATATATTGAATTTGAACGCGTATTTCAATTTACCGGGGTCACATACTAACTTGAAAAAATCACGAAAAATATTTTCTAGCTTCGTATTGACGATACGGTCCTAACAAAACTAATTTCATCAAATTCTGAGACCGTTTGAAAAATGTCCATTTTCCAGTCGTTTAAAATCAACTCATACTAGTCAAACGTGTTTTCCTTTGCCACGCTCACATATTGATTTGAAAATTTACGAAAATTGAAACCTAGCAATAACTTGACATCACGGATCCAACAAAAGTGGTTTTGCCGAAATCCGAGGTCGTTTGCAAAATGGCTATTTTTAAGGGCCGAAATTCCATAGCGACTATTCTGAAATTTCAACTGGACATATCTTTTTATTCCCGCTATGAAATTTCAATTTTTCGGGTTCGTTGGAAAGATATTCTCAATTAGATTCAAATATTTTTGGTTTCACTGAAATCCGGTTTGTTTTGCACCCGGTATGTTCAATTGAAATTTGGAATCGAATTATCAAACTACCACGCCATTTTCAAATATATTTAAAATAAATATTTTAAAATCCACTATTTTAGCCAATTTAAAAATTTTAAATTGGTTCAGATTTTCCGGGTCGTTCATGATGAAACGACCCGAACTTCCCCGGTAAGGAAAGCCCGGATAGAATTGAGAACAAGCCACAGAAGAGCGCAGACGGGAGAACATTTCATTGTATATTACAACAATTCCATCAGAATACAAGAATATACAGAGTATAAACAAATAATATACACCAGAAAAATATCAGAGATAACAATACATTACATAGCAGTAGAAAATAATCCAATACACAACTGAAGGAGATATACGGATACAAAGCTTTCCGGATATCGTTCCAGCTGTAAACCAGGATCCTGTGAATATAAATATGAAAAGCCAAAACTTCTAGCTACCCATGTCGATAATAAGGGCACCCAAAGTTTATGTTAAAACAATAAACTCCAGGTCAGTCATGGGACTGGTGTGAGAACTAAAACAGTTATTTAAAACTTTACTTTAAATCAGATATATCAAGGGACCATGCCGTATAACACGGAACGGGTTTCCTCCCAAGAATACCAGTGCAGATAACAAAACAACGCAATGCTAAATAAAGAAAAATGAAGCTATTATAAGACTCAGGTCCTATCACACAATGCAACGCAAGCCGGGGGATAGTATTTTCCTTATAATAGCCAAACATGCTTAGTACGTTTAAAACAAATCATTTGATACTATTATAAGTGCATAGTGTATAAAACAACTTCAAATCATAAATATCAATCATAGGCTGTATGGGTACCATATATCATGTCGCCATACTAGGCTCTACAATTAAAACCCCAAAGTCACGTATTTGGAAATTGGATTTCCATCTTTGAACCGAGGCAAAAGATAGTCCTCATCGACTCGAGACTGTCTAGCCCGAGCCTCAGGACCCAGACTCAGATGGGCCCTTGGAGCGACATGGCCGGTCCACCGATGTGGATTAAAATGCCTGAACACTGCGTTTCCCCGCCCTTTGGGGCGTAAATGAGCCAACGAATGGCTCCACCGGACCCGGATCGTCCAATCTAACCGAGGCGCCTCGCAACAGCAACAACCACATAAGTCAAACTCATCAGGGCGTGTAAAGCCACTGACGCCACTTCTAACCAGAAAGAAATGCATGTCCTCCCTGAGGTCCCCTCCCGTTTGTGGTTCACCACCGGGGTGTGAGGCTCGCGAATCAACGTTACACAAAGCTACGCCACACAGGCCGTGCTTTGATCATCAACCATAAGACTTTTCTTTTCAACAGAAGCCTTGATCCATTGCCACTTAGGCATGCCACAGAGGCAATTCACTCCATGCGAGGGATATCCATCAATATATAACCCCAGAGCTCGTACGTCTCAGAGAAGGGCGTTAAGCAAGAGAATAAATTCTCCGCCACCAAACAGATATATATTTAATAGAAATCAATCACACAGACTGAAATCCAATGTCAGACACACAGTCCATTTACAAGTTCGTTCTGGGTCTAAACGAAACCGGAGGCACCTAGTACCCCGCATATCCATCGATCTCCAAGTACGTCTGGACGATCACCAACTGTTTCCCTCCTCTTGGGTGTACAGCCCAATCAAGATCATCAGTAATTATCCAAACGACGTGAAGACCTCTGGTCTTCAACCACCATCTTCACCTTCGACTTATCGTCGTATCAGTAATTCAGAATGGATAAACCCGGTCTTTCCGAATAACTCGCGTATATAATAAACAAGTGTTACACAAACACAACATACGCCTCATTCCAATTCATCAGTCACTAACCGTATATTAACAAGAGAATAATTTCCCAAATATTAACCCCGAAGGCCGAAACCAACATCAGATCAATATCCAGAAAACCATTCTGCTTAGCTAACCGACAGTTAGTTTCTAAATTTCACATTCTTAGGGAAAGTTTCCCATTAATTTTATCAAAGATAAATCCTTTAAATTTATTCTTTAATCTACCATTGAATATCAATTCAAACTAGTCGGGATTAACGAACCTTACAGAAGTAATCATCTGTTTTAATTTCCCAATCCCAAGCTATTCATCCCATGAAGTAAAACTGGTCATACTTCATATCTAACACCACGGTGTTATCGGTAAATTCAATTACCATTTCACGTTCAAATCTAATTAAAGATTTAACTACTGTCTGGTGTAAAACTGGGGATACTCCATTCTCGATCCTTTCAATCTAATTAAAGATTCATCAAAACTCCACTTAGTTTTAATCTTTAACTGGGTTAAAGAATCAGTGTCCTTTAAAACACGGTTCACGATAAACCCCAAAATCATATTTCAATCAGTCCCTAACCGTAAAATAGCAAGTGAGCAATTCCCTAAGTATTAACCCCGAAGGCCGAAACCAACATCAGATCAATACCTCTGAAACCATTCAACTTAACTAATCTCCAGTTAGTTTCTGATTTTCTTAACTCCTTTAGGTCTAAGAACAGTATTATTAAAGATACTGTTCACGATAACCCAAAATCACGTTCCATTAATTATCGGGTTAAAGAACAAGTGTTATTTAAAACACTGTTCAAGATAAACCCAAAAATCAATACCAATTCAATTCCAATTAAATATTATTTAATTGGTACACTTCATTAAATCTAAATAAAAAAAATTAATCTTTTCTCAACTGGGTTCAAGAACAGTGTTAATAAAGACACCATTCACGACAAACCCAAATCACATTTGATTTTAAATACAAGGCTCTGAATAGAAATTATACCGGCTTATATTCAATATCAAATTCAATGACCAACAAATATCGTATTGGAAATAACGATATATATATATATATATATCTTTCAAATTCCCATAACAATATCTGTATCATCACGAAATCCAACATCGAAATATTCCGAAGACAATTTCGATTCAAATCCATTCCAATATAATTATTGGAAATTCTGGTTATTTTCAAAACCATTTCAAATCCAATTTATTTATTTTAAAAATAAATAAATTATTATTCTAGTTCATTTCGATAAAAAACTATTTTTATCTTTTCAAATATGGAGTTTTTCATCCCAATTCTTCCCAAATCATTTCTTATGATTTTACACAAATTATTACTATTTTTAATAATTTTATCAAGGCCCGTACAGTCGATTTCCATCAACGGCCATCGAACTGCACTTACAGCGACCTTTTCCAGATTTGATTTGGACATATTTCCAAATCCAACCATTAGATTTCTAATTTCTAATATCCGTTAGAAAGCTCTTTTCGATACGAACCCAACGGTTCCGGTTTTAGGAGAATCCGACGGTCGGATCTCCCGCAATATCCATTCGAAGTCAATGGTCGAATTTCACGAACTACCGCAGCGCGGCGCGTTCTATTCAGGCCGTTATATTATATATATAATATATATACTTCGTCGATTTCCTTTTAAAACGTATTTAATAAATCTTTTAAATTCGTTTTCAAAACGATTTCAACTTCATTTCTAATTCTAATCAAAACTGAATTTTTTCTTATAAATTCGATTTAAATTCATTTCAAATTGATTTCAATTCAAATCAATTTTTAATTCAATTTCATTTCGTTTTCAATTCAATTCAATTTCAATTAGAATTCATTTCTATTCAATTTCAATTCGAATTCATTTCTATTCAGTTTAATTTGAATTTCAATTCTTTTCAAAATATCAGATTTTGAAATAACTTTCGATATTCATTATAAAATGAATAAAATCGATATAAATATCGTTCACGTCAAAATGGTGTAGTAACCCGAAAATCCGGGGGAATTTGAGCTGAACAAAAACACAAGTCCAACCCCAAATTACACTGGAAATTCAAGAAAACTAATAGAAAAAAGGCAGAGGGTGAGGATAGATAAGATAGAAACTTAGAATAGAAGAAGAAGAAGAACATACAACATCATCAGAGTAACACGAATCTCACAGCGGAACGAATAAAATATAACATAACTTTTGAAATACAAAGTTATAACTGTATATACATACCATTTCAGAGTACAACACATAACATCACAGCGGAATAAATAATAGCTATCGACTGCTGAAGCCTCCTGCTCCAAGCTCTTCAAGTATACTTGTAAATCCTGACTACTTGACTGCCCGTACAAATTTAGGCACCCAAGAGTTTAGGGAAAACAAAATAAACTCCAGGTCAGTAATGTGACTGGTGTGAATAAACTCAAATCATTTAAAATAGGTGTATGATATCTCATAAGACCACGCCGTGAATACAGAACGGGTTTTTCCCTTATGAGAATCCAAATAACTTTGCAAAGCAATATCATTCTGATATTATAATAATGTCTAAATACAAATAAATATCAGTCTAGCAGAAACGCTTGCATCTCACGTTACTACATATATAGTATATAATCAAAACCGCAAGCACGTATTGGGTAATGGATTTCCAACTATGACAAGGTATGGAACCACCTTCCGATCAGTGTACTCTAGGAACGATACACTGGAGTTCAACAAGAACATCTTGCAACTCAACCACACATGACCGACCACACATTTCGCTTGAGTGCATCGAATGTACATCACCAACGGTTGGGATCAGCAACCGTTCATGTATATATATATGGGACAACATTGATAGATTAAAGAAGCAAATGAATATTCTCTAGATAGGTGATTATACACCCTACTTCGGTGCGACCGACTTAGCCATGCTGCCTGCCCGATTTCTGTCATTTACCGGATGTGAGGCTAGAAGCTACGCATATCTTTTTCATATCATATCTTCATTTACTTGGAATACCACATCGTCATACCCGCCAAATCATTATCGATTTCCCTAACGGTATCACGGGTATGAAGCTAAGAGAAACGAATTCCTCCGCCACCAAACGTAATACGTTGAAGAGATCAACATATATGATTCGTTAGGAATACTCTGTCAGACATTCGTCCATACAAGTTGTCCTGGGACTGGACAAACCGAAGACACTATTCAGTACATCCATCTTAGGCACTGTTATCTAAGACTTATACAATAGCCCTTGTACTTTTACTCCATCTTCAATTTTCTTTGGCATATATGATTCGCACGCTTATGCCAATACAGAGTGGTTCTTCGGATAATAATCCAACCGGTCTCTCCATATTAACAACGTTAAAATGGTCAAAACATTGATAGTCTGTGATTTAACTATCAAAGAAAAACTCGTGTGCAAACAACGATATTATTTCCAGATGGAAATTATATCAATCAATCATCATTCAACATTTATCTCTTTAGTTCATTACTTTACTTATCTCCTATTTCCCTATATTCAACGTTTCTTATTTTCTAATTTTAGAAAATATACTTTATTAACAATGGAAAACATTTCCATTTCCTGTTTCCTATATTAGAAAACATTTCTGATTTCTTATTTGGAAAAACATTTCCAAAGTTCCTTTATTGTATTTAAACTGATGTTTAAATAAAATATCGCTATGCCAACTCAAACAATTTACTGAATTCACTTAACCATCAATCACTATCAAACCTTACCATTCCTTAGTTAAGAAGGAAGTCAATCAAGTTGGGGTATAATTAGCTCTCAGACCTTAACTGAACAACGTTATAACTTCAAAATAGTAACAGTTTATCTTTTAAACTTTTAACAACTTCTTTACGTAACTCTCGGATTCAATTTTACGAATCCACTTCTTTATTGAAAACATTTATTATAACGATAACGTTATAATCCCTACTTTCGCAATATCTAACTTCAATTATTACTTTTATTCTTTAATTCGAATAATTAAACCTACTCTAGCTTATTAGTGTAAACTCTTGATTTAAAAACCGGAAAGTAAATATTACTTTCCCGAATTCAATATAATTGAATTCGACGTATAATTCCCTTTCGAGTAATCTCTTATTTGATTAACTCTTCTTTGAATAACCTATATTCGATTATCTCTCTTCGAATAACTTATATTCGAAATCTCTCTCTTTCGAATAAACTATATTCGATCTCTTTCTTTCGAATATGCCATATTCGAAAATCTCCTTTCGATTTACTAATCGATAACTCCTTTCGATCAAACTAAAATCGATAACTCCTTTAACTCTATTCGAATAACTAATATTCGACTAACTCCTTTGGATCAACTCATTGGATTAACTCAGTTTGATTAACTCCTTTTGACTAACTTAACTTAATTAACTCGACTTGATTAACTCCTATCAAATAACATATTCGATTTAACTCCATTCGCTTGACTCTAGATCGCAGCGATCACAATGGTTACGCCTGATTCCCTCAGGAAACATCCGACCGCCGTAGGCTATTTACAGCCCTGCGAATTTCGCTAGCAGTCGTGCTAAATGACAACCTATTTATTTTAACTCCGACTTATTAACCCTATTTCAATTTGACTTTATTTTCGAATAAACTAGATTTGATAACTTCTTGATTAACTCAAACTGATTAACTCTAACTGGTTAACTCGACTTACTTAACCCAACTGGTTAACCCTAACTGTTTAACTCTAACGGGTTAGCTCTAAATGTTTAACTCTAACTGGTTAACTCTAAATGGTTAACTCTAACTGTTTAACTCTAATTCATTTACTCTATTTGATTAACTCTAACCGAATAACTAATATTCGATTAACTCATTTCGATTAACTCTGCTGAATTAACTCTTTTGATTTATTCCTTTGAATTATCTCCTTTGATTAATTCCTTTTCTATTTGATTTCTTAACAAATAAGTATTCCCTTTCCAATTCTATTTATTTAACAAATAAATATTTCTTTTATCTTTTCTATTTGATTTCACACATATTCTCCTTTATATTTGATTTCACAAATATTTTCCTTTATATTATGTTTATTCATTTTAGAAAGATTTGCTTTTAACAATGTTTATACATTTATAAAGATTTACTTCTAGTAACAGTTCTTCACTTCTTAAATGATTTCCTTTATCTTTCTATGTATAAGTGCTTTACAAATATCTCCTATTTGATTTCATTTGTAAAGGCTTTACAAGTATTTCTCTTTTGATTTCATTTGCAAATGTTTTACAAATATTTCTCTTTTGCTTTCATTCTTAAAAATATTCTAACTCCTTAAATTCCCGGAAAAATTCGCCATAACCTCCTTTGTAACGGGAGCATCGGGAAAATCCCCAAACCGCTACACAAGCCTTTCCATTCAAAAAGAAAATGATTTGCCGTTATTTCCTTTTTAAATATCTCCTATTTATTTAATCAAATAAATATCTTATTTAATATCCCTTATTTATTTAACAAATAAATAATCCATTATCTTATCTTATTTATTTAACAAATACATAATTCACTTCTAATCTTATTTATTTAACAAATAAATAATTCACTTTATAAATATTCCATTTATAAAGATTTCCCTTTCATTTATAATTCCACTTAAACGTATTTTCTATTTATAATTATTCCATTTATAAATATTTCTATTTATAAATATTCTATTTATAAATATTCTCTTTTCAATATTCTGGTATGTCATGTTGTTTAACTTACAGTGTCCAACATCGTCCATACACATATAATCAACAACAGATTATAAATCATGTCATATATCACAATATATGAAAATAATAAAATAACTGTTGAGGAATCCAGTCGGATTCCTTCAACCTGTTTCCCTGCATCCACAGATGTTACACAATAAAATCAATCATCACTTTCAATTTCATTTGATATATTCTGATAAACAGAATCAATACGGAAATTTAACTAACTGACTAGCAGTTCAATCAAACAATCAACACACAATCAAACCGACAATACTTAACAGTTCTAAGAATACAACATGAAAATATAAACTGTTCAGAGTTAGTGAGATTTACTCACAGTTGCGCGTTAGCCGTTAAATAACAGTTTGCGTTATTCGATTAAGTCGGACAATTTATTTCGCCATAAATTGTAACTGTCTCCGATCCACTCCCGGTCAGTCTCATTATGGAGTGTACGTCCATACGATCCTGACGGATCCTGTTTTGTTCGATTTCGTTTAAGTACGAATTAGATACATATTTTTCAAGTTATACAGTTAATTAAAAACAAATTAAACACAACTCTAAATGAATTGGGCTTTACCAAAGTATCGGCCCACTTGACTTTAACCGCACCAATACCACCGTTCAATGCCAGGCCGTAACCATTTGTTTCTCCCCCAAATCAAACTACAGAAAACCGTTCCTCCCAATTCCCCTTTGACCCGACGTTTGACCACCCTCCGCCTTCACCTCGGCTATACGTTGGCGACGTCATCACCACCACTACGCTCCTCATCTCCTACCGCACCTGCTCGACCCCTCAGACCCCCACTCGAACACACCCTCCGATTTTCGATCTGCTGCTTTCAACCCAATCGCCCTCGTCGCTCTTCACTGGTGAGTGCCGGAGCACCACCAATACACCTCAATCCCTGCGCCTCGACCTCTTGATCATCACGTCGTATTCCACTTGCTCCAATCCTCTCAGGATGCTCAGGAACTCAAGCCCTAGCTTTACTGTTCGAAAATGACCATCCCAAAGACTCGATCGCACCAAGAAGGACCGGCATAGAAATGAAGCTGATCACCTAGCGGATCCGAAAATACATAGTTTGTATTTTATAGAAATTTATAGGAATTGTTTTTTTCCATTTTTCTTTCTCTGGATTTTGTCTGTGTTTAGAAAATATTGTGGCGGCTCCTTTAATTTTAGAGATGAACGAGAGCTTTTAGGTCTTAAGGAGGTTAGGTGTGGTATTTATAGAGGAGCTAGATATTTTAGATATTTTGAAAAATGGTATATTCCCGGTATATTCTCATTTCTGTATTCATTTTGCTTTCTAAAAATTCTCTTGATTACATACGATACCCAAAAATCACGAAACTGAACATGTAGCTAGAGTTCGTCATTACGGTCCCAACGAAACTGGTTTCGTCGAATTCCGACTCCGTTTGCTCACACAGCGTATTTTTAACTGTCAAAATACTGACTGTTTCTCACTCTAAAAATCCGTACGGCCACATACTAACTCTAAAAATCACGAAACTGGAAATCTAACAACTATTTGACATTGCAGATCCAACAAAATTGGTTTCGTCGAAAACGAAGGTCGTATGCAAAACTGGCTATTTTTCAAGCGCTGAACAGACCATTTAAATATATAAATATATTTAAATTAAATTAAATGAAATATAAATAAATTGATATTGTCGTATATAATTACCGAGGAATATCATACAGCTCCAGGAAAATTATATATTTACTATTCCGAGTCCAGATTGAATCGATATTCAATTTACATTGAAAAATCCTTTTATAACGTATATAAAGCATTACAAATTATAAAGGAATTTTACAGCGACTTTTCTGAAATTTGGTTTGGACGTAAATCAAAATCTACATAACGAAATCCAGATTTTTCTCTTCCATTAGAAAAATATACTCCACCAGCTCCACACGTTTCTTGTTTCATAGAAATCCGACTTAAAACGAATCATGTACATTCAGTTGAAGTTCGAATCGCCAATTTACGAACTGCAGCACCATTTCAAGCTCGATTTTAATTATAATAAAATTATACGTTCAAACTATCGTCGATTGAATATATTCGTCAATATAATTCAACTCTAAGCAGAATTACATCTTAGGGATGACCCCGTTCACAGAATATTGTGATGTCCAATATTTTTGATTATTTCTGGATTGAATATATTATTTAATTTATTATTTTAATTAAATATTCACTATTATTTAATTAACGGCCATTTACTTCTCTAAATCACTATTTATATAATTAAATTAATAAATTATTATCTTGCTAAAATACGGGTCACTACAAATGGCGTCAATCTAATCAACATGGCTTCATATACTTCTATTTTCAAATATTCTATTTCAAATATTTCTATTCAAAATATTTCATTTCAAATATTTCTGTTTCAAAACTGGAATGAGTCACAATCAATTACCATATAATGTTAATTATATGGATTTTCTACCACACGTATATAACAGCAACGATAAATCATCAACCATCATCCAAAGTGCGTTCTACACTGTATAAGCATCAAATATAAATATTTAACGCTTATAACAGTTTGTCAATCAATCGATCGACATACAACTAAACAATCGGGATTAGTGTACGTCAAATATCATCCCAATACCCGTGTGGGGTTTCAAACAATCAAACACATATTTTATTTGTGCATTTGGACGATGTGTTAAATTTATCGTCCCAATCAATATCAGTCAAATGTGTGTATATAAACAAATCGTCCGATTTGTTTATTTTTATTTCCTTTCATATACACGTTAAAATTTCTATTTTTAACTATAAAATATTTTTAAATATATAAATATTTTATTTCATTTCACATCACGTCACACAATCAACTACACATCAAAATCAAACAAACAAGCATACAAGCCGTCCATGGTCTGTGGACGATGGGTGTCAGGTGCTACTAAACACTGTCTGCATCCTAGTATATATTTTAACAAGAAAATTAAATTTAAAGGTGAGAAGTTCTCACCGAAAATCTAAACTAACGCCACGACTCTTCTTATGTAGAAATTCTTCATCGTCTCTCCAACGAGATCTGTTTCAATACATTAAAATTCTTGTTTTTAACATCGCTACTTTACATAGATAAAAATTATATTTTTATTGCTTTACCTAAAATAAAAATCACATTTTTATTTTCATACCATTCGTATAAAATCATATTTTTATAATGGCACTTCATATAGGAAAATCATATATTTTTACTCGCTTTCATGTTAGTAAAAAATCATATTTTTATCTTGACGTTTAAACTATAAAAATCCTTTCTTTCTATTTGTAAAAATCATACTTTTCCTACATAAAGATTCGACCTTTTCTACAATAAAGATCCGACCTTTCTATTATTAAAAATCTGACCTTTTCTATTATAAAACTCATATTTTTAAACTAAAAATCATATTTTTAATTCTATCATATTATATATATGTAATAGCTGAATTTGTAAATGCTATTACATAAAAAAAATTGATTTTTTTTCCATTATTTAAAACCTATTTACAGTAAATGAATAAAGAAAATTAATAAATAAAATAATAGAAAACTTACGGTGGAGGTGAGGGGGTGGAGGATCGTCGGAGGAGCGTTGGGTGGCCGGAGCAGGCGAAGGGGGTCCTCAGGTGGGTGGCGCGGTAGGTTTCGGGTTGAAGGGGGGTGCGGTTCTGGGTCTTCATGAATGGAGGAAGCGGGTCTCGCGCTGGAGAAGGGGGGAGAGGAGGAGGGCGGGCGTGTCGATCGATGGTGGCTCGAGGCCTGGGGCGCGTTGGGAGGAAGTGGCGGCGGGGTTTTCGATTTTCCCTCTTTTTCTCTTTTTGTTTATTTTCTTCTGAGCGTGTTGACTATGAAGTGAGGGAGGAGAGAGATTTAATGGATTATGTAATATAATATATATATTTAATTATTTTTAAATTCAAAAATCAACTTTTTATTTCAAACTCGAAATCAAGCCCAATGACTGTCGTCCCTAGCTAATTACCCCCATTCCAAACACAATGGGATATGTATCGTAAGCTGATTCGATCGTTTCAATCAGTTTTCATCAAAATCAAAATATAACTCTATATATTGAATTTGAACGCGCATTTCAATTTACTGGGGTCACATACTAACTCGAAAAATTCCAGAAAAATATTTTCTAGCTTCGTATTGACGATACGGACCTAACAAAACTAATTTCGTCAAATTCTGAGACCGTTTGAAAAATGGCCATTTTCTAGTCGATTAAAATCAACTGATACTGGTCAAACGCGTTTTCCTTTGCCATGCTCACATATTGATTCGAAAAATTATGAAATTTGAAACCTAGCAATAATTTCACATCCCGAATCCAACAAAAGTGGTTTCGTTGAAATCCGAGGTCGTTTGCAAAATTCTAAATTTTCAACTGGACATATCTTTTTACCCCCGCCATGAAATTTTGATTTTTCGGATTCGTTGGAAAGATATTCACAATTAGATTCTAATATTTTTGGTTTCTATAAATCCGGTTTATATTGCACCCGGTACATTCATTTGAAGTTTGAAATCGAATTATCGAACTACCACGCCATTTTCAATTCCTTTTATAATTTAAAATAAATTTTTATATTCTAACGACGATTCGTATAAATATATACGTTCGAATTCTATTCAAAATAAATTTCTCGTCGATATTATTTAAAATAATTCATTTTAAATAATCAAAAATTGCTAAATTCGCCAAAATAAAATTTTTAAATTGGCTCGCATTTTTCGAGTTGTTACATCGACCCACAAGACATTGGGTCGATTCCTGGGTCAACCCATAAGAGGAATTCGATACAGGGAGAAATCCCTACTTCATCTTCAACTTCGAACAAATTTTGAAGCAATAGGCAACGAATTGATGGAAAATAATGGTGCTAACAACAAGTACATAATGATGGCAATAAACAAAAGCAATGATTGAACAAAACCATCTGAAATTAAAGGAGATATGAGCCTCAACAGTTGCATCAATCAATGATTTTGATTCTAGGAATTTTACTGTTACAACACAATTTACAGTGAACGATTTCTACTAGTAAAAGGGAATGAAAACCAATGATAAAACCCCAAATTACTTGTAAATTAGAAAGTTATGAGTGCGCACACACACCTGAGGCTGGTTTTAAAAGAATCATCAAGGCAAGTTTGCAAGGAATAACCCTAAAACAGCTGAGGATAAAGATAACGTAACATGTAATTCCCCTGGGAACTTTTACTGTATTTTCTCAATTCCCTGAAGAAGAAAAATCTGATGAGGGATCTACTGATTTGGCATTGGATCAATATAAGATTGAGAGGATTAAAACTTTCTTCTTCCTTCAATTAAAATGCGAAATTTAACTTATGGATTCAAAGGGAGGAATAGCTACGGTTTCTTACTGTATTTTCTCGGTAAATAGAAAACGAACCATGGGAAGAAGGGATCGCCATAAAAGAACGTACTATAAAAATCCTTCTGCATTTTTCCTCTAGTAATTGCTAATTAGGACCTAAAACGAGTTAATTATGCCCAAAGTAATATAATTAAGTTAGTTAACATAGGTTTAGGCCATTTTACACAAAATTAAATCCATTTTTACATAGTTAAGCCATGTTTACCTATTTTTACACCTAATTAACATGCCTTAACAATAAGCAACATACTTAAATTGATAATCATCTTTTATAGAATATTATAAATGCTTTAAACATTAATATTTACCTTTTCAACAAATTCTATGTTTAACACAAAACAAGAACATTTTATTCAAACTTATGAATTAATAATCTCAAATACTCTATTTTATGAACAAATCACTCTAAAACACACAAAATTCTTATTTTCTGTATTTAATAACATTTGGAAACCAAATTTACATTTTATCTTTTCTTCTCATATAAATTTATCAAATTCGTTCTCATACTCAACAACACACAAAAATCCATTTACAACCATTGTTTTGGACCTAAAATTTCTATTTTGACAAGAAATACAATTAGCAAATAAAACTACAATACATGATTAATTATATTTTTAAAAGTGACTTAACACATATATTGAAAAAAAACTCTTGATCTAATTAAGTGCTATTAAAAATTGTAAATTTTTTATATTTTCTACCATCATCAAGTTACAAATTTTCCAGACACACATTGGAATTAAATAGAGAGATTTAATTCATTTCAAAACATATATATATATATTCCAAAACCACAAATTCATCGTTTTCATATTTTAAAGTATTGTATGAGTTGGGCTCCTAACTCGTATTTTATTCTTCTTTATATTTAAATTAAACAACACATATCGCAATTTGTTTAGCCCGGGTACCCAAAACTTGGGTTGTTACAGTAAATGTGTATGAAAATGTTAATTGTGTTTTTTAAGGTTACACTCTTTGAACTTTTCATTTAAATATTGTAACATCCCTGAAACAATTTTGATAATTCATGGGAGATAAATCTTTTCAATTCAAGAAATTTAAGTACATATAGTGACTTATCTTCCTAATTTATGCAGTATGCTTTCATTAAATTCCGTTGTTTCATTTTTGTAGATTTTTCCAGTTATATTGATTGAATCAAAACTATTTTGGAATAAAAGTCATGTTTAATTGAAAAAAATTTGTGATTCAAATTAACCCTTGTAACGATCCAGATTTTTCGAATAGTTTATTTTAAATATTTAATATGGTTTTAAAATATTGAATTGATAATATAAATAAATTTTTGTATTGAGTTTTCGATTTAATAATCGATTTGAATTTTAATATCGAATATATTTAAATATAAAATATGATATATATATAATTAATTTCGAAGTAAAAACTGAGTCAAAACAATCCAGATGACCGGTATAAATTCTATTTGAATAGAATCGATACTAATAATAATAATTTTACTGAGGGATTAATTATCTCCAAGTTTAAATTTATTTTATATCAATTTATATAGTTATTTGATATATATGTTCAAATTAAATTTCAGAATATATTTTGTTGAGCTCAGTACCACGCTGTAATATTGAAACGTCAGTCGGCGCGTTGAAATAGCGGTTCACGTTCTCAAATTGCGAACCCTGAAATATTGAATTATGGATAAGATCAAAATCGAATTAAAAATCAAATCAGTATCTATTTAAAAAGAATAATATCCCTTTAAATCAAATCGTATTAATTAGAAATCAAATCGAGATCAAATCACATTAAAAATGTATGTACCATAACCGACACACATTTAAAACTTGCGTACCCTTGTTCCCTCTTCCCTGTTAAACAACGCAACCCCTCTTCTCCTATTTCTTTGATTCCTTTCCAGAAAGTTTAAATCAAAATCAAAGCTTCGAAAGGGGAGAAAAATAATCGATCGCTCCCTCTTTTCTCATTCCCTTTAAAGTCGTTTACTCCTTCCTTTAATTTCTCACTCCAAAGCAAATCGACTTCCTCCCTCTTTGTTTCCAGAAACAAATCGAATTAATTTATATAAAAAAAAGATGAGGGAAAACAGATTGCGACTCAGGCAAAGGGCCAATAAAGTTTTGATCATCAATGACGAGTGCGATTAAATTAATCTGGAACTTGGTTTGGGGGACTGCAGTTAGGGTCCGGTGGAGTTGGTGATGTTTATGTGGATGGAGAGGGTCAGTAGGAGGGTGCGAAGGGGGGATAGTTGGCAAAATCTAGAGAAAAAAAATTTATCGCAAGTAATTTTGGGGTTGCGGGTTTATCTTGAGTTCATGAGGAAGATGTAGAGGATGGGAGACAATTGAATGAAATCGAAAGAAGGAGACAGTCGAGGGCAGTGTTACTGTGTGGTCGGAATTTGACAGTTGTGCATGGTGTTTGTATTGTTGGTATGGGAAGTAGGATGTTGTTTGGCCAAGGGTTTGGATAGTGTGGTTTCTGTTTTTATGGGTGAACGACATTTGATAGTTGTTATTGAGAAGATTGATGTACTGAGTTTGAAAGGAGAGTACGCTTAGCCATGGGTTATTAAGCTTAAGCAAGGTAATTTAAATTTAAATTACTGAAGTTGTTATTATTATTATTTTTGTTTTTTTAAAAGAAAAAGAAGAAAAAAATACTAGTATATTAATTAAAACTAAATTAGTATGTTGTTTGTAACATCCCGGTTTTTCGTCCATTTAAATATTTTAATCTGTTTTATTGGAAACTTTAAATGATATTTAATCAAATTTGTTTAAGATAAAGTTAGAATATATATATATTATTTAAACCAGGAATTTTAATGTAGAGTTTGAATTCTATACTATTGATGTTAAAAATGTTATTTAATAAATACAATGATATTATTTCTAGTAATTGAATTTGATTTATATTGATTCTAACAACTGTTTACAATTAAAAACCATCAATTAAAAGTAAACAAAGATGAGGTTGATATCAAGTATTCCTTTACTAATAAAGTAGTCCATATGAAGGCGAATTTATTTCTTGAAAATATATTGACTGTAAAATGGTCATATGGTACTTGCATTTGATTCAACAATGTATAAATACACAGATGTGCAAGAAGAAGTAAAAGAATCCATTCATAGATTATTAGTGTACAATACATGTTAAATTTCTGCATTTGCAATATAAAACGGTACATGAAGAGTTTCGATGCAATACAAGTTCAAATTTATCTTATACATTACAAAGTCTCGAATACAATACAGAAAGAAATCAACATTTGGAATCAACTTCTCTATGTTTTCCAACCCAGCGGATCCGAGTCGTTCCCGTCAGTTTTGACCTGCGAAGAAGGAGAAGAGAAAACCCATTAAAAGGGTAATTTCATGATAAATAATAAACTGCAAAAAAAAAAAAAAAAAAAAAAAATAAAGGAAAGAGAGAAAAAGAAAGAAAAAACAGTGAAAGACACTCTTATAGGCACAGCTAAAAGGATTAGAAATGCATAGCCTTATAGATAAAGAAACAGCTAAAGCACATGTCATGAGCAGCTAAGGAAGTAGTACAATGTGTAGCTGATAAGAACAGGTATGTATACATCAAATTTTAGCAGTACAATGCACATGCTAGAGAGGCAAATCTATACTTGTACAATGCAAAACAGACAAGACAATACATAGCAGTATTGGAAAAGAAAAGAAAGAAGAAAAATCTTCATGAAACAATAAAATCAAAACAGCAATTTAAGATATGTGTGTGAATATATATATTTTTCATCAAGTTCAATGTAGAACCGTATATATTCATACATCAGATCGAATACATATGAACAGGTAAAGGAAATAAATCAAATGAACAGAAAAGATAAGATTAAAAAAAAAAAAAAAAAGGGAGGAAGAGAAAAAAAATATACCACATAGAAACAGTGGAGAGGGGAAAAAACAGTACAGACACTTTAAACTAAATCTTGAATATATTCTGCAATGTCGAGCAGCCTATACAGGTGCATTATCAATTCACAAGTAAGAGAAACAGGAAACAGTATACCATCCAATCTTTTGAATCAAAAAGAAAATTTGCAAAATATTTAGTTGGGATTACCAAAGCTGTACAAACAAATCTGTCATATAAAATCTATTAAAATTCTTTTTATTTAAAGTACAGAAGGCCATGTTCTTGCCTGAAATCTAACAGTAGAAAACCCCAATTTCTTAGACAATGTACAAATCTTACATCATCAAAAATCAAAATAGCTAATCTACAGCTGAAATAAGAAGATACTATGTACCAAATCCTGACTAATGTACGTATATATACATCAATTCAAATCCAGACATGAAATAAACAAGTCAATAACCAAGTGACAGTACCAAAAATACCATTAAATGGTTACACAGACTATATCAATGCAAATCTATCATAAACAAGACCTCACAAAATTGACAATACACATAGCCGTACCAAATCCATATAACTGAACCAAGGAAAGGGATCTGAATTTTCAAAAAGAATTGACAATACGAATGAAGCTTATACAGTTCACAAAATCTACATAGGATAGTTCGATTCTGACCAAGACAACACATAAAACCCATCACAAATCTATCGTCCTCACAGTTGAACATCACACCAACCAAGTAAATCACAAAAACAGTTCGGCCACATGACTGAAATCTCCTAGAACCTAAGCACTGTAAAGCCTATACTAGGATATAACCATTCGAAAGTCACAGTACCCTTTTCTAGTATAAATAGACGGTGAACCCTAAACGAAATCAAAGCAGTTTCAATTCGAAAACCACCAGAACATCAAAACAAAATACTGTGATTTAAAATAAAATACTTAGCTTAGATGGATGGAGGCCGCTTGATGGCTTAGGGCTCGGTCCGGCGAAACAAAGGGTTTCGGGTTAGCTTGCAGTTCGATCCATGGAGCACTGAGGGGTTGCTGTAGGTGCTGGCCGATCGTTGGAAGAGGGTTGAAGGCGGATCATTGGAGGAGCTCGAAGGAGGGCGACGCCGTCCAGCTCGAGGTGGCATAAAGGGGGAATTAGGGATTTTAATTTAGGTTTTGGGGATGAAAATTTGTGGCGGCCGTATGAATGAGGTAAAGGATCGGTGAAGGGTTTTTAATGAGGCGGGTTGGGTTTGTTTAGTTGGGCCTAAGGTTAAAAGGTAAAGCCCAATCTTTAATTAAAAAGAAAATCCAAAGTTTAAATTTAAATTTCTTTTATAAACTTGTTTTGATGATTTCTCTCTCGTACGTTGTCGGATTTACAGACGGTCAGATGCGCTGGGACCGTGGAGACGAATACTTCGAGATGGAGCAGGCCTGGTCCAGATCTGAAGTGACGGGAATTTTATTCAAATTAAAACGTCAGTTTAATTTGATAAAATTAGACTGTTCATCGACAAATCAAAACCCAGGTGAGTTAAACTCACTCAGCTCTTCCCATTTATATTTTATATAAATTGGGTTTTTATTTTGCGTGTTCTGATTGCTAGTGATTGATTGCTTGCTAGTTAGATATTTATTGTTGATTCAATAAATGAAATTAAACGGTCGTTTAATTTCAGTAGAACACCAATCGTTATGAATTGACCCAAATAAAGAAACTTCCCTTGATTGGTCACGTTTATAAATGTGTTTGAAATTGTTTGAATGGTTGGAGTTGGTTGTTAATCGATTGATGATCGTTATAGAAATTATCAGTCGAATAAAAAGAAATGGTTGATTATTATTGATGGTTGAACCTTATTTCAACATTTGTTATGATGATAACCAATGGGTAGTGTGGTTGGGTAATTGGCATCACTGGGCTTATAAATCAATCGATTTATAAAGTATGGTTTTATCGGCAGTGGATCGATGATATTTGAGTTATAAATATATTTTATAATGAAAATAGATTTTTGAAAGTTATTGCCTTGAAAGGGTATTTTAAAAGGGGAAATAAATATTTAATTATTTATTTATTTAAAGTTATATAGAAATTATGAAATGGTTTTATAAAACAAATTTCTTGCGTTAAAACAAATGAGCAGAAGATACCTAGCGGTTAAGTGTTTGATTAATCGTGAGCGATTAAATAAATTTATTTAAATTAATTATCTTTTAATTAATTTAAAGAAAAGGGTCAAATAGAATTGGTTAGAAGAATAACCATGTTTTGTGTCGACCATTTAAACTTGATTAGACCTTAAATTAGTGAAATGATTTAATAAATGGTTGGGAATTTATTATTCCTTCTAGTAAATAAAGGAGTTAATCGATTTGAATGATAAATGTTAAATGAGTTGATATGGTGAGGAAATACCTTTAAGTGATCAAGCTTGAAATGAAGTGTTCGAGTGAATGGGAAGAGGCTAGGATTAGTTTTATTATTGAACTCATGTTTATAATGAAGCAAATAAGAGGTTTAAACGAATTTATAACTTAAGTGAAGAGTTTTACTTAACGTTGAGTTAGGGGAGGTGAAATAGGGTTTATATTAAATTTGTAAACAATGTTTAGAAATAAATATGAGTTTAAACGTTGTTTTTAAATTGGAAACACTTAATAATGATATTAAGTTGAATCAATGGATTTAAAAAGGGGTTTTCCGAAAGAAAGGGAAATTGGTAAAAAGGAGTTTAAAGGTAAGTTTGGTAAGCGAGAATTGGAAATCGAAATTGAATATAAAAATGTCGATACTTAAATTACAACTCGTATTTACCTGAAGGTAAGAACGTTGTTGATCAAGGTCTGAGAGGTAATTAAAATACCCCAACTTGAACGACTACGGGATTACCCAAGGGTGGTTCGAGAATGGTTGATAAGATTTCAAAAGTAAAGGAAATCATATGAGATTATATTTTCCTAGTAACGGAGTTAAAAGAAGATTGTGTGATAATTTTTAAAAGCCAAGTGATGCTGAGTACCAGACTAGTGAATCTATTTTTGTGATTTTATGGATGTTTACTTGATAGTTAAATAACCGACTATCAAGTCTGACCCTTACGATTGTTGGTATGGAAAGACCGGGATCGAATGTATATTCGAAAACCATTCCAACCAACAGATACGAAAGTATAGAAGATGTCAAGCGACGATCGAGATGGAGCATGTGAAGACCATAGATTTTCATAAAGCGGAAGAACCACTTACAATCTCTGATTCGACCCGGAGATATACTGGGGTTCTGTCGTGGTTGAAACTGTGGATTGCAAGGGCGATCGCTACTGATCCATGGGGTGATTCCTATATGAGATACAGTAGGAGAGTACCTTCGGTTCATCCTGTTCCTGGGTGACTTGTATGGACGGATGTCTGACAGAGTATTTCCAAAAAGATTTACATGCGTTGATTTCTCCAAACGTACCATAGTTGATGGCGGAGAAATGGTTATTCTCTAGCCAGATAGCTAGAGTATGTTTGTGGACGTCAATCAAGTGTGATCTGGCGGATCTGACGATGTGGCATTCAAAGTGTATGATGACCAGATGTGTTCTGACCTCAAGCCTCATCAACCGGGAAATGACAAAAATCGGGCAGGCAGCATGGCTATGTGGGTCGCTCCCATTAGGATGTATAATCACCTATCTAGAGAAATTCCTTTTGTTTCTAAATCTATCGATTCTGCCCATTCGGGGACGGTGGTTTGAGTCCAACTGTCGGTGATATACATTCGATACACTCAAGCGAAATGAGTGGTCGGTCATGTGAGGGCCGGGTTGCAAGATGTTCTTGTTGAACCCTGTGTATTCGCCTCTAGAGATACACGTGCGGAAGGTGGTCCCATACCTTGTCAAGTTGGAAATCCAATATCCAATAAGCGCCCGGGGTTTTCAATTGTATACTATATACGGGGAGCGTGAGATGCAAGCGTTCCTCTAGATTTGTTAATTATTTGTATCTAGACATTATCATAATATCAGATCAAGATATTGATTTCGTAAACTGTTTTGGGTCATCGTAAGGTAAAAACCGTCCGTATTTATGTGTGGATCGGTCTTACGATTATCTTTTTCTTTCAAAAGGGATTTTAACTTTAAAATCAAGATGTGTGATACCTTAATGCTGTGCGAGTTTATCTCACTCTGGTCCACCAGACTGACCCGGTGTTTTGTAAATGCTCGGGTTAGACCAAGGTGTACAGGTTCAGGTTATCAGATACTGAGAAGTCCGGAGATGAGCTGAAGATGTTCAGATGAATGATATTCCGCTGTGTGATTATATATATGAGGACAGATTATCAAAACTGTCCAGATGTGTGTGTTGTACTCTGATATTGTAAGTATTTTCAAAAGCTCTCAATAAATGTTGTTTCTATATTATATTTTGTTCCGCTGCGATGTGAGACTCTGTGTTGTGGTGTTTTCTTCTTCTTCTATTCTAATATTTCTTTCTTTCTTATCTCACCCTCTAACTTCTTTCTAGACGCTCCAGTGTTTCGGTGTTTGGAGGATCGGTATAGAATACGGTAAAGGTATTTATATCGATTTTCGAGGCCGAAATCCGCTGGGTCGTTACAGTGGTATCAGAGCTATTGGTTGAGTAGAAACCTTGGCTCTGTGGCGTAACTCGATAGAGATGGGGTTTGTAACACCCTAGATTGAGTTTGAGTGTATATATATGAGAGCGTATTTGTAAAATTTTATTTACAAATGTTTTGTATCGTGTTATTTGACTGGTTCAAGTGTTGAGAAGCATTGAACTAGTGAATTGACACGATATTGTTTTATAAAGAGGGTAGATGAAATAATTTTACCCAAGATATATTTCTATACAGGTAAAAGAAATTATTTTCTATATTATAGTAATATGTTTGTTGTTTGTTCTGGTTGATTTGATTTGAAATCAAATTTGAATTATGAAATAAAGTTGAATTGATTAGAAAAATCAATTAGTCAATTGAAGCAAATATGAGAAATGAAACTGAACATGGTTAGGTAAAACCAATTCAAGAATGAATTCAGATTGAGTGAATGAATTGGGGTTTGAAAATTTATTGGATTAATAAATTGGGATTCAAATAAAGTGGATTGCCATTCGACTTTTGAATTTCCTTTTCGAAGAAGTTAAGGCTAGAGGGGCAGTTGTAGTCATACCGATCGAGCCATGCAGGAGATGCGTTAGCGGAAAGAAAAAAAAAGAAAAAATTTATTAGAGTTCAAATTTGCTTGAATTTAATTCAAATAGTAATATATTTTAAAATAATACGATTCGAAACATTCTTCTTACCTTACAATTTCGAGGACGAAATTATTTTAAGGGGGGAAGAATGTAACATCCCGGTTTTTCGTCCATTTAAATATTTTAATCTGTTTTATTGGAAACTTTAAATGATATTTAATCAAATTTGTTTAAGATAAAGTTAGAATATATATATATTATTTAAACCAGGAATTTTAATGTAGAGTTTGAATTCTATACTATTGATGTTAAAAATGTTATTTAATAAATACAATGATATTATTTCTAGTAATTGAATTTGATTTATATTGATTCTAACAACTGTTTACAATTAAAAACCATCAATTAAAAGTAAACAAAGATGAGGTTGATATCAAGTATTCCTTTACTAATAAAGTAGTCCATATGAAGGCGAATTTATTTCTTGAAAATATATTGACTGTAAAATGGTCATATGGTACTTGCATTTGATTCAACAATGTATAAATACACAGATGTGCAAGAAGAAGTAAAAGAATCCATTCATAGATTATTAGTGTACAATACATGTTAAATTTCTGCATTTGCAATATAAAACGGTACATGAAGAGTTTCGATGCAATACAAGTTCAAATTTATCTTATACATTACAAAGTCTCGAATACAATACAGAAAGAAATCAACATTTGGAATCAACTTCTCTATGTTTTCCAACCCAGCGGATCCGAGTCGTTCCCGTCAGTTTTGACCTGCGAAGAAGGAGAAGAGAAAACCCATTAAAAGGGTAATTTCATGATAAATAATAAACTGCAAAAAAAAAAAAAAAAATAAATAAAGGAAAGAGAGAAAAAGAAAGAAAAAACAGTGAAAGACACTCTTATAGGCACAGCTAAAAGGATTAGAAATGCATAGCCTTATAGATAAAGAAACAGCTAAAGCACATGTCATGAGCAGCTAAGGAAGTAGTACAATGTGTAGCTGATAAGAACAGGTATGTATACATCAAATTTTAGCAGTACAATGCACATGCTAGAGAGGCAAATCTATACTTGTACAATGCAAAACAGACAAGACAATACATAGCAGTATTGGAAAAGAAAAGAAAGAAGAAAAATCTTCATGAAACAATAAAATCAAAACAGCAATTTAAGATATGTGTGTGAATATATATATTTTTCATCAAGTTCAATGTAGAACCGTATATATTCATACATCAGATCGAATACATATGAACAGGTAAAGGAAATAAATCAAATGAACAGAAAAGATAAGATTAAAAAAAAAAAAAAAGGGAGGAAGAGAAAAAAAATATACCACATAGAAACAGTGGAGAGGGGAAAAAACAGTACAGACACTTTAAACTAAATCTTGAATATATTCTGCAATGTCGAGCAGCCTATACAGGTGCATTATCAATTCACAAGTAAGAGAAACAGGAAACAGTATACCATCCAATCTTTTGAATCAAAAAGAAAATTTGCAAAATATTTAGTTGGGATTACCAAAGCTGTACAAACAAATCTGTCATATAAAATCTATTAAAATTCTTTTTATTTAAAGTACAGAAGGCCATGTTCTTGCCTGAAATCTAACAGTAGAAAACCCCAATTTCTTAGACAATGTACAAATCTTACATCATCAAAAATCAAAATAGCTAATCTACAGCTGAAATAAGAAGATACTATGTACCAAATCCTGACTAATGTACGTATATATACATCAATTCAAATCCAGACATGAAATAAACAAGTCAATAACCAAGTGACAGTACCAAAAATACCATTAAATGGTTACACAGACTATATCAATGCAAATCTATCATAAACAAGACCTCACAAAATTGACAATACACATAGCCGTACCAAATCCATATAACTGAACCAAGGAAAGGGATCTGAATTTTCAAAAAGAATTGACAATACGAATGAAGCTTATACAGTTCACAAAATCTACATAGGATAGTTCGATTCTGACCAAGACAACACATAAAACCCATCACAAATCTATCGTCCTCACAGTTGAACATCACACCAACCAAGTAAATCACAAAAACAGTTCGGCCACATGACTGAAATCTCCTAGAACCTAAGCACTGTAAAGCCTATACTAGGATATAACCATTCGAAAGTCACAGTACCCTTTTCTAGTATAAATAGACGGTGAACCCTAAACGAAATCAAAGCAGTTTCAATTCGAAAACCACCAGAACATCAAAACAAAATACTGTGATTTAAAATAAAATACTTAGCTTAGATGGATGGAGGCCGCTTGATGGCTTAGGGCTCGGTCCGGCGAAACAAAGGGTTTCGGGTTAGCTTGCAGTTCGATCCATGGAGCACTGAGGGGTTGCTGTAGGTGCTGGCCGATCGTTGGAAGAGGGTTGAAGGCGGATCATTGGAGGAGCTCGAAGGAGGGCGACGCCGTCCAGCTCGAGGTGGCATAAAGGGGGAATTAGGGATTTTAATTTAGGTTTTGGGGATGAAAATTTGTGGCGGCCGTATGAATGAGGTAAAGGATCGGTGAAGGGTTTTTAATGAGGCGGGTTGGGTTTGTTTAGTTGGGCCTAAGGTTAAAAGGTAAAGCCCAATCTTTAATTAAAAAGAAAATCCAAAGTTTAAATTTAAATTTCTTTTATAAACTTGTTTTGATGATTTCTCTCTCGTACGTTGTCGGATTTACAGACGGTCAGATGCGCTGGGACCGTGGAGACGAATACTTCGAGATGGAGCAGGCCTGGTCCAGATCTGAAGTGACGGGAATTTTATTCAAATTAAAACGTCAGTTTAATTTGATAAAATTAGACTGTTCATCGACAAATCAAAACCCAGGTGAGTTAAACTCACTCAGCTCTTCCCATTTATATTTTATATAAATTGGGTTTTTATTTTGCGTGTTCTGATTGCTAGTGATTGATTGCTTGCTAGTTAGATATTTATTGTTGATTCAATAAATGAAATTAAACGGTCGTTTAATTTCAGTAGAACACCAATCGTTATGAATTGACCCAAATAAAGAAACTTCCCTTGATTGGTCACGTTTATAAATGTGTTTGAAATTGTTTGAATGGTTGGAGTTGGTTGTTAATCGATTGATGATCGTTATAGAAATTATCAGTCGAATAAAAAGAAATGGTTGATTATTATTGATGGTTGAACCTTATTTCAACATTTGTTATGATGATAACCAATGGGTAGTGTGGTTGGGTAATTGGCATCACTGGGCTTATAAATCAATCGATTTATAAAGTATGGTTTTATCGGCAGTGGATCGATGATATTTGAGTTATAAATATATTTTATAATGAAAATAGATTTTTGAAAGTTATTGCCTTGAAAGGGTATTTTAAAAGGGGAAATAAATATTTAATTATTTATTTATTTAAAGTTATATAGAAATTATGAAATGGTTTTATAAAACAAATTTCTTGCGTTAAAACAAATGAGCAGAAGATACCTAGCGGTTAAGTGTTTGATTAATCGTGAGCGATTAAATAAATTTATTTAAATTAATTATCTTTTAATTAATTTAAAGAAAAGGGTCAAATAGAATTGGTTAGAAGAATAACCATGTTTTGTGTCGACCATTTAAACTTGATTAGACCTTAAATTAGTGAAATGATTTAATAAATGGTTGGGAATTTATTATTCCTTCTAGTAAATAAAGGAGTTAATCGATTTGAATGATAAATGTTAAATGAGTTGATATGGTGAGGAAATACCTTTAAGTGATCAAGCTTGAAATGAAGTGTTCGAGTGAATGGGAAGAGGCTAGGATTAGTTTTATTATTGAACTCATGTTTATAATGAAGCAAATAAGAGGTTTAAACGAATTTATAACTTAAGTGAAGAGTTTTACTTAACGTTGAGTTAGGGGAGGTGAAATAGTGTTTATATTAAATTTGTAAACAATGTTTAGAAATAAATATGAGTTTAAACGTTGTTTTTAAATTGGAAACACTTAATAATGATATTAAGTTGAATCAATGGATTTAAAAAGGGGTTTTCCGAAAGAAAGGGAAATTGGTAAAAAGGAGTTTAAAGGTAAGTTTGGTAAGCGAGAATTGGAAATCGAAATTGAATATAAAAATGTCGATACTTAAATTACAACTCGTATTTACCTGAAGGTAAGAACGTTGTTGATCAAGGTCTGAGAGGTAATTAAAATACCCCAACTTGAACGACTACGGGATTACCCAAGGGTGGTTCGAGAATGGTTGATAAGATTTCAAAAGTAAAGGAAATCATATGAGATTATATTTTCCTAGTAACGGAGTTAAAAGAAGATTGTGTGATAATTTTTAAAAGCCAAGTGATGCTGAGTACCAGACTAGTGAATCTATTTTTGTGATTTTATGGATGTTTACTTGATAGTTAAATAACCGACTATCAAGTCTGACCCTTACGATTGTTGGTATGGAAAGACCGGGATCGAATGTATATTCGAAAACCATTCCAACCAACAGATACGAAAGTATAGAAGATGTCAAGCGACGATCGAGATGGAGCATGTGAAGACCATAGATTTTCATAAAGCGGAAGAACCACTTACAATCTCTGATTCGACCCGGAGATATACTGGGGTTCTGTCGTGGTTGAAACTGTGGATTGCAAGGGCGATCGCTACTGATCCATGGGGTGATTCCTATATGAGATACAGTAGGAGAGTACCTTCGGTTCATCCTGTTCCTGGGTGACTTGTATGGACGGATGTCTGACAGAGTATTTCCAAAAAGATTTACATGCGTTGATTTCTCCAAACGTACCATAGTTGATGGCGGAGAAATGGTTATTCTCTAGCCAGATAGCTAGAGTATGTTTGTGGACGTCAATCAAGTGTGATCTGGCGGATCTGACGATGTGGCATTCAAAGTGTATGATGACCAGATGTGTTCTGACCTCAAGCCTCATCAACCGGGAAATGACAAAAATCGGGCAGGCAGCATGGCTATGTGGGTCGCTCCCATTAGGATGTATAATCACCTATCTAGAGAAATTCCTTTTGTTTCTAAATCTATCGATTCTGCCCATTCGGGGACGGTGGTTTGAGTCCAACCGTCGGTGATATACATTCGATACACTCAAGCGAAATGAGTGGTCGGTCATGTGAGGGCCGGGTTGCAAGATGTTCTTGTTGAACCCTGTGTATTCGCCTCTAGAGATACACGTGCGGAAGGTGGTCCCATACCTTGTCAAGTTGGAAATCCAATATCCAATAAGCGCCCGGGGTTTTCAATTGTATACTATATACGGGGAGCGTGAGATGCAAGCGTTCCTCTAGATTTGTTAATTATTTGTATCTAGACATTATCATAATATCAGATCAAGATATTGATTTCGTAAACTGTTTTGGGTCATCGTAAGGTAAAAACCGTCCGTATTTATGTGTGGATCGGTCTTACGATTATCTTTTTCTTTCAAAAGGGATTTTAACTTTAAAATCAAGATGTGTGATACCTTAATGCTGTGCGAGTTTATCTCACTCTGGTCCACCAGACTGACCCGGTGTTTTGTAAATGCTCGGGTTAGACCGAGGTGTACAGGTTCAGGTTATCAGATACTGAGAAGTCAGGAGACGAGCTGAAGATGTTCAGATGAATGATATTCCGCTGTGTGATTATATATATGAGGACAGATTATCAAAACTGTCCAGATGTGTGTGTTGTACTCTGATATTGTAAGTATTTTCAAAAGCCCTCAATAAATGTTGTTTCTATATTATATTTTGTTCCGCTGCGATGTGAGACTCTGTGTTGTGGTGTTTTCTTCTTCTTCTATTCTAATATTTCTTTCTTTCTTATCTCACCCTCTAACTTCTTTCTAGACGCTCCAGTGTTTCGGTGTTTGGAGGATCGGTATAGAATACGGTAAAGGTATTTATATCGATTTTCGAGGCCGAAATCCGCTGGGTCGTTACATTGTTGAAAGGAAAGAAAATGGTATTAACTATTATCTGGAATTTGGAATATGGAAAGAAAGATATATTTACTAAATCATTATGAAAAATTATAAATTTGATGAGTGAACAAATTAAACTGGAAATTATTAGCTTTCCAAAATCATGAAGGTTAGAAAATTGGTTTTTGGTATATTTTTAACATAAGAACCTTGTTATGGGAATTCATTAGTTTATTTATAGAATTCGAATTTTTCGTAGGTAAGGACAAGTCGAATGGAATCATTCGTGTGAAGTTCGAAGACTCTGAAATCGATGAATATAAACTGAAATTGGTACAAGTGCAAACTAAAAATCACAGTGAGTAAATCTCACTCACCTTTTATTTAGAATTATTTTTATCAGTCAAAAATAATTGTTTGTTGCTTGTTTGGTTGCATTTAATACTTTTGTGCATCTTAAATATATTAGTTATTTAGGCTTGGTGTGATATTATATATATATTGGTGGTTGGATATTCCCGCAGTCTCATTAGCGGATGCCCGCGGTACCATTAGCGGATGATTACCTTATATGGCCCACGCTATGATAGTGGATGACCTTCTATACCGCGATATCCTGCCTCGAAGCAGGAAGGGTATTATTTATGTTGACTAACGTATGTAGATGGTGGAAAAACAGGTTGGAGGGATCCAACTGGATTCCACAAAAATTTATTATCTGTTTGTTTGTTTGTTTGCACATATACTGTCATATATGATGTGTTAGAAAACCTGTCAATTATAATTGTTTGTTTTGATTGTTTGAAATATCACGGGGTCTTAATGTTGATTTATAAAAATATCGCGAAAGAGATTTTGAGATTTAAAAGGAAAATTCTATTTTCTAAAATAGATTTTGAATTTAGAATGGGCTAAAGATATCTACTTGTTTTGGAAATAAATAAAACAAGTATTGAATTTATAAACAATGTTTATAAATTAAATAATACAAGACATTGAAGTGAATTTATAAATGGTGTTTATAAATAAAGTAGATTGATCTTCGTTGGATAAATTGAAATGAAATTATAAACAGCGTTTATAGAAATTAAGTGAGAAAAATTATCATTGGATAATTTGAATATTTAAATTCAAATGTGAATTTAAAAATAGAAATGGGGAAATTGTTTTAAAGAAATAAATGATGGAATGTATTCTGATGTTAGGAATATAAATTGGAGAAAAATAAATCTGTAAGGATTTATGATCTGAATTCGATTAATTCGAATTTTATTTAAATAGAAGTCAAATTGAATAAAGAGAATTTGAATATATAGAATTTGAATAGAATTAAAAATAGAAAATTCAAATAGAATTGAAAATATAATTTGAATATAGAGAATTCAAATAGAATTTGAATATGGAAAATTCAAAGAGAATTGAAAAGAGAATTTGAAAATAGAAAGTTGAAATCATTTCGAAATGGGAATGACGAAATATATTTCCGAATGCGGATTTTTAAACAGAATAGATATAAATCCAAAGAATTTATAATCTGTAAAAAGGAATTGGAATTTAACATAGAAGATCGAAGTATAAATAAATATATTACCGAGTTAGGAAAAATCGACAATTTTAGAAAATCGGAAATATGATGTTGAATTGGGAAAACTAATTTGATATATATTAAAAATATATCATAATGGAGTTGAATTTATTATAAACAAATTTTAAACGTTTTTAAATATATATAAATATAATTAAAACGAATTCGCCGCAGCATAGTAGTTCGTAAATTGGCGATTCGAACTTCAATTGAGTGTATAGAACTCAATTTAAGTTGGAATTCTTTGAAACAAGAAGCGTCAGGACCGAATTGATAATAGTTTTCTAATGGAAGTGAAAAATCTGGATTTCGTCCGAAAGATTTTGAGTTATGTCAAAATCAAATTTTCAAAAAACAGCGCCATAACCATTTAAAAACCATAACAATTTATTTAATTTTATAAAAGGATTTTAAGCAAATAAAATCCGAATCTTCATTAGAAAAATTCAAATTTGAGTTATAAAATATATTTGAACTCAAGTGGAGTAATGAAATGATTTTTGAAATAAAAAAATAGATGTTGTTAATTATTGAATAGAATTAACTAGTTTGAAGAATAATTGGTTAATGGAATTTGAATTGAAATTGGGCTTTGGTTAAGTAAATTGGGTTTGTAAATTTATATTCGAAATCGAATATGAAACTCGAGTTGAAAAATGGAAATTTATTGGTTTATAACCAAATTAAAAATAGTATATAAATGTGATATGTCAAATAAAATTAAGAAATAGGCAGAAGAGCTAATTAAAGAATAAATAAACGAATTGAGTTAAAACGACCAAATTGAGTTGAAATAAAATGTAAATGGATGTATATGTGTTAGACAGGTATGGGATGAAGTGTATGAAGATTATGATTCGAGTGCCCCGACAAAAAGGTACACGTTTAAATTCCATATGAGGTTTTATGCGCCGAATCGGCAAGCCACTTGGCTTTTTGATTTTCTTTTTGATTGGAGTGGCTTGTGTGGCGGTTTGGGGATTTTCCTGATGCTTTCGGTACAAAGGAGGTTATGGCGATTTTTTCCAGAAATTTAAGGAGTTAGAATATTTTTAAGATAATTTGATAATTAGAAATATATATCAATATATATTGAATTCGATAAGGAAACAAATTTAAAATAGAATATTGTAAACCAAAAAGGAAATATATAATTAAATATGGTATAATTAGAAAGAGAAACGTTACGGGTCTAAAATGAATAATTGGTTTTTATAATGTTGATTATTCGAGGCAAGTGGTCTTGTCTGTTTTGAAGTTAATGATGATTTCAGTCAAGGTATGAGAGGTAATTTTACCCCAACTTGATTGATTTCATTTTTAATTGATAAATAGCAAGATCCAGTCTCGAAGGAAGTGTTTGAATGAAAGTTAGTTGAATAAAATATTTTGGGTTGTTGTAACGATGTTTTACACAGCATTCGTTTTAACCCAAGTAGTGGAATTTTGGAAGTATAAGAGTAAATATTTCCTGAGTATAGTTAAAGTAGTCGGGAAAGAGATAAGTGATTGAAATTGTTTTCAATTGCAAATAGAATATATTTTCTAAGTACAGAAAATAAAAGAAGGCGAGATATAGAAATGTTTTCCAAATAACGGAAGGGCCAAGATGATTATTGAAAATATTTGGTTAACTAATATTTGTAAGGAAATGAAGAAGTGATTTAATGAATGAAATATCAATTAAAGAAGCCCAGTGATTTGTTGATGTTTTGAATGGATGTTTGTTTTCTTCGATAGTTAAATAACCGACTATCGAAGTATTTACCAATATCGTTGTCAATATGGAGAGGCCGGTTGGATTGTATCCGAGAACCACTCCGTATTGGCAGTAGCGTTGCGAATCAGATTATATGAATATAATCAAAGACGGTGTAATGTGCAAGGGCTTTTTCTATTAATGGAAATTGTGCCTTCGGTTTCAATCAATCCCAGAACGAATGTATATGGACGAATGTCTGACAGAGTATTTCCAATGATCGCATATGTTGGTCTGTATAGATATATATGGTGGCAACGGATTTATTCCCTTAGCATAGTACCCAGAATATATTTGTGCAAATCAATTAGTGATTTGTGCTATCAATGAAGGATAAGTAATCGTAGCCTCGGGCCTCAACAACCGGGAAATGACAAAAATCGGGTAGGCAACATGGCTATGTGAGTCGCTCCCATTAGGGTGTATAATCACCTATCTAGAGAAATTCCTTTTACTTCTTTAATCTATCGATGCTGTCCAATTCGGGAAATGTTTGTTGATCCCAACCGTTGGTGATATACATTCGATACACTCAAGCGAAATGAGTGGTTGGTCATGTGTGGGCCGGGTTGCAAGATGTTCTTGTTGAACCCAGTGTATTCCTCTCTAGAGATACACTATCGGAAGGTGGTTCCGTACCTTGTCATGTTGGAATTCCAATCTCCAATAAGCGTCATGTGGTTTTTGAATTTATATTATATATGGAGCGTGAGATGCAAGCGTTCCACTAGATTCTATTTATTTGAATTAGACATTATTATAATATCACCGGATTTGATATCAAAAATATTTTGGGTTATCGTAAGGTAAAAACCATCCGTGTTTATGTGTGGATCGGTCTTACGATTATCACTTCTTTCGAAAGGATTTTGAAAGTTAAACAATTGGTTGGAGTTTACTCACACCAGTCCCATGACTGACCCAGAGTTTTTTTTCCCCTAAACTCTTGGGTGCCCAAATTTGTACGGGCAGTCAAGTAGTCGGGATTTTTCAGATTCACTTGGAAGACCTGGAAGCAGGAGGCTTCACCAATTAGTTATAGACTATCATATTTCCGTTGTGTACTATGTTGTATCTGGAAATAGGTGTTTATAACTGTTCCAGGAATAACTGTTGTGCTCTGATGATGGTATGTATATACAGATACTGATTTGTATTTCAAAAGTTATGTTATTTAATATATTTTATTCGTTCTGTTGTGAGTTGTGATATTTTTTTTCTTCTATTCTAATATTTCTTTCTTTCTATTTCTCATCCTCTAACTTCTTTCTAATAATGATTTATATTTCTGTGCAATTTGGGTTGGACGTGTAGTGTTATTAGTCAACTCAGATAGTAAGGATTTGCGGGCCGTTACAGTTGGTATCAGAGCTTAGGTTGAGCGAATAACTAGGCTATGGTGGGATTGTGCTCATTAGAGATAGGTTCAGTAATACCCTAGAATGAGTTGAGTGTGTGTGTATATATATATATATATATATATGAGAGCGCGTATTTGTAAATTGATATAAAAATTAATTTATATTGTGTTGGTTAGTCTGTTGAGTGGTTTATGAATTCTGATCAAATCGTGGGACGCCACGAAGTCGATAGGAATTTCTAAACACTTGAACAGAGAAATTTGACATGATATTGTTTTTAAGTGGGTAAATGAAATAATTTTACTCAAAATTCTATTTTGATATAGAAGGAATAATTTTCTGAAATTATAGTAATATATGGATGTGTTGGATGTTAATATTATAATCAAATTAGATTATAAAAATTGAAATGGTTATTTATAACCAAAATAAAATTTGTATATGAATTAATTATACAAATGAGATGAATTAGAATTGAATTCAAACCAGAATTTGGAATTTAAATCCTGGGAAGTTGGGAAATATTTTCTGATGTATATTAAAATAATATAGTTTTATTTTGAAAGGATTTTTGAATAGAAATCATTTTGAATGGATTTTGAAAGTGATAAAGCACTGAACTCACTTCAGTGGTTGGAAAATAATTCTGATGATGACTGCATCATCATTAATATTCATTTTCGAGTTCTAAGTGACGAATGGCTACCTTAGAAAAGTTTTTGATGGAATTTGTTTGAAAGAAAACAAGTGGTTTGAAATTCAAATGTTTTGAATTTGAAATGAAAATAAATATACGCGTATATATTTGTGTGATTTCCAAGGAATTTGAAATGAAAACCTAGGAATTGAATTCTGGAATTTAAATTTTACTTAAGCAAGTTAAATGGATTGAAGTGAATAAATTGATTAAAATCAATTCGAAGAATATGAATTGGATGGTAATATATTGGATGTAAATCATTCAGATTAAACGAATGGAAACCAAATGTTTGGTAGAATAAAAAATTTTGAAATATGAAGAGGTGAATTTCAACATAACAGAATTTTGAAAGAGTTAATGGGCTTGTAGCATTTTCCCTACCTTACTAATTTCGAGGACGAAATTCTTTTAAAGGGGGGGTAGAATGTAACGACCCAGATTTTTCGAATAGTTTATTTTAAATATTTAATATGGTTTTAAAATATTGAATTGATAATAAAAATAAATTTTTATATTGAGTTTTCGATTTTATAATCGATTTCAATTTTAATATCGAATATATTTAAATATAAAATTTGATATATATAATTAATTTCGAAGTAAAAACTGAGTCAAAACAATCCAGATGACCGGTATAAATTCTATTTGAATAGAATCGATAATAATAATAATAATAATTTTACTGAGGGATTAATTATTTCCAAGTTTAAATTTATTTTATATAAATTTATATAGTTATTTGATATATATGTTCAAATTAAATTTTAGAATATATTCTGTTGAGCTCAGTACCACGCTGTAATATTGAAACGTCAGTCGGCGCGTTGAAATAGCGGTTCATGTTCTCAAATTGCGAACCTTGAAATATTGAATTATGGATAAGATCAAAATCGAATCAAAAATCAAATCAGTATCTATTTAAAAAGAATAATATCCCTTTAAATCAAATCGTATTAATTAGAAATCAAATCGAGATCAAATCACATTAAAAATGTATGTACCATAACCGACACACATTTAAAACATGCGTACCCTTGTTCCCTCTTCCCTGTTAAACAACGCAACCCCTCTTCTCCTATTTCTTTGATTCCTTTCCAGAAAGTTTAAATCAAAATCAAAGCTTCGAAAGGGGAGAAAAATAATTGATCGCTCCCTCTTATCTCATTCCCTTTAAAGTCGTTTACTCCTTCCTTTAATTTCTCACTCCAAAGCAAATCGACTTCCTCCCCCTTTGTTTCCAGAAACAATTCGAATTAATTTATATAAAAAAAAGATGAGGGAAAACAGATTGCGACTCAGGCTAAGGGCCAATAAAGTTTCGATCATCAATGACGAGTGCGATTAAATTAACCTGGAACTTGGTTTGGGGGCCTGCAGTTAGGGTCCGGTTGAGTTGGTGATGTTTATGTGGATGGAGAGGGTCAGTAGGAGGGTGCGAAGGGGGGTTGTTGGTAGAATCTAGAGAAAAAAATTTATCGCAAGTAATTTTGGGGTTGCGGGTTTATCTTGAGTTCATGAGGAAGATGTAAAGGATGGGAGGCAATTGAATGAAATCGAAAGAAGGAGACAGTCGAGGGCAGTGTTACTGTGTGGTCGGAATTTGACAGTTGTGCATGGTGTTTGTATTGTTGGTATGGGAAGTAGGATGTTGTTTGGCCAAGGGTTTGGATAGTGTGGTTTCTATTTTTATGGGTGAACGACATTTGATAGTTGTTATTGAGAAGATTGATGTACTGAGTTTGAAAGGAGAGTACGCTTAGCCATGGGTTATTAAGCTTAAGCAAGGTAATTTAAATTTAAATTACTGAAGTTGTTATTATTATTATTTTTGTTTTTTTAAAAGAAAAAGAAGAAAAAAATACTAGTATATTATTTAAAACTAAATTAGTATGTTGTTGAAAGGAAAGAAAATGGTATTAACTATTATCTGGAATTTGGAATATGGAAAGAAAGATATATTTACTAAATCATTATGAAAAAATATAAATTTGATGAGTGAACAAATTAAACTGTAAATTATTAGCTTTCCAAAACCATGAAGGTTAGAAAATTGGTTTTTGGTATATTTTTAACATAAGAACCTTGTTATGGGAATTCATTAGTTTATTTATAGAATTCGAATTTTTCGTAGGTAAGGACAAGTCGAATGGAATCATTCGTGTGAAGTTCGAAGACTCTGAAATCGATGAATATAAACTGAAATTGATACAAGTGCAAACTAAAAATCACAGTGAGTAAATCTCACTCACCTTTTATTTAGAATTATTTTTATCAGTCAAAAATAATTGTTTGTTGCTTGTTTGGTTGCATTTAATACTTTTGTGCATCTTAAATATATTAGTTATTTAGGCTTGGTGTGATATTATATATATATTGGTGGTTGGATATTCCCGCAGTCTCATTAGCGGATGCCCGCGGTACCATTAGCGGATGATTACCCTATACGCCCCAAGCTATAATAGTGGATGACCTTCTATACCGCGATATCCTGCCTCGAAGCAGGATGGGTATTATTTATGTTGACTAACGTCTATGGATGGAGGAAAAACAGGTTGGAGGGATCCAACTGGATTCCTCAAAATATATTATCTGTTTGTTTGTTTGTTTATTTGCACATATACTATCACATATGATGTGTTAGAAAACATGTCAATTATAATTGGTTGTTTTGATTGTTTGAATATCACTGGGTCTTAATGTTGATTTATAAAAATATCACGAAAGAGATTTTTAGATTTAAAAGGAAAACACTATTTTCTAAAATAGAATTTGAATTTAGAATGGGCTAAAGATATCTACTTGTTTTGGAAATAAATAAAACAAGTATTGAATTTATAAACGATGTTTATAAATTAAATAATACTAGACATTGAAGTGAATTTATAAATGGTGTTTATAAATAAAGTAGATTGATCTTCGTTGGATAATCAGATAATTGAAACGAAATTATAAACAGCGTTTATAGAAATAAAGTGAGAAAAAATATCATTGGATAATTTGAATATAAATTTATCAAATGTGAATTTAAAAATAGAAACGGGGAAATATTTTTAAGGAAAGAAACTGTAACGACCCTGATTTTTATCGATTTATTTTTAAACATTTAAATATTGTTTTAAATGTTGAGTGATAATAAATGGATAATTATATGGAATTTCTCGATTTATAATCGAATAGGATTTAATTTGAGTATGTCGAATTATCGAAAATGATAAATACTTGGATTCAAAGTTATAACTGAATTAGAAACAATTCAAATGATCTAACACAAAATTCTATTTGAATTAAAATAATAATATTTATTTTTGAGGAATTTATTATTTTGAATTTAAAATATATTATTCAATATAGTTATTTTCTATATACATTCGAATTAAATTTTATAGTTTATTCTGTTGAGTCCAGAATAATGTAATTCCATTGAAACATCGGTCGTTAAGGTTAAAATAGCAGTTCATGATGTCGAGTTATGAACCCCGATATTATTTTAGTGGATAAGCATGAAATCAAATCAATATCTGTCTAAAATAAAGTGAAAATCTCTTTAAATCAAATCAAATTAAATTAAACTATATTTAAAATCAAAAATCAAATCAAATCCCTATCAGTCGACCTACATATGAAATTCTCGTAGCCTATTTCCTTTCTCGAGCAAAAATTCTTATCTCCCTCTTTCAGTATCAACGAAATAACAAATTAATGGAGTGTGTACAATGTGTTCCCATTATCGCTTATATATATATACATCGCGGCATCCTTCCTCTGTTTAATTTTTCATTTCCGCTCCTCAAATTGGAAATCGAAATGGCCGACTTTGTGTTGATTTTCAAATCTCAAAATCAATTGAATCCTTCAGTTTAAATTCAAGAAAAATGAGATCCGAGTTCGTATAAACTAGGGCTTCACACTTATACCCAAATTGCTTTGCGCGATGGAGATATTGGAGCTCGATAATTAGCTAGGGTTGCTGTTTAATTGATTTGGGTTCGCTCTTCTATTCTACGGTACGGGTCTTTAGCTAAAGCGGTTTTAAGGGGAAGCGACTCTGTGGAACTCTCGTACGAGAAAGCATCAAGGGCCAGTTAGGGGTTTTTAGCGTGAGGGGTCAGTGGACTGGAAGTTATTGTCGGGTTCGCTGCTAAAGGCAGTGGTTTGGGTGATTCAACGGAGGCATACTGTGTTAGTAACGATTACACATATGGAAGTATATGGTTGCGAACTGTTTTGGGTTGGCTCGATTTTCCTGTAGCATAGGCGCGTTGGGATTAAGGGGCAATTCAACAAGAAGCTTCAAGTTGGGATTTATGTATGCGATAGGGTTGTTGGGTCTTCAACAATGAGGCAGATGGGATGCATGTGTTAGAAAGCTACAGGGAAGAGCGTTTTGAAAGTAAAAGGAGAAATCGATCTAACATGAGGTGAGTTCTAATCTGAAGTTAATTTTTGTTGTTAAAATTATAAACTAAATTAGTATAATGGTATGATAAGAGAAAATGTCATCTACCATTGATCTAGGAATTAGGAAATAGAAAGGAAAAAAATTAGTTAGTTAATTCTGTTTAAATTAGCTTAGTTATTGTTCTTATTAAAATTAAATTAGTTTAATCCATATTCAAATTCATATAGTTTCATATAATGTTATACTAACTAAGGGACATTTTATTAAAAATATACAAGATATTATCGGGTGGAAGCAAGCGAGAAATGCGTAGCTCAAGAATACATAATTTGGCATTAAAGGAATTGAAATCAGAACGGATCGCAAAATAAAACGTTGGTGAGTAAATCTCACTCACCTTTTATTTAGAAATTATTTTTATTCGTTAAAAATAATTGTTTGATGTTTGTTTGAATGCTTTCTGGTTGATTTAAAAATATTAGTTATTTAGGGTTGACTATTATATATATTGGTTTGGTGATTGGTTGGATTCCCGCAGTTTCATTAGCGGATGCCCGCAGTATCATTAGCGGATGACCCTACACCCATATATATAAGTGGATCCCCTTTTATACCGCGATATCCTGCCTTGAAGCAGGATGGGTATTATTTCTGTTGACTAATGTTTGTGGATGCAGGAAAACAGGTTGGAGGGATCCAACTGGATTCCTCAAAAATATAGTATCTGTTTGTTTATTTGTTTGCATACATATTGTCATATATGATGAGTTAGAAAATAAACAATTGGTTGTTTGGTGTTTAAATATCACTGGGCCCAAATGTTGATATTTAAAAATATCATGAAAAGGAATTTCGTAGATTCAAAAGGAAATTCTATTTTTCTCAAATAAAATTTGAAATTTCAAATGAGGAATTCAAATAGAATTTGAATATGAGAAATTCAAATAGAATTTTGAATATGAGAAATTCAATGGAATTTGAATATAGAAAATGCAAAGAGAATTTCCAAAATAAGATTTTTTTTTTAAATGGATTTCGAAATAGGCTTGTTTAAATAAAATAGGGAAATTTATAAAATAGTGTTATCAAGAGGTAAACTGAATATTTGAATTCAAAGGAATTTAAATATGGGATTTGAATTCAAAGGAATTGAAATAGATTTGAATTCAAAGGAATTGAAATAGAATTTGAATTCAAAGGAATTCAAATAGATTTGAATAAAGAAAGTTCAAATGAAATTTAAATATAGAATTTAAAAACATAAGTGAAACGGAATTTAAATAAAGGAAATTCAAATTTAGAATTTGAATGTAGAAATTTAAATGAAATTTATTTATAGAAATTGAATGGAGTTGGACATAGAAAATTCAAATATAAATTCAAATATAGAATTTGAATATAGGAACGTAAATAGAATTTGAATAAGGGAATTTGAAATAGAATTTGAATAAGAGGATTTAAATAGAATTTGAATAATAGAATTAAAAAGGAGTTGAATATTTGAAATTTCAAATAAAATTGGATAGAAGTTTGAATATTTGAAATTCAAAAAGAATAAATGTGGAATTTGAATTCAAAGAAAATTTAATAGGGAATTTGAATGTAGAATTCAAATGGAATTTAAATTATAGAATTCGAATATAGCATTCAAATGGAAATTTAAACGATGGGATTTAAATATATAATTTAAATGGAATTTAAAATATGGAATTTGAATATAGGATTCAAATAGAAGTGAAATTGGAATTTGAATATAGAATTCAAATAAAAGTGAAAATGGAGTTTCAGTGGAGTTGAATTCATTTTAAATGAAGTTTAACGTTTATATTTATAATTAAAACGAACTCGTCGTAGCGCTGCAGTTCGAAAATTGTCGTTTCGAACTTCAATTGAGTATATAGAACTCAATTGAAGTCGGAAATCTTTGAAACAAGAAACGTCAGGACCGATTTGATAATAGTTTTCTAATGAAAGAGAAAAATCTGAATTTCGTCGTATAGATTTTGAGTTATATCAAAATCAAATTTTCAGAAAAGCAGCGCCGTAACCATTTAAAAACCATAACGATTTATTTAATTTTATAAAAGGGATTTTAAGCGAATACAATCTGAATTTCTATTTAGAAAATTTCAGAGTTAAGTTGTAAAATATATGCGAATTCAAGTTATGTAAATGAATATGAATTTTGAAATAGAAATCAGATTTGTTGATTATTGAATAAAATTAACTAATTCGAATAGTAATTAGTTAATGAGATTTTGAATTGATATTGGGCTTTAAATAAGTGAATTCGATTTGAAAATTTATATTCGAAATCGAAAAGGAAACTAGAATTGAAAATGAAATTCAATTTGATTGTGAGCAAGTTAAATATTTTATTTGAACATGTTATGTTCAAAACAAAGAAGTGAAATAAGCAAAATAGCTAATTAACGAATAAATGAGCGAAAACTGAATTCAAATGATTGGTTTGAGATGAATTGAGTTGAAAACAGGTGAACATGTGTTAGACAGGTATGGAATGAAGTATATGAAGATTTTAATTTATGTGCCCAACAAAAAGGTACACGTTTAAATTCATATATGAGGTTTTATGCGCCGTATCGGCAAGCCGCTTGGCTTTTTCTTTTTCTTTTGGATTGTAAAGGGCCATGGGAGGCTATTTGAAATATCCTGAAGCTCCCGGTACAAGGGAGGTTATGGCGAATTTTTCCGGGAATTTAAGGAGTTAGAATATTTTTAAGAAATTTTGATAGTTAGAAATCAATATATCAATATATATTGAATTCGATAAGGAAACGAATTTAAAATAGAATATTTTAAACAAAAAGGGAAATCTATAAATTAGAAATAGAAAGCGAACTTTATACATGTTTTAAAAATGAATAATTGGATTGTATAGTGTGTTTATTCGAGGTAAATGGTTTTGTCGTTTTGAAGTTGAGGATGTTTTTAGTTAAGGTCTGAGAGATAATTTTACCCCAACTTGATTGATTTCATTTTTAATTGATAATTAGCAAGATCCAGTCTCAAAGAGAAGTGTTTGAAAAAGAGTTAGTTGAAGAAAATATTTTGGGTTGTTGTAACGATGTTTTACACAACATTCGTTTTAAACCCAAGTGATGGAATTTTGAAAATATAACAGTAAATATTTCCTGAGTATAATTAAAATAGTCAGGGTAGAGGTAAGTGATTGAAATTGTTTTCAATTGCAAATAGAGATATTTTCTAATATATAGAAAATAAAAGAAGTTGATATTTGAAAACGTTTTCCAAATGGCATAAGAGGCCAAGATGATAATTGAAATATTTGGTTAACAAATATTGATAGGGGAAATGGAGAAGGGATTTAATTAATGAAATCTTAATTAAAGAGCCCAGTGATTTTTTTGATATGTTGGATGAACACTTGTTTTTATTCGATAGTTAAATCACAGACTATCGAAGTTTTTAACCATCGTTGTCAATATGGAGAGACCGGTTGGATTATTATCCGTAAACCACTCTGTATTGGCAGTAGCGTTGCGAATCCGATTATGTGAAGATAATCAAAGACAGAGCAAAATGCAAGGGCTTTTTCTATTAATAGAAATTGTGCCTTCGGTTTCGTTCAATCCTAGAATGAACGTATATGGACGAATGTCTGACAAAGTATTTCCCATGATCTAATGGGTTGGTCTGTATAAATATATATGGTTGCAACGGAATTATTCCCTTAGCATAACATCCAGAATATTTGTGCAAATCAATTAGTGATTAGCGGATCTGACAATGTGGCATTCAAATTGATCGTGCTATCAATGGATAGAAAGTAATCGTAGCCTCAGGCCTCAACAACCGGGAGATGACAAAAATCGGGCAGGTAGCATGGCTATGTGGGTCGCTCCCATTAGGATGTATAATCACCTATCTAGAGATTCATTTAATTCCTTATTCTGTTCGATGTTGTCCCATTCAGGAAACGGTCCCAACCGTTGGTGATATACATTCGATACACTCAAGCGAAATGAGTGGTCTGTCATGTGTGGGCCGGGTTGCAAGACGTTCTTGTTGAACCCCAGTGTATCGCCTCTAGAGTACACTAATCGAAAGGTGGTTCCATACCTTGTTATGTTGGAAATCCAATCTCCAATAAGCGCCATGAGGTTTTTGATTTTATACTATATACGTGGAGCGTGAGATGCAAGCGTTCTGCTATTTGGTTATTTATTTGATGTAGACATTATTATAATATCACTGGATTTTCGTATCAAAGTGTTTTGGGTTATAGTAAGGTAAAAACCGTCCATGTTTATGTGTGGGCTGGTCTTACTATTATATTTTCTTTCGAAAGGATTTTGAAAGTTAAACAAGTGGTTGGAGTTTACTCACACCAGTCCCATGACTGACCCAGAGTTTATTTTGTTTGTTTTCCCTAAACTCTTGGGTGCCCAAATTTGTACGGGCAGTCCAATAGTCGGGATTTTACAGATTCATTTGAAAGAGTTGGAAGCAGGAGGCTTCACCAGTTAGCTATAGACTATCATACATTCCGCTTTGAACCATGTTGTATCTGGAAACAGGTGTCTATAATTGTTCCAGGAATAACTGTTGTGCTCTGATGATGGTATGTATATAAAGTAACTGATTTGTATTTCAAAAGTTATGTTATATAATATAGTTTATTCGTTCCGCTGTGAGATTTGTCTTCCTTGTTTTCTTCTATTCTAATATTTCTTTCTTTCTATTTCTCATCCTCTCATCCTCTAATTTATTTCTAATAATGCTTCGTATTTCTGTGCAATTTGGGTTGGACGTGTGGTGTTATTAGTCAACTCAGATAGTACGGATTTGCGGGTCACTACATAAATGATGGAATGTATTGTCATGTTCAGAATATAAATTGGACTAAAATAAATCCGTAAGGATTTATTATTTGAATTCGATTAATTCGAATTTTATTTAAATAGAAGTCAAATTGAATAAAGAGAATTTGAATATACAGAATTTGAATAGAATTAAAAATAGAAAATTCAAATAGAATTTGAATATAGAGAATTCAAATAGAATTTGAATATGGAAAATTCAAAGAGAATTGAAAAGAGAATTTGAAAATAGAAAGTTGAAATCATTCGAAATGGGAATGAAGAAATATATTTCCGAATGCGGATTTTTAAACAGAATAGAAATAAATCCAAAGAATTTATAATTTGTAAAAGGAATTGGAATTTAACATAGAAGATCGAAGTATAAATAAATATATTACCGAGTTAGGAAAAATCGACAATTTTAGAAAATCGGAAATATGATGTTGAATTGGGAAAAGTGATTTGATATATATTAAAAATATATCAGAATGGAGTTGAATTTATTATAAACGAAGTTTAAACGTTTATATACATAAATATAATTAAAACGAACTCGCCGCAGCGTGGTAGTTCGTAAATTGGTGATTCGAACTTCAACTGAGTGTATAGAACTCAATTTAAGTTGGAATTCTTTGAAACAAGAACCGTCAGGACCAAATTGATAATAGTTTTCTAATGGAAGAGAAAATTGTGGATTTCGTCTGAGAGATTTTGAGTTATGTCAAAATCAAATTTTCAGAAAAACATCGCCATAACCATTTAAAAACCATAACGGTTTATTTAATTTTATAAAAGGATTTTAAGCAAATAAAATCCGAATCTTCATTAGAAAAATTCATATTTGAGTTATAAAATATATTTAAACTCAAGTGGAGTAATGAAATGATTTTTGAAATAAAAAAAAAGATGTTGTTAATTATTGAATAGAATTATCTAGTTTGAAGAATAATTGGTTAATGGAATTTGAATTGAAATTGGGCTTTGGTTAAGTAAATTGTGTTTGTAAATTTATATTCGAAATCGAATATGAAACTCGAGTTGAAAAATGGAATTCGATTGGTTTATAACCAAATTAAAAATAGTATATGAACGTGATATGTCAAATAAAGTTATGAAATAGGAAGAAGATCTAATTAAAGAATAAATAAGGGAATTGAGTTAAAACGACCAAATTGAGTTGAAATAAAATGTAAATGGATGTATATGTGTTAGACAGGTATGGGATGAAGTGTATGAAGATTATGATTCGAGTGCCCCGACAAAAAGGTACACGTTTAAATTCCATATGAGGTTTCATGCGCCGAATCGGCAAGCCACTTGGCTTTTTGATTTTCTTTTTGCTTGGAGAGGCCTGTGTGGCGGTTTGGGGATTTTCCCGATGCTCCTGATACAAAGAAGGTTATGGCGAATTTTTCCAGAAATTTAAACAGTTAGAATATTTTTAAGATGATTTGAAATTAGATATCTATATATCAATATATATTGAATTCGATAAGGAAACGAATTTAAAATAGAATATTATAAACCAAAAAGGAAATATATAATTAAATATGGTAAAATTAGAAAGAGAAACGTTACGAGTCTAAAATGAATAATTGGTTTTTATAATGTTGATTATTCGAGGCAACTAGTCTTGTCTGTTTTGAAGTTAATGATGATTTCAGTCAAAGTCTAAGAGGTAATTTTACCCCAACTTGATTGATTTCATTTTTAATTGATAAATAGAAAGATCCAGTCTCAATGGGAAGTGTTTGAATGAGAGATAGTTGAATAAAATATTTTGGGTTGCTATAACGATGTTTTACACAACATTCGTTTTAACCCAAGTAGTGGAATTTTGGAAGTATAAGAGTAAATATTTCCTAAGTATAATTAAAGTAGTCGGGAAAGAGATAAGTGATTGAAATTGTTTTCAATTGCAAATAGAATATATTTTATAAGTACAAAAAATAAAAGAAGGCGAGATATAGAAATGTTTTCTAAATAACGAAAGGGCCAAGATGATTATTGAAAATATTTGGTTAACAAATATTTGAAAGGAAAAGAAGAAGTGATTTAATGAATGAAATATCAATTAAAGAAGCCCAGTGATTTGTTGATGTTTTGAATGGATATTTGTTTTCTTCGATAGTTAAATAACTGACTATCGAAGTATTTACCAATATCGTTGTCAATATGGAGAGACCGGTTGGATTATTATCCGAGAACCACTCCGTGTTGGCAGTAGCATTGAAAATCAGATTATATGAAGATAATCAAAGACAGAGTAAAGTGCAAGGGCTTTCTCTATTAATGGAAATTGTGCCTTCGGTTTCGTTCAATCCCAGAACGAACGTATATGGACGAATGTCTGACATAGTATTTCCAATGATCGCATATGTTGGTCTATATAGATATATATGGTGGAAATGGATTTATTTCCTTAGCATAATATCCAGAATATATTTGTGCAAATCAATTAGTGATTAACAGATCTGACAATGTGGCATTTAAAGTGATTGTGCTATCAATGAATGATAAGTAATCGTAGTCTCAGGCCTCAACAACCAGGAAATTACAAAAATTGGGTAGGCAGCATGGCTATGTGGGTCGCTCCCATTAGTGTGTATAATCACCTATCTAGAGAAATTCCATTTACTTCTTTAATCTATCGATGTTGTCCCATTCGGGAAATGGTTGCTGATCCCAACCGTTGGTGATATATACTCGATACACTCAAGCGAATTGAGTGGTCGGTCATGTGTGGGCCGGGTTGCAAGATGTTCTTGTTGAACCCAGTGTATTCCTCTCTTGTAACACCCTGTAATTCTGTAACACTAGGATTCACAAATCAGGGCAGAATTAAAAGTTAAAATCAAAATCAAGGGAAACGAGCTACGCCATTGCGTTCTTCTTGGAATTCTGCATGAAAACAAGTCCGAGTTTGCGTAAATCGGAGTCCGTATGAGGGAGATATGGCCTCCGGAAGATTCAGCAAAGTTCAAAATTCAAAACAGGTCAAGTTCCAAATTCAAATCGGACCCGGAATGGGCTGAGCGGGAATTTTCCCGCCCAAGGCACCTAGGTCGACTGGGTAGTCGACCTGGGGGTCGACCCCCCTGCTTTTTCCAGCTTTCTGCACTGGTTCGTTCTGATGTATCTAGTTACGTTTTCTGACCAGGTTCGTCCACCTAACACTATATAAACAGCCCTGGTCTTCTTCTCTATGCACAATTCTTCTCTACCCTTATGCTGCAAAGATTCTTAGTGAACATGGCTTCTTCTCCTCCTCTTAATTAAATAATAAATAGAATAATATATATATAATAAATCAAGACGAGGAGATGTTGCTCAAAGACTTTCAAGAAGAAGAGATTCAAGCTAGAATTCAAGTGAAGATTCAAACGACTGCAACGACTATTTTTCTACGAATCTAATCTAATCTCTGTAAGTCAGTTATTTCTAGATTTGAACGTTTTTCTCTGTTTGTGACATGAAATTAAAGGAATAAAAGAATATGCCAAATCTCTCTCTCTATTCGAATCAGTGCCTATACTCTTGAACCTAATTAAGAACTATTATGATTCGAGGACAAAATAAGACCGTGACTATGAAACTATGGACCTTAAAACCATATGTCTATGACTATGAACATTTGCCTATGACTATGAACATTGCCTATGACTATGGACATTGCCTATGACTATGAACATTGCCTATGACTGTGACTGTGACATTGAGGATTATTTCCTTGACTAAGCCTGTGCCTTTGATTAGGAAATTGCCTATGACATAACAAGGACATCTGTGATTAAACACCTGTGATTCATGACTAGGAAAGTGTTGCTTAAATTTTATGACTATGAAATTGAGTCTAAACCCGATCATCTATTCTGACTATTCTTGGTTATCTTTGGTTCTAGACCTTGGGAATTTACCTATTAAGTTAGGTCTACCCATGTGCTTGAACCTACGTCTCTATTCTATCTATTCTTGGTTTTCTTTGGTTTTAGACCTTGGGAATTTAACTATTAAGTTAGGTCTACCCATGTTCTTGAACCGACGTCGTTATTCAACCCTTTTTATGCCAACTGGTATGTCTATCTTTTGCATAGCATCTTTGGTTCATTCCCTATTTTCTACGAACCTAGCTTTATTTATAATCTAGACTGAATCATGATTATACGAACGGTGGGAATGCGGTCTGGGCAAAATATGAAATGTACTAAAAACATAGTTATAAACTTGGAATCTGGCATAAATTGGGAACATGAATTATGGCATGTTCATAGAAATACAAATTGGATAAATTTAACATGAATTATAAGATGTGTAATTTGAATCCAGTATTGACATGTAAATCTAGCATTTACATGAATTGTGAACTAGAGTAATAAGTCTAGTTTGACGAGAATTAGAATGTTGAAACGGAATTGGATTAGCTAATTTGGCACGGTAAGTATATTGGCATAAATGTGAAATTGGCCATAATTGAGAATAACTGTCAGATTTAGAAAAATCATGGTTAGTGACACTTAATTTGGTATAGTTTACATACCAAAAAGAATAAATATGTTTTAGGAAGGGAAATGGGCCATAGAAATAAATGTAGACAATTTACATTAAAAGAGTAATTGGGAAATAAGTAAATTAGGAATAATTTACCTATAGAATCTGGCCTAAATGAGGAAATGTGAATTTAGAAAAATTAAAGGTTTATTAACGACGTCTCTTTTAATAATAAGCCAGAAAGTTCTAGGGTGACAGAGAGGATAGTGTCTAGGCTTGAGTTTGGAAAATACAAGTTTCCTGCTCTCCCTGGCTATCCCTAACTGATCCGACGGACGGGATGGTTACTTTCCAAACCTGATTTGAAAACTAATCAAAACCCCTTGGAACTTAGAAAACACGAATATGCCTAACCCGAGGTTAGACTGAGTTGCGATGTAAACCTGCCCGGAACCAACCGGCACATCCAGTATTCACAACAATATATGTCTAACGTGAGTGGTAGCGGCTTTAATTTATTTAGTTAAAGATTGAACAAGAATGGTAGGTTTAAGTTAACTAAGACACTTAACCAGTTCAACATGATAACTAGACTGATGGGTGGGGTTAGGTTCAGACTGACACTTAACACAGTTAAGCTAGAATGGGAGGGTTAAGTCCATAGGAACACTTAACCAACTTAACACAGTTAAGCTAGAATGGGAGGGCTAAGTCCATAGAGACACTTAACCAAACTCAAGGTAGCAAAACGAGACTTGTAGGGGTTAAGTAAAGTTAATACACTTAGCCAAATTAATATGTTAACTAGACTAGAGGTTGGGGTTAAGTAAAATCTAATACACTTAGCCAATTATGATATGTTAGCTGGGCTAGACTATAGGGTTAAGTAAACCTGAAAACTTAACCATCAGGTTGTGATAAAGGAATGAGGTTAAGTCTAAACATGAAGGGATAATACTTAACCATTAATAACATGTTATTTAAGACAGACGGGCAAGGTTAAGTTAAAAAGGAACACTTAACCAATACAGGGTGAATGAGTAGGGTTAAGTAATAAGAAATACTTAACCAATATAACTTGATTTGTGGTGGGGTTAAGTCAACATGAATTACTGATAACATTTGACCAGTATAACAGGATGAATGAAGAGGGTTAAAATTGACTAGTGACACTTAACCAATCCAAATTGACGGGAAAGAGAACTAAGTAAACCTTAGTTAAGAAAACAACTATTCTGGAAACTAAGTAAATCTTAGTTAGTAAAACTAAGTAATAATTCTTAGTATAACACGGGTAGGAGCGAATGTCCGTCTGAGTAAAAAGGAGGCTCCAACGAATTGGGTTACGAAGCCCGAGGCTTCGAGGGGACGTGAGGGTACGCTTGGTATCCCTCTGTGAGGCTGTAGATGATCCGCCTAGACCCACAGAGGTTAAGGTCTGCGCAGAAGAACCAGGGGTATGCCTTGGTTGCAATACATGGCAACCTAAAGACTAGGATGGACCGGCGTGATTCGGCGAGCAAACGGTAGCCCTGTGATAGCGACTCGTCGCCTGCCATCCATCTTCAGTCAATCGAGATACGTAAGGCGAAAAGGCGGAGAAATCCAAAAGACCATATACTTGCTATCTAGTTATGGGTGAGGATGGCCATAGGATAGTAGGGGCACCGGGGCCGTCGTATAGTTCTCATTTTTCAAGGTGTGCCTTTCATTAATTGAGGGAGGGGTCAAGTGGGACCATAGCCACTAAAATAAAAACAGACCTTAGCATCTGCATCAGCAGATATCTGAAAGCTCCCGACCGAGTTCTGTATTCCTTGATTTGCCCTGACATAGGACTCGGACCGCACATTACAGGACATGTGCATCTAGACAAGCGATTCGCGATACATGCGTGGGGAAGTATAGGAACATATACCACTCTAGGTAGTGTGTCCTAGACTTGGGGGCATCGATTGGACTAGGGGGTAAAAAAAACCTGAATCCAAGAAGCGTTCAGCAGATAGCGTAAACTCTAGATTGAAACTAGAAAGCACTTGATAGAAAACCCTATATTCGATCCAGGTAACAAATAATAAATGTATGCCTGAAGGCAATGGAAACTACAGGGATTGGGATCACGTTATCGTTACTAGTTGGGACACTAGTTAGGCAGTGCAGAGATAATAGAAATCCATATAATAAGGAAATGGCGAAGCGGCGAAAGTATTAGAGAACATCCGGTTTATCTTGTCTTAGCATATCTTGTGTAGATCTTGTGTAATCTTGCTGACCTTATCATCTTGGTGTTATCTAGTATTCAGTTAATTCAAGTCGTTTTGTTTTTCCATGTTCACATGCTAGAAGTTACTGAACTTACTCAGGCTTTATGTCTGACTCTGTTTTTCTTTCGTCTTCTTTTCTTCTGTCCCCCCCCCCAGGTAGTAAAGGAGGGAATAGTTTAGCTCAGGTTAAGTTGGACTTCCACTCTTTCCCAGCTTGAAGATTTGTCGAATTTTGCTTGGATTCTCTTTTCAGATGCTATGGCTGGCCCTTGCTAAAATCGGGGAATATAAATGTTGTTTTTATGCTTCTTTATTTTGTAAGACAAATGATACTCTGATGTTGTAAAGAAACCATTGTACAAACTATTTTATCAATAAAGCAAAGTTTTATTTTCCGATGTTTAATTTCTGTCTGTCTTGTAATTTATCTGCATCTTTTAGCCTAAATGCTCCACAGAACTTAGTGCATTCCCTTTGTGAGTGACACTAATGGATGTGGGGTGTTACTCGTGATATCAGAGCTGAAGGTTACCAGATCAGATGAAGGATTTGAAAAATTATTTTCAAAACGGTTTTTAAAGAAGCATTTTCAAGAGAAAAGATTTGTTTTAAAGACATATTCCCCAAAGCCATACGCACTATCTTCTCTTCCTCTGTTTAAATTCTTGTCTCCTCCTTTCTTGAGTTTCTGGGGCTCCTGGCTTTCTGGGAGGTAACCTCATCGAAGGGCAAAGTAGTGCCCGGCTTCCATCCATAGCCGTACTTGTTTCATCTACGGGCAGTTTTCTTTCGAAGCTTATAGGGTTTTCCGGACGATGGGGGCAATTTTCGAGAGATTTGCCAACATGACTACACACGGAAGGGGATGAGGAGTTTGGCTATGGAGCACAACCCTAGGATGAGGAATTCATGGATGTAGATTTAGCTCACGAAGGAGGAAGAAATTATAAAATCTAAGACAAGAGGAAGTATCTTTACTAGGGAATGATAGGGCATATAACTAAGGGCAAGGGCAAGAACGAGGAATAAGGTTTTTAGAAGGGCAAGAACCTACTTTCGCCACCAAGCGTACCTAGGAGAAAGGTAGTAAAGTTCTGTTGGAAGAGTCTGGTTTTGCTGTTCGTATTCTTTCCTTTGGTTTTAGCTCTTCGCATTTGTTCATATCCACTTCCATAGTTGAGTCTCTGCACCATAGTACTTATACAGTAGAAAGATCCCAATAGAGTCTCAATCCAATTGGTGGTCCGACCAGTTTATTTTTGGTTAGTAGGGATTTGAGAATAGCTATCGAGTTTGCTTATATCATCTCACATAGATCTTCTAAATTCGGGGGAGATATTCCTTGGGTGCTTGTCTGATATTGGTTTAGGCCTTTGGGGCTTGTACTTGAGGAATGTCGAGTTCGGTTTGGATGGTTTGCGTGAGAGGTGAATAGTTGTGGCAGGCACTCCAAAGAGCACGTAGTGACCTTTCGACTCTTATAGTTATGGCATAGCAGATAAGAGGGAAACCTCTAATCATCTTAGTACGTATACTTGGTGCCGTAATTGACATCTGTTTATTTTGGAAATGGAGATTGGAAACTTCACAATCGTGAAGTAAAATTTAGTTAAGATACAATGGAGTAAAGCCCAAGAAGGCTAGATACTAGCAACATACCCTTTTCCTTAAGGGTGCATCCTTGATTTTCTTTTTGTAGAGGCTTTACGCATAATTGTTTCTCTCTTTCCAAAGTATATCCTCTAGGTCGTATCTTCGATCCTTAGGTAGAAGCCAATGGATGTAAACATGTGTTTGAAACATGTTATGGCTGATGGTTGCAAATGGTTGCTCATGAATGCATATGCATACGTATTAGGCACTAGATCAAGTTCAGACGCTTTCATCTTGCATTTACAGATATGTATTTATTTGTAAGCTGAGCTTGATATGGTATCATATGGATGTTGCATATGGATGAATGGCTGTGCACGCATGTAGTATTTACATAACTAGGGATGCTTGCATACATGATTGGACGCATGGCACTGACATGATTCGCATTAAGGAGGTCAACTGAATCAGTAGACCGCCTGATTTTGCATTAGATAAAGACATATACACACACTATGCACATGAACATGAAAGCATTAGAAATCTTTTAAGGACAATGAATGCCCATGGTTGAATGGTTGAGTAGATGGGTGACTGGATGGTAGGACACATTCTTCCTAACTTGAAGATTTCGGGGACGAAATCCTTTTAAGTGGGGGAGAATGTAACACCCCGTAATTCTGTAACACTAGGATTCACAAATCAGGGCAGAATTAAAAGTTAAAATCAAAATCAAGGGAAAAGGGCTACGCCATTGCGTTCGTCTCGGAATTCTGCATGAAAACGAGTCTGAGTTTGCGTAAATCGGAGTCCGTATGAGGGAGATATGGCCTCCGGAAGATTCAGCAAAGTTCAAAATTCAAAACAGGTCAAGTTCAAAATTCAAATCGAACCCAGAATGGGCTGGGCGGGAATTTTCCCGCCCAAGGCACCCAGGTCGACTGGGTAGTCGACCTGAGTCACCCAGGTCGACTGGGTAGTCGACCTGGGGGTCGACCCCCCCTTCTTTTTCCAGCTTTCTGCACTGGTTCGTTCTGATGTATCTGGTTACGTTTTCGGACCAGGTTCGTCCACCTAACACTATATAAACAGCCCTAGTCTTCTTCTCTATTCACAATTCTTCTCTACCCTTATGCTGCAAAGATTCTTAGTGAACATGGCTTCTTCTCCTCCTCTTAATTAAATAATAAATAGAATAATATATAAAAAAATAAATCAAGACGAGGAGATGCTGCTCAAAGACTTTCAAGAAGAAGAGATTCAAGCTAGAATTCAAGTGAAGATTCAAATGACTGCAACGGCTATTTTTCTACGAATCCAATCTAATCTCTGTAAGTCAGTTATTTCTAGATTTGAACGTTTTTCTCTGTTCGTGACATGAAATTAAAGGAATAAAAGAATATGCCAAATCTCTCTCTCTATTCGAATCAGTGCCTATACTCTTGAACCTAATTAAGAACTGTTATGATTCGAGGACAAAATAAGACCGTGACTATGAAACTATGGACCTTAAAACTATATGCCTATGACTATGAACATTTGCCTATGACTATGAACATTGCCTATGACTATGGACATTGCCTATGACTATGAACATTGCCTATGACTGTGACTGTGACATTGAGGATTATTTCCTTGACTAAGCCTGTGCCTTTGATTAGGAAATTGCCTATGACATAACAAGGACATCTGTGATTAAACACCTGTGATTCATGACTAGGAAAGTGTTGCTTTAAGTTTTGTGACTATGAAATTGGGTCTAAACCCGATCATCTACTATGTCTATTCTTGATTATCTTTGGTTTTAGACCTTGGGAATTTACCTATTAAGTTTGGTCTACCCATGTTCTTGAACCTACGTCTCTATTCTGTCTATTCTTGGTTTTCTTTGGTTTTAGGCCTTGGGAGTTTACCTATTAAGTTAGGTCTACCCATGTTCTTGAACCGACGTCGTTATTCAACCCTTTTTATGCCAGCTAGTATGTCTATCTTTTGCATAGCATCTTTGGTTCATTCCCTATTTTCTACGAACCTAGCTTTATTTATAATCTAGACTGAATCACAATTATACGAACGGTGGGAATGCGGTTTGGGCAAAATATGAAATGTACTAAAAACATAGTTATAAACTTGGAATCTAGCATAAATTGGGAACATGAATTATGGCATGTTCATAGAAATACAAATTGGATAAATTTAACATGAATTATAAGATGTGTAATTTGAATCCAGTATTGACATGTAAATCTAGCATTTACATGAATAGTGAACTAGAGTAATAAGTCTAGTTTGACGAGAATTAGAATGTTGAATCGGAATTGGATTAGCTAATTTGGCACGGTAAGTATATTGGCATAAATGTGAAATTGGCCATAATTGAGAATAAATGTCAGATTTAGAAAAATCATGGTTAGTGACACTTAATTTGGTATAGTTTACATACCAAAAAGCATAAATATGTTTTAGGAAGGGAAATGGGCCATAGAAATAAATGTAGACAATTTACATTAAAAGAGTAATTGGGAAATAAGTAAACTAAGAATAATTTACCTATAGAATCTAGCCTAAATGAGAAAATGTTAATTTAGACAAATTAAAGGTTTATTAACGACGTCTCTTTTAATAATAAGCCAGAAAGTTCTAGGGTGACAGAGAGGATAGTGTCTAGGCTTGAGTTTGGAAAATACAAGTTTCCTGCTCTCCCTGGCTATCCCTAACTGATCCGACGGACAGGATGGTTACTTTCAAAACCTGATTTGAAAACTAATCAAAACCCCTTTGAACTTAGAAAACACGAATATGCCTAACCCGAGGTTAGACTGAGTTGCGATGTAAACCTGCCCGTAACCAATCGGCACATCCAGTATTCGCAACAATATTTGTCTAATGTGAGTGGTAGCGGCTTTAATTTATTTAGTTAAAGCTAGAACAAGAATGGTAGGGTTAAGTTAACTAAGACACTTAACCAGTTCAACATGATAACTAGACTGATGGGTGGGGTTAGGTTCAGACTGACACTTAACACAGTTAAGCTAGAATGGGAGGGTTAAGTCCATAGGAACACTTAACCAACTTAACACAGTTAAGCTAGAATGGGAGGGCTAAGTACATAGAGACACTTAACCAAACTCAAGGTAGCAAAACGAGACTTGTAGGGGTTAAGTAAAGTTAATACACTTAGCCAAATTAATATGTTAACTAGACTAGAGGTTGGGGTTAAGTAAAATCTAATACACTTAGCCAATTATGATATGTTAGCTGGGCTAGACTGTAGGGTTAAGTAAACCTGAACACTTAACCATCAGGTTGTGATAAAGGAATAAGGTTAAGTCTAAACATGAAGGGATAATACTTAACCATTAATAACATGTTAGTTAAGACAGACGGGCAAGGTTAAGTTAAAAAGGAATACTTAACCAATACAGGGTGAAAGGGTAGGGTTAAGTAATAAGAAATACTTAACCAATATAACTTGATTTGTGGTGGGGTTAAGTCAACATGAATTACTGATAACACTTAACCAGTATAACAGGATGAATGAAGAGGGTTAAGAATTGACTAATGACACTTAACCAATCCAAATTGACGGGAAAGAGAACTAAGTAAACCTTAGTTAAGAAAACAACGATTCTGGAAACTAAGTAAATCTTAGTTAGTAAAACTAAGTAGTAATTCTTAGTATAACATGGGTAGGAGCGAATGTCCGTCTGAGTAAAAAGGAGGCTCCAACGAATTGGGTTACGAAGCCCGAGGCTTCGAGGGGACGTGAGGGTACTCTTGGTATCCCTCTGTGAGGCTGCAGATGATCCGCCTGGGCCCACAGAGGTTAAGGTCAGCGTAGAAGAACCAGGGGTATGCCTTGGTTGCAATACATGGCAACCTAAAGACTAGGATGGACCGGCATGATTCGGCGAGCAAACGATAGCCCTGTGATAGCGACTCGTCGCTTACAATCCATCTTCAGTCAATCGAGATACGTGAAATGGAAAGGCGGAGAACTCCAAAAGACCATATACTTGCTATCTAGTTATGGGTGAGGATGGCCATAGGATAGTAGGGGCACCGGGGCCGGCGTATAGTTCTCATTTTTCAAGGTGTGCCTTTCATTAGTTGAGGGAGGGGTCAAGTAGGACCATAGCCACTGAAATAAAAACAAACCTTAGCATCTGCATCGGCAGATATCTGAAAGCTCCCGACCGAGTTCTGTATTCCTTGATTTGCCCTGACATAGGACTCGGACTGCACATTACAGGACATGTGCATCTAGACAAGCGATAGCGATTCGCGATACATGCGTGGGGAAGTATAGGAACATATACCACTCTAGGTAGTGTGTCCTAGACTTGGGGGCATCGATTGGACTAGGGGTAAAAAAAACCTGAATCCAAGAAGCGTTCAGCAGATAGCGTAAACTCTAGATTGAAACTAGAAAGCACTTGATAGAAAACCCTAGATTAGATCCAGGTAACAAATAATAAATGTATGCCTGAAGGCAATGGAAACTACAGAGATTGGGATCACGTTATCGTTACTAGTTGGGACACTAGTTAAGCGGTGCAGAGATAATAGAAATCCGTATAATAAGGAAATGGCGAAGCGGCGAAAGTATTAGAGAACATCCGGTTTATCTTGTCTTAGCATATCTTGTGTAGATCTTGTGTAATCTTGCTGACTCTATCATCTTGGTGTTATCTTGTATTCAGTTAATTCATGTCGTTTTGTTTTTCCATGTTCACATGCTAGAAGTTACTGAACTTACTCAGGCTTTATGTCTGACTCTGTTTTTCTTTCGTCTTCTTTTCTTTCGTTCCCCCCCCCCCCCTAGGTAGTAAAGGAGGGAATAGTTTAGCTCAGGTTAAGTTGGACTGCCACTCTTTCCCAACTTGAAGATTTGTCGAAGTTTGCTTGGATTCTCATTTCAGATGCTATGGCTGGCCCTTGCTAAAATCGGGGAATATAAATGTTGTTTTTATGCTTCTTTATTTTGTAAGACAGATGATACTCTGATGTTGTAAAGAAACCATTGTACAAACTATTTTATCAATAAAGCAGAGTTTTATTTTCCGCTGTTTAATTTCTGTCTGTCTTGTAATTTATCTGCATCTTTTAGCCTAAATGCTCCACAGAACTTAGTGCATTCCCTTTGTGAGTGACACTAACAGATGTGGGGTGTTACATCTCTAGAGATACACTATCGGAAGGTGGTTCCATACCTTGTCATGTTGGAATTCCAATCTCCAATAAGCGCCATGCGGTTTTTGAATTTATATTATATATGGAGTGTGAGATGCATGCGTTCCACTAGATTCTATTTATTTGATTTAGACATTATTATAATATCACTGGATTTGATATCAAAAATATTTTGGGTTATCGTAAGGTAAAAACCATCCATGTTTATGTGTTGATCGGTCTTACGATTATCACTTCTTTCGAAAGGATTTTTAAAGTTAAACAATTGGTTGGAGTTTACTCACACCAGTCCCATGATTGACCCAGAGTTTTTTTTTTTGTTTTTTTTTTTTTCACTAAACTCTTGGGTGCCCAAATTTGTGCGGGCAGTCAAGTAGTCGGGATTTTTCAGATTCACATGGAAGTGCTAGAAGCAGGAGGCTTCACCAGTTAGCTATAGACTATCATATTTCCCTGTGTACTATGTTGTATCTGGAAACAGGTGTTTATAACTGTTCCAGGAATAACTATTGTGCTCTGATGATGGTATGTATATACAGTTACTGATTTGTATTTCAAAAGTTATGTTATTTAATATATTTTATTCGTTCCGCTGTGAGTTGTGATCTTCCTTTTCTTCTATTCTAATATTTCTTTCTTTCTATTTCTCATCCTCTCACTTCTTTCTAATAATGATTCGTATTTCTGTGCAATTTGGGTTGGACGTGTGGTGTTATTAGTCAACTCAGATAGTACGGATTTGCGGGCTGTTACAACCATTATATCAGATAATTGTTACATTACTGAAGGTGTGGAAATAGAAATTTATCAAACCATATACAAAATGTCTATTTTATCTATTAATAAAACATGTTGTATGTAAATAATAAGAATGTTGATGTAAAGTGGAAAGAATGGGAAAAAATTATATAAAATTTTGCAATTTTATTTGAAGCTGGTTAAATATGAACAAAGGTTAAAATGGTTGAATGTTAAAAACAAAAAAGTTTAATGGGAAAAATAAGCCCAAAAAATGCATAAGTACTTAAAATACATATTCCTATAGCATATTGTTCTATGCTGCAAATTTTAAGGGAGTTAGTGTTGCTTTAATCCACCCTTTTTATTTCTCCTATTGGATCCATTACATAATCCATGTCACTGATGTAAAATGTGGCACAAATATTTGAAAGGATGCCAAATATTGTGAGTTTATTGTATTAAATTTCTCTGCTTTCTATTTTAACCAATGAGTGGACTTCGACAATTTAAAACATATATACTTTGAATTGTAATTGATGTATGATTGTAAAGAGTAATTATGCATGACATATTGTTAAACATCTTCGATCATGCAGCAGTCATGCAACCACACATTTGCTTTATCAAAAAGTTACAGTTACGATTCCATTTTTTAATTATCTTAACCATGTTCTTTTCTCATTCTAATAATTAGATAACCTCGTCTACTTTCTAGATATTAGTAGATCAGAGTATTCAGAGTCATGACTCATTAGCCTATTACCAGTTACAATTTAAGAGCTTTATACAATCAGGAATACTTCATTGCTTAATCAAATTATTACATTACTTTACTTGTATCTGCCGATGCTAGTTAACATTTGGGAACCGTGAATATTTTGTTTAGTTATTTTTTTGTAAACAATGAAGGTTGGTTTAAACAACTATCAGTAGTCTCTCTTTGCTGATAGCTCTTACTATTATAGTTAGCTGATGTACATATTTATTTATTGCTAGGAATATAAGGCTGGTATTTTTTAATGTTTAACTAGTAGGAATATGAAGAAAGTATATGGGAGTAACCATCATCAAATAGCATGTCTTCCTTTATACACACTCAATTTCACCTTCAATTTAGATACCATGTTTGTTCAATGTACCTTAAGTTGCATGAATCTATAGACAATTTGTTATTATAGTGACCATAAAGAATATGTAGACAATTAGTTGTTATGGTGCCTTAAGTTGCATGAATCTATACACAATTTGTTGTTATGCTAACCATAAAGAATCTGTAAACAATTTGATCACAACTCATACTAGTGCATAGTATGTGCATAACTTGGAAATAAAGACTATATTTATATTCAATACTTGGTATTATTGACGCCAATGTTGAAGAAAAAAACATTTGAACTATGAATATATCTCTAAGGTAAGTTTATAACTATTAATGACTACAAAAAATGTAAGCAATTCAGCACAACATGACAATGTTATACTGTTACATCCAAGAATAATTTGTTTATTTTTGCTTTTCTGCCATTTATATTATAACTTGTTGATAATTAGATCAATTCTGCCTGTTGTAAGAAATAGTCTAGTGATAGAAATTGATTACATTTCTTTTATGTAATTCTTCCCAAATTAGGCATAATTCTATTTTTCTTTGTTGTTCTGACAGATCATGCATGGAATGTCAAGTTTGGTCTTAATAATAATCCAAGACAGGGCACCTTAGTTCTGAACGGATGCTATATTCAACCCAAATATGAAAATTACATCTGATGAGTTCGAAATGCAAGGAGCATGAGGTCTAAACAACAAGGAGCAGTAGATTTGGTTAGGAAAACAATATTTACTATCATGGACGCAAGTACATTATGAAAATATGATATTTTTAATTAACTTAAATTTATTAAGGAATAGATAAATTTTAAAAAAAAATCATAAAAAACCTAGCTAATTTGAATACAATTAATTAATTTTACGTGAAATTAACATGTATGTGAATATTCTTTTGTCGAGGCAAATGTTGATGACTTTAGTGTTGGAGCAAAAGGGCATGTGAACATGCACATATAACAACTCAACGATAGTAAGAGACAAACAAATATGACATGACTAAAAAAGAAATCAACCTGAAAAATATCCTTATGTACCATAAAAAAGGATTTCACTGTAATGGACGATGGCTCATGATCCTAAACTAGGCTAGGTTACTTTTCCTCGTGCGCTTGAATTTTCTTCTGAACTGGTTCTTACATTAAGTAATCTTGTTTCGTGATTTTATAATGGATGTTTATTCCACATTCAAACTCAATTCCGCTAAAGAATGAAACTTTTTGAAATATGTACGTTTTTTCCAAGTCCAAAGTTTGAGAAAAAGTGAACATGAGTTGAGGCAATTTATGGAAATGTATAAACATGAATCAAACAATTCCACACATTGTGATCACATTATTTGTAAAATATATAGTTATTCATCTTACACATTTCGATGAAAGAAAAATTATTGAATCACAACTCTTAGGAATGGGTATAGTTTTGCAGTTTCATTGTTTTGTATGAAACGACATGAGTTTTATGAAGAAATGTTGGATTGTTGCCTTAGCTCCTTAGCAAATATAAAATATCCGATATTTTATATTTCAAAACCAAACTAAAGTTTTAATTTAACTAAGCTAAGGATTCAAGTGCTCGGTTTATCAAATTGAAATGTTGTTTTATAGAGATTTATTCATAGACTATAGTTGCCCTTGTGTAAAACCGTACACTTGGATATACATCCCTTTTTTTGCAATACAAGATTTTTCTAACAAGTGGAGAAGACAGATTATAAATCATTACAAAAACATTAAAAAGATAAGCTTTTGAAATTACTAGAAAAAAGGTGGTTTAAATGCCTAATTCATATGTTGCTTATTCTAGTCCCAATATTAGGAAGTGCAGCTTGTAGGTAGTTTCCCTGATGTTGAATCAGTGTTATTGTAGTTTATCTATACATAACATGCCAAGTTTAAGGCTAATAGAAAATAATAATGAATTCCGTGGGTAAGTTCTTTTGTATCCTAAATTTTTACCATTCAAATGTTGAACCTTTATAATCGATTATAGGTCTACACTTATCAAGCCCAATTAATGATGAATGGCATATTACTTTCTGGTTACATACACCGCATAGTCTCCTTTTGGTTTAATTATACATGAGTGTACATGAACTGTAAAGACCCGGAAATTTGAATACTTTATCCTTGAATATCGTAACTATTTAGAATATTGTTAAATGTTAGAAATATGATTTTATAACCTTGTTAAACATCATTTAATTGGTAATTAATGACGCTAGACTCATTGTTGAAAAATGTTTACAAAAATATATTTTTTGGAAAAATATTGATAAAATGACGGAAAATCATATTATCAATATATAGCTATTTTCTAAATAAAAGTTGTTGGAAATTTAAATGAGTATCCAATTATACATTAGGAAAGTAATTAGCTAATAAAAATATTTCTGTTATTTATGGTTAACTAAATATATGGATGATGTCAAGCATGACATAAGCAAAGATATTTAGGAAATGAGCAAAATAAGGAAAATGAGCAAAAATGGAAATACTTCATTTGTAAGATTAGGGTTTTAAGGGGCTTTTGGTCTTTACCCATCACATTCCTAAGGCTATATAAAGGGATACATACCCTTAGGAATATTTACATACAATTTCTTCTTCTTCTTCTTCTTAAGCTGTATTAATGGCTTCTTCGTGAGTAATGGTGGTGGTGGAGGAGGAGGAGAGGCATTAGCTTGGTTTGGAAGTGCTAAACGTTGGATCTTTAGGCTAGTGGTGATGAAAGGAGTTGGTTCCTTTGTTCTTATGGCTTTGTACTTGGTTAGTTATGGATCTAAGTTATCTCTTAGTTGTATATTGTTTATATATATATATTATGTTTGAAGTATAAAGTTAAAGTGACATTAACTAAGTAAATTTATTAACTTTAGACCCTTCTTGCTTTTGAAAGCAAATGACAACTTTTTATTCTGTAGCATAACTTCTATTACCCTCTTAAACATGTGAATGGACTTGAGTTAATGTTTAAATGGTTGTTTAACTTGTATGTTAAATTAAAGTAAGTTTGAAAGTGTTTGAAGCTAGAATAGCCATATAAATGCACTTCCTAATCCCTTGTTTTATAGAAGTCTTATAAATATCTTCTTCTAAACCTTGACCTGTTTAATTATCTAACTGAAAAGTAATCGGAAATGCATAACTCTAATAAGTCGACGAGTAGGCATATCTATTTCTGAGATTCGGTTCGAGGAGCTTAAGCTAAGGAGATGTTCAGGAGCAACCAGTGCCCCGACTCACCTAGCCTCATCTCGTGCGAGGAATAGATAAAGTTGATAATGTCGGAAACGAGTTAAGTATACGAATAATATTGATAAATGTTGTATTATCATTTATCATTAGTTATTATTGTTTGATTGATTGTGTGATTTACACTCGACCAGTTTATGAGCAAGTATGCTTTTATATTTAGCATTAGGCTGGGTAGAAAATATGTATACGTTAACACTTTGTGATTTATTCATGACTTGACTGAAAGGTGTTTAACGACAATATTAATTCATTTAATTTATGAGCATAAATTAAAATGAATGTTTTTGAGTGATTGTTTTCATAAAACAATATGAAATGAAATGTTTGATTTCAGAGAAATAGAAAATATTTGGAAATAAATATTTGGAAGATAATAAATGGTTTATAAAAAGATGTTTTATAAAAAAAGAGAATCTCGATGGCTTAAATCATGTTGTTTAAAATGATTTAGAAATACAAAAACATTATTATTTGAAGATATTTGTGATTATTATTGTGAAATGATTTATCACTTCGGGATACTAAATGATTTATTATGTTACCGAGATTTGGTTAACTCGTGACTAAAAACTGGGTATGGGGTTTGGAAGACCCTTGAAGGTGGCCTGCTCTGGAATGTTGGAGAGACGATATTATTTATTTGTAGAGGTGGCCAGTACCCAATGGCCTTGTTATTAGAGAGACCTCCCAATCTGGTGGCATATATGTTGGTATGCTTATATTATAGATATTTGAGATTTCCATAAGTGATCTGTTTTTAAATCTCGAAGTGAAGTCTGATTTGATATAAAAGGACTATATTATTTTAGTGATTTGAAATGAAATCGGGATTTTAAGATGGAAGGGATTATTTTCAAAAGAATGGATTTTGAAAATAATAAAGATGATTAGATTTGATAAATCTAAATGTAAATATTAAGTCTGAAGGGTAGTTTGGGAATTGCATTGTTGTTTCGGCATCGTAGGCTCCATGAGTCCTATTTGTTAATAGGAGAAGTAGGTTGGCTTGATCCTGTATCAAATTTGGTACCCAATCAGATAAGGGTATGTAGGCAGTCACAAGTGGTAGTGATGCAGCCTTTTAAATAATAACCCTTTTCTGTTCATTTTTTATGTTTATCGATTATTAATATATCTTTTATGCTTACTATATTATTCCACATTTGACTTGTTTGTTGATTTTGCAGGAGTAGTTATTGCTGTCTATCTCATAAGAGTGCCCAGCAGTAGATTTATTTGTTTAAGTTCTCTTATATTATAGCATACCAAGTGTATTAAAAGATCTTTGATAGTTTGTTAATAAAAAAATTATCCTATACCTTTAGTAATATCGACTATTTATTAAATATTGTGTAGCAAGTTGGCAGTTTTGATTAGTAGTTTTAGAGCGGACAGATATTTTAGCAATTTTGACAGTTCCGAAAATCTGGGTCGTTACGTGAACGATCATCTTGTTGTTAAATTAATCATCAAATCTTAACTTATTGTTGACGCTAGAAACCATATCCTCAAGTTAGATTATATTATGAAAAATAGTACCATTTACAATCAAACTCATTAACTGAATCTTTATAGTTTTTCTTTGTAATTTTTTTAATTTACAATAGCTTTTTCACAATGGATAGATGGATTGAGACCAAACTGGGAAGGCACTTGGTGTTCAAGTAGCAAATGAATTTAATCTTTTGATGCATGGAATTAACTACTTTACCGTGTGGGTGCTTTGATGGAGGAGAAAAAACCTATAAGTGAAATCAATTCAGTTTATTTTGGTGTTATCATGGAACTAGTTTGCATTTATTTGTGCATATAATACATATAATCTATAACATCTTTATAATATATAATTATTTAATTAAATAACCGATGTCACATACTCACATTTGCTACGATGCTGGGTATGGGAATTCTTTCAATAAGATGTTATACACATATCATAAGAACTAACTAATCATAAGATGTGTATGCAGGTGATGGCGTGGAGTTGGCTGAAGGGTTGGATTAATCGCGCTCATGCTCCTGTAAGTTCACGTTTACATTAATACAAAAGAGAGGACCCAGGTTCCCCTTGAAACCTAGTTATAGGGTTTGGTTTACTTAGAACTTGTTTGGTAGGCAATGGTATACGGGGCTGGAATGTTTTTTGGGCCACGGGCTAGGGTGTGAATATTTGTTAGTTTCATATCTACAAGATTTTAAAATTAATTAAATTTGGAAAAAGAAAAGTTGAAAACTAGAGCATTCTTTTGGCAAACGCCAGGAGATAGGATAAGTCTTGTTGCCTAGGGAGAGAAGAAACCGGTGGGTCTTATTTGCTTAGTTTTTAGGCAATGAGCCTTAGAGTATTTACATATATTTAAAATCAAAATTAGTTGTATAAATGAGTTAGTTAATTATTATATTCCAAACTTGGAAGGAAATAAGAACCAGAGGCATTTTATTTTGTGTGTTTTCTTCTCCTAGTAAGGAAGGAAGGAATGCGCGTGAACTGGTATGTTAGTGGGCTTTGGCCAGGAACATATGTGAGTAATATATATACATATATAAGGGCCTAAAACTTAGAGTACTAAGTGGAGGATAACTCTTCCATTTTGAATCAGCATAGCCCTATATAATCATGTAACTGGTTAGTATTAGGAAATGTTAATGGCCCTTCTTTTGAAATCAGTATGGGTAAAAATGGTTGTATTGCGCCTTTTCTACTTTAACAAAGCTATTGTGTTATACAATAGACTAGAGTATGAAATATAAATAAATAAAAAATGTGTACCTAGGTATAACAACCCGTATTTTTAGTCACTTTAAAATAAGGATGTTTAAATGGATAATTTTGGTTGGATTTCAAATGTATTAAATATCGGATTTCAATATTTAAACATCTAGCATTTTAAATAAGTAACATAAGGTTAAATATATCAAGAAAATATATTGGAACTGATATACAAAACAGTGAATAAATCGATAAACTTGTCAACAAGATTTTTAAGTTAAAAAATTAATATAATTAATAGATTTGGTTTAGATTTATTTTGGTTTGAAGATATTGATAAAATAAGGTTAGTAAACTTTTAAACTAAATCTAGAAGTAAATATATTAAAATTCGACAATTTAATATATTTTTTAATAGCCTAAAAATAGGCTAGTTTGCAAATAGTCTCAAAATTTGAGGAGACCAATTTCATTAGATCCATATCTATGAAATATAGTAGGATTTCAAATTACGTATCAATTGGACTTACGGGTTGACCATACGAGTTGAAAACGTATAGAGATCGTTTAACTAGATCCATGTTTAATTAAATCAAATCAACTTTTAGAACAACTTACTAAACCCCCTAGCTTCGACACCTCACTATCTCCCCCCCCCCCCACACGTCACCCTCTTCCCAGTTACCCATTCCTTAATTAATTAGCATGTGTTAAGTGATGATTCATTTTTCATTTTCCTTTTTTCTTACTTACTTCTTCTCTACACAAGCTCCCCCTACCTCCCACCACTGAGACCAACACCACCAGCCCCTTTCCATGTCGTGCGCCGGCCCCAAAAAGTCCCCTTCAGACCGTAGGCCTTACAACCCATAGTCATGCTTAAAACCATTAAAAATCCCACTTTCTTCTCTTAAATGCAAATAAAAATATATACATCTAGTGTTCATGAAGTGTTTGAAGTAGAAAAGGTGCTAACTTGGTTGTGAAGTGAAATCTGAAGTTGTAGTGAAGCTAGAGAAGTCCTACGCTAAGGTTTGGTCGAGTGGAGAAGCTACAGTGAGCTTATGGGTGGTAATTGGACCCGACCAGATGGAACCGGACCCGACCTATTGGGTCTCAGTTCCAAGTGGGTCGTGTTTTGTTGAGTCTGGACTATACATTTCAAAATTTTGAACCCGACCCGAGCTTCTACTAGGGTCGGGTCAGTTCGGGTCTGGTCGAGTTCGATTGAATAATAACACTAAAAATATATTTCAATGCTTTTTGGTCGGGCCTTTCGGGCAGGGTCAACGCCGATCGGGTTTGATCAGGTCTTAATTGTATTTTCCATCACCTAGATCCGACCCGCGACCCATCGGGTTCGGTTTGGATTCGGGTCTTTTCGAGTCGGTTCGGTTCAAGTTTTCGGTTCTCGGTTGTAATTGCCATCCCTAGATGAGCTAATTTTACTCACGTTTGGTTAACTATAATAATTAGTGCAACTAATTATGTTATGTTTGGTAATTTCCAGTTTGTTAAGTAATTTTGGGTTTAAGGATTTTAATAGAAGTTAGAAAAGTTAATTACTTTGTAGTTTAGTAATTAAAGTGAATACCATAATGGTTATGAAGTTAAACTGTAAATAAAAGATCAGTTGGTTTAGTTGATAACGTGGTTGATACAGAAGGATGAATAGTGACACCGTCTAATATTGGCGTAGCATTGGTCAATATTGATGTGACATTGATTGATAACTTGATGCGATATGTGTTGATATTCATTTAACAGGATTGCATTTGCTAATAATTTCAAATAAATTGTTAACAATAGTTAATAATTTAGTTAAAGTGATTTGAAATAGTAATTAAGTGTTAATGACCTTAACGTTTAAGTTAATGATGTCATTATGTGATAATTGGAAGTTAATGGTGGCTAATGATTGTTAATGGATGTTAATGATGTGTTAAATCCATATAACTTGGATTAAATGGTGACTAATTGGATATTATTACAAATCAGAATTTAATTAAATATTTTATTAATTAAGTAATTTGAAGAAAAAAATTTGAAATTTTAATCCGAAATGATTTGGAAAGATAGTTTAAGTAATTATGAATAGTTTTCGTAAAGATGGAGAATTTATTTGAATAAGTTTTCAAGTAATTAAGGCATGTTTTAAATTTGAATTTGAAAATAAATAGTAACTTTAAAAAGTGAAGTTCGGTTTGGATATCTAGAACGTGTTTTAACTAGATTTTATTATCTAAACTAACTTGTTTATTTTTATTATGGGTTTTAAGAAGGTCTGGATTTCAAAAGATGAAGTTTGAAAAATAATATTATGTTGATTTAAATAACGGAATATTTGAATTTAAAGTTAAATATTGGAAATATAGTCTCCAAAAATTAGTATATATGTTTTATATAATTAATAAACTATTTTGAAAGCAATTTGATTCGATTTTAAATATAAGTCGAAGTTTGGTCTAAATAGGACTAGTCGAGCAATGGTAGTTTACGAATTTGGACCGTTGACTTCAAATTGACGTACCAGGAGATCCAACCGTCAGATTTTCCTGAAACGATAAACATTTGGTTCGAAATGTAAAGAGTTTTCAGATTCAAAGGGAAGTTTTGTAATCCAACAGTTAGATTTTGAAATAAGTCCAAATCAAATTTGGATTAAAAAGCGCTGCACCCGAAATTGGATTTTTATGAAATAAGATATTTTTAAATTAATAAAAATAGAAATAAATTGTGATAAATCATAATATATGGTTAGAAAGTGATTTGGATTGAATATACAAAGTTTTGAAAAGATAAAAGCTATTTTAGGAATATGAGTCGTTTTAGCAACACTATTTGCAACGAGTTTTTGGAACGGGTTGAAATAATAGGTTCGGATACAACCAACGAAATTCAAAGGTTTGCCAACATATCTGAAGCATTAAATTGAGGATTTTAAGATATTTTGGGGTTTGAAGGATATGTGACAAAATTAAGTTTTCCAATTAACAAATTTAATTGGAATTGAATGGGAATCGACTTGGTGATAATTGAAACGTGTCTCTGCGGATGAAAACCTTTACTATTTAAGGAATTTAAAGGGCTTTGCCATTATTCTTATTATAGTATTAATCCGATGTAGTATTCAAATTGATTATGAGCGGATAAGACTTCCATGAATATTTCGTTGAAAATGAAAGGATAATTCTGAGTTCATCATGAACGATGTTTTAAAATAAAATTTGTTCTTTGACTCATTTAAAGGAGAAGAAGATTTCTCAAGTAAAATTGTGGTGAAATCTTTATTTAATTTGACTATAAAGATTTAATGAAAGAGTTTCCCTTGGCAAACGATAATGGGAACAAAGTTTAAGGATCGCTTAAAAGAAGTTAAGCGTGTTTTTCGCGTAAAGATAAGATTGAATCTTAAATAATATTTTAGGATAAAGAAAGAAGTTGGAACTTGATTGTTTTATAGTTGAGTTGGTTGATCTTCTAGGTGTTTGATCTAACGTTGGTTTAGGTCGTCGGGGTCATACACTTAATAGATTATCCTCTTGGCATGGTGCAATCGAGAACTAATTCTGGTTAATAAATGGTTTCCTAATGATAAGATCAAGAAATCATAAGTATGATTTTGGGCTAGAGATATGATCAAGGAAAGATACGGTAATTTACCCTAATCAATGTTCAATGAATGGGATGGGTTTGGGTAAATATGTTTTCCCGTAAAGATAAATGAAATCTTTAATCAGATTTGGATCGAAAGAATGGAATTAATAAGGGTAATTAAACTTACCAAAAACGAGGGAAATTAGATATGGAGTACTTCCGTTTTTGAACAATGGGATGAATAGGATGGGAATGAGATAATGATTTGATAAATCACCCTTTCGTGAGGTTCGATAATCCCGACAAAGCGTAGAAACCTTGGTTTGAGTTAAATTTGTGAAATGAGATTTTAATCATTTGAAATGACTTCCAAGGAAAGATTAAAATAGGAGTTTAAAGTATGAAAATCTTTGATAAGATTTAAATGGGTGTACCCAATGTAAAGAATGATTTGAGTAAAAGAATATTCCAAAATGGAATGAGACTCATGATATTTTTGTATATCTATATTGATTTTAAAGACCCGCTAGTTATTCGGAAAGACCGGATTTCAACCTATTGCGAATAACTATATCACGTTATAAGAGCAATTGAAAATGGCAATGGAAATGATTGATGACCGGAGACCTTCACATCGGAAGGATTGCTCGCTGACAACTCAGGTGGCCACCCTATTATTAGGTTATACTGTGACAGCGATCTGACCATACTTAAAGCGATTCGGATTGTAAGGACTTTCGCACCCAGGCGGGCATTGGAATAAAGTGCCTCATGTTTCGTTCAAAATCCAAAACAAACTTGTAAATGGATGTATGTTTGACATTGTATTTTATGGCATAATGAATTGATTTCTATGGATGATATATCAGCTAGGTAGCGGATGATCTATCCTCTCAGCTTAACACCCTCCTCGGGGACATATGTACTTAGAGGGTTATATATTAATCGACACCGATTATATGTTGTGAATTGACTATGTGGCATGCTAAGTGCTGAGCTATTGATGATCAAAGCATTTGTTGAAAAGTAGAGCTTTGTGTAGAAGCGTGACTTCAGGCCTCACAACCGGTAATTAGCCAAAACAGGATAAAGTATAACAAAGTTAAGGACAAATGTTTCCTTCTGGTTGAGAAAGTGATGCTTTTGTATGGAGCCTAGGCAATTTACTTAGTGGGTGATGGATCGAGGCACCTCGGATAATGATTGGTTACAACCAGGAGATGTTATGTTCAGGAGAATCCTGAACTACACCTGGTATAGGTGGGCCAGCTTTGCCAATACTGGAAAGGAGCATTTGTTGATCCTGGGATATCCCACTAGAGGTGTACTCGAATTGCGATTAAATAAAATCCTTTGCCTTGGTCATTAATGGAATGCAACCTCCAATATGAACCTTTACGGTTTTAGTTGTACTCTATGTATTTAAACGTAATATATGGGTACCTACGTCTGCTAGGATTTATACATTTATTGTTAAAAGGTTTTCAAAGATAGACATAAATGGTTATATCAAATGATTTTCATGTATCAAGCATATTTGGTTATCATAAGGTAAAACTTGCTCCTAATGATGTGTGTTTGCATTGTGTGATGGGATGCAGGTCTTATGGTAGCTTCATTTTCCGAAAAGCATGCACAAATTTTTGAAAATCTTTTGATATTTGTTTGGTTTATTATCTAGTCCTAAAGTTGGTTAATCCAAGCCTGACTCGAGTGTCTTGCACTCAGGTCAGATCTAAGTGTATTTCAGTTCTAGACAGGATTCGAGGATTTCTCAGACGATTTCAAAAGAGTTGGTGATCTTCGTCAAAAGGCAGGGAGGGTACTACTATATATACTTGGATCCCAATTCCAGAAGAGTTGGTGATCTTCGTAGAAGGCAGGGCATTTTCTACATCTATACTTGGATGTCGTGGTTGTATTATGTGAGGATGATGTTTGTGACTATCCGTGGCATGTTTACTCTGATATTTCAAAATGTTTCCCGTTGTAAAGTTATATTGAATATTATATTTGTTTAATTTTGCTATGAGATTCAGTTCTTCTCCTTTGTTCTATTCCATTGTGTTTGCTCTAATAAACGCCAATGAATTGAGTTTGTGAGATTTTGTTTTGCGGTACATGTACACCGAGGATGTGTTAAGTATCGACTATCAAAGATCAGAAATTCGGTTTATCACAGGACTTTTCGTGGATGCTTACTTTATGGACTGGACTTGTGTGGTTTATAATCGGATCAAAGGACGAGGGTATGCGGGTCGTCACATGTGGTATCACAGCTTTGGTTTAGCGATAAACCTTGTCTCTATGGAGTAAAAACTCGTTAGAGATGGGATCAATAGTATCTTAGGATGAATAATTCATTAGAGATAGGGTCAGTAACGCCCTAGAATGAGTTGAGATTATTATATATGAGAGACGTATTTGTAATTTTTATATATAAATGATTTTGAATTTTAAAGAAGAATAATATATATTATATACAAAAGGATTATGTTTTGATAACACGTAACTTATATTTGAAAAGTTAATCAACTAATTTTTCATTGGATGTGATGTGTGCTAATTAGCATAACTGATTTAAGAAAAGTATAAGTATATACTTAGATCAGTTTTGCTATGAGGTATAATAATTAAGTAGAGTAAACTTGGTGAAACTTTGTGAAAGATTAAATAAAGTTAGTAGATTAAAACATGAAACTCTTTGGTCGTTTTAACCAAAAAAATTAGAGAATGTATAGGTTTAAAATATTAGTTTAAACTTATTTTCTAATTAGAAACTCTTTAATTAAATTGTAGAGGGGTAAGAAGCTTTCAGTTCGACGGTACTTGGAACAGTTCAGAGAGCCTTCTACATCCAAAATTTCTTCTGATAGCTTCGATGACAGTTTGTCATACTCCAAGAGTGGTGTTTGCCTGGATAGTTCTTCAGATGCGGCAGATCATAGCAGCGGCGATGAGTACCTACCATATGCCACCTCAGTCTTTAGACCAGTAGAGGCTTTAGATTTATATTTAGATTCAGGTTCAGATCTAGAGCGTGTTCCGATGGAATTAGATTCCATAGAGCCCGAGGATTCAGGTGCTTACGATGATTCGACGTTGGCAGTCGATGAGGGTCTTGAGTATGATTCAGCTAGTCATGGCATTATACATGATCCAGTTCCAGCGGTACCACTTGTAGCAGATATTCAGTAGCCGTAGATGATGAAGAGCACCCTTGACTTTATTCCTGAGATTGTTCTAGAGGTTATTCATGAGGAGCCCAAGAATGTATTGCCTAAGTTACCGTAGCCAAAGTTAGTTGGGCCGGAGTGGGATGAGCATCAGATAGAGCAAGAGTTTTATATTGTATTAGGAGATTTTGCACAGCTTGTAGTGTCAGATGACCCACCAATATGGTATCTCACACCAGAGATTGATGAGGAGGTTGAGCCGATGATGGATCTTGAAAGTGATGAGGATGACTACGATGTCAACGATGAGCTTGTTGATGAGGAACATGAGGTTTCAGATGATTATTTGTTTGATGATGATGAGGTGGAGTTTATGGACCAGGATAACGACTTTTAGGTTAAGGAGTATCTAGCACCACGATAGCATTTGGGTAAGCCAGTTTGGGATCTGGGTGAGCCATATTTGGAACCGTAGGAGATAGAGCTTTCAAGGCCTTCAGTTCAAGACTTTGAGGATGATTAAAAATCCAGTTGTTCCTTTAGTCCATGTTGTCAATGTATATATTGTTAGATCTCATTTTGGTGCAGCATAAGCACTAGGTATATTTTTTAGAGCATGACACCGTTTTGATATTATATATACCAACTCAAGTACGTAGTATGTTCTCAGGTTGGTAGGTCAGGTGCATATACATAACTTGTACCTTAAGTGGCACTCTACACTAAGGTATAGGTTCTGTCTATGATTACAATATGATTTTCTGTTTATGATGTACTGGGAAGTGATATGATATGATAATTTTGGTTATAGATGCATGAGTATTATTCAAGCACTCGTTTACATGCTTCATTCCGATTTCGAGAATGGAATCATTTTAAGTAGGGGCAGACTGTAACAACCCATATTTCTAGTCACTTTAAAATATGGATTTTTAAATATATTTTAAAAGGATTTTCATATGGATAAGTCTGGTTGGATTTCAAGTTTATTAAAAATTGGAATTTTATGTTTAAACAACTAATTTTAAATAAGTAGTATATTGGTTAAATATATCGAGAAATTATATTGGAATTGATTTACAAAACAGTGAATAAATCGATAAACTTGTCAACTAGTTTTGTTAAGTTAAAATATTAATATAAATAACAGATTTGGTTTAGATTTATTTTGGTTTGAAAATATTGATAAAATAAAGTTAGTGAACTTTTAAAATTGATTTAAATGTAAATATATTAAAATTCGAATAATTTAATATTATTTTAATAGCCTAAAAATAGGCTATTTTGCAAATAGTCTTAGAATTTGACAAGAATAGTTTCAATGGATCTGTATCTGTGAAATATTATAGGATTTGAAATTTTGTATCAATCGGACTTTCTTACTAGTTGAAAACGTGTAGAGATCGTTTAATCAAATCAAATCAAATTTTAGCATAACTTACTAAACTCCTCTAGCTTTAACACCTCTCCATCTCTCTCCTCCACATGTCAACCTCTTCCTAGTTGCCCCTTTCTTAAGTAATTAGCATGTGTTAAGTGATGATTAATTTCCATTTTCATTTTTCATTTCCCTTATTTTCTTCCTTTCTTCTTCTTCTCTACAAAAGCTCCCTTAACCTCCCACCGCCGATGCCAGCACCACCAACCCCCCTTCCTACATTGTGCGCCAGCCCCACACAGGCCCCCTTCAGGTCGTGGTCCCCATACCCCATATTCATGCCTAAAACCATTAAATATCTCGCCTTTCTTCTCTTAAATGTAAATATATATATATATAATAGTATACATAGTGTTCGTGAAGTGTTGGAATTAGAAAAGGTATTGTGAAATGAAGTCTGAAGTTGTAGGGAAGCTAGAGAAGTCCTACGCTAAAGTTTGGCAAAGTGGAGAAGCTACAGTGAGTTAATTTTGCTCACGTTTGGTTAACTACAATAATTAGTGTAGCTAATTATGTTATGTTTGGTAATTGCTAATTTGTTGAGTACTTTTTGGTTTAATGATGTTAATGGAAGTTAGAAAAGTTAATTACTTGGTAGTTTTGTAAATAAAGTGAATACCTTAATGGTTATGAAGTTAACTTAGAGTGGTTGACAACGTAGTTGTTACGGAATTGATGAATAGTGACATCATCTAATATCGATGTAGCATTGGTCAATATTGATGTGACTAGATTCATAACTTTATGTGACATGTGTTGATATTAATTTGACAGGATTGGATTTACTAATAATAGCAAATAAATTATTAATGATGGTTAATAATTTAGTTAAAGTGATTTGAAATATTAATTAAGTTTTAATGACCTTAATGCTTATGTTAATGATGCCATTATGTGATAATTGGAAGTTAATGGTTGTTAATGATGTGTTAAACCTATATAAGTTGGATTATTTGGTAATTGATTGGATCTTATTCTAAATCGGAATTTAGTTAAATAATAAGAAGAAAAATAAAACTTTTAATTTTTAATCCGAAATGATTTGCAAAAATAGTTTAAGTAATTAAGAACAATTTTCGTAAAGATGGAAAATTTATTTGAATAAGTTTTCAAGTAATTAAGGCATGTTTTAAATTTGAATTTGAAAATGAATAATAACTTTAAAAAGTGAAGTTCGGTTAAGATATCTAGAACGTGTTTTAACTATATTTTATTATCCAAACTATCTAATTTATTTTCATTATGGGTTTCAGGAAAGTTTGGACTTCAAAAGATGAAGTTTAAAAAATAATATTATTTTAATGATTTAATATTATCATATTTAAATAATAGAATATTTGAATTTAAAGTTAAATATTGGAAATATAGTTTCCAAAAGTTATTATATATTTTTTATATAGTTAATAAATTATTATGAAAGCAATTCGATTCGATTTAAATATAAGTCGAAGTTTGGTCTGAATAGGACTAGTTGCACAGCGGTAGTTCGCGAATTTCGACCATTGACTTTAGACTAACATACCGAGAGATCCAACCGTCGGATTTTCCCAAAACGAAAAATGCTTGTTTCAGAATGAAAAGAGTTTCAAATGAAATGGGATGTTTTGTAATCCAAGGGTTAGATTTTGAAGCAAGTCCGAATCAAATTGGAATAAAAACAACACTATTTTAAAATTGGAATCAAAATGAAAAGAGTTTCAAGTGCCGTTTGGGACACAAAATTGGATTTTTATAAAGTAAGCTATTTTAAAATTAGTAAAAATAGAAATAAATTATGATAAATCATAAAATGGTTTGAAAGTGATTTGGATTTAATATACCAAGTTCTGAAAAGTTAAAATGCTATTTTAGGAAAATGAGTCGTTTTGGCAACATTTTTTGCAACGAGTTTTTGGAACGGGTTGAAATAATAGGTTTTGATACAACCAATGACATCCAAAGGTTTTGCAAACATATCTAAAAGATTAAAATGAGGATTTTAAGGTACTTTTGGATTTGAAGAATATGTAACAAAGTTAAGTTTTCCAATTAACGAATTAAATTGGAATTGAATGGGAGTCGATTTGGTGATAATTGAGATGAGTCTATGTGGATGAAGACCTTTACTATTTAAGGAATTTAAAAGACTTTACCGTTATTCCGCTCATAGCAGTATCCCAATCAGGAATTTATATCGATTATGAGCTGATATGATTTCCGTGAAGATTTCCTTGAAAATGATACGATGATTCTGGGTTTATCGTGAACGATGATTTAAATAACGCTTGTTCTTTAACCCCTTTAAAGGAGAAGATGATTTTCCAAGTAAAGTTGAAGTAAAATCTTTATTTAATTTGACTATAAGGATTTAATGAAAGAGCTTCCCCTAGCAAATGATAATGGGAACTATGTTTAAGGATCGTTTAAAAGAAGATAAGCGTGTTTTTCACGTAAAGATAAGATCGAATCTTCAATAAGATTTTGGGATAAAGAAAAAACTTGGAACTTGATTCTTTTATCGTTGATTTGGGTAATATTCCAGGTGTTTGATTTGATGTTGGTTTAGGCCTTCTAGGTCATACACTTGATAGATTATTCTCTTGGCATTGTACAATGGAGAATTAATTCTAGTTGATGAATGATTTTCCCAACGATAAGATTAAGAGATCAAAAGTACGATTTTGGGCTAAAGATATGATCAAGGAAAGATAAAGTAATTTACCCTTATCAATGATCAATGAATGGGATTGGTTTGGGTAAATATGTTTTCCCGTAAAGATAAATGAAATCTTTAATCATATTTGGATTGAAAGAATGGAATTAATCAGGGTGGTTAAACTTACCAAAATACAAGGGCAATTAGATATGGAGTACTACCAGTTTTGCTCCATGGGATGAATAGGGTGGTAATAAGATAAAGATTTGAGAAATTACCTTTTCGTGAGGTTTGATAATCCCGATTAAGTGTATAAACCTTGGTTTGAGTTAAGTTCATGAAATGAGATTTTATAATCATTTGAAATGATTTCCCAAGGAAAGATTTAAACAAGAGTTTAAAGTATGAAAATCTTTGATCAGATTTAAATGGGTATACCCAATGTGAAGAATGATTTGAGTAAAAGAATATTCCAAAATGGAATGAGACTAATAATTTTTTTGTATATCTATATTGATTTTAAAGATGGCTAGTTATTCAAAAAGACCAGTTTTCAACTCATTGTGAATAATTATACGACATGATAGGAGAAATTGAAAGTGGCGATGACTGTGATTGAAGACCAGAGACCTTCTCGTTGGAAGCATTGCTCTTTGAAGGCTCAGATGGCCACCCAGTTATGAACCTATATTGTGACAACGATCTAACCGTACTTGAAGCAATTCAGATTGCAAGGATTTTCGCACCCAAGTGGGGTCGCGGAATAAAGTGCTGGCAGTTACGTTCAAAACCCAGAACGAAATTGTATATGGATGTATGTATGAAATTGTATTTTACGGAATAATGAATTGATTTCTATTGATGATATATCAGCTAGGTGGGGGAGGATCCATCTTCTTAGTTTAACACCTTCCTTTGGGACATATGTACTCAGTTGATTATATATTAATAGGCACAGATTATATGTTGTGAATTGACAATGTGGTATGCTAAGTGTTGAGATATTGATTATCGAAGCTTTTGTTGAGAAGTAGAGCATTGTGTGGAAGCATGACTTCAAGTCTCACAACTGGTAATGAGCCAAAACAGGATGAATTACAGCATAGTTAAGGACAAACGTTTCCTTCTAGCTGAGAAAGTGATACTATGGTATGGATCCGAGGCAATTTACTTAGTGGATGATGGATTGAGGCACCTCGGTTAATATTCAGTTACGACCAGGAGATGTTATGTTCAGGAGAAACCCGAACTACACCTACTATAGGTGGGCCGCCTTTGCTGATAAAAGGAAATGAGCATTTGTTTATCTTTGGACATCTCGCTAGAGATGTATCTGAATCGCGGTTAAGGAAGATCCTTTGCCATAGTCATTAATGGAATCCAACCTCCAATACGAACCTTTACGGTTTTAGTTGTACTCTGTGTATGTAGACGTAATATATGGGTACCTATGTCTGATAGGATTTATACATTTATTTTTAAAAGGTTTTCAAAGATAAACATTAATGATAATATCAAACGATTTTCATGTATCAAGCATATTTGGTTATCATAAGGAAAAACTTGCTCCTAATAGTGTGTGATTGCATTGTGAGATGGGATGCGGGTCTTATGGTAGCTTCATTTTCCAAAACGCTTGCACGAAGTTTTGAAACCATTTTGATGATTGTTTGATATATGTATGGTTTATTATCTAGTTCTCAAGCTGGTTAAGCCAAGCCTGGCACAAGTGTTTTGGCACTCGAGTCGGATTCGAGTGTATTCCAGGTTTAGACAAGATTCGAGGAGTTTCCAAATGATTCCTGAAGTGGTCGTGATCTTCATCAGAAGGCTGGGCGTATTCTACTATCTACACTTGGATGCCATAGTTATATTATGTGAGGATGGTGTTTATAACTATCCATACTATGTTTACTTCGATATTTTAAAATGTTTTCTGATGTAAGGTTATATTGAATATTATATTTGTTTTACTCCGCTATGAGATTCTGTTCTTCTCTTTTGTTCTGTTCCGCTGTGTTTTCTCTGATAATCTCCCATGAATTGAGTTTGCAAGATTTGGTTTTGCAGTACATGAACACCGAGGATGTGTTAAGTATCGATTATCAAAGATTGCAAATTTGGTTTACCACCGGACTTTTCATGGATGCTCACTTCTGGGACTGGACTTGTGTGGTTTATAGTCGGTTCAAATGGCAAGGGTTTGTGGGTCGTCACAATATGGGAGTAAATGGCATGCCTATTTTTTGGTGTAGGAATTTTTGGGCCATGTAAAATCACCTTGTCTATCTAACATACCACTAGCCTTGAGAACAAGTCCATTAATGTATTAGAAATCTAACCAGTTCCGTTTTTATTTCCCGTGATTTGCATCGACTAGTAGGCTTTCATCTAATTTAAGTACATATGTCATATTCTGGCACTTTTGACAATTAAGTACGACTGGTCCTACCCAAAAATTGCCTTTTAGGATTGTAATCTGTGCTTTTAAGTCTAATAGAAACTTCCTTTTCAATGTCCCTTAAGTCTTTTACTGTTTTAGTCTTGTATGCGAACATACTAATGTATGCTTAGAGTAGTATTTACGCATATTTGTATATGCCAACTAACATACATATGTTTGTTCTTCTTCTTGACAGGTGTTGTATGATACTTTTGAGATTGCAACATGATGTCGCACTCTTTCTCTTTCAAATCAGCCATGCTTGCATTAATGTGTTGTCGGTTGATGTTCATACATTTTATTTATTGTATGTGTCATTTTGGTTTGCTATAGTTTTATGTGTCGTTTATTTTTATCACAAATATTTATATGTTTCATTCTTCGTATATAAAATATTACGGATATATATAATTTGAAGTTTGGCTTATGACTCCATTTGTTTACTTACTTTTGATAAATGTGTTTGTTTGAATTATATTAGTATAACTGAAAATTATAAGCTTAAATGCATATGGCAGAAAAAAATGCAATAGATTTTTTTTACAACGGTCAGACTATGCTATGGGAATAAAATTTGTTACAACTTTTTTATGCTATAGCATTATGCTAAGGCTATAAAAATATTTTGCAAAGATTAAACTGTTTTCATGGCAAGAAAACAATGCTACAATAGATAGTAAGAAATTATCAATAGCATTTCAATGTTTCATAAAAGATTGATACGATACATGCCATAGCGCTCTTTGGTTCTATAATAATATGATATGTCAGCATGTTATAGAGCTATAAAAGTTCTATAACATGCTTCAAAATGCTTAAAAAAAGTAGTTGCACCGATACAGCCTGTTTAAGACAACAATATGGGTAGTTTTCCATTGCAAGTTTAAAATGAAATAATATCTATTAGATTTATTACAACATGTTGATCTATGACGTTTATAGAATCGCTATAGAAAGTTTTAGTAGCATTTTTTCAATACTATAAAAAGGCCTATTTGTTGTGATGAAGCTATTATTGTAGGCAAACTCTACCTGGGGTAAATGCTCCTCTCAAGTACCTCCAAAGTCCAAGATGCATAACCTCAATAAATACTCAAGGACTCTATTCACCCTCTCAGTCTGTTCATCGATCTAAGGATGATCGATCATGCTCAACCTGAGCTGATTCGCTAATTCCTCTTGTATCCTCTTCTAAAACTCTCTAGTAGATATCGGATCTATGTCACTCGCTATACTAGAATGTACACCATGGAGCCGAACAACCTCTCTAACTTACAAAGAAGCTAACCAAGTCGTTGTCTTCTTACTCTTGACTAGAATGAAATGGGTGTTCTTCGTCAATCAATCTACTACAACCCAAATATTGGTATTTCCCTTCCAAGATCGGGGAAAACCATCTATGAAATCCATAGACACGCTCTCCCGCTTCCACTGTGGCACATATAGTGGCTCGAGTAATCCACAAGGCTTTTGTTGCTCCTCGTTTAATCTATGACGAACTAAGTACTTTTCCACATACTCAGCGACATCCTTCTTCATCCCTCTTTAATAGAACATTCTATTTATGTTGTTGTACATTTTATCACCACCGTATGGAAGGTCATCCTCGAATGTTGTGCCTCATCCAATACTGCGCTCACCAATTCATAAGTAGTGGGACACTGAGCCTTCCATCCCTCCACAACCAACCCTTACCATCAAAAAAATAACATTGGAGATGCATTGAGTCTTCTTCTTTATCAAGCCGACCAAAAATGTCTACACACTCTGGATCCTCTCACTACCTCGAGCCAATATGGTCTGTCAAAGTAGGCTAAACCTCAATTGATGCTAATAATCCAGGTGTAAAATCCATCGAGGGTTTAAGGTCAAAGGAAGAGATAAATTCCAAACTCTTCCACTCATAGATAACAGGTTCAGGGCTGCCCTCTTCCTATTTAAGGCATCCACAACCACATTCCCTTACCAGGGGTATAAGCTGTCTCGAAATCATATAATGCCAAGAATTCCATCCAATGTTGTTTCCTTAGATTCAGATCCTTCCGTGAAAATAGATTCTTTAGTGACTTCTGGTCTATGCAGAGCTTGAACCTCTCGCTAAGTAACTAATGTCTCTATGACTTGTATGCAAAAACAATCTTAGTCAACTCCAAATCATGGGTAAGGAAGTTCCGCTTGTAAGTCATAAGCTGACTACTTCCATAACATACTACCTTATTGTCTTCCACCAGTACTACAGCCAAGCTTGTTGTACATGCATTGGTTTATACATTAAACATCTTAGAACCACCGGTTGTGTCAATATAGGTGCATTAGCAAAATTCTACTTAAGTCTCGTGAAGGAGTCCTCATAGTCTATGTCCTACATGAATGCAAAATCTTTCTTAGTGAGGCAGGTAAGTTATATTGAAACCCATGCAAAATCCTTAATAAACTTGTTGTAATATCTCTCTAAACCTTGAAAGCTCCTCGCCTCAATAGAATTCTTAGGAGCCTTCCAATCCTACTCCGCCACCACCTTAGTGGGATCTATAGCTAGTCCTTCCCTATAAACCATATGATATAAGAAATGCACTTCCTCGCACCAAAAATGCATTTCAAAAACTTCACCTTCAATTGATGTGCTCAGAGAGTACAAAGAACCTCTCCTAAATGTTAGGCATGCTTCTTCTTGCTCCTTGAGAATACAATAATATCATCAACGAAAACCACCATGAACTTATTAACGACATCCCAGAAGACTCTTCTCATCATATCTACGAAATAGACTGGGGAATTAGTTAGCCCAAAAGGCACAGCAAGCCACTACAAAATTCCATCAAGTGTCTGAAAGATCGTCTTGTTGATGTTATCATATGCCACCCTAAGCTGATTAAAACCAGTAACTAAATCTGACTGAAAGAATACTGATGCACCAACCAACTGGCCAAACAAATAATCTATCCAAGGGAATGGGTAATGATTCTACTTCATGAGTTTGTTCAATTCTTTGTAATACATACAAAGTCGGAGAGAATCATCTGCCCTTATAGCAAAGACGGCTGACACTCCCCACTCAAAGATATTTCACCTAATGAATCCCTTCTCTAATAGCTCACTCACTTTCTTACTCAACTCTATTTGTTCCCTCGAATCCATACGTTATACGGGAATTACAACAGGATATGATATATCCGGAAATCAATCTCCCTCTTGAGAGGTAGCCCCTCGCCTCCTCAAACACATCCAGAAACTATCTACTATGAGAACTAAATTGATATCGTCTATAGATGAATCTAGGGAGTAAAAAAAAGCTCAATGTAACTGATCTCCACGGGTCGTAAGAAATCTCGAGGGCTCGAATACTATGCATCACTTATCGAACAACCCTCCTCTCGCAATTCGGAATAGCTTCATACATGGCTAACCAAACCACCCTTAAGATCATCCCATATCCCAAGAATTACAATCCATAAGCAACACAATCAAATTGTACACATAATATAAAAAAATTCAAACCCTTACCAATCATAGATAAATGTGCTGATTCACCCAAAGGGTTTAAAACAACTATGGGATAAGTAACTAATGAAACGTTCAATCAAACAAATAACTAGAGATAAAAGAATGAGATGCTCTTGAGTCAAAAATAATACGATTGGTAAAGTATAAAATAGAAATAAAACTTTCTACCGTAACTTTCATGTGTTTATCTGGTTCACTACTCGATGGATTTTCCTCTATTCCCTCTGTCTGAGCAACTGGCGCACTAGCACCCTGTCCCATCCTCTACGAAGAAGCCCTACTAATATGTCTAAGCCGGTGACAACTATATCACTTTCCTCTTAATGTAATCTTCTTGCAGTCCTTGTAGGAATGGCCCATCCGTGTATAGCCACGCTACTTCATTTCCTTCTTGATCTGTCCCTTCTGGGATCCTCCAGCATTCTTCTTATTGCCCTTCTTATTTTCACATTATTGCTTTTTCAACCCTGCAAACTTAGGGACCTCTTACTTACCCTTTTTACCCTCTTCCTTCGTACATAGTACCATTTCTAATAGTGAATCAAATATTGCTTCCATGGATACATTTGTCAACGCCAACCTTGGAGGGGTTTTTTCGATCCTCTCATTAACATGGCAATTTTCCTATAAGTTATGTTAACTAGAACAATCCCAAACCTTGATAGCTCGTTGAATTGATTAAAGATGTCCTTGCATCAACCCAATAAAATTTTCCAACAGGATACCCTCCTTAACCTTTGATAAGAATCTCCTCTTGAACCTATCTTTAGATCCGACCCAACGAAGATCTCCTCTCTCAGCCTAACTATCTCCCACCAATATGATGTCGCCTCCTTCAGCTGCCAAGAGGTCAGCTAAACTCTCTAATGATCTCCAAGTCGTAATAGTCCAAAAGTCCTCTCTTTACTCCTCAGCCAAGCACGTGCCTCAACAAAACTCTCCGTGATTGAGAAAGACCTACCACCAAGATTAGAGAAATCCTTTCAAAGTCTAGAGAAGTCAATAGCGGCTAGTGAGTTAGAAGGAACCAAAGCAGTAGGTGTTGGTTCTTGGGCAGGTTCTTGTGCTTTAGTTGGTGCCACGACCTGAAGGTAACTGCAGAACCAATTGGCAATTGGGACACCTTTAGGAAGATTTGGAGCATTTGCCATATTGCGCAAGAGAAAGATGAAGACTAGGGATTGAAAGAATGGGATAAAAGATTTTGACTACAATTTGAGGGGATTAAATCTTTTTTTCAAATATTAATTTTTGTTTTAAAAAACTATTTTCTTTTTAAAATATTTTACTTTTAAAACAAGTTTCCAGGAACCACATAACCTTAGGCTCTGATACTAAGGGTAACACCCGCACCCCTTAACATTCCTCGTAACAGGTTATGACAAGAAATGTGAAGCATTGTATGTATAAAGACATACATCACAACGACTAAGAATCATAAGACAATAAAATAATAAACATTAAGCTGAAAACATAACTTTTATTTCAAAACACAATATATTTTTCAGTCATAAACTATAATGCTACCGCTTGTCTCATGAAAATTAACCTCAGTCCCAAAAATCATAGTACAATAAAAATATCATAAACCCTCTCAATGTTAACAGTACAACACAAGATAACAGAATGAAAATAACAAAATTGAGAAATACATCAGAATAGTACTGGTATCTTTGAAATGCATCTGAAAACCAAGCTGTCTACAACAATCAACCTTGCAAGCTTGCAAGGAAAGAAAAAGCAAGAGAGAGGAATGGGTCAGAATTCGTAAGCATCTTACAGCGGAAGGAATTCAAAGTATAATATACTTTAAATATAGCTTTACCTTATAAAACATACTGCCTAACCAGTATCCAAAGCTTATACCATCTCTGTCATGAACCTAACCTGGAAATATGTAATGAGGAGGGGGTCAGAACATAAGTTCAGTGTGAGTGGACATAGAATAAACTTCTGTATAATCCTACATATACCGTTCAGTTATATTTCCTTGCTTATTAGGTTATTCGCGATATTAGCTCTCTAGGCTATACTCATGTCCCACTAGTAGAATAACCTAATACAACGTATATGTAGATACCCCCAACTCGTATAATCCTTTCCATGTATATATACAGTCCCTTGCTGTATGTCGTACGGGCTTCATCATGTAAATCTATACTACTTTAGTGTGGTGCCACCATTCTCGAAATCGTTTCGACTACCACTCTTGTTCTTGCTAGATTCCGTTTATTACCTAAATCTAATCTAGGGTTTTCTATCCAGCATTTCCTAGATTCAACCAGGGTTTACGCTACCCAGGGCCACTAGGGTTTATGCTACCTATTGAATGCTTTCTAGATTCGGTCAGGGTTTATGCTACCTAGGGCCACTAGGGTTTATGCTACCTATTGAACAATGCCCCCTAGTCTAGGACACACTACCCAGAGCGATATATGTTCCTAGACTTTACGTCCTAATCGTGTCATTAAACGTGCTAGATATCTAGTTTCACATGTCCTCTATATGTGCGGCCCGAATCCCATGGCAGTGCTAATCAAGAAATACCGAACTCGGTCGGGAGCTTTAAGTTATCTGCCAATGCAGATGCTAAGGTCTGTTTTATCTGTATGTGGCTATGGTCCCACTTGACCCCTCCCTCAACTAATGAAAGGCACCCAAGAAAATCAAGAATGAGAACTGTACGCAGGCCCTCTATGCCCCCACAAACCTATTGGCCACCCTCACCCACAACTAGATAGCGAAGTATATGGTCTTTTGGAGTTCTCCGCCTTTCCGCTTGCGTATCACGATTGACTCAAGATGGTAGGTAGACGACGACGTGCTATCAAAGGGCTAAACAAGATATCGCCGCCTCACGCTGACCCATCCTAGTCTTTAGGTTTCTTATATTGCAACCAAGGCATACCCTTGGCTCTTCTAACGCAGACCTTAACCTCTGTGAGCCCAGGAGGATCATCGGCAACCTCACAGAGGGATACCAAGAGTACCCTAACGTCCCCTCGAAGCCGCGTGCTTCGTAACCCAGTTCGTTGGAGCCTTCTTCATGATCAGATGGACGTTCGCTCCTCCTTGTGTTCTACTTAGATTTATTGACTAAGGTTTACTGCTTAGTTCTCTTAACTAAGGTTTACTACTTAGTTTCCTGAATCGTTAGCTTTCTTAACTAAGGTTCACTACTTAGTTTCCTGAATCGTTAGCTTTCTTAACTAAGGTTTGCTACTTAGTCCTCTTAACTAAGGTTTACTACTTAGTTCTCTTAATCGTTCGTTTTCTTAACTAAGGTTTACAACTTAGTCCTCTTAACTAAGGTTTATTGCTTGGTTCTCTTAACCAAGGTTTGATATTTAGTTTCTGTTACTTAGTTCTCTTTAACTAATGTTTGTTACTTAGTTCCTTTTAACTAAGGTTTACCAATGAATTCAAGCATGACTTAAGTTCTCTTTATCAAATGATAGCGTACGGGTGTTTTCCCACATTTCCAGCTTAGATTAACTTATTTCATGGTATAAATCGTCCCACCCTTTGAGTCTTGTATTACATCTTAAGTCATATTCATTTCTTATCCCTAGGATAAGTTTATCTATTATTTAATCTTATCATTCCCCACTTTTCCTTGCTTTGATACTGTTATATTGGTTAAGTTTGCCCATGTGTCCAAGTTGACTTAACCCCCAATCACATATTTAATTCAGCCCACGTACCATGCTAAATTGGTTAAGTGTTCTATATTAGTTCATGTTGACTTAACCAACCCATATATCATGTCAAATTGGTTAAGTGTTATCTAGCGGTTCACATTAACTTAACCCACCCATATATCATGTCAAATTGGTTAAGTGTTGTCTAGTGTTTCATGTTGACTTAACCTTAACATACTAGCATGTGTCATTAGCATTAATTAATTATTAATGTCCGACCTCTCACATTAGACCTATTGTTGCGGTCACTGGATGTACCGGTTGGTTCCGGGTAGGATCACACCACAACTCAATCTAACCTCGGGTTTCAAGCACGTTATGATTAACTTCTCACATTAGAAACTATTGTTTGCGGTCACTGGATGTGTCGGGCGGTTCCGAGCAGGATTACACCGCAAACTCATTCTAACCTCGAGTTAGCCATGTTTTATGTTTAGCCAATTAACAATTCATGTCTATTCTAGGTGTCATAGGCCAATTATAAATTTACAAGCATGTTCATGTTCATTCTAGATATCAAATGTCAATTACCAATTCACAAGCATGTTCATGTTCAAGTTATGCCACTATTGTCAATTTCATGTTATGTGTCGAGTACCATAATTACATAAAAACATGGTTTGTCCAACATATTCCACTTTTTATTATGTTTCTAGGATCTTAACGGCATATCCAATTTTCAAGTCTCAAATTCAAGTTTTACCCAAAACCCCCAATTTATGTTCATGCTTATAATCCCGTTAATAGGCTATACCTATTATTCCAGTTTACCGTACATGTGTTCCTAACAGGTTGCTATCATTCCTCATATGTTGGTTAAGCTTATTCATATGTCAAGTGCTACTTAACCCATTTCTACTTTCCTTACACAACCATTCGGGTAATAATCTTTTTACCCAAATTGCCTAATTCATCGTTTAAATCTCAAGCTCTTCCCAAATATCTATAATTTACGTGTTGTTAACCTTGGCTCGAAGGTAACCAAAGTTTCAAAAATAAAAAGGAAGAACAGGGAATAAGAATAGATTAAGCATACAAAGATTATTTTAAATTGCAACATGAATTTTAACTGAGGAATGACGAACGATAATAATACTATTATGCATGAAGTGTATTGTAATCCCACTCATTGATTTAAGAACGGATCTTGAATTCTGGGATCTGATTTCTGAAACTGAAAAGCTATCCCTTGACGTAGATTATTGATCCTCTAATTTAGATTTGATTCTTAGAAAATAGTTGTTGAAGTCGTTGAATTAGCCTTTGATTCTCTACTTGAATCCTAAAGAAGAACATGAGCATCGTAACCCTATCTTTGATTTGTTTTGATATGAATTAGGGAAGAGTATAGGCATAATAAAGATGTGTAGAGAAAATTGTAGCCTTAGGGGTGTTTATATAGGTGCTCAAGACCATATCGTACATGCAGTGCTGAGTCAGCATTGAACCCAGTTAAGAAAATAGTCCAAGTTCGCAGATGAATCTAGCCAAATCTTATCGTACATGCAGCGCTGAGACAGCATTGCGTCCCGCAAGCTGTTTTAGCGCAGAATTTCGAATTTCGAATGTTTGAATTGTTTTGGCGTAGAAATTTGATTTTTGAACTTTTGAATTTCTGGAATTTATTTAACTATTTTATTCACATGAAATATTCTTATATGTATACAATTACTCTACCGACCATTTTATGCGTATATATATACGCATAATTTTCGTTTTATTTTCAAAATTCAAACGAGTTGCACCGTTATTTGATTCTTGCCATATTTCATTGACTGTAGCCTTATCTTGAATTTTATCTTTTGTATACATATATTTATGCATATATATATATATATATATATATATTCTCATATATATACATATATTTTCTTTATTTCCTTATATGTACGTTCTTATCCTTTCAAATTTTGAATTTGTATACGTACATATATTTGCATGTTCAGTTGGCCCTCTCTAAAACAAAGATAAAAATTATGCTGCCGTCGAGGTTCGAACCCCCGACCTCCATGTTACAAATTCAATGTCTTAACCAACTAAGCTATGAAGTCTTTTGTTAATAAGTCTTAGAACAATGATAATTATTGTTCTCTCCTTACTTCCCTTTTTCATGTTAGTTACAATACTTAAATTAAACCATTGCATGAATCTTTTTCTTTTAATGTTAATGCATTATGTTTGCAAATCAGTGCATGCAACCAAACCTTTCTTTTAATGCATGCATTGCAATTTTTTTCAGTGCATATATTTATTACATGCAATCCTTATTTTATTCTTTATTTTATATTTTAATTTGTTTGCATATATATATATACATATATATATATATTCCTTGTGCGTAAACAAACTTCTAGGGTTAATAACTTCTCCATATGATGTTCGTTTTACGCAAACCAGGTGTCTATCTTGACCAGAATTCCATGACGGACGCAATGGTGATGTCCGTTTTACTTAATTCCTGATATTTAAATTAAGTATTTTTATTTTCTCATCTCTTCGATTACACACATTGTTATCGCATTAATTTCCTTACTCTTCAATGTATGAATTAATTTTTCATTATACATCACCATTATTTACCTATCTATGCATATATACATATTTGTACATTTTTAATTATATTAAAATTTTGGGGTGTTACATTCTCCCACCCTTAAAGAATTTCGTCCCCGAAATTCGATAAGAGTAAAATAGATACTCCCTCGCAATATCCATCCATCCAGTGTGCATCCAATTGTTGCAAACATTGTGCACATGTGCAAAGTGAGATACATCATAGTAAAGTATGTATGCCTAATTTGGATCCACCTATATGTATGCAAATTTTAAAAAACCTTTCAAAACATGATGCTCACATCCTAAATATACTTGCAGTTCTATATGAATGCAATATTCTTGAAAAATCAAAATATTTTTCATCCAAGTTTTCCCATACTCTTATAGAATAAGAGCATGGTTCACCCAATTGTCGCATCCAAAACCCTACTAACCATCATTAAATTCGAAATTTAGAAAAATATAATTTTCTAAATTCGATTTCTTATGTTACAAAAAGATATAAAACGGAAGAATTTACATTTTAGGCTGTACCTCTCGGATTTTTATATAACTATTCTATAAAAACTTCCTACTTTCCTATCCAAGCACAACCACATAAGAAAACTTTCCTTTCTCTTTCATCTTATCTTGGAATAGATTCATATTTATTCATCTTTTTCTTAAGATTTCCATTTTCTTTTCCCGTCACATTTGTTGCCTTACTGAATTTATTGTCTCTTGTTAGCTTAGGCTTTTCTCTTTCGTAGCTTATTTGACTTAATCCAATTAATTAAGTTTATTATTTCAAATAAGCTTTTTCTGTTTTCAACTCAAACAGCATCCTACATAGCTACTACTATGGGCCAAGAATCTTAGGACTTTGTCATCTTAGACAATTGCGAGTCCACACAATAGGGTTTACCCACTTACTTGCCCTTTACTACTTAGTAGTCACTACTAGTCATTGTTGTGCATTACTAGCCTATACTTTTTCTCTCTTTCTCAAGCAACAAACCTAGATTTCTCAATGCTTATGCATTCTACGGGAATTTTCCACTAGTTTAATATTAGCTAATCCCTGACTGTAAATTAGCAAAAGAGTAACTCCCTAAATATCAACCCCGAAGGCCGAAATCAACATCAGATTGACACTCAGAGAATCACTCAACTCAAACAATCTCTAGTTGGTTCCAATTGTTTAATTCATAGCTTTAACTTTCTCTCGTCCTTTTCTAGGCACTAATCCTTACCTACTCCATTCTTTTTAAAACATGGTTTTGCCTTCTTTCTTTTCATTACATTTTTCTTTCAAAAATTATAAGTGTTAAAACTTTGTTTTCTTCTCCAAAACTTGTTTTCGCCAAACCATAAAAACATGTTACAGAATAAAATAAAAAACATTTTTTTTTTTCAAATCACAAAACTGGAGTAGACAAGGACAACTATCAGTCTTACATTGTTTCTAGTTACAATGTTAATTTAACTACTCGCTATAAGGTGCAGACAACTAATCTATTCCTACAACTTATTTTGTCCACCCAACAAAATTTCTTCGTAAATCAATAATCAAAATTTATTGTTAACAGAATAGAATTTTCTTTTACAAAATGCAACACTTTCTTTTCAGTCCTTTCATATATTATAATATGAAAACCAGCGAGCTATATATGCTCTATATTATGCACTTTTTAATGAGAGAGTTCTTTTAAAACAAGAAATCATTGTTTTACCAAAGTGTACACCACTTTACTTTAAAAACCCAACATGCACTGAATGTGTCCTTTACGTATTTTTCTTAAACATCAAAAATACTTTTAAGATTAAAACTTGAAAAACACCACAAACTCTTTTACAAATTCAAGTTCTTAAAAGTTTATTATTGGGTTAGACTCAAAGTGGGTCTTTCAACTCAACTAGGCTTTCCTAGGCACTTTCCAAACCAATTCTCTCAACTATATATACTCCTAATCCATTTTCCACATTTTAACCTTTTTCTAACTTATAAGGTTTCACTTCTAAACCCACTACTCTGAAATAACAACATTTCAGTTTTAATTCTTATGGGGTACTTTCTTTCTTCAATACCAAATCATATTGTACACTTTCCAACCAAACCACCTAAGGGTCTTAAAATTTCTAGGTTCATTCCTTTAGTGTACAAAATAGCCATCCCAACTCTTTCCATTCCTAGTGGGATACTTTATGGATTTAGGTTTATATATAATATATTTATATTTTAGAAAATACAAATACGTTCACTCATTATCTCCCTAAGATCACTAAACCGAAGCTCTGATACCAGATGTAACAACACGGATTCCAACTTACCGATTTTTTTCTCAAAAACCCAATGTATTGAACCCGAGTTGGGCACTCTAGTATCCTGCAGAAAAAGACAGAGATAAAGAAAACATGTCAGAATTCATAAGCATCTTACAGCGGAAGGAATTCAAAGTTAATATACTTTAAATATAGCTTTACCTTATAAAACATATTGCCTAACCAGTATCCAAAGCTTATACCATATCTGTCATGAACCTAACCTGGAAATATGTAATGAGGAGGGGGTCAGAACATAAGTTCTGTGTGTGTGGACTTAGAATAAACTTCTATATAATCCTACATATACCGTTCAGTTATATTTCCTTGCTTATTAGGTTATTCTTGATATTATCTCTCTAGGCTATACTCATGTCCCACTAGTAGATTAACCTAATACAACGTATATGTAGATACCCCCAACTCGTATAACCCTTTCCACGTATATATACAGTCCCTTGCCGTATGTCGTACGAGCTTCATCATGTAAATCTATACTACTTTAGTGTAGTGCCACCATTCTCGAAATCGTTTGGACTACCACTCTTGATCTTGCTAGATTCCGTTTATTACCTATATCTAATCTAGGGTTTTCTACCCAGCGCTTCCTAGATTCAACCAAGGTTTACGCTACCCAGGGCCACTGGGGTTTATGCTACCTATTGAACGCTTTCTAGATCCGACTAGGGTTTATGCTACCTAGGACCACTAGGGTTTATGCTAGCTGTCGAAAAATGCCCCCTAGTCTAGGACACACTACCCAGAGCGATATATGTTCCTAGACTTTACGTCCTAATCGTGTCGTTAAACGTGCTAGATATGTAATACCCCACATCCGTTAGTGTCACTCACAAAGGGAATGCACTAAGTTCTGTGGAGCATTTAGGGTAAAAGATGCAGATAAATTACAAGACAGGCAGAAATTTAATAGCGAAAAATAAAACTTTGCTTTATTGACAAAATAGTTTGTATATAGATTTCTTTACATTATCAGAGTGTCATCTGTCTTACAAAATAAAGAAGCATAAAAATAAATTTATATTCCCTAATGTGGCAAGAACCAGCCATAACATCTAAAAAAGAGAATCCAAGCAAAACTTCAACAAATCTTCAAGCTGGGAAAGAGTGACAGTCCAACTTAACCTGAGCTATACTACTCCCTCCTATACTACCTGGGGGGGAACGGAAGAAAAGAAGACGAAAGAAAAACACAGTCAGACATAAAGTCTGAGTAAGTTCAGTAACTTCTAGCATGTGAACATGGAACAACAACAAAATGACATGAATTAACTGAATACAAGATAACACCATGATGATAGGATCAGCAAGATTAGACAAGATAATCACAAGATATGCTAAGCTAAGATAAACTGGATATGCTATAATACGCCGCTTCGCTATTTCCTTGTTATACCGGTTTCTATATCTCTACACCGCCTAACTAATGTCTCAACTAGTAACGCTAATGCGATCCCAATCCCTATATTTTCCATCGCCTTCAGGCATCCATTTATTTATTTGTTACCTAGATTTAATCTAGGGTTTTCAACCAAGCGCCTTCTAGATTCAACTAGAGTTTACGCTGTCTGCCGAACGCTTCTCGGATTCAGGATTTATGCCACCTAGTTCAACTAGGAATTATGCTACATGTCGAACGATGCCCCCAAGTCTAGGACACACTACCTAGTGTGGTATATGTTCCTATACTTTCCCACACATGTATCGCGAATCGTTATCGCTTGTCTAGATGCACATGTCCTGTAATGTGCGGTCCGAGTCCTGTTACAGGGAAAATCAAGGAATACAAAACTCGGTCGGGAGCTTTCAGGTATCTGCCGATGCAGATGCTAAGGTCTGTTTTTATTCCAGTGGCTATGGTCCCACTTGACCCCTCCCTCAACTAATGAAAGGCACACCTTGTATAATGAGAACTATACGCCGGCCCCCAGTGCCCCACTATCCTATGGCCATCCTCACCCATAACTAGATAGCAAGTATATGGTCTTTTGGAGTTCTCCGCCTTTCCGCTTCACGTATCTCGATTGACACAAGATGGATGGTAGACGACGAGTCGCTATCACAGGGCTACCGTTTGCTCGCCGAATCATGTCGGTCCATCCTGGTCTTTAGGTTGCCATGTGTTGCAACCAAGGCATACCCCTGGTTCTTCTACGCAGACCTTAACCTCTGTGGGCCCAGGCGGATCATCTGCAGCCTCACAGAGGGATACCAAGAGTACCTTCACGTCCCCTCGAAGCCTCGGGCTTCGTAACCCAATTCGTTGGAGCCTCCTTTTTACTCAGACGGACATTCGCTCCTTCCCGTGTTATACTAAGAATTTCTACTTAGTTTTACTAACTAAGATTTACCACTTAGTTTCCAGAATCGTTTTTTCTTAACTAAGGTTTACTTAGTTCTCTTTCCCGTCAATTTGGATTGGTTAAGTGTCATAGTCAATTCAAGCTAACTTAACCCTCCTCATTTACCCTGTTAAACTGGTTGAGTGTTATAAGTAACTCATGTTGACTTAACCCTACCACAAACCAAGTTAAATTGGTTAAGTTTTTATTACTTAACCCCACCCATTCACCCTGTGTCGGTTAAGTGTTCCTTTTTAACTTAACCTTGCCCGTCTGTTTTAACTAACATGTTATTATTAATGGATAAGTATTATCCCTTCATGTTTTAGACTTAACCCCATTCCTTTATCATAACCTGATGGTTAAGTGTTCAAGTTTTTAACCCTACGGTCTAGCCCAGCTAACATAACAAATTGGCTAAGTGTATTAGATTTTACTTAACCCCAGCCTCTAGTCTAGTTAACATGTTAAATTTGGTTAAGTGTTCCTGTGGACTTAACCCTCCCATTCTAGCTTAACTGTGTTAAGTTGGTTAAGTGTTCCTATGGACTTAACCCTCCCATTCTAGCTTAACTGTGTTAAGTGTCTGTATGAACCTAACCCCACCCATCGGTTTAGTTATCATGTTGAATTGGTTAAGTGTTTTAGTTAACTTAACCCTACCATTCTTATTCTATCTTTAATTAAATAAATTAAAGCCGCTACCACTCACATTAGACAGATATTGTTGCGATTACTGGATGTGCCGGTTGGTTCCGGGCAGGTTTACATCGCAACTCAGTCTAACCTCGGGTTAGGTGTATTCGTGTTTTCTAAGTTCAAAAGGGTTTTGATTAATTTCCAAATCCGGTTTTGAAAGTAACCATCTCATCCGTCGGATCAGTTAGGGATAGCCAGGGAGAGCAGGAAACTTGTATTTTCCAAACCCAAGCCTAGACACTATCCTCTCTATCACCCTAGAACTTTCTGGTGTATTTATTAAAAGAGTTGTCGTTAATAAACCTTTAATTTGTCTAAATTCACATTTCCTCATTTAGGCCAAATTCTATAAGTAAATTATTCCTAATTTACTTATTTCTCAATTACTCTTTTAATATAATCTGTCTACATTTATTTCTATGGCCCATTTCCCCCTCTATATCATATTTATGCTTTTTGGTATGTAAACTATACCAAATTAAGTGTCACTAACCATGATTTTTCTAAACCTGACAGTTATTCCCAATTATGGCCAATTTCTCATTTATGCCAATATACTTACCGTGCCAAATTAGCTAATCCAATTCCGATTCAACATTCTAATTCACGTCAAACTAGACTTATTACTCTAGTTCACTATTCATGTAAATGCTAGATTTACACGTCAATACTAGATTCAAATTACACATCTTATAATTTATGTCAAATTTATCCAATTTGCATGCCATAATACATGTTCCCAATTTATGCCAATTTCCAAGTTAAACTACGTTTTTAATAAATTTCATGTTTTGCCCAAACCGCATTCCCACCGTTCGTATAATCGTGATTCAGTCTAGATTATAAATAAAGCTAGGTTCGTAGAAAATAGGGAATGAACCAACGATGCTATGCAAAAGATAGACATACTAACTGGCATAAAAAGGGTTGAATAACGACGTCGGTTCAAGAACATGGGTAGACCTAACTTAATAGGTAAATTCCCAAGGTCTAAAACCAAGAATAGGCAGAATAGAGACATAGATTCAAGAACATGGGTAGACCTAACTTAATAGGTAAATTCCCAAGGTCTAAAACCAAAGATAACCAAGAATAGACAGAATAGATGATCGAGTTTAGACCCAATTTCATAGTCACAAAACTTAAGCAACACTTTCCTAGTCATGACTCACAGGTGTTTAATCACAGATGTCCTTGTTATGTCATAGGCAATAGTTTATATTTCCTAATCAAAGGCATAGGCTTAGTCAAGGAAATAATCCTCATAGTCACATTCACAGTCATAGGCAATGTTCATAGTCATAGGCCATGTCCATAGTCATAGGCAATGTTCATAGTCATAGGAAAATGTTCATAGTCATAGGCAAATGTTCATAGTCATAGGCATATAGTTTTAAGGTCCATAGTTTCATAGTCACGGTCTTATTTGTCCTCAAATCATAATAGTTCTTAATTAGGTTCAAGTATAGGCACTGATTCGAATAGAGAGAGAGAGAGAGATTTGGCATATTCTTTTATTCCTTTAATTTCATGTCACGAACAAAGAAAACATTCAAATCTAGAAATAACTGACTTACAGGGATTAGATTAGAATAGAAAGATGGCGTTGCTATGATTCGTAGAAAAACAGTCGTTGTAGTCGTTCGAATCTTCACTTGAATTCTAGCTTGAATCTCCTCTTTGAAAGTCTTTGAGCAGCACCTCCTCGTCTTGATTTATATATTATTTTATTTATTATTTAAATAAGAGGAGGAGAGGAAGCCATGTTCACTAAGAATCTTTGCAGCATAAGGGTAGAGAAGAATTGTGAATAGAGAAGGAGTCTAGGGCTGTTAATATAGTGTAGAAGTCAATGAATCTGGTTAGGATGGCGTCCGAATACAGAAGAACGAACCAGGTGCAGAAAACAGGAAAAAGCAGGGGGGTTGACCCCCAGGTCGACTACCCAGTCGACCTGGGTGCCTTGGGCGGGAAAATTCCCGCCCAGCCCAATCTGGGTCCGATTTGAATTTTGAACTTGACCTGTTTTGAATTTTGAACTTCACTGAATCTTCCGGAGGCCATATCTCCCTCATACGGACTCCGATTTATGCTAACTCGGACTCGTTTTCATGCAGAATTGCGAGACGAACGCAATGGCGCAGACCGTTTCCCATGATTTTGATTTTAACTTTTAATTCTGCCTTGATTTGTGAATCTTAGCGTTATAGAATTACGGGGTGTTACAAGATATCTAGCTGCACATTTACTCTATATGTGTGGCCCGAGTCCCATGGCAGGGCTAATCAAGAAACACTGAACTCGGTCAGGAGGTTTAAGTTATCTGCCGATGCAGATGCTAAGGTCTGTTTTATCTGTATGTGGTTATGGTCCCACTTGACCCCTCCTTCAACTAATGAATGGCACCCAAAAAAATCAAGAATGAGAACTATACGCAGGCCCTCTATGCCCCCATAAACCTATTGGCCACCCTCACCCATAACTAGATAGCGAAGTATATGGTCTTTTGGAGTTCTCCGCCTTTCCTCTTGCGTATCACGATTGACTCAAGATGGTAGGTAGACGAAGACGTGCTATCACAGGGCTAAACAAGATATCGCCGCCTCACGCTGACCCATCCTAGTCTTTAGGTTTGCTTATATTTCAACCAAGGCATACCCTAGGCTCTTCTAACGCAGACCTTAACCTTTGTGAGCCCAGGAGGATCATCTGCAACCTCACAGAGGGATACCAAGAGTACCCTCATGTCCCCTCGAAGCCGCGTGCTTCGTAACCCAGTTCGTTGGAGCCTTCTTCATGATCAGATGGACGTTCGCTCCTCCTCGTGTTCTACTTTGCTTTCTTGACTAAGGTATACTACTTAGTTCTCTTAACTAAGGTTTACTACTTAATTTCCTGAATCGTTATCTTTCTTAACAAAGGTTCATTACTTAGTTTCCTGAATCGTTAGCTTTCTTAACTAAGTTTTACTAACTAGTCCTCTTAACTAAGGTTTACTATTTAGTTCTCTTAATCGTTCTTTTTCTTAACTAAGGTTTACAACTTAGTCCTCTTAACTAAGGTTTATTACTTGGTTCTCTTAACCAAGGTTTGATACTTAGTTTCTGTTACTTAGTTCTCTTTAACTACGGTTTGTTACTTAGTTCCTTTTAACTAAAGTTTACCAATGAATTCAAGCATGACTCAAGTTCTCTTTATCAAATGATAGTGTACGGGTGTTTTCCCACATTTCCAGCTTAGATTAACTTATTTCGTGGTATAAGTCGTCCCACCCTTCGAGTCTTGTATTACATCTTAAGTCATATTCATTTCTTATCCCTAGGACAAGTTTATCTATTATTTAATCTTATCATTCCCCACTTTTCCTTGCTTTGATACTATTATATTGGTTAAGTTTGCCCATGTGTCCAAGTTGGCTTAACCCCCAATCACGTATTTAATTCAACCCACGTACCATGCTAAATTGGTTAAGTGTTCTCTATCGGTTCATGTTGACTTAACCCGCCCATATATCATGTCAAATTGGCTAAGTGTTATCTAGCGGTTCACGTTAACTTAACCCACCCATATATCATGTCAAATTGGTTAAGTGTTGTCTAGTGTTTCATGTTGACTTAACCTTACCATACTAGCATGTGTCATTAGCATTAATTAATTATTAATGCCCAACCTCTCACATTAGACCTATTGTTGCGGTCACTGGATGTGCCTGTTGGTTCCGGGCAGGATTACACCATAAATCAATCTAACCTCGGGTTTCAAGCACGTTATGACTAACTTCTCACATTGGAACCTATTGTTTGCAGTCACTGGATGTGTTGGGCGGTTTCGGGAAGTATTACACCGCAAATTCATTCTAACCTCTAGTTATCCATGTTTCATGTTTAGCCAATTAACAATTCATGTCTATTCTAGGTGTCATAGGCCAATTATAAATTTACAAGCATGTTCATGTTCATTCGAGATATCAAATGTCAATTACCAATTCACAAGCATGTTCATGTTCAAGTTATGCCACTATTGTCAATTTCATGTTATGTGTCGAGTTCCATAATTACATAAAAACATGGTTTGTCTAACATATTCCATTTTTTATTATGTTTCTAGGATCTTAACGGCATATCCAATTTTCAAGTCTCAAATTCAAGCTTTACCCAAAAACCACAATTTATGTTCATGCTTATAATCCCATTAATATGCTATACCTATTGTTCCAGTTTCCCATACATGTGTTCCTAACAGGTTGCTATCATTCCTCACATGTTGGTTAAGCTTATTCATATGTCAAGTGCTACTTAACCCATTTCTACTTTGCTAACACAACCATTCGTGTAATTATCTTTTTACCCAAATTGCCTAATTCATCGATTAAATCTCAAGCTCTTCCCAAATAACTATAATTTACGCGTTGTTGACCTTGGCTTGAAGGTAGCCAAAGTTTCAAAAATAAAAAGGAAGAATAAGGAATAGGAATAGATTAAGCATACAAATATTATTTTAAATTGCAACATGAATTTTAACTAAGGAATGACGAACGATAATAATACTATAATGCATGAAGTGTATTGTAATCCCACTCACTGAATTAAGAACGGATCTTGAATTCTGGGATCTGATTTCTGAAACTGAAAAGCTATCCCTTGACGTAGATTATTGATCCTCTAATTTAGATTTGATTCTTAGAAAATAGTTGTTGAAGTCGTTGAATTAGCCTTTGATTCTCTACTTGAATCCTAAAGAAGAACATGAGCATCGTAACCCTATCTTTGATTTGTTTTGATATGAATTAGGGAAGAGTATAGGCATAATAAAGATGTGTAGAGAAAATTGTAGCCTTAGGGGTGTTTATATAGGTGCTCAAGACCATATCGTACACGCAGCGCTGAGTCAGCATTGAACCCAGTTAAGAAAATAGTCCAGGTTCGCAGATGAATCTAGCCAAATCTTATCGTACATGCAGCGCTGAGTCAGCATTGGGTCCCGCAAGCTGTTTTGGCGCAAAATTTCAAATTTCGAATGTTTGAATTGTTTTGGCGTAGAAAATTGATTTTTGAACTTTTGAATTTCTGGAATTTATTTAACTATTTTATTCACATGAAATATTCTTATATGTATACAATTACTCTACCGACCATTTTATGCGTATATATATACGCATAATTTTCATTTTATTTTCAAAATTCAAACGATGTTGCACATTTATTTGATTCTTGCCATATTTCATTGACTGTAGCCTTATCTTGAATTTTATCTTTTGTATACATATATTTATGCATATATATATATATGTATATTCTCATATATATATACATATATTTTCTTTATTTCCTTATATGTACGTTCTTATCCTTTCAAATTTTGAATTTGTATACGTACATATATTTGCATGTTCAGTTGGCCCTCTCTAAAACAAAGATAAAAATTATGCTGTCGTTGAGGTTTGAACCCCCGACCTCCATGTTACAAATTCAATGTCTTAACCAACTGAGCTATGAAGTCTTTTGTTAATAAGTCTTAGAACAATGATAATTATTGTTCTCTCCTTACTTCCCTTTTTCAAGTTAGTTACAATACTTAAATTAAACCATTGCATGAATCTTTTTCTTTTAATGTTAATGCATTATGTTTGCAAATCAGTGAATGCAACCAAACCTTTCTTTCTTTTAATGCATGCATTGCATTTTTTCTCAGTGCATGTATTTATTACATGCAATCCTTATTTTATTCTTTATTTTATATTTTAATTTGTTTGTATATATATATATATACATATATATATATTTCTTGTGCGTAAACAAACTTCTAGGGTTAATAACTTCTCTATATGATGTTCGTTTTCTGCAAACCAGGTGTCTATCTTGACCAGAATTCCATGACGGACGCAATGGTGATGTCCGTTTTACTTAATTCCTGATATTTAAATTAAGTATTTTTATTTTCTCATCTCTTCGATTACACACATTGTTATCGCATTAATTTCCTTACTCTTCAATGTATGAATTAATTTTTCATTATACATCACCATTATTTACCTATCTATGCATATATACATATTTGTACATTTTTAATTATATTATAAATTTGGGTGTTACATTCTCCCACCCTTAAAGAATTTCGTCCACGAAATTCGATAAGAGTAAAATAGATACTCCCTCGCAATATCCATCCATCCAGTGTGCATCCAATTGTTGCAAACATTGTGCACAAGTGCAAAGTGAGATACATCATAGTAAAGTATGTATGCCTAATTTGGATCCACCTATATGTATGAAAATTTTAAAAAACCTTACAAAACATGATGCTCACATCCGAAATATACTTGCAGTTCTATATGAATGCAATATTCTTGAAAAATCAAAATATTTTTCATCCAAGTTTTCCCATACTCTTATAGAATAAGAGCATGGTTCACCCAATTGTCGCATCCAAAACCCTACCAACCATCATTAAATTCGAAATTTAGAAAAATATAATTTTCTAAATTCGATTTCTTATGTTACAAAAAGATATAAAACGGAAGAATTTACATTTTATGCTATACCTCTCAGATTTATATATAACTATTCTATAAAAACTTCCTACTTTCCTATCCAAGCACAACCACATAAGAAAACTTTCCTTTCTCTTTCATCTTATCTTGGAATAGTTTCATATTTATTCATCTTTTTCTTAAGATTTCCATTTTCTTTTCCCGTCACATTTGTTGCCTTACTGAATTTATTGTCTTTTGTTAGCTTAGGCTTTTCTCTTTCGTAGCTTATTTGACTTAATCCAATTAATTAAGTTTATTATTTCAGATAAGCTTTTTCTGTTTTCAACTCAAACAGCATCCTACATAGCTACTACTATGGGCCAAGAATCTTAGGACTTTGTCATCTTAGACAATTGTGTGTCTACACAACAGGATCTACCTACTTACTTGCCCTTTACTACTTAGAAGTCACTACTAGTCCTTGTTGTGCATTACTAGCCTTTACTTTTTCTCTCTTTCTCAAGCAACAAACCTAGATTTCTGAATGCTTATGCATTCTACAGGAATTTTCCATTAGTTTAATATTAGCTAATCCCTGACTGTAAATTAGCAAGGGAGTAACTCCCTAAATATCAACCGCGGAGACCGAAATCAACATCAGATTGACACTCAGAGAACCACTCAACTCAAACAATCTCTAGTTGGTTCCAATTGTTTAATTCATAGCTTTAACTTTCTCTCGTCCTTTTCTAGGCACTAATCCTTACCTACTCCATTCTTTTTAAAACATGGTTTGGCCTTCTTTCTTTTCATTACATTTTTCTTTCAAAAATTATAAGTGTTAAAACTTTGTTTTCTTCTTCAAAACTTGTTTTCGCCAAACCATAAAAACATGTTACAGAACAAAATACAAAAATTTTTTTTTTCAAATCACAAAACTGGAGTAGACAAGGACAACTATCAGTCTTACATTGTTTCTAATTACAATGTTAATTTAACTACTCGCTATAAGGTGCAGACAACTATTCAATTCCTACAACTTATTTTATCCACCCAACAAAATTTCTTCGTAAATCAATAATCAAAATTTATTGTTAACAGAATAGAATTTTCTTTTACAAAACGCAACGCTTTCTTTTCAATTCTTTCATATATTATAATATGAAAACCAGCGAGCTATATATGCTCTATATTATGCACTTTTTAATGAGAGAGTTCTTTTAAAACAAGAAATCATTATTTTACCAAAGTGTACACCACTTTACTTTAAAAACCCCACATGCACTGAATGTGTCCTTTACGTATTTTTCTTAAACATCAAAAATACTTTTAAGATTAAAACTTGAAAAACACCACAAACTCTTTTACAAATTCAAGTTCTTAAAAGTTTATTATTGGGTTAGACTCAAAGTGGGTCTTTCAACTCAACTAGGCTTTCCTAGGCACTTTCCAAACCAATTCTCTCAACTATATATACTCCTAATCCATTTTCCACATTTTAACCTTTTTCTAACTTATAAGGTTTCACTTCTAAACCCACTACTCTGAAATAACAACATTTCAGTTTTAATTCTTATGGGGTACTTTCTTTCTTCAATACCAAATCATATTGTACACTTTCCAACCAAACCACCTAAGGGTCTTAAAATTTCTAGGTTCTTTCCTTTAGTGTACAAAATAGCTATCCCAACTCTTTCCATTCCTAGTGGGATACTTTATGGATTTAGGTTTATATATAATATATTTATATTTTAGAAAATACAAATACGTTCACTCATTATATCCCTAAGATCACTAAACCGAAGCTCTGATACCAGATGTAACAACACGGATTCCAACATACCGATTTTTTTTCAAAAACCCAATGTATCGAAACCCGAGTTGGGCGCTCTGGTATCCTGCAGAAAAAGACAGAGATAAAGAAAACATGTCAGAATTTATAAGCATCTTACAGCGGAAGGAATTCAAAGTTAATATACTTTAAATATAGCTTTACCTTATAAAACATATTGCCTAACCAGTATCCAAAGCTTATACCATATCTGTCATGAACCTAACCTGGAAATATATAATGAGGAGGGGGTCAGAACATAAGTTCTGTGTGAGTGGACTTTGAATAAACTTCTATATAATCCTACATATACCGTTCAGTTATATTTCCTTGCTTATTAGGTTATTCATGATATTAGCTCTCTAGGCTATACTCATGTCCCACTAGTAGATTAACCTAATACAACGTATATGTAGATACCCCCAACTCGTATAACCCTTTCCACATATATATATAGTCCCTTGCCGTATGTCGTACGAGCTTCATCATGTAAATCTATACTACTTTAGTGTAGTGCCACCATTCTTGAAATCGTTTGGACTGCCACTCTTGATCTTGCTAGATTCCGTTTATTACCTATATCTAATCTAGGGTTTTCTACCCAGCGCTTCCTAGATTCAACCAAGGTTTACGCTACCCAGGGCCACTGGGGTTTATGCTACCTATTGAACGCTTTCTAGATGCGACTAGGGTTTATGCTACCTAGGACCACTAGGGTTTATGCTACCTGTCGAAAAATGCCCCCAGTCTTGGACACACTACCCAGAGCGATATATGTTCCTAGACTTTACGTCCTAATCGTGTCGTTAAACGTGCTAGATATCTAATTGCACATTTCCTCTATATGTGTGGCCCGAGTCCCATGGCAGGGCTAATCAAGAAACACTGAACTCGGTCGGGAGCTTTAAGTTATCTGCCAATGCAGATGCTAAGGTCTGTTTTATCTGTATGTGGTTATGGTCCCACTTGACCCCTCTCTCAACTAATGAAAGGCACCCAAAAAAATCAAGAATGAGAACTGTACGCAGGCCCTCTATGCCCCCACAAACCTATTGGTCACCCTCACCCATAACTAGATAGCGAAGTTTATGGTCTTTTGGAGTTCTCCGCCTTTCCTCTTGCATATCACGATTGACTCAAGATGGTAGGTAGACGACGACGTGCTATCACAGTGCTAAACAAGATATCGCCGCCTCACGCTGACCCATCCTAGTCTTTAGGTTTGCTTATATTGCAACCAAGGCATACTCTGGGCTCTTCTAACGCAGACCTTAACCTTTGTGAGCCCAGGAGGATCATCTGCAACCTCACAGAGGGATACCAAGAGTACCCTCATGTCCCCTCGAAGCCGCGTGCTTCGTAACCCAGTTCGTTGGAGCCTTCTTCATGATCAGATGGACGTTCGCTCCTCCTCGTGTTCTACTTTGCTTTCTTGACTAAGGTTTACTACTTAGTTCTCTTAACTAAGGTTTACTACTTAATTTCCTGAATCGTTATCTTTTTTAACAAAGGTTCACTACTTAGTTTCCTGAATCGTTAGCTTTCTTAACTAAGTTTTACTAATTAGTCCTCTTAACTAAGGTTTACTATTTAGTTCTCTTAATCGTTCTTTTTCTTAACTAAGGTTTACAACTTAGTCCTCTTAACTAAGGTTTATTACTTGGTTCTCTTAACCAAGGTTTGATACTTAGTTTCTGTTACTTAGTTCTCTTTAACTACGGTTTGTTACTTAGTTCCTTTTAACTAAAGTTTACCAATGAATTCAAGCATGACTCAAGTTCTCTTTATCAAATGATAGTGTACGGGTGTTTTCCCACATTTCCAGCTTAGATTAACTTATTTCATGGTATAAGTCGTCCCACCCTTCGAGTCTTGTATTACATCTTAAGTCATATTCATTTCTTATCCCTAGGACAAGTTTATCTATTATTAATCTTATCATTCCCCACTTTTCCTTGCTTTGATACTATTATATTGGTTAAGTTTGCCCATGTGTCCAAGTTGGCTTAACCCCCAATCACGTATTTAATTCAACCCACGTACCATGCTAAATTGGTTAAGTGTTCTCTATCAGTTCATGTTGACTTAACCCGCCCATATATCATGTCAAATTGGTTAATTGTTATCTAGCGGTTCACGTTAACTTAACTCACCCATATATCATGTCAAATTGGTTAAGTGTTGTCTAGTGTTTCATGTTGACTTAACCTTACCATACTAGCATGTGTCATTAGCATTAATTAATTATTATTGCCCAACCTCTCGCATTAGACCTATTGTTGCGGTCACTGGATGTGCCTGTTGGTTCCGGGCAGGATTACACCATAACTCAATCTAACCTCGGGTTTCAAGCACGTTATGACTAACTTCTCACATTGGAACCTATTGTTTGCGGTCACTGGATGTGCTGGGCGGTTTCGGGAAGTATTACACCGCAAATTCATTCTAACCTTGAGTTATCCATGTTTCATGTTTAGCCAATTAACAATTCATGTCTATTCTAGGTGTCATAGGCCAATTATAAATTTACAAGCATGTTCATGTTCATTCGAGATATCAAATGTCAATTACCAATTCACAAGCATGTTCATGTTCAAGTTATGCCACTATTGTCAATTTCATGTTATGTGTCGAGTTCCATAATTACATAAAAACATGGTTTGTCTAACATATTCCATTTTTTATTATGTTTCTACGATCTTAACGGCATATCCAATTTTCAAGTCTCAAATTCAAGCTTTACCCAAAAACCCCAATTTATGTTCATGCTTATAATCCCATTAATAGGCTATACCTATTATTCCAGTTTCCCATACATGTGTTCCTAACAGGTTGTTATCATTCCTCATATGTTGGTTAAGCTTATTCATATGTCAAGTGCTACTTAACCCATTTCTACTTTGCTTACACAACCATTCGTGTAATTATCTTTTTACCCAAATTGCCTAATTCATCGATTAAATCTCAAGCTCTTCCCAAATAACTATAATTTACGCGTTGTTGACCTTGGCTTGAAGTTAGCCAAAGTTTCAAAAATAAAAAGGAAGAATAGGGAATAGGAATAGATTAAGCATACATAGATTATTTTAAATTGCAACATGAATTTTAACTAAGGAATGACGAACGATAATAATACTATTATGCATGAAGTGTATCCCACTCACTGATTTAAGAACGGATCTTGAATTCTGGGATCTGATTTCTGAAACTGAAAAGCTATCCCTTGACATAGATTATCAATCCTCTAATTTAGATTTGATTCTTAGAAAATAGTTGTTGAAGTCGTTGAATTAGCCTTTGATTCTCTACTTGAATTCTAACGAAGAATTTGAGCAGCATAACCCCGTTTTTGATTTGTTTTGATATGAATTAGGGAAGAGTATAGGCATAATAAAGATGTGTAGAGAAAACTGTAGCCTTAGGGGTGTTTACATAGGTGCTCAAGACCTTATCGTACACGCAGCGCTGAGTCAGCATTGAACCCAGTTAAGAAAATAGTCCAGGTTCGCAGATGAATCTAGCCAAATCTTATCGTACATGCAGCACTGAGTCAGCATTGGGTCCCACAAGTTGTTTTGGCGCAGAAATTCGAATTTCGAATGTTTGAATTGTTTTCGCGTAGAGATTTGATTTTTGAACTTTTGAATTTCTGGAATTTATTTAACTGTTTTATTCACATGAAATATTCTTATATGTATACAATTACTCTACCGACCATTTTACGCGTATATATATATACGCACATTTTTCGATTTATTTTCAAAATTCAAACGATGTTGCACCGTTATTTGATTCTTGCCATATTTCATTGACTGTAGCCTTATCTTGAATTTTATCTTTTGTATACATATATTTATGCATATATATATATATATATATATATATATATATATATATATTCTCATATATATACTTATATTTTCTTTATTTCCTTATATGTACTTTCTTATCCTTTCAAATTTTGAATTTGTATATGTACATATATTTGCATGTTCATTTGGCCCTCTCTAAACCAAAGATAAAAATTATGTCGTCGCTGGGGTTCGAACCCCGACCTCCATGTTACAAATTAAATGTCTTAACAAACTGAGCTATGAAGTCTTTTGTTAATAAGTTTTAGAACAATGATAATTATTGTTCTCTCCTTACTTCTCTTTTTCATGTTAGTTACAATACTTAAATTAAACCATTGCATGAATCTTTTTCTTTTAATGTTAATGCATTATGTTTGCAAATCAGTGCATGCAATATATTTACATTGCATGCAACCAATCCTTTCTTTCTTTTAATGCATGCCTTACATTTTTTTTAGTGCATGTATTTATTACATGCAATCCTTATTTTATTCTTTATTTTATATTTTAATTTGTTTGTATATATATATATATATATATATACATATATATATTTCTCTTGTGCGTAAACAAACTTCTAGGCTTAATAACTTCTTCATATGATGTTCGTTTTATGCAAACCAGGTGTCTATCTTGACCAGAATTCCGAGATGGACGCAATAGTGATATCTGTTTTACTTAATTCCTGATATTTAAATTAATTATTTTTATTTTCTCATCTCTTCGATTACACACATTGTTATCGCATTAATTTCCTTACTCTTTAATGTATGAATTAATTTTTCATTATACATCACCATTATTTACCTATCTATGCATATATACATATTTGTACATTTTTAATTATATTAAAAATGTGGGGTGTTACTCCCGTGAATGATGTAATTACTAGCATGATCGAGTAAGATAAATAAACAGACTTAATAGTAGTTCTAGTGTTAAGGTGTTCATGCACAACTATAGAAGATAAATATAGCTAGGAAATATACTTGGATTGATTATTCGATTTTTTGCACTTATTTAACTACTGAATATAAAAACATGATTAGGATAATTTCCTAATACTACCTATTGATTGGCCTTTCCTATCTATCTACTAGCTTGCATGTAAAAATGCATGTCAATGTAGACTACTAGTTAAGAAGCCGATCGAAGCCCATCTATGCACCAACTAAGACATAATGCAACTTTTAGATGCAATTGTGACTTATTTTCCCTTATCGATGTTTTTGTTCACTCAGACATCACCGGAACGTACCCGCTCTCGCCACTTTTTGACAACATATTTACTTCATTCTGCATAAGCGTGCCCAGCCTCAACCCTCCTATGTGAGACCATTAGTAATAAATCTGAAAAGCTTTGTTATCGGTATGAGTCCCTTGCAATCAAAATTTCTAATCAAAACTTCTTGCCAACTCCCTTCCTAGTCTGGGTCTTATTTACTAGCTACTTATATACTTATTTTAGCATGCCCATCCTTAGCCCTCATGTTGAAACCATCAGGAAAAAACCAAAAAGGGAATGTTGCGCGTATGGACCACTAATATTTACTACTGATTAACTTATTCCAATGTTCTAAGTACTAATAATAATAACAAGCCTTTTTTTCTTTTTCAATTATAAACCCCATGTTATAATGCAAATATCCAAATTTTGCTTATTATGATTTACTAACATGTTCATACGGTTATCATAATAATATGATATTCTTTGTTACTTTTTAAATTTCAATCCATGTTATAATGTATTGTTAATTCTTATTAATTTGCCTAATTTGTTTAACTCCTTATTTGAATATATATATATATATATATATCTACAATTTACGTACAATTATTGTAAATTTAGTTCTTTTCTATCAATTCGTGTTTGTAGAGTTACTACTTTTATTCCTATTTTCCACTCGTAAAAAATGGATTAGATCATGTGCCAATTAACTAATATATACAGATCTAGGCATGTTTAAAAACAAACTTAAATAATTGCACAAACTATGCAGAAATAGCAAGAATGAAATATTGATAAGTGGGAAAAGATGGTAAAACTGTCTTATAAAATTTAATTAAAAAGAAAACCGTAAGAAAATATAAATACTTGCAGAAAATAATTTAAAGACGAATTATTAAAGACTATAGGAAACACAAGAAAATCAATAGCTATTATAAATCCCGTTTCCTAAATTACTCGAAAATCTAAATGATTACAATACTCACATGTAGTCCTTAGCTTTTAGAGGATGTGCAGCCTTCCCAGATCCTGTCCTTAGATTAACTAATAATATTTTTTATTTTTACAACTCTCTTTACAAAGAAAAATTTATGTTGTAGGTCTATATCAGTTATCAGAGAACCCATAGGGAAAAGTTTTATGTTATGAATGAAGATCTAGGCCTAGGGTTTTATTTATAGTGAAGTCTAGGGATATCAGGTCATCAGATTTTTTATTTTATCTGGTACAACCACATCATTCAGCTAATTACGGCCTTCAGATTATAGCATAAATGGACCAGATCACGCCACTCGTATTTAAAAACTTTAAACTTTCATTTAGCACGTACCTGAATGAAAAATCATCTAAGTCACAAGGCGGGTCGACCTAACCGCCTTGCCAATTGACCTATGGGTCAACCCGACTCTTCCCAAGGTCAACCTATATGGGTCCAATTTTTTATTTTTTGTTAAATAATTTCTGATTTATTCTATTTAACTTGTTTCTTTAATAACATCTTCATACTAGCTCGGATTTCTACTAGTTATATATGTAAATTGCTCAAAAAATAGCCACGGACTCAATGATGCACCCCCATAGGTAAATTTTGACAATTTCACAAGTTTTTATTTTCTTAATTAATTTAATTGATTGTTATTGCTTAATTTCTAGGGTTGTTACAAGCGGTCTTTGGTTTCATGCTGCGTTCAGGGACTCTTTTGAGTTTACTCCAGAATTTGAAGTATGTGCTATGAATTTTGCGTTTGTGAGTTTTAGCACTTCTACAACACTTGAACCATTAAGTTGCTTTAGAGTTCGTTGGGCTTATTAGTGCATAAATAAGCAATTAATTTTTTATTTCACACACCAACAATTGTAAAATAATTTCAAATTTTTGCAAGCACATAATTTCAGTGGTTCAAAAGGAAGCTTTATTAATATTTGAAAGATATAAGTTTGAATACAATGCTGTCAGTAACTGCTAGGTGGCTTATCTTTCAAAGAAGCAACAAAATTTCAAACTTCAAAATAAATCGAATAAAATAAGGATGCAGATGGTTGTTGTTCTAAGCTCGGGGAATTCGGATCTCGTATATTGTCGCCAGCTTGAAAGTCCCATCCGGTAGTTTTTCATCGATCACATAGGGCCCTTCCCAGTTTGTCCCGAACACTCCAGTGTTTGTTATGACCTATTTGAGGATGAGGTCTCCAACTTTGAAGGTTTTATGGTAGTCTTTTGACTTGAAATGTTTTGCTATCCTCTCCTAGTGTGTTGTAATTCTAAGTTCCGCCTCCTCTCTTCTTTCATCGATCTACTTTAGAGTTTCTAACAGTAGTTGATTGTTCTCGGGATGGTTGAAATGTATTCACCAGCAAGTCGGTACCTCTAACTCGACGGGTATCATTATTTTTGAGCCAAATGATAGAGGGAGTGGTGTATGCCCTATCCCAAATTTCTGAGTTGTACGATAAGCCTATAATGCAAATGGGAGCTCATCAACCCAGCCTCCTGTAGATTAAGTTGCTTTTTGGTGGTGTATTTGATGATTTTATGCACTATTTCCACTTGCTCGTTTTCATGCGGGTGAACTACAACAATAATTTTTTTTTGATACCATACTGCTTATAAAAATTCTGGTAATTAGTACTTTCAAACTAGGTTTCATTATCGACACAATCTTCTCTAACCCCCCTCCCCCAAACATGCAAGTGATGTTTTTATCACCAAGTTATTAACATTTTTAGTGATAATTGTAGCCAACACTTCCTCTCCGACTGACTCTGTGAAATAATCAACAACAACAATTGCTTGTTTAGCTCTAACATTAGCCATTAGGAGCACTCCTATTAAATTGATTCCTCATATCGTATGTAACACCCCATAATTTTAACAACACTAAAGAGGAAAAATTAAAGAATAATTAATTTAATATTCAGAATTAAGGGAAACAGACTGCGCCATTGCATCCATCTCGACATTTTTGTCAAGATAGACACTTGGATTGCGTAAAACGGACACCGTATGAAGAAGTTATGAAGGTTTGAAGTTTGTATATGCGGAAGATGATTTTGTGTGTGTGTGTATAAGGTCCATAAATTCAAAATCAGGTTCAGAAATTTCAAAATCACAAAAATCTGGGTGAGCGTGAAAAATCCCGCCCAAGGGAGTCGACTCCTTAAGGGGAGTACCGACCCATGGGTCGACCCTGGGGTCGACCACCCTAGGGCTGACGTAGAAAGTCAGTTCTAGGGGCTGATAGCTATATATATGGCCTCATTTCTCTTGTTTTCTCACACTGAAATCAATGGAGGCCTAAATGTTATTAGTGCCTGGACTGAATCAAATATGTTTCTTCTTCTGCAAACAAGTTCAGAGATTCAAGTGTAGATATGTGATTCAACCTCTACTAGTCCTCTTTATCTTTCTATATCCGAACACTATGAGGTTAAGTTACCTTTAGATTCAAAGATTAAAAGTAAAACATCATATGACTGTAATTTGGATCTATGCCTGTGAATGTATCATATCAGATCTATTAAAACTTGTGAATCTATGACATCCTGATATAACTATGACTTGGACCTCAACCTTTATTATGTCAGATCTACTTTTGAATTATAGATCTAATCTACTATTTAGATCATATTGTACCTATCATGTTGTGGTTAATTTGGATCTGTCATTAGTTGGACATCTAAATCCCTGTTTAGATCTAGTCATGCCTATTATGATATCCCTACTATGTTAGAACCCGTTTTATTATCATATGTTCACCATATCTATTCTTATATGTCCATCTTATGATTATGCCATTATATGTTTATGTCAATAATCATTTTTGTCATCCTCCCTTCACCCCTTTCCCGTTTATTTTATATAGCCAGGCTACTTTTAAGCCTAGGCATGCCACTAAATTTATGCAAATGCGTTAGTTTGGGAATGAAGGGAAAAACGTTAAAATTGGACATAACTTGAAAAGGGGAAATTTGGCATAACTTGAATAATGTTTATGAACATTAATTTAGGGAATATAATTCATTATGAACATATTTGGGGGAAAAGGGGCATGAAACCTATAATGACTAGGTAAAAATGGCTAATAAAGGAATGCCTAGGATTATAGTAATTAAAAACTGTAATTGCGCCTAAACACGAGGTTAGATTATACTTGTGGTGGAAGTCTGCCCGGAACCGCCTGGCATATCCAGCGACCGCAAGTGGTGAATCTAATGTGAGGTGTCTAGGTGCACAAATGCGAGACGTGCTGAGACACGAGGTTAAGCCTGACTTGTGGAAGAAGTCTGCCCGGAACCGACTGGGTTATCCAGCATCCATAAGTGGTAGGCTTAATGTGAGGGTCCAGCACATTATAACCATAAATGGACATGGTAATGAATTGAAATACTTAACCTGGTTGAATCCATAGGGATTGTATGAACATGAACTTGAATAGGGGTTAAGTAAATTTGGTTGAACAGTGGGTGGGTTAAGTAAATCTTAGGGGGTGGGTAATATTTATATATAGGCCCACAAATTTAACCTGAGGGGGTTATGTAATTAAAGACACCGTTAGGTAAGCATAACCTATAGAAATGATAGGGTTATGCAATTAAAGACACCAATAGGTATACATAACCTATAGAAATCCTAATGGGGATACAAGACAAGGGGGAGAGCTTGTATCATCTTGTGTGTGGGACCCGTTTCAGTCAGTAACCCATAGAATAGTATCATACGAGTACTCTGCCCTAGGTCGAAGTTGGGACACACTTACTGGGCTGATTGTAAGAGATCTAAATGTGGAGGACGTGTGGGCGGCGCAAACTGACTAGTACATGTGCGTGCAAGGGCCAGGAAAAAGGGGATAAGACGACCGTGACACCAGTAGATATGGTTGTGCACATCACGAAGGATACCGGTATCTACGGAGTAGGGAGCCGATCGATTAGGGTAGTACTTAGGGTACGTCTAGACTCTGATAAAAAGTTTAAGAGCCTGTTAGGTTGGGCTACCTGTGGATTGTATGGGGTTAACAGATCTCACCAGAGGTACGCCTAAGTCTACCCGTCTTGTAGTTGTTGGGATCATCTTATTTTGGTTATATTAGTATCGGTGCGGAGAATAAGAGTAATCTTTAGAGAAGCGTATACACTCTATCATGTTTACCTTGTCATACCTTCCTTTTTGGTGTTATCTCTCTTATCCACTTTATATGTCTGTCATGATACTTTTGCTTATTTACTAGCTAAAAGTAACTAGACTCACCAGACTTTTATGTCTGACCCTTTTTGTTTCTCTTCTCACTTCCGTCCCCCCCCCCTTGGTTTGTAGGGAGGGAATACTCATGTAACACCTCGTAATTTTAAATATTAAAATTAGCAAATTAAATAATACTTAATTTTTAGAAGAAGAATTAAGGGGAACGGGCTACGCCATTTCGTTTGTCTCGGAAATTCTGCTTGGGATAGAGTCCGACTTTGCGTAAATTGGATATAGCATGAAGAAGTTACATAGCCTAGAAGATTTCAGTTTAAAGCATAATTTAATTAAATAATAATTAAATAACAATAGCATTTCAAAATTCGAAATCCAACCCAAACTAGATGAGCGGGAAATTTCCCGCTTGTAGGTGCCCCCTCCCCCTCCCCCCAAGGGGATTCGACCCCCCCTATAGAGTGTCGACCCCCATCGGCCCAGACCAGGCCGAGGGCGTGTTTTGCGATGTGTTTTCCTGGGATTGGATGGATGACGTGTTTTTCTGGTCTGGATGGTTCCTAATCTAATTTAAGGGTCTTAATACACCTAATACACCTAAAAATAAACACCTAGACCTAACCCTAATCTCATTGTTATCATCCATGAAGCCTCCATGCTACTCTAATCTAAACTAGCATTTCTTCTCCACCAAAACAAATCAGAATAAGAGTATTCAAAAAGATCAGATCTACAAACAATCAGAGTAGAGATTATTCAAGATCACAATTGCTACAACAACACCTAATTCTCTTTTCCAAGAATCCTATCGTTGTGAGTTTATATCACTTTCATATATAATTGAATTAAAAAGTAATTGTGATAGAATTGTAAATTGGATCCGATGTATATGCCTGTAAATAAGATGAATCATATCAAGTTTTGTAATTTGTTATCCTTTAGATTCATACCCAATTTCTATTATCATATGCCTATCTGATCTACTTTATCTTATTCATTTCACATGCCTATTTATGTATTTGTGCCAGTTTTGATTTTCTTCTCTTCTTCTTTTCCTTTTTCCTTATGAGATTAGGCTAACTTCGATCCTGACATATTGCGTTGAGATTTACGTACGAATAACGTTGGAATGATTGGGAAAAGTTTGGGAAATATGTAATAAAATGAGATTATTGGAATAAATTGTTGGTAACCATGGAAATTGGTTTGGGCATAATAGTGTATAACTTGTATGCATGAGATTTGGCATAGATTGTTAATAACTATGAAAATTGGTTTGGGCATCGTTTGGCACAACTTATACACATGAAATTATAGGCATAATTTGGATTTAAATTATGAACATGATTTAGATTGGAAATTATAGGTAACTAGAATATATTATAATCCAAGATTTGAAATTGGGACTTGAATCAAGAAACTGATAATGAACGCCTAAGACACGAGGTTAGATTCGGATTGCGGTATAAGCCTGCCCGGAACCACCCGGCATATCCAACAATCGCAATTTGGTAATCTAATGTGAGAGGTCAAAGGCAGAAATTAGATGCGTAATAATGCAAAGACACCAGGTTAGATTCAGATTGCGGTATAAGCCTGCCCGGAACCGCCCGGCAAATCCGGCAACCGTAAAACGGTAATCCAATGTGGGAGGTCTTGCAAGATTACGGTTATAATGAATTAGTGAACACTTAACCAAGATAAGACATGTGATTAGACATGGGGTAACAAAGGGTTAAGTGGGTAACATGGGTAGCATGTGAAACATAATAAAAGCACTTAACCAAGATGAGACATGTGATTAGACATGGGGATAATAAAGGGTTAAGTGGATAACATGGGTAGCATGTGGAATATAATAAAAGAACTTAACTAAGATGAGACATGTGATAAGACATGGAAAAAAAGAAGGGGGTTAAGTGGGAATTCCTAGTGGAGACCAAGCTTAGGAGGGAAGCTTGTGTCAAGTGTGTGGACCCTTTTCAACCAGTAACCCGTTTTAGTATCTATATGAGCTCGAACTAGGTCGTGGATAGGGACACGCTTACTGGGGTTGATCGTAACAGGTCAATAAAGAGTTAGCGATGGCAGTGCAAGTCCAATGGAGTCATGTGCGTGCGTGGGGCCGGGCTGGTAGGTAAGACGTTGTTGCATAGTGTAGGTATAAGTTGTGCATTTCAGTAGTATCAGGGTTGCCACCATAGGAAGTGATACACCCTATTGTGGGACCAACACAGGTATCTACAAGGTTAGGGAGCCGGTCGAATGGGAAGGGTAGTGGGTACAACTAGTGGTGGTAGGAGCAAGTGGGCACCTACGAGAGCAGCTAGGAGTACACGAAGCTTCCATTATTATGATTATAGGGAGGGATCATCCTTTAGTATATAACTAGTATGTTGGTACGGTGCAGAGCATATCTTATAGTGGTTAGGAGCGTAGTCGATGTTCTAGCTTTCTTACCCTGTTTACCTTGTCATATCTGCTTATGTTACAGTCATCTCTTATATCCGGTTTTTTTTCTTATCCTGTTACTTTACTGATTATATTGTTAAAGTCACTAGACTCGCCAGACTTCTGTATGACCCCTTTTTGTTTCGCCTCTTTTCTTTCTTCCCCCCTAGGTCCTCAGGGTGGGATTAGTGGAGCTTGATTTGGATTTCTTTCTCCTTGAAGTGCTTGGAAGTGTTGAAAGTAATGCTCAGCTTTCTTTCTTTTCCATTATGGATATTTGGAGTGGGATTATGGTTTTACTTTTATGTACTCTGATAATAATTTTGTTCAAGATGGATATTTTTGTACTTGTCTTTAGTATATAGTTTTGATGTTGTAACCAGACATGTTTTGCTTTTCCACTGTAATGAATAAATTTTGAATTTTCTTTCGTACCATTTTATATATCTATCTTGTGATATTATATTCTATACTCTTATAAAACTCCATGAAAGCTAATGCATTCCCTTAGTGAGTGACATTAATGGACGTGGGGTGTTACACGTGGTATCAGAGCTGAAGGTTACCAGAACAGATAAAAGATTTTGAAACCGTTTCCAAAAGCATTTTTCTTAAAAGAAGTATTTTCAAAAGCATGTTTTAAAGAGGGTATTTTCAAGAGAAAGGTTTGTTATGAAAAACATAATCCCCAAAAGCCATATATCTATCTTTCGATTCTTTGTTTTGAATCTCTTCCTTTCAGCATGTCTGAGGAACCCGATATACCCGAGTGCGTACAGATACCAGGATGGTTCAGAAGGTATCTGGAGGCTAGGGCCACTTCAACAATCCCAGCAAACGTTCCTCCTTCCCCAGCTGCAGCTGCTCCTCCTCCTCCCCGTGTAGACGTTTTTTCTAAGATATGCAAAGACTTCAATGGGACGGGCGGAAAACCGATTTGTGGAACTGAGACGTTTGTCGAGGCTCCGAATTGGCTTAAGGAAGTGGAGGAATTATTTGGTATCTTTAAGATAGACGATGGAAGGAAGGTTCAGCTACCTGTTTGGTTGATGAAGGATGAAGCTTCCTTTTGGTGGGAAGTAACTAATGGAGGACGTCCAATGGAGACGTGGGTGGATTTTAGATGAAGGTTCGAGTTGAAATTTCTTTCACAAGCAGAGGAGAATTTATACATAGAGAGGTTCTTGGCGTTGAAACAAGGGAGTATGTCTATGAAGGAGTACGTTAACAAGTTTAACCAGTTAGCAAGATTTGGTATGGAATTAGTTAATATACCACATAAGAAGGCCTTGAGATTTGCCAAGGGTCTGAATGAATCATTACACGGGTTGGCTATGTCCCACATTCCTATGGGGGCTACTTGCGAGAATCTTGTTGATATGGCGTTGATACATGAAGAGGAGAAAGGTGCTAATTTAGATAAGGCACAGGATAAGAAAGGGGATCCAAAGAAGGCACAGAAACAACAAAAGAAGGGCGGTAAGGATAACAATGGTTCAGAGAAAAGAAAGTGTCACAATGGTGGAATATCTGGTCATTTGAAGAAGGACTGTAGGAAGAAGAAGAGGACGGGTTGCTTCCAATGTGGTGAGGCAGGAAATATGATTAAAGACTGCCCAAGGAGAAAAGGACAAGGGCAAGGATAGAAGACAGGGTCTACTTCTGGAGGGCAGGTTCATGCTCTCAGGGCAGCTATGCAAGATAAAGGTAGAAACATTTCTGTTGAAAGTTTGATTTTCCTTTTTGATCATCCTGTACGTACTTTGTTTGATTTTGGCGCTTCACATTCGTTTATATCTACTTCTGTTGTTGAGTCTCTGCACCTAAATACTAGTATAGTAGTGGATCCCATTGTTGTCTCAAATCCTATTAGGGGTACGGCTCATCTGTCTATGTTATATCGGGATTTGAGGATATCTGTGTATGGCGTTGAGTTCGAATGCAACGCTTATGTGCTTGGTTTCACGGGAAATGGGTTGATTCTAGGAATGGATTGGCTAGCCAGGTATGGTTCCATTCTCGACTGTGAAAAGAGGGTAGTTAGACTGTTGAGTAGTTTGGGTAGTACTCTTGATATCTCGTGCGACCCTAAGGGTTCTATTATGCTTAGCTACCTAGAATCTCTTGACACATCTATTGATGATTTGTAATCTGTTCGAGTAGTCTGTGAGTATGCAGATGTCTTTGAGGTGGTTAGGGGCTTACCTCCAAAACGCGAGATAGATTTCCGTATATACTTGGTGGACAATGCAAAGCTAGTTGCATTGCCTGTGCGCCACATGGCTCCAAGAGAAAGGAGGGCGCTCAGTAAATAAGTGAAAGAGTTGCTTGAGAAAGGGTTCATAAGAAGAAATATCTTGGAGTGGGGTGCTCCAGTTGTTTTTGCTACTAAGGCTGATGGTTCGCTCAGATTGTGCATAGACTATAGGGAGCTAAATAAGCTCACGAAGAAGAACAGACACCCATTACCGAGGATAGACGACTTGTTCAATCGGTTGGTTAGTGCTTCGATTTTCTCGTAGCTGGATTTAGCTACAGGATTTCATCAGCTAAGGGTGGATGAGGACAGCATAGATAAGACTGCACTTAGAACTCTAGATGGTTTCTTTGAATGGCTCGTCATGCCTTTTGGTTTGACGAATGCACCTGCATATTTTGTAGACTTCATAAGTAGGGTGTTTAGGGAGTTTCTAAACAAGTTCATGGTAGTCTTTATGGAAGATATTTTGATATTCTCTAAAAGCGAGGAAGAACATGCCCTACATCTTAGGGAAGTCTTAGAGACCCTTCAAGCACATCAACTCAAAGCTAAATTCGCCAAATGTCATTTTTGGAGAAAGAAAGTGAGGTTCTTGGGGCACATGGTCTCTAAGGAAGGGATAGCAGTGGATCCCGCGAAGGTAGTGGCAATCCAAGATTGGAAGACTCCTAAAAATGCAACAAAAGTAAGAAGTTTTCTTGGTTTGGCAGGCTATTATAGGAAGTTCATTAAGGACTTCGCAGAGATATCAGCCCCACTTACATGGTTTACGAAAAAGAATTTGACCTTTTCTTGGGATGCTGACTGTGACGATGCTTTCCAACGTTTGAAGAGGGCATTGACGACGACTCATGTTTTAGTTTTGTCAGATGGGAGTAAACCGTTCACAGTATATACCGATGCTTGCGGGATAGGGCTTGGCGCAGTTTTGATGCAAGAGGGAAGGGCGAAATGTTATGGTGGAAGTCAGTTGAAGGTCCATGAGAAGAATTACCCTACCCACGACATAGAATTAGCTGCCATAGTTTTTGCGCTTAAGTCTTGGCGCCATTACTTGGTGAGAGGTTTGAGTTGTATACAGATCATAAGTCACTAAAATACTTGTTTTCTCAAAAAGATCTAAACTCAAGGCAACAGAGGTGGATGGAGTTCTTAGTATCCTACGATTTTGATATTGCATATACCCCTGGCAAGGGTAACGTTGTAGCCGACTCCTTGAGTAGAAAGAAGTTGACTTTGAGTCCTTTGTTTGTCGAGCGGCAAAGTTTGGAGTATATATCCACCTTTGACTTTAGACCCTCTGTCAATTACATACCCAGTTTGTTACCATCATTAGAATCGCGACCTACACTTTTGGGATAGATAGGTGCGTCATAGCGAGATGACCCATAGTTGATAGAGATAGTAGACAAGCTCATAAGAGGGGAGTCTTCGAGCCATCTATTAAGATATACTATAGATGACAAAGGTTGGATGCGTAGGGATGGGAGACTTTGCATATCTCGAGATGAGAGCTTAAGGAAGACAATTCTTGAAGAAGCGCATCGTTCTAAGATGACCATACATCCCGGTGGTGACAAGATATATAGAGACATGAAGCGAGTTTTCTTCTGGGCCGGAATGAAGAAGGATGTGGCTGAGTTCGTTTCTAGATGCTTAGTATGCCAGCAAGTCAAGGCTGAGCAAAAGAAGCCTGTGATTTACTTCACCCTTTAGAGCTTCCACAGTGGAAATGGGAAAACGTTTCCATGGATTTCGTCGACAGGTTGTCGAGGTCAAGGAAGGGTATTACAGGCATTTTGGTAGTAGTAGATAGACTTACCAAGAGTGCCCATTTCATTCCCGTTAAGAGTAAAAGAACAGCGGCATGGTTAGCATCTGTTTATCTCCGAGAGATAGTTCGTCTACACGGAATACCTTCTAGTATCGTAAGCGATTGAGATCCCATTTTCACTAATGAGTTTTGGAAGAGATTGCAAGAGGCGGTAGGAATGTAATTGTGTTTTAGCACCGCTTATCACCCTCAGACGGACGACCAAACAGAAAGAGTGAATCGAATTCTAGAAGATCGTTTGAGATTATGCATCTTGGACTTTGGAGGGACATGGGAGGAACATCTTCCATTAGTAGAGTTCTCCTACAACAACATCTATCAGACTAGTACTGGCATGGCACCTTTTGAAGCTCTATATGGACGACCTCGTTGATCACCAACTTGTTGGTGAGAGTCTACGGATAAGATTTTGCTTGGGCCCGAGATGGTTAGGGAAACATCAAAGAAGATAGACTTGATTCGAAGACGCATGAAGACTGCACAAGACCGATAAAAGTAATACGCTGATAAGAGACAAACCGATCTTGAGTTTGATGCTGGAGACACACTTTTTATTAAAATATCACCATTGAGGAACATAGTTCGCTTTGGATCCATAGGGAAATTGGCACCAAGATTCGTAGGGCCATTCTTCGTTACAGAAAGAATTGGGCAGATGGCCTACAGAGTGAAGTTGTCTGAGAAGCTTAGTGGTGTGCATGACGTATTTCATGTGTTGCATTTGAGGAAGTGTTTACATGATACCGCGGAAGCGGTGGAGCTGAGCATGCTTAGAGAAGTGGAAGTAGAGCAAGATGCCACGGTTAGACGAGTTCCTACATGCATCCTTGGATCAGAGGTCAAGAAGTTATTCAACCGAGAGGTCAAGTCGGTTAAAGTCCAATGGGGAGATGATCAAGGAGATGCGACTTGGGAGACGGAAGACAAGATACGTGCGTCGTACCCTTTCCTCTTTGAGAGTATGTTTTTAACTTCTCCTTTTTCTACAGCTTTGTTTATACTTGTTCTATCGTTTAGTGTATCCTCTCGATTATATCTTCGATCTTTAGGTAGAAAATCCTATGGTTGTAAACATGTGTTTGAGACATGTTATGTTTGGTGGATGCAAGTGGATGTAAGCATTTACTAGTGGTTGCTCTTGGATGCATTTACGAACAACTAGATCGGCTCAATCACTTTCATATTGCATATGGATGAGTGAGCATATTTAAATTAATGGATGTACATTGATGTGTTATCATGTGGATGTTACATTTGAGTGAACGATTGTGCACTCATATAGAAGTTATAAAGTGCATTAGAAATAATTACATACATGTTGGACTCATGGCACTAACATAATTCGCATTAAGGAGGTCAACTGAATCAGTAGACCGCCTGATCTTTGCATTAGATAAGGAACATATACACACACTTTTGCATATGTTCATATAGCATTAGAAATCTCTTAAGGACAATGGATGCTTGTGGATGATGGATGAGTAGATGGATGTTTGAATGGTAGGATATACATTATTCTTAACTTGGAGATTTCAGGGACGAAATCCTTTAAGGAGGGGAGAATGTAACACCTATAATTTTAAATATTAAAATTAGCAAATTAAAGAATACTTAATTTTTAGAAGAAGAATTAAGGGGAAAGGGCTGCGCCATTTCGTTCGTCTCGGAATTCTGCATGGGATAGAGTCCGAGTTTGCGTAAATCGAACATAGTATGAAGAAGTTAAGAAGCCTAGAAGATTTCAGTTTAAAGCAGAATTTAATTAAATAATGAGAGCAGTTCAAAATTCGAAATCCAACCCAAAATAGCTGAGCGGGAAATTTCCCGCTCGTAGGTGTCACCCCTCCCCCCAGGGGAGTCGACTGGGGAGTTGACCCCCTATAGGGGTGTCTACTGGGGACTTGACCCCCCAATAAGATGTCGACCCCCATCGGCCCAGATCTGGCCGATGACGTGTTTTTCTGGGATTGACTGGATGACGTGTTTTTCTGGGCTGGATGGTACAGATGGTTCCTAATCTAATCTAAGAGTACTAATACACCTAATACACCTAAAAATAAACACCTAGACCTAACCCTAATCTTATTGTTATCATCCATGGCGCCTCCATGCTGCTCTAATCTAAACTAGCATTTCTTCTCCACCAAAACAAATCAGAACAGAAGTATTCAAATTAGAAGATCAGATCTATAAACAATCAAAATAGAGATTATTCAAGATCAGAATTGCTACAACAAAACCTAATTCTCTTTTCAAAGAATCCTATCGCTGTGAGTTTATGTCACTTTCACATATAATTGAATTAAAAAGTAATTGTGATAGGATTGTAAATTGGATCTGATGTATATGCCTATAAATAAGATGAACCATATCAAGTTTTGTAATTTGTTACCCTTTAGATTCATACCCAATTGCTATTATCATATGCCTATCTGATCTACTTTATCGTTATTCATTTCACATGCCTATTTATGTATTTATGCCAGTTTTGATTCTCTTTCCTTCTTTTTTTTCCTTTTTCCTTTTGAGATTAGGCTAACTTTGAGCCTAACATATTGCGTTGAGATTTACGTGCGAATAACGTTGGAATGATTGGGAAAAGTTTGGGAAATATGTAATAAAATGAGTTTATTGGCATAAATTGTTGGTAACCATGGAAACTGGTTTGGGCATAATAGTGTATAACTTGTATGCATGATATTTGGCATAGATTGTTAATAACTATGAAAATTGGTTTGGGCATAGTTTGGCACAACTTATACACATGAAATTATTGGCATAATTTGGATTTAAAATTATGAACATGATTTAGATTGGAAATTATGGGTAATTGGAATATATTATAATCCAAGATCTGAAATTGGGACTTGAATTAAGAAAGTGATAATGGACGCCTAAGACACGAGGTTAGATTCGGACTGTGGTATAAGCCTGCCCGGAAACCCCCAGCATATCCAGCAACCACAATTTGGTATTCTAATGTGAGAGGTCAAAGGAAGAAATTAGATGCATAATAATGCAAAGACACGAGGTTAGATTTGGATTGCGGTATAAGCCTGCCTGGAACCGCCCGACAAATCCAGAAACCGCAAAACGGTAATCTAATGTGGGAGGTCTTGCAAGAATACAGTTATAATGAATTAATGAACACTTAACCAAGGTAAGATATATGATTAGACATGGGATAATAAAGGCTTAAGTGGGTAACATGGGTAGCATGTGAAACATAATAAAAGCACTTAACCAAAATGAGACATGTGATTAGACATGGGGATAATAAAGGGTTAAGTGGGTAACATGGATAGCATGTGTAATATAATAAAAGCACTTAACCTAGATGAGACAAGTGATAAGACATGGAAAAAAAGGGGGTTAAGTGGGAATTCCTAGTGGGGACCAAGCTTAGGAGGGAAGCTTGTGTCAAGTATGTGGACCCTTTTCAACAAGTAACCCATTTTAGTATCTATATGAGCTCGAACTAGGTCGAGGACAGGGACACGCTTACTGGGGTTGATTGTAAGAGGTCAATAAAGAGTTAGCGATGGCATTGCAAGTCCAACGGAGTTATGTGCATGCGTGGGTCCGGGCTGGTAGGTAAGACGATGTTGCATCATGTAGGTATAAGTTATGCATTTCAGTAGTATCGGGGTTGCCACCTTAGGGAGTGATACATCCTATTGTGGGACCAACACAGGTATCTACGAGGTAGGGAGCCGATCGAATGGGAAGGGTAGCAGGTACAACTAGTGGTGGTAGGAGCAAGTGGGCACCTATGAGAGCAGCTAGGAGTACACGAAGCTACCATTATTATGATTAGTAGGGAGAGATCATCTTTTAGTATATAACTAGTACGTTGGTATGGTGCAGAGCATATCTTATAGTGGTTAGGAGCGTAGTCGATGTTCTAGCTTGCTTACCCTGTTTACCTTGTCATATCTGCTTATGTTACAGTCATCTCTTATATCCATTTTATGTTCTTATCCTGTTACTTTACTGATTATATTATTAAAGTCACTAGACTTGCCAAACTTATGTCTGACCCCTTTTTGTTTCACCTCTTTTCTTTCTCCCTCCCCCTCCCCCTAGGTCCTCAGGGTGGAATTAGTGGAGCTTGACTCGGATTTCTTTCTTCTTAAAGTGCTTGGAAGTGTTGAAAGTAATATTCAGCTTTATTTCTTTTCCATTATGGCTATATAGAGTGGGATTATGGTTTTACTTTTATGTACTCTGATAATAATTTTGTTCAAGATGAATATTTGTGTACTTGGCTTTAGTATATGGTTTTGATTTTGTAACCAGACATGTTTTGCTTTTCCGCTGCAATGAATAAATTTTGAATTTTCTTAAGTACCAATTTATATATCTGTCTTGTGATATTTTGTCCTACACTCTTATAGTACTCTATGAAATTTAATGCATTCCCTTAGTGAGTGGCATTAATGGACGTGGGGTTTTACAACTCGGGCTTAATCAGGACTCGGTTATCGTCTTGCTAGGAGCTGCTTTTGAAGTATTGCTCAAGTTCATGTCTTTACTATTATGGTTTTGTCTCTTTTGGGGAACTATACTTTTTCTTTTATGTATTTCTATACTTTGATGGTACAAGACAGAAGCTTTATATTATTTTAATGGTTTTTATGTAGTTCTAGACTTGTGATATTTCGGACCACGATGTTATGAATTATGTTTTAAATAAAAATTTAAATTCCGTTGTTATCCTTTATATCTATCTTGTAATGTTCTGTGTCTGTTTACCTATAACGCTTCACAAAACTTAATGCATTCTCTTAATGAGTAACATTAACGGATGTAGGGCGTCACACTTGGTATCAGAGCTGAAGGTTACCAGATTAGATAAAAGTTTTTAAAAATTATTTTCAAAAAGGTTTTAAAAGAAAGCATTTTCAAAAGAAAAGTCTGTTTTGAAAAACATGTTCCCCAAAGCAATATGTATTATCTTTCGATCCTTTGTCTAATTCTCTTTCCTTTTATTTTCAGCATGTCTAGGGAACCCTATATTCCTGAGGGCGTTACGATATCAGGCTGGTTCCATAGGTATCTAGAGGCCACGGTGCATGCCGGAGGTCAAGCTGATGTTCCTCCCCGAGCTGCATCCGTTGTTCCTCCTCCTCCTCCTAGAGAAGATGATTTCGCTAAGATCTACAAAGATTTTTGTGCCATGGGAGGGAAGCCATTTCGTGGAACCGAAACATTGATAGAGGCAAGTAATTGGCTCAAGGAAACCGAGACTTGTTTGTAATCTTTGAAGTCTAAGATCAAAGGAAGATTCAATTAGATGCCTGGCTAATGAAAGACGAAGCTTCGTTCTGGTGGGAAGTAACCCAAGTTGGACATCCGGTGGAGACATCGGATGATTTTAGATAGAGGTTTGAAATGAAGTTTCTTTCTCAAGCTGAGAAAAGCATGCAAATGGAGAGGTTATTGGCGCTCAAACAAGGAAATATGACTGTTAAAGGATATATGAACAAATTCAACCAATTTGAAAGATTTGGGCTGGTGCAGTTTGATACTCCACATAAGAAAGCTTTGTGGTTTGCTAAAGGGCTGAATGAACCTCTCATATTCCAATGGGGGCAACATTTGAGAGGCTTGTTGATATGGCCTTAATGCATGAGGAAGACAAAGGAGAAAAGAAGGAAGTTAAGGCTAAGGAAACAACGCAAAACAAGAAGGTACGGCCCAAGAAAGGATAGCAACAACAACAACAATAGAAGAAGGGCGGAAAGAATGACAAGGGTAAGGATAAGAGGAAGTGTCACAGTTGTGGACGTGAGGGTCACTTGGTGAAGGACTGTAAAAGGAGGAAGAATTCTTGCTTCCATTGTAGAGAGGTCATACGCTTTGCTAAGGAGTGCCAGAAGAAACAGGGACAAGGTCAAAGGGCAGGAGCTTGTGGAGGGAAAGAGCATGCTCTTTTGACCAGTGCTTCGGACAGAGGTAGGAAAATTTCCGTGGAAGGTTTGATTTCTCTTTCCAGTCATCCTATTAGAACTGTTTTTTATTTTGGCGCTTCACATTCATTTATATCTAGATCTGTGGTTGAATCACTGCACTTAAATACTAGTATGGTAGTTGATCCTATAGTTATCTCAAACCCCATTGGTGGTTCGGCTCATTTGTCTATGATTTGTCGGGGTTTGAGAATATCTGTGTTAGGTGTCGAGTTTGAATGCGACACATATGTGCTTGGTTTTATGAGCTATGGGTTGATTCTAGGGATGGATTGGCTAACCATGTATGGTGCCATTCTAGATTGTGAGAAAAGGGTTGTTAGACTTTTGACTTACCATGGGAGGTGTAGTGACCCGGATTTTCGGCGGCTTTGGTTATCGACGTAAGCTCGACGTCGATAACCAAAACATCGAAAAATCTCGGTAATTAATGAAAGAAATTAGAAGGTGAGAATAGATAAGATAGAACTTATAGAATAGAAGAAGAAGAAGAACATCATCATCAGAGTAAACACGAATCTCACAGCGGAACGAATAAAATATAACATAACATATCTTTGAAATAACATCAGCATATGTATACAATAACACTTATCAGAGTACAACACTTACAACAACAGCGAAAATAATAATAGCTATAGAATCCTGAAGCCTTCTGCTCCAAGCTCTCCCATGTATCTGCAAATCCCGACTACTTGACTGCCCGTACAAATTTAGGCACCCAAGAGTTTAGGGAAAACAACAAAATAAACTCCGGGTCAGTCATGGGACTGGTGTGAATAAACTCAAATCATTTAAACAGGTATATGATATCTCATAAGACCACGCCGTGAATACGGAACGGGTTTTTCCCTTATGAGAATCCAAATAACTTTTCAAAGCAATATCATTCTGATATTAATATAATGTCTAAGTACAAATAAATATCAATCTAGTAGAAACGCTTGCATCTCACGTTACTACATATATAGTATACAATCAAAATCGCAAGCACGTATTGGATGATTGGATTTCCAACTATGACAAGGTATGGAACCACCTTCCGATCAGTGTACTCTAGGAACGATACACTGGAGTTCAACAAGAACATCTTGCAACTCAGACACACATGACCGACCACTCATTTCGCTTGAGTGTATCGAATGTACATCACCAACGGTTGGGATCAGCAACCGTTCCCGTATATATATGGGACAACATTGATAGATTTAAGAAAACAAATGAATATTCACTAGATAGGTGATTATACACCCTACTTCGGTGCGACCGACTTAGCCATGCTGCCTGCCCGATTTCTGTCATTTACCGGTTGATGAGGCTAGAAGCTACGCTTTATCATCACATCTGATTCACTTCGAATTCCACATTGTCAGATCCATCAAAAATCACTAATTGACGTCTACAACAGTACATTACGTGTTAGCTAAAGAAGTTTCCTTCTCCGCTTCCACTCTTGGTATGGTTGAAGAAATCAATATACGTGACCTTTCTGGAAATACTCTGTCAGACATTCATCAACACAAGTCATCCTCATTCACTTAGAATGTCACATCGTCATACCCGCCAAATCACAAATTGACTTATCCAAAAATAACACGGGTATACAGCTAAGAGAAACGAATTCCTCTGCCACCAAACGTGAATACGTTTGAACAGATCAACTTACGCGATCCATTGGATATACTCTGTCAGACCTTCTTCCATACAAGTTGTCCTGGGACTGGACAAACCGAAGGCACTATTCTGTAAACAGGATAGCCCTTGTATTTTACTCCGTCTTCAATTATCTTTGGCATATATGATTCGCGACGCTTATGCCAATACAGAGTGGTTCTTTGGATAATAATCCAACCGGTCTCTCCATATTAACAACGTTAAAATGGTCAAAACTTCGATAGTCTGTGATTTAACCATCAAAGAAAAACAAGTGTGCAAACAACGATATTATTCCCAGATGGAAATTATATCGAACAAACATCATTTAACATTAATCTCTTTAGTTCATTTATTTACTTATCTCCTGTTTCCCTATATTCTAAATTCTTATTTTCTTTTATCAGAAAACATTTCTGATTCTCGTTTGGAAAACATTTCCAAAACTTCTTTACGATCAAACCTTACCATTTCTTAGTTAAGAAGGAAGTCACTCAAGTTGGGGTATAATTACCTCTCAGACCTTAACTGAACAACGTTATAACTTCGAAATGGTCAAAGTTTATCTTTTAATCTTTAACAACTTCTTTACGCTTTTCTCGGATTCAATTTTACTAATCCACTTCTATATTTAAAACATTGGTTATAACGATAACGCTATAATCCCTACTTTCGAATTATCTAACTTTAATTATAACATCTATTCTTATTAGTGAATAATTAACCTAACATTTATTTATTTATAAATAAATAAATTTCTATTTAGACACTGGAAAGTATAAGTACTTTCCCGAATTCGATATAATCGAATTCGCCGATTAACTCTCTTCGAGAAATCTCTATTTGATTAACTCTTCTTCGAATAACCTATATTCGATTAACTCCTTCTCGAATAAACGATATTCGATAATCTCTCTTCGAATAACTAATATTCGATAACTCTTCCTTTTCAAATATCTCATATTTGAAAATCTCACTTCGATTAAACTATAATCGATAACCCCCTTCGATGAAACTAACATCGATAACTCCTTCCGATGAAACTAACATTGATAACTCCTTTCGATGAAACTAACATTGATTACTCCTTTCGATGAAACTAACATCGATAACTTCTTTCGATGAAACTAACATCGATAACTCCTTTCGATGAAACTAACATGGATAACTCCTTTCGATGAAACTAACATCGATAACTCCTTTCGATGAAACTAACATCGATAACTCCTTTCGATGAAACTAACATCGATAACTCCTTTCGATGAAACTAACATCGATAACTCCTTTCGATGAAACTAACATCGATAACTCCTTTCGATGAAACTAACATCGATAACTTTAACTCGACGAACTTAACTCGACTAACTTAACTTGACTCGACTAACTCGACTTACTTGGTTCGACCAATTCGATTCGATTAACTAGGCTCGACTAACTTGACTAACTTAACTCGACTTACTTGGTTCGACCAATTCGATTCGATTAACTAGGCTCGACTAACTTGGTCGAACCACCCGATCAACTCAACTTATTTAATTTAACTTATTTCTCAACTTGATCCACTCGATTAACTCCTATCGAATAACTAATATTCGATTTAACTCCATTCGCTTGACTCTAGATCGCAGCGTTCACAATGGTTACGCCTGACTCCCTCAGGAAACATCCGACCGCCTTAGGCTATTTACAGCCCTACGAATTACGCTAGCAGTCGTACGAGATGGCAACTTACCCTGAATACTATGTTTGACTAACTCTGTCTCAAATAACTATATTTGATTAACTCTAGTTCGTTTTAACTCTAATCGATTAACTCTAACTAATTAACTCCAACTGGTTAACTCTAACTGATTAACTCTAACTTTCGAATACCATATTCGATTAGCTAACTTCGAATACCACATTCGATTAACTAACTTCGAATGTCTATATTCAATTAACTATCTTCGAATGTCTATATTCGATTAACTAACTTCGAATGTCTATATTCGATTAACTTTATTCACTTTATAAAGACTTCCTTTTTAACAACGTTTTATTCATTTGAAAAGATTTACTTTTAAATAACGGTTCTACACTTTAAAAATGATTTCCTTTTTATAATGTTTCCTTTCCAATTCTATTTGTAAATGGTTTACAGATATTTCCTTTTCTCTATTTTATTCTATTTGCAAATGGTTTGCAAATATTCCCTTTTCAAATTTATTCTTAAACATATTCTAACTCCTTTAATTCCCGGGAAAATTCGCCATAACCTCCTTTGTATCGGGAGCATCGGGAAAATCCCCAAACTCGCCACACAGGCCTTTCCATTCAAAAAGAAATGTTTTGAAATTATTTCCTTTTTGAATATTTCTTATTTATAAATATTCCACTTTATAAATATCTCTTATTTATAAATATCCCATTTTATAAATAAGCTATTTTTAATATCACTTTGAAAATTCCCTTATCTACATTCCGATATGTTATGGTATTTTATCATATCAAATCACGATGTTCAATATCGTCCATACCCACACAATCAACAACAGGTTATACTTCACATCATATATCAAAATATATGAAAAACAATAAAATAACTGTTGAGGAATCCAGTCGGATTCCTCCAACCTGTTTCCCCTGCATCCACAAATGTTACACAACATGATTGTCATCACTTTCAGTTCAATATGAATTATTCTGATAAACAGAATAAATATGTAACTATATAACTGTTTATATATTATATATATATATATATTTATTATATATATATAATATTTCATAACTGACTAGCAGTTCAATCAAACAGTCAACACACAATCAAATAGACAATCTCTAACAGTTCTAAAAATACAACATGAAATTATAAACTGTTCAGAGTTAGTGAGATTTACTCACAGTTGCGCGTTAGCCATTAAATAACGGTTTGCGTTATTTGATTCAGTCGGACAATTTATTTCACCATAAATTGTATCGAGCTCGGATTCACTCCCGGTCAGTCTCATTGTGTTGCTCCCGTCCATACGATCCTGTCGGATCTTGTTTCGCTGAATTTTGTTCACATATGGCCAAGTTATGACTTAAACAAGTAAATACATTTAATTCGAAATAAAAACATGGATATTTAAACTAATTGGGCTTAACTTTTTGAACTAAGGCCCAATACCCTTTTTATTATCCACGGCCACTTCTATTCTTCTTCCTCATTCACATTACGCGACTCAGGAACCTTCACAGCCATTACAAACATTCGGCTTCATCTACCAACCTCATCCTTCCATCGGTTTCAAATTCGAGATCACCATTTGCTTCTCCTTCGAAATCTCTCCTTCCCTATACCATTTTCTTCCAGCTCGAAATCCTTCTTATATGCCGCGACAATGACGTAAACCCCCAACAGCAGGTGCGACATCAATGTTCATGAAACCACCCCAAAGTTTCACAAATCCGACAACTCGGTACCATAAACCCAAAACCAACCTCGAATTGAAATCCTAACTCAAATATTTTGACTAAAACCAAACCCTAACTTGCTGCGTCAGTTCGCTGGGCTCGAGATCCTGCTGCGACGTGCCTGAAACACCCATGAAGTTGCAGAGGACGATCTCCTGAATCCAATTATACGTGTTTCCTGATTTATAGGATTTTTTTGTATTTCTTTTGATTTTCTTTCTCTCCATTTCTTTGCTGTGAGGAGATAATTTCTTTTGTGGCGGCTGGAGAAAGGTGTTGACCGGGGAATGAAGTAATTAGGTTTAGGAAAGGATAGGAGGGGTATTTATAAGGATTTTTCAAAGATATTTTTAGGTAGATATTTTTAGATATTTTCATTTATATTTATTTCTACCTTCTAAAAATTCTCGTGACTACATACAATCGTCAAAAATCACCAAACTGGACATGTAGCTAGAGTTTGACATTACGGTCCCAACGGAACTGGTTTCGTCGAATTCCGACTCCGTATGCTCACACAGCATATTTTTAACTGTCAAAATACTAATAGTTTCTCACTCTAAAAATCCATACGGCCACACAGTAACCCTAAAAATCACGGAACTTGACATCTAACAACTATTTGACATTGCGGATCCAACAAAACTTGTTTCGTCGAATTCCGACTTCGTATGCTCACACAGTGTATTTTTAAAGCTCCGGATGACCCATTTAAATATATAAATATATTTAAATATAATTAAATCTTAATAAATTGATATTATCGTATATCTTCACATATGATATCGTACAGCCCTAGAATATCATATCAGAATTTACAGCTTGATATTTCAGATTCCAGATTATCTCGATATTCAGTTTATACTGAAAATCCATTTATAACGTATATAAAGCGTCGAAAATTATAAAGGAATTGCACAGCGACTTTTTCTGAAATTTGATTTGGACGTACATCAAAATCTACATGACGAAATCCCGATTTTTCTCTTCCACTAGAAAGATATACTCCACCAGCTCCACACGTTTCTTGTTTCACAGAAATCCGGCTTAAAACGAATCCTGTACATTCAGTTGAAGTTCGAATCGCCAAATAGCGAACTGCCGCGCCATTTCAAGCTCTATTTTAATTATATTAAAATTCTACGTTCAAACTGACGTCGATTGAATATATTCGTCAATATAATTCAACTCTAAGCTGAATTACATCTTAGGGATGACCCAGTTCACATAATATTGTGATTTCCAATATTTTTTATTATTTCAACATTATAATATATTTTATTATATTATAATTATTAATTAAATATTCAATATTATTTAATTCACGTTCTCGATATCGATAAATCGATATTTAATAATTAAATAAATTAATTATTCAACAGCTAAAAATGCGGGTTACTACAGGAGGACCCTCGATATTTCTTGTGACCCACAAGGGTATGTTATGCTTAGTTTGCTAGAGTCTCTTGATGCATCTATCGATGATCTACAATCTGTTCTGGTAGTCTGAGATTATTCTGATGTTTTTGGTGAGGTACGGGGTTTACCTCCGAAGCATAAAATCGATTTTCGTATATATTTGGTGGACAATGCAAAATCAGATGCATTACCTGTGAGCTATAGCTCCAAGGGAAAGGAGGGAGCTTAGCAAGCAAGTAGGGGAGCTATTTGAGAAAGGGTTTATTATGCGAAGATATATGAATAGGGTGCTCCAATGGTATTCGCGACTAAGGCAGATGGTTCGCTTTGCTTGTGTGTGGACTATAGAGAATTGAACAAACTCACAAAGAAGAACAGGCACCCACTTACGAGGATAGATGACTTGTTTGACCAGCTTGTTGGCGCCTCGGTATTTTCTCCATTAGACTTAGCCACGAGGTTTCATCAGTTGAGGGTGGCTAAGGACAATATAAGACCGCTTTTAGGACTCCAAATGGTTTTTTTGAATGGCTAGTTATGCCTTTTGGGTTGACGAATGCACCCACATATTTTGTTGATCTAATGATTAGGGTGTTCTAGGAGTTTCTAAACAAATTTGTCGTGATCTTTGTTGATGATATCTTGATCTTCTCAAAGAGCAAAGAAGAGCATGCCTAACATTGAGAGAAGTTTTGGAAACTCTTCGTGCGCATCATCTTAAGGAAAAGATCTCCAAAATTCCATTTTTGGAGAAAAGAGGTGATATTTCTAGGGCATGTGGTTTCTAAAGATAGGATAGCTGCAGATCCCGTAAAGGTAGTTGCAGTTCAAGATTGGCAAATTCCCACGAATGCAATGGAAGTGAGGAGCTTCCTTGGATTGGCAGGTTATTATAGGAAGTTCATTAAGGACTTCGCAAAGATATCAGCCCCACTCACCCGGCTGAAGAAGAAAAATTTTGCGTTTTCATGGGATATAAATTGTGATGTTGCTTTCCAACGATTGAAGAGGGCTCTAACAAAAACCCCAGTCTTGACCTTGCCTGATGGGAATAAAGTGTTTACAGTGTACACTAATGCATGTGGTACAGGGTTTGGTGTGGTTCTGATGCAAGAGGGAAAGGTTATATGTTATGAGGGTAGACAGTTAAGAGTTCATGAAAAGAACTACCCTACCCATGATTTAGAGCTAGCGGCCATAGTATTCGTGCTTAAAATGTGGCATCATTATTTTCTTGGAGAGAAGTTCGAGTTGTACACTGATCACAAATCTCTCAAGTACTTGTTCTCGCAGAAGGATCTAAATTTAAGGCAACAAGGTGGATGGAGTTCCTAGCTTCGTATGATTTTGAGATTTCTTATACCCCTGGCAAGGGTAATATGGTGGCAAATGCAATGAATAAGCAGAGGATGGCCTTAAGTTCTCTGTTTGTGGAAAGGAAAAGCTTGGAGTTCATATCGACTTTTGACTTCAGGCCATCCATGAGTTATTGCCTGATTTGTTAGCACCGCTAGAAATACTACCTACTTTTATGGACCAGATAGGAGCTTCGCAGCGAAATGATCCAAAGATTTCAGACATCTTGGATAGGCTCAGTAAAGGGGAGACGTCTAGTCACCTCAATAGATATTCCATTGACGATAAAGGGTGGTTGTGAAGAGATGGAAGGCTTTGTGTTCCTCAAACTGGAAGTTTGTTAAAGACAATCCTAGAAGAAGCCCATCATTCTAAGATGACTATTCATCCAGGCGGTGATAAGATGTATAGGGATATGAAGAGGGTTTACTTTTGGGATGGAAAGAAAAAAGATGTGGCAGAATTTGTTTCTCAATGTTCGGTTTGTCAGCAAGTCAAAGATGAGCAAAAGAAGCCCGGTTGTTTACTTCATCCTTTGGAGGTTCCACAATGGAAGTGGGAGAGCGTCTCTATGGATTTCATAGATGGTTTGCCTAGATCAAAGTAAGGCAACACCGGTATTTGGGTGGTAGAAGATAGACTTACTAAGGGCGCTCATTTCATTCCAGTTAAGAGTAAGAGGACGACACCTTGGTTGGCAGCAATTTATATTCGTGAGATAGTCCGTCTTCATGGAGTACCTTCGAGCATAGTAAGCGATCGTGACCCCATTTTCACTAGTGAATTTTAGAGGAGTTTGTAAGAAGCATTAGGTACACGGTTATGTTTGAGCATCGCCTATCATCCTCAGATCGATGGACAGATGGATAGGGTGAACAGAATTCTTGAAAATCTTTTGAGACTGTGTATCCTAGACTTCGGAGGTAATTGGGAAGAGCATCTTCTTTTAGTAGAGTTTGCCTACAACAACAGTTATCAAGCTAGCATTGGCATGGAACCCTTCGAAGCATTATATGGACGACCCTGTAGGTCACCAACTTATTGGTGGGAATCTACAGAAAGGCTATTACTTAAACCAGATATGGTTAGAGAAACATCCGAGAAGATTGATTTTATTAGATGACGAATGAAGGCCGCTCAAGATAGGCAGAAATCCTATGTAAACAAGAGAAGGACTGACACTGAATTCAAAGTAGGAGATATGGTTTTCACTAACGTGTCACCTTTGAGGAATGTGGTTCGCTTCGGATCTGTAGGGAAGTTAGCACCAAGAATCGTAGGGCCATTTCTCATAACATAAAGGATTGGCCAAATGGCCTATAGAGTAAAGCTGCCAGAGAGATTATTCGGCGTTCATGATGTTTTTCACGTTTCTCATTTGCGGAGGTGCTTACATGATACAGCAGAAGTAGTTGGGCCGAGTGTATTGAAAGAAGAGGTGGAACGGGAGGCGACAGTCAGACGAGTTCTTTCCCGTACTCTTGGATCAGAAGTTAAGAAGCTACGCAATAGAGAAGTCAAGTTGGTGAAGGTTCGCTGGGGAGATAACCCAGAGGATGCGACTTGGGAGACAGAAGACAAGATTTGTGCTTCGTACCCTTTTCTCTTCGAGGGTATGTTCTTAACTTCCTTTTCCAAAGTTTTTGTCTATGCTAGTTTCTATCCTTTTAGCATATCCTATCGATCAAATCTTCGACCTTTAGGCAGGAATCCCATGGATGTAAACATGTGTTTGAGACATGTTATGCTTGATGGATGCAAGTGGATGCAAGTGTTTGCTAGTGGTTGCTCATGGATGCATATACACACACATTTGGCACTAGATCGGCCCAATCACTCTCATACTGCATATGGATGTGTGTGCATTTTTTTTCTTTTAATGGATGAGATTGAATGTATCATCCTATGGATGTTGCATTTGGACGGATGATTGTGCACCCATATAGAACTTACATGTTATAATAGGACTATTGCATACATGTTGGATTCGTGGCACTAACATACATTGCATTAAGGAGGTCGACTGAATCAGTAGACTGCCTGATCTTTGCATTAGTATTGGGACATATACACACACCTTTGCATATGTTCATATAAGCATTAGAAGTCTTTAAGGACAATGGATGCCTGTGATTGGTGGATGAGTGATGGATGGTAGGATATACATTCTTCTTCACTTGGAGATTTCGGGGACGAAATCCTTTGGGTATGGGAGAATGTAACACCCCGTACTAAAGAGAACAAATTAAATAATAATTAATTTAATATTCGAGATTAAGGAAATGGACTGCGCCATTGCGTCCGTCTCAAAATTCTGGTTAAGATAGACACTTGGTTTGCATAAAAGGGACACCGTATGAAGAAGTTATGAAGGTTTGAAGTTTGTATACGCGCAAGACGATTATATATATAAGGTCCAGAAATTAAAAATCAGGTTAAGAAATTTCAAAATCACGAAAATCTAGGTGAGCAGGAAAAATCCCGCCCAGGAGAATCGACCCCTCAAGGGGGGTATCGACCCATGGGTCACCCACTAATGGGGGGGTCGACCCCCCTAGGGCTGACGTGGCAGGTCCGTTCTGGAGGCAACAACTATATATACGACCTCATTTCTCTTGTTTTCTCACACTGGAATCAAAGGAGACCTAAATGTTGTCTGTTCTTGGACTAAACTAAATCCTCTTCTTCTTCTGCAAAAAATTTAGAGATTCAAGTGTAGATCTGTGATTCAACCTCTACTAGTCTTCTTCTATCTTTCTAGATCCAAACACTGTGAGTTTAAGTTACCTTTAGAAATAAATGATTAAAAGTAAAACATGATATGACTATAATTTGGATCTATGCCTGTGAATGAATCATATCAGATCTATTCAAACTTGTGAATCTATGACATCCTGATATAAATATGACTTGGACCTCAACCTTTATTTTGTCAGATCTACTTTTGAATTATAGATCTAATCTACTATTCAGATCATATTGTACCTATCATTTTGTGGTTAATTTGGATCAGTCATTAGTTGGACATCCAAATCCCTGTTTAGATCTAATCATGCCTATTATGACATCCCTGCTATGTTAGAACCAGTTTTATTATCACAAGTTCACCATATCTATTCTTATATGTCCATCTTATCATTATGCCATTATATGTTTATGTCAATAATCATTTTTTTCATCCTCCCTTCACCCCTTTCCCTTTTATTTTATATAGCCAGGCTACTTTCGAGCCTAGGAATGCCGCTAAAATTATGCGTGCGTTAGTATGGGAATGAAGGGGAAACGTTAAAATTGGACATAACTTGAAAAGGAGAAATTTGGCATTACTTGAATAACGTTTATGAACATTAATTTAGGGCATATAATTCATTATGAACATATTTGGGGAAAAAGGGGCATGAAACCTAAAAAGACTAGGTAAAATTGGCTAATAAAGGAATGCCTAGGATTACAGTAATTAGAAACTGTAACTGCGCCTAGACACGAGGTTAGATTACACTTGTAGTGAATGTCTTCCCGGAACGACCCGGCATATCCAGCGACCGCAAGTGGTGAATCTAATGTGAGGGGTCTAGGTGCACAAATACGAGATGCACTGAGACACGAGGTTAAGCCCGACTTGTGAAAGAAGTCTGTCCGAAACCGACTAGCATATCCAGCATCCACAAGTGATAGGCTTAATGTGAGGGGTCCAGCACATTATAACCATAAATGGACATGGTAATGAATTGTAAAACTCAACCTAGTTGAATCCATAGAGATTGTATGAACATGAACTTGAATAAGGGTTAAGTAAATTTGGTTCAATAGTGGGTGGGTTAGGTAAATCTTAGGGGGTGGGTAATATTTATATATAGGCCCACAAACTTAACCTAAGGGGGTTATGTAATTAAATACACCGTTAGGTAAGCATAACCTATAGAAATGATAGGGTTATGTAAATAAAGACACCAATAGTTATACATAACCTGTAGAAATCCTAGTGGGGATACAAGACAAGGGGAGAGCTTGTATCATCTTGTGTATGGGACCCATTTCAGTCAGTAACCCATAGAACAGTATCATACGAGTACTCTGCCCTAGATAGGAGTTGGGACACGCTTACTGGGCTAATTGTAAGAGATCCAAACGTGGAGGACGGTGTGGGCTGCGCAAACCGAGCGGGGACATGTGCGTGCATGGGCCGGCAGAAGGGGATAAGACTACCATGACACCAGTAGATATGGTTGTGCACATCACGAAGGGTTGCCACTTTAGGAAGTGATACCTATTACTATGGGGACGGCACAGGATATCTACGGAGTAGGGAGCTGATCGATTAGGGTAGTATCTAGGGTACATCTAGACTCTCTTATCCACTTTATATGCCTATCATGATACTTTTATTTACTTGCTAAAAGTAACTAGACTCGCCAGACTTTATGACTGACCCTTTTTGTTTCCTCTTCTCTCTTCCGTTTCCCCCTCCCCCTAGGTTCGCAGGGTGGGAATACTCAGGCTTAATCAGGACTAGGTTGTCATCTTGCTAGGAGGTGCTTTTGGAGTATTGCTCAAGTTCTTGTCTTTACTATTATGGCTTTGTCTCTTTTGGGGAATTATGCTTTTTCTTTTATGTATTTATGTACTCTGATGGTACAAGACAGAAGCTTTATATTATTGTAATGATTTTTATGTAGTTCTAGACTTGTGATATTTTGGACCATGATGTTATGAATTATGTTTTAAATAAAATTTTAAATTCCATTCCTATCTGTTATATCTGTCTTGTAAAGTTCTATGTCTGTTTACCTATAATACTTCATGAAACTTAATGCATTCTCTTAATGAGTGACATTAACGGACGTGGGGTGTCACATCATAAATAGCTATGGGATGACCATCAGCATTAGGTATGCGAAAGGGGATCTCAGAATCTTTGAGAACTTTTTAAACCTGTCATGTTTTCTGTTATAATCAGTTGCATCTCTATTTAGATCAGGCCAGAAATAACCATATCGTAGAACTTTTTTGGCCAAGTTTTTCCCATTGGAGTGATCCGCACATTCTCCATCATGGACTTCAGCCAGAATCTTCTCAGCTTCTTACCATGCATCCCAATAGTAGCATTGAGAATCCTTGCCTATATAGCCTTCTTTCTTGCATGATGAACTTTGGAGCCTTCCTAAGAAGTTCCTTCCATGATGCAAGGTTCATGGGAAGCGTTCGATGGATCAAGTATTCCTTAATCGGGATCATCCACGATTCTAGTTCTTCATTTGTCTACAAGATCCACTCTATATCCATTACTCTGATATTGGGTTCAGTCAAAACTTCCATAGGCACCAAACTTAAAATTAAAGTTTCGCTTCTCCAAAACTAGCTTACTTGAATACCGATTTGGAACGGGAAAAATGCCAGGTCGTTACAGTTGGCTTTTATGTTCTCTCCCAAGGAATGTGGGAGATGGTGTAGTTTTCAAAATCATCCAGCAGCTCCTATGTTTTTGATGGATATGGGGCCAAGTTTCCTCCTTTCGCTTGGAATTTCCTTCGAACTTGACAGACAACTATTTGCAAATCGCTAAAAATCTATAGAATCTAAAGGTTTAGTTCCTTCAATATCTTCAATCATGTGATAAGAGCCTCGTATTTTGCTTTATTGCTAGTGGTCGGGAACACCAATCTCAAAGCATAGCACACTGAATGTCTTTCAAGAGGTTTCCAAAACTACTATCGTGCCAAAATAGTATTCCTTCATTTCTCCATAATAAATAACTTCCATTGTGTGATCACATCCACTGCTTCTTCCTTATCATCCTCCCTATAGTAAACTCGACAATGAAATTCTCTAAAACTTGTCCATTAATCGCTCTACAAGGGAAGTATGTACATAGTATTAACTTAGCTTGATGTTTCATTTAATAGCCTCCCCGAATTTTCAGGGTAAACATAAATTGCTTTAACAATTGATGGGTGAACACTTTATAGAGATAAGCCTAAAAATAAGGCCGCAGCTTTCTAGATGCTATCGGCAAATAGTATGCAAGTTTCTCTAGCTTCAGATAATTTCTTTTTGCACCAGTGAATCTTTTACTGATATAGTACACAAATCTCTGGAACTGTGCTTCTTCTCATACCAGTGCATGGCTTAAATCATGAGGGGCACCACCAAGTAAATGAATTAATCTTCTCCTTCTACTGGATTAGAAAGCATTAGCAGATCCTCCGTATGTCTGAGTAACTTTTCAAAGGCTGTATATAACTTAATTGTCCATCTGAAGCTTTTCTTCCCCTTTTTCAAAGCATCAACGAATGAGATGCATCAATCTGCAGGCTTCGAGATGAATCAGCTGAGTGATGAGAATTTCACATTCAAACTTTGTCGCTATCTTTTATTTAAGGGGCATGGACATTCCTTAATGTTGTAATTTATGTTAGATTAGCTTTAATGCCCCGAGCACTTACCATGAATCCTAAGAATTTCTAGAAGAGTATCTAAACGAACAATTCAAAGGGTTTATTTTTGTGCTAAATTTTCTTAATATCTCAAACATTTCCACCAGATTGTGGATATGATTTATTGTCACTTGTGACGTAACCAACATATCATCCTCATACACCTACATAGTCTTTCCAAATCTGCGACTAGAACATCATAACGATGATATGTTGATAGGATTCCCTGGCATTAATTCTTTAGTTCAAATGGCATTAGCCGATAGCAATAAACCCAAATCAATGATAAAGCTTGTATTCTCTTGATCTAGCTCATGCATTTTGATCTAGTTATATCCCAAGTAAGCATCCATAAATGAGAGCAATTTAGGCCTCATAATTGCATCTACAATTTGTTCAATCCTAGGAAATGGAAAGTTATCCTTAGGGAATGCTTTACTGAGATTGGGAAAATCTGTGTAGATTCGCCACTTTCCATTTGATTTATCAACCAACATAGGATTAGAGACCCAATTTGGATACGTGAATTCCCTACTGAACCTATATTCCATCAATCTGTCAACTTCTTCTATTAGGGAAATTGACTATTCTAGGCCTTAAGCATATTTATTTTGCTTGACTAAAGTGAAACAAAGGTTATATTTTAATGCATAGCTCACTACTTTTGTTAAGATTCCACACATATCAGCATGAGTCCACATAAACACATCTAAATTGGCTTTATGAAAGGCTATCAGCTCCCTCTGCATCTTCAAACTAAGATGAGACCCGTTGTTCAGCACTTACGTTGGGTCCTTAGGATCTACTGGAACACACACCGTCATCTTGGATGGTTTTGCTCGATTGTCTTTTGCACTCTTTTTTCTAGGATTCATAGCCTCGCAAGCATGGCTATGAACCCCAATGCAGGGAGTCTTCTTTAGTTGCTATAAGATAGGCTCTCGAATGTAGAGGGATCCCTCATACTCTTACCTATGTCCTTTCTCTTTGCCTCCATCAGCTCAACGATGTAGCAGTCTCGAGCAACACTTTAATCTCCCTTCACCATACCGACTTCGCTCTCTGTAGGAAACTTCATAACTAGGCACCATAGCGCCAAAGAGATTTTGAAATCCATAGGAGATGGTCATCCTAGAAAAGCTTAATAAGTAGAAGTTTCGTCAACAACCATAATAGTTTAAATTAAGACAACCCTTCTTTATCCTTCATCGACCTCGATAGGTAAATCAATCATCCCAATGGGTTGCTTTGGTTTACCAGTGAACCCTGGATTTTCACCTGGCTTTCAGACATGTCTTTCATAGATAACATTATCTAATTAAAAGTGCTTCTAAATAGAATATTTACATATGCTCCAGAGTCAATGGGCCCTCTTTTTACGTCTAACGATAGGATCAAGAATAGGGGTTTCTATTTCTTCTGAATCCCTTTCTCTAAAGACAATTTCATCATTGAATATTCATTATTGCTTCGCGGGGATTCCATCCTTCATTTTTATGTAGCTTTCCACTTTTAGAGCATGTTTCAAGCGGCTCGCATACCTTTCCATTTTTCCCCAACCTTCCTGAGATTGGCGCGCCACCAGACATAGTGTTAATAACAGTCTTTTCATTATTCTACCCATCATCATGAGTACTTGGTCTCGATTGATTTTTGTAACCATTTTCCCTTGCATCGTCGCTGACGGATCTATTTCTTGTGGTTTCTTAACATACTACAGCTTATTTCGTCTAATGAGATTTTCAATGAGGTTCTTCAAGTGATGGCACTCAACGGGATTACGTCCTAGAGCAGTATTAAAACATCAAATTTTCTTGATTTCCTATTCTTTTCTATTACATCTTAGGGGGCTAATTTAGGGAAATGCTCTTCATCCTTCATAGCCAGAAAGATATTCTCAGGGGCATTGGTTAGATGAGTGAAATCATTTGGGTGGAGGAACCTGAGATGCTTGATGTCTATAACATCCCATAATTTTAACAACACTAAAAGATGATTAATTAAAGCATAAGTAATTTAATATTCAAAATTAAGGGAAATAGACTGCACCTTTGTGTTCGTCTCGGAATTCTGGTCAAAATAGACACATAGTTTGCGTAAAACGGGCACCGTATGAAGAAGTTATTAAGGTTTGATGTTTGTATACGCATAAGGAGAATATATATGAATAAAATATATCCAGAAAATTCAAAACATTTCAAAAATTCAGAAACTTGGGGGAGAGGGAAAATTCCCTCCTAGGGGTGTCGACCCCTGGGTCGACCCCTCTACGGCAGATCTGGGCAAATTAGGGTTTAGTGACAGCTATATATATGGCCTCATTTCTCTTGTTTTTCTACACCAAAAAATAATGGAGAACTAGATGTTGCCTTTGCCCAAATTAAATCAAGCCTTTTTCTTCTTCAACAATCAACCAGAGTTTAGAGATCTATGATTCAACATCTGCAACCTTTCTTCTATTTTTCTAGATCCAATCACAGTGAGTCTATGTTAATTTTAGATCTAAATATTTAAAAAGTAAATCTTGACATGACTATAACTTGGATCTATGCCTGTGACTATTTGAATCATATCAGATCTGCTATAACCTGTTTATCTAAGTTATTATGACACGACCATGAACTAGATCTGAACCTATACCTATCTATCATGTCAGATCTGCCTTTGTTTATAGATTTAATTCACTGTTTAGATCACCTCATGCCTCTTCTTATTACGTTTATAGCTAAATTAGATCAGTTATTAGTTGGATATCTAATTCATTATTTAGGTCTCATCATGCCAGTTTATGATGTCCCTATTATGTTAGAATCAGTTCTATTGTCACATGTTCATCAGATCTGCTTCTATATGCCTATCTTGTCATTATGCCACTATATGTTTCTACCTATTTCTGCCATTATATGTCGATCTTGTTAGCATGATCATTTCTGTCCTCATCCCTTCATCCTTTCCCTTTTATTTTTATAGCCAGGCTACTTTCGAGCCTAGGCATGCCACTAAAATATGCGAACGCATTAAATTGGGAACGAGGGGGAAACGTTAAATTTGGGGCATAACTTGTATTGGGAAATTTTGGCACAACTTGAATGAAATATATGAATATGAATTTGGGGCATATGGTTCACTATAAACATAACTTGGGAAAGGGACATGAAAGCCTATAACAACATAGACATAATTGGTTACTAATTGAAATGCCTAGAATTACAGTAATTAGAAACTGTAACCACGCTTAGACACGAGATTAGATTACACTTATGGTGGAAGTCTGCTCGGAACCAACTGGCATATCCAGCGACCACAAGTGGTGAAACTAATGTGAGGGGTCTAAGTGCATAAACACGAGACATGCTAAGACACGAGGTTAAGTCCGACTTGTGGAAGAAGTCTGCCCGAAACCGACCGGCATATCCAGCATCCACAAGTGGTAGGCTTAATGTGGGAGGTCTAGCACATTATAACCACAAATGAATATGGTAATAAACTTGAATACTTAACCTAGTTGAATCCATAGGGATCGCACATGTTAACTTGAGTAAAGGTTAAGTAAACTTGTATGAACAGTGGGAGCGTTAAGTATATCTTGGGGTGGTGGATAATATTTATATATAGGCCCAAACTTAACCTATGGAGTTATGCAATTTTTTACTCTAGTATGGCATAACCAGAGGAAAACCAAGTAGGGATGCAAGCGAAGGGGGAAGCTTGTATCATCTTGTGTGTGGGACCCATTCTAGTCAGTAACCCATATATAGGTATCAAACGAATACTCCGAACTAGGTCGGAGTCGGGGCACGCTTACTGGGCTGATTGTCAGAGATCCAAACACGAGGGATGGTGTGGGTGGTGCATTCCGATGGTTTCATGTGCGTGCATGGGTCCGGCAGAGGAGGTTTAGACGCCGTGACACCTGTAGATATAGTTGTGAACATCCTAAAAACGAAGGGTTGCCACTTTAAAGTGACACATCCTAGTGTGGGGCCAGCACATGGTATCGACGGAATAGGGAGCCTATCAATTGAAGTATTAATTAGGGTACATCTAGACTCCGGTATGTTTAGGAGGTCGTTATTATCCTTAGGGGTAACTCTGGTACGTTGGGTTGCCTGTTAATTGTATGGGTTAAAACCTCTTACTAGAAGTACACCTAAGCCTACCATCTTATACATGTTGGGGATCCTCTCATTCTGGTTATACTAGTATTGGTGTAGAGAGAGAAAAAGAGAAATCATCAGAGAAGCGTAGTATACTCCATCATGTTATCCTGTTTACCTCTTCATGCCTGCCTCTTATGATGTTATATCGCTTATCCACTTTTTATGCCTGTCATGATACTTTTACTTATTTATATGCTAAAAGTAATTGGACTCGCCAGACTTTATGTCTGACCTATTTTGTTTCCTCTTCTTCCTTTCCGTCCCCCCCCCCCCCCCCCCGCCCCAGGTTCTTAGGGTGGGAGTACTCAAGCTTGACCGGGAGTCTGCTTTCATTCTGCTTGGAGCTGCTTAGATGTATTGCTCGAGCTCTTATCCTTTCTACTATGGTTATGTTTTGTTTGGGAAATTATGCTTCTTTTATTATTGTACTCTGATGTTTTAAGTACAAGACAGAAATTTTAATGATGTACTAGGTTTTATGTTTTTCAGACATATGATGTAACCATGTTTTGAACTACGATGCTTTATGATTAATAAAGTTTCAAATTCCACTGCTATTTTATATTTGTCTTGTAATGTTTATGCTTCTGTTTACCTATAACACTTCACGAAACTTAATGCATTCTCTTAATGAGTGACATTAACGGACGTGGGGTGTCACACCTGGTATAAGAGCCAAAGGTTACCAGATTAGATAAAAGCTTTTGTAAATTATTTTCAAAAAGGTTTTAAAAGAAAGCATTTTCAAAAAGGTTTTAAAAGAAAGCATTTTCAAAAAGAATAGTCTACTTTGAAAAACATATTCCCTAAAGTTATATGTAATATCTTTCGATCCTTTGTCTGAATCCCTTTCCTTTTCTTTTCAGCATGTCTGGGGAACCTATATTCTTAAGGGCGTTACGATACCAGGCTGGTTCCGTAGGTATCTAGAGGCCACGTGCCTGTCGGTGGTCAAGATGACGTTCCTCCCCCAGTTGCACCCGTCATCCCTCCTCCTCTACGTACAGATAATTTCTCTAAGATCTGCAAATATTTCTGTGCTATGGGAGGAAAGCCATTCCGTAGAACCGAGACATTCGTAGAAGCAAGGAATTGTCTCAAAGAGACGGAGGATCTGTTTTGAATTTTCGAAGTGGACGATCGTAGGAAGATTTAGCTAGCCTCCTGGCTGCTGAAAGATGAGGCTTCATTCTGGTGGGAAGTGACGCAAGCAGGGCGTCCGGTGGAAACTTAGGATGATTTCAGATAGAGGTTTGAAATGAAGTTTCTTTCTCAAGCTGATAAAAGCATGCAAATGGAAAGGTTTCTAGCACTCAAGCAAGAGGCATGACTGCTAAAGAATATGTTAAAAAATTTAACCAACTGGCAAGGTTTGGGTTGGAGCTAGTAGATACCATGCATAAGAAAACTTTGCAGGTTGATAAAAGGCTGAATTAACCCCTCCATGGGTTAGCTATGTCCCATATTCTGATGGGCGCAAATTTTGAGGGGCTTGTTGATATGGCCCTGATGCATGAGGAAGATAAAGCTGAAAAGAAGGAATTTAAGGTTGAGGAAACACCAAATAAGAAAGTATGGCCCAAGAAGGGACAACAGCAACGACAACAAAATAAAGGCGGAAAGAATGACAAGGCTAAGGATAAGAGGAAGTGCCATAATTGCGGATGCGAGGGTCATTTGATCAAGGACTGCAAAAGAAGGATGAATGCTTGCTTCAATTGTGGAGATGTCGGACACTTTTCTAAGGAGTGCGCAAAGAACCAAGGACAAGGTTAAAGGACAGGAGATTTTGGAGGGAAAATACATGCTCTCGTGACCAGTGCTCTAGATAGAGGTAGGTAAGTTTTTGTTGAAGGTTTGATTTCTCTTTCCAGTCATCGTGTTAGAACTCTTTTTGATTCTGGTGCTTCACGTTTATTTATATCTGATTCTGTAGTTGAGTTTATGCACCTTAATACTAGTATGGTAGTGGATCCCATTGTTGTCTCAAGCCCCATTGATGGTTCTGCTCATTTGTCCATGATTTGTCGAGGTTTGAGGATATCTGTGTTAGGCGTCGAGTTTGAGTGTGACGCATATGTGCTCAGTTTTATGGGCTATGGTTTGATGATGGATTGGCTAGCCATGTATGGTGCCATTCTGGATTGTTAGAGGAGGGTCGCACTACACCATATATGCTAATTAAGCTATGTTTTTAGTTGTATCTAAAGCACTTAGATATGGCAAAAAGGCATATCAAAAAATGGCGTGTTAAATTTTAGACACGGCCATAAACCGTATGTCACTAGTGATAACATAAGGCTTATAGCCGTATCTAAATTGTATTCAGACACGGCCTTTGATCGTATCTAATTATATTTGTGTGTGCACATACACACACACACACGCATGCATATATATAAATATATATATAAAAACAGAAACTGTTGCGCATATTCTTGATAACACAGCATATATACCACAATTTATACACAAGATTAACAAATATATATATATATAGACATACTCAAAGCATTACAAGATTTTTCACAACACAAACATAATATATAACATACAAACATATACAAAGGAAACTGTTAAATATTTTCATAACAGTACGAACTAACAAAAAAGGTAAAAATATATGATCAGCCTGATATAACTCCAGTCGAGGCCGGGAAGATTGAGCGTATGTGTCGATCATGCCAATGAAATCCATTTGTTTACTGTAAATCAAGCAGTATGAGAATAAGCTAGCTGATGCTAATAAGGTTTTATAACAACATAAATATTTATATATATATATACACACAGTTTAAACAAAAGCTTAAAAGGTCAACCTAATGATTGGCAGTAAAATTGAATCGTGATAGCCAGCCAAAGTTCCAGCAGCTAGCACAAAAGCACCAAAATCTACAGGAAAAATGAAGTAATTTTATGCCTGATTGCACACAAAATATCATGTCTTTGTGTTTGTATTGATAACAATGAAGGGCATATCATGACTTTGTGTTCGTGTGTGCATATTTGTCAATTATACGTATAACATGTTAATGATGTTACTGACATGATTTCATGAACTTGTAACCTAAAATCATACCAGCATCTCACATGCTTTGTGGTTTAACGTGACCTCCAACATCGTATATAGCCGATACACCTCCCCACTTTTTCTGTTTTCTCCAACAGGACTGCATACAAATTCATTAAACAAGTTACAAATACTTCACTGGACAGGAGATCGACATTGTAACTCACTAGCAAACAGAAATAAGCTAAAATGGAACTTGTTTAATGACATATAGAAATGATATGTGGACTGAAATATCTTCTGTTATTATGTACTGACTAAGTTTAACTCAAATTACACTAAAACAAGTCAAAATAACACTTTGAAAATAGTCCTATAAAAATTGTACATAACATATCACACTAAAAAATTGTTCTCAAACAACCTATAAAAAATAACACAAATAGTACATAAAAATGTGTTTGTGTAGTCAATATATGTCTTAAAGATATGAAATGTCAGTCGTTAAAAATGCAAGGCATCGTCCATGTAAGATACCACGTAGAGATAAGTGTAAAATAATATATACCTGCTCCAACGTCTAAAGATATCGAATCATCATCTTCGGATGACACATACTCGACTTTCTGATTAAGAATTTACTGGGCGATCCAACAGGTGGATGCATATTAGCTCACGCGCAGGGTCAGTAATCCATGCTTATTAGCTTTATCCAAATGTCGAATGCCGCTTCACTTAACCTTTGTAAAAAGATGGTTTCACTTGCAACTTTTAGTTTCTTTGAAGCAGACTGTGTAGTGCAAGATAACTTACACTACAATCTCTGCTACAAAGTAGGGGAAAGTTGCTAGTGAAAGCAGCTTTTTACTAAGGTTAAGTGCAGCGACATCCGACATTTGGATAAAGCTAATAAGCATGGATATCCAACCCTACATGTGAGCTAAAATGCATCCACCTGGTGGATCGCCCATTAAAATATTAACCAGTAAGTCGAGTAATCATTCATCTACCAAAATTTTCAGCAAACCTGCTAATATATTTTTAGTAAATTTGTTATCTCTCAAAACATAGTAGCAGTAATTACTACACTAATACACAATTACACTAAGACATACCAATTAAAACCGGTATGATTTGTAACAGTAATACATACCAATTAAAACTCAATTTATTATTGTACAGTTCTACACTAAGACAACTCAATTTAATACAGTAATATTTAGGACATTGCTATGTTATTTAATGCAACCAACTACTAGTATAGCATCCCAATCATTATTCAAGGAAAACTAATTTGTGTCTACTTATCTTTGTAGATTCATTCAGAAATCAAGATGAACGCCTAAATTTCAGACCTTATCATGTTCAAAAGCTCAGCCCAACTAAGTTTTAAACAAATGGACTCCATATGGACGTAATAGATGCCATAACCTGCCAGCATGTTTGTAAATATGTGGATATAACGCACAAGCCAAAGGAAAATTTGTTAAATATCCTAAAACGGTTTAGCTCTTGAGCTTGAACCCATATTAGATGACATACACTAAGAGAACTGAGCTATTTGCCCCCGAATTAAGAGGAACACTAGGAGATGAGAATAATGTCTTTGATATGATTCAGCACAAAACAAATAATCAAATCAGCCAAACAGGCAATCTCTACCTATAAACAAAACCTTAACTACAAACAAAATTCACACAAATACAATTTACGTCAGTAAATTCATACAAATTAACTTAGCTGCAAACAAAATTTACTAAAAATACAAATCGACGAAAACAACACCTTGAATTGAAACTTATGCTGATTGATTATTGACGATTGACAGAGGAAGCAAGACGGTAGGAATCCGGCGTTTAGGATGCAAGAGGAGGTGATTCCAGAGAAAGGTGGAGGCACGCTTTGGTGACCAAAAACCCTAATTTGGGTTTTTGGTCACCATTGAAGTAAAACAAATGGAATGAGGAGCGGCCAAAATTTTAATTCTAAGTGCCTACGGGGATGCACAATATGATGCGCATTCGATTTGGCCTTAAGCCATATCAAATTTACCGATCTGAAGCATTTGTGATATACGGTCATATTTGAGGTGTTTGGGGTGGTGCGGATCGCAAACTCGTGTTTGATACGGATCTGAGCATTATCAAATTTGATACGATTTTAAGTCAAACTGTATATCTGCATCCTTCTGTGCCAAATTCGCTGATATGGTATAGTGTCGTTAGACTTTTGACTTGCCATGGGAGGACCCTCGAGATTTCTTGTAATGCAAAGGGGTCTGTCATGCTTAGTTTCCTAAAGTCTCTTGACACATCTATTGATGATCTGCGATCTATACCAGTAGTCCGTGCATATTCTGATGTTTTTTAGGAGGTTTGGGGCTTACCTACGAGGCGCGAGATTTATTTTCATATATACTTGGTAGACAATGCGAAGCCAGTTGCATTTCCTGTGCACCATATGGCTCCAAAAAAAAAGGAGGGAGCTTAGTAAGCAAGTTGGGGAGCTACTTGAGAAAGGGTTTATTAGGCAAAGCATATTTGAATGGGGTGCACCTGTGGTATTTGCAACTAAGGCGGATGGTTCGCTTAGCTTATGTGTAGGCTATAGAGAGTTGAACAAGCTCACAAAGAAGAACAGGCACCCACTCCCTAGGATAGATGATTTGATTGACCAGCTTGTTGGTGCATCAATTTTCTCTTAGTTAGACTTGGCCACGGGGTTTCATTAGTTGAGGGTGGCTGAGGACAGTACAGACAAGACCGCTTTTAGGACTCCAGATGGTTTCTTTGAATGGATCGTTATGCCTTTTGGGTTGACGAATGCACCCGTCTATTTTGTTGATCTGATGGGTAGGGTGTGTCGGGAGTTTCTAAATAAGTTCGTTGTGGTCTTTCTTGATGATATCTTGATCTTCTCGAAGAGCAAGGAAGAGCATGTCCAACATTTGAAAGAAGTCTTGAAAACTCTCCGCGCGCACCAGCTTAAAGCAAAGTTCTCCAAATGTCATTTTTGGAGAAAAGAGGTGAGATTTCTAGGACATGTGGTCTCTAAAGATGGGATAGCAGTAGATCCTGCAAAGGTAGTTGCAGATCAAGATTGGCAAATCCTAAAGAATGCAACGGAGCTGAGAAGTTTTCTTGGATTGCAGGCTATTATAGAAAGTTCATTAAGGACTTCGCAAAGATATCAACTCCACTCACCAGGTTAATGAAGAAGAATCTGACGTTTCCGTGAGATATAGATTGTGATGTTGCTTTCCAAAGATTGAAGAGGGCTCTAACAATAGCTCCAGTCTTAACCTTGCCCGATAGGAGCAAAGTGTTTACAGTATACATTGATGCATGTGGTACAGGCTTGGTGCGGTTCTGATGCAAGTAGGGAGGGTCGTATGTTATGGGGGTAGACAGCCAAGGGTTCATGAGAAGAACTACCCTACCTATGATTTAGAGCTAGCTGCCATAGTATTTGTGCTTAAGACGTGGCGTCATTATTTGCTTGGAGAGAAGTTCGAATTGTACACAGATCATAAATCTCTCAAGTACTTGTTCTCGTAGAAGGATCTTAATTTAAGGCAACAAAGGTGGATGGAGTTCCTAGCATCTTATGACTTCAAGATTGCTTATACCCCTAGCAAGGGTAACGTGGTGGAAGACGCACTAAATAGGCAGAGGATGTGCTTAAGTCCTCTGTTTGTGGAGAGGAAAAGCTTGGAGTTTATATCGGCTTTTGACTTTAGACCCTCCATCGAGTTTTTGCCGAGATTGTTTGCATCACTGGAGGTGCGACCTCCTCTTATATATCAGATACGAGCTTCGCAGCAAGAGGATCGAAAAATTCCAGACATCTTGGATAGGCTCAGTAAAGGGTAGACTTTTAGTCACCTCAATAGATATTCCATAGACGATAAAGGGTGGTTACGATGATATGGGAGGCTTTGTGTTCCCCAAAGTGGGAGTTTGTTAAAGACAGTCCTAGGGGAAGCCCATCATTCTAAGACAAGTATTCATCCAGGTGGTGATAAGATGTATAGAGACATGAAGAGAGTTTTCTTTTGGGCTGGGATGAAGAAAGATGCGGCAGAGTTTGTTTCTCAATGTTTGTTTTGCCAGCAAGTCAAGGCTGAGCAAAAGAAGCCCAGTGGTTTACTTCATCCTTTGGAGGTTCTACAGTGGAAGTGGGAGTGTCTCTATGGATTTCATAGATGGTTTACCTAGATCAAAGAAAGGAAAAACCAGTATTTGTGTTATAGTAGATAGACTTACTAAGAGCGCTCATTGCATTCCGGTCAGAGCAAGAGGACGGCAACATGGTTGGCAACAGTTTACGTTCGTTAGATAGTCCAACTTCATGGAGTACCTTCCAAAATATCATAAGAGATCGTGACCCTATTTTCACTAGTGAATTTTGGAGGAGCTTGCAAGAAGCATTAGGTACACAGTTGTGTTTGAGCACCGTTTATCACCTACAGACCGATGGACAGACCGAAAGGGTGAATAGAGTTCTTGAGGATCTTTTAAGGCTGTGTATCCTAGACTTTGGAGGGACTTGGGAAGTGCACCTTCCTTTAGTGAAATTCACCTACAACAACAGTTATCAAGCTAGCATTGACATGGCACCATTCGAAGCATTGTATGGACAACCCTGTAGATCACCAACTTATTGGTGGGAATCTACAGAAAGACTACTACTTGGACCATATATGGTTAGAGAAATGTCTGAGAAGGTTGATCTTATTAGACGGAGAATGAAGACCATTCAAGATAGGAAGAAATCCTACGTAGACAAGAGAAGGACTGACATCGAGTTTGAGGTAGGAGACATGGTTTTCATTAAGGTGTCACCTTTAAGGAATGTGGTTCGCTTTGGATCGGTAGGGAAATTGGCACCAAGATTTGTAGGGTCATTTCCCATAATGGAATGGATTGACCAAATGGCATATAGAGTAAAGCTACCCAAGAGACTATCCGGTGCTTATGATGTTTTCCACGTTTCGCATTTGCGGAAGTGCTTGCATGATACCGCAGAAGTAGTTGAACCGAGTTTATTAGAGGAAATAGAGGTGGAACGGGAGACGACAGTTAGACGAATTCCTACCCACATTCTTGGATCAGAACTTAAGAAGCTACGCAATAGAGAAGTCAAGTTGATGAAAGTTCGGTAGGGAGATAACCCAGACGATGCAACTTGGGAGACCGAAGACAAGATTCGCACTTCGTACCCTTTTCTTTTCGAGGGTATGTTCTTAACTTCCTTTCCAAAGCTTTTATTAATACTTGTTTCTATCAATTGAATATATCCTATCGATCGAATCTTCGACCTTTAGGTAGGAAACCCATGGATGTAAACATGCGTTTGAGAAATGTTATGTTTGATGGATACAAGTGGATGCAAGTGTTTGCTAGTGGTTGCTCGTGGATGCATAAACACACAAATTAAGCACTAGATCGGCTCAATCACTCTCATACTGCATATGGATGTGTGCATTTTACTTCTTTTGTTGGATAAAAATGGATGTACCATCATATGGATGTTGCATTTGGATGAATGATTGTGCACACATATAGAACTTACAAGTTATAATAGGATTATTTTTGTACATGTTGGATTCATGGCACTAACATACATTGCATTAAGGAGGTCAACTGAATCAGTAGGCCGCCTGATCTTCGCATTAATATTGGGACATATACACACACCTTTGCATATGTTCATATAAGCAATAGAAATTTTTAAGGACATTGGATACCTGTGATTGGTGGATGAGTAGATGGATGTGGATGGTAGGATATACATTCTTCTTAAGTTAGAGATTTCGAGGATGAAATCCTTTGAGTAGGGGAGAATGTAACACCCTGTAATTTTAACAACACTAAAAGATGATAAATAAAAGAATAATTAATTTAATATTCAGAATTAAGGGAAATGGACTATGCCATTGCGTTTGTCTTGGAATTCTGGTCAAAATAGACACTTGGTTTGCATAAAACGGACATCGTATGAAGAAGTTATTAAGGTTTGAAGTTTGTATACGCATAAGGAGAATATATATGAATAAAATATATCCGGAAAATTCAAAACGGTTTATAAATTCAGAAAATTGGGTGAGCGGGAAAATTCCCGCCTAGGGGTGTCAACCCTATCAAGGGGGTGTCGACCCATGGGCCGACCCCATAAAGGGGGGTCGACCCCCCTACGGTAGATCTGGGCAAATTAGGGTTTGCTGACAACTATATATATATATATATATATATATATATATATATATATGGCCCCATTTCTCTTGTTTTTCGACACCAAAAAATAATGGAGAACTAGATGCTGCCTCTGCCCAGATTAAATCAAGATTTTTCTTCTTCAGCAATCAACTAGAGTTTAAAGATCTATGATTCAACATCTGCAAACTTTCTTCTATTTTTCTAGATCCAATCACAGTGAGCCTATGTTAATTTTAGATCTAAATATTTAAAAAGTAAATCTTGACATGACTATAACTTGGATCTATGCCTACGACTATTTAAATCATATCAGATCTGCTATAATCTGTTTATCTAAGTTATTCTGACATGACCATGAACTAGATCTGAACCTATACCTATCTATCATGTCAGATCTGCCATTGTTTGTAGATCTAATTCACTGTTTAGATCACCTCATGCATATTCCTATTATGTTTTAGCTAGATCAGATATGTTACTAGATGGATATCTAATTCATTGTTTAGATCTCATCATGCATGTTTATGATGTCCTTATTATGTTAGAATCAGTTTTGTTGTCATATGTTCATCAGATCTGCTTCTATATGCCTATCTTGTCATTATGCCACTATATGTTTATGCCTATTTCTGCCATTATATGTCGATCTTGTTAGTATGATCATTCCTGTCCTCTTCCCTTCATCTTTTCCCTTTTATTTTTATAGCCAGGCTACCTACGAGCCTAGGCATGCCACTGAAATATGAGAACGCGTTAAATTGAGAATGAGAGAAAACGTTAAATTTGGGGCATAACTTATATTGGAAAATTTTGGCATAACTTGAATGAAATATATGAATATGAATTTGGGGCATAAGGTTCGTTATGAACGTAACTTGGGAAAGGGACATGAAAACCTATAGCGACATAGGAATAATTGGTTAATAATTGAAATGACTAGAAATATGGTAATTATAAACTATAATCGCGCTTAGACATGAGATTAGATTGCACTTGTGGTGGAAGTCTGTCCGGAACTGACCGGCAAATCCAACGACCACAAGTGGTGAATCTAATGTGAGGGGTCTAAGTGCATAAACATGAGACGTGCTAAGACACGAGGTTAAGTCCGACTTGTGGAAGAAGTCCGCCCGGAACCGATTAGCATATCCAGCATCGACAAGTGGTAGGCTTAATGTGGGAGGTCTAGAACATTATAACCATAAATGAATATGGTAATAAACTTGAATACTTAACCTAGTTGAATCCGTAGGGATTGCATATGTTAACTTGAGTAAGGATTAAGTAAACATGTACGAATAGTGGAAGGGTTAAGTATATTTTGGGGTGGAGAGTAATATTTATTTATAGGCCCACAAACTTAACCTGTTGGGTTATGCAATCTTTTACTCTGGTATGGTATAACCTGTGGAAAACCTAGTGGGGATGAAAGCGAAGAGAGAAGCTTGTATCATCTTGTGTGTGGGACCTGTTTCAGTAGTAACCCATATATAGGTATCAAACGAGTACTCCGAACTAGGTCAGAGTCGGGGCACGCTTACTGGGATGATTGTAAGAGATCCAAATGTAGGGGACAGTGTGGGCGGCGCCGACAGGTTCATGTGTGTGCACGGGTCCGGCAGAGGAGGTTTAGACACCGTGACACCTGTAGATATAGTTGTGCACATCCTGAAAACGAATGGTTGCCACTTTAGGAAGTGATACATCCTACTATGGGGCCAACATGGGTATCTACGGAATAGGGAGCCGATCGATTGGGGTTGTAATTAGGGTACATCTAGACTTCGGTATGTTTAGGAGCCCGTTATTATCCTTAGGGGTAACTCCGATATGTTGGGCTGCCTGTTGATTGTAACGGGTTAAAACCTCTCACTAGAAGTACACCTAAGTCTACCATTTATACATGTTGGGGATCATCTCATTTTGGTTATACTAGTATTGGTGCAGAGAGAGAAAAGGAGAAATCATTAGAGAAGCGTAGTATACTCTATCATGTTATCATGTTTACCTCGTCATATCTAGCTTTTATGATGTTATCTCTCTTATCAACTTTATATGCATGTCATGATACTTTTACTTATTTATATGCTAAAAGTAACTGGACTTGCTAGACTTTGTGTCTAACCCATTTTGTTTCCTTTTCTTTCTCTTTCGTCCCCCCCCCCCCTCAGGTTCTCAAGGTGGGAATACTCAAGCTGATCAGGATTCTGCTTGGAGTTGCTTAGATGTATTGCTCAAGCTCTTATCCTTTCTACTATGGCTATGTTTTGTTTGGGGATTATGCTTCTTTTATTATTGTACTCTGATGTTTTAAGTACAAGACAGAAATTTTAATGATGAGTTGGGTTTTATGTTTTTTAGACATATGCTATAACCATGTTTTGAACTACGATGCTTTATGATTAATAAAGTTTTAAATTCCGCTGCTATTTTATATCTGTCTTGTAATGTTTCCGTTTATGTTTACCTATAACGCTTCACGAAACTTAATGCATTCTCTTAATGAGTGACACTAATGGATGTGGGGTGTCACAACGTCTTTCTCCCCCTTTCCTTTATTCTAATTTATGCTCTTGTGATTTCCCAATTTCCCTCTATTCTTTAGGCATTTGCATCCTTTTGTGGCTCAATAGCGCTTGATCCCAGACACTACCGATGGCACTCTCGACAACAAACTTAGCATCTTCCAGCCTAATGAACTCATTAGCCTTTTTATAGAATTTTTCAATGAATTAGGTTCCTTCATTTTGACCCACTTTCCAAATTTTATCTCTTTATTGATGGAAAGCAATAACGCCATCAACACCATTCTGGGTTCTGGGTTGTCGACTTAGATTGTAGTAGTGTTAAACTAATTTAGGAAAGCCTTCAATGATTCATGTGGATCTTGTTCCAATCCGGACAAAGACATCATATCCTTAGTTTTTGTTGTATACAGCCTGAATTATTCCTTAAACCTCCATGCCGATTCCCCAAATAAAGCAGTAGACATTGGAGGGAGTTTCGTGAACCACAACGATGGAACTCCCTCAAGATTAATGGGGAAATATCGGCATTACAACTCATCAGTAGCGCAGGCCCATTTGTATGTCACTCTATTTGTATAAAAGAAAATTAGGATCAGAAGTTCCAAGCACAAATGGGGTGAACTTCTTGGGATACTCGGTATCTAGGATTTCTTACATGAATGGAGTCCACCTCAGTGCAAAACCCCAATCTTCATTGTCGTTGTTCCTTGCCAAGCACTCCTTCATCAGTTTTTAGATTATTACACAAATATACTCCTCGTAGGTTTGATGCTCCATTGGGTGAACGTCAGAAGTGCCCTGGGGCACTTAGCTTTGCAAGCACTTTTAGTTAGCTAACTAAGGTCATGTTCCTCCAACATGTGCAAGTGCCTCTTCGATGGTATTCAACACCCTCTAAGGAGGTTGCTAAAATGCATTAGGCTAATGTCTTATGGTTAAATTAGCATTGGACTTTAGATCTTCCAATTCATCCTCATGACCATCATATGACACCGACATTCTATCCAAGTCAATAGTAGCATTTGCATTGTAATCAGTATTTTTCTCAGTACTGAGGTTCCTAGGAAATGCCATCATGTATCCTCCTAGAGAAACTTGATTTGCTTCGGTAATATGCACCTTATTCACTTGACTTTGGTTTCTTCTTCGTTTGTATAAGGAAAAAGAGTGCATGTTCTCTTCCAATTCTAGGTCTATTCTGTTAGCTTCCAAGTTGGTCCAATAGCTAGAAAAGCATCTAATTTCTACCAAGGCTCGACTAATAAACTCTATATGTTGATTCATAGCTTCCACCACTGTATCCATCTCTCTTCTAGTTATGGCCTCTCATCGAGTATGGGCTACACTTGAATTATTAACAGGAGAAACATGAGTATCTTCCACAACACTTCCAAAAGCTAATCCGTATTTATTGTTCTTTTTTTTGTAGGAGCCTTTATTTCACTTAGCTTCCGACTTCTTTTTGCAACCTTGTCGATGGATCTGTAATCTAGATTTTGAGGGAATTTCTTCTCCTGATTTCAATTCTCAGTGAAAGCACCAAATTTAACATCCAAATTGGCATTAACACCTGAATCGTGTAGAGGGAAAACAAAAAAGACATAATAAAATAAATGGAAAAAGAAATAAATTGAAAGTAGAAAGAGAGATGACACAAAGTTTATAGTGGTCCAGCATTAAGGAGTCCTACATCCACATTGAATATCTTTATTGCTTGATTCTTAATGCCATATAACACCAATTTAAGTACAAAAAGTTTAATGATCTCTTAAGTAAAGACTACGAGTAACACAAGTAATAAGAAATATTGGAGTATATCACGATAGTTCACTTAGGTGATGAAATCTTGTTGTCTTTGGAGTTTATAATGGCGGAGGAGATGGTTGAGATGAGTTTATGCAAGCAAAATTCATATCCTTCTTCTGTAGGTAGGTATTCATGGGGTATTTATAGGAGTTTTGTGTAGAGTTGGACAAAGTTGAGTCACCGGTAGGCTCAAATGCATGCTTGTATCCCATGCAAGAAATATGAGTTGCATAGGAGAAAACGCTATGGATCGGTACCGCTCCATAGCCTATAGACCAGTACCGATCCATAGAGTTCACATATTTTTGCTTTTTGACTACATTTATGGCTTTACTTTATCCTTATGATGCTCTCTTCAAAGTATGGTTCAAGTTAGGCTTCATTTGCTTGAATATTCAGGTCCATTATGTTTACATGCACGTTTTTAAATTAGTCAATCAAGTAGTAGGAGCTAGGAGAGTCTAATTGCACTTAATCTTTGTACAGAGGCTAAATGGGGCATAAACATCGCAGTAGTATAGGTTTGATGTGACACTATTCGTTTTTATGGGCCTGTGTCATTCCTTGGGGTATGGACCGATTTTGGTCCATATACCTAGCGTATATTGTCACCCTACTTTTTGGATCATCATTCCTTCTTGCTTTTAGTCTTTCTATACAGTGTGACCTGAATTTGAGATCGTATTGGCTTTCTATTCTCATAAATGTGGGTTAGAAAGTGGGTTAATACAAACTCGTCAGCCATTTAGTATCCACTTCTAGGTGGACTCTAACTTAGCCACTTAATACCTAACAAGAAGCAGACCCTTCGAGGGATACCATAGTTGCATCCATTCGGTCACTTAATACTTCATATGGGAAAAAGGTAGGTCCTCCGATTACTCAATGCTTAATTAGGGAAGATCCTTTGACCACTACTGTAACGACTGGGGTTTTTGACACTTAATTTAAAACATCTAAATTTATTTTAGTGTTGTAATAGAAGTATAATTGGAAATTTATATTGAAATTATTAATTAAAACGAAGTTTGAACGTATAATTTATAATTTTATTATAAACAAGCTCATAACATTGCACTAGCTCGTAATTTAACATTTCGAAATTCAATTGAATATACAAGATCCATTTCAAGTCGGATTTCATTGAGATAAGAAACGTTCGGATCTATTTGACTATATTTTTCTAATGGAAGAGAAAAAACAAGATTTCATCTTGTAGATTGTAAGTTACCTCTAAATCAAATTTTCAAATAGTCATTATGGAATCATTTATATATTAAAATGATTTATTATATATATATATATATATCGATTTTAAATAATCTGAATGTCGTTTTAATTTGAAATATCGAGTTTAAAATCTAGATATGCTTATTTTGGAGTTATATGATATTCTATTTGGATATATACGATAATATGGATTTATTTTTATTAAATGGAATTGTTTTTGAATTTATTTATATTTTAATCAATTTATTTAAGCCTTATAAATAGCATTTTAGCAAACGATCTCCGTTTTCAATGAAAACAGTTCTATCATGTCTGGAATATTAAGTTGTTACATGGTTTCTAGTTTGCATTCAATCGGACGTTGTATGTGATCATACCAATCAAAACCATCGAGAAATGAATAGTGCATGAATATAATATAATATAATTTCTTTATAAATTAACCACCTAACCCCTCTTTCCCATTCTCAGTTATTCCTGTTTCCTTCTCATTCAATCTGATTTCCATTTTTTCTTCCAATTCATGATAAACTTGAAGAAATCATTAACTAATGAATTATAGGGGGTAGCAAGCTCGATGTTCTAGTCGAGTTTAGAATCAAACAAAGTATCATGGAGGGAGAAATTGGGGTTTATAACTGCGACAGCCTAGGGTGTTTTCTGGTGAACTCCGAAGGGGTAAGGTCGAGCGGCTTCAGGCAAAGGAGGGGACCAATGTGGCACGTTGTTTGGGAGTGGTGGCAGACTTTGTAGTGGTCGGTGGTCGCCGCTTCGATCGGTTGATCAGAAACGTAAAACTCATCGTTTCTAGAGATCGTGGGGGTTCTGTAGGAGGCCGGAGGTGCTCCAGTTCATCGAAGGTGGAAGAGTGGTCTTCGGCGATCGTGACGGTGGGGGCAGGCCGGACTCCGTCTAACTATGTAGGCGACGGTGGTTGATGGAGGATGATGATGGGTATCGGGTTTTTGAAGTGGTAATTTTGCCTGGAATCGTGTTTTTTGCAGTATGGAGGAAGACAGGTTTTAAGATGACTAATCGCGTTTTGGCAAGGGAATAGCGGTTGATCGTGATTAAGAAGAATTAAGGTTGACTAATGACATGAATAATTATTTTAAATTATTATAATTCATATAACACTTATAATGAGTATATCTTATTCATATGTTAACAGAAATTTGCAAAACAAGATCCACTGAGATCGTAACGAGGAATGCTAAGCTTACAAGCTGGTTCAGAATCATTCAGATGCAACTGGAATTTTTTGTAGTTTCAAATGCATGTTTGAAACTATATAAAACAACTAGAATCGTCGATCGAAAAAAAATGTGAGTTAACTCTCACACTCTCTGAAATACTATGATGTGTTAAATTCATATTTATCGTTGATAATATAAATTGTGTGATTGGGTGAATTGGATGATTTATTGGTCGTTAATTGTTTTGGATGTTCATTGTTTAATCGTTGATTGTCATGATTTATATTCCATCATTTAAATGATTTAGAATAGAAATTCTATTTCATATGCATTTATAAAATGATATTATAATCTGTGATGCAGGGAAGAACATATTGGAGGGATCCAACCGGATTCCTCAAATAGTTGTATGTTACTTATTTCATATATTTATATAAATTGTTTATCGCAAGTAATATTAAATCCTGTTTGAAAGTTAATGGGTGAATTGGATGTTGATTGTTTGAATTGTATATTGATCATTGAATTTAAATTCAACATTGATATGTTATGAACTAAGAGACGATATTGACAGCAGATGGCCTAAAAATCTGTCGGTTGAAATACATCGATTGTCGTTAGGCGAATTAAAGAGGTTTTGAAGTTATAAAAATTATTTTTGTAATTGAAGTTATATTTTTAACTTATATTTTTATAAGTTATTTAAAACAAAAGTTTTATCGTTTATTTTTATAAAATACTACAAAATGATATTTATAGCGAATTCTTATCATTTAATAAGTTGTTATAAGCAAGTAAGATAGAAACTAGCCTACGAGCTAATCATTTGAAATAATTGTTCGTATGAAACAATTAAGTGATTTTATTGAATTAATTATATTATTAATTAATTCAAGGAAAAAAATTAGTTGGAACCAGTTAACAAGTTAACTGATGATTTTCAGTTGACCAAGTCAATTATTTTGAATTGAAATTTATTATTATATCAATTGTTAAAATTAGTCTAATAGAAATGGTTTTGACGAATAGTTATTCAAAAAAAATAAGTGTTCTTAAAAATTAATTAATCCTTTAATTTATTGTGTTTAAAGTTATTATTGAACTGTTTATTATTTATAAAGTTAATTATTATTTTAATAATTATTTAAAGGGGATTATGTAGCATCCAAAGATTTTGCGATAATTTAAAATATTAAATTTAATATGTTTTGAACAAAATTGTTTTAAATATTAAAATTAATGACTTGTGTCGTATATGGTTAAGATACGAACTTAATTTGACTTGTTAAACAATGAATTTCAGCGGCTATATATGATAATGATCTCAATTTAATAATTTAATTATATAGAAATTTGTACCAAGTTGGATTAACAAAATAAAATGGATTTAACTAATTTTGAGATTTATTTTATATCAATAATTCTAATTTATGGATATGAATAATATAAATAGTTTGTTTATGTAATGAATTTCTGATAGTTATAAAATGTAATAATTTGCATTTATTGTAAATATAACTACGATTTGGTATATACTGTTAAATATAGAGATTTCGACTTTAATATTAAATTTTATGAGTTAAATTGAGTCAACGAATTTGTAATTAAAACTTCAATGATTTAATTTTTGAAAAAATTACGGTGAAAACTAAGTCGAATGGTTTAAGTATGGAAATTCAGTCTATTACAAAAACAAGTTTATATGAATTCTATTTTGATTTGAATAGAATTTATAAACCTCTGAATTTAATTTAAAGGTGAATAAACGAAAATGAATATTTTAATATATTTATGAACTGTTTAAAAGTATCATTTTGCAACTGTTCTCGGAATTCGATGAAATAAATTTTATTGGATCCGGAATGTAAATTATTGTATGGTCTAAAATTTCATAGCCATTGGAGTTATCGTTTGATCGTAATAATTTAAAACGCTTAGAAATTTATGTGTATAATTTAATTAAATAATCGAGTTATAGAAGAAACTGCTAGAGACATTGGAACATATTCCATTGCGTTCAGAAGGCATCAAAACCTATTGTTAGGCTGTAACCAGACCTGATTTGGACTCAGGTCCGTTTTTGGCTTTATAACACGCAAAATGATAAATTAATTAATAAAATAATAATTTCAGAACCCTAATTTACCCTAGTCGCCATTCTTGTTTTCAAAGGCCAGAAATTCTTCAAATTGTTTCCACTCGTTCTCTCAGTCCATGGATTTTTAGGCTTCAGCTTCAACGAGAAAGTCTAAGAGCTCATCGAGCACTATAATTTCAACGGTGGTGAATAGAAATGGAGAGGCAATGGCAGAGATTTTTGCCTGCATTTGGGTTGTGATCTCAGCGACGACGGGGATCTAGGCCATGACGACGGTGCCAAGGGTTTGGCCGGAAGGAGGCGCGTGTACGGTATGGTTTCCATGGGTTTCGGTGCCGTTTTGGAGAGCTCAGGGTTCGAGAGGTTCATGCGTGAAATGGGTTTGAAATCAGTTACTGTAGCATGAATTCACGAAGGAGAAATGCGGGTTGGGGAAAGGTGACGTGGCGCTACTTTTGGGTGAGGGTTATATATCTTATTTATTTTGAAATTCAATTACGTTAACGTTTATAACTTTTTCATACAAGCTCCAATAGACATGCGGTTTGTTGCGTTGGAATCGTATCGACGTGCTCTTCGCAGTGGCATTGATTTGGAAAGATTCTGAGATAATTAGATTTTGGCGCTTATTTTGGATCTCAAACGCGTTCAGAATCAAAGGTGAGTGATTAAACCCACTCACACCTAACAAAAATATTTGGTTGTTAGATTAAATCAAATTTATGTTATGATATAATATAATTGTGTTACTTGCTGTTTGATTGTTTAAACTTCTTATTTGGGTTAATCGGCATAGACAATATAATTTAATTTAATTATTGTTGTTATGAATTGTACAGTTAGAATTTAATTTCTTGTTTAAAAACCTCATACCCGATGACTAGTAACTGATATTATATTGAACTGTTTAGATGTGTTGATTTTGGTGGATGCCTTGAATTCAAATATTTAATGTATTGATATTTAATTCATCTTGTTATCGACATTGCTTATATATGTTATTTATTTTTGTTGATCAATTTCAACCGTTACCCTAGATGTTATGGGCATCAAATAAACCCGGGATTAATCATTCAAATGAATTAAGAACGTAGGTTGAAATGATAAATATCCATGACCCTGATTTGGATTGAAATGATATATATCCTTTCCCAAAATACTAAAATTAAATTTTAAGTATTACTTGGCGATAGAATAGGAAATTATATACGGACACCGGTTGGTTAAATAAAATTTGTTTTAACTATGACTCTTGAAATAATGTTTTAAAGACATTATAGACATTGTTTTATAAATCGATTTTTCTTGAACTTGAAGGTTGGATTTTGAAATATAAAAGCTAAAATAAATTTTTGATGTTGTAAATTGAAGTTAAAATGAATTGAATATAAACAGAATTTATTAAAATTGAATTCGTTATCCACCTTTTAAATTTTTTGTATATTAACTTGATTTAAAGTTCTATTTAAACTGTGAACTTGAGGTTTTATAAGTTCAAATAATTCAATGTGAGAATTATAATTGAAATTTCAAATATTTGAATTGAATTGTTAAGTCAAAATGTTTGGATCAAACTTTTGAATCGAATCGAAATAGAAATGGGAAGTTGAGTCCTTTCGAATTGAGATTTCGAAATTTAGTTGAGTTGATTTGAAACTGGAATATGATTCCACTTTGTTTTTTTTAGAAACAATTATAATTCTAACTACAATATTTTAAACCGTTTTGTAAACTATTTAATAATAATTATTTTTCTTTATGAACTATTTTACCTTATAACTATTTTATTTTATTAATTATTTTAAATAAACCATTTTAATAATTAACTATTTAATTTATAAACCACTTTAATATTTTAACTTTAAATTTTACTAATCTGGTAATTCTATTTTAAATACAAACTATTTATTTTCAAAATATTTCAATTATATATCTAAACTAATTTAAATATACTTTTAACTATTTTAATATCCAAATTATTTTAAAGCTGGAATTGTTTCAAGGTTTTAAGTTTGGTTTTAAATGGAGATTTTAATATGAAATATTCTATTTTGACTATTGAAACGCATTTAAAGAAAAATCTGATAAGTATGAATCTCTTTGAAATGTAAAAGAACCAACCGATATGAAAAATGTAAACGTTTGGTTGTTAAAGAGACCGGGATCGGATATTGTCATACTCTCTACCAATACCGAGAACCACTTTAACAGCTGTGTACGCAGTGGAGTTCCAGAATGAAGTAGGTTGGTTTGGCGGACGCTACTGGATTGAAGTAAGAGAATGATGGTGGATGTCCTTGACCTTTGGGTCATAATTAAAATGGCTAAAACAGGGCTATACCTGACCAAGTGGGGTTAGTTACCTCCATCGGCAACACTTCTTCCTTTATTACTATAGTCCTTCGGTTTGATTGATTTGATACGCATCCGTGATTTGGGAGTGTTGTTCGAGGTGGGCTGTAGCCGCGGCTATGCGTTACCACCAGTCCGGGCGTGCAACTAGTATATTCATACTCTGCGCATTCCTTGTGTGCTTTATCATATTATCCTGATCGAGCCCCCTACGACTTTGATTTGTACTATACCTATGGAGTGCCCTTTGATAGCCATGGGTTTATAGTGGACTTTACGGTATCTGTATAGACTACGGTATTATAAACGGTGTAAGGGTAAAAATGTAATCCCGCTTACGCTATTTTAATATTTAATATTTAACCATAGACACTATTATAATAGTGTATTACATTATATAGTATCTAGTTTAACGGATCCTTAAGAGATGGAAATTCCTGTAACATCTTAAGTTATTTCTTTTATATTGTCACATGAATTTGATTTAACTAATATGAGAATATTTTAGTTCTGATCCGAATATTTTCATTTGTGCTCGGGTCAGCCTGAGTTTTCCATTAATGAAGACATAGTTATGAAGATGAAGATGGAGCCTGACTTATTCATTTATATTATTCCGCTGCATATATTGGTATGTTGTATGTTAATTAACCCTGATAATCGTTGTAAATGTATAATCAAATGTATGTCTTTACAGCTTCATGAACTGTTATTTATTTATTATATTTTTTCATTCCGCTATGAGATTTTGTGATTGTTTTTTTTTCTTTCTTCTTTTTCTTATTTTAATCCTAATAACTATCTGTATTTTTGATTTGTTTAAGTCGACAGTTGAGGATTATTTTCAATTTGAACAGTCAAAAAAACCAGGTCGTTACAGATTAACTATTCTATTTTTAGTTAATCAAGAAGTAACTACATCCACTATTGTTAATGTTGAAATTGATTATTATTTTAATTAATAATAATTGAAGGATTACCTTTTTAATTGATAAACCAATTAAGAAAGCAACTAAGTTGGAACTGAATCGGAAAAAGAATTTATGAAAGGATTTGGTTTATAGGATGTAAAATAGGTATGATGTGTTTAGAAAAGCAGTTACTTAATAATGAATTTGAAAAAAAAAATGAATTGAAATAAAAGGATATTTTAAATAGAAATTTGTTTTAACAGATAAATTGAGAGAATTAATTTATAAACAACGTTTGTAAATTTAATAACTATTTATCATTGGATAAATTGAAATATAAATTCAAGCCTGCATTTATATAGAAAAGTGGAAATCGGGTTTGAAATCGTTAGTTGTAACTGGATTGAAATTAGCAGTTATAAAGGATAAGGTGAATGAGATTATAAATGATTGGAAAAAAAATTGAGATTTTCTATGAATAATTCTTAATAGAAGTTAATAAATGGAATTTGGATTTAAGATGTTATTTATAAATATAAAATAAAACGGATTTGATTATATAAAGAAATATTAGTCACAATTGAAGTGAATAATGGTTTAAAGCAAAGTTTTGCGAATGGAAATATTATAAGGCAATTTGAGTTAACCTGAACTGGAAAATTTATTCTGATGTTCGGAATATTAATCGAATATAGATTATTCGAAAGAGAGTCATTTATTGAAATTCGATTATATCGAATTCAAGAAAGTACTATTTACTTTTCGTTTTAATCAAGATTTAATTATTTAATTATTTAACTATTTATTTATCTATTAAAATTAATGAACAAAAATTATATTTTAAAATTAAATATTTCGGAAGCAGTAATAATAACGTTATCGTTATAATCAATGTTATCCATAAAAGAAGCAGATTCTAAAATTGAATCCGAGAATTGCATAAGCTATGTTTGTTGAATTTGAAGTTATAAGCCTTGTCTATTTTGAAGTTGAGAATGTTGTTCAGTTAAGGTCTGAGAGGTAATTATATCCCAACTTGATTGACTTCATGATTGACTGAGGAATAGATAAAGGTCTAGTAGCGAAGGTTGGTTACTGGTACAATTAGTTAATAAATAAATAATGGACTGAGTTATAATAACGATGTTTTATATAACATCAGTTTAATCCTATAAAAGGATTTGGGAAATGTTTTCCAAATAAAAATCAGAGATATTTTCTAGGCTTTTGAAATGAAATGAATCGGTTAATGAGGAGTTAAGAGATGGAATATGGAAATGTTTTTCCATATTAATAACATATATTTTCTGAATATAGAAATTAAGAATTTATGGGTATATTTGGAATTGTGATAAGGGATATTTCTGAAATATGGAAAAACAGAATTTATAATATTTAGAAATGTTTTTTTTCCAAGAAATTGTGAAATGGCTAAGCGGGTTTTGAAGAATATCGAAGTAAAGATATTAAACAGAACTGGGAAATGGTAATTTAATATGAAATTAATTGAAAAATGGCCAATGTTGTTTGATGGTTGATCGTTAAAAATTCCATTTGGAAATAGGAACGTTGGTTGTATGGATGTTTCCTTTAATAGTTAAATCATCGGCTATCAAAGTTTTTATTTATTTTATATTTCCGTTGTCCATACAAAGAGACTGGGATCAGGTTAGTTATCTGAAAACCACTTTGTATAGGCATAAGCGTTACGAATCGAATTATGCTGAAGATAAATTGAAGATGGAGTGAAATTCAAGGGGTGTTATGTTAATCCTAGGTAGAAATTGCCTAAGATGGATTAATAGAATAGTGCTTTTGGTTTTTCCAATCCCAAGACACCTTGAATGGACGAATGTCTGACAGAGTACTTCCAAATGATCATGTACGTTGAATTTTACAAATATACCAAGTTTGGTGGCGGAGATGGAAACTTCTCTTAGCTTAATACCCAAAGTGAATTTGTGAGTGTCAATTAGTGATTTGACGGATTTGACGATGTGGCATTCAAAGTAAAGGTGGAAAGATGTTCTAAAAATAAAATCGTGACCTCAAGCCTCATCAATTGGGAAATGACAGAAATCGGGCAGGTAGCATGGCCAAGTGGGTCATTCCCATTAGGGATATTATCACCTGATCTAGAGAAATTCCTTTTGCTTCTTATTCTATTCGTTGTTGTATGCTTTTAGTAATGGTTGCTGATCACAAACGTGGGTGATAATATGCTTGGTACACTAAAGTTAAATGAGTGATCGGTCATGTGTGGTCGGGTTGCAAGATGCTCTTATTGAACCCTGGTGTATCCCCTATAGAGTACACTGATTGGAAGGTGGTCCTATACCTTGTCATGTTGGAAAATAAGCGCCATGCAGTTTTTGATTATATACTAAATATGTGGAGCGTGAGATGCAAGCGTTCTGCTAGATGGTTATTTATTTGTGATTTTATAGACATTATTATAATATCACCGGATATTGATATCAAAAATGTTTTGGGTTATCGTAAGGTAAAAACCGTCCGTATTTATGTGTGGACTGGTCTTATGATTATCCTTTTTTTCAAAGGATTTTCGAAAGTTAAGCAAGATGTTTGTGATGCGAATTTATCACTGAAAATAATTCAGACTGATCCGGGGGAATTTTGCTTTGCTTCAAAGGTGCTCGGGTCATCCTGAGTATATTTCCAGGTCAGATATTACTTTGGAGCTGAAGACGAGACGTATTCCCATAATTTGTGGTATTAGTTTATTTCCGCTGTGTGAGTTGTGTTGATGTATACTCTGATGTGGTGTAATCATATATACAGTTTTCCCTTTGTGTAAAGAGTATTGATATATTATATTTGTTCTGCTGTGAGATTCTGATCTTCTTATTCTTCTATTCTAATGTTTCTTTCTTCTTCTTCTCACCCTCTAACTTCTTTCTCTTAACTATCTGTTTTACTGTATTATTTGAGTTGGACATGTGTAGTTAAATCCAGCTTAAATGGTATGGAAAAGTTGGGACATTACAACTACACATTCCCCTTAGGATAAATCCATGAGGAAAGATACAGGTCTCACTCACTTAATAGCACAAAGGGCGGATCCAACCACTTAATACATAGATCCTGAAGGAGACCCTTTCGCCACTCTATGACATGTAAGACTACGATTTTTCACTAGTTACTTAACAAAAGAAAGCTAAAGTATAAGATGCACCACCAATGCCCAAGTAGTGATCTTCAACAACACAGGGAGAATACTATATATATATATTACATGGAAGCCTCCTGCTCGTCTCCGGATCATCTACCCATGCATCACCAGCTAACCTGTCTCTAGTCTACTCGTGTGAGCACCCAGAGTAATAAGAAGAGACATAAAACTCTGGGTTAGACATAAAGCCTGGTATGAGCGATAAGCATCTAAATAGAATAATAACAGGTATACTAAACCGTACCTGAACCTGGACCTGCAACCAAAGAGTTAGTACCACATACCGTACAATACTCTAAGGTGCCATAATAAATAGTGTAAAGAATACGGGGGTGGGGTGTGCATGTCATAATGATAGCAAACAAATCATCCATAGCAACCATCCTCACATCTCTCACTCAGTGCGTAAAGCATACGATGTCCACCACTGTCAATCACTAGACCCATCGAAGTAGTGACGGAGTTCAACTTGTACAACTACTGCTACTACCAAGCTTACCACATGGAGTCATGACCAAATCTTTACAAATGACCCCACTTCATTGATTTATAGCCCTTTAGTCGTACCTAGGCCATTTCAGCCCTGAATCCGTTCACGTACTTCCCATACATAGTGATCCAAAGTCATAAACATCGACTGCCCCTTGGCACACGTCCTTAGCAAAGCCCAATCATGAAGTGAACTCATCGGTTCCCAACTGGATCCTAAGCTCTAACTTCCCATATTGGACTACCTTTGCATCTCGGGTTATTGGTCAATACTGGGTCGGGTCGGGTTCCCCTCCTAGCCATCGGTTCGGGTCAGGTCCTCTACTTTGAATTGGCTATGTTCGTAGTCTTCCCCTGTAACGGTTCGGTTCGGGTCCACAGCGTTGCATCGGTTCGGGTCGGGCGTCCCACTTCGGGTTGGGTCGAGTGCCATCTCCCTTTAAGTTCGAGCTTCCGCTCCGATCCGCTCCCTCGTTCTTCACGTGCTCCGATCCGATCCCTCCTTCTTCATCTGATCTGGTCCTAGTTCAATTAGCGTGGCCTTCCCTCTTGCCAGTTCTCCTAAGTGTCAAGTTCCGATCCAAGCCCTTCGTCCCTAAGTCGATCTGATCCCCAGCTTAACCAACATGGCCTTCCTTTTTGCCAAGCCTCTTTTGTGCCAGCCTCCAGTTCGGGTCGGGTTCCTTGCCCAGGTCTCCAATCCGATCCGAGCCCATATCCGATCCGATCTGAAACCCTGCACAACTTTCTGCAACTTTTTCCCAGCAACTTGTTTACGCCATTCGACGACGTTTTCGACAAATCTAACTATACTAATCAATCACAAATCATGTCAAACAGTCATAGCAACATAACAAACTAACCACAAACACCAAAACAACGAATTTACATGTCAAAATGGATCAGATATACCCAAAACCCCATAATTTCCCTTAAGCATGTTTAAGCAAAACTAATCATAGGGTTAACAAAACTTAATCAAATTAAACCAAATTTCTACCAGAGGCATAAAATATTATTTTCGAATTTATAGATATTTTTCCAGAATTTATCAGTGTATAAATTCGTTAATCTTCACTAATTACCCTTAATTAACTGTAATTAGTGTCAAAACGATGCTAATCACTCACCTTGGCCACAAACGAAATTCTCAGAACTGAAACCTTGCTGATTTGGGCGAATACTGATGTCTAACAGCAGCACTAGCCTTGCTTTCGTGTTTCCTCTCCTTAATTTGATTTAGATTAAGCCAAAACTTGATTAGAAAGTGGTTATAAGGTGATTTGGTGTTGGAGGCCATTGCTAGGGTTGCAAGAAAGAAAGTGGCGGCTGGTAAATGAGGATAAAATCATTCTCTAACTGATTTCAGCCTCCTCCTTACCCTAATCCCGAAATCCCCCATTGGGCCTAGTTGTTAATCACCCGGTTAAGCCCAATTAAGCTGTTTTTCACCATCTGAAACTTGTTTCATCCATATCTCCCAAACGGTGAGTCCATTTGGCTAATGTGACCACTCTACGGAATTGTAAACCATCATCTGGAGCCAATGGAAGTGGTTTCAGGTCAAAATTCCTTTCCAGTCAAAAGTTATGGCCAAAACAGTACCAACTAGGGGTAAAATAGTCATTTAAAAATCGACAAAAATCATGAACATGGGAAATGACCCCAGTAGTCGTCTCCCAAAGTTACATGACCATACGACTTCGTATGTGAAAGAAATAAATATTCTACGATCCTATGATGCGTAGAATACGGGTTGTTACACTCCCCCCCCCCCCCCCTTAAGAAATTTCGTACCCGAAATTCCTTAACCCAAAACATACAAAAGATCCCGCATGCCTAACAGCCACATACAACAACCAAACATGCAAAGCAAGCAAACAAGCCTATCCTAGCATGCGGAAAACTAAATCGAAGTCAAAATCTTACCAGGCAAGGAGTTCTGGGTATATCTTCCTAATGTTCTCCTCTATCTCCCAGGTACAATCATTCTCGTCCTCGCTCCACTGAACCTTGACTAGCTTCACCGCCTTCCTTCGAAGTTGCTTCATGTCGTGCTCGACAATACGGGCCGGCTTGCGGTTCCCAACCGCCTCGGGTTCTACTTCGAAGTCCTTTAACTGATCAGGTGAAATAGTCGTATCTGAGTCGTGGACGAACTTCCTTAGTTGGGAAACATGAAATACATTGTGAACTCCCGCCATCTTCTCTGGTAAGTCAACTCTATATGCCAAATTCCCGATTGGTTCAAGAACAGGGAATGGGCCAACAAATCTTGGTGCTAACTTGCCTCTCCTGCCAAATCGTATCATGCTCTTCAACGGAGAAATCTTGACAAACACCAAGTCACCAACGGAGAATTTTAAGTCTCTTATCCTCTTATCAGCATAACTCTTCTGCCTATCTTGGGCAGCTTTCATTCGTTGTTGAATGATCTTGATTTTATCTGAAGTTTCCCTCACCACATCTGGTCCAAGCATAAACTTCTCGCCAGTCTCTATCCAACATGATGGTGAGTTGCACGGTCTTCCGTACAAAGCTTCGTATGGAGCCATACCGATATTGGATTGGTAGCTATTATTATATGCAAACTCTACTAGATGCAAATGGTCATCCCATGATCCACCAAAATCCAATATACATGCTCTTAAGAGATCTTCCAAAATACGATTCACCCTCTCCGTCTGACCGTCGGTCTGAGGATGATATGTGGTACTGAGATGTAACTCTGACCCTAGAGCCTCTTGTAAGCTCTTCCAAAACCCACTAGTGAACAATGGGTCTCGGTCACTCACAATGCTTTTAGGTACCCCATGAAATCTCACTACCCACTTCATATACAATTCTGCTAACTTAGCTGCCGTTCTGGTAGATTTGACTGGTATGAATCTTGCACTCTTAGTCAATCGATCCATGATTACCCAAATGCTATCATGTCCCGATCTAGTCCTTGGTAAACCATCGATGAAATCCATCGAGACTTGCTCCCATTTCCATTCGGGAATTTCTAATGGTTGCAACAACCCACTAGGCTTCTTTTGCTCGGCTTTAACTAGCTGGCAATTCATGCATTTGGATATAAACCTCCCAATGTCTCTTTTCATCCCTTCCCAGTAGTAGGTCTGCTTCATGTCTCGATACATCTTATTACCACCGGGGTGTATAGTCAGTTTTGAGTGATGACATTCTCTAAGCACTTCATCTCTCAATCCATTGACATTGGGTACAACAAGCTTTCCATTCTTTCTAAGCCATCCATCTCGATCAAGCCCATACTTGTTCATCTCCTCATCGATACCCGTCTCTAACTTGGAGATGATTTCCAATAGGTTAGGATCGTCCCTCTGACTAGAGCCGATCTGCTCAATCAAAGTGGGTCTGACCATCAAACTTGCTAACATTTCTGGATTCAATTCGCACTTTGGTCTGAAATCAAACCCCGCGATATACTCCAGTTGCTTCCATTCAAGAAACATAGCCCCTAAACTGGCATGCCTCCTACTCAATGCATCAGCCACCGCATTGCCCTTTCCCGGTGTATATGCGATGTCAAAATCATAGGAAGCCAAGAATTCTAACCACCTTTGTTGCCGGAGATTTAAATCCTTCTGGGAGAAGAGATACTTCAACGACTTATGATCTGTGAACAACTCAAATCTTTCTCCCAAGAGATAGTGTCTCCACATCTTCAACGCGAACACGATCGCTGCCAATTCCAAATCATGGGTAGGGTATCTTTTCTCGTGCGGTTTCAATTGCCGGCTTGCATAGGCTACAACCCTACCGCCTTACATCAATACAGCACCCAGTCCGGTACCACAGGCATCTGTGTATACCGTCATCTCTTCATTCCCCTTAGGAATGACTAACACTGGTGCGCATGTCAACTTGTCCTTTAGACTCTTGAATGCATTCTCGCACCTTTCATCCCAGAGAAAATCTTGATTCTTCTTGGTCAACTGGGTCAATGGTGCTGCTATCTTGGAGAAACCTTGGATAAACTTACGATAATATCCAGCTAACCCCAAGAAACTTCTTACATCTGTTGCATTCTTGGGCGTAGGCCAATCCTGTACCGTAGCCACCTTCGTCGGGTCCACGGCAATACCATTCTCTGATACAACATGGCCCAAGAACCTCACTTCCCTCCTCCAGAAGTGACACTTAGAAAACTTTGCTTTCAATTGGTGTTTTCTCAACACCTCCATCACTATTTTTAAATGTTCCTTGTGTTCTTCCTCTGTCTTCGAATAGACCAAAATATCGTCAACGAACACAAGGACAAACTTATTCAACTGGTCTCTGAATACCCTATTCATAAGATCCACAAAATATGTTGGGGCATTGGTCAGCCCGAATGGCATGACCAACCACTCATAAAATCCAGACGGCGTTCGAAATGCCGTTTTAGCTATACTCTCAGCTTCCACTCTAAGCTGATGAAAACCTGTCGTGAGATCCAACTGGGAAAATACTCTCGCGCCACTCAACTGATCGAACAAATCATCTATCTGCGGTAGAGGATACTTGTTCTTCCTCGTCACTTTATTCAACTCACGGTAGTCTACACACAAACGAAGGGAACCATCCGCCTTGGTAGCAAACACAACTGGTGCTCCCTATTCAGAAACACTCCTTTTGATAAATCCCTTCTTCAAAAGATCGCTGACTTGCACCTCGAGCTCTCGCTGCTCCCTTGGTGCCATACGACGAAGTGGCATCACTATAGGTCTGGCATCTTTTACCAAATCAATACGGAACTCAATCTCTCGATGTGGTGGAAGCCCGGTCACTTCCTCGAAAACATCCGGATACTGACCAACCACGGGCAAACCTGACAACTCACTATGCGGAATATCGAGGGAGTTTAGAAAACTAGCCAATACCCCCTTACTGGGTAGACCACCAAACACTATCCTCCGTCCATCATCCGCTCTAGCTGTCACCAAAAAGCTCTCACAGTCTACCACCACCCCGTATCTTCGGAGCCAATCTACTCCCAAAATAATGCCAAACCCAGTAAAGCCCAAAACAAAGCAATCACAAACAAACATGCATCCATGACTCAACAAGACCACATTACGACAAATCATGCTAAGGCTAGTCGAACCACCAATCAGGTTCGTCACTACTAAAGGTCTATCGACAATCTCGGGCTCCAATCCCAACCTATCTACCAGGTCACTAGATATGAAAGAACTGGAAGCTCCGGTATCAAACAAAAATCTAACAGGAACATCATAAACAGAAAGCATACCTTGAATGACGACATTCTTTCCCTTCTCCGCCGCAGTTGGGGCATTCGGCGAAGAAGGAATAGCATTAAGGGCGTAGGCTTTCACCATTTTCTTTTCTTTAGGGGGTTGCGGACACTTGTCCTTGTGATGTCCCATTTGGCCACAGTTGAAGCACTTCCTATCCGCTGGCTTGGCCCGACAATTACTAGCATAATGGCCCTTCTTACCACAGCTGAAGCACTCAACATCTTGCTTATTCCTTTTCTTCTGGCCATCCTTAGTCTGATTCTGCTTTCTCTTATTCTGGGAACCACCCTTGCCTCCACCACTTGCTTGTGGCTTTGGCTCATCTGCGGATGCAACCTCAGTCTTCGGCTTAGGGTAGAGACTTTCTGATCTTAATGCTTTCCCCACAATCGATTCAAACGTCTCATCGATGTGGTTAATAAGCCTTTCCCCCAAGTACTGATCCAAACCAGTTATGAATTTCTCATTCTTCTTCTCGGCAGTATCAATAAGAGATAACCCATATTTTGACAAAGTGTCGAATTCAGCAATATACTCCGAGACAGCTCTGCCATTCTGCTTGAGCTCCAAGAATTTCTTAAACAGCGCTGACTTCTGAGCAGCTGGAATGAACTTCTCGCTAAAGCGAGCCTTAAACTGTTCCCAAGTAATCTGATCTTCGGGAGTAGCTGCCTTTATAGCATTCCACCAATTCATTGCCCGCCCTTGCAGCTGACGGGACGCTAGCTTTCTCTTCATCGCATCCTCGATGCCCAAATCCTCGAAAGTACGTTCGCAACTATCCAACCAATCCTGAACATCCGTAGCCGACTCTGTTCCGTGGAACGGCTTCCCACCAAGGCTAGTATAATCCTTATTCAGCTTGGCGAAGTCGACTCTCGGCGCCTGCACTATTGGACCACCACCATTTCCACCATTGGGAGTTTCCCTCTGCACATCCCTAAGCATCTCCCTCACGAGGTCAGTAAACATCGTCCTCATGTCAGCAGCATTCCCATTATTGGCCCCTCTACTGGTACCTCTAACATATCGGCTCATCGTCAATCTGAAAAAGGAAACGATTAACGACCCCATAGTGGTGCTAGTGCAGCACGACTTCATTCTTATACTACTAATAGTATATATATACATATATATATAGCTTTAAAAACCAAAATAATCACAAATACGCTCTCTCGTATACGTATATTATCTCTCCCTGATAACTTCCCTAGGTTAACTATGCAACCTAGAGCTCTGATACCAAGTGTGACGGCCCGCCCCACACCAGCCTGCATTTCCTCCAAAAGTGCGCTGTACACATGCCCGACTAGCACGGGACGGTCGTCAGGAGAAAGGAAAGAAGGGAACGAACTGATCAAGAACCTGTAAAACGTCTCACAGCGCATGGAGTAAAATATAATAATAATAATAACATACTTAACATAAAACAGGTGAGACAGTGCATAAGCTGATAACTAAAATCAACATCAACATCAGAGCAACGAAAATCCAAATACAGCTTATTACAACTTTCCAAATTTACTGTCTCTAAACAAAAGAAAGCTAAAGTAGAAGATGCACCACCAATACCCAAGCAGTGATCTTCAACAACACAGGGAGAATACTATATATATATATATATTACGTGGAAGCCTCCTGCTCGTCTCCGAATCATCTACCCGTGCATCACCAGCTAATCTGTCTCTAGTCTGCTCGTGTGAGCACCCAGAGTAATAAGAAGAGACATAAAACTCTGGGTCAGACATAAAGCCTGGTATGAGCGATAAGCATCTAAACAGAATAATAACAGGTATACTAAACCATACCTGAACCTGGACCTGCAACCAAAGAGTTAGTACCACATACCGTACAATACTCTAAGGTGCCATAATAAATAGTGTAAAGAATACGGGGGTGGGTTGTGCATGTCATAATGATAGCAAACAAATCATCCATAGCAACCATCCTCACATCTCTCACTCAGTGCGTAAAGAATACGATGTCCACCACTGTCAATCACTAGACCCATCGAAGTAGTGACGGAGTTCAACTTGTACAACTACTGCTACTACCAAGCTTACCACATGGAGTCATGACCAAATCTTTACAAATGACCCCACTTCATTGGTTTATAGCCCTTTAGTCGTACCTAGGCCATTTCAGCCCTGAATCCGTTCACGTACTTCCCATACATAGTGATCTAAAGTCATAAACATTGACTGCCCCTTGGCATACTTCCCGCAGCAAAGCCCAATCATGAAGTGAACTCATCGGTTCCCAACTGGATCATGAGCTCTAACTTCCCATATTGGACTACCTTTGCATCTCGAGTTATTGGTCAATACTGGGTCGGGTCGGGTTCCCCTCCTAGCCATCGGTTCAGGTCGGGTCCTCTACTTTGAATTGGCTCTGTTCGTAGTCTTCCCCTGTAACGGTTCGGTTCGGGTCCACAGTGTTGCATCGGTTCGGGTCGGGCGTGCCACTTCGGGTCGGGTCGGGTGCCATCTCCCTTCCAGTTCGTGCTTCCGCTCCGATCCGCTCCCTCGTTCTTCACGTGCTCCGATCCGATCCCTCCTTCTTCATCTGATCTGATCCTAGTTCAATTAGCGTGGTCTTCCCTCTTGCCAGTTCTCCCAAGTGTCAAGTTTCGATCCGAGCCCTTCGTCCCTAAGTCGATCCGATCCCCAGCTTAACCAACATGGCCTTCCTTTTTGCCAAGCCTCTTTTGTGCCAGCCTCCAGTTCGGGTCGGGTTCCTTGCCCAGGTCTCCAATCCGATCCGAGCCCATATCCGATCCGATCCGAAACCCTGCACAACTTTCTGCAACTTTTTCCCAGCAACTTGTTTACGCCATTCGACGACGTTTTCGACAAATCTAACTATACTAATCAATCACAAATCATGTCAAACAGTCATAGCAACATAACAAACTAACCACAAACACCAAAACAATGAATTTACATGTCAAAATGGATCAGATATACCCAAAACCCCATAATTTCCCTTAAGCATGTTTAAGCAAAACTAATCATAGGGTTAACAAAACTTAATCCAATTAAACCAAATTTCTATCAGAGACATAAAATATTATTTTTGAATTTATAGATATTTTTCGAGAATTTATCAGTGTATAAATTCGCTAATCTTCACTAATTACCCTTAATTAACTGTAATTAGTGTCAAAACGATGCTAATCGCTCACCTTGGCCACAAACGAAATTCTCAGAACTGAAACCTTGCTGATTTGGGCGAATACTGATGTCTAACAGCAGCTCTAGCCTTGCTTTCGTGTTTCCTCTCCTTAATTTGATGTAGATTAAGCCAAAACTTGATTAGAAAGCGGTTAGAAGGTGATTTGGGTGTTTGAGACCATTGCTAGGGTTGCAAGAAAGAAAGTGGCAGCTGGAAAATGAGGATAAAATCGTTCTCTAACTGATTTCAGCCTCCTCCTTACCCTAATCCCGAAATCCCCCATTGGGCCTAGCTGTTAATCACTCGGTTAAGCGCAATTAAGCTGTTTTTCACCATCTGAAACTTGTTTCAGCCATATCTCCCAAACGGTGAGTCCGTTTGGCTAATTTGACCACTCTACGGAATTGTAAACCATCATCTGGAGCCAATGGAAGTGGTTTCAGGTCAAAATTCCTTTTCAGTCAAAAGTTATGGCCAAAACAGTACCAACTAGGGGTAAAATGGTCATTTAAAAATCGACAAAAATCATGAACATGGGAAATGACCCCAATAGTCGTCTCCCAAAGTTACATGACCATACGACTTCGTATGTGAAAGAAATAAATATTCTACGATCGTATGATGCGTAGAATACGGGTCGTTACAAAAATAGAGTGAAGGACAAAATAAATGAAAATTTTATCCATAAGGACAAAGCTCAAAAAATTTAACCATAAGGACAAACTTCGGTGTAATGTTTGAAATGATAACGGACCCTTGAATTCCTTCCTTTACAGTAAGGTGTTCTGGTTGTTAAAATTTAAACCTCTTGTCCTTATGGATAAATTTTTTGTTCAGTTTGTCCTTGTGCCTAGAAACCCCTTTCCAAATCGGGTGAAAATAAACAAAATCTACAAATGAATATTTTGGAAAAAGGTTTAATATTAATGGATATATTTAGGCATAAAAATCAGATTTCTGTCTGTAGTAAATTTTATTACAAAACAATAGTTATAATTTCTTACTCACCTAGAAAGAATACTCCCAAATTCCAGATCTAGATCCAACTCCAATCTCTTAAACTTGGAGGTTAATTGACTTAATCGTCTTATGTACATGAACATACAATTCTTATTTTCATGATTTAGTTTCGCTCTGCCTTCCTTTAGAAAATATGATAAGAGAACAAAGGATTAGGCTTTTATTTATAGGCTCAAGAATTAACCACAATCGTTCGATCTAATAAATTTAAATCGGTTCCATTTAGGCTAAGCCAGATTAGAATTTTGCCTTGAGGCGGGTCGACCGCTGATGTTCATGTCGATCGACCTCTCTCGTATCAAAAGGTCAACATATGGACCCGTATTAAATATGTTAATTTATTTATTTGCGTTCCATATTCGTTTTATGTCCATAAATTCTCCGTACAGACTTTGCTCACAGAACTTCAAATATGTTAGTAGGGTAGATGCAATGTTAGACAAATGCATATAGAGGTCTACCCAGCTATTCTACCTACCAACATTGTGACTTTGGTACTGATGTGAAACGTCGCTTATGATAAGTACCCAAGGAGGAGGCAATACCAATTCCAGATCTGTAGGGTAAGTTGGTTCGGTTAATCTAGCTGTTGGAGCCTATGAATAGTCAAACTAATGTACAACGTCATAATTTGAGTTACATGTCAATGTCATAATGCATAAGAAATCTTCTAGTCGGGAGCATTAAGTGGTTGTCATACGACCAACCTTTTTCTCGATTAACAAGTATTAAATGGTCGACGTTATCATTTAGATGCGCTAGTAGGGAAATCACAAGAGGAGCTTGCTTTGGGACCGAGCTATTAAGTGGCTATGGCAAGGTCTTCCTCTTTCCATAAAGAACAAGTAAGCCGACCGATGAAATCTTGAACGGTATCAGTTAAGGAGTACTAAAGAAGGGTCCGTCTTCAGTTGGTTTTAAATGACCGAGATCTGCCGAGGTTATGGTCAAAGTTTGTCTAATTCTCACTAAACATACACTAAATGGTTTGGGTAATTTTCTCACTGTTAGAACATGAGTTTCATGACACTGTAAGAACGTTTGACCTATAGCTGAAGATGGGTTATAGAATTGGACTTGAACACAAGTTATAAAGTTGTTCTAAAAGAGCCTTCAGGGTTACCATGATAAATATTTCGTCTAGGATATAGTTAGGAACTTAGGATGCATACAGCTTATTACTCGTCTAAATGATACTGGTCAATTACTATTATGGTAAAATTTGATACTTTCATTCATCAGACGTTATTATTCTGACCTCTATTCATTACAACAGACATGGTTGGGGAAGATGCAACATCCGGAAAACAAAAAATGATGGCTTCTGAAAAGGGATCCTTTTGCTTAAAGGAAGGTAGAAAAGAAAATTTCTAATTCAAATACAAAACCCAACAGATACATTTCATCAACACATCCTGCACAACATCATGACACTTCAAAAAAGAACCATCATACAAAGGAGAGAATAAAGCTGCAACACATTCAAAAACTGCAACGCATACAGACATTCCTTGTGATTTTTATTTTTTTCCAGTCTTTTACAGCAACCCACTCACATCAAGAAGTGAACACATTTCCGTCTACCCACTCTGTTAATTAACACCACGAAAAATTTAGGATAGAACGGCCATGACATCAGATGCTCTGAGAGCAATATAATCCGAACCATCTCCGCTTTTAAACTCTGTTCCTGCGTATTTTGAGTACAAAACTGTGCTTCCAGGACTCAGATTTAGCGGCTGCCTTGCGCCTTCCTCATCCAATGAACCAGGTCCTACTGCCACAACCTGCTTCCAACACATAATATTCGATTTCAGAAAGCAAGATATTGTTAGTGGAGTAGGAAAACACAGTGGGGATATGTCTGACGTATAACAGATAAATCGCATGTATCTATCACGGCACTGTTTTAATAACTCAAGATTGCAGTGGTTGGACAATACGCATTTGATTGATAAGACTATCTGAGTTAAGCCGGGCACGGTAAAGGATTATATACTCATTATAACACTGTACAACTTATTAAAGTTATTTTCCAAACTTATTATAGACCAAGTTTACAAACTTATAACACAGTAAAGGATTATATACTCATTAAATTTACTTTCAAAGAATTATTACAGATTTCAGAACACTTTGAACATTAATTATAAAAAAAACAGACCCTTTTCTAAGATAGATAACATTGTCATCTTCTTTGTTTACTAGTGCAATAGTAAAATTTGATTGTGTGGGGGTACCAATAAAAAAATAGTTACATAGCTGAAAGGGACGTGATTTTATAATTGGTTATTTGCAGTTTCCTAAAGTGGAAAATAGGAAGATGAACAAACATAACAAAAAAATTGGTGAAAAGTATGGAAACTTTAGAATGAGAAGGCCAAATAATAGTATAAATGGAAAAAGGTTAGTGGGCCCCAGAATTCCACTTTTAGTGTAAATGTGTCCTCTCTAATTTTGAAACTTCCCGTACTTTTCACCAAAAAATTTCCAAAGTGTGTCCTTTAAAAGAAGATCCTTTGCTAAATGTCTAATATATTTCTAAAAGCAGGTATGTGGTAATATGTTTCTGACATTGAGTCCATGCTTGAAAAACTCACCACCCATTTTATAAGAAGCCAGTGTGAATTCAGAAAACAAATAATGACTATAGTTGAAAGCATGTGTCAAGTACCGCAACTACAAATAGGTTACTATTTTTCCATGTGGATATAAAGTGAAATATATCTTTAATATGTTTACCATATATCTAAACTCACAAAAAGAAAAGGACTAATTCTAGTTTCCCCTTCTCTCCTTCCACTCTACTTTATCAACAAAGTTCCAAAATTATCCCCATCTCCATCCTACAACAGAATCGCCCTCAAGAGAAAAGTCAAAAAAAGGAAAGAAGCTCCAACCGAATGAAGTTCATGTGAAAGCCATGCTCGGATCAAACAAAGTCTGTTTAATAGCCTATTCGGATCGAACGAGGTTTGTATGATAACCTAGTTTGGACCAAACGCGGATTGTGCACAAACCATGCCATATTTGAACATAGTTTAAGCAAAACAAAAGCATTTTAGAAACGAATTGGAGGCACAAGGGAAAAGAGCATGGTATGACAAATAATGTTAACCGAAACGGAATGGAAGGAGGAAAGCAGGGTGAGAATGGAACCAACCAAAAAAGAACACGTTGGTTACACAATTAATTGCATTATACACTGATATTTAACGTAATACCCGTATTCCCCATGAATTTCAAAATTAGAATAAGGGATATGATTATACATATCCTTGTAATAACACAACTATCTGTATTCTGACACAGATTCATATTCCTGATCTGCAATGTCTGGTTAAGTGGTTCACAATGGTGGGAAAGATCCTAGAAACACGGACAGCACAACACAAAATGCAAATTATTTCACCTTTCCAATAGAAGGCTTTTCTTTAGTAGCTTCAGTGAGCAGCAGGCCACCAGCAGTTTTCTCCTCAACTTCTGCAACCTTGATCAGAACTCGATCATTGAGGGGTTTGAGATCCTTCACATCATCACTCTCCAGAATACCAACTATGTCATCCTCCTTAAGAAGAAGATGGTTGCTTCCATTGAGTTCTAATTCTGTTCCAGCGTACTTGGAGTACACAATTTGTGCTCCTGCCTACATCAGAGGAAAAAAAAAAAATTGATACAAAGCAACAAGTTTATGGTGAATATCTTGAGCAAGTTAGCATATTTGTTTGCAATAAGTAACACTCACAAAGGCCAATCAACTTCAAGCGATGCTTAATATCAGAATTTAATGTTTGATAATCAACAAAACTCATAAACGCCCATTGTCATAAAAAATGTTTAATGTTTCGTAGTTGTAAAACAGTAAAAAAACAACAACAGCAACAACTGCTGATCGATTCCAACCAGTATTACTTCAATAAGTGCAAAACGGCCCAGGCTAAAAAAATTTAAAAGCAAATTTGCAGATTCTCTCTCTCTCTCTCTCTCTCACACTCACCCACCCACCCGCACCCGCACGCGCGCGCACACACACACACACACACATATATATATATATATATATATATATATATATATATATATATATAGGGATAGGATCAGGGAGCCCTCCTGAATTTCAGCCCCTCATTTGCACCCGAATTTCAGCCTCTCATTTATAATAAAGAAAGTGAGAGAGTTAGTGGGAAATGAGTGGTGGAAAAGTGGAAGGTTAAAGGGGTGCTCACTATTTGGGGTGTCATTGAACCTGCCCCATATAGGCAAGCGTTCGGTTGCACCCCAAAAATGGAGCAACCCCAAATGCCTCCTGATTTCCACCACTCGTTTATAATGAATAATGTGAGTGGGAAGTGAGAGAGTGAGTGAAAGGAGAGAGAAAGAGAAATACTCGGTGGAGATTAAGGGGCATTTGGGGTGCTGCACTGTTTAGGGTGCTCTCCACCAAGTATTTCTCTTTCTCTCTCTTTCCACTCACTCTCTCACTTTCCACTCACATTATTTATTATAAACGAGTGGTGGAAATCATGGGGGCATTTGGGGTGCTCCATTTGCTCTATTTTTGGGGTGCAACCGAACGCTTGCCTATATATTTTATATATATATATATATATATATATATATGCACACACAAGAACATACACATATATAGAGTTATGATCAACAACACTCTTTATTTAGCATTACTTGTGGCCCCGTTGTCAGCCACAAGTTTATATTTATATAATTGGCCCACGTGACAGGAGAGAGAAAGAACAGATATTTAAATAGAAACTTGTAACTGATATCAAAGAGCAACAAAATAGTGCTCAATAAATCCATATATATTATATATATATATATGTATGTATGTATATGTATATGTGCATGTGTGTGTATATGTGCATATGCATATAATAAATATGTGTGTGTGCGCGCATGTATGTATTTACGCATATATATATATATATATATAATTTGCATAAATATGTAGATGGAAAAATAGATGTATGGTTAAAATCAAGGGAAAATAGATGTGCAACAAGAGCAAAGTGTAGCCGATCCTTGCCATATACATGTGTATGTGTGTGTATTATGGGAAAATCTATATAGGCACAAAAATTTAATGTAAATTAGAAGACACAAAATCTCAACCATTGGAAGGATTGCCCTCTGATTTTCACTCCGCATATAAGCAAAAACTGATTCAATAGCTGAGATTGTATCCCTTAATTTGTGTCAACTTTTTTATGTTCAAATAGCCGCTCCCCATATATATATATATATATATATATATATATATATGTGTGTGTGTGTGTGTGTGTGTGTGTGTGTGTGTGTGTGTGTGTGTGTGTGTGTGTGTGAGAGAGAGAGAGAGAGAGAGAAAATAGATGTGCAACAAGAACAAAGTGTAGCCGATCCTTGCCATATGTGTGTGTGTGTATATATATATATATATATATATATATATATATATATATATGTGCGTGTGTGTGTATTATGGGAAAGTCTACATAGACACAAAAATTTGACATAAAGTAGAAGACACAAGATCTCAACAATTGGATTGCCCTTGATTTTCACTCAGCAGTAAGGACATTTTGATTCAATAGCTGAGATTGTATCCCTTAATTTATGTCAATTTTTTAGTGTACAAATAGCCGCTCCCTGTTTGTTTATATATATATATATATATATATATATATATATATATATATATATATATATATATATATATGTATGTATGTGTGTATGTATGTGTGGAGCGCTCAACAACACTCCAAAAATGAAGCACCCCAAAAGCCTCCTTATTTTCACCACATTTATAATAAAATAAATAAATGGAGGAGAGTGTTAGCGAGAGGAGAGAGAAATTGAGATATGAGGTGGAAATTAGAAGGCTAAAGGTATTTGGGGTGCTCATGATCCTATCATTATACACACACACAAAAACATACGAGGAAGGACCGGTAATACCCCAAATAGTGTGGCACCCGTACAACCCCCTGATTTTCACCGAACATTCTCATTTGTCTCTCATCCTACTAACTCTCTCTCTCTCTCTCTCTTCCTACTAACTTATTTAAATATAAACTTGTGATTCATATTAAGGTGCAAATGGGATGCCATGAAACAGGGGCGTCCTGGAGGCTGGAAACCTCCTCTCCTCTCTCTCTCTCTAGAATGAGAGAGAGAGAGGAGCAATCGGGGGCATCCCTATCTATTCGTAAGCTACGGCGATCCAAATCCAACGAAAATTTGTAGATGTTCAATACACACATATATAATGATTTATCCAAAATTTAAGCTTTGTTCCAACATTCGTAGCATTTTCAAAATCATAACTCAATTATTCACCGTTCAGACATTCATTTAACCCGTTAAATTTAAACATCAAATATATTATTATACAAATGTCGGAATAAGCTCAAATTTTGGATAGATACTAATATATATGTGAATTGAACATCTACAAATTCTCGTTTGATTTGGATCGTCGTAGCTCATGGTGGGGGTGCAACAGGAGTGCTGCAAACAGAGGTGCCCTCGACCGCTCCATATATATATATATATATATACATATATATATGTATGTATGTATGTGTATATATACACGTTTCAGGACACCCCCTATTTTACAGCACCCCTTTAGCACCTTTATCCTATCGTGAGCTACACTAATCCAAATCCAATAAGATTTTGTAGATGTTCAATCCACATACATATTATCATCTATCCAAAATTTGAGCTTGTTCCGACATTCGTAGCATATGTGGATTGAACATCTACAAATTCTCGTTTGATTTGGATCGTCATAGCTCACGGTAGGTAGGGGCACAACAGGGGTGTTGCAAACAGAGGTGCCCTCGATCGCTCCATATATATATATATACACACACACACACGTGTTTCAGGGCACCTCTATTTTACAGCACCCCTTTAGCACCTTTATCCTATCGTGAGCTACATTAATCCAAATTCAATAAAATTTTGTAGATGTTCAATCCATACACATTATAATCTATCCAAAATTTGAGTTTGATCCGATATTCATAGCATTTTCGACAGATGTTCAATCCACATACATATTATCATCTATCCAAAATTTGAGTTTGTTCCGACATTCGTAGCATTTTCAAAAGCTTAAATCAATTATTCACCGTTTAGACATTTATTTGAATCGTTAAATTTAAAACATAAAATATATTATTCTACGAATGTCGGAACGAGCTCAAATTTCGAATCGAAGATAATATATATGGATTAAACATCTACAAAATCTTGTTGGATTTGGATTAGTGTAGCTCACAGTACGGTAGGGGTGTTGCAAAACAAGGGTGCCCCCGATCGCTCCTATACATGCATATATATATAGAGAGAGAGTGAGAGAGCATACATACATATATAGCGAGAGAGAGAGAGGAGCAATCGGGAGCACCCCTATCCGTTCATGAGCTACGACGATCCAAATACAACGAGAATTTGTAGATATTCAATCCATACATACACAATGATCTACTCAAAATTTGAACTCGTTCCAACATTCATGAACGTCGGAACAAGCCCAAATTTTGGATAGACGCTAATATATATGTGGATTGAACATCTACAAATTCTCGTTGGATTTGGATCGTCGTAGCTCACGGACGGATAGGGGATGCAACAAGGGTGCTCCAATCGCTCCTTATATATATATATATATGTGTGTGTGTGTGTGCGCGCGCGCGCGTATTGTTGTTAAAAAACTGAAAATCCAACAATTTGAATCCCTTTTCAAATCGAATCTTTCTCTTTACTATTTGATTTATATTCCGATGCAAATATAGTTAGTACCGCGGGGAAACCATTCAACCCATATTGATATATTAGGTATACTTATGTGGATCTACAGTCCCAATCTAATCAATTCCAAATGAAATAAAATCGTAACAAGAGACAAAATGAAGTTTTAGGTTTAGACATAGAAGTTCAAACATCAAAATATATTTCAAATGTGTAAACCTTTAAAATATGAAAATTTGAAACTACGATTTATGATTTGAATCCCGTTTCGATTTGAAGTTTGAATTTTACGATTTGAAACCCATTCTGAAAACCTTGTGTTTGTGTGTGTATATATGTGTGTGTGTATTTATATAAGTACCTCTAATCCCCCTGATTTCGTCCAGACATTCAGATTTAAATAATTATATTTTCTCTCTTAGTCACTTCAACTTTTCGAATGTGTGGTTGAAACCAAAAGGGATTTGAGGTGCAGCAAGAATGAGATGCAGCCAATCATTGCTTTGTACACACAAACTCCCACACTTAGACATAGACTCATCGGCCTGTATACACTAAGTTCGAGGATGTGCTTGTTTAAATAAATACAAATAAATAAATTTTATTACTAGCGAGCACGAATGGCAATGAGCAACAGTTGTTCCATTAGTTTAATATGACCTTTGCCATGTAGCACCCTCTTCTATATTTGATATCAATCTTTTGAACTGCATCAATTGATTCTACTTATCAAATTCTCCACTTACTAAATTTGTACATGATCGGTTGTATCCTTTACACAATTGAATATAATAATATGATATCAACAAAGGCATAAGTAGAACACAAATTTTACCAACATACTAAAGAAATATCGCATTATGTTACATCTATGCACCAGTCATGCAAAGAACTACTGTACAAGCATATACTATTGTGTTTACATTCATGTCATTTAATGTACAACTAAGATTAGATTTATGAGAGCCTACCACTTACCTGAATGCTGACATCTACTTTAGTCTTGCCAATAGTTTTACCATCGCCTATTTCCACGACTTCACCACTTTGTGGCTTTGTCTGTGCAGTTGTTGGCAACAAAATTCCACCAGTTGTTTTCTCCTCAGCAGATTTAATCTTGACAAGCACTCTGTCTCCTAAGGGCTTGACCGTGGTATACTATAAATATACAAGATAGATGAACTAAGAGCGGGTTTGATCCAGAGAAACTACTAATATAAGTATGATGATTAAATGATACTTCCGTTGGAAAAACCGTACAGTTTCAAAGACATGTGAAAAAAATTACAGAACATAGTTCATGTGACTGAAATTCAGTGAATTCACTCCCAAGATAAGGGATGTTGTTGTCAAAAATCTTACGATTTAGATCCCAATTCAGATCGGATATCTTTCTTTATGATTCGATTTATTTTCTGACTCAAATTTAGTAAAAACTACTATCTAAATAAAACATTAAACTCATACTAACATATTCAATACACCTATTTGGATTTACAATGTAAGTTAGAATATTTTCAAAACAAAATAAATATTTAACAAGAAAGAAAACTGTGTTTTGTAGAAGCTTCAACACGAAAATCAATGTTGAAGTGCCTGCATGCCTTAAAATATGAATCCTTCAAATTCAGGGTTTACGATTTGAACCCCATTAGATTTAAAGTTCGAAATTTATGAATTACGATTTAAACTCTCTTTTGAAAATGGATAAAGCAAAATTGCAGATTATCCACCAATCTATACGGGGGATTATAAGCCATAGCTCTATATAATAATTATCAAGGTCCAACATCCCTACATTACAACAGTTAATCATGCAGATCAACTCTGTAAAATTCAACGGTATTCGCCTATTGAAACGCACTGGTATACCACTCGCACAAATGAGTGCACTAGTACAGCACAAATGACAATAAACACACCGGCTTGTCAAGATAACACCGAAGCTCTATAATATACTGTGTCAATGCACCAAAATTTGACATATTTAGCTCCATTTATATTAGCATATGGCATTAGCTCCATAATCATCTAAAGTTCTAAACCATCTAGGTAAAACAGGGTAGCAGGATCAAATCATAGTAGTTAAGGCGCTAAGGCGCAAAAAGGCGCAAGCATTGAGCCTAGGGCTTTTTTGAGCCTTGGGCTTTTTCGTGTGCCTTTTATTTGAGTTTGATCTGCTATTTTACTAACTACAAATTAATTTTTAAACCATATTTTCTAATTCATTCAATTATTTACATATTTTATCAATAAGATTTAAATTTTAAACCATATTTTATAATTTATTGAACAATCAAAATTTTTATTTAACTATTTATAAACAAAATTTCGAATTTAGACAAAACAAGCGCCTCAAACTGCAAAAAGGCGCAAGCCTTGGCTTTTTTGCGCTTAGGCACGCCTAAGCGCGCAAATTGACTCGACATTTAGGTTGCAGGACCAAATAAAAGAATATATGATACCGATAGGGATTTAACTTACATTTCATAGAAGTGAGAAGAATTTCAAGAAATAAGGGGGGAAAGGCAAAAGGAGAAGTAACTAATAGGATAGAAAAGGAAAAAAGAAGACGTGTGAGATAGAAGAATGAAAAACACGTAAAGAGTATAGCTAAGAATTTAAAAAGAAGAGAGAAACTTGGCTGCAACTTTCTAACATTTTCATTTCAAATACCATCCTTGAATAACGGCTTATTAGGGGTGCACATAATAAGACTATTTTGCCATTTTATAAGGCTGATTACGTGCGCCACTGAATAACCGTTATATAAGGCTGGCAATTAAAATGAAACTGTATGAATGATGTGACCAAGGCTCTACCTTCTTTGTGAATTCTTAGATATACTTCTTCTGTGCCTTCACTCTTTTATCTCACATGCCTTCTGTTTCGCTTCTCATGTTTTTCTTGTTTCTACAAGATATAAGTTAAACTGCTGTCAATTTGGCACAACAGAGAATATATGATATAGAAGGAAAGATAAAATAATAACTACTATGAGGAACAGAGTCCTAAGTACCAACATTGGACCTTCTAAATATTTTCACTTCTCGTGTCTGAAAGCATCATAAATTTACTTTCACATTCATGTTCTTCAAAAAGTGCTAATGATTGTGTATGAACTATTGGAAAACGTTTGTAGTAGTTCAAGTCATCGCTGTTTTTTCAGTTTTCCTGGCTTGCATACTCTTAAGTTGTTGACTGGCATATAGACTGCTGCCTGTTTTACTCATCGTGATAAACATATTTAAACCATGTTGTAATCACAATTTTGGTTGTAAGCGCTGTACTTTGTATTGTATGCATATGTGTGTGTAAATGTGTGTGTGCTCGCACATGTTGGCTGGAATATATTTTTCCTAAATAATAACAACTTGAATAGAAATTTTTACTATGAGAACTTGAAAACAGTAATAAACGATGTAAATACATACTATATTGCTTCAACTTCCAATTCCTTATACACTAAGTAATTACTAAGGTGGTATTAATACAATCATTCAGTAAATCTAAGAGAATAAATTCAATTATGCATTGTACGTTTATATATAACGCTCAAACAATAAGTGCATCACACTTGAATGGTAGTAAGAATCACTGAAACCAATATCAATGTATCACAATGCTACCGAAAACAAGATTTTTATATCTCGTATACCTTAGGTGCAACTACAGTTGCTGCCTTTACACAGAACCCCCTGTAAGTTTTCTTATCATATCCTACACCAAGAGCACCAACAGCAGGCGAAACCCTAAAAATAGAAGGCGAAATTCTAAGCCCACCAACTGATTGAACGTTCTTCGTCACACTCATTCCGAATCCAATTTGTTGCAATGCAGCCATTGATTAAGACTTGAGCGACTACTGAATTGTGAAAAGATAGGATTTTCAGTCTAATCTGAGCGAGATGGACGAGTGAAACCCTAGTAGAACTTATTGGATAGGATTTATGTTCCGGTGTTACTGCAGGTACTACTTAGTTATAGTGTTCATAAGTCGATAAGTCTAGAGCAAATGAACCTAGAATATAAAGATCATTTCTCCTAACCGCTAAATGGTTGTTACTGGATGTAACCTAACCACCAGGATAGTATATTATTACATATTAATATAATATGTGTGGTGCTAAGGGCACTCCTATGTGTTCTTCCTAATATCATAATTAAAAAAATAAAACTCATTAAATTTTGTATGTTCCCTAATATCACATTACCTCTCCATTCTAATTTCTCACTCAATCATTATTTGATGAACTAATAACTTACTAAGCTAATCTAAAAACCCTAATCTTTCGTAATCGTTGTTTCTTAGCATCTCTCGCGAGAAAATTTAAATTCGTACGGTAATCTCTCAATTGTTTGGTGATCTGAAAGCCCTAATCACTTTCTCTTCTAGTTTGCTTAATTCAAACCTTATTTACGGCTTTTGTATATTCATCGCAATTTTAGCGTCGAATTCGTTGATCGGTTATAGATCTTGGGTTTAACTCGTTGGTTGGTTTTAGAAATAAGGACAAACGAATATTGAGCGAAGTAGGAATAAGGTAAAACAGTGTGGTAACCCTATTTTTTAAGTGTGTGGTATTAAGAAGAGTGCAATATTAATTCTTGTGGTATTTTCTAGTCGCGGTATTAGGAATAACATATTGGGGTGCCCTTAGCACCACACTAACATAATACGTTATTTTGATAGTATCGTTAACTTATTTCTTTGTTGATTCCAGAAAATGCTTGAGTAATATCAAATTCGAGAGGTCTTATGCCAATCCGATGAAATATGCAAATCAAATAGAAAATCTATATTCAAGTCCATATATCCTTAGCATGCAAGGTTGTATGCGAATACAAATGTTAATTTTATATGAGTGATCGATGTCCCTTCGCGTCCGTGGACAAATTATGTTCGTCTAAGTTCATTCGATTTTTATTTAGGATACGAGCAAAAACAATAAAATTTATACAATAAAAATTGCATTCGGCTCGTGTTCGTTCTAATTCGTCGGTATTTCTTGCAACTAGGTATATAGTACGAGGAAAATCTATTAGAAAACATAAATTTTGATCAAATTTCGTCTATATGTGTTTGTGTCCATGTTTGTAAAACAATGTTCATATATCAGATTTCATTCAAAGCATGAGCTAGGACAACAAAATTTATACTAACATAAATCTCATGTGGTCTGTGTCGGGTCCAATTTCATTTAGGACATAAATTGAACATATCCATGTTTGGTTCGGTCCAACCAATTCACATCCCCATATGCCAAGTCCAAGTCAGATGTAATATGTTAGTCAAAGTCAAATATGTTCTACTTCATTCAAAATAAACTATGCAAAAGTATGAGTACAAATCCTTATCATCACAAATCAAGAGGTAATAACAGGCAATCCCCAATTTGATTTAGGGTTACAAACTGAAAACTATAAGAAAAGATGGAGAATAAATCAACCCCTTCTTGGTGCTCTCACGCCCACTGTTTTAGATCTCAAAAATATCGTCCAAGGTCACATTTTGGGCTCTACTCGAAAAAAAAAGCAAATATCACAATAAATCTCGTTTTAAATAAATAGTCCGAGATATTGCAATATCGAATGGTATATCAGTCAAGACAAGATACTGAAATATCGACCGAGACCTTAGTTTTTTTAGTTAAAATTCAGCCCGCGCCTAATCCATAATAATAATTAAAAAACTCAAATCTAGCCACGATAATCTCTGTTATTTTATATTTTGCATGTTAAACGACCAAAACATATATTCATATATGTTTTTCAATAGTTATGATTTTTATATCCATCATTTTTTTAACTAGTATGTTGCTTATGAAATTATGTTCTATTTATGCTGCATTGTTTAATGTTTTGGTTCTTTCTTATATCTTTGTCGAACAATAATTCATGTACATGGATCATAAGTTGTAAGCATTAATAAGTTTGTATTATGTTATTTTTATTTTATTTTAAGCATATTATGATTTATGATTGTTCTTTCGTAAATTAAGAACAATGAAATCATTTTTGCAATTCAAGTCTAACTAATTATTTTTGTAATGGCATCCATGAAAATTATAGTGCAGGAATATCAGTTTTTAATATATCATATATCCCAGGATTGTTCCGATATGAGCTTTCAAAGCCGAGATGGAAGTCTGAATCAAAACTCCAAGTTAGACTCATCTCATCCGAGATCTCCCCCCGATACGAGATCAAGTCTCTAAAATCACTAAGACGAAACGCGATCGATATTCGAGATTCAAAACCTTGCTCACGCCTTTATTTATAGATGTGGATAAGCGATATATCATCTTAGAGTCTGTATCATCAACCCCTCGCGTAGACACAGTTGAGATTTGACACAATTAAATTGATTGCAATGTGGCATTGAATTATTTCTAAAGATGATGGTCAATACTCAAAGATTGGTACAACAACGACAAGCAGCGACATACTAGAGTAGATTATCGACTCACATATGATAAGTTAGCAATAATTTAGGCAACATAGATGAACGACAACACCAAAATAAGTTTGATTTAATAAGAAGCACCATTGAAGAGCGACACCCTTGAAAATCAGCACACTTCCTTATTTGGAAATGGGACACCAATGGGATTGGCCTTAGTGAAAAGCGGCACTCCATTGAGCCGACATTGATGAGTGTCGGTTCTCATTCCATTTCCATTACTAGATGACGACACTGATGAAGCTTTTCATCAATGAGTGTCGACTTAAAGTGGTGTCGACATCGAAAGTGATGTGAATTAAGGATCTTAAGGCTAGATTAACACTAAAGGAGGTGAACTGTATTGTAACACCCCTAAGTCCCACATCGTAGAAACCTGTGTGAAATGGGTACTTATATAGTAGAGCCCATCTCTTAGTAACGCCGAGGCCTTTTGAGGAACAAAACCCCACACCTATACGGTGGCTGAGCTGGGGACAATATCTTGCCTGAATGGAGGTGCGGGTTGTTACAGTGGTATCAGATCCAATACCCAGCAGGAATTGAGGCTCCTGTGTGGACCACAGCGCCTGGGTGAGGTGTTTGTGATCCAACGGGGACGTTGGGCTCTGTAGGAGGGGAGAATTTAACGCCCCTAAGTCCCACATCGTAGAAACCTGTGTGAAGTGGGTACTTATATAGTAGAGCCCATCTCTTACTAACGCCGAGGCCTTTTGAGAAACAAAACCCCACACCTATACGGTGGCTGAGCTGGGGACAATATCCTGCGTGAACGGAGGTGCGGGTTGTTACATGTATTTTCTTACATTTATGAATCTTTTAGAAATATTTTCAATTATGATTATGAGTATATGTATAGTATGATCGCAGAATCAAATAAGTAAAAATGCAATAAAAGTAAAAAGCAGTAAATGAAAGAACACATCATGAATTTGTATACTGGTTCAAAGTTACCGCATATTAAGTTACGTAATGTGTACAGTATTTATTAATATCACCAAGTACACTTCTTGATTTCAAGACCGCAAGAAGACACCCTCCAGAATACCATCCTCTAGGGAGGCTAATCTGATTTGCTGGCCATATATCCTCACGCAACCGTTTTTTCTTATCATTAGTGTTATCTCCTCATCATCATTATCTAAGACATTAAATTACCAATTAACTCTTCAGAGTGCTGATATCATTAGCATCTTCAATGGCTAAAGTTTAATAATCCCCATCAGAAGTGAGTGAATATGTAAAAAAAAAAAAAATCTAACTTGATCTTTAGAAACGTTTTTGCCTAATTTGATGATTAACTGAACTATATCTTGAAATCGACTATCCATATCAGAAACTGATTCATTTGGACTCATTTTAAATAACTAAAATTGATTGATTAACATGTAAAACCTAGTTTATTTAACTTTACAAGTGCCTTCAAGAGTGATTTGTAAAGTTCTTTAGAATTCATATATAGACTTACAAATTGACACTCTATCAAACTCATTCTTATCTAATGAACATAATAATATATTCACGGCATTTGAACTACTTTAAGCAACTGCCTTTTGATCAGTAGTCCACTGTGTATAATTATTTAAGGTTCAGTGTACTTAGTTTGTGTAATATTCCAATGTATAATCCTATGGATTGTAAATAAATTTTCATCTTACATGCCCAATAAGTGTAATTACCGCTATTAAAATGTGGTGGTCTGGTAGTAGACTGACCCTCTGCAGCAAATGAACTAGTGACGATGTTGACATTACTAGTGTTGGCAACCATTTAAACTATTCAAAAAATAAGGTTATGATACTTTTGAAAACCAATGCTCTAATACCAAATGAAAATGGCGCAGATTAAGGATCTTAAGGATATATTAATATTAAAGGGAGGATGAATAGTGTTATCTTATATTTATGAATTTTTTAGAAAATTTTTCGATCATGGTTACGAGTATATGCATGGTATGGCCATAGAATCAAATAAGTAAGTAAAAATGCAATAAAAATAAAAAGTAATAAAGGAAAGAACACACCATGAATTTTTATATTGGTTCAGATTTCGAAGTTACCTTACGTCCAGTTTCACACTACATATGGTCTTTATTAATATCAACAACTACACTCCTTGATTTCAAGATCACAAGGAGACACCCTTCAAAGTACCCATCTATGAGTAAGCCATTCTAATTTGAGGGTCACAGACCTTACCAAACTTGATTTTAGGCAAAAAAGCCACTCTCAATTTATTTATTTGGGAACAATTTGTTGGATCTCACTTTATAGCGTTTTGATCATGACAAATATACATGTACAAATATTAGTATCGTCTAACTTTGTTTTGTAGGAAGAAACTATACAACAGATTCCCAGAACTAAATTGAAGATTATATTTGTTTAGAGTTTGTATGTATTGCTATAGATATTGTTAAAAAATTCCTTGGTGATACACATACACATTCACGTTTTAATATATGTTTTCTTATAAAAACATGCCCATGATATAGACATAGAGCAGGAGACAGACGTCTGAAATTTTCAATTTAGACGCTTGTTTGTTGAAACAAAAATATATTCAGCATAATATTCAGATGTCTATTTTGAATATTTCAAACATCTAAATATCGCCCAAAATAGCTTATTTCTTTGTTGTATATATATATATATATATATATATATATATTTGTTTATAAATAGACTTCTGAAATTTTATTTCAGACTTCTGAATACGAGTGCAACTTTCTAACGAAGAGACACGAATCTTAATTCATATCCAATCAACAAATCTCTTTGGGAATGATTGCAACTATTTGTATATTATAAATAGACTTGCAAACAATCATTTTTCTTCACCGAGTTTTATTCTAATTCTTTCTATCTAATCTATTGCATTCAAATTACAAGAGCAACACTCTATTTTCATACTTTTGTGATTACAAATCTTTTCAATCTTCTATATTCTTTCATGAACTATGCTATTATTGTCAAGGAAAGATTATAGGAAGGGTGTACTTAAATTTGACATATTAGCGTTATTAAGAACACAAGTAGTCAACAAAAACTTTTGTATTGTCGAAGTCTTCTTCAGAAGTTGAGGCACGAAATCTCGTTCAGGTGTTTGTAGACTTATTCCTCTGGGTTAAGTGAGTGTTGTTAGTAGTTAAATTCCAAAAAGGAGTCTGGGACTGCACGTAGAATGAAAGTTCGAAGCAGTATAAAAATCTTGGTGTCACTTTTTTATTACTAATATTCTGATATCTGCACATCACTCTGTTTATGTTCCATATTATACGATCATACCACTACAAGGCCTCTTTCATAATTAAAACTGGAATCAGGGCTACCTAGTCACACCCGTATTAGTTATTGAGTTGTTTATACGATGAATGCATACTTGAGTCTTTCAATCTTGATTGCAATTGCTCATATAACTCTAGTTTGCACTGTGATCCCAGTAGAAATGAAGAAAGTTTAACATAAAATCAAATTAGAGAAGAGATAACTTGATTCAATTGATACGTCAATAGAGTATAGTTATAAGATATTTACTAGAGAGGAGCAAATAGAGTGAAGAACTATGAAGGAAGTTAGTTATTCTCATTTCTGAAAAATGGTATTTATAGCAATGAAGGGATATGGCTATTTGAAACAACCTATCATGAAAAGACACTTTCTTTCAAATTTGAACTTGGGAAGTTTATAATTACATGTCGACATGTACGTTGACCCTATGTCAAAATGTCTTAGTTAAAAAATTAAAACTAGTTTGTTTTAAAATTGTTTTGAAAACAGAAACTTATATATGATATTTTGAAACTATGTAACCATATTTAATCATTGTAAATATATAATTTAACATTGTAACACTTAAGAAATCTTTTTACAAATATTTAAAATAATTTGAGAAAAAGTACAATAAAATTATATATAATCAAATGTATAAAACTAAAAATTTAAATATTAAAATTATAAAAGTATTAAACCATAATTGTTGAGTTTAGAAAAAACAATTTAAAAATGTAAATTAAAACTAAAATCTTAAGTAAAATCAGAATCGAAAAGTATAATATCAAAATATAAATACAAGTACAAAATCAAAATGTATTTGTAAAAACCAAAGTATATAAAAGTATATATATTAAAGTAACTATTATAAAATCAAAATTACTTTAAGGATATAAGTAGTGAAATAAAAATATTATAATCAAAGTATAATAGTAGAGTAAAATAAAATATTAAAATCTAATAATAAGTGTAAAATATTTCAAAATAAAGCTACTATGAAAATTACTTTTTGAAAAACCTTTGATAGGACTATTTGAATTCAAAGGGTATCTCAAATGATATGTAAAGAGATTTGAAGATTCTTTTTGAAATTATTTTGAAAATTGGATTTTGAAAACATGAATAGTTTTTAAAAATCATTTTGCAAAAATGGATGGAGATCTTATAAGTGCAACCTGAGTTTTAATATAATTTCTAAGGCTCTATAATATATTGAATTCTTGAACTCTTGAAATTCATGAGTCTTCGTATTCTTGAATCAACTTTCTAAATTTTCAATATTGATATTGTCTAACCTTGAATATCGATTACCTGCAATACATCATGCACTATATGACATATATACATACATACATACATACATACATATATATATATATATATATCTTGGATAATGACTAGTACATGTCAAATATAATATATTCATTACCCAAGGTTATTATCATCAAAACAACCAACCGTAGTATTACAAACATTATGTGATGGCTTATTAAGTTGGTGAAACTTGATACTTCATTTTCTTTGGATAGTGGAGGAAACTATATTACTATATAACAAGTTATTTAGATGGTATTGTCAATAAACATCTTTGTTAATCCCAGAAAATGCTTTAGTAAGATCAATGTGGAGACCCAGATTAAAATAAACAATAAAAATTATAATTTGAGTGCAGTTTATAACTTAAGTAATATGTATGTATATACATAGACAAAATGAACAAAGTGTAAGGTAGAAAAAGGGCTGGTAGAGGAGGTTAGAAGCTTTTATATAAAAATTATATAGAAGGGAATTGTTTACCAAAATTAACAATGAAGCGAGCTGGAGGTGAAGGGGTATCAGACAACTGAAGGCTCACCAAAAGCTCAACAGAAAACGGGACCCAGTATTAGGAAGGGCCAAGAGCAGGAAAGAATAACCAGAAAAGCTGCACCAACCGGAACCCTCCTGGGAAAAAGGACCGTGAAAGCTATAGGGCGTAGCTGGCGGGACTTATCCGCCAGGGCCAATCCGGCAAGAACTCTCCAAGCAGCATCAGTCCGACAAAGGAATTCTATGGCAAAGAATCATCCTAACCCGAAACTAAGTAAGTCAGAAGCAATAAATTCGACAGACAAATCTTCGATGATGACCTATCCAAATACCGATACATCTGAAAACAAGAGCGTCGAAGTACTAAACCAAGAGAACGCAAAGACCATCCAGAACCAACTCCTGGAGCCCTACTGCATGAATACCAAAAGGATGAATTTACAAATAACAGGAAGGACATCAGAAGCTATCGTCTAGGAATCCAGGCTACCACAAAAGCCCCACCGAAAGGCTAACCGAGACCCAAGTGGATATACAGGCTACTCGTACTAATTCATTTAGTATTGAAACCCATGGCGGCTTCGAACCGGCTGTTATCAACATATACCATGAGGGCAGGCCTCTCTAAGTATTCACGATAAAGCCAGAGGCCTACATCCGAGAGCTTATGTAACAACCCGGAATTCTGAGCCAATTTAAAAATTTTATTTTGGCAATTTTAATGAATTTTGAATATTTAAAATGATTTATTTTAAATAATGGCGACGAGAAATTTATTTTGAATAGAAACAGAAAGTATATATTTATATAAATCGTCGTTAGAATATAAATATTTTATTTTAAATATAAAAGGAATTGGAAATGGCGCGGTAGTTTGAAAATTCAATTTCGAATTTCAAATGAATGTACAGGATTCAAAATAAACCGGAGTTTAGCAAAACCAAAAATATTAGAATCTATTTGAAAACATCTTTCCGAGAAATTGAAATTTCATAGCGGGAATCAAAAGTTACGTCCAACTGAAAATTCAGAATAGTCGCTGTGGAATTTTGGCCTTAAAAATGGAAATTTTGCAAATGACCTCGGTTTTCAATGAAACCACTTTTATTGGATCTGTGATGTCAAGTTATTGCTAGGTTTCAAAATTCGTAATTTTCTGAGTCAATATGTGGGCGTGGCAAAGTAAAACGTGTTTTGTCAATTTCGATCAACCAGAAAATAACCATTTTTCAAACGGTCTCAAAATTCAACGAAATTAGTTTTGTTAGGACCGCATCGTCAATACAAAGCTAGAAATAATTATTATTTTTTGAAATTTTTAGGGTCCGTATGTAACCCCAGTAAAATGAAATGTGCGTTTAAAATTGAATATATAGGTTTAAATTTTAATTTAAATGAAAACTGATCGAAACGTTCAAATTGGCTTGCGGGACATATCCCATTGTGTTCGAAATAGGGGTAATTAGTTAAGGACGACAGTCGGTGGGTTTGATTTCGAGTTCAAAATAAAAAAGTACTTTTTGAAATTAAAAATAATAAAATATATTATATAATAATTCCCCCCGTCCCTTTATTCTCCTTAATCGGTAAACCCCCCCCCCCCCTTTGAAGTCAACGCATGAAATCGATCAGATGAAGAAAGAAAAAAAAGAAGATCGCTCCTCAGCCTGGACGTCGCCGCTCGCGCTGCCACTGGACCCCGCAGTCACGTCGCCTCCTCCTCCCACCTCCTCCGCCCTTGACCCTCCCTCTTTAGCGCCCTTCGAGAAGCCCTGGACCCAAATCAGCGGAAAACAGTCGCCTCCCCCAAATCAGACCGTCGGCCGCCTCTGTCCCCCTTCGATCCTCTACCCCGCGCGCCTCCTCACCTCCAACGAGCGTAGGCAACCCTCCCCCTTTCACCAATCAACTGTAAGCTTTTTATTTATTATTTTATTATTTTTATTTATATAAAATCTATTTTATTTTATTTATTTAAATCAAGTATAGATTTTGATTATGTAAAAGTTAAGATAATTTTTATATACATCAAATTTAGATTTTATATACATAAAGTTCATATTTTTATATACATAAAGATCATATTTTTATATAGATAAAGTTTAGATTTTTATTAGCATAAAGTTGTGATTTTATCGCATGGAAAGATTTGATTTTATAAATTAAAAAGATTTGATTTTTATATTATAGAGATAATAAAAATATAATTTTTATATATGTAGCGAAATAAAATTCTGATTTTTTTATTATATATATGTTGAAATAAAAATGTGATTTTTATAGCGTCGAAATAAAAATTCGATTTATATATATATGAAGTAGCAATAAAAATTCGATTTTTATATATATGAAGTAGCGATAAAAATTCGATTTTTATATATATGAAGTAGCGATAAAAATTCGATCTTTATATAAGAAGTAGAGATATAAAAATATAATTTTTATATAGAAGGAAGTGTTGTAAAAATATATGAAGTAAAAATAAAAATATGATTTTTATTTGTTGGGATAAAGCGATAAAAATATGATTTTTACTATGAGCAGCGTGAAAAGAATTGCCATGGAACTGGTGGAAATTGAAGTCCGAACCGTTCAGAAATAAAGAATGGCGGAGTGGAACCCTCGGTGAGAATTTCTCACTTTAATTCTTGTTTTCTAGTTAAAAATATATACTAGGATGCAAACGGTGCTTAGCAGCACCCGACACCCGTCGTCCATAGACCATGGACGACTTGTTTTGTTTTCTGGTTAAAAATATATACTAGGATGCAAACGGTGCTTAGCAGCACCCGACACCCATCATCCACAGACCATGGACGACTTGTTTGATTTTGTTGTGTGGTGAAAATTGATTGTGATGTAGAATAGATGGAAATATATTCATGTGTTGAAATAAATTATTTATCGTTAAAAATATATATTTAACGTGAATGTGAATAAATATATATTCATTTACAAATCAGATGATTTGTTTATGTACAACCATTTTACTGATATGGATTGGGACGATAAATTTTACACATCGGCCAACTGCACAAATAAAAATCTGTGTTTTTTGACTGAAATCCCACATGGGTATTGGGATGATATTTGACGTACACTAATCCCGATTGTTTAGTTGTATGTCAATCGATAGGTTGACAGACAGTTGTGCAGTGCACTTTGGATGATGGTTGATTATCTGTCATTGCTATTATATACATGTGTTGTATGGAATCCATATAATTAACATTATATGGTAATTGATTGGGCCTCATTCCAATTTGGAAAATTAAAGAATATTATAAAATAAAGATTCATGTGTTGAATAGAATAAATAGTCATGTGTTGAGAATATTCATGTGTTGAAACTTATCATGTGTTGAATGAAATATTTATACAATAAAATTCACATTTTTATTGTAAATAAGAATTAATAAATATTCATGTGTTGAATAAAGTATATATTCATGTGTTGAAGAAAATATTCATTTGTTGAAAAGAATAACGAAGTTATTGAAATATATAAAGCCTTGTTGATTAGATTTGCGCCATTTTGACCCGAACGATATTTATATCGATTATATTCGTTTTTATAATGAATATAGAAAAGGAAGTGATTTCAAAATCTATTATTTTGAAAATATTATCATTTATATATTAATGATATGGAATATTCAATTTTGATCTAAAATTGAATATGAAGTTGAAATTGTTTTTAAAAACGAATTTAAAACAATTTATAAAATATGTTTAGAATTGAAATCGATGAAATATATATAATATAGATATTATATATATTAAATGGCCTGAATAGAACGCGCCGCGCTGTGGAAGTTCGCGAATTTCGACCATTGACTTCGAATTGGCGTTACGGGAGATCTGACCGTCGGATTCTCCTGAAACCGGAGCCGTTGGGTTCATATCGAAAAGAACTTTCCAATGAATATTAGAAATTTGAAATCTAATGGTTGGATTTGGAATTATGTCCAAATCAAATTTGGAAAAGGTCGTTGTAAGTGCAATTCGACGACCGTTATTGGAAATCGACTGTACGGGCCTTGATAAAATTATTAAAAATATCCATAATTTGTGCAAAATCATAACAAATGATTTAGAAAGAATTAGGGTGAAAAATCCCATATTTAAAAAGGATAAAAATATAGTTTTATTGAAATGAACTAGTTATGAACTAGAATTATAATCCAATGTTTTTGAATAAATAAATTGGATTTGAAGTGGTTTTAAAATAATCAGAATTTCCAATATACGAATTGGAATGGATTTGAATCGAATTTATCTTCGGAATATTTCGATGTTGGATTTCGTAATTATACATATATGGTTGTGGAAATTTGAAAGATATATTTATATCATTATTTCCAATACGATATTTGTTGGTTTCATAATTTGATATTGAATATAAGCCGATATATTTTCTATTCAGAGCCTTGTATTTAATATCAAATGGGATTTGGGTTTGTCGTGAATGGTGTCTTCATTAACACTGTTCTTAAACCAAAATGAGAGAAGGATTAAATCTTTTTATTTAGATTTAATGAAATGTACCAATTAAATGGTATTTAATTGGAATTGAATTTGAATTGATTTTTGGGTTTATCGTGAACGGTGTTTTAAATAACACTTGTTCTTTAACCCGAATATTAATGGAATGTGAATTGGATTTATCGTGAATTGTGCTTTAACGACATTCGTTCTTTAACCCGATTTACGGTGAAATGTGATTTGGAATTTATAAATCTTTTGTTAAGATTTAAAGGAGATTTTCCAAAGTAAAGTTTTCCAACTTAATAAAATAAATTGGAATGAAATGGAATTTGATTTGGTAATAATCGAAGTGAATTTCTGTGGTGGAAGACAACTAATATATCTGGAATTTAAAAGGCTTTGCCGTTATTCCATTTATATTATTAGTCGGATATGGAAGTTTATATCGATTATATATATATATCAATTTGTTTTCCATGAAGATTCCATTATAAATGGAATGTGATTTTGGGTTCATCGTGAATGGTGTCTTAAATAACACTGTTCTTGAACCCAGTTTAGAAAAGAATAAATCTTTTCATTAAGATTTAGAGATATTGTCCAGTTAATTAGTATTTAATTGGAATTGAATTTAAATTGGTTTTTTGGGGTTTATCATGAGAAGTGTTTTGAATAACACCTGTTCTTTAACCCGATTCACAATGGAATGAGATTTTGGGTTTATCGTGAACCGTGTTTTAGATGACATTGGTTCTTTAACCCAGTTAAAGACAGGATATTGATTTTTGGGAAGATTAAAACTAAGTGGAGTTTTAATGAATCTTTAATTAGATTAAAGTGATCGAGAATGGAGTATCACCAGTTTTTCTCCAAAGCGATAGTTAAATCTTTAATTAGATTTGAACGTGAAATGGTAATTAATATTTACCGATAACATCGTGGTGTTAGATATGGAGTATTACCAATTTTTCTCCATGGGATGAATAGGTTGGGATTGGGAAATAAAATAAATAATTACTTCGGTGTGGTTCGCTAATTCCGACTAGTTTGGAAAACCTTAACATGGTTTGAAATGATATCTCCAAAGGAAGATTAAAGAATAAATTTAGAAGAATTTATCTTTGATAAAATTAATGGGAACCTTTCCCTAAGAATGTGAATGTTTGAATAAAGAATATTCTGAATTGGAATGAGGCGTATGTTGTGTTTGTGTAACATTTGTTTATTATATACGCGGGTTATTCGGAAAGGCCGGGTTTATACCCATTCTGAATAACTGGTTCGACGATAAGTCGAAGATGAAGACGGTAGTTGAAGACCGGAGGTCTTCAGATCATTTGGAGATTACTGATGATCTTGATTGGGTTGTACACCCAAGAGGAGGGAATCAGTTGGTGATCGTCCAGATGTACTTAGAGATCGATGGATATGCGAGGAATAAGGTTCCTCCGGTTTCGTTCAGACCCAGAACGAACTTGTAAATGGACTGTGTGTCTGACATTGGATTTTATTCTGTGTGATTGATTTCTATTAAATATATATCTGTTTGGCGACGGAGAATTTATTCTCTTGCTTAACGCCCTTCTCTGAGACGTACGAGCTCAGAGGTTGTATATTGATGGATATTAGTCGCATGGCATGAATTGCCTGTGTGGAATGCCTAAGTGGCAAATGATCAAGGCTTTTGTTGAAAAGAAAAGTCTTGTGGTTGATGATCAAAGCACGACCTATGTGGCACAGCTTTGTGTATAGCGTTAATTCGCGAGCCTCACACCTCGGTATGTGTCAAAAACGGGATAGTGACTACAGGGAGAGAACGACGTTTCATTCTAGCTATGGGTGATGTCAGTGACCTACCAGCCCTGACATTTATATACTTTTTACTTGTCTGGTTGTTGGATGCGAGGCGCCTCGGATATAGGTCTGAAAGGACCGGGAAACGTGTGTTCAGGAATTGCCAATCCTCAAAAGTAAGAGAGGACCGGCCCTGAAGATCCAGGATCGCTGTGTGTGGTCCTGAGACATTTGCTAGAGTGTCTTGAACGGAGAGGAGCTTGCTCCTTGCCTCGACTCATGACGGAAATTCAATTTCCAATACGATCTTTGCGGTTTTAATTGAAGAACTAGTATGGCGACACAGTGGTATGGGGCACTTATGCCGTCTATGATTGATACTTATGATTGAAATTATTTTGACACTATACACTTATTGCAATAATAAAAGATGAAATTTAGCATATCAAGCATTCTTTGGCTATTATAAGGTAAAACCTTATCTTTCGGCTTGTGTCTCATTGTGTAATGGGACCTGGGTCTTATAATAGCTTCATTTTTCTTTATTTAGCATTGCGCTGTTTGTTTTATGCGCTGGTATTCTTGGGAGGAAACCCGTTCCGTGTTATATGGCGTGGTCCCTTGATTCATCTAACTTTAAAATAAAGATTAATAACAGTTTTAGTTCTCACACCAGTCACATGACTGACCTGAAGTTTATTGTTTTAACCTAAACTCTGGTTGCCCTTATTTTCGACACGGGCAGCTAGTAGTTTTGGTTTTGCAGATTTATATTCATAGGATCTTGGTTTACAGCTGGAATGATATTCGGAAAGCTCTGTATCCGTATATCTCCTTTCAATTGTGTGTTGTATTATTTTTCCGCTGCTATGTATTTAAATGTAATTTAAATCTCTGATATTTGTCAAATGTGTAATATTTATTCATACTTTGTATAAACTTGTATTCTGATGGAATTATTGTAGTAAACAGTGAAATGCTCTTCTGTTTGTATTCCGATTTATCGTGTTCTCAAAACAATCAGGGGTTTTGAACGGTCTTGGTCGGTTTAGCGATCGATTCGGATCGAGCGAAATTCCTTGTTGTTACATTTGGTGTTGTAGCTTTGGTTTACAGAGCTCGAGAACAAGACACATTAGAACCAAACAAAAGAATTCATCCGAGATTGGATTAGTAACGTCCAATAAGAATAACTCGTTAGAGATGGGATCAGTAGTATCCTAGAACGAGTGTGAAGAGTATATTTTTGAAAATAAAAACGAAAACAAATTTTGTTTTGAAAGTTAAATTCAAGTATACGTATTTGAATATTTTATTTGTATTGAATTTGGACAATCAAGTATATAGAGATTTTGCATAGACGTGTCATGAATGTATATTCAAAGTTTTAATATACTGGATAGATATAGAATCACACTCTAATCACCCGGAGATGATTCTGATGATTGATGCATCGTCATCAGAGTTGATGTTCGAGTGTCGAAGGTGTGATATCTATATATTTCCATTGACTGGTGTGAGAACCAAAACTAGATAGGTTTATTGTTGTGATTTGGCATCAAAAACATGATTTTCTGTATATATATCAAAATTATGAATTTGAAACGATAATCCACTAATTGATTGCTGATTGTATTGTTTGATTAATGTTTTGATTAATTAAAAATTTGAACCATTTAGCCTAATGGAACCAAATTTAGAACTGAATTGAAAATGATTACAATTGCATGCATATACATGTGTATCCATTGAACAGGTCATAGCAAGGAGGCTAGAGCAAAGGAATAAAATTGTTTGCCCGACAAATAGGTACATGTTTATTGTATTTCTTGGGGATTCGATAATTTTATGAGCCGATTGGCCTTTTCTTTTTCTTTTAGATTAGTGAGGGTCATGGGAGCCTATTTGAAATATCCCGAAGCTCCCTGTGCAGGGGAGGTTATGGCGAAATTTTTCGAAAATTTAGGGTGTTAGCCAAATTTTTGAAAAATTTGAAAAATTCTAAGAAACTGAAAAGTTAAAGAACTTAAGCCGTAATGAAAATAATGGAAGTTGAGTTGATTAGTTAAACAACTTTCAGCTTCGTTCTTTTTCGGGGACGAAAAGATTTTAAGTGGGGGAGATTGTAACAACCCGGAATTCTAAGCCAATTTAAAATTTTTATTTTGGCAGTTTTAATGAATTTTGAATATTTAAAATGATTTATTTTAAATAATGGCAACGAGAAATTTATTTTGAATAGAAATAGAAAGTATATATTTATATAGATCGTCATTAGAATATAAATGTTTTATTTTAAATATAAAAGGAATTGGAAATGGCGCGGTAGTTTGGAATTTCGATTTCGAATTTCAAATGAATGTACAGGATTCAAAATAAACCGGATTTTAGCGAAACTAAAAATATTAGATTCTATTTGAAAATATCTTTCCAACGAATCCGAAAAATTGAAATTTCATAGCGGAAATCAAAAGTTACGTGTAGCTGGAAATTCAGAATAGTCGCTATGGAATTTTGGCCCTTAAAAATGGAAATTTTGCAAACGAACTCGGTTTTCGAAGAAACCACTTTTGTTGGATCCGTGATGTCAAGTTATTGCTAGGTTTCAAAATTCGTAATTTTCTGAATTAATATGTGGGCGTGGCAAAGTAAAACGTGTTTTGTCAATTTCAGTCAATTTCAATCGACCAGAAAATAGCCATTTTTCAAACGGTCTCAGAATTCGACGAAATTAGTTTTGTTAGGACCGTATCGTCAATACAAAGCTAGAAATAATTTTTATGGAATTTTTAGGGTCCGTATGTGACCCTAGTAAATGAAATGTGCGTTTAAAGTTGAATATATAGATTTAAATTTTAATTTAAATGAAAACTGATTGAAACGATCAAATTGGCTTGCGGTACATATCCCATTGTGTTCGGAATGGGGGTAAATAGCTAAGGAGGACAGTCAGTGGGTTCGATTTCGAGTTCAAAATAAAAAAGTACTTTTTGAAATTAAAAATAATAAAATATATTATATAATAGTTCCCCCATCCCTTTATTCTCCTTAACCGGTAAACCCCCCCTTTCGAAGTCAACGCATGAAATCGATCAGATGAAAATAAAAAAAAACAAAAAAAATAAAAGAAGATCACGCCTCAGCCTGGACGTCGCCGCTCGTGCCGCCACCGGACCCCGCAGTCACGTCTCCTCTTCCTCCCACCTCCTCCGCCCTCGACCCTCCCTCTTTAGCGCCCTTCGAGAAGCCCTAGACCCAAATCGGTGGAAAACAGTCGCCTCCCCCAAATTAGACCATCGGCTGCCTCTGTCCCCCTCCGATCCTCCACCCCGCGCGCCACCTCCAACGAGCGTAGGCAACCCTCCCCCTTTCACCAATCAACTGTAAGCTTTTTATTTATTATTTTACTATTTTTATTTATATAACATCTGTTTTATTTTATTAATTTAAATCAAGTATAGATTTTGATTATGTAAAAGTTAAGATAATTTTTATATACATCAAATTTAGATTCTATATACATAAAGTTCAGATTTTTATATACATAAAGTTCATATTTTTATATAGATAAAGTTCAGATTTTTATTAGCATAAAGTTGTGATTTTATCGCACGGAAAGATTTGATTTTTATATTATAGAGATAATAAAAATATAATTTTTATATATGTAGCGAAATAAAAATCTGATTTTTTATTATATATATGTTGAAATAAAAATGTGATTTTTATAGCATCGAAATAAAAATTCGATTTTTATATATATGAAGTAGCGATAAAAATTCAATTTTTATATATAGCGATAAAAATCCGATTTTTATATATATGAAGTAGCGATAAAAATTCAATCTTTATATAAGAAGTAGAGATATAAAAATATAATTTTTATATAGAAGGAAGCGTTGTAAAAATATATGGAGTAAAAAAAGAAATATGATTTTTATTTGTTGGGATAAAGCGATAAAAATATGATTTTTACTATGAACAGCGTGAAAAGAATTGTGATGGAACTGGTGGAAAACGAAGTCCGAACCGTTCAGAAATAAAGAATGGCGGAGTGGACCCCTCGGTGAGAACTTCTCACTTTAATTCTTGTTTTTTAGTTAAAAATATATACTAGGATGCAGACGGTGTTTAGCAGCACTCGACACCCATCGTCCACAGACCACGGACGACTTGTTTGATTTTGTTGTGTGGTGAAAATTGATTGTGATGTAGAATAGATGGAAATAGTTGAAATAAATTATTTATCGTTAAAAATATAAATTTAACGTGAATGTGAATTACTAAATATTCATTTACAAATCAGACGATTTGTTTATGTACACACACTTTACTGATATGGATTGGGACGATAAATTTTACACATCGGCCAACTGCACAAATAAAAATATGTGTTTGTTGACTGAAACCCCACACGGGTATTGGGATGATATTTGGCGTACACTAATCCTGATTGTTTAGTTGTATGTCAATCGATAGGTTAACAGACAGTTGTGTAGTGCACTTTGGATGATGGCTGATTGTTTGTACATGTGTTGTATGAAATCCATATAATTAACATTATATGGTAGTTGATTGGGCCTCATTCCAATTTGGAAAATTAAAGCATATTATAAAATAAAGATTCATGTGTTGAATAGAATAAATAGTCATGTGTTGACGATACTCATGTGTTGAGAATATTCATGTGTTGAATGAAATATTTATTCAATAAAATTAACATTTTTATTGTAAATAAGAATTAATAAATATTCATGTGTTGAATAAAGTATATATTCATGTACATTTTTATTGTAAATAAGAATTAATAAATATTCATGTGTTGAATAAAGTATATATTCATGTGTTGAAGAAAATATTCATGTGTTGAATAGAATAATGAAGTTACTGAAATATATAAAGCCGTGTTGATTAGATTTGCGCCATTTTGACGCGAGCGATATTTATATCGATTATATTCGCTTTTATAATAAATATAGAAAAGGAAGTGATTTCAAAATCTAATATTTTGAAAATATTATCATTTATATATTAATGATATGGAATATTCAATTTTGATCTAAAATTGAATATGAAGTTGAAATTGTTTTTAAAAACGAGTTTAAAACGATTTATAAAATATGTTTAGAATTGAAATCGACGAAATATATATAATATATATATATATATTATATATATTAAATGGCCTGAATAGAACGCGTCGCGCTGTGGCAGTTCGCGAATTTCGACCATTGACTTCGAATTGGCGTTACAGGAGATCCGACCGTCGGATTCTCCTGAAACCGAAACCGTTGGGTTCGTATCGAAAAGAGCTTTGCAATGAATATTAGAAATTTGAAATCTAACAGTTGGATTTGGAATTATGTCCAAATCAAATTTAGAAAAGGTCGTTGTAAGTGCACTTCGACGACCGTTATTGGAAATCGACTGTACGGGCCTTGATAAAATTATTAAAAATATCCATAATTTGTGCAAAATCATAATAAATGATTTATAAAGAATTGGGGTAAAAAATCCCATATTTAATTAGGATAAAAGTATACTTTTATCGAAATGAACTAGTTATGAACTAGAAATATAATCCAATGTTTTTGAATAAATAAATTGGATTTGAAGTGGTTTTAAAATAATCAGAATTTCCAATATACGAATTGGGTTGGATTTGAATCGGAATTATCTTCGGAATATTTCGATGTTGGATTTTGTAGTTATACAGATATGGTTGTGGAAATTTGAAAGATATATTTATATCGTTATTTCCAATACGATATTTGTTGGTTTTAGAATTTAATATTGAATATAAGCCGATATATTTTCTATTCAGAGCCTTGTATTTAATATCAAATGGGGTTTGGATTTGTCGTGAATGGTGCCTTCATTAACACTGTTCTTAAACCAAATTGAGAAAAGGATTAAATCTTTTTATTTAGATTTAATGAAATGTACCAATTAAATGGTATTTAATTTGAATTGAATTTGAACTGATTTTTGGGTTTATCGTGGATGGTGTTTTAAATAACACTTGTTCTTTAACCCGATAATTAATTGAATGTGAATTGGATTTATCGTGAACTGTGCTTTAATGACATTCGTTCTTTAACCCGATTTACAGTGAAATGTGATTTAGAATTTATAAATCTTTTGTTAAGATTTAAAGGAGATTTTCCAAAGTAAAGTTTTCAATTTAATAAAATAAATTGGAATGGAATGGAATTCGATCTGGTAATAATCGAAGTGAATTTCTGTGGAGGAAGACAACTAATATATCTGGAATTTAAAAGGCTTTGCCGTTATTCCATTTATATTATTAGTCGGATATGGAAGTTTATATCGATTATATATATCGATTTGTTTTCCATGAAGATTCCATTATAAATGGAATGTGATTTTGGGTTCGTCGTGAAGGGTGTCTTAAATAACACTGTTCTTGAACCCAATTTAGAAAAGAATAGATCTTTTAATTAAGATTTAGCGAAATTGTCCGGTTAATTAGTATTTAATTGGAATTGAATTAAATTGGTTTTTTGGGGTTTATCGTGAGCGGTGTTTTGAATAACACATGTTCTTTAACCCGATTAACAATGGAATGGGATTTTGGGTTTATCGTGAACCGTGTTCTAGATGACCTTGGTTCTTTAACCCAGTTAAAGACAAGATATATTGATTTTTGGGAAGATTAAAACTAAGTGGAGTTTTAATGAATCTTTAATTAGATTAAAGTGATCGAGAATGGAGTATCACCATTTTTGCTCCAAAGCGATAGTTAAATCTTTAATTAGATTTGAACGTGAAATGGTAATTAATATTTACCGATAACACCGTGGTGTTAGATATGGAGTATTACCAGTTTTGCTCCATGGGATGAATAGGTTGGGATTGGGAAATAAAATAAATAATTACTTCGGTGTGGTTCCCTAATCCCGACTAGTTTGGAAAACCTTAACATGGTTTGAAATGTATCTCCAAAGGAAGATTAAAGAATAAATTTAGAAGAATTTATCTTTGATAAAATTAATAGGAACCTTTCCCTAAGAATGTGAATGTTTGAATAAAGAATATTCTGAATTGGAACGAGACGTATGTTGTGTTTGTGTAACATTTGTTTATTATATACGCGGGTTATTCGGAAAGGTCGGGTTTATACCCAATCTGAATAACCGAATCGATGATAGGTCGAAGATGAAGATGGTGGTTGAAGACCGGAGGTCTTCACATCGTTTGGATGATTACTGATGATCTTGATTGGGTTGTACACCCAAGAGGATGGAATCAGTTGGTGATCGTCCAGACGTACTTGGAGATCGATGGATATGCAAGGAATAAGGTTCCTCCGATTTATTTCAGACCCAGAACGAACTTGTAAATGGATTGTGTGTCTGACATTGGATTTTATTCTGTGTGATTGATTTCTATTAAATATATATCTGTTTGGCGGCGGAGAATTTATTCTCTTGCTTAACGCCCTTCTCTGAGACGTACGAGCTCAGAGGTTGTATATTGATGGATATCAATCTCATGGCATGAATTGCCTGTGTGGCATGCCTAAGTGGGAAATGATCAAGGCTTTTGTTGAAAAGCAAAGTCTTGTGGTTGATGATCAAAGCACGGCCTATGTGGCACAACTTTATGTATAGCGTTAATTCGCGAGCCTCACACCTCGGTATGAGTCAAAAACGGGATAGTGACTACAGGGAGAGCACGACATTTCTTTCTATCTATGGGTGATGTCAGTGACCTGCCAGCCCTGACATTTATATACTTTTTACCTGTGTGGTTGTTGGATGCGAGGCGCCTTGGATATAGGTCTGAAAGGACCGGGAAACTTGTGTTCAAGAATTGGCAATCCTCAAAAGTAAGAGAGGACCAACCCTGAAGATCCCGGATCGCTGTGTGTGGTCCTGAGACATTTGTCGGAGTGTCTCGAATGGAGAGGAGCTTGCCCCTTGCCTCGACTCATGACGGAAATCCAATTTCGGCCTTTGCGGTTTTAATTGTAGAACTAGTATGGCGACATAGTGGTATGGGGCACTTATGCCGTCTATGATTGATACTTATGATTGAAATTGTTTTGACACTATACACTTATAGTAATAATAAAAGATAAAATTTAGCGTATCAAGCATTCTTTGGCTATTATAAGGTAAAACCCTATCCTCTTGCTTGCATCGCATTGTGTGATGGGACCTGGATCTTATAGTAGCTTCATTTTTCTTTATTTAGCATTGCGCTGTTTGTTTTATGCACTGGTATTCTTGGGAGGAGACCCGTTCTGTGTCATACGTCGTGGTCCCTTGATTCACCTAACTTTAAAAATAAAGATTAATAACTGTTTTAGTTCTCACACCAGTCACATGACTGACCTGGAGTTTATTGTTTTAACCTAAACTCTGGGTGCCCTTATTTTTGACACGGGCAGTTAGTAGTTTTGGTTTTGCAGATTTATATTCATAGGATCCTGGTTTATAGCTGGAATGATATTCGGAAAGCTTTATATCCATATATCTCCTTTCAGTTGTGTGTTGTATTATTTTTCCGCTGCTATGTATTTAAATGTAATTTAAATCTCTGATATTTGTCAAATGTGTAATATTTATTCATACTATGTATATTCTTGTATTCTGATGGAATTGTTGTAGTAAACAGTGAAATGTTCTTCTGTTTGTGTTCAGATTTATCATGTTCTCAAAACAATCAGGGGTTTTGAACGGTCTTGGTCAGTTTAGCGATCGATTCGGATCGAGCGAAATTCCTTGTTACAGTTTATGTCCAAGAGCCTACATTTGGAACCGTTACCAAAGACTCAAATCTCATTTGAAGACCATGACCGATACTCCAAGGACAGCCGAAAGGCAAGGGTCCGAAACATAGGAAAAAGCAACCCGCGAAGACCTCCACATGCCCAATAGCCCACCAGCAAAAGGAGCCCTAAACCACTATAAATACGACCCCAGAAGTCACACCCAGATGGGGGATCTTTTTTTTTCTTGGTCGATATTTTGTACCAGAAAGAAAGATAAACTAAACGTTGAATTAAATGGAGGAATTCACTCTTTTGTATCTATGTACTCTCAATAAAAATCTAAGGGAAAAAGATCTTCTTATATGTAAACCCTCTGTAAGTGGGTGTTGTTATTTCTCTAATGATAGTAGTTGCAGTCTATTATTCATTCTCCAAATGAGCATGGATTCCCGTCTCAACATATCCCCGAATGGGAAGTTGAATTCCTTCCCCTGGAATTAGGCCCCCTTCTGGAATCCTAAGCGATTCCATTCTATCAGATTTCAATATTCGGAGAAGTAATCCTATTTCATCAAAAAATAGCCAAATCACCCATCTCCTCCTTTAGGTCCGTCTTAATCGACCCATCTCTGGTGTTAATGGAAAATATCGTTAACATTTTGGTACTAGAAGGAGGGCCTGAACCTCCGACCATGTGGTTAACAACCACATATCTACCTGGGATGTTCTGTCCCGGATCGGACTAGCTTTGAAGAAGCAAAGTTATGAACAAGAAACCTAGACGAAGGTTTTCAGGATCTCGAGCGGATAAGTCAAGAACAACTAACCCTAGGGTGAAGGAGGAGCAAAAGTTGAGAGCAAAATCCTTGCGTGTAATAAAGCGGGAGAGAGAAATGGAACAACATGCTTATAATATTGAGGATGACAGCTTTTCCCACGTATGAAGAATCTTAGCGTTCCCACCCAGTGGATTTACATTAGGGGATACTAGTGTTTTCTCTCATCTAAAGGATACTCTCTAGGACAAGTTAAAGGAATGAAACTCAAGCGAGAGATAATGGACGATTTCAACCACTTCGCCTACAAGTGGTTTAAGGTGATGTCACCTCAACTTTAGTGCGTTTCGAAAGGGAAAAACAAAAGTATGAGCACTGTAGCTAGGCCGAGCCATAGGAGGATTAGGCCCCAACAACGAAGAGGGAAATATACACCAGGAATACCCGAGGAGTACTACCTCACTACTTCGATGGAAAATGTTTACTTCCTAACCATATATGAACTCGACTGTGGGACATCCACGAAGAAGAAGCATAAATATGAAAGAAAGACAGGAGGGCCTTACCGCCATTACCACTTGATGAATGGAAACGAGACTAATCACTACAGAACTCTCGGGGAAACCATCGCTAGATTCATCAACCAAGGCCAATTATGAGAATTTATTAAAAAAATCAAGATGAATTCGGAAAATCCTTAGGAAAAGGATTAATAAATATGTGCCAAGGTATGGAAAGACCATCTCTCAGAATTTAAAAGGAAAACCCGAAAGGGGTCCAATTAAAAACGGATTAAATCCCTCGTCATCGCCAAACTGGCTGGGGCGAGGCATCCCCCGAAGGGGGGTGGTGTGTTAGTCTTTCTCCATGCCCAAACTAGAGGGGGCAGGGTTAAAGAATCAAAAGCATAAGCTATTGTTTCACACCAGAAATAGTCGTGGCGGTGTGGCGGTGCATCTAAAATTAGCACGCTCTGCCTCTGCTAGAACTAAGCATGTCCTACCTCTGCTTGTAGAAGAGCACGTCCTACCTCTGCTTATGTTCCGCATTACCTGCAGTAGGGAACACAAACCCCTATAATCACCTACGATGGTCGGGATAGGGCACCCCTCGGAGGGCGTGGCGTATAAGCCTCTATCAGAATCTACGATGGTTCGTATAGGGCATCAAAAGAGTAAACCTTAGTTCTGTGTCTATGATGGCCCCGTCTAAGTTTCTAAGACCTTATCATCACCTACGATGGTCAGGATAAGGCACCTCCTGGAGGGAGGTCGGATTAGTCCTTGGGCCCTGCTTGTGGCCAAGTGCTCAGGACGCACAAGCCCAGAAAGTGGCCAACAAAGCACGTACATCCTCTGCTTTGACATTAAAAGCCCAAGGGGAGGCTCAACAAGCACGTACAACCTCTGCTTCCCAAAACAAATCCTAAAGGGATACTTACTTCATTAATACCGAAGAGGGTTCCGGTCTTCTATGCGAATACCTGAATCTGGTTCGATTCGGCTCTTCACTAATACCGGAGGCGGTTTCGGTCTTCTACGCCAATACCTGAATCTGGGTCGATTTGGCTCTTCACTAATACCGGAGGGGGTTTTGGTCTTCTATGCCAATACCCGAATCAGGGTCGATTCGGCTCTTCACTAATATCGTAGGGCGATCCGGTCTTTTATGCTAATACCTGAATCTAGGTCGATTTGGCTCTTTACTAATACCGGAGGGAGTTCCGGTCTTCTATGCCAATACCCGAATCAGGGTCAACCCATTCCTTTACAAATGTTAGGAGAAGCAATCCAACTCCGTCTCAACATCGAACCACGGTGCAAATCACGATCGGATACATAAACCCTGTCTCAATACAAGGCATCCAGACTTGGATTAATTCAAATTCGTGGAGCTGGGCAAGGAGAAACTAGCCAACCCTTGTCCCGATTCAAATCTGACTCGAGAGCGCATTTCCACCATTATTTAGCATACACCAGTAGCCTTTCTCATTTCTCCTTTGTTCTTAGAAGAGTATCTTTGATTTACACGGGCGTACCAAATGTTTGCGCTAACACACAAAACACGAGTGAGCATTTTGAATCCTTTATGGTTGAACGCACTATGGTATTGTTAGTCCCGAAAAGAGTACGGGACATTGTTTAAGTGACCACGAGACGGACTCCCAGCATAACATTCTGCACCATGTCGCAATATAGCGATGGCTAGAGGGAAAGCATTTTGATCAAAACACACAATTGCATGCCAAGTCACATCATTATAGGTCCAACCCTTATCCGTGTGTGCTGTTTATGTAAAATGCTACACTCCATTGGCAAAACTCAAGGTAGTTCGTGCATTACATTGTTGCTCATGAGAAAGCTTGAGAAACGAAAACATTTTCCTTTTAAAAAAGGGGGGAGAAAGGGGAAGAAAACACGCCCCAACACAACAACTCTCGTATGAGAAATAGACCAACCCCTGATAGGATGCACTATATTAATGGAACCAGGAAGAAGTGGCAGAACGGTGAATCGCGGCACACAAAAGCTCGTCGACCTTTTGCGCCTTTTTCATAACCACGCAAGGGTCATCCGAAGGTTTAGGTTGCCACTTTAAAGCTTGATTGAAAGCCTGAAGCGACCCGAAACTTCCCCGGACTCCGAAGAGATGAGAAAGAACGAATTACTGTGAGGATAAGACAAATCAGAACGCAGACAAAAGAACATTTCATTGTTATTACAACAATTCCATCAGTACAAGAATATACAGAGTATAAATGAATATTACACGGAAATATCAGAGATTTAAATTACATTTAAATACATAGCAGCGGAAAATAATACGATACACAACTGAAGGAGATATACGGATACAAAGCTTTCCGGATATCGTTCCAGCTGTAAACCAGGATCCTGTGAATATAAATCTGCAAAACCAAAACTACTAGCTGCCCGTGTCGAAAATAGGGGCACCCAGAGTTTAGGTTAAAACAATAAACTCCAGGTCAGTCATGTGACTGGTGTGAGAACTAAAACAGTTATTAATCTTTATTTTTAAAGTTAGGTAAATCAAGGGACCATGCCGTATAACACGGAACGGGTTTCCTCCCAAGAACACCAGTGCATAAAACAACAACGCAATGCTAAATAAAGAAAAATGAAGCTATTATAAGACCCAGGTCCCATCACACAATGCAACGCAAGCCGGAGGATAGGGTTTTTACCTTATAATAGCCAAGAATGCTTGATACGTTTAAAACAAATCATTTGATACCATTTTAAGTGCATATTGTATAAAATATCTTCAAATCATAAGTATCAATCATAGACGGCATAAGCGCCCCATCCCACTATGTCGCCATACTAGGCTCTACAAATAAAACCGAAATACACGTATCGGAAATTGGATTTCCATCATGGTTGCTCCTGATTCGAAAGATCGATCGCGTAATGCAATTCCCCACGGCTTACGTCCCAACAAGAGAAAACACCGTCTGCACATCCGCACATTTGGGACCAGAGTACCACCGCGGCTTACGTCCCAGCGAGAGAAAACACCGCCTACTCTATATATCCCTGAGCACTAAGCTCATCTCGGTCGACCGAATCCACGACACCACTAAGGTGCCCATCCACTAAAAAGCATACTGATCAAACCACCAGTTTACCACCATACCGGGGTGTGAGGCTCGCGAACCAACGCTAAAGACAAAGCCATGCTATATTAAAGCTACGCTTTGATCATCATCCACCAAACTTTGCTTTTCAACAAAAGTCTGGATCACTGCATCTCAGCATGCCACACTATCAATCCATATCGTACCACTGATTTCTGCCAATATATAACCTCTGAGCTCGTATGTCTCAGAGAAGGGCGTTAAGCAAGAGAATAAATTCCCCGCCGCCAAACAGATATATATTTAGCAGAGATCAACGAATACAATATAAAGGAATACAATGTCAGACACACCATCCATTTACAAGTCCGTTCTAGGTCTGAACGAAACCGGAGGCACTTTCCTCGCATATCCGTCGATCTTCAAGTACTTCTGGACGACCACCAACTGATTCCCTCATCTTGGGTGTACAACCCAATCTAGATCATCAGTAATCACCCAAACGATGTGAAGACTTCCGGTCTTCAACCACTGTCTTCATCTTCGACTTATCGTCGAATCGGTTATTCAGAATGGGTATAAACCCGGCCTTTCCGAACAACCCGCGTATATTAAAACAAATGTTGCACAAACACAACATACGCCTCATTCCAATTCATCAGTCATTAACCGCAAATTAGCAAGAGAATAATTTCCCAAATATTAACCCCGAAGGCCGAAACCAACATCAGATCTATATCCCGGAAACCATTCTTCTTAACTAACCTACATCTAGTTTCTAAATTTCATATTCTTAGGGAAAGGTTCCCATTAATTTTATCCAAGATAAATTCTTTAAAATTTATCCTTTAATCTTCCTTTGGATGTCATTTCAAACCAAATTATGGTTTTCCAAACTAGTCGAGATTAGCGAACCACTCCGAAGTAATTATTTATTTTATTTTATTTCCCAATCCCAACCTATCCATCCCATGAAGCAAAAATGGTAATAATCCACATCTAACACCACAGTGTTATTGGTAAAATTAATTACCATTTCACGTTCAAATCTAATTAAAGATTTAACTATCGCTTTGGAGAAAAACTGGTGATACTCCATTCTCACTCAATTTCTAAATTTGATAATTTAGATTATCAATTCACATTTCAATCTAATTACAGATTCATTAAAACTCCTGTTACTGGGTTAAAGAACTAATGTCTTTTTTAAAGCACAGTTCACGACAAACCCAAATCACTTTCTATTTATTTAACGGGTTAAAGAACAAGTGTCATTTAAAACACCTTTCACGATAAACCCACAAATCAATTCTTATTTACTACCCATTTCAAATCCAATTTATTTATTTAAAAATAAATGGGTTTTAATTTTTAGTTCAAAACTAGTTCATTTTGATAAAAATCTATTTTTATCTTTTCAAATATGGCGTTTTTCATCCTGATTTTTCCCAAATCATTTCTTATGATTTTACACAAATTATTGATATTTTTAATAATTTTATCAAGGCTCGTACAGTCGATTTCCATCAACGGCCATCGAACTGCACTTACAACGACCTTTTCCAAATTTGATTTGGACGTATCTCCAAATCCAACCATTAGATTTCAAATTTCTAATATTCATTAGAAAGCTCTTTTCGATACGAACCCAACGGTTCCGGTTTTAGGAGAATCCGACGGTCGGATCTCCCGTAATATCCGTTCGAAGTCAATGGTCGAAATTTACGAACTGCCGCGGCGCGGCGCGTTCTATTCAGGCCATTATATATATAATATATATATATATATATTATATTCCGTCGATTTCCTTTTTAAAACGAATTTTATAAATCATTTCAAATTTATTTCAAAAACAATTTCAACCTTAATTTCAAATTCAAATCAAAATTGAATTTTCCCTTATAAATTCTTTCTACATTCCCTTCTATTTGATTTCTATTCAAATCGATTTCAATTCTATTTCAATTCGTTTTCAATTGAATTCAATTCAATTCAAATTCGTTTTCTATTCAATTCAATTCGAATTCGTTTTCTATTCAATTCAATTCGAATTCGTTTTCTATCCAATTCAATTCGAATTCGTTTTCAATTCAATTCAGTTCAAATTCAGTTTGAATTTCAATTCTTTTCAAAATATCAGATTTTGAAATCACTTTCGATATTCATTATAAAATGAATAAAATCGATATAAATATCGTTCACGTCAAAATGGCGTCAATCTAATCAACACGGCTTCATATATTTTTGTTTTCAAATATTCTATTTCAAACATTTCTTTTTCAAATATTTCTATTCAAATATTTCTATTCAAATATTCTATTTCAAACATTTCTTTTTCAAATATTTCTATTCAAATATTTCTATTCAAATATTTCTAATTCAAATATTGCTATTTCAAGTATTTCTATTTCAAATATTGCTATTTCAAATATTGCTATTTCAAATATTTCTAATTCAAATATTGCTATTTCAAATATTTCTATTTCAAATATTGCTATTTCAAATATTGCTATTTCAAATATTGCTATTTCAAATATTTCTATTTCAAATATTGCTATTTCAAATATTGCTATCTCAAATATTGCTATTTCAAATATTGTTATTTCAAATATTGCTATTTCAAATATTGAATGAAGCCCAATCAATTACCATATAATGTTAATTATATGGATTTTCTACAACACATGTATACAATAACAACGATGAATAATCAACCATCATCCAAAGTGCATTCTACACTGTATAAGCATCGAATATAATTATTTAACGCTCATAACAGTCTGTCAATCGATCGATCGACATACAACTAAACATCGGGATTAGTGTACGTCAAATATCACCCCAATACCCGTGTGGGGTTTCAAACAATCAAACACAGATTTTATTTGTGCAGTTGGGCGATGTGTAAAATTTATCGTCCCAATCAATATCAGTCAAATGTGTGTATATAAACAAATCGTCCGGTTTGTTTATTTTTATTTCATTTCATATACACGTTAAAAATTCTATTTTTAACTATAAAATATTTTCCACTATAAAATATTTTATTTCAACTATATAAATGTTTTATTTCATTTCACATCACATCACACAATCAACTACACATCAAAATCAAACAAACAAGCATACAAGCCGTCCATGGTCTGTGGACGGCGGGTGTCGGGTGCTACTAAACACCATCTGTATCCTAGTATATAATTATAACTAGAAAAGTAAATTCAAAGTGAGAAGTTCTCACCCTTTCGCTAAACTGAATGACACAATTCTTCATAGGTAGGAAATCTTCACCGTGCTTTTCTTTTGTCTATTTCATTGCCCGTATTCACTACATATATAAAAATCACATTTTTACTTCGCTATTCAATATATAAAAATTGAATTTTTACTATGCTATTCAATATATAAAAATCGAATTTTTACTATGCTATTCAATATATAAAAATCATATTTTAGTTTCACTTTCGTATAAAGAAAAATCACATTTTTAATTATTAAAAATTATATTTTTACATAACTAAAGATCGAATTTTCACCCCATTAAAAATCTAATCTTTTCTTCCATAAAGATCTAATCTTTTCTTCCATAAAGATCTAATCTTTTCTTTATATAAAAATATAAACTTTTCTCTATATAAAAACTAGTCTTTCCTTATATAAAAAATCACGTCTTTACTATATTAAAAATCTAATCTTTTCTTCCATAAAGATCTAATCTTTTCTTTATATAAAAATATAAACTTTTCTCTATATAAAAATAGTCTTTCCTTATATAAAAAATCACGTCTTTACTATATTAAAAATCTAATCTTTGTCGCAACTCATATATATAAAAATTGTCGCTATACATATAATCTTTTCTCCTTTTTATATTATCCAAAAATTAGTTTTTTTTTCACATATCAAAAATCAGTTATTATACTAATTAAAAATCAGTTAAAAACTCACCTTTTCGTCGAATTGGAGTCGGAGGGCTGCGTTGGAGTGGCTGCAGGTGACGGGGTCCCTTTAGGTGGCGGCGCTCCTCCGGTGGGTGGCGTGGTGGCAGCTGGGTGGTCGGCTAGTGCTTCAGAGGGGCGGCGGTTTTAAGTAAGGAGGGATTTGGGAGTGGTTCTCGAATGGAGAAGTGAGGGTGGTTGAGTCAGAAAGGGGGTTAATGGCGAGATGGGGGGAGCCCCGCGCACGGTGGCGGCGATGCAAGAAGAGGGCGGCGGTGGCGTAGTCGACGAGGTCTGGGCGGGGTTAGGGCGTCACGCGATTTGGGGTTTTTTTTCCTTTGGAAAAACTGTCGGGGAAGGAAAGTGAAAAGGGGAGGGGGCTTTTGTGCTAAATTATATTATATTTTATTTCATTTTAAACTCCAAAGAGTTGACTTTTAATCCGAACACCAAACGAGATCCAACGGCTGTCGTCCCTAGCGTTTTACCCCCATTTCGAACACAATGGGATATGTATCGCAAGCCAATTCGGTTGTTTCAATCAGCTTTCGTCAAATTTACATTTAAATCATTATATTGAATTTTAAACGTACATTTCAATTTACCGGGGTCACATACTAACCCTAAAAATTCCAAAAAAATATTTTCTAGCTTCGTATTGACGATACGGTCCTAATAAAACTAATTTCATCGAATTCTGAGACAGTTGGAATAATGGCCATTTTCCAGTCGATTAAAATCAACTAAAACTGGTCAAACGCGTTTTCCTTTGCCACGCTCACATATTGATTCAGAAAATTATGAAATTTGGAATCTAGAAATAACTTGACATCACGGACCCAACAAAAGTGGTTTCGTCGAAATCCGAGGTCGTTCGCAAAATGTCCATTTTTAAGGGCCTGAATTCCATAGCGACTATTCAGAATTTTCAACTGGACATATCTTTTGATTCCCGCTATGAAATTTCAATTTTTCGGATTCGTTGGAAAGATAGTCACAATTAGATCCCATTATTTTTGGTTTCACTAAAATCCAGTTTATTTTGCACCCGGTACATTCATTTGAAGTTTGAAATCGAATTACCGAACTACCGCGCCATTTTCAATTCCTTTTATAATTATATATAATTATTTATATTCTAACGACGACGTATATAATATATACGTTCGAATTCTATTCAAAATAAATTTCTCGTTGATATTATTTAAAATAATTCATTTTAAATATTCAAAATTCGCTAAAATTGCCAAAATAAAAATTTTAAACTGGCCCAGATTTTCGGGTTGCTACAATCTCCCCCACCTAAAACTTTTCGTCCCCGAAAAGGAATAAAGCCGAAAGTTGTTTAACAATTCAACTCAACTTCCATTGTTTTGATTACGGCTTAAGTTCTTCAACTTTTCAGTTTCTAAGAACTTTTCAAAAATTTCAAAAATTTGGCTAACACCCTAAATTTTCGAAAAATTTCGCCATAACCTCCCCTGCACCGGGAGCCGCGGGAAAATCCCGAAATTGCCATAAAGGCCTTCTGATCTCAAAAAGAAAAAGAAAAAGCCAAGCGGCTCATAAAATCATCATCACCCAAACAAAACAGTAAATTATAGTAAACATGTACCTATTTGTCGGGCAAACAAATTTTATTCTCTGCTCTAGCCTCCTTGCTATGACCTGTTCAATGTAAGTACATGTATATGCATGCAATTTCAATCAAATTCCAAAACAGTCTAATATGCGGTGCTAAATTCACCTTAGTTCAATCATTCTTCTTACACTAGCTATATTATACAATATCGATACATTTTTAAAACAAAAGCATATTTAAGTTCATACAAGTATCATACACATTCATACATATATCCAAAATGCTAGTTCATTACATTAAAACCCAACTTTCTAGGAAGTCGTGCCTCCTCCTTGCATAATTTCCAAAGTAGATATCTCCTTTCCTTTGGATTTCTTATCACCCTTCTTTAACGGGCAATTTCGGGCTAGATGCCCTATATCTTTGCATCGGAAGCACTTCTTTTCTTTTCCTAATTTTCTGGATTTTTTCTTAACGTTTGGACACTTATCCACAAAATGTCCCGTTTCTTTGCGCTTAAAACAAACTATGTCCATTCTTATCTCTTTCTCCTTGATTTTCTTTCTCTCAGGGCACCGAACCGCATAATGCCTTCTTCTCTGCATATACGACAATAAACACCCACGTATGTTCCTAAGTTCAACTTCCTTTCTTTTTCTGTTTTCTGGTGGGCCCTCCTTGTTTGTTTCGGAGTCATACTGAAGTCAGCATTAGATAAGCCATAGAGAACCATCTCCTACATTATATTTTGAGGATTTTATCAAGAGAGTTTGCATTACTTTTCATTAACAAATATCTTGATTTGTGCTTTATATATCATTCCAGTATTTCTATTAGTTGAATTAATAATCATCACAGCTAGCAATCAATGTGTTGGTTAACTTTCAAACGTATAATTTTTTTTATATATACTAAAAATCATGTTTTTGATGCCAAATCACAACAATAAACCTATCTAGTTTGGTTCTCACACCAGTCGATTGGAAATATATAAATATCTCACTTTCGAAACTCGAACATAAACACTGATGATGAGATCTCAATCATCAGTATCATCTCCGGGCGACTAGAGTGTGATTCTATATCTATTCAATATATTAAACTTCGAATACACGTTTGCAAGGCGTATATGCAAAATCTTTATATATTGGATTGTCCAAATTCAATATAAAATAAATGTTCAAATACGTATAAAATGGTTTAAACTTTCAAAACAAAGTTTGTTTAAATGTTTATTTTAAAAATAACACTCTTTTGACTCGTTCTAGGATACTACTGATCCCATCTCTAACGAGTCATTCTTATTGGATATTACTAATCCAATCTCTGATGAATTCTTTCGTTTGGTTCTAAAGTGCCTTGTTCTCTGAGCTTTGTAAACCAAAGCTCTGATACCAAATGAAGCGACCTGAAACTTCCCCGGTCTCCGAAGAGATGAGAAAGAACGAATTACTGTGAGGACAAGACAAATCAGAACGCAGACAAAAGAACATTTCATTGTTATTACAACAATTCCATCAGATACAAGAATATACAGAGTATAAATGAATATTACACGGAAATATCAGAGATTTAAATTACATTTAAATACATAGCAGCGGAAAATAAAACGATACACAACTGAAGGAGATATACGAATACAAAGCTTTTCGGATATCGTTCCAGCTGTAAACCAGGATCCTGTGAATATAAATCTACAAAACCAAAACTACTAGCTGCGCGTGTCGAAAATAGGGGCACCCAGAGTTTAGGTTAAAACAATAAACTCCAGGTCAGTCATGTGACTGGTGTGAGAACTAAAACAGTTATTAATCTTTATTTTTAAAGTTAGGTAAATCAAGGGACCACGCCGTATAACACGGAACGGGTTTCCTCCCAAGAACACCAGTGCATAAAACAACAGCGCAATGCTAAATAAAGAAAAATGAAGCTATTATAAGACCCAGGTCCCATCACACAATGCAACGCAAGCCGGAGGATAGGGTTTTTACCTTATAATAGCCAAGAATGCTTGATACGTTTAAAACAAATCATTTGATACCATTTTAAGTGCATATTGTATAAAATATATTCAAATCATAAGTATCAATCATAGACGGCATAAGCGCCCCATCCCACTATGTCGCCATACTAGGCTCTACAAATAAAACCGAAATACACGTATCGGAAATTGGATTTCCATCATGGTGGCTCCTGATTCGAAAGATCGATCGCGTAATGCAATTCCCCACGGCTTACGTCCCAACAAGAGAAAACACCGTCTGCACATCCGCACATTTGGGACCAGAGTACCACCGCGGCTTACGTCCCAGCAAGAGAAAACACCGCCTACTCTATATATCCCTGAGCACTAAGCTCATCTCGGTCGACCGAATCCACGACACCACTAAGGTGCCTATCCACTAAAAAGCATACTGATCAAACCACCAGTTTACCACCATACCGGGGTGTGAGGCTCGCGAACCAACGCTAAACACAAAGACATGCTATATTAAAGCTACGCTTTGATCATCATCCACCAAACTTTGCTTTTCAACAAAAGTCTGGATCACTGCATCTCAGCATGCCACACTATCAATCCATATCGTACCACTGATTTCTGCCAATATATAACCTCTGAGCTCGTATGTCTTAGAGAAGGGCGTTAAGCAAGAGAATAAATTCCCCACCGCCAAACAGATATATATTTAGCAGAGATCAACGAATACAATATAAAGGAATACAATGTCAGACACACCATCAATTTACAAGTCCGTTCTAGGCCTGAACGAAACCGGAGGCACTTTCCTCGCATATCCGTCGATCTCCAAGTACGTCTGGACGACCACCAACTGATTCCCTCATCTTGGGTGTACAACCCAATCAAGATCATCAGTAATCGCCCAAACGATGTGAAGACTTCCGGTCTTCAACCAACGTCTTCATCTTCGACTTATCGTCGAATCGGTTATTCAGAATGGGTATAAACCCGGCCTTTCCGAACAACCCGCGTATATTAAAACAAATGTTGCACAAACACAACATACGCCTCATTCCAATTCATCAGTCACTAACCGCAAATTAGCAAGAGAAAAATTTCCCAAATATTAACCCCGAAGGCCGAAACCAACATCAGATCTATATCCCGGAAACCATTCTTCTTAACTAACCTACAGCTAGTTTCTAAATTTCATATTCTTGGGAAAGGTTCCCATTAATTTTATCCAAGATAAATTCTTTAAAATTTATCCTTTAATCTTCCTTTGGATGTCATTTCAAACCAAATTATGGTTTTCCAAACTATTCGAGATTAGCGAACCACTCCGAAGTAATTATTTATTTTATTTCCCAATCCCAACCTATCCATCCCATGAAGCAAAACTGGTAATCCTCCACATCTAACACCACAGTGTTATTGGTAAAATTAATTACCATTTCACGTTCAAATCTAATTAAAGATTTAACTATCGCTTTGGAGAAAAACTGGTGATACTCCATTCTCGCTCAATTTCTAAATTTGTTAATTTAGATTATCAATTCACATTTCAATCTAATTACAGATTCATTAAAACTCCTGTTACTGGGTTAAAGAACTAATGTCTTTTTTAAAACACAGTTCACGACAAACCCAAATCACTTTCTATTTATTTAACGGGTTAAAGAACAAGTGTCATTTAAAACACCTTTCACGATAAACCCACAAATCAATTCTTATTTACAACCCATTTCAAATCCAATTTATTTATTTAAAAATAAATGGGTTTTAATTTTTAGTTCAAAACTAGTTCATTTTGATAAAAATCTAATTTTATCTTTTCAAATATGGAGTTTTTCATCCTGATTTTTCCCAAATCATTTCTTATGATTTTACACAAATTATTGATATTTTTAATAATTTTATCAAGGCCCGTACAGTCGATTTCCATCAACGGCCATCGAACTGCACTTACAGCGACCTTTACAAAATTTGATTTGGACGTATCTCCAAATCCAACCGTTAGATTTCAAATTTCTAATATTCGTTAGAAAGCTCTTTTCGATACGAACCAAACAGTTCCGGTTTTAGGAGAATCCGATGGTCGGATCTCCCGTAATATCCGTTCGAAGTCAATGGTCGAAATTTACGAACTGCCGCGGCGCGGTGCGTTCTATTCAGGCCATTATATATATAATATATATATTATATATATTTCATCGATTTCCTTTTTAAAATGAATTATATAAATCATTTCAAATTTGTTTCAAAAACAAGTTCAACATTAATTTCAAATTCAAATCAAAATTGAATTTTCCCTTATAAATTCTTTCTACATTCCCTTCTATTTGATTTCAATTCAAATCGATTTCAATTCTATTTCAATTCATTTTCAATTGAATTTAATTCAATTCAAATTCATTTTCTATTAAATTCAATTCGAATTCGTTTTCTATTTAATTCAATTCGAATTCGTTTTCTATTCAATTCAATTCGAATTCGTTTTCAATTCAGTTCAATTCGAATTCAGTTTGAATTTCAATTCTTTTCAAAATATCAGATTTTGAAATCACTTTCGATATTCATTATAAAATGAATAAAATCGATATAAATATCATTCACGTCAAAATGGCGTCAATCTAATCAACACGGCTTCATATATTTTTGTTTTCAAATATTCTATTTCAAACATTTCTTTTTCTAATATTTCTATTCAAATATTTCTATTCAAATATTTCTAATTCAAATATTGCTATTTCAAATATTTCTATTTCAAATATTACTATTTCAAATATTGCTATTTCAAATATTTCTAATTCAAATATTGCTATTTCAAATATTGCTATTTCAAATATTGCTGTTTCAAATATTTCTATTTCAAATATTGCTATTTCAAATATTGCTATTTCAAATATTGCTATTTCAAATATTGAATGAAGCCCAATCAATTACCATATAATGTTAATTATATGGATTTTCTACAACACATGTATACAATAACAACGATGAATAATCAACCATCATCCAAAGTGCATTCTATACTGTATAAGCATCGAATATAATTATTTAACGCTCATAACAGTCTGTCAATCAATCGATCGACATACAACAAAACATCGGGATTAGTGTACGTCAAATATCATCCCAATACCCGTGTGGGGTTTCAAACAATCAAACACAGATTTTATTTATGCAGTTGGGCGATATGTAAAATTTATCGTCCCAATCAATATCAGTCAAATGTGTGTATATAAACAAATCGTCCGGTTTGTTTATTTTTATTTCATTTCATATACACGTTAAAAATTCTATTTTTAACTATAAAATATTTTATTTCAACTATATAAATGTTTTATTTCATTTCACATCACATCACACAATCAACTACACATTAAAATCAAACAAACAAGCATACAAGCCGTCCATGGTCTGTGGACGACGGGTGTCGGGTGCTACTAAACACCGTCTGCATCCTAGTATATAATTATAACTAGAAAAGTAAATTCAAAGTGAGAAGTTCTCACCCTTTCGCTAAACTAAATGACGCAATTCTTCATGGGTAGGAAATCTTCACCGTGCTTTTCTTTTGTCTATTTCGTTGCCCGTATTCACTACATATATAAAAATCACATTTTTACTTCGCTATTCAATATATAAAAATCGAATTTTTACTATGCTATTCAATATATAAAAATCGAATTTTTACTATGCTATTCAATATATAAAAATCATATTTTAGTTTCACTTTCGTATAAAGAAAAATCACATTTTTAATTATTAAAAATTATATTTTTACATAACTAAAGATCGTATTTTCACCCCATTAAAAATCTAATCTTTTCTTCCATAAAGATCTAATCTTTTCTTTATATAAAAATATAAACTTTTCTCTATATAAAAACTAGTCTTTCCTTATATAAAAAATCACATCTTTACTATATTAAAAATCTAATCTTTTCTTCCATAAAGATCTAATCTTTTCTTTATATAAAAATATAAACTTTTCTCTATATAAAAACTAGTCTTTCCTTATATAAAAAATAACGTCTTTACTATATTAAAAATCTAATCTTTGTCGCAACTCATATATATAAAAATTGTCGCTATACATATAATCTTTTCTCCTTTTTATATTATCCAAAAATTAGTTTTTTTTTCACATATCAAAAATCAGTTATTATACTAATTAAAAATCAGTTAAAAACTCACCTATTCGTCGAATTGGAGTTGGAGGGCTGCGTTGGAGTGGCTGCAGGTGACGAGGTCCCTTTAGGTGGCGGCGCTTCTCTGGTGGGTGGCGCGGTGGCAGCTGGGTGGTCGGCTAGGGCTTTAGAGGGGCGGTGGTTTTAAGTGAGGAGGGATTTGGGAGTGGTTCTTGAATGGAGAAGTGAGGGCGGTTGAGTCAGAAAGGGGGTTAATGGCGAGATGGGGGGAGCCCCGCGCACGGTGGCGGCGATGCAAGAAGAGGGCGGCGGTGGCGTAGTCGACGAGGTCTGGGCGGGGTTAGGGCGTCACGCGATTTGGGGTTTTTTTTATTTTATTTTTCTTTGGAAAAACTGTCGGGGAAGGAAAGTGAGAAGAGGAGGGGGCTTTTGTGCTAAATTATATTATATTTTATTTCATTTTGAACTCCAAAGAGTTGACTTTTAATCCGAACACCAAACGAGACCCAACGACTGTCGTCCCTAGCGTTTTACCCCCATTTCGAACACAATGGGATATGTATCACAAGCCAATTCAGTTGTTTCGATCTGTTTTCGTCAAATTTACATTTAAATCATTATATTGAATTTTAAACGTACATTTCAATTTACCGGGGTCACATACTAACCCTAAAAATTCCAGAAAAATATTTTCTAGCTTCGTATTGACGATACGGTCCTAACAAAACTAATTTCATCGAATTCTGAGACAGTTGGAAAAATGGCCATTTTTCAATCGATTAAAATCAACTGAAACTGGTCAAACGCGTTTTCCTTTGCCACGCTCACATATTGATTCAGAAAATTATGAAATTTGGAATCTAGCAATAACTTGACATCACGGACCCAACAAAAGTGGTTTCGTCGAAATCCGAGGTCGTTTGCAAAATGTCCATTTTTAAGGGACTGAATTCCATAGCGACTATTCAGAATTTTCAACTGGACATATCTTTTGATTCCCGCTATGAAATTTCAATTTTTCGGATTCGTTGGAAAGATAGTCACAATTAGATCCCATTATTTTTGGTTTCACTAAAATCCGGTTTATTTTGCACCTGGTACATTCATTTGAAGTTTGAAATCGAATTATCGAACTACCGCGCCATTTTCAATTCCTTTTATAATTATATATAATTATTTATATTCTAACGACGACGTATATAATATATACGTTCGAATTCTATTCAAAATAAATTTCTCGTCGATATTATTTAAAATAATTCATTTTAAATATTCAAAATTCGCTAAAATTGCCAAAATAAAATTTTTAAATTGGCCCAGATTTTCGGGTTGTTACAAAGCCTTGCCCATCACACGGAGGTTTTTGTTTTCCTTCCTCAGGTCGAAATCATCTCCGCGCAAGAACTGTTTCTCCTTTTGTAATTGCTTAAGTTTAAAGGTATAAAAGTTGGCACGACGAGAGCTACCCTCAATCACCTTCCTGTCGTAAAAAATTTTCGTGCTTGCCTTAACCCGTCTATGCCACCTAGCAGCAAAGGAATGATCCATTCCAGGAGGAGGGTCCCCCAATCTCAAATTTTGAAGAAACGGATTCCATCGAGGCCCGCGACAAATTAGGGGAAGAAACCCCAAAAGCGCATCCAAATACAGTTTCCATTCTTTGCATTTTACTAGTACGCCATTGCATCTCGCCTCTAAGTCCATAATTTGATGTTGCAGCTCGTCCCTTTCTTCATCAAAATCGACAGAAGGATTCGTTCTTATACCCCTCTTTACCTCAAGGATGTCTGTATCTTTTTGCCTTATTTGAGCCGCCAGCACACTTATTTGTTCTGCCAAACGTTGTGCAAATCATTCCCCAGACAGGGCACATCCACCATCAATGTTAGTAGGAGAATTTCTACACAAACGAAGCAAAGCACCTCTATCTACGAAAGAGGAAGTGTCTTCAGGTAAATTTTCTTATTTAAATAAGCAGATAAGCTATCTTTTGCGATATTATTTTGAACCCAGGAAAAGCATGCGACAAAATGGAGGTAAAAACAAGTACAATTCACATTCACATGCATTGTTGTCAAGAAATATATAGATACAATAAGTCATCTTCTTTCCCAAGTATTCTTTTCCTTCATGTTACATATTAACTTCATGATGAGTCCTAAGTTTCTTTAATATTATCTCCTTGTTATTCCCCAAGAAGTTGAAAGATAACCGAGGATAGTTCATATAAATATGTTTGAGTTCTTTCAAGATGCGTTCTCTGCCAAATCTAAAAGGGGGCTCTGTGAGAAATTCCCTCTTCAACTTAGAGTGAGATTGAAGGTCATCCTTAAAAAAAGGAGGTAGGGGTGAGCAACAAGGACATAATTCCCACCACCATGAGAACAAGTCATCAAGGGTCAACTGGTACAAGTAAAGAAAGAATTCAGAAGTTGGGAAACTACAAGAAAAACTGTATATAGCGACAGATTTTTAGCAGCGGAAAATTCCATCGCAAATCAACGACGGATTTTCGTGGAATTTGTAAGAGATAATATTTTGAATTTTATATGTCAACTTATTTTAAATTATTACCGTCGAATTATATTTCCGTCGCTAAATCATTGGAAATTGCAGCACTTTACCGTCATAAAAAATTTAACGCTAAATTTCGTGGCAGGTAGAGGCTATTTACTGTCGTTAGAATTTTGAAGCTATTTTTGCTGTAGTTTTTCAAGAGATTTGAAATGGAATTTTATATTTATTATTTATAAAATGTTTTACATTTGTGTTTTTTACTTCGTAATTAATAAGTAAATATAAATTTAAAAAAATTAATGTTAATAATATATTTATAATAAATAATTATTAATAAAAATAAATAATATTCAATAGTTAGTATTGATTAATTATTAATTACTATAAAATATAAATAAGAGGTAATAATAATTAATAAAATACATTAATATTCGATGTTCAATTAAATTTATTTCGATAATCATTGATTAATAAGTAATCTTTAATACGACTAACGAAATTCCTATCAAGAAATTATTAATAAATATTTACTTTTAAGAAATTGATTAGTACGTATTAATTAATAAGTAATTAAGAAAAACAAAATGGTCAAAGTTTAAAAATAAGAAACTGAATAAATTTTAAAGAATTCGAATTTCAAAAAAATTCAAACATTACCATACCACTATTTAGTGATTATATTCATTGATATTTAAATTAATATTAAACTACAAGTATAATTGTGCTTAGACTAAACCTAATATATAGGTAAGCTTATATTATTTTCTTATACGTTTTCGTATATTTGGAAGCTATTTTCCAGCAGATTTTCAAGGGTTCTGCAAGGGACTATTACACTTATTCTTCACAAAATGTTTTACTGTTATGTTTTTAATAGTAAATAAAATTCAATAGTTAGTATTGATTAATTAATCATTACTAAATAATTAAGAGGTAATAATAATTAATAATATAAATTATAAATCGATATTAAATAATAATAATAATCAATAATTAGTTATAGTAATCATAATTATAATCAATAAAAATTAATATTAAATAAACAGTTCTAAATAATAAAAGTTAAATATTAACATATAATAATTAATGACCAATATTAAATAATAAAAATCAATAACTAATTTGAAGTACGAACAATTCCTTTTAATAGTATGTAGTTAATAATTATTTGGTAATTAAGAATTAATAATTAATTCATAAATTAACAACCAATAATTAGTAAATAAATATTAAATATTTAATTAAAAATTAAAATTTTATAATTAACTCACTATTAAATAATAGTATTTAGTAATTATTAATAATTTTTTATAACAAATAATAATTATTTAAATAATAACAACTAAAAGTTAAATATTAATATTAAATAACAATAGTAATAAATTTAAACAAATTAACAAAGAACTCTGATTCATTATATATCAATTTTACTACTAAACAATATGCTAGACAGATCAGTTTTATGCAGCAAATATTGATCTTTATAAAGATATTAATTGTTTTTACTTATATAAGATTGTAAGTGATAATAATCTTATTAACTAGAATATATGAAATATTGTAACCGATAATCATTTTATGCAGCAAATATTGATCTTTCCTCTCTAATAACGCATCCCTCCTCCTAATTTTCTGCACTTCCAGTCCAACCGTTTACCTTCCCTATTCGTCTAATTCCCTCCTAATTCACCTAGTTACACGACCACCTCTTGTTTTATTCGCTCTTGACCATCGAGTAGTTGGTTGATAATGTTTGGGACACTATAAGAAAAATACCATATTGCAACTGCTTATTTGCAACTGGCGACAAATGACAGTTGCATTAAATGATATTTAGCAACAGACGTTTCATACCAGTTGCAATAGATAAGATTTAACAACAGACCTTTTCTTTTTGTTGCAAAAAACATATTTTTAGCAACCGCACTTCCCTTCCAGTTGCAAAAACTTACTTTTAGCAACTATGATTCGATAACAATTGCAATAAACGTATTATTTGCAATTGTACTTCCAAACTTGTTGCAAAAAAAGTATCTTTAACAACTATTTTCGTCACTTGCGATAACTGTATTTTTTTCACAACTGGTAAAGCCAGTTGAAAAAAAATATACTTTTAAAAATTACTTCCCCCACCTTTGGTAAACATAATTACTATTAAATACAAAAGTACAATGTAATAAGTAATATTTAGTTATAATATAATCAGTATTAAGTAACAATAATTAATTAACATGAATCAATACTTTAATAATTTACCATGGCTAGTTATTAATAGTATGTAAATTATATTTAACAATTAATAATTACATTTAATAATTAATAATTTTGATTAACAACAAATATTAAATAATTAATAAAATGTTTATTATATTAATATTTAACAATTAATATTCAATTATAATTAAGAAGTAAAAATGCTAATAATTAAACATTATATTTTTTTAATAACTAACTTTTTAATAATTATTTCTAGATAATTAACTATTAGTAGTTACATAATAATTAAGATTACAATTTAATATGATTATTAATTGCTAATTAAATTAAATTATTATAAAGGTATATTTATAGTTAATAATTCTATACTTTAACAATAACTAACAGTTAACAAATAATTAAAAATTAATGTGTGCTGAATTAGTAAATACTATTAAACAATAATTAATAAAAATTATAGAATAAGCATTTAGTATTTAATATTACTATTATTTAATTAATAATTGATGATATTACTGTTTTTAGTTTGTTTAAGTATTTATACATCTATATTAAATTATTATATATAATTTGACATAAAATTGTATATTTATATTAAATTCAATATCTAAAACAATATAAAATTATAAATAAATAATGTCATTGTTTAGTCGAAATTAGAAAAATACAATAAAAAAATAGAATCGTTCAAAATATCCAATAATGATACATCTTGTTTGTATTTATATAAATTCAACAATATTTCGAACTACACCTTTCAAATCTTAACTTGTATGGTGTTAACATGTTTTTGCTCCAGACTGTACAAAAGTCTAAACTTCGAATGTTGTTAACACGTTTTCACTCTGTACCTTTCTGTTGTTAACACGTTTTGGCTCCATCCTCTCAAATTTTGGCTCTAGTCTTTGAAATTTTGGCTCGATCCTCTATAATTCTATCTGAAATTTTTGCTACAGCTTTCTTCAGAAAGAAATCCCTAACTTTACTTCCAATCTCATATCCAAACCCATCTAGAAAATTCCGCGATCTAACTTGACAACCAAATCCCCAATATTGAACTCGAACTTAGTGGACCTGCTGACTCTAACTTGAAGGAGCTTAGTAGATGGTACGAGGCCTCTAACAGAAGATGGAAGGAGGAAAGATCTCAATCATTGAAGTGTCGACTGGGCTCTATGTGGGTCCGCCGCCGAATAAGCCAGGTCAGTTATGATTGTTACTCGAATTTTTATTAATCATTTTGTTGATCTTAGTTTGGAAAATTACACAAACTGTACATTAATCTTAGTTTAGACAAAAAAGCAAACATATTACTCCACACAGGTCTTAAAAAAACATTTGATTAGTAAAGCTTAGCGGTTCAATGGTTTTATTGTTTGAGTAGTACAATTAAATAGAATAATTAGTTGGCTTAGTGGTTTATTTTGAATAATTCTTTTTTGTTTTGTATCTTAAGAAGTGTTGAAGTTTTAGAAAGTTAATTTTTCACTTTAAATAATACATGAGATGCTGTAGTTTTAAGGCTTAGAGAAGTGCCAGTTGATTTTACGGTTTACCATTTGGATTCAGAATCATTGTAATGGTTATGGTGGATTTTTGCTTTTTAGAAATCACCATCCAAGGCTGAAATGCATGCCTGATTCATGAATGCGATTGCTAATCTTGGTGACCTGATAGTAGTTAAACTTTAGTAATGTTCATGACAGACAATTTTATGCTCATAAAAAAATTAACATGATTGTAAGACTTTTCTGGTTGGTTTGTCTATGTGAATGCAGCTTTTACTGCTACATTAGATTATTTGGTATCATTGGAGAGTGATATATTTATTCCTACGTATGATGGTAATATGGCTAAACTGGTTGAAGGACATCACAGATAATTGGGGTTCTGAAAGGCACATCTATTGAGCATAAAATATTTAGTGGTACTGATAGATCAGTACACATGCGGATCTTTACATCTATTGAACATAAAATATGCAAACAAGTCATTTTATACATGTGAAACATTTTCTATTTTCATGCAAATAAGCAACAAACTTAATTTATTAAATTATTCTTACATGTAGTTTCTCTGTGATTGTAGTTGATACATTTTAAATCTTGCTGCTTTACTTCAAGAAGAATTAGATCAAGGTGGATAGATACATTTCAAACTGGCTATTAGTCCTGCATGTTTGAGGTTTTTTTACTTGCGTGAAGTACTTTGTTTGACATGGACTGTGTATTTGAAACCGCAGAAGCGGAATTTTGGTATGATAGGGGTGTATGGGTCATGGAAGATGTATATGTTAAGTAAGGTATGACATTCAATATTTTAATTTGGTTTTGATCTTTGATGAAGTATGGTGCGCTAATTTATGGAGTTTTCAGGAGAGAAGGCATTCTTGTTGCATCTCCTTAAGGTGTAGAGCTTTTCTTACAAATGCAGGTTTTACCTTCTTTATAACATATGCAAGGCAATATGCAATATGGTACAACGTGTTCTTATAAAAAAGTTCATTCTTTTTTCTCTCTTATAAATAGAAAAAGCACTGTAATTTTTTTTATGAGTTCATCTGCAAATCAACTATTATACATTTCTTTACCTAACCTGGCAACTTCTCTTCACACATTACTCACCTTTTAGGCGTCTTAGGTTGCATTAGATGATTTCATACAACGGGTAAAGCAAACTGGTATAGCAAAAAATAAAATAAAAAATAAAACGTGTAAAAGAAAAAAAAATGAATGAAAATGGAACTTTCGATTTCATACATGAAAACGTTACTTAGTCATGGACGATGGACATTCCCAGTGGCATGTATTCTTGAATGTCATGCGGGCTTGGAATGCGTTGTTCCTTATTGGAAAATAAATGTGTATTGTTTTGTTGCTTAAAAAATAAAAAAAAGGGGGGAACATGCGTTAGTTACAAATTGCATGCTTCCTGTAGCATCCATGTGTCCCATGCGAATGCATGCATGTCCATGCGTTCTTTATTCTGAAGTTATATTTTTGTTTTTTTCTGACCATATAACTTATGTTTAAAAAAATTGTGTACTCTTCTTGCAGCGTAAACAGATTCGGTTTGGGTGTAGTCAATTTGATTTCAAGTGTGCTTGGATATAATATGGTGTAGCAGCACCACTCTGTGGCGCATCTACACTGCATAGTATGATTGCACAACATAGAAAATTAAGGTACTGGTTTTTAAACTTAAATATATTTATATTAGAATAATTAATTTTTGTTTTACAATAGTTAATTTGGCTGCAATTTGTTTTGTGTTTGAGTTGTTTGCTCGGGTTTATTGAAATATGATTGCAAGGCTGGAATTGAAGTGTTTGGCAAGTTGAATCATTGAATAACGTGAATTAACCTCCCTACTCTGTCTATTTTGATTGCATGTTTGTGTAGTGGATCAAGTTTTGTTTTGAATAGAATATTGACTGAATTGCTATATAATGTAGGTTAGTATGCTGAAACCCTTATTCAAGTAGAACCCAAAAAATATCATGATGATTTTGATGTTGTGGTGCGTAATTGAGTTGTTATGGAGGTTGCATGCCTGTTTACTAGTCGCTTTACTCACCCAAATGTGAACTACTACCGACCCGATCGTCAAAGTGTCAGCTTGGGAATTTCCTGGAGTTGAATTAGCTCTAAGAAGCGTCACCATTGACGGACCAGTGGCTGAAAATCATGGAGTTGATTTAGCTCTAGTAAATACCTCAACTCATCTATTCTTTGCTTTGCCTTGTCATTGATAGTTTTTGGTAATCTATTACATTGGAATCTTATGTGTTTCAAGTTCTTAGATTGTTAAAGATTTGGATAACTAATGAGTCTAGAGGATTTGAAATGAGGAGTTTGGAAATTATAAATGAAAGTGTTTGAATATAATATTTGAGTGAAATTCTTATAGTCCTCATGAGGAGTTTGGAAATCCCATGTCTTATACGTTTCTGTAAGCTTATATTATTTTCTTGGTTATCAATGCTGTATTGTGCTTAGACTAAACCTAATTTGTATTTTTAATGTAACTGTAGGATCTCTTTAAAAGACATGGTGTTCCTATCATGACTGGTAAAGAACTGTTAATTGATTCTATGATCGATCCATCTATTCCAGATGATGGTGTGGACGACTATCTTGAGAAGTTACCACATGGAATTAGACGATGATTGATGTTGTGTAGTATCATTTATTATCCCTAAATTTATGTGTATTGTGATAGAGGTTTGTTGGTTTGTGAATTAGGATTGACAATGCAGTGTTAGGATGAAGGGGCTGTAGTGGATTGGTTTATTTGAAATGTTAGCAATAACTGAGTAGTTTTGTTGTTTATAATTCAGCTTGGTGCATGAAAACTTGGTGTATGAAAGCTTGGTGTATGAATTGAGGAAGAATTGTGGACATTCTTTTTTGAATGTGAATATGGATGTTGTTCTTTTTCAAAATGTTAATATTGATGTTGTTCTTTTTTGAATGTGATTATAGATTTTTTTTTTGCAATTTTATCTTTTTTTATATATGATATTTCAGGGTTCACAGTTGAATGATATTAGTTCAATATATGTATGTATGTATATGTGTATATACATACATACATATATATATATATATATATATATATATGTATATACATATATATTGGCAGATCAGAAGCGGAATAGTGGTGGATTACCAACAAAAAAGTGAGGTTAAGTTAACTTCAATTTAATTTCCATAGCTAATCCCTTGGCAACTCTTTTGTAAATAATAATTTATTATAAATTAATTATCCGTTGGTAAATAGTCGCTGTATAAATTAAAATTAAAATTTATTTTTATTATATAATTAGTAAAATGACGGAAAAATGTCGAAAAACTCATGCTAAATTCCGTTGCAAAATCTGACATAGATACCGTCATGGTTTTTACCGACCACACCGTTATATAGGAAATCCGTCGCTAAGGCCTGTTTAGTGACGGGTTAGAAGCAGATTCTGCCACTGCTATATGCGATTTTTCTTGTAGTGGGATTTATACTTGGAAAATAGGGGAAGCTGCGTGCACCGCCTGCTCTCTCTCACCAAGCTCCAAAGGATTTACCCCCTCCGCAAATCCATCATCTCCACATGGGTCGTCAACATTACCACCTTCTTTATGCAAGATCAGATTTTCATCACCCCCCGATGATTGGCAGTCGAACATCTTTTCGACGAACAAAAGATCCTTGGCCTTCGCTTTCTTTTCTTCAGAATCACCAGTACCCTGATCTAAGGCAATAAGACCTCTCAAGATTTTGTTCTGAAGGGACGAAGGAAGGGAAGGAAGGTCCATGTCAGGGAACTTACCACAGTTATCACGGTAAACTAAGAGGAGAACCTTTTCATAATATTCAGACATCATGTCTGGAAAATGCACTTTCAGGAACAAAGAAATCTGATCCCGAATTTCGTAAATTATTCGCCTGGCATCAGAAAGAGTTGCTTCCCTTGTTTTCAGTCTCCCCGCGTGCTTTGTCAGCATATCCGACCGCTCACGCCTGAGAGTCAAAACTTCAGCAGTTAAGGAACTGTTGGCAGCCCTTTCCCTTTTAAGAGACTCCTCCATTTGACTACAAACCTCTTCGTTGCTACTCTTCGCAAAGGTTAGATCATGAACCTTAGACTCCAACACGGCTTTCTCTCTTTGGAGTTCTTCCTTATCCCGGAATAGGGAGGTAGTTGTAGACCCAGCAACATACCAATTCTTGGATATCTAAAAAAAGAAAAAGAAAAAGAAAAAGGGGGAGAGGGAGGCAAGAGCTATACGATGTTAGTCCTTACGTCAGTAAGGCGGATAAAGAGCCACAGGGGAATAAAAGTACGAACCAAAAGTTTTCGTTTAACGAAGTTGAGGTAAAACTTAAACCATCCTTCAGAAGCAAGTTCCGGAACATCAGAGACATCGGTAGAGGATAAAACAGATCCTATAATTGTATGAAAGTCTGAGGCCTGAAAAGAGGGACCCGCTGGGTCACATAGCCGATGAGGGAAAAGGGAAGGTTCACGCTCTCTTAAATCCTAATCTCCCTGAGAATCGGATCTCAGGAAACCAATAACAAAATCACTTCCAACGGTCTCTACAGAGGAGGGGCAGATGTTATGAAAACTTCCAGGAGAAAATATGAGAGGGATATGCAGTAGCCGACGATAAGGAGACTCAACAATTTCACCTCCAAAATAACTGGAAACAGAATTTGTCCTTTTATGATCCCGAACGGAATCGCTGTCTAAAACTGAATCAGATCTCTTCTTAGGAAAAAAATTAGGAGGAGAAGAAACCACGGAGGGTCGAAATGAACCATCTCCAAGAAACGCAGAACAAGGGAGAGAAGTTTGTTCTTGAAGATCTTGTGCTAAAAATGAAGGGACATGCCCGTAAGGAAAGTTCAAGAATAACAGTTTGGTATGCTAATTCAAGACACCTAGAATTCTACATACAACATTGCTCACTTGGGGTTCCTTCACTCCAAGCTCCTCCTCCGTCAAACAAAATCTGGACTTACTCGGAATGGAATCGCCAATTGGTGTGAATCTGTACATAGTCCTACCAGGTGATACCATAACATAAACATGTAGTTTAATCTAATTTCTATTTGATGGTTATACACAAGCACCACATAGGCATACAAGCGATTTGGAATTTCATTATCCTATAGGACAACAATCCTAGCTAGGAAAATTGATGTCAACATCTTGAGTTATCTACTGCTAAGCGTTTACGTTTATACAGGCTTTACTTCCCAAAGCCCCAGTAATGAATGGGATTGGTACGACTTCGTAGAGGGTCGCCATTAATGTTCAATTTAGATAATTAACGAGTGTTCAATCTAGATTAGAATTATCAATCCCCGACTCAAAACATGATCCAAATCGGTAATTAGAATTTAAGTAGAAAAACTTACTATCAGATAGAGCTAAAATCCTGGGAAAATAATGCAATAAATTTCGATGAATAGTAATCTTGCTTTAGTGAAATACTATGCAGGGAAAGGAGGAGAGAGAAAGAGAAAAAGATCTACCTTGCCTCTCAGCTGCCCGCCTGAGAATGGATCAACGAACATGATTCATACGAGGAAAGTGGAGATACTATACGGGGGTAAAAAGTATTTTTTTATAGAATTTGTATTCAGAATTCAGAGACAATCTAGACCACTCAAAAGGAGATCAATCAACACGCCCGATCGAAGGAAGGTAGGAGATACAGGAGCAACACTTCGAAGAAAAGACAAGAGTTTGACTTGTAAAGTCAAAAATACCCCTTCACTAGGGGGCAAATGTTGCTACCAAAATTAACAATGAAGCGAGCTGGCGGTGAAGGGGTGTCAGACAACTGAAGGCTCACCAAAAGTTCAACATAAATCGGGTCCCAAAATTAGGAAGGGCCAAGAGCAGGAAAGAATAACCCGAAAAGCTGCACCAACCGGAACCCTCCTGGGAAAAAGGATCGTGAAAGCTATAGGGCGTAGCGGGCGGGACTTATCCGCCAGGGCTAATCCGACAAGAACTCTCCAAGTAACATCAGCCCGACAAAGTAATACTATGGTAAAGAATCATCCTAACCCAAAACCAAGTAAGTCAGTAGCAATAAATTCGACAGACGAATCTTCGATGATGACCTGTCCAAATACTGATACATCTAAAAACAAGAGCGTCGAAGGTACTAAACCAAGTGAATGCAAAGACCATCTAAAACCATTTTTTGTAGCACCTACTACATGAATACCGGAAGGACAAATTCATAAATAACAGGAAGGACATTAGAAGCCATCCTCTGGGAATCCAGGCTACCACAAAAGCCCCACCGAAAGGCTAACCGAGACCCAAGCGGATATACAGGCTATTCGTACTAATTCATTTAGTACCGAAACTTGTGGCAGCTTCGAACCGGCTATTATCAACATACATCATGAGGACAGGCCTCTCTAAGTATTCATGATAAAGCCGGAGGCCTACATTCGAGAGCTTATGTCCAAGAGCCTACATTTGAAACCGTTACAAAAGACTCAAATCTCATTCGAAGACCATGACTGACATTCCAAGGACAGCTGAAATGCAAGCGCCTAAAACATAGGAAAACATAACCAGCAAAGACCTCCATAGGCCCAATAGCCCATCATCGAAAGGAGCCCTAAACCACTATAAATACGACCCCAGGAGTCACACCCAGAGGAGGGATCTTTTTTTTTCTTGGTCGACATTCTGTACCAAAAAGAAAGACAAACTAAACGCTGAATTAAATGGAGGATTCACTCTTTTGTATCTATGTACTCTCAATAAAAGTCTAGTGGAAAAAGAACTTCTCATATGAAAACGCTTTGTAAGTGGGTTTTGTTATTTCTGTAATCATAGTAGTTGCAGTCTATTATTAATTCTCCAAATGAGCATGATTCCCATCTCAACATATCCCCGAGTAGGAAGTTGAATTCCATCCCCTGGAATTAGGTCCCCCTTTAGGAATCCCCAGGCGATTCCTTCCTACTAGATTTCAATATTTGGAGAAGTAATCCGATTTCACCCAAAATAGCCAAATTGCCCATCTCCTCCTTTAGGTTCGTCTTAGTCGACCCATCTCTGGTGTTAACGAAAAATATCGTTAACAGGAATGTAACCTGAAAAACTAGAAAAAAAACATGTGCGCACATTATGTTTTAAAAATAATGTAACAAGTTTTTCTCCATGAAAATATCATGTGAAGGTAGATCATGTATATGGTGTGAAGAATGGAAATGGTACGGGTAAAATTATTCAAAAATTTAAAACAGAAAGTAACATTTTCATAGGGACAAAAATATGGATGTAGGACCACATTGCGACCGAGGGAATTCACATTTTATATGAAGGATAAGATGGGATTTTCCCAAAATAGGGAACCCTAATTGCTGATTAGAAAAGGGCCATAGGCCAGTATACCAAAGTTAGAGTCATTCTCTAGCAAAATACTTAGAAGGATCATGCAAAATAAAAGTCAGGGAAGATATTTCTCGGGGATATGAGAATCTGATATGATAAGGTGAATATTTATCATTATATGATGGATTAAGGCACAAAGACCTATTGCAGGTAGCCAAAGTCATGTGCATAGATTTTGATGAATAAATGTGCATCTTGGTATATTATTTCAGATTTATTTGATTTATTTATAGGGTAAATTATATATATTATTGTGCACGAATATAAGGTTTTATTATGTGATCCAATAGGTAAATTGCTGTGAGAAAAGGGCTTTGATTAATTAAGGTATAAGGAGTACAAACAAGAGGGTTTGTGCTTATGTTTACTCCTTAATTAGTAAAGGAAAAATAATGCAGATTCATTTCTTAGGTTTTTACTTTTTGATAAATGAATGAAAGATGAAGAAACCCTATATCAGCATTCATATGCTCACAACATAATATGATGAAAATGACATGCACAATGATGTATATAAATGCTTAAAAATGCCTAGAAACAAATAGACCAAATAAACATGAATATCTGAATATTAAATGAATTTTATGCCTGAATAATGTATCGATGGTTGAGACAGATGACTTTCTCTATTACTGGTTGATGTGTATGATTTTTGTGTATGTAAGTGCATATTATTTGGGGGTATTTATATCTGAATAATGGTACAAGTACAAGGAAATAAGGGGGAGGGTTATATACACATTTATTAAGTCGTAAGAAAAATGTAAACACACACATGAGAGGGTGATATCCCAAGGATGCCCTTGATCTTCTTAATCCCAGGATGTAGAGATTAAATATGTGCATGACATATAATGCCCTGAAGGCATGGGTGTTTGGGGTAACAAATTGCGAGGTCCTCAAACAGTGCACACTTTGTGTTCAATGGAAAGTGGGATTAAACCAATTTAGTGAAGGGATAAACTGAACAAGGGAATTGGTAGGCAAACCAAGATGTAGTAAAGTGATTGGTTATGTTTGTTGCCTTGTTGAATGGTTTGTTTTCCTTTAAAACTATATTCATATGTTATCCAGTGATTTGATATAGCTGAATTACCTTACTCGCAAATATTATACATCAGTTTGTATAATGTGATGAGGAATATTCATACCAAATTTAATGTAATGTTCCGGTTTTTAAACGACTTTATTTAATAATAAACATTGATTATTATGAGTTAATTAAATTGAAATGGAATTAAATTATAATAATAACAAACTTAAACCGCTAAAAACTTGTGTGAATATATATAAATATACAAATGTATATAGTGATATGCATATACTTGGACTTATGGCTTAACATCAAATACTTAATAAATGTTGCACTTAAAAACCTACACTAGAATTATACACTTACACTTATAACATAATGTATATGCTAATATGACATTTATTAATTAGAAAATATAGATGAGCTTTGAATTAAGAAGCCAGTGAAGAGAATGAAGTAGAAAACATAGACAACAAGTCTATACAGCAAACACAATTATCCATGAATGTTAAGTATAAAATAGATTATAATGAACACCACGTGTATGGTGAAATGCCACAACAATAAAAACAAAGGGTATTGCTTTTGGTCAACCTATTAATGAGATGTAACATTTGCAAAAGTGAATGTGATAACACACAAGCCATTCCTAAACAAGTCTGTACAAAAATTAATGTGTGTATATTTTGTTTAAGCAAATCTCATATTTTTAAATTACCATAAAAATCTGTCTTTATATGTCAACCAAACCCAAGAATACTTGTGACCGTTTCGGCTACATTAATTAGTAATGACCTTAGAAAGGATGCCATACTCCTAGAGACTAAGCAGCAGTACAAAATTGTACAAGATAAACAATATTTTTAAGCAAACCTAGCATGTGTTTTCTGGAAAATAAGTCGAACTAGGATGGGAAATTTTGAAGCCTGTATTTTTCAAACGTAACATATGCAGTAAAGATATTAAGCAAACATTTAATGAAGCTACAATATTTTAATACTTATATGTGCCTATAAAAAACCACCCTTAGCCCATTTTTCCATAGGCAAAATCCTTAGAACTAAGAAATAAAACAGGCAACAGTTCTAAGAAAACAGGGAGAGCTAAGAACTGGTGAGTAAACTAAATTTGTACAATCTCTGTTTTTGAGTTTCTATTTCCATTTATAACTTAGTGCAAGTATTGGTATGAGTTTTAGAATTGTGTATGTATCGTATTGCTATACTAAGATTTAAAAACCAGTATATGATGATAAACTTGCCTGTGAACACAAACAAAAGAAGCCATATTCCCTGTATTTACAGACTCGTGGCATGTATCTATACTAAGTAGTGTATGAGTTCCTACCTAAACAGTTTTATATATGTATGTATGTATGTATGTATATATATATATACCTCATGGAATGCATGAAAATATGTAGGCGAAATTAATCCAGTGTGGCTTGAAAACTGGCAAAATAACAGATGATAGCATACTGACATTAGAACTCTAGAAGTAGTAAAAACAGCAGGGATAAGATGTGAGAAAACTTCCCTTCTTTGTGATGTTGATACATATATGGGAAATACTGAACTATATATTTGTTTACATGTTGTATTGGTTATATATATCCTCCCATACAAAAACCAGGAACCAAACTGCAAATCAATTATTTTGATTTGCAGACTAGTATATGTTGCGAATACACTAAATATTTACTCTTAGTTTTGTAAACCCCCCTGAACTGGTGTTAATAATGCATGATGGATGAGTACGTATGACACTACAAGAGAGGCTTCAATTTGCAACGAGAGTGAGCGACGGCTAGCGACGGCCAAAAAAGCGGCCGTCGCTAGCCGTCGCTCGACCTGGAGCTTTATTTCCACCGTGGCCTTTCTTCCCCCAAATCACTTAACCAACACACAAAAAAAAAACCCTGCTGCCGTCGCCCCCCTTCCATCAGCCGATTTCTTCATCCAAAACTTGATTCCATCTTCTCAAATTGTTCCGGTATGACTTCTAATCCCTATTATATGTTTAATTAGGGTTATTTAGGCTTATTTAGGGTTGTTTTGTATGTTTATGTGGGGTTTGAAATTGATGGTTTATGGGTATGAAATTTGTTGTGTTGTGAGATGCATATGACATCGATAATGTTATACATTGATTTGGGAATAAGTGGAATTGATTAGGTGGTTGAAATTGTTGATTAATCACATATGTGCTTGATTTAAGAGCATGACAACAATGATTATCATGTATATAATTGGGTTTACGTTGATTGTGTGTTTATGTTGATTGTGTTGTCGTATCATTTGAGAAAAAAATGAAGTAAATGTGATTGTTTAGCGGTAGTAACTTGATTAAGACTTATGAAACGGTGTAATGATGACCCTCTATGCATGCACAGTTAATTATGTCACCAACGAATGCTATAATAGTCGGTCCCAACAAATTTGAAGAATGCATTTGCAATATTCAAAAAAAAAAAATGTTGTTGTAATATTAACAAAAATTGACAAACTTAAAAGTTTAGTTTGTTGCTATAATACTAACAAACTAAAATTGACAAATTTGTTGCTATAATATTAACAAAATTGGAATCTTAGTTTATCGTTCAAAAATTGAAACTAATTAACTTCATAATTTATAACTTTAAACTAAAATTAACCAAAAGTAACTCAAACTAATTTATACTTCATAATTTTCATTGTCATGTTATTTTATAAATTGAAAGTACAAATTGAAAGTAACTCAAATTGAAAGCACATGTAGACGGAAAAAGGCGCAAGACGCAACTAAGGAGCTTTTTTGAAGTTTAAGACGCACCTATTAGTGAAGCGCAAAAAAGCCATAGCGCAAAAACGCACTTTTTTCATTTGTGTTGTTTTTTGGTTTAAACTTAGATTGAATGTTTTTTGACTACTTATGTGAACCCCTTAGAAAAATTTGGCCCCGTCCGACAAGTGTTGTATATGATCGTTATATGGGTATTCGTTGTTACACAAAACGGAAATCTATATTCATCTGATACAATATTCGTTGGATTTGTCCTAGTATTGGACAATTTACAAATATAATAATGTAAGCATATTTTATAAGTCATTTCAGTTTAAACGGTTAACAAAATTTCGATGGCACTTCCTATTTGTTCCCTGTGTACACGCATCTGTGTACGATACAGGGACCAAAGGGAAGTGCTGCCGAAATTTTGTTGAACCGTTTAAACTGAAATGATTTATAAAATATGCTTCCGTTATTATATTTGTAATGGGAAGTAGGTAGACCGGCCGTCAAAGTAAAAAAGAAATAAACATAAAATTCGAAAACATGCAATAGTTATAGATGAAATTTTACAAGATTTAAAATAGTATAAAGTGTTACGTTCGATCGAACTTTCTAACATATTTGTTGCAAATCAGGAAAATGTTCGATTATTTTCGTGATCGCAGTTGGATGTATCAACCCCGAACCGGTAAGAAAGGGTCGATAAAGGAACATTTTTGTAATGGAGTCCAAGAATTTATTAGATTCGCTAAATCTAACAATCGGAGTAACGTAGACATTCGTTGTCCGTGTAGTAAGTGCAGACATCTGAAACATTGGAAGCCAGATGTAGTAGAAGTGCATCTGTATAAATTTGGTTTTGTGTCGAATTATCACTTATGGGATCGTCGTGGAGAACTTGTTCAACCTACGTCTAACCCTGTAGCGGTAGAGGACGATAGTACAATGATGAACGATAATACAGTGACGAATCCGATAGAAAATATGGTGCAAGATGCTGCACGATCAATGTTTCCTAACATTGAGCAAAGCGACGATGAGACTGGAAATGTTGAAGAGCCAACGGCGGAAGCAAAATTTTTTTATGAGTTATTGAATTCTGCTAAGAGGCCGTTGTGGGAAGGGTGTACAAGCGGAACCGAGTTGTCTGTAACCGCCGAATTTATCACTTTGAAATCAAAATTCAATCTTACAGAAGCTGCATTTACAGCAGTTGTACAAACTGCAAAACAACATATGCCGCCCAATAATTTGATGTGCGATAGTCATTATAAAGTGAAAAAACTTATGTCCTCTTTTGGATTACCATATCATAAGATAGATACATGTATTAAAGGTTGCATGTTGTATTGGAAAGAAGACGCTCACCGTAGAAAATGCAAATTTTGCAACGAAGATAGATACAAACCAAGGAAAAAGAAAGGAAAAGAAGTTCCATATAAAAGAATGCATTATCTACCCATAACCCCTAGATTTCAACGGCTATATGCATCTTCCGCTACAGCGTGTCATATGCGATGGCATAGCGTGAGAACATCAGAAGAAGGAACTATGATACATCCGTCTGATGGTGAAGCGTGGAAACACTTTGATAGGACTTATCCTGAATTTGCTGCCGAGAGCCGTAATGTTAGACTCGGTTTATGCACGGATGGATTTTCGCCATTTTCTCAATTTGGTAGTAAATATTCATCATGGCCTATCATTGTTACTCCTTATAACTTACCCCCATGGATGTGTATGAAAAATCCGTACATGTTTTTAACGGTTGTCGTCCCCGGTCCCGATGATCTGACACAAGGAATTGATGTTTATCTACAACCGTTGATTGAACAGTTGAAAACACTGTGGCATGAAGGAGTCGAAACATACGACATTTCGAGAAAAAGAAATTTTCGTATGTTTGCTTCTGTATTATGGACAATTAGTGATTTTCCCGCGTATGGCATGCTTTCAGGTCCGAGCGGTTCAGGGGCAGATCTTCGTCGATCGGTGGAAATTGTTCCGAAGAGTGGCGGGTAAATGTTCAAATTTATTTCAATGTACATTATTTAAAATATTATGAAATGTTTATATTAACATCTACGCAGGGGATTTGAGATTGAGCCAGCGGAGTTCATTTTAGACGTATCAAGGCAATCTTATACAAGTAGAATGCAGGGCGCTTGGCCGCATTGGGATAGTATTCCAGCACATATCAAGAATGTCATTTTAGCCGATTTATTAGTAAGTATTTTTTATAATAATATTAAAAATTAATATACTTGGAATAATTACAAATAAATGTAATATGCAGGCTGCCGTACGTGTTGAGGAGGAGGATATGCCCTCATTTTTGACATATTGGAATATGAAGATGCGAACGAATTATCGACATATGGTTAACCGAGCCAAGAAAAGCAGAAAAAAGCCTCAATTTATGAGTGATGATGTTTGGGCAGACTTTCAAGCTTACTGGGACATAGAAGATGCTAAAGTAAGCTTTAATGATAATATTCACATTTATAATATTGATTGCATTATTTTACATCATCGTGTATCAAATGTAATAGAAAGTAGCAGCTAGAAACAAAGCTAATAGAGAAAAGAATCCTGCTCTCCACCGAGGTGGCTCAATATCATTTCAACAGCACAGAAGGGATTTGGTATAAATTTTAAATATTTGCAGTATATGTTCAGATAAAAATTTAGCGTCTATAATCATGTCTTATCTTTAATAATTTCAGTTTAAGAAGCACGGACGAGAGCCTTCGTTGGCAGACGTATTTAGACACACACATGCGGTGGAGCACACCGATGAAGAAGGAAATGTGACGTATAAGTGGTCGGACCCGAAGAGTGCACGTATAATGGTAAATTTGTTTATCCGTATAAATTAACATGTTACATACTCGTTCATATCACAGTACATAAGTAAAATTTATAACACTTTTCTTAAAATTATATTGCTATTGCAGGGGGAGTATGAGGAAGAGGCTGCCAAAGCGATGGAGGCTAGTGGAAAGGAGCTTACAGTTGCAAATTCTGATGCCATATGGCATTCTATCACTGATCCGCCTACTCGAGGAAGGCGATACGGTTTTGGCAATCAGGAGGTAAGACTTTTTTTAGACGTAAATTACTACACTCACGATGATTTATAATATGTAAAACAAGAATACGAGTTAATGGAAAAAGTTTAACACTAAGTAGTAAAAATTTGTTTATATAACTTTAATGTGAAATTATTTATTTTACAGGCCGTTCAGCGTGCTTATAAGCGGTCGATGGAGGAGGCGACTATAGCGCGGATGCAAGAGCAGATGAACGAGTTGATGGACTGGCGAAAAGGCCAGATGCAACAGGAAATCGACGAGCGCATCGCGATTTACTTTCAGGAGCATGGCTTTATGCCGGGAGAGAGAGTAGAGGGAGATGATTCCGCTGTATATCGAGAGGAAGACGCGAACGAGGAATCGGAAGAAGAAGAGAACGAGGATCAGAGAGGCGGGAATTAGTTCGTACTGTAGGTGCTTATGTTAACTTGACTCTGGTATGTTCATATACTAGGTTTTTTTTATGTTAAATGCACGTACGATGTTATATGATGTGTTTGGACATGTGTATGACGGTTTGTGGACGGAGGTATGAAGTGTTTGGACATGTGCATGACTTATATGATATGTTTGAACGGTTTTATGTGATGATGGTTTTTTTTTTGCTTTTTTTATGTATTTGATGATTGTGTGGTTATGATGGTTTGGTTGTTGATGAGTATCGATGAAGTAGTGAGATAATAGTGGTGTGATATTGGTTTTTGGATTGAATGATTGTGGATTGGATTGTAGGAAAGGAATTGCTGTGTACTGCAGTTTTCTGGTTTCAGATATAGCGACGGCTAGCGACGGTCTATTGATCAATATTGGGCGACGGGTAGCGACGGCTTACAACGGTTTTTTGCAACGGATAGCGACGGCTAGCGACGACCTATTGGTCAACCTAACTACTTGACACATAAGATGACACGTGTCCATTTGCCGTCGCTAGCCGTTGGTAAGTTAGCGACGAAGCCGTCGCTCTCGCCGTTGCTACAACTGTTGGCGACGAGAATTATAGCGACGGCAAATAGCGACGGCTAGCGACGGCTAGCGTCGGTTAATTGCCGTCGCTATTTCATCTGCTTCTTGTAGTGTGAATGTGTGATTCTATATGTTATATATCATAAAAACTGGTATGTAGAATGAGAGGTTACACACTGAAAACTGTATGGACGTTTAAACTAAGCCTTTGTAGATCTTAAGATAGAAAATATATATATACACCATCAAAAAAGTTTAAGATTACTTTCCATAACCTGTTTGGAAAGAACATGATGGATTCAGGGTTTTTGAGTTCGTTATTAACCCTTGTTTAATCGGAAATTTTCCCCGATGTGGCAAAGCTTTGGGTGTAGCATCCGGACTGGTTGGTGGAGCATAAAGGCAACGACATGCTGGAGAAGCATGGTGGAGGTCGGTGGTCCGTGGGGGGTGACGACTAATGAAAAGTGACGAGTTTGTTTTCGAGTAAAATCAGTTGAGATGGTGAAACTTGGATCAGCGTTGCTGATTGCGCTCTGGGTTCATGGATGGCTTCAGGAGGTGGCGGATGGTTGGTGGTGAGGGTTGAGATAGTGAGACGGTGGCTTGGGTGGGTGTGCATGTGCATGGATGCACATGCGTGTGCTGGAATGGGCGAAAGGAGAACTTGAGCGAGGAGAAAGTAATGTTATATCAGCTGCCAATGTGTGAGGTGTTTTCTTTTAAGGCTCGATACTTAACTGGTGTAACCATGTATAGGTTGAAATAGGAAACACAAGGAACTAAATTATCAAAACATCAGTAAGTAAAACGTAAGAGAGAAAAATGGACAAAAGCAAGTAGCAGTGGACAATATTTTGTGGCATCTCTACGTCTTCAAACACCCGTGTCATGTTAGAAAAGCTATATGTTACATCAAGCACGGTTAATGCATGAACTAACTCTCCTTGTATGACAATGGACACACTATCAGTGTTGTGTGCCATTCAGTAACATTTAAAACAAAAGGAATGTTAAAATAAAAGGAGAAGTGGAGGTGCAACGGTAAAAGTAAAGCATAGGGATGGGCCTTCGAGGGGTTTCGGCAAGGGTTGAGATAAAAACGGTGGATAGCAGGTAGATCAAAGAAGAAAAGAAGCAGGATAATTAGAAGCAAAGAGGGGTGACAAGAATGTGAACATGGAGAGAAGCATGCGCAGGCTAGAGGAGTAGGCTGAAGGGAAATTGGGCTAGACTGGGAAAAAGAAAATATGACTGAGAAACACATATTTGAGATAAAGAAAGTAGGAGTTGTATGGAAAGAGGAGTAGTAGGTTCAATAGAAAGATAATCAAGGCAAGAAAATATCAAGAAATATAGAAGGGGAGAAAGAAACGTACACGGGCTATGTAAGTGGGTTGGGCCTGTTTGGGTCGGTGAAATAAATGAAAAAATAAAATAGAAAAGATAAAGGAAATTAAAGGAAGGAAACGGGCTAATATGAAATTGGGTTGTAGAAATTTAATTAGAAAAGAAGGAATTAAAAGAAAGGGGGAGAGAGGTATTCGAGCCGATAGTATTTGGGCTGCGATCTTTGATAAGTTAAGTTTAAAAAAGAAAAAAAAGAAAAAAAATAGAAAGAAAATGGAAAGAGAATTTAAAGTGTATAAAATAATTATACAAAAATAAATAAATAAATGATTTGTTTAAGTTAATGAAATGATAATTCCATAGTATGAATTTGACAAGTGATCTGTAATTAAAACTCAGAGATCAAAGATATTTGATTCACTATTTAAATTAATCAGTTTAAGTTTATAACTGTGTTTTTAAGAAATGTTTAAATTGAGATTAAGGATTTTATTTTTGTTTCCTTAATTATTATTTGGCCTTAAAAAGACGTACGAAAATCGTCTCAAAGAGACCGAAATTTATATTCCACTTTGATTCGATCTATACGTTATGTGTAAGAATTATGGAAGATAATTGAAGACGGAGATATGCAAGGGCTATTCTGTTTACAAAATAGTGCCTTTGGTTTGTCCAGTACTAGGACGACTTTTATGGACGAATGTCTGACAGAGTATTCCTAATAGATCACATAAGACGATTACTTCAAGGTATTACGTTAGGTGGCGGAGAAATTCGTTTCTCTTAGCTTTTATACCCGTAATATTTTTGGGAAGATCAACTAGTGATTGATGGGTTTGACGATGTGGCATTCAAAGTGAATAGTGACCTGATGTTCTGGAAGATGAATGTAGCCTCAAAGCCTCACAACTAGGAAATGACAAAAATCTGGCAGGCAACATGGCTAGGTGGGTCATACCCAAGCAGGTTGTATCATCACCATCTAGAGAAATTCCTATTTGTTTCTTAATCTCTTTCCACTGCTGCAGCTTTTAGAATACGGTGGTTTGAGCCCAACTATTAGTGATAATACATTCGCTACATTCAAGCTAAATGAGTGGGCGGTCGTGTGTGGCCGGGTTAGAAGATGTTCTTGTTGAACCCCAGTGTATCCCCTCTAGAGTACAATGATCGTCGGGTGGTCCCATACCTTGATATAGTATTCCAATCTCCAATAAGAGCCCGTAGTGTTTGATTTTATATTATACACGTGGAGTGTAATGGACGGGATTTTCGTACCAATTTGAGTTGACTAATATACTACACATTCAACTCAAAGTGCATGAAAATTCAGATCGTTAATAGAAAGAATTAAGAGGATGAGATAGAAAAGATAGAACTAATAGAATAGAAGAAGAAGAAGAACATCACTGAACAGTATCAGAGTAAACACGAATCTCACAGCGGAATAATAATCTTTATTATATAACATAACTTTGAAATACAAATCTGAATTTGTATATATATACATACCATTATCAGAGTACAATACATCATATCACAGCGGAAATAATCTCTAAATACAAATGGTGAAGCCTTCTGCTTTGAGCTTCTCCAAGAGAATCTGCAAAGCCTAAAACACTTGACTGCCCGTACAAATTTGGGCACCCAAGAGTTTAGGGAAAACAAACAAAATAAACTCTGGGCCAGTCATGGGACTGGTGTGCGTAAATTGCAATCATACTGTTTAACTTTGAAAATCCTTTTCAAATAAGAAGATATTAGCAAGACCGGCCGACACATAAACATGGACGGTTTTTACCTTACTATATCCAAATTTCTTTGATATCAAAATGAGTGATATTATGATAATGTCTAAAAAAAAATTATACAAGTAGCAGAACGCTTGCATCTCACGTTCCACATATATTTAGTATAAAATCATAAACCGCTGGGCGCTTATCGGAGTGGATTTCAACAGACAAGGTATGGGAGCACCTTCTGAATAGTGTAATCTAGAGGGGATACACTCAGGGTTCAACAAGAACGTCTTGCAACCCGGCCACACATGACCGCTCACTCATTTAGCTTGAGTGTCGCGAATATATTGCCACCACGGTTGTAGGCCATCCAACCGTCATCCGAAGATGCAGAATCGAAAAGAAGTATAAATATGAATTTTCTCTAGATCGGTGACAATACACCCTGCTCGGGGATGACCCAAATAGCCATGCTGCCTAGCCCAACTTCTGTCATTCATGGTTGTGAGGCTAGAGGCTACGTCTAACTTCAGAACATCTGATCACCATTCACTTTGAATGTCACATCGTCAAATCCGTAATCACACATTGATTACACAAATGCACACTGGGTGTAGAATAAAGTGAAGTTACCTTCTCCCCACCAACTTGGTATATTCGTACAAATCAACGGCGTGACCGTTGGAAATACTCTGTCAGACACTCGTCCATACAAGCTGTCTTGAGACTGGACAAACAGAAAACACCATTCTGGAATTGGACGACCCTTGCATTTAACTCCGTCTTCAATTATCTTCAGCATATCTAATTCGCAGCGCTTATGCCTATACGGAGTGGTTTTCGGATAACGTATCCAACCGGTCTCTCCGTATTGACAACGATGGTCAAAACACTTTGATAGTCGGTTATTTAACTATCGGAGTAAAACAACATTCATTTAAATGTATAACTAGACATCACACAAACACGGGTACTTTTTATTTATCATTCGTTTTTATTATTCGAATTCTCATATCTTACCAGATATTTCTGAAATCCCGTTTTAGCCTTTTTACACTTCTTGGAAAACATTCCCCGTTATTATAAACTATTATTCTCTCACGTACCATACGTTATTAACGTTCGAGACATTTCCATTCTTATCACATTCTTTATTTCTATACTTGGATAATCTATCCTATCTACATTGGAAAATAATTCCAATTTCATTATAAATATTTAAATCGGCCAACCGTTCCCTTTTAAAACATTATTCACTTTAAACTGTGAATATCATCCCTATTTACCGGAATCTGAACACCTTTATCGGATAGTTCTTTATTCAAGTAATAATTACCCTTATCTTGTATACCGAAATCTCTGTCCTACTTTTATATTCCTATTCCACTTTATAAACTCTATTTCTAAGTCAACCTCTTATCAAAACAATATCCGGTTGATAACTAAATGCTGATTCCTATCCTATTAACATTTATTTGTTTAAAACTAAATGTTAATTATCCTATCAGAATATAATTCCTAAACATGATTTACTTTTAATACATTCGACATCTTCGAATCCTAGTTCCAGATCCTAATGGTTTAATTCTAATAACATTTCGAACATCGAAATGCTGTCATCGTTTTCTAATACGATTCTCCAATTTCTCTTTCTAAAACGGATTCTTATATTTTCTTACGACATCGTTATTTATCACTTTCGAATAAGTGGATTTCAACTAAACTGCTTCATTCCTAGGAAGTGTTGCTATATATAAAAACCACTCTTAAGTTTGGTTAACAGCGTTAATTTATCGCTATAGTAAAAACTTGCCATACGCTGTAATATTCTCTTTATAACTAATCTTGACATAACAGTCACACTTAAGCCTAATCAACAGCGTTTATTTTATCGCTATAGTTCTAAGACTTGCATACGCTGCCATATTCCTTTTATACTAATCTTGACATCTATTTCCATCACAAAAATCTTGACATCTCTTTCTGTTACAAAAATCTTGACATCTCTTTCCGTTACAAAAATCTTGACATTTCTTTCTGTTACAAAAATCTTGACATCTCTTTCTGTTACAAACTGATATAGTTCCTCGGTAATAGCGAAGCCGTTCAAGTTGGGGTATTTTATTTACCTCTCAGACTTGATCGACAACGTTCTTACCTTAGAACCGATACAAGTCTGTATTCAAATTCCTTATTACTTAATATATTTATTAAATCGTATTTCCTTGTTGTATTTTGGAATATGGTTTTACAACACCATATTTTTACTTTGGAATCTCTGTGGTTTATGAATATTTAATTTAAACATTAACTCTTTGCTTTCTCCATTCCCCAATTCTTATGTATAACTTCTTAAATGGTAATTAACTCTCATTAATTTCGATAAACTTATTTCTAACCTGTTTTCATTAGATTAATTAAAGACCAATTAATCTAATAACCATGTTCTTAAATAACAGTTGATTAAATCAACTTGTTTCCATCAGTAAATTCATTAACTTATTTTAAGTACTTCTTAACATTAGATTAATCTAATTAATCTAATGATATCTCTAAATTATTTATCTTAAATATAATTATCCAAATATTTAATCGTCGGATAGTTTTTACTTTCTAAACTTGTTTAAATGTCAACAATCGCTTTTATTTTCTTTATAAAAACGAACTCTAAAATACTGGTTTATAATATAACTTCTATTATAATTTAAAACTTCACTTTAATTATAAAAATATAATTTCTATAATTAACTTCATTGATTTGCCTGATGGTAAATCAGTTTCTTAACAAAACGATGGTTTTACGGTCGACTGTTAACACTTTCTAAATCGATATCGTTTATTTATTTAATCTAAACAAATGTTGAATTTCCGTTGAACATCAATATTCACACCGGGTTTTAAATATAATTCGGGTTCAAACAGTGCATACAAAACAAACAGTACATATAAATATCGAGGAATCCGGTCGGATTCCTCCAACCGGTTTCCGCATCCACAGATGTCAGTCAACACAATTTACACTAACTCTATACTAGGGGATATTCAATCGATGGAATCAGTGTCCAACCGATGGTGTATACATATGTGACGGTATATAATATTCAACCAAATTATTGGTAATCTACCTAATCGACCATCACACAGCATTTAAACCACATTAAAATATCATTATAAAAATAGATCAGAGCGAGTGATTTTACTCACCTTGGCGCGTTAACCGTTTAACAATGATTTGCGTTGGTCGCTCGATTAGCTCTGGCGTTTAATTCTGCCATGCACTCCAAAGGTTTGCTCAGACTGGTTCACGTCCTCCCGGCCTCCCCTACCCTTCACAGTTCGCCATTACTATTTTTTTTACTTCATCTACCTGCACCGCCCTTCCACTTTTTGCTGTATCCGACAAACAGCTCCCCCGAATACTCACGAACTGTCAACAACCATCGGCAACCCTATGCTAATGCCAAACTTTACCATGAACACTCAACACCCATCGAACCCTCACTATCTTCATTTTCATGCTTCTTCTTTTAACTTCATGCAGTGACGCAACACTCCAGTCCCGCTTAGTCTCCTCCTATCATTGAAACCACCATGTCATTGACCTTCGTTACATTATCTCCTCACACTTCCAGTATGTACACACATACCTTAGTTAACACCTCATGCTCACGCCAGCTCCTCCTTTCCACCCTCTTACTCTACTCGAAGTCACCTTGAACTCGTACAACTCCAAGCCGTGTACACTTGAAGTTAAACTCCATTTCCTCACTATTCTCGTTTGGAACAGTGCCACTTCATCAGCTCCAAGGGGACTTCAAGCATTTGCTTCACACACACGCCCATTCACGTCCATCCCAAACAGCCTTCTCAAATTACCCCCTTCCACCTTTAAAAACGTTGCACGTGGCCACTTTTATTTCATGCATCTCTAGTATTAAATAGTACTTCTTAAATCAAGGAAACCGACAACTCCTGTATATCTCGCTGATCTCATGAACCCAAAAGGCTTTCGAGCCCTTCCCTTCAGCCCATGCACGAACCGTGTACACCCCAACTCCATACAGTAAGAACACCGCTTCATCTCGCATCACCAGGAAGTTTCCTCCACTTCCAGATTCGTTAACCTACCCTACTACGGATACCGACCAAACAAACTCAGATCTGATCCTTCTTTCTTGATCGCTCGCTCAACAGACCAATCGCTCCACTCTACTTGCAAGAACCGCACCCAGATCTTATACCACCTTCTTTCCGAAACAACGTAGAGAACCCGCATGCATGCTCAGCTACTCCCATGCTTCATTTCCACCTCTCGCAGCTAAAACTCCATGCACCAGTACCATCAAAATCCACCCGGAAAGCTCCACAGTCACCTCGAGTCCAACGAGAAGAAACATATTGGTGTTATTAAAAGGGAAAGCACAGAGGGCGGGGTATTTTGATTTCTAAACGAACGGGCGGACTGGTAAATTTATAGGGGAAGAATAATAATAATAATTTAGTTGAATATTTAATTTAGTTCTATATTTTTATATTTTTTTATACGCTGTCTCGAATGGAAATGGGTAGCCACGATCTTTAGACTTAACCTACAATTTCAATTTATCTGTAGGGTAATGGCAGAAGCGACATTTCCGTGATTTAAATATATAGGTCATCGAAAAAGAAAAGCAATAGGGTACATCGTTTTTCTCCCATACTTAAACGTTAAGACTTAAGCATTAGCCATAGCGGTATGATTGTAGGGTAGGCCATCACCAAGGAGTATGGAACGAAATAGGGTAGGAAAATGGTCATGTTCTGGGCATGAAGCTCTCTTTTCTTTTTGTTTTGATTAGGTAGGTAGGATACTGTCGCATTCCATAGCCTTCAAGTACCTGAACCTTAGACGTGAAGAAATCAAAACATAGTCTGCATATGCTTTAGCCTTTAGGTAGCTTGAAATGGTCTGCGTTTACATTGATAGGATTACACACTACTAGTACTTGGTGAGCTTAGGTGTGTAGGGTAAGTACTGTCTAGAGTTTTTAGTTTCTAGCGTATGTATACTTTGTATTTAAAATTTAAGTGTACCGTATTTACAAAAATTTATGTTCCTGACCGAGCCGCTATGGACAGAAATAAGAATCCGATCGTGATGAGCGTGGTGCCACGATCCCAGAAATATAATAATATCGGTAGGTTAACTTATTCTGTGAAACCCCGAAATGCTGTTACAGGGTGCAGAATAATTCAAATAAAAAGTTGCATATTTAATTAATTAAAAATTACAGTAAAATTCTAAAAATTAAATTATCACTGCGCCTCAAAAGAACCTTATCCCGATTTGCATCCGATATCAAGTTATATTCAAATAACTGTTACGATCAATATACGATTTCATAGCGACTTTCTGAATATTTGATTTGGACATATCTTGCAATATATTCGACGAAATCTTGGTTTTTCACTTCTGTTGGAAAAACACAGTTCAACAGATTCCAACGCTTCTTGTTTCGCAGAAATCCAATTTAAAACGAGTCCGGTACACTCAGTTGAAGTTCAGAACGTTAAATTACGAACTGCAGCGTCGTTATGAGCTCGAATATAATTAATATATATTTATATACGTTCAACTTCATTTTAATTAATATATAAATCCACTTATATTTACAAATTCAATATTTAAACTGTTTTAAATATTCAAATCCAAACCGACGAAAATGCGGGACGTTACAGTCCTTCCCCCTTAAAATAATTTCGTCCTCGAAATTGCTAACATAGGGAGAATGCTACAATTTCTGTTATAAACAGGTTAAAAATGTTTTGGGTTTACTTCATAATTCCAGTTTCAACTGAACTGATTAATTCCAATTAAAATATTAATTCCTTCTTATTACCTAATATTTTCAAAATTCTGAAAATTTCCTAACAGCTTAATTTCCAGAGAATCTCGCCAGCATCTCCTCTGCACGGCTCACTCGGTATTACAACAACTTGCCACTCTGGGCCTTCACCAATCCAAAAGAAAATCAAACAGCCAAACAACTTTCCAAACGCACTCAAAAATTGCATACTCCATATTATTTAAACATGTACCTTTTTGGTTGGCATCCAATTCTGATTCTGCACTTTGCTATCAAGCCGGTATTTATCCCAACATTTCCAACTGTTGATCTCCAACCAACTTATCCTTAATCCAATCCTTTGGTTTTACCAAGCCAAATTTCTATTTTAACTCTAATTCTATTTAATGATTTATTTGTCAAATCGGTTATCTTCATCTCCAATTCAAAATTCGATTCTTATACTCCAAGAATCAACTCGAATTTCCAATATTTCTCTTTTACAATTTCCATTCTGGATCGTCCCAAATTCAGTCCAATTTTTGTTATTTTAAATTCCACTTTTACTATTTTAACTCCATAAGTTAAATTTTTATTTCAGAATTCAAATTCCTGGGATTTGTTTTAAATCAGTTTCAAATCATATTTATTCAAAACATTTGAATTTCGGAACAATTTGTTTCCTCACAATAATTCAAAAATAAAATCTTTTTGTAGTAATCCGTCACTCTGAAACTCGAAAATGACACTGATGATGTGGCCAGCATCATCAGAATTATTTTCCAGTGATCGAAGTGAGTTCAATACTATATTACTTTTCAAAATTCATTTTGAAACACTTCCATTTTGAAAATCACTTCAAAATATCTTTCACATCATTTGGAAAACAATTTTTAAATCTCCCAGGATTTTAAAAATTCCCTTATATTTGATTCAAATTCAATTTCAATTCTTTTCCAAGTTTCTAGAGTTTTATTTCAATTTTGGTTTTTAATTCAGATTCAGCTCATCTGATTTTGCATATCATACTTATATAATATTTCGATTGGTAATTTATATAACCAACTCAATTATAATCCTATTCGATCATAATAATGATCACATATCCAATATATTACATTAATATCAAGATATACACTTCTTTTTATATCAAAATATACTTTGGGTAAAATTATTTCATTTACCCTCTTTTCAAAACATACTGTGTTGAATTACTCTGTTTAAGAGTTTAGAAACACCTGTCGACTCAGTTCGCATTACTGTTTCGACCAGAATTCATAAACCACTCGACTGACCAGTCAACACAATATAAAACAGTTTTTATATTAATCACAAATACGCGCTCATATACACTCAACTCAATCTAGAGTATTACTAACTCCATCTCTATTGAGTTACGCCATAGAGCCAAGGTAATCACTTAACCTTCAGCTCTGATACCAACTGTAATGGACGGGATTTCCGTACCAATTTGAGCTGACTAATATACTACACATTCAACTCAAAGTGCACGAAAATTCAGATCATTAATAGAAAGAATTAAGAGGATGAGATAGAAAAGATAGAACAAATAGAATAGAAGAAAAAGAACATCACTGAACAGAATCAGAGTAAACACGAATCTCACAGCGGAATAATAATGTTTATTATATAACATAACTTTGAAAATACAAATCTGAATTTGTATATATATACATACCATTATCAGAGTACAATACATCATATCACAGCGGAAATAATCTCTAAATACAAATGGTGAAGCCTTCTGCTTTGAGCTTCTCCAAGTGAATCTGCAAAGCCTAAAACACTTGACTGCCCGTACAAATTTGGGCACCCAAGAGTTTAGGGAAAACAAACAAAATAAACTCTGGGTCAGTCATGGGACTGGTGTGAGTAAATTGCAATCATACTGTTTAACTTTGAAAATCCTTTTCAAATAAGAAGATATTAGTAAGACCGGCCCACACATAAACATGGACGGTTTTTACCTTACTATATCCAAATTTCTTTGATATCAAAATGAGTGATATTATGATAATGTCTAAACAAATAATTATACAAGTAGCAGAACGCTTGCATCTCACGTTCCACATATATTTAGTATAAAATCATAAACTGCAGGGCACTTATCGGAGAATGGATTTCAACAGACAAGGTATGGGAGCACCTTCTGAATAGTGTAATCTAGAGGGGATACACTCAGGGTTCAATAAGAACGTCTTGCAACCCGGCCACACATGACCGCTCACTCATTTAGCTTGAGTGTCGCGAATATATTGCCACCACGGTTGTAGGCCATCCAACCGTCATCCGAAGATGCAGAATCGAAAAGAAGTATAAATATGAATTTTCTCTAGATCGGTGACAATACACCCTGCTTGGGGATGACCCAACTAGCCATGCTGCCTAGCCCAACTTCTGTCATTCATGGTTGTGAGGCTAGAGGCTACGTCTAACTTCAGAACATCTGATCACCATTCACTTTGAATGTCACATCGTCAAATCCGTAATCACACATTGATTACACAAATGCACACTGGGTGTAGAATAAAGAGAAGTTACCTTCTCCCCACCAACTTGGTATATTTGTACAAATCAACGGCGTAACCGTTGGAAATACTCTGTCAGACACTCGTCCATACAAGTTGTCTTGGGACTGGACAAACAGAAAACACCATTCTGGAATTGGAAGACCCTTGCATTTAACTCCGTCTTCAATTATCTTCAGCATATCTAATTCGCAGCGCTTATGCCTATACGGAGTGGTTTTCGGATAACGTATCCAACCGGTCTCTCCGTATTGACAACGATGGTCAAAACACTTTGATAGTCGGTTATTTAACTATCGGAGTAAAACAACATTCATTTAAATGTATAACTAGACATCACACAAACACGGGTACTTTTTATTTATCATTCGTTTTTATTATTCGAATTCTCATATCTTACCAGATATTTCGGAAATCCCATTTTAGACTTTTTACACTTCTTGGAAAACATTCCCCGTTATTATAAACTCTTATTCTCTCACGTACCATACGTTATTAACGTTCGAGACATTTCCATTCCTATCACATTCTTTATTTCTATACTTGGATAATCTATCTATCTACATTGGAAAAATAATTCCAATTTCATTATAAATATTTAAGTCGGCCAACTGTTCCCTTTTAAAACATTATTCACTTTAAACTGTGAATATCATCCCTATTTACCGGAATCTGAACACCTTTATCGGATAGTTCTTTATTCAAGTAATAATTACCCTTATCTTGTTTACCGAAATCTCTGTCCTACTTTTATATTCCTATTCCACTTTATAAACTCTATTTCTAAGTCAACCTCTTATCAAAACAATATCCGGTTGATAACTAAATGCTGATTCCTATCCTATTAACATTTATTTGTTTAAAACTAAATGTTAATTATCCTATCAGAATATAATTCCTAAACATGATTTACTTTTAATACATTCGACATCTTCGAATCCTAGTTCCAAATCCTATTGGTTTAATTCTAATAACATTTCGAACATCGAAATGCTGTCATCGTTTTCTAATACGATTCTCCAATTTCTCTTTCTAAAACGGATTCTTATATTTTCTTATGACATCGTTATTTATCACTTTCGAATAAGTGGATTTCAACTAAACTGCTTCATTCCTAGGAAGTGTTGCTATATATAAAAACCACACTTAAGTTTGGTTAACAGCGTTAATTCATCGCTATAGTAAAAACTTGCCATACGCTGTAATATTCTCTTTATAACTAATCTTGACATAACAGTCACACTTAAGCCTAATCAACAACGTTTATTTTATCGCTATAGTTCTAAGACTTGCATACGCTGCCATATTCCTTTTATACTAATCTTGACATCTATTTCCGTCACAAAAATCTTGACATCTCTTTCTGTTACAAAAATCTTGACATCTCTTTCCGGTACAAAAATCTTGACATCTCTTTCTGTTACAAAAATCTTGACACCTCTTTCTGTTACAAACTGATATCGTTCCTCGGTAATAGCGAAGCCGTTCAAGTTGGGGTATTTTAATTACCTCTCAGACCTTGATCGACAACGTTCTTACCTTAGAACCGATACAAGTCTGTATTCAAATTCCTTATTACTTAATATATTTATTAAATCGTATTTCCTTGTTGTATTTTGGAATATGGTTTTACAACACCATGTTCTTACTTTGGAATCTCTGTGGTTTATGAATATTTAATTTAAACATTAACTCTTTGCTTTCTCAATTCCCCAGTTCTTATGTATAACTTCTTAAATGGTAATTAACTCTCATTAATTTCGATAAACTTATTTCTAACCTGTTTTCATTAGATTAATTAAAGACCAATTAATCTAATAATCATGTTCCTAAATAACAGTTGATTAAATCAACTTATTTCCATCAGTAAATTCATTAACTGATTTTAATTACTTCTTAACATTAGATTAATCTAATTAGTCTAATGATATCTCTAAATTATTTATCTTAAATATAATTATCCAAATATTTAATCGTCGGATAGTTTTTACTTTATAAACTTGTTTAAATGTCAACAATCGCTTTTATTTGCTTTATAAAAACGAACTCTAAAATACTGGTTTATAATAGAACTTCTATTATAATTTAAAACTTCACTTTAATTATAAAAATATAATTTCTATAATTAACTTCATTGATTTGCCTGACGGTAAATCAGTTTCTTAACAAAACGATGGTTTTACGGTCGACTGTTAACACTTTCTAAATCGATATCGTTTATTTATTTAATCAAAACAAATGTTGAATTTCCGTTGAACATCAATATTCACACCGGGTTTTAAATATAACTCGGGTTCAAACAGTGCATACAAAACAAACAGTACATATAAATATCGAGGAATCCGGTCGGATTCCTCCAAACGGTTTCCGCATCCACAGATGTCAGTCAGCACAATTTACACTAACTCTATATTAGGGGATACTCAATCGATGGAATCAGTGTCCAACCGATGGTGTATACATATGTGACGGTATATAATATTCAACCAAATTATTGGTAATCTACCTAATCGACCATCACACAGCATTTAAACAACATTAAAATATCATTATAAAAATAGATCAGAGCGAGTGATTTTAGTCACCTTGGCGCGTTAACCGTTTAACAACGATTTGCGTCGGTCGCTCGATTAGCTCTGGCGTTTAATTCTGCCATGCACTCCAAAGGTATGCTCAGACTGGTTCACGTCCTCCCGGCCTCCCCTACCCTTCACAGTTCGCCATCACAATTTTTTTTACTTCATCTACCTGCACCGCCCTTCCACTTTTTGCTGTATCCCACAGACAGCTCCCCCGAATACTCACGAACTGTCAACAACCATCGACAACCCTATGCTAATGCCAAACTTTACCATGAACGCTCAACACCCATCGAACCCTCACTGTCTTCATTTTCATGCTTCTTCTTTTAATTTCATGCAGTGACGCAACACTCTAGTCCCGCTTAGTCTCCTCCTATCATTGAAACCACCATGTCGTTGACCTTCGTTACATTATCTCCTCACACTTCCAGTATGTACACACATACCTTAGTTAACACCTCATGCTCACGCCAGCTCCTCCTTTCCACCCTCTTACTCTACCCGAAGTCACCTTGAACTCGTACAACTCCAAGCCGTGTACACTTGAAGTTAAACTCCATTTCCTCACTGTTCTCGTTTGGAACAGTGCCACTTCATCAGCTCCAAGGGGACTTCAAGCATTTGCTTCACACACACGCCCATTCACGTCCATCCCAAACAGCCTTCTCGAATTACCCCCTTACACCTTTAAAAACGTAGCACGTGACCACTTTTATTTCATGCATCTCTAGTATTAAATAATACTTCTTAAATCAAGGAAACCGACAGCTCCTGTATATCTCGCCGATCTCATGAACCCAAAAGGCTTTCGAGCCCTTCCCTTCCGCCCATGCACGAACCGTGTACACCCCAACTCCATACAGTAAGAACACCGCTTCATCTCGCATCACCAGGAAGTTTTCTCCACTTCCAGATCCGTTAACCTACCCTACTACGGATACCGACCAAACAAACTCAGATCTAATCCTTCTTTCTTGATCGCTCGCTCAACAGACCAATCGCTCCACTCTACTTGCAAGAACCGCACCCAGATCTTATACCACCTTCTTTCTGAAACAACGTAGAGAACCCGCATGCATGCTCAGCTACTCCCATGCTTCATTTCTACCTCTCGCAGCTAAAACTCCATGCACCGGTACCTTCAAAATCCGCCCGGAAAGCTCCACAGTCACCTCGAGTCCAACGAGAAGAAACATATTGGTGTTATTAAAAGGGAGAGCACAGAGGGTGGGGTATTTTGATTTCTAAAGGAACGGGTGGACTGGTAAATTTATAGGGGAATAATAATAATAATAATTTAGTTGAATATTTAATTTAGTTCTATATTTTTATATTTTTTTATACGCTGTCTCCAATGGAAATGGGTAGCCACGATCTTTAGACTTAACCTACAATTTCAAATTATCTGTAGGGTAATGGCAGAAGCGACGTTTCCTTGATTTAAATATACAGGTCATCGGGAAAGAAAAGCAATAGGGTACTTCGTTTTTCTCCCATACTTAAACGTTAAGACTTAAGCATTAGCCATAGCGGTATGATTGTAGGGTAGGGAAATGGTCATGTTCTAGGCATGAAGCTCTCTTTTCTTTTTGTTTTGAGTAGGAAGGTAGGATACTGTCGCATTCCATAGCCTTTAAGTACCTGAACCTTAGGCGTGAAGAAATCAAAACATAGTCTGCATATGCTTTAGCCTTTAGGTAGCTTGAAATGGTCTGCGTTTACATTGATAGGATAACACACTACTAGTACTTGGTGAGCTTAGGTGTGTAGGGTAGGTACTGTCTAGATTTTTTAGTTTCTAGCGTATGTATACTTTGTATTTAATATTTAAGTGTACCGTATTTACAAAAATTTATGTTCCTGACCGAGCCGCTATGGACAGAAATAAGAATCCGATCGTGATGAGCGTGGTGCCACGATCCCAGAAATATAATAATATCGGTAGGTTAACTTATTCTGTGAAACCCCGAAATGCTGTTACAGGGTGCAGAATACTTCAAATAAAAAGTTGCATATTTAATTAATTAAAAATTACAGTAAAATTCTAAAAATTAAATTATCACTGTGCCTCAAAAGAACCTTATCCCGATTTGCATCCGATATCAAGTTATATTCAAATAATTGTTACGATCAATATACGATTTCATAGCGACTTTCTGAATATTTGATTTGGACATATCTTGCAATATATTCGACGAAATCTTGGTTTTTCAATTCTGTTGGAAAAACATAGTTCAACAGATTCCAACGCTTCTTGTTTCGCAGAAATCCGATTTAAAACGAGTCCGGTACACTCAGTTGAAGTTCAGAACGTTAAATTACGAACTGCAGCGTCGTTATGAGCTCGAATATAATTAATATATATTTATATACGTTCAACTTCGTTTTAATTAATATATAAATCCACTTATATTTACAAATTCAATATTTAAACTGTTTTAAATATTCAAATCCAAACCGACAAAAATGCGGGATGTTACAGTCCTTCCCCCTTAAAATAATTTCGTCCTCGAAATTGCTAACATAGGGAGAATGCTACAATTTCTGTTATAAACAAGTTAAAAATATTTTGGGTTTACTTCATAATTTCAGTTTCAACTGAACTGATTAATTCCAATTAAAATATTAATTCCTTCTTATTACCGAATATTTTCAAAATTCTGAAAATTTCCTAACAGCTTAATTTCCAGAGAATCTCGCCGGCATCTCCTCTACACGGCTCACTCGGTATTACAACAACTTGCCACTCTGGGCCTTCACCAATCCAAAAGAAAATCAAACAACCAAACAACTTTCTAAACGCACTCAAAAATTGCATACTCCATATTATTTAAACATGTACCTTTTTGGTTGGCATCCAATTCTGATTCTGCACTTTGCTATCAAGCCGGTATTTATCCCAACATTTCCAACTGTTGATCTCCAACCAACTTATCCTTAATCCAATCCTTTGGTTTTACCAAGCCAAATTTCTATTTCAACTCCAATTCTATTTACTGATTTATTTGTCAAATCAGTTATCTTCATCTCCAATTCAAAATTCGATTCTTATTCTCCAAGAATCAACTCAAATTTCCAATATTTCTCTTTTACAATTTCCATTCTGGATCGTCCCAAATTCAGTCCAATTTTTGTTATTTTAAATTCCACTTTTACTGTTTTAACTCCATAAGTTAAATTTTTATTTCAGAATTCAAATTCCTGGGATTTATTTCAAATCAGTTTCAAATCATATTTATTCAAAACATTTGAATTTCGGAACAATTTGTTTCCTCACAATAATTCAAAAATAAAATCTTTTTGTAGTAATCCGTCACTCTGAAACTCGAAAATGACACTGATGATGTGGCCAGCATCATCAGAATTATTTTCCAGTGATCGAAGTGAGTTCAATACTATATTACTTTTCAAAATTCATTTTTAAACACTTCCATTTTGAAAATCACTTCAAAATATCTTTCACATCATTTGGAAAACAATTTTTAAATCTCCCAGGATTTTAAAAATTCCCTTATATTTGATTCAAATTCAATTTCAATTCTTTTCCAAGTTTCTAGAGTTTTATTTCAATTCTGGTTTTTAATTCAGATTCAGCTCATCTGATTTTGCATATCATACATATATAATATTTTGATTGGTAATTTATATAACCAACTCAATTATAATCCTATTCGATCATAATAATGATCACATATCCAATATATTACATTAATATCAAGATATACACTTCTTTTTATATCAAAATATACTTTCGGTAAAATTATTTCATTTACCCTCTTTTCAAAACATACTGTGTCGAATTACTCTGTTTAAGAGTTTAGAAACACCTGTCGACTCAGTTCGCATTACTGTTTCGACCAGAATTCATAAACCACTCGACTGACCAGTCAACACAATATAAAACAGTTTTTATATTAATCACAAATACGCGCTCATATACACTCAACTCAATCTAGAGTATTACTAACTCCATCTCTATTGAGTTACGCCATAGAGCCAAGGTAATCACTTAACCTTCAGCTCTGATACCAACTGTAATGGACGGGATTTTCGTACCAATTTGAGCTGACTAATATACTACACATTCAACTCAAAGTGCACGAAAATTCAGATCATTAATAGAAAGAATTAAGAGGATGAGATAGAAAAGATAGAACTAATAGAATAGAAGAAGAAGAACATCACTGAACAGAATCAGAGTAAACACGAATCTCACAGCGGAATAATAATGTTTATTATATAACATAACTTTGAAAATACAAATCTGAATTTGTATATATATACATACCATTATCAGAGTACAATACATCATATCACAGCGGAAATAATCTCTAAATACAAATGGTGAAGCCTTCTGCTTTGAGCTTCTCCAAGTGAATCTGCAAAGCCTAAAACACTTGACTGCCCGTACAAATTTGGGCACCCAAGAGTTTAGGGAAAACAAACAAAATAAACTCTGGGTCAGTCATGGGACTGGTGTGAGTAAATTGCAATCATACTGTTTAACTTTGAAAATCCTTTTCAAATAAGAAGATATTAGTAAGACCGGCCCACACATAAACATGGACGGTTTTTACCTTACTATATCCAAATTTCTTTGATATCAAAATGAGTGATATTATGATAATGTCTAAACAAATAATTATACAAGTAGCAGAACGCTTGCATCTCATGTTCCTCATATATTTAGTATAAAATCATAAACCGCAGGGCGCTTATCGGAGAATGGATTTCAACAGACAAGGTATGGGAGCACCTTCTGAATAGTGTAATCTAGAGGGGATACACTCAGGGTTCAACAAGAACGTCTTGCAACCCGGCCACACATGACCGCTCACTCATTTAGCTTGAGTGTCGCGAATATATTGCCACCACGGTTGTAGGCCATCCAACCGTCATCCGAAGATGCAGAATCGAAAAGAAGTATAAATATGAATTTTCTCTAGATCGGTGACAATACACCCTGCTTGGGGATGACCCAACTAGCCATGCTGCCTAGCCCAACTTCTGTCATTCATGGTTGTGAGGCTAGAGGCTACGTCTAACTTCAGAACATATGATCACCATTCACTTTGAATGTCACATCGTCAAATCCGTAATCATACATTGATTACACAAATGCACACTGGGTGTAGAATAAAGAGAAGTTACCTTCTCCCCACCAACTTGGTATATTTGTACAAATCAACGGCGTGACCGTTGGAAATACTCTGTCAGACACTCGTCCATACAAGTTGTCTTGGGACTGGACAAACAGAAAACACCATTCTGGAATTGGACGACCCTTGCATTTAACTCCGTCTTCAATTATCTTCAGCATATCTAATTCGCAGCGCTTATGCCTATACGGAGTGGTTTTCGGATAACGTATCCAACCGGTCTCTCCGTATTGACAACGATGGTCAAAACACTTTGATAGTCGGTTATTTAACTATCGGAGTAAAACAACATTCATTTAAATGTATAACTAGACATCACACAAACACGGGTACTTTTTATTTATCATTCGTTTTTATTATTCGAATTCTCATATCTTACCAGATATTTCGAAAATCCCATTTTAGACTTTTTACACTTCTTGGAAAACATTCCCCGTTATTGTAAACTCTTATTCTCTCGCGTACCATACGTTATTAACGTTCGAGACATTTCCATTCCTATCACATTCTTTATTTCTATACTTGGATAATCTATCTATCTACATTGGAAAAATAATTCCAATTTCATTATAAATATTTAAATCGGCCAACCGTTCCCTTTTAAAACATTATTCACTTTAAACTGTGAATATCATCCCTATTTACCGGAATCTGAACACCTTTATCGGATAGTTCTTTATTCAAGTAATAATTACCCTTATCTTGTTTACCGAAATCTCTGTCCTACTTTTATATTCCTATTCCACTTTATAAACTCTATTTCTAAGTCAACCTCTTATCAAAACAATATCCGGTTGATAACTAAATGCTGATTCCTATCCTATTAACATTTATTTGTTTAAAACTAAATGTTAATTATCCTATCAGAATATAATTCCTAAACATGATTTACTTTTAATACATTCGACATCTTCGAATCCTAGTTCCAAATCCTATTGGTTTAATTCTAATAACATTTCGAACATCGAAATGCTGTCATCGTTTTCTAATACGATTCTCCAATTTCTCTTTCTAAAACGGATTCTTATATTTTCTTATGACATCGTTATTTATCACTTTCGAATAAGTGGATTTCAACTAAACTGCTTCATTCCTAGGAAGTGTTGCTATATATAAAAACCACACTTAAGTTTGGTTAACAGCGTTAATTCATCGCTATAGTAAAAACTTGCCATACGCTGTAATATTCTCTTTATAACTAATCTTGACATAACAGTCACACTTAAGCCTAATCAACAACGTTTATTTTATCGCTATAGTTCTAAGACTTGCATACGCTGCCATATTCCTTTTATACTAATCTTGACATCTATTTCCGTCACAAAAATCTTGACATCTCTTTCTGTTACAAAAATCTTGACATCTCTTTCCGTTACAAAAATCTTGACATCTCTTTCTGTTACAAAAATCTTGACATCTCATTCTGTTACAAACTGATATCGTTCCTCGGTAATAGCGAAGCCGTTCAAGTTGGGGTATTTTATTTACCTCTCAGACCTTGATCGACAACGTTCTTACCTTAGAACCGATACAAGTCTGTATTCAAATTCCTTATTACTTAATATATTTATTAAATCGTATTTCCTTGTTGTATTTTGGAATATGGTTTTACAACACCATGTTCTTACTTTGGAATCTCTGTGGTTTATGAATATTTAATTTAAACATTAACTCTTTGCTTTCTCAATTCCCCAGTTCTTATGTATAACTTCTTAAATGGTAATTAACTCTCATTAATTTCGATAAACTTATTTCTAACCTGTTTTCATTAGATTAATTAAAGACCAATTAATCTAATAATCATGTTCCTAAATAACAGTTGATTAAATCAACTTATTTCCATCAGTAAATTCATTAACTTATTTTAATTACTTCTTAACATTAGATTAATCTAATTAGTCTAATGATATCTCTAAATTATTTATCTTAAATATAATTATCCAAATATTTAATCGTCAGATAGTTTTTACTTTATAAACTTGTTTAAATGTCAACAATCGCTTTTATTTGCTTTATAAAAACGAACTCTAAAATACTGGTTTATAATAGAACTTCTATTATAATTTAAAACTTCACTTTAATTATAAAAATATAATTTCTATAATTAACTTCATTAATTTACCTGACGGTAAATCAGTTTCTTAACAAAACGATGGTTTTACGGTCGACTGTTAACACTTTCTAAATCGATATCGATTATTTATTTAATCTAAACAAATGTTGAATTTCCGTTGAACATCAATATTCACACCGGGTTTTAAATATAACTCGGGTTCAAACAGTGCATACAAAACAAACAGTACATATAAATATCGAGGAATCCGGTCGGATTCCTCCAACCGGTTTCCGCATCCACAGATGTTAGTCAGCACAATTTACACTAACTCTATACTAGGGGATATTCAATCGATGGAATCAGTGTCCAACCGATGGTGTATACATATGTGACGGTATATAATATTCAACCAAATTATTGGTAATCTACCTAATCGACCATCACACAGCATTTAAACAACATTAAAATATCATTATAAAAATAGATCAGAGCGAGTGATTTTAGTCACCTTGGCGCGTTAACCGTTTAACAACGATTTGCGTCGGTCGCTCGATTAGCTCTGGCGTTTAATTCTGCCATGCACTCCAAAGGTATGCTCAGACTGGTTCACGTCCTCCCGGCCTCCCCTACCCTTCACAGTTCGCCATCACAATTTTTTTTACTTCATCTACCTGCACCGCCCTTCCACTTTTTGCTGTATCCCACAGACAGCTCCCCCGAATACTCACGAACTGTCAACAACCATCGACAACCCTATGCTAATGCCAAACTTTACCATGAACGCTCAACACCCATCGAACCCTCACTGTCTTCATTTTCATGCTTCTTCTTTTAACTTCATGCAGTGACGCAACACTCTAGTCCCGCTTAGTCTCCTCCTATCATTGAAACCACCATGTCGTTGACCTTCGTTACATTATCTCCTCACACTTCCAGTATGTACACACATACCTTAGTTAACACCTCATGCTCACGCCAGCTCCTCCTTTCCACCCTCTTACTCTACCCGTAATCACCTTGAACTCGTACAACTCCAAGCCGTGTACACTTGAAGTTAAACTCCATTTCCTCACTGTTCTCGTTTGGAACAGTGCCACTTCATCATCTCCAAGGGGACTTCATGCATTTGCTTCACACACACGCCCATTCACGTCCATCCCAAACAGCCTTCTCGAATTACCCCCTTCCACCTTTAAAAACGTAGCACGTGGCCACTTTTATTTCATGCATCTCTAGTATTAAATAGTACTTCTTAAATCAAGGAAACCGACAGCTCCTGTAAATCTCGCCGATCTCATGAACCCAAAAGGCTTTCGAGCCCTTCCCTTCCGCCCATGCACGAACCGTGTACACCCCAACTCCATACAGTAAGAACACCGCTTCATCTCACATCACCAGGAAGTTTTCTCCACTTCCAGATCCGTTAACCTACCCTACTACGGATACCGACCAAACAAACTCAGATCTGATCCTTCTTTCTTGATCGCTCGCTCAACAGACCAATCGCTCCACTCTACTTGCAAGAACCGCACCTAGATCTTATACCACCTTCTTTCCGAAACAACGTAGAGAACCCGCATGCATGCTCAGCTACTCCCATGCTTCATTTCTACCTCTCGCAGCTAAAACTCCATGCACCAGTACCTTCAAAGCCCGCCCGGAAAGCTCCACAGTCACCTCGAGTCCAACGAGAAGAAACATATTGGTGTTATTAAAAGGGAGAGCACAGAGGGTGGGGTATTTTGATTTCTAAAGGAACGGGTGGACTGGTAAATTTATAGCGGAATAATAATAATAATAATTTAGTTGAATATTTAATTTAGTTCTATATTTTTATATTTTTTTATACGCTGTCTCCAATGGAAATGGGTAGCCACGATCTTTAGACTTAACCTACAATTTCAAATTATCTGTAGGGTAATGGCAGAAGCGACGTTTCCTTGATTTAAATATACAGGTCATCGGGAAAGAAAAGCAATAGGGTACTTCGTTTTTCTCCCATACTTAAACGTTAAGACTTAAGCATTAGCCATAGCGGTATGATTGTAGGGTAGGGAAATGGTCATGTTCTAGGCATGAAGCTCTCTTTTCTTTTTGTTTTGAGTAGGAAGGTAGGATACTGTCGCATTCCATAGCCTTTAAGTACCTGAACCTTAGGCGTGAAGAAATCAAAACATAGTCTGCATATGCTTTAGCCTTTAGGTAGCTTGAAATGGTCTGCGTTTACATTGATAGGATAACACACTACTAGTACTTGGTGAGCTTAGGTGTGTAGGGTAGGTACTGTCTAGATTTTTTAGTTTCTAGCGTATGTATACTTTGTATTTAATATTTAAGTGTACCGTATTTACAAAAATTTATGTTCCTGACCGAGCCGCTATGGACAGAAATAAGAATCCGATCGTGATGAGCGTGGTGCCACGATCCCAGAAATATAATAATATCGGTAGGTTAACTTATTCTGTGAAACCCCGAAATGCTGTTACAGGGTGCAGAATACTTCAAATAAAAAGTTGCATATTTAATTAATTAAAAATTACAGTAAAATTTTAAAAATTAAATTATCACTGCGCCTCAAAAGAACCTTATCCCGATTTGCATCCGATATCAAGTTATATTCAAATAATTGTTACGATCAATATACGATTTCATAGCGACTTTCTGAATATTTGATTTGGACATATCTTGCAATATATTCGACGAAATCTTGGTTTTTCAATTCTGTTGGAAAAACATAGTTCAACAGATTCCAACGCTTCTTGTTTCGCAGAAATCCGATTTAAAACGAGTCCGGTACACTCAGTTGAAGTTCAGAACGTTAAATTACGAACTGCAGCGTCGTTATGAGCTCGAATATAATTAATATATATTTATATACGTTCAACTTCGTTTTAATTAATATATAAATCCACTTATATTTACAAATTCAATATTTAAACTGTTTTAAATATTCAAATCCAAACCGACAAAAATGCGGGATGTTACAGTCCTTCCCCCTTAAAATAATTTCGTCCTCGAAATTGCTAACATAGGGAGAATGCTACAATTTCTGTTATAAACAAGTTAAAAATATTTTGGGTTTACTTCATAATTTCAGTTTCAACTGAACTGATTAATTCCAATTAAAATATTAATTCCTTCTTATTACCGAATATTTTCAAAATTCTGAAAATTTCCTAACAGCTTAATTTCTAGAGAATCTCGCCGGCATCTCCTCTACACGGCTCACTCGGTATTACAACAACTTGCCACTCTGGGCCTTCACCAATCCAAAAGAAAATCAAACAACCAAACAACTTTCTAAACGCACTCAAAAATTGCATACTCCATATTATTTAAACATGTACCTTTTTGGTTGGCATCCAATTCTGATTCTGCACTTTGCTATCAAGCCGGTATTTATCCCAACATTTCCAACTGTTGATCTCCAACCAACTTATCCTTAATCCAATCCTTTGGTTTTACCAAGCCAAATTTCTATTTCAACTCCAATTCTATTTACTGATTTATTTGTCAAATCAGTTATCTTCATCTCCAATTCAAAATTCGATTCTTATTCTCCAAGAATCAACTCAAATTTCCAATATTTCTCTTTTACAATTTCCATTCTGGATCGTCCCAAATTCAGTCCAATTTTTGTTATTTTAAATTCCACTTTTACTGTTTTAACTCCATAAGTTAAATTTTTATTTCAGAATTCAAATTCCTGGGATTTATTTCAAATCAGTTTCAAATCATATTTATTCAAAACATTTGAATTTCGGAACAATTTGTTTCCTCACAATAATTCAAAAATAAAATCTTTTTGTAGTAATCCGTCACTCTGAAACTCGAAAATGACACTGATGATGTGGCCAGCATCATCAGAATTATTTTCCAGTGATCGAAGTGAGTTCAATACTATATTACTTTTCAAAATTCATTTTTAAACACTTCCATTTTGAAAATCACTTCAAAATATCTTTCACATCATTTGGAAAACAATTTTTAAATCTCCCAGGATTTTAAAAATTCCCTTATATTTGATTCAAATTCAATTTCAATTCTTTTCCAAGTTTCTAGAGTTTTATTTCAATTCTGGTTTTTAATTCAGATTCAGCTCATCTGATTTTGCATATCATACATATATAATATTTTGATTGGTAATTTATATAACCAACTCAATTATAATCCTATTCGATCATAATAATGATCACATATCCAATATATTACATTAATATCAAGATATACACTTCTTTTTATATCAAAATATACTTTCGGTAAAATTATTTCATTTACCCTCTTTTCAAAACATACTGTGTCGAATTACTCTGTTTAAGAGTTTAGAAACACCTGTCGACTCAGTTCGCATTACTGTTTCGACCAGAATTCATAAACCACTCGACTGACCAGTCAACACAATATAAAACAGTTTTTATATTAATCACAAATACGCGCTCATATACACTCAACTCAATCTAGAGTATTACTAACTCCATCTCTATTGAGTTACGCCATAGAGCCAAGGTAATCACTTAACCTTCAGCTCTGATACCAACTGTAATGGACGGGATTTTCGTACCAATTTGAGCTGACTAATATACTACACATTCAACTCAAAGTGCACGAAAATTCAGATCATTAATAGAAAGAATTAAGAGGATGAGATAGAAAAGATAGAACTAATAGAATAGAAGAAGAAGAACATCACTGAACAGAATCAGAGTAAACACGAATCTCACAGCGGAATAATAATGTTTATTATATAACATAACTTTGAAAATACAAATCTGAATTTGTATATATATACATACCATTATCAGAGTACAATACATCATATCACAGCGGAAATAATCTCTAAATACAAATGGTGAAGCCTTCTGCTTTGAGCTTCTCCAAGTGAATCTGCAAAGCCTAAAACACTTGACTGCCCGTACAAATTTGGGCACCCAAGAGTTTAGGGAAAACAAACAAAATAAACTCTGGGTCAGTCATGGGACTGGTGTGAGTAAATTGCAATCATACTGTTTAACTTTGAAAATCCTTTTCAAATAAGAAGATATTAGTAAGACCGGCCCACACATAAACATGGACGGTTTTTACCTTACTATATCCAAATTTCTTTGATATCAAAATGAGTGATATTATGATAATGTCTAAACAAATAATTATACAAGTAGCAGAACGCTTGCATCTCATGTTCCTCATATATTTAGTATAAAATCATAAACCGCAGGGCGCTTATCGGAGAATGGATTTCAACAGACAAGGTATGGGAGCACCTTCTGAATAGTGTAATCTAGAGGGGATACACTCAGGGTTCAACAAGAACGTCTTGCAACCCGGCCACACATGACCGCTCACTCATTTAGCTTGAGTGTCGCGAATATATTGCCACCACGGTTGTAGGCCATCCAACCGTCATCCGAAGATGCAGAATCGAAAAGAAGTATAAATATGAATTTTCTCTAGATCGGTGACAATACACCCTGCTTGGGGATGACCCAACTAGCCATGCTGCCTAGCCCAACTTCTGTCATTCATGATTGTGAGGCTAGAGGCTACGTCTAACTTCAGAACATATGATCACCATTCACTTTGAATGTCACATCGTCAAATCCGTAATCATACATTGATTACACAAATGCACACTGGGTGTAGAATAAAGAGAAGTTACCTTCTCCCCACCAACTTGGTATATTTGTACAAATCAACGGCGTGACCGTTGGAAATACTCTGTCAGACACTCGTCCATACAAGTTGTCTTGGGACTGGACAAACAGAAAACACCATTCTGGAATTGGACGACCCTTGCATTTAACTCCGTCTTCAATTATCTTCAGCATATCTAATTCGCAGCGCTTATGCCTATACGGAGTGGTTTTCGGATAACGTATCCAACCGGTCTCTCCGTATTGACAACGATGGTCAAAACACTTTGATAGTCGGTTATTTAACTATCGGAGTAAAACAACATTCATTTAAATGTATAACTAGACATCACACAAACACGGGTACTTTTTATTTATCATTCGTTTTTATTATTCGAATTCTCATATCTTACCAGATATTTCGAAAATCCCATTTTAGACTTTTTACACTTCTTGGAAAACATTCCCCGTTATTGTAAACTCTTATTCTCTCGCGTACCATACGTTATTAACGTTCGAGACATTTCCATTCCTATCACATTCTTTATTTCTATACTTGGATAATCTATCTATCTACATTGGAAAAATAATTCCAATTTCATTATAAATATTTAAATCGGCCAACCGTTCCCTTTTAAAACATTATTCACTTTAAACTGTGAATATCATCCCTATTTACCGGAATCTGAACACCTTTATCGGATAGTTCTTTATTCAAGTAATAATTACCCTTATCTTGTTTACCGAAATCTCTGTCCTACTTTTATATTCCTATTCCACTTTATAAACTCTATTTCTAAGTCAACCTCTTATCAAAACAATATCCGGTTGATAACTAAATGCTGATTCCTATCCTATTAACATTTATTTGTTTAAAACTAAATGTTAATTATCCTATCAGAATATAATTCCTAAACATGATTTACTTTTAATACATTCGACATCTTCGAATCCTAGTTCCAAATCCTATTGGTTTAATTCTAATAACATTTCGAACATCGAAATGCTGTCATCGTTTTCTAATACGATTCTCCAATTTCTCTTTCTAAAACGGATTCTTATATTTTCTTATGACATCGTTATTTATCACTTTCGAATAAGTGGATTTCAACTAAACTGCTTCATTCCTAGGAAGTGTTGCTATATATAAAAACCACACTTAAGTTTGGTTAACAGCGTTAATTCATCGCTATAGTAAAAACTTGCCATACGCTGTAATATTCTCTTTATAACTAATCTTGACATAACAGTCACACTTAAGCCTAATCAACAACGTTTATTTTATCGCTATAGTTCTAAGACTTGCATACGCTGCCATATTCCTTTTATACTAATCTTGACATCTATTTCCGTCACAAAAATCTTGACATCTCTTTCTGTTACAAAAATCTTGACATCTCTTTCCGTTACAAAAATCTTGACATCTCTTTCTGTTACAAAAATCTTGACATCTCATTCTGTTACAAACTGATATCGTTCCTCGGTAATAGCGAAGCCGTTCAAGTTGGGGTATTTTATTTACCTCTCAGACCTTGATCGACAACGTTCTTACCTTAGAACCGATACAAGTCTGTATTCAAATTCCTTATTACTTAATATATTTATTAAATCGTATTTCCTTGTTGTATTTTGGAATATGGTTTTACAACACCATGTTCTTACTTTGGAATCTCTGTGGTTTATGAATATTTAATTTAAACATTAACTCTTTGCTTTCTCAATTCCCCAGTTCTTATGTATAACTTCTTAAATGGTAATTAACTCTCATTAATTTCGATAAACTTATTTCTAACCTGTTTTCATTAGATTAATTAAAGACCAATTAATCTAATAATCATGTTCCTAAATAACAGTTGATTAAATCAACTTATTTCCATCAGTAAATTCATTAACTTATTTTAATTACTTCTTAACATTAGATTAATCTAATTAGTCTAATGATATCTCTAAATTATTTATCTTAAATATAATTATCCAAATATTTAATCGTCAGATAGTTTTTACTTTATAAACTTGTTTAAATGTCAACAATCGCTTTTATTTGCTTTATAAAAACGAACTCTAAAATACTGGTTTATAATAGAACTTCTATTATAATTTAAAACTTCACTTTAATTATAAAAATATAATTTCTATAATTAACTTCATTGATTTGCCTGACGGTAAATCAGTTTCTTAACAAAACGATGGTTTTACGGTCGACTGTTAACACTTTCTAAATCGATATCGATTATTTATTTAATCTAAACAAATGTTGAATTTCCGTTGAACATCAATATTCACACCGGGTTTTAAATATAACTCGGGTTCAAACAGTGCATACAAAACAAACAGTACATATAAATATCGAGGAATCCGGTCGGATTCCTCCAACCGGTTTCCGCATCCACAGATGTTAGTCAGCACAATTTACACTAACTCTATACTAGGGGATATTCAATCGATGGAATCAGTGTCCAACCGATGGTGTATACATATGTGACGGTATATAATATTCAACCAAATTATTGGTAATCTACCTAATCGACCATCACACAGCATTTAAACAACATTAAAATATCATTATAAAAATAGATCAGAGCGAGTGATTTTAGTCACCTTGGCGCGTTAACCGTTTAACAACGATTTGCGTCGGTCGCTCGATTAGCTCTGGCGTTTAATTCTGCCATGCACTCCAAAGGTATGCTCAGACTGGTTCACGTCCTCCCGGCCTCCCCTACCCTTCACAGTTCGCCATCACAATTTTTTTTACTTCATCTACCTGCACCGCCCTTCCACTTTTTGCTGTATTCGACAGACAGCTCCCCCGAATACTCATGAACTGTCAACAACCATCGACAACCCTATGCTAATGCCAAACTTTACCATGAACGCTCAACACCCATCGAACCCTCACTGTCTTCATTTTCATGCTTCTTCTTTTAACTTCATGCAGTGACGCAACACTCTAGTCCCGCTTAGTCTCCTCCTATCATTGAAACCACCATGTCGTTGACCTTCGTTACATTATCTCCTCACACTTCCAGTATGTACACACATACCTTAGTTAACACCTCATGCTCACGCCAGCTCCTCCTTTCCACCCTCTTACTCTACCCGTAATCACCTTGAACTCGTACAACTCCAAGCCGTGTACACTTGAAGTTAAACTCCATTTCCTCACTGTTCTCGTTTGGAACAGTGCCACTTCATCATCTCCAAGGGGACTTCATGCATTTGCTTCACACACACGCCCATTCACGTCCATCCCAAACAGCCTTCTCGAATTACCCCCTTCCACCTTTAAAAACGTAGCACGTGGCCACTTTTATTTCATGCATCTCTAGTATTAAATAGTACTTCTTAAATCAAGGAAACCGACAGCTCCTGTAAATCTCGCCGATCTCATGAACCCAAAAGGCTTTCGAGCCCTTCCCTTCCGCCCATGCACGAACCGTGTACACCCCAACTCCATACAGTAAGAACACCGCTTCATCTCACATCACCAGGAAGTTTTCTCCACTTCCAGATCCGTTAACCTACCCTACTACGGATACCGACCAAACAAACTCAGATCTGATCCTTCTTTCTTGATCGCTCGCTCAACAGACCAATCGCTCCACTCTACTTGCAAGAACCGCACCTAGATCTTATACCACCTTCTTTCCGAAACAACGTAGAGAACCCGCATGCATGCTCAGCTACTCCTATGCTTCATTTCCACCTCTCGCAGCTAAAACTCCATGCACCAGTACCTTCAAAGCCCGCCCGGAAAGCTCCACAGTCACCTCGAGTCCAACGAGAAGAAACATATTGGTGTTATTAAAAGGGAGAGCACAGAGGGTGGGGTATTTTGATTTCTAAACGAACGGGTGGACTGGTAAATTTATAGGGGAAGAATAATAATAATAATTTAGTTGAATATTTAATTTAGTTCTATATTTTTATATTTTTTTATACGCTGTCTCCAATGGAAATGGGTAGCCACGATCTTTAGACTTAACCTACAATTTCAATTTATCTGTAGGGTAATGGCAGAAGCGACGTTTCCGTGATTTAAATATACAGGTCATCGGGAAAGAAAAGCAATAGGGTACTTCGTTTTTCTCCCATACTTAAACGTTAAGACTTAAGCATTAGCCATAGCGGTATGATTGTAGGGTAGGCCATCACCAAGGAGTATGGAACAAAATAGGGTAGGGAAATGGTCATGTTCTAGGCATGAAGCTCTCTTTTCTTTTTGTTTTGAGTAGGAAGGTAGGATACTGTCGCATTCCATAGCCTTTAAGTACCTGAACCTTAGGCGTGAAGAAATCAAAACATAGTCTGCATATGCTTTAGCCTTTAGGTAGCTTGAAATGGTCTGCGTTTACATTGATAGGATAACACACTACTTGTACTTGGTGAGCTTAGGTGTGTAGGGTAGGTACTGTCTAGAGTTTTTAGTTTCTAGCGTATGTATACTTTGTATTTAATATTTAAGTGTACCGTATTTACAAAAATTTATGTTCCTGACCGAGCTGCTATGAACAGAAATAAGAATCCGATCGTGATGAGCGTGGTGCCACGATCCCAGAAATATAATAATATCGGTAGGTTAACTTATTCTGTGAAACCCCGAAATGCTGTTACAAGGTGCAGAATACTTCAAATAAAAAGTTGCATATTTAATTAATTAAAAATTACAGTAAAATTGTAAAAATTAAATTATCACTGCGCCTCAAAAGAACCTTATCCCGATTTGCATCCGATATCAAGTTATATTCAAATAACTATTACGATCAATATACGATTTCATAGCGACTTTCTGAATATTTGATTTGGACATATCTTGCAATATATTCGACGAAATCTTGGTTTTTCACTTCTGTTGGAAAAACACAGTTCAACGGATTCCAACGCTTCTTGTTTCGCAGAAATCCAATTTAAAACGAGTCCGGTACACTCAGTTGAAGTTCAGAACGTTAAATTACGAACCGCAGTGTCGTTATGAGCTCGAATATAATTAATATATATTTATATACGTTCAACTTTGTTTTAATTAATATATAAATCCACTTATATTTACAAATTCAATATTTAAACTATTTTAAATATTCAAATCCAAACTGACAAAAATGCGGGACGTTACATGGAGCGTGATATGCAAGCGTTTCGCTAAATGGTTATTTATTTGATAAAATAACTATTGTAATATCAAATGATTTTGATATCAAATTTTTTTTGGGTTATAGTAAGGTAAAAACAGTCCATGTTTATGTGTGGGCTGGCCTTACTATTATCTTTTCTTTCAAAACGTTTTCTAAAACTTAAAACAGCCTATTTCTGACATTCTCTCGTTACCCAGCTATTTTAAATTTTGTGTGCTCATACTAGTCCCCTGACCGACCCAGAGTTTATTTTCTATGTTATCCTAAACTCTTGGGTACTCATAACACTTGTTATGAGTAGACAAGTGATACAGGTAACAAATGGAATCCTTTTGGAGTATTATGGAGTACGAATCCAAGAACCCGCTTAGTAGCTATATCTATCTCTAAGTATCTAGTTTGAATATCTGTATTAAACTAGAAATCATGTATGATGATGATGTACTATGATGTATCAGACTCTGTTATGTGATATACTATGTATTTTGTTAAATTCCACTGTGAGATTCTAATGTTTAGTTTAGTTCATTCTCTATCTATTCTATTTCTTTAATAATGACACGACTTCTGAGGTCATCGAAAGTCGCGCCATTACAGTTGGTATCAGATCACAAGGTTTACCGAATACCTAGGCTCTGGGCGAATATTGAGAGAGCGTATTTGAAAATTTAAACCATAATATAAATTATAATGTATATACTTAGTATAGATCAACCCAAGATATCGACTTAGGTCATCTTTAAAAATGTACTCCAATTAACTTTTGATTATCGAGCTATTGTACTCAAAAAGTTGAAAATGAGTTCTCATGGGAGAAGAGGTCGAGGAGCAAGTGGGATGACCACAACAACTAATGGACATACCGTTACTCCAAATTCCATAGAAACTTCAGAGGTAGTCCCAACTCAGTCTCTATCAAACTTTGCTATCATATGTAAGAATTACATCACTCTGGGAGGAAAAGTTTTTAAGGATATTGAATCACCAGTTGAAGTTCAAGCCTGGATAAGGACATGTGAGAAGATATTTAAGGGTCTGAAGTTGGACAATGAGTATAAGCGTCTTTTAGCCTCGTGGCAACTGGAGGAAGCCACAGAGATTTGGTGGGACGCCCAAACTGCTAATACACCCGAGGAAGAATTTACTTGGGAAAGGTTCAAAGAAGCATTTGAAGCACAGTTTCTGCCAGCCACTGGAAAGACCAGGATGTACCGGGATTTCATTGATCTGAAGCAAGGAAGCATGACTGTTACTGAATACGAAAACAAATTTAATGCACTCTCAAGCTTTGGACCAAAGTTGGTCAACACTCCGCTGAAGAAGAATGAAATGTTTGTAGCTGGCATGAAGGATATTTTACAATCCAAGATGATGGGACACTTGAAGGACCTATTTGTGGAATTGGTGGACTTAGCACTCAGGTATGAAGCTTTAGAGGCTAAGAAGCTGGTAGAAAAGGCTCAGATAAGAGAACTCAGTGGAGACAATCCTTGGAAGAGGAAATTCAATCCAGATTGGATAAACAAGGAAAAAGGAAATATAGGGGAAGAGAAGTATGAAAATCGTTTCAAGAATAAGATATATCACAACTGCAAACAAAAGGGACATACTGCTAGATTTTGTAAGGAGTTGGAGGATAAGAAACTAGAGCAACCCCAACACCAACAGAAACCTCAGTAGCAATAGAATCAAAGGAATGAGATGGTAATAAAGAACCTTTATTTCAACTGCCATCAGCCTGGACACATGGTCAAGGATTGCCCATAGATGAAGCAGGCACCACAGACTAAAATTTATGCAATCATGAATGAGCCGTCAATTTCTGGGGACGTGAAAGGAAAAGGAATCATGAAAGGTACCTTAAATTTTAATAAAAGGAGTTAAAATGATCAGGGTCAGCCTCTAGATAAGTTAAATAACATTGAATTAAATTTAGAATAATATCCAGTGAATAAAATTGGTTTTTCCCAGTAATAAAGACCAGACTTGAGTTATTAATTGGGTATGAACTCATGTCAGTAAAGTAAACTGATTTTATAATAAAAATCAGAATTTTGGATTTCAGAAATAAGGAAAACTAATTTTTTTAAGGAGTCTATCCAGAAGGTGTAGTAGATAATTATGGATTTGTTTGACTTTAATTAAAACTAGAATCTACTCGTTACTCGTTAATTTCGGGGACGAAATTCTTTTAAGGGGATGGATTGTAATGTCCCAATTTTTAAATGTCTTTGTTTAATAATAAACATTGATTATTGTGAGTTAATTAAATTGAAATGGAATTAAATTATAATAATAACAAACTTAAACCACCAAAAACTTGAGTGAATATATATAAATATACAAATGTATATGGCGATATGCATATATTTGGACTTATGACTTAACATCAAATACTTAATAAATCTTGCACTTAAAATCCTGTACTAGCATTATACACCAACATTTATAACATAATGTATATTCTAATATGACATTTATTAATTAGAAAATGTAGATGAGCACTGAATTAAGAAGCCAATGAAGAGAATGAAGTAGAAAACATATGCAACAAGTCTATACAACAAACACAAGTATCCATGAATGTTAAGTATAAAATAGATTATAATGAACACCATGTGTATCGTGAAATGCCACAACAATAAAAATAAAGGGTATTGCTTATGGTCAACCTATTAATGAGATGTAACATTTGCAATAGTGACTGTGATAACACACAAGCCATTCCTAAACAAGTCTGTAGAAAAATTCATGTGTGTATATTTTTTTTAAGCAAATCTCATATTTTTAAATTACCATAAAAATCTGTCTTTATATGTCAACCAAACCCAAGAATACTTGTGACCATTTCGGCTGCATTAATTAGTCATGACCTTAGAAAGGTTGCCATACTCCTAGAGACTAAGCAACAGTACAAAATTGTACAAGATAAAGGATATTTCTAAGCAAACCTAAATGCGTTTTCTGGAAAACAAGTCGAACTAGGATAGGAAATTTTGAAGCCTGTGTTTGTCAAACGTTACATCTGTATTAAAGATATTAAACAAACATTTAATGAAGCTACAATATTTTAAAACTTATATGTCCCTATAAAAACCACCCTAAGCCCATTTTTCCACCGGCAAAATCCTTATAATTAAGAAATAAAACAGGCAGAAGTTCTAAGAAAATAGAGGAGAGCTAAGAACTAGTGAGTAAACTAAATTTGTACAATCTCTGTTTTTGAGTTTTTGTTTCCATTTATAAGTTAATGCAAGTATTGGTATGAGTTTTAGAATTGTGTATGTATCGTATTGCTATACTAAGATTTAAAAACCAGTATAGGATGATAAACTTTCCTATGAACACAAAAAAAGAAGCCATATTCCCTATATTTACAGACCCACAACATGTATCTAAACTAAGTAGTGTATGAGTTCCTACCTGAAAAGTTATATATATACCTCATGTAATGCATGAAAGTACTTGGGCGAAATTAATCCAGTGTGGCCTGAAAACTAGCAAAATAATAGATGATAACATACTGAATTGGAACTCTAGAAGTAGTAAAAACAACAGGGATAAGATGTGATAAAACTTCCCTTCCTTGTGATGTTTATACGTATATGGGAAACACTAAACTATATATATCCTCCCATATAAAAACCACGAACCAAACTGCAAATCAATTATATCGATTTGCTGACTAGTATATGGTGCGAATACACTAAATCTTTAATCTCTGTTTTGTAAACCCTCTTGAACTGGGGCTGATAATATTTGATGGATGAGTATGACTATGTGATTCTATACATTATACATCATAAAAATTGGTATGTAGAATGAGAGGGTACATACCGAAAACTATATGGACGTTTAAACTAAGCCTTTGTAGATCTTAATATTGAATAAATATATATATATATATATATACAACATCAAAAAATTTAAGGTTGCTTTCCATAACCTGTTTGGTAAGAACATGATGGATTCTGGGTTTTTTGAGTTCGTTATTAACCCTTGTTTAATCGGAAATTTGCTTCAACGCAGTGAAGCTTTGGATGTCGCATCCGGACTGGATGGTGGAGCATAAAGGCGGCAACATGCTGGAGAAGCATGGTGGAGGTCGGTGGTCCTTGGGGGGTGACGACCAATGAAAAGTGGCGGGTTTGTTTTTGGGTAAAATCAATTGAAATGGTGAAACTTGGATCACGTAGCTATTTGCGCTCTGGGTTCAGCGATGGCTTCAGGAGGTAGTGGATAGTTGGTGGCGAGGATTGAGATAGTGAGATGATGGCTTGGGTGGGTGTACATGTGCACGGATGCACAGGCGTGTACTGGAATGGGCGAAAGGAGAACTTGAAGGGGGAGAAAGTAATGTTATATCAGCTGCTAATGTGCGAGGTGTTTTCCTTTGAGGGTCGGTACTTAGCTGGTGTAACCATGTATAGGATGAAATGGGAAACACAAGGAACTAAATAATCAAAACATCAGTAAGTAAAACGTAAGAGAGAAACATGGACAAAAGCAAGTAGTAGTGGACAGTATTTTTTGGCATCTCCGCGTCTTCAAACACCTGTGTCATGTTAGAAAAGCTATATGTTACATCAAGCATGGTTAATGTGTGAACTAACTCTCCTTGTATGAATAACGGACACACTATCAGTATTGCGTGCCATTCAGTAACATTTAAAACAAAAGGAATGTTAAAATAAGAAGAGAAGTGGAGGCACAATAGTAAAAGTAAAGTATATGGATGGGTCTTCAAGGGGTTTCGGCAAGGGTTGAGATAAAAACAGTGGACAACAGGTAAATCAAAGAAGAAAAGAAGCAGGAGAATTAGAAGGAAAGAGGGGCGACAAGAATGTGAACATGGAGAGAAGCATGCACGGGCTAGAGGAGTAGGCTGAAGGGAAATTGGGCCAGATTGGGAATTAGCATTTTATATGAAGGATAAGATGAGATTTTCCCAAAAAAGGAAACCCTAATTGCTGATTAGAAAAGGGCCATAGGCCACTATACCAAAGTTTGAGTATTTCTCTAGTACAATACTTAAAAGGATCAGGCAAAATAAAAGTTAGGGAAGATAGTCCTCGGGGCTAGTGAGAATCTGATATGATAAGGTGAATATTTATCATTATACGATGGATTAAGGAACAAAGACCTATTGCAGGCAGCCAAATTCATGTTCACATATTTGATGAATGAATGTGCATACTGATATATTGTTTAAAATTTGTTTGATTTATTTATAGGGTATAATATATATATTATTGTGCACGAATATAAGATTTTATTATGTGATTCAATAGATAAATTGTTGTGAGAAAAGGGATTTGATTAATTAAGGTGTAAGCAGTGCAAACAAGAGGGTTTCTGTTTACTCCTTAATTAATAAAGGAAAAATAATGTAGATTCATTTCTCATGTTTTTACTCTTGGATAAATGAGTGAAAGATGAAGATACCCTATATCATCAGTCATATGCTCACAGCATAATATGATGAAAATGACATGCATAATGATGTATACAAATGCTTAAAAATGCCCAAAAACAAATAGATCAGGTAAACATGAATATCAGAACATTGAATGAACTTTATGCCTGAATAATGTATGGATGGTTGAGACGGATGACTTTGTCTATTACTGGTTTGTGTGTATGATTTTTGTGTATATAAGTGCAGCTTATTTGTGGGTATGTAACACCCCGTATTTTAACAACACAAAAGACGATAAATTAAAGAATAATTAATTTAATATTCAGAATTAAGTAAAATGGACTGCGCCATTTCGTTCATCTCGGAATTTTGGTCAAAATAGACATCTGATTTGCGTAAAACGGACACCGTGTGAAGAAGTTATTATGGTTTAAAGTTTGTACACGCATAAGAAGAATATATATGAATAAAATATATCCAAAAATTTCAAAACATTTCAAAATCCAGAAAATTGGTGGAGCGGAAAAATTCTCGCCCTGGGGTGTCGACCCATAGGTCAACCCCATATGGGGGGTCGAGCCCCTGCGACATATATGTGCAGATTAGGGTTTCATCATAGCTATATATATGGCCTCATTTCTCTTATTTTTGCACACCAAAAATAACGAAGGACTAGATGTTGCCTCTGCCCAGATTAAATCAAGTGTTTTCTTCTTCAACAATCAACTAGAGTTTAGAGATTTGTGATTCAACATCAGCAATTCTTTCTTTTATTTTCTCGATCCAATCCTAGTGAGTCTATGTTAATTTTAGATCTAAATATTTAAAAAAGTAAATCTTGACATGACTTTAACTTGGATCTATGCCTGTGATTATTTGAATCATATCAGATCTGTTATAACTGTTTATCTAAGTTCTTCTGACATGACTGTGAACTAGATCCGAACCTATACCTATTTATCATGTCAGATCTGCCATTGTTTGTAGATCTAATTCACTGTTTAGGTCACCTCATGCATGTTCCTATTATGTTTGTGGCTAAATCAAATTTTTTATTAGTTGGATATCTAGTTCATTTTTTAGATCTCATCATGCCTGTTTATGATTGCCCTATTATGTTAGAATCAGTTCTATTGTCACATGTTCATCAGATCTGCTCCTATATGCCTTTCTTGTCATTATGCCACTATATGTTTATGCCTATTTCTATCATTATATACCCGTCTTGTTATTATGATCATTTATGTCCTCTTCCCTTCATCTTTTCCCTTATATTTTTATAGTCAGGCTCCCTTAGAGCCTAGGCATGCCGCTGAAATATGCAACGCGTTAAATTGGGAACGAGGGGAAAATGGTAAAATTTTGGGCATAACTTGAATAAAATATATGAATGTTAATTTGGGGCATAAATCTAATTGTGATTAAAGACCTTAATTTGGGGCATATGGTTCATTATGAACATAACTTGGGAAGGGGCATGAAAACCTATAACGACATAGGAATAATTGGTTAATAATTGAAATGCCTAGAATTACAGTAATTAGAAGCTGTAATCGCGCTTAGACACGAGGATAGATCACACTTGTGGTGGAAGTCTGCCCGGAACCGCCCGACATATCGAACGATCACAAGTGGTGAATCTAATGTGAAGGTTCTAAGTGCATAAACATGAGACGTGCTAAAACATGAGGTTAAGTACGACTTGTGGAGGAAGTCTACCCGGAACCGACCGACATATCCAGCATCCACTAGTGGTAGGCTTAATGTGGGAGGTCTAGCACATTATAACCATAAATGAATATGTTAATGAACTAGAATACTTAACCTAGTTGAATCTATAGGGATTGTATGAACATATAATTTGAGTAGGGGTTAAGAAAACTTGTTTGAAACAATGGGTGGGTTAAGTAAATCTTGGGTGGGTGGGTAATATTTATATATAGTCCCACAAAGTTAACCTGTGGAGTTATGCAATCTTTTACTTTGGTATGGCATAACCTAGGGAAACCTAGTAGGGATGCAAGCGTAGGGGGTAGCTTGTATGATCTTGTGTGTGGGACCCGTTTCAGTCAGTAACCCATATATAGGTATCAAATGAGTACTTCGAACAAGGTCGGAGTTGGGGCACGCTTACTGGGCTGATTGTAAGAGATTCAAACATGGGGGACGGTGTGGGAGGCGCATTCCGACACGGTCATGTTCGTGCATGGGTCCGGCAGAGGAGGTTTAGACGCCGTGACACCTGTAGATATGGTTGTGCACATCCTGAAAACGAAGGGTTGCCACTTTTGGGAGTGGTACACCCTACTGTGGGGCCAACACAAGGTATCGACGGAGTAGGGAGCCGATCGATTGGGGTAGTAATTGGGGTACATCAAGACTCCGGTATGTTGGGGAGCCCGTTAATATCCTTAGGGGTAACTCCGGTATGTTGGGCAGCCTGTTGATTGTATAGGGTGAAAACCTCTCATTGGAAGTGCACCTAAGTCTACCATCATATACTTATTGGGAATCGTCTTGTTAATAAGACACTAGTATTGGTGCAGAAAAAGAGAAATCATTGGAGAAGCGAAGTATACTCTATCATGTTTATCCTGTTTACCTTGTCATACCAACCTTTTATAATGTTATCTCTCTTATCCACTTTATATGCCTGTCGTTATACTTTTACTTATTTATATGCTAAAAATAACTAGACTCGCCAGACTTTATGTCTGACCCATTTTGTCTCCGCTTCTTTCTCTTCTGTTTCCCCCTAGGTCCTTAAGGTGGGAATACTCAAGCTTGACCAGGATTCTGCTTTCAGTCTGCTTGGAGTTGCTTAGATATACTGCTCGAGCTCTTATCTTTTCTACTATGGCTATGTTTTTGTTTGGGGAATTATGCTTCTTTTATTACTGTACTATGATGTTTTAAGTACAAGACAGAAATTTCAATGATGAACTGGGTTTATGTATTTTCAGACTTATGATGTAACCATGTTTTGAACTACGATGCTTTATCATTAATAAAATTTTAAATTCCGCTGCTATTTCATATCTATCTTGTAATATTTCTGTTTCTGTTTACCTATAATGTTTCATAAAACTTAATGCATTCTCTTAATGAGTGAAATTAACGGACGTGCAGTGTCATAGGATATTTGTATATCTAAATAATAGTATAAGTACAAGGAAATAAGGAGGAGGGTTATATACACATTTATAAAGTCATAAGAAAAATGTAAACACACACATGGGAGGGTGACATCCCAAGGATTCCCTTGATCTGCTTAATCTCAAGATGTAGAGATTAAGTATACGCATGGCGTATAATGCCCTGGAGGCCTGGGTGTTTCGGGTAACAAGTCGTGGGGTCCTCGAACAATGCATACTTTATGTTCAATGGAAAGTGGGATTAAACCGGTTAAGTGAAGAGATAAACTGAACAAGGGAATAGGTAGGCAAATCAGGAAGTAGTAAAGTGATTGGTTATGTTTGTTGCCATGTTGAATGCTTTGTTTTCCTTTAAAATTATATTCATATGTTATCCATTGATTTGATATAGCTGAATTACCTTACTCACAAATATTATACATCAGTTTGTATAATGTAATGATGAATATTCATAACAGATTTAATCTGACCTAGTTGGAATGCCTTGCAATCTGCTGGGTGTCTCATTGATAATGAGGCAGCTTAGTGATTGATTTCAGGTTGAATTAGAGTGCTTGCCAAAATTTTTGTACTTAAAAGGCTTTCATGTTTCTCTAGTGATAAGTAGAAGAAAAATGTTAAGACTTGTGAAGTAGTATGGCTTGTGTAGAATCTTAAGTACTTTAATTTCTGTAAGATTTTAGTATGTTTTGGGCATGTAATTCAGTTACTTAGTGATGTATGAATCTATTATGAATGCTTGAATTTGCTCAGTTTGGGTTATCAAATTGCCTGGAAATGAATTTATGTAGCCTGACTTGTACATGCATGTTATGTAGCTAATATAGGATGATGTATGCATTAAAATGGTTCAGTTACATGTGAAAATTAATGTAAAAGCTAAAACCAATAAGTTAGGTACACCTGCATATGTAGTAACACTTTTACAAAAGCAATATGGTAACTAGCGGTAAGATATATGAAGAGCAATAGGTAATGCAAGTAACAGGGTAAGTTATGCTAACATGATTAAAGATTTTGAGAACTATTGTAGTGTGCATAAATAAGCAGAAACTAGTGTATTCATTTAAGTAAAATGCTCTCATATGTACACTGAGAATTACTCTATCTATTCCGGTTATGTATGCACAAAAATTTGGTGTTTGTACATGTTTTTGTAAGCAAGAAAAATGAACCAGAACAGTCCCATTTACATTGCAAAATGCACACATTCTTATGACTGATCACACAAGTATTTCTAGACATGTAATTACCTGACATTCACACATATAAAGCTATGTTAAGGTGCAAACCACTTTGATGTATTACCCCATATTATCATGCATGAAAGGATTCACCAACAAGTAAATTAAAGTAGGTTCTAACTCTGGTTTTTATAGCCAGTCTTGTTGAACCAAAGGCAAAAAGGAATAAATGTTTTATTTCTATTTACTCTATTGAAATGCTTATTCCAGAAACCAATTAGCATATCATCATATATGTAAATAATTAACTTATGTATTGCACTGATATGTTTATATTAGTACCTAGGATCTTGGGAGAAGGGTATATGCAGGGGTAATATAGGAAATAAAAAACCTTAGCTAAATATTTATGTAGAAGTAGGTATAAGGAAGTAGGTCACTTCAGTTTTGGTATCAGAGCTATGTTGACACAAAAACATGGCTAGAAAACAAAAAATACAGCATACTCATATGATACAGATGGGTAGAAAATGCTAGCTGGGCATATATAGATTTCAAAATATAATTACATACGCGTAAATTGGTGAGAATACTGAAACTAACATAGTGTCAAATATTATAGTTATGGTAGGCAGAGGATCAACCAGTGCACCACCAACGATGAATATGCAAGAATTTGTGCAAGCTTTAAGGATAGGGGTTGGACACAGACCATATAACCCCCATGAAGAGTTGTCAAAACTACTGAAGACCTACTCAAACTTAGGAGGCAAGGAATTTGGAGACAATGAAGGCGTGATAGGGGTTCAAACTTGGCTAAGATATAGGTGGGAAGATTAAGGGATGAAATGTGTGTGTAAATTAAATATAGCTGGGAAGATACTTTTATCAGACCTATATGTGTTGAACTATGAAGGCACAGGTGTTATATTAGGGGTTGATTGGTTGAGTAAATTTAAAGCTGCTTTAAATTAAGAAAATTTCACAATATCACTAAAACCAGTAGAAGGTAATAACATAATAGTATTATGTGAAATGAAAAAAAACAATTGAGTATGTAGATGTGTTTGAGGAGGTGAATGGCATATCACACAATAAACCAGTGGAGTTTTAAATCAGGTTAATGCTTGGTGCTACCCTGATCATTAAGAAACCCGCTAGAATGGGACCAAAGGAGCTATAAAAGTTGAACATTCAATTAGAAGAATTGGAGCAGAAAGGGTTCATTAGGCCAAGCAATTCCAACTGGGAGGCTCCAGTAGTATTTGTTAAGAAACATGATGGAAATTTAAGAATGTGCATTGATTATAGAGAGCTAAACAAAGTCACAATCAAGAATAATACCCACTGCCAAGGATTAATGATCTTTGCGTTCAACTTAGTGGTGCAAAGGTATTTTCAAGATTGGATTTAACCTCTGGATTTCACCAAATGAAGGTCGAAGAGGAGAGTATTAAATATACTGCATTCAACACAAGTTATGGGCTTTATGAATTCTTAGTTATGCCATTTGGTTTGACAAATGCACCATCTTATTTTGTGGATTTAATGAATAGAACATTTAGAGATTTTCTGGATAAATTTTTACTAGTATTTGTTGATGACATATTAGTTTACTCTAAGAAAAAAAAGAGAAAGATTAAGGGAGCATGGTCTGAAAGCAAAATTTATAAAGTGCACATTTTGGAGAATTGAAGTCAAAATTTTAGGTCACATAATTTCATCTCAAGGCATAACTGTGGATCTTAACAAAGTGTTAGCTGTTCAAACATGGAAGAGGCCAAGAAATGTGACTGAAATCAGATCATTTTTGGGGATGGTAGGATATTATAGAAGGTTTACAAAAGGCTTTGCAAGAGTAGTTATACCCGTAACTAAATTAACCAGGAAAGAACAACCTTATGTCTGGATAGAAAAATGTGAAGAAGCCTTTGAGAAATTAAAGAAGGCTTTGGTAGAAGCACCTATCCTACAAGTTCCAAAGGGGAATGAGGGATTGGTGGTGTACACTGATGCAAGTGGGTCTAGTTTAGGAGTTGTGCTTATGCAGCATGGTCAAATGATTGCCTATGCATCTAGATAATTAAAGATCAATGAAACAATGTATGCAACACATGATTTAGAACTTGCTGCTATAGTGTATGCTTTAAAACTATAGAGATGTTACTCGTTAGGAGCCAAATTTGAGTTATATACTGACCATAAATCACTCAAATATTTATTTTCTCAAAAAGTTCTTAACATGAGACAACATAGATGGGTGGAATTTCTAGCTGCCTATGATTTAGACATTTTACTTACTCCTGGAAAAGCAAACAAAGTAGCTGATGCTTTGAGTAGACATCAGGCTATTTTGTTAAGGTTAACAGTAGAAGAATTTAAAGATTTGTCAATACTAAGTGAAGTGGAAATGAAAAATTGAGGAAGGGGAATTTATAGAAAAACAGCGTAATACAATTGAATATGGGAAATTGAGTTTGGTATCTATAAAATCAAATCTTACAGAGAAAATTAGGAGAATGCAGGATCAAGATAAGAAAATGAAGGAGAAAAAGGAAATGTTACTGAATAACATGGAAATGGAAAATTTTGAATTAGATCATCAAGATGTCTCAGGAAGCATAAAATACTTTGTGTGCTTGACATTGAAGAACTGAAGAAAGAAATTTTGGATGAGCATCACAAAACCAAATACACAATACATCAAAGCTCAACTAAACTGTATCATGACTTAAAAAGGGTTTATTGATAGCCAGGAATGAAGGCTGCAGTGGCAAAATATGTGGCCAAGTGTTTAGTATGTTAACAAGTTAAAGCAAATTATCAAAAGCCCTCAAGCATATTACAACCATTAGAGGTGCCTAAATGGAAATGGGAAAGCATTTCAATGGATTTCATAGATGGATTGCCAATAACTCAAAGAGGCAATGATAAAATATGGGTAGCGGTAGATAGATTAACCAAATCAGCTTATTTCATTCCCATAAAATCTGACAGAAATGCTAATAGTTAGCTAAATTATTTGTGAAAGAGGTAGTGAGATTACATGGTGTGCCAAAGATAATCATAAGTGATAGGGATTCTTTGTTTACCTTTAGGTTTTGGGGAAGTTTTCAAGAGGCTATAGGTGTAGAATTATGCTTAAGTACAACATATCACACATAAACAGATGGGCAAATTGAAATTGTAAACAAGATATTAGAGTATTTATTAAAAACTTGTGTTCTTGACTTTGGGGGCAACTGGAAGATCATTTATGTTTTGCTGAATTTTCATACAACAATAGCTATCAATCTATCATAGGAACGACACCATCTGAAGCTCTTTATGGCAGACCTTGTATGTCACCAGCTTGCTGATTAGAGGTGGGAGAGAAAATCCTACTTGGACGAGAACAAGTAAAGGAAACTTCAGAGAAAATTGAATTAATTAGGCAAAGAATGAGGAGTGCATAAGAGAGACAAAAGGCATATGCAGACAAAGTTAGAAGGCCAGTAGAGTATAATGTGGGGAATTTTGTGTTTCTCAAAGTTTCACTTATGAGGAAGGCATTGAGATTTGGGAAGGAAGGCAAGCTATCACATAGGTACATTGGACCATATGAAATAATCCATAGGGTAGGAACATTAGCATATAGGTTGAAGCTACCAAACGAATTGGGAAAGATACATGATGTATTTCATGTATCACAATTAAGAAGGTGGGTACATGACAAGGAGACTATCTGGAATCACCAACTCAGGTTAAAGTAAAAGAGAATCTGGTTTATATGAAGGCACCAGTGGGCACTGTTGCCAGAGAGGAGAAGAGATAAAGAAATAAAAGAATAAAACTGGTGAAGATTCAATGGAGCTTAGACACAAATGATTGCACATGGGAAGCTAAGGATAAAGTTAAGGCTAAATATCCTTGTTTATTCACTATTTAATGGGGCTTTTGATAAAGGAAAAAGGTATGTTTTCATTTGTGTTAAATTAAGTAATGAAGTTAATTAGAGAACTAATTGTGGGACACAATTCCTTTTAGAGGGGGAGTGTATGGAGACCTTGATTAAAATAAACAATAAAAATTATAATTTGAGTGCAGTTTATAACTTAAGTAATATGTATGTATATACATAGATAAAATGAACAAAGTGTAAGGCGGAAAAAAAGGCTGGTAGAGGAGGTTAGAAGCTTTTATATAAAAATTATATAGAAGGGAATGTAACCTGAAAAACCAGAAAAGAAATACGTGCACACATTAAGTTTTATAAATAATGTAACCAAGTTTTTCTCCATGAAAATATCACGTGAAGGTAGATCATGTATATGGTGTGAAGAATGGGAATGGTATGGGCAAAGTTATTCAAAGATTTAAGCAGAAAGTAATAATTTCAGAGGGACAAAAATTTGGATGTAGGACCATATTGTAACCGAGGGAATTCGCATTTTATATGAAGGATAAGATGAGATTTTCCCAAAATAGGAAACCATAACTGCTGATTAGAAAAGGGCCATAGGACAGTATACCAAAGTTAGAGTATTTCTCTAGTACAATACTTAAATGGATCAGGCAAACTAAAAGTCAGGGAAGATAGTCCTCGGGGCCAGTGAGAATCTGATATGATAAGGTGAATATTTATTATTATATGATGGATTAAGGCACAAAGACCTATTGCAGGCAGCCAAAGTCATGTTCATATATTTGATGAATGAATGTGTATACTGATATATTGTTTCAAAATTGTTTGATTTATTTGTAGGGTAAAATATATATATTATTATGCACGAATATAAGATTTTATTATGTGATTCAATAGATAAATTGCTGTGAGAAAAGGGCTTTGATTAATTAAGGTGTAAGTAGTACAAACAAAAGGGTTTGTGCTTATGTTTACTCCTTAATTAATAAAGGAAAAATAATGCAGATTCATTTCTCAGATTTTTACTCTTTAATAAATGAATGAAATATGAAGATACCCTATATCATCAGTCATATGCTCAGAGCATAATATGATGAAAATGACATGCATAATGATGTATATAAACGCTTAAAAATGCCCAAAAACAATTAGATCAGGTTAACATGAATATCTGAATATTGAATGAACTTTATGACTGAGTAATGTATGCATGGTTGAGATGGATGACTTTGTCTATTACCGGTTGATGTGTATGATTTTTGTGTATATAAGTGCAGCTTATTTGGGGATATGTAACACCCCGTATTTTAACAAAACAAAAGACAATAAATTAAAGAATAATTAATTTAATATCCCGAACAAAGTAAAATGGACTGCGCCATTGCGTTCGTCTCGGAATTCTGGTCAAAATAGACATATGGTTTGCGTAAAACGGACACCTATGAAGAAGTTATTAAGGTTTGAAGTTTGTATACGCATAAGAAGAATATATATGAATAAAATATATCCAGAAATTTCAAAACAGTTCAAAATCCAGAAAATTGGCGGAGCGGGAAAATTCCTGCCCAGGGGTGTCGACCCCTGGGTCGACCCTATAAGGGGGTGTCGACCCATGGTTCGACCCCATAAGGGGGGTCGACCCCCTTACAACAGATCTGGGCAGATTAGGGTTTTGTCACAGCTATATATATGGCCTCATTTCTCTTATTTCTGTACACAAAAAATAATGGAGGACTAGATGTTGCCTCTGCCTAGATTGAATCAAGTCTTTTCTTCTTCAACAATCAACTAGAGTTTAGAGATATATGATTCAACATCAGCAATTCTTTCTTCTATTTTTCTAGATCGAATCACAGTGAGTCTATGTTTATTTTAGATTTAAATATTTAAAAAGTAAATCTTGACATGACTAAAACTTGGATCTATGTATGTGACTATTTGAATCATATTAGATCTGCTATAATCTGTTTATCTATGTTCTTATGACATGACTATGAACTAGATCCGAACCTATACCTATTTATCATGTCAGATCTGCCATTGTTTGTGGATCTAATTCACTGTTTAGATCACCTCATGTATGTTTCTATTATGTTTGTGGCTAAATCAGATCTGTTATTAGTTGGATATCTAATTCATTGTTTAGATCTCATCATGCCTGTTTATGATGTCCCTATTATGTTAGAATCAGTTCTATTGTCACACGTTCATCAGATCTGCTCCTATATGCCTTTCTTGTCATTATGCCACTATATGTTTATGCCTATTTCTGCCATTATATGTCCGTCTTGTTAGTATGATCATTTATGTCCTCTTCTCTTCATCTTTTCCCTTATATTTTTATAGCTAGGCTCCCTTCGAGCGTAGGCACGTCGCTGAAATATGCGAACATGTTAAATTGGGAACGTGGGGAAAACGGTAAAATTTGGGGCATAACTTGTAATTGGAAATTTGGGCATAACTTGAATTAAGTATATTAATGTTAATTTGGGGCATAAATCTAATTGTGATTAAAGACCTTAATTTGGGGAATATGGTTCATTATGAACATAACTTGGGAAAGGGCATGAAAACCTATAACGACATAGGAATAATTGGTTAATAATTGACATGCCTAGAATTACAGTAATTAGAAACAGTAACCACACTTAGACACGAGGATAGATTACACTTGTGGTGGAAGTCTGCCCGGAACCGCCCGGCATATCTAACGACCATAAGTGATGTATCTAATGCGAAGGGTCTAAGTGCATAAACACGAGACGTGCTAAGACACGAGGTTAAGTCCGACTTGTGGAAGAAGTCTGCCCGGAACCGACCGACATATCTAGCATCCACAAGTGGTAGATTTAATGTGGGAGGTCTAGCACATTATAACCATAAATGAATATGGTAATGAACTAGAATACTTAACCTAGTTGAATCCATAGGGATTGTATGAGCATATAATTTGAGTAGAGGTTACGTGAACTTGTTTGAAATAGTGGGTGGATTAAGTAAATCTTGGGTGGGTGGGTAATATTTATATGTATATAGTCCCATAAACTTAACCTGTGGGGTTATGCAATCTTTTTCTTTGGTATGGCATAACCTGTGGAAAACCTTGTAGGGATGCAAGCGTAGGGGGAAGCTTGTATCATCTTGTGTGTGGGACCCGTTTCAGTCAGTAACCCATATATAGGTATCAAACAAGTACTTCGAACTAGGTCGGAGTCGAGGCACACTTACTGGGCTGATTGTAAGAGATCCAAACGTGGGGGATGGTGTGGGAGACACATTTCGATGGGGTCAAGTGCGTGCATGGGTCTGGCAGAGGAGGTTTAGACGTCGTGACACCTGTAGATATGGTTGTGCACATCCTAAAAACGAAGGGTTGCCACTTTAGGGAGTGGTACACCCTACTGTGAGGCCAACACAAGGTATCTACAGAGTAGGAAGCTGATCGATTAGGGTAGTAATTGGGATACATCAAGACTCTAGTATGTTGGGGAGCCCTTTAATATCCTTAGGGGTAACTACGGTATGTTGGGCTACCTGTTGATTATATAGGGTGAAAACATCTCACTAGAAGTACACCTAAGTCTACCATCTTATACTTGTTGGGGATCATCTTGTTAATAAGACAATAGTATTGGTGCAAAGAAAGAGAAATCAATGGAGAAGCGAAATATACTCTATCATGTTTATCCTATTTACCATGTCATACCTGCCTTTTATGATGTTATCTCTCTTATCCACTTTATATGTTTGTCATTATACTTTTACTTATTTATGTGATAAAAGTAATTGGACTCGCCAGACTTTATGTCTGACCCATTTTGTTTCCTCTTCTTTATCTTCTGTTTCCCCCCAGGTTCTTAAGGTAGGAATACTCAAGCTTGACTAGAATTCTGCTTTCAGTCTGCTTGGAGCTGCTTAGATGTATTGCTCGAGCTCTTATCTTTTCTACTATGGCTATGTTTTTGTTTGGGGAATTATGCTTATTTTATTACTGTACTCTGATGTTTTAAGTACAAGACAGGAATTTCAATGATGAACTGGGTTTATGTATTTTCAGACTTATGATGTAACCATGTTTTGAACTACGATGCTTTATGATTAATAAAATATTAATAAAATTTTAAATTTCATTGCTATTTCATATCTATCTTGTAATATTTCTCTTTCTGTTTACCTATAACGCTTCACAAAAGTTAATGCATTCTGAGTGAAATTAACGGACGTGGGGTGTCATAGGGTATTTATATCTAAATAATAGTATAAATACAAAGAAATAAGGGGAAGGGTTATATACAACTTTATAAAGTCATAAGAAAAATGTAAATACACACATGGGAGGGTGACATCCCAAGGATGCCCTTGATTTGCTTAATCTCAAGATGTAGAGATTAAGTATATGCATGGCGTATAATGCCCTGAAGGCCTGGGTGTTTTGGGTAACAAGTCGTGGGGTCCTCAAACAATGCATACTTTATGTTCAATGGAAAGTGGGATTAAACCAATTAAGTGAAGAGATAAACTGAACAATGGAATGGGTAGGAAAATCAGGAAGCAGTAAAGTGATTGGTTATGTTTGTTACCATGATGAATGCTTTGTTTTCCTTTAAAATTATATTCATATGTTATCCATTGATTTGATATAGCTGAATTAACTTACTCACAAATATTATACATCATTTTGTACAATGTAATGATGAATATTCATACCAGATTTAATCTGACCTAGTTGGATTGCCTTGCAATCTGCTGGTTGTTTCATTGATAATGAGGCAGCTTAGTGATTGATTTTAGGTTGAATTAGAGTGCTTACCGGAATTTATGTACTTAAAAGGCTTTCATGTTTCTCTAGTGGTAAATAGAAGAGAAACGTTAAGATTTATGAAGTAGTATGGCTTGTGTAGAATCTTAAGTAGTTTAATTTCAGTAAGATTTTAGTATGTTTTAGGCATGTAATTCAGTTATTTAGTGATATATGAATCTATTATGAATGCTTGAATTTTCTCAGTTTGGTTTATCAAATTGCCTGGAAATGATTTTATGTAGCCTTACTTGTACATGCCTGTTATGTAGCTAATATAGGATGATGTATGCATAAAAATGGTTCAGTTACATGTGCAAATTAATGTAAAAGCTAAAACCAATAAGTTAGGTGCACCTGCATATGTAGTAACACTTTTACAAAAGCAATTTGGTAACTAGCAGTAAGATATATGAAGAGCAACAGGTAATGCGAGTAACTTGGTATGTTATGCTACCATGATTAAAGATTTTGAGAACTATTGTAGTGTATATAAATAAGCAGAAACTAGTATATTCATTTAAGTAAAATGCTCTCATATGTACACTGAGAATTACTCTATCTATTCCGGTTATTTATACACAAAAATATGGTGTTTGTACATGTTTTTGTAAGAAAGAAAAATGAACCAGAACAGTCCTATTTACATTGCAAAATGCACATTCTTATGACTAATCACACAAGTATTTCTAGATATGTAATTACTTGACATTCATACACATAAAGCTATGTTAAGGTGCAAACCACTTTGATGTATTACCCCAAATTATAGTGCATGAAAAGATTCACCAATAAGTAAATTAAAGTTGGTTCTTACTCTGATTTTTATAGCCAATCTTGTTGAATTACCAAAGTCAAAGAGGAGTAAATGCTTTGTTTCTATTTACTTTATAGAAATGCTTATTGCAGAAACCAATTTGCATTTTCATATCGTCATATATGTAAATAACTAACTTGTGTATTGCACTTATATGTCTATGTTAGTACCCAAGATCTTAGGAGAAGGGTATATGCAGGGGTAATATAGGAAAAAAAACCCTAGCTAAATAACTATACAAAAGTAGGTATAAGGAAGTGGGTCACTTCAATCAAATTCAAGATGTTTTATGACAATCTAGATAAATATGCAAGTCAAATAGAAAATCTATGTTTAAGTCTGTGTATCATAAGTATGCAAGGTTGAATGCTAATAGAGATATTAATTTTATACGAGTGTTCGATGTCCGTTCTCGTCTATAACTGAAATACATTCATCCGAGTTCATTTGATTTTCATTTAGGACACAGGCTTGGACAACAAAATTTATACAAGAAAAAATAGCATTCGATCTGTATTCATTCAAATTAGTCTAAATTTCTTGTAATTCGATATATAGTGAAAGGAAACTGTTAACTTCGAAATTCGTCGCTAACACCCAAATCAAGCAAAATCACAAACAATCACAAGTTTGTAGCTTTTACATAGCAGAAAGTGCATCAAAAGTAGAAGATATACAAAATTTATATTGGTTCGGCAATCTTGCATATGTCCAATTATCATAATTTATCGTTTAGACTATAAGATTATAGATATAGTTATGATTTGGTATTAAAAATATAAAATGAAAGGAGTTGAATCCCGACTGCAGTAGAATATGGGTGTAGAAGTGCCAAAAGATCCCCTCAACTGAAGCCATTTGGTTTCTCTTAAAGGTGCGAAAGGTTTCAAATCCATAAGGAGGAAAGTAGTAGCGGAGAGCGTTGGAACTTGGGATACCAACGTTGTTTTGTATACCAGATATCAGATCAAATTGGTACCGATCTGGACGAATCCAGATTGGTAACGACCTATATCTATGGCCTAATGGCCGATCCGAATTCCGACTCACTTGTCTATCTACTTCATTATGTTGCATTAGCTCAAGTCCTTGCATTAATTCCTTGGTCGATCCGCTTCAATGCCTATAACTTATGTTAATTTGGTTCTTCTTCTTTTGCATGTCCAAGGTCGTTCTACTTCAATGCTTTATCCAAGTGGTTTTGGTTTTTCGCAACCTTATGTTGTTATCTGTATCGATTCCTAAGCAATTCAATCACCTCTCCCAGTCATCTGCCTCGATGACAGAGAAATTCAAGTGTCCATGTCTAAAGTGCAATGGTCTTGTAAAAAGACGGATTAACACTTGTCATTAAAATAAATCTTGTTGTGGATGATGTGTTTATTGAGTCAACATCCAAGATTCATGATCATATTGGATCAGTTGAGAATGTCGTGGTTGCTCCAAGCCGATAATCAAGTTTACCATCTCTCCAGATCGTTTACGATATACAAGTCTGTAGCTACTTTGAGACGATTTGTACTTAAAGCCTTCCCAAGCTCTTGTAGGGTTTAAGCCATACCAAACATTATCATCCATACCCAGCGATCAATGCATTTCCTGTAACAAGCAAGATCCACGCTTGGTGATTCCAGCCTCACTGGGATCTTTCCAAGTATATTCCATACTTACTAATCCAAGTTTTCCACGATGAGCGTCATCCATGATGGTTATCCGAGCTTTATCTAATTTAGTCTTGGAAATCAATAACCTTACCGGGTCTTTTCCAAGCATCGTCCATACTGTATGATCCATACATTTTCATGCCAAGTGTTAGTGAGACTTAATGATTCATAGTTGCGCCGACCTCTTGCCGAATACCAACCATACTCGACAATCTATAACTATACCGATCTCATGTCAAGTATTGGCAATAGTTGACGATCCACGTCTGCATATGCCAAGAGCCATCCATGTTTGACTATCTAGTTCCTATTGTCACTACACCATAATGCAGTTTTAGCTACTCCACATCTGATACGGCTGTTAGCTGTATCAAATATAATACGGTTATAACTCGTATTTATGTGTATCTATATGGCTACGCACAGCTTTCTCAATCCACTTTCCTCTCATGTAGGTGCGGATCATAGTTGTATCAAATTGGACAGGCTAATAGCCGTATCCAATATAGTGCTTAATTTTGGTGCACACAAGCTGTTATAACCCTCTTCTTTTTCCCCGTTTATCCTTATTTCCCAAATTATTCTCTAGGGCAAACAAACCGATGCCAAAAAATAGAAAATGACAGCAGCCTCCAACACTGACCCTCGGAAGCAACCTTCAATATTCTCTAACAACCTTCAGCAACCTCCAACACCAACCCCCGACAACAGCAGTAGCACCAACATGCACAATGTCCAATGCCTCGTCGGCAACCTTTAGCACCTCATCGCCAACCTCCAACACCTAATCACCACCTTGCCATCGTCACCAGAGCATCAATGTGAGATTTTGAAATATTACAATCAATTGATCAAAATTTCATTAAACTATACAAATTTGGGTTTATTTAATGACTTTTATTAAATCCGATTTGGATGCAATACATATTGTACACTTTGTTGCCTTGTTTGTGAAATCAAATTGACTTGACTTTGTTGCATGTATAAATAACCTTATGTATAAATATGGTATAAAACATCTGACTGGTCTGGCAATTTTCATATATGTCTATTATGAATACAATGACTTTCAGGTTTCAATACTGTTTGATCAAAGAAATTTGTCTGCATCGAGCTCATAATATTCAAACTTGCAGCATTAGCTTATAACTGAGTCTTTTACTGTAACCATATCAGGATGGACTGAGCAAGTCTGAGTTTAATAAGGTGATGAATGTAGAGTAATTGTGTACCACACGGGTTTAACTTGTTTGATCATAGAGGTATAACTTGAATCTATCTCCTGATAATGTTTGATTAAATTGCATAACTTGTGTCTTATAAATAGGTATTGTGGTAGATAATAAAGTCTGTCATCCAAGAAACTACGATTTCTACATGTGCGCTCGTGTAGGGATGAGGCATAAGTAATAATTTCCAAAAGATCAAAATTTCCAAAGGTGTTGTTGGTTGCACAAGTAATAATTTGTATGCTACCTTAGATTGCTTCTTACTTAAAGGACTTTATGGCCTCAAAGGTAGCATACAAATTATTACTTGTGCAACCAACAACACTTTTGGAAATTTTGATCTTTTGAAATTATTCCATGAGCCTGTGGTTTCTGTGGAGCTGCTCGCAACAATAGGAACATCGTACGAGTTGCTGGGATAAACCTAGTCAGAAGAGGGAGCTTTTGATTAATCTAATACCACCAACTTCGGACAACATTCCTATTGTTGTCGGACAGCTCTATAGGAACCATAAGCTTAAGCCTCACCCCTAACTTGAAAAGGGAGCGTAACTACTGTAGGTATGTTAGACACTTTATACATGAATTTCTGCTTTACATTACGTTTGATTGCTGTTGGTCACCTTGTTTACATTATGAACCTAGACTATGATACACTTGGTATCACTTGGTACTTATATGGTGTACTTGGTACACTATGCTTATACACTGTACTTATCATGAACCCAGACTTGATACACTATGATAACTATGATACACTTGATAACTATGATAATCATGAACCTAAATTTGAACATATATTGTTACACTTGTTTAGCTTGGTACATGTTGTGTTGAATGATAATCATGAACCCGGACTTGGACTTGACAATTTTGAACCAAAGTTCATTTATATGATACTGTGTATACATTTTTTCCTATGACCTTTGTTTTTTCATGCTATCCATTTTGTTTTGTACTTGGACTGTTTGCTTTACCATGCCATGAATAATGTGCAGACTGGTTGAAGCTTGCATATTTGTGTGCACTTCAATTTTTCAGCTTTGTTCACTGAGTTGTACAGCTGCATTTTGGGACTTGTGCCTTGTGTATATGAACCTGTTTGTAACCCAAATATCATGAGTAGTATGGGAAACTGATGGTATATTGATGTTTTTGTTGATACTAGCAGGTGCAGGCAAACACTTTGATAATAGATGGCGATCCAAAGGAGGTTATTTGTGAGGCAGTAGAACAAACACAAGTTGATCTTCTTTTGTTGGAAGTCATTGGTTATTAAAAGGTGTTAATTTAAATATATGCATTATTGTGGGCATATGAAGCTATTGAGGAGTGTGGGAAAACCATTTGCCTACTTTTAATATGTGCTTAAATAAGATGTATTATTATTCTTGATCGTGTGTTAATTAAGATATTTTATTGTTCTTGATGATGTGTTAAATAAGAAGTTTTATTGCTCTTGATCATGTATTATAATATTATCATTCGATATGTCTAAGAATGATTATATATGCGGTATTGGAACTGCTATTTGTATGGTAATTAGATTATGTTTAATTAGGTCTAGGATAATTGATGCATTAGGTACGGCTAAAAGCCTAGTGATTCAATTAATTACGGCTTTGATCCGTATCTAAAAGGATATGAGTTGTATCTAATAAGTATGGGCAGCAGAGCAATTAGTTATGGCTTTGGATCGTATCTAACAGATTAGTTAGATATGACCATATGTTTTCTGTTAAGGAAATTTGTCACGGTTTAAAGCCATATCTAATCATTAAAGATGCCATTTTTAGCCATGTATAAGAGTCATATTAAACATCGTTAGAATCAACTTTTAGCCATAGCTAAATTACATTTATGGTGTAGTGTCTTCCAATTGTAAACCACATCGGGCAATCTGTAACTTTGTGTGGTTCTTGTCGAATACCAGTCATATTTTACGATACGTAGCCGCATGGTCCTTACTGAGCGTTAACCATACTTGACAATCCTTAACCACACTGGGTTCTTATCGAGGATTAACTACACTCGACAATCCATAACCTGGGAAGGTTTCTGCCGAGGATTAACATTCAGAAATGTGGTCTGTTAACTCAAAAGTAGAAATACTTAACTGAAACACTCTTTCTAAATTTTCTTTAAAAAAACAGTTTATAAAACTTCTTAACAAACTATTATTCAAATGAAAAAAAATCGACTTTCCTCCTGCAATGGTAGATTTTCTCCTAGATCTACTTTTTGTGCCACCATATCTTATTCCAGTTCTAATTTCTTCATCATTGTTCGAATCATTTCCGTGGCCAAAAGCAAGAAAGCCAAGTCTCCTTCACGTCCTAATGTCACAAGATCTGCAAGCCACTTCCAAACAAAACAATCGCCTTCCGATTTTGAGCACGAAGCAGAAATAGTTGTTGCCCCGCCTCCGAGGCCGTTTTACTGTCTGCCAAACACTACCTCATAAACGCCCTTATCTATGAGTTACAAGTGTCTTGTCCATCATCCTTCATGTCAGCTCCAAATTGAAGTAAATCTCTTATTAGCTCCATGCTCACGCAAGCTGAAGGTGTCTGGCCGTTGCCTGGTGCAAGTCCACTGCTAAATTCTATTATTGGTGGTTGTTCACGTGAATATGGGAAGGTGGATGGTTTGAATGGTTCACCACCCAAATGCACTGAATGTGTTGATAATCTGAACTACACACATAATGTTTAACAAAATGCTTTAGCTGGTTTTTCATGTGTTCCGGCAGTGAATTCTACTACCAGCAAACGACAATGGACCTCATTGTTCTCCAAAATGCCTAATATCGCAGGCTAATATCCCTCTGTAGATTTCAAAATTACTTAAAATGAAAATGGTTCAGCTCCCACTAGGATTATTTCATGAAGCCTTTTGGAAGGACCACATTATTAGTTTCTTCCTTGACACTAAATCACCTAAGGTTGATATGAATGAAGCATGTCGTTCCTTATGGCGTATACGGGGTAGTATGCGTTTCACATTAGTTAATGGCTTTTATTACTTCAAATTCTCAATTCCTTAGGAAAAGCTTAGAGTTCTAGATGGTCCGCCCGTAATCATTGACGAAAAGCCATTCATTATTACCTATTGGTCCTCTACAATCGATCATGTAAGAGAGCAAGTTCTTTCCATTCCTGTCTGGACCCAATTCACACATATTCCATCTGTTCTTCAGCCTCTCCTTATACTAAATTGGGCCTAGCACATTGGTAAATTGAAATATTTTGATGCTAATACAGAAGCTACACTACGCCATAGATGGCCTACTACAACAAAAATCCAAAGTGTTGCTAGCTACAATGTAACGATAGGTATGCTAATTTTTGTCTATTGCAACACACGCTTCAAGGTGTTAGAATAGAAAATCCAAGGTGTTGCAGTAGACACTTGAATAAAATTATCAATCCAGGTGATTAAGATCCAACGGTCCACGTTACCAATCCGCATGAAATAATCTTTTACATGGGACGCAAAAACAAAAAACAAAACAACAAAACACTTAGCAAAATATTCAAGGGTTTTATAGAAAATACTCCGCCACTCACCCTCTCAAACACTCTCAGTCACATGTTCAATTAGGGCTAAAAGTTTAAGTTTACAAGCTTAATTGGGATTTGATTATGGCAAGTTCGAGTTCAATTAAGGCTTCAGTGTTTCAATTAAGTCCTCAATTGGGGCTCATTTGGGTTTCAAATTTCAGTTAGGGCTTCGATTTAATCTGCTGCTTAAGGTATCACTCAATGTATGTTTCAAGTATTTCTTGATTTGATTGTTGTGTTGCCTAATTTACTGATTTACCTATGCGTTCAGGTGTAATCATATTCTTAATTTTATTATTATGTTTGTCTTTGTAACAAGCTTATGTTAAACCGTGCGTATATGATATTACTATGTTTTTTGGCCTTATAGTCATGGCTATATATTATTTGTGTATGTTTTTTTTGTGTGTAAATTAGTGATGAACAAGGAAAAAAAATATGGGCAGAACTTCCTATGATCAGTTGATTGCATGTTATTTGTATGTAAATTTATGCCCTGATTACCAAAGAATACATGCATGTCCAAATGACTACATGCTATATTGGGCTGAAAATGAAAAGGAAAATAACTGTAAAACTTGTAGTGTTTCAAGGTGGGCGATACGGGAAAAAATGTACCAAATTTATGTAAGAAAATGTTGTTTCTGCCTTGATTAAATTGTTGTAACTGATGTATCATATTTATGGCTTCTTTTTGTATCTTTTTTACTGTTTCTGCCTATATTACATTTTAGCGAATTGACTGTTTTATTTTATAATGCACTTGGTTTATTTTATTTTGTAATTATATCATTCTAATGTTAATTTCTCCATTTTGTGTAGGATGGAGGTGGAAAATCTTAGAAAACTGATAAGAATGCCACTCCGAAGGCAGGGAAAAATCTAGTTTGTACACAAACTGATGATACACCATGTACCGTTGAGTTACCACACAATGAAGGAATAGGAACAATGGCTGCTTATTTGGCTATGCGAGAATGTCAGAAGAATAATAGTAGTGGAAGTGGAAGTGCAAGGAATAAGGCAAGGGATAAGGCTGTTGTCGGAAATGTCTCGACAAATATTGAAAACGAAGAAAATGAAGTAGAAGAAGCTGAAGGTACTATCTAATTGAGTTCTGATTTTAATAGTTTAAGTTCTCATTTATGTTATGTTTAGCCTTCTCATTACTATTGTATATACTTTGTAATTATAGTCAGAGCTCCCAGAAGGTTCAAGGGGAAAACAATGATGGACAAAGTTCATTCAAGGCCATATGACAAAAGAGTTATAATCCAAATGAATAATCAGGGCTAACCTATTTCAGACAATGAACAAGTAATGTATGAACTGAATTATTTTTTAGGAAGAGGAGTGTTCCACTTACTTACAAGTCTTGATTTGATGTTCCTTCAAGTCTGAAAGGCATGCTATGTGTAACACCCCTAAGTCCCACATCGTGGAAGCCTGTGTGAAGTGGGTACTTATATAGTAGATCTCATCTCTTACTAACGCCGAGGCCTTTTGAGGAATAAAACCCCACACCTATACGGTGGCTAAGTTGGGGACAATATCTTGCGTGAACGGAGGTGCGGGTTGTTACAGTGGTATCAGAGCCAATACCCAGCCGGAATTGTGGCTCCTGTGTGGACCGCAGCGCCTGGGTGAGGTGTTTGTGAGCCAACGGGGACGTTGGGCTCTGTAGGAGGGGAGAATGTAACACCCCTAAGTCCCACATCGTGGAAGCCTGTGTGAAGTGGGTACTTATATAGTAGATCCCATCTCTTACTAACGCCGAGGCCTTGTGATGGAAAACTCTACACCTGAGAGGTGGCCAAGTAGGGACAATATCGGTGTTAGTAAGGAGGTTGACTCAGCCTATGTGGCAACGCCATGTGTTGGCGGATCTCGAAACTTAGCCGAGGCCTTTTGAGAAATAAAACCCCACACCTATACGGTGGCTAAGTTGGGGACAATATCTTGCGTGAACGGAGGTGCGGGTTGTTAAACTATGGAACTATGTCAAGGTACTTTGCAAACTTAGCTGAATTTTACTTAAATATATTAAACTTGTCACAAAAGTAGCATGAATGTTCTTTTTAATGTTTGATTTGTATTTAAGCAACGATATATTATTCCGGATGAATGCGAATATTGGGCTTTGAGGTCAATTCGTGATGCTTGGAGGGGGTACAAGAGTCATATTAAAAAGGCACATTATACGGCTTATGAAACTGATGAAGAGAGGCTTGAAAATAGGCCGGATGAAATTCCATTTGAGGATTTCAAAAGTACTCTTGATGTTGTGGGGAGCTAAAAAAATCCAAGTATAATTTTAAGTTTTATCGTAGAATTTTTCCCCTTTTATTCATTCAAATCAGGTAGATAAACATCTTTATTTCATATTTTTGTAGTCCGATGCCCTTACAAATTTTGCAAATCGAAAATTGTATGCTGACACACACACTGCTGGTCCAATACTTTTTTCCCAAATTCGGCATAAGATGATATGTATTTTGCTTATTTTTATGGTTGGCTTGTTTAAAAATATAAGTCATATGAAGGTATGCTTGTTTAACTCGAATGCAGTATCCATCTTTAACTTGTGAATAAACTACATATATCAATAAAGATTCAGATTAAGATGTTTTAACTTTTTTAATATTAGTGATATATGTTCTGGAACAATTGGTTTGATATCCTTTTACTGTCTAATGTTTTTTGTATCAGTCCAACGAATCAAATATGAAACTTTTTGTTAAAACTCACAAGCGGAAAGAAGAAAAGATGTACATAATTGATGCTTCACTAATGAACTACAGAATTGTAAGAAATTTATTTTCTCTTCAATCAGATGTCAAAAAAATGCTTCATTTTGTACATGATCAACATTATTGTAGAACTAGATCATGTTTTGTTGAACGAGTCGTGGCATAGTTATGCTATGGCATAGATTTGCAACTGAAATGCAACTGAGGCATGCATGCCTCTCATTTTGTGTTGAAATGTAAACAAGGCATTGCCTCAGTTTGTAACCGAGGCATACATGACTTTGGTTGTGCTGAAATAGTGTATTCACTGTGAAAACATTAGTTGTACTAAAGAGTTACTCGGATTTTATTCATTAATGATATCACATTTTGAAATGGCTTTATTTTGTACGAGAAGAATGAAAAAGCAATAGGTAAAGGAGGCAGTGATGAAGTTGTTCAAGAACATGTTTCTGATGGAAAGTCGCACAGTCCATCATGGCTTATAGGATGGCATACAAAGTCTCCAAAAGTTTCAAAAGCTTCTCCAACAACAAGCACATACATACAGGAGCTGATAATGAAGATAAGAGAAGATATAGCTGATGAAGTCGAAGCAAAGGTCAACAAGATGGCCTAAGATGAATTTGATGCTAAGATGAACAAAAAAGTTCAAGAGAACTTGAAAGGATGCTTAAGAAATTAGGTGAAGCAAACCCTGAAATGCACGTTGATATTGGGGATCTTTGTGCGACAATTGATAGTGAAGGCACTGAATTTGAAAGCATTGAATGCACTATTAGTCATTGATATTGGGGATCTTTGTGCAATAATTTGCAGTGAACACGAATTGATGTGTTTGTAAGTACGGTCTATATACATGAATTTATGGGCTACGTTTGGAAGTATGATTGTAAGTACTATTTGTGTTGCTTGTTAATCTGAGATGAGTAGTTCTTTGTTTAATTCAGTGTGAAGTTAAATTCTGTAATGTTGCAATATGTGATGTAATGTTGACATAGCTATGATATATTGTTGCAGTTTGTGATGTTAAATGTTGCCATAGCTATGATATAGTGTTGCCATTGGCATAGATTAATGCGTATAGGCCCCACAACATGATTCCGTGATCCCGTATTACAGCCACAACAAGATTCCGTGAGACGGGGCTATAGATTTTAGCAGGCCCAACTTTTTTGTAAATTTAGTACCTATGGCAAAACCTGTAACGATGTTGCCTTAGGGTCGCAAAGATGTTGCCTTAGACTCTAAGGCAATGCGACAAAAGGAAACACCGAGAAAGTGTTGCCACAGATCATTTTTGGCCTATAGCAACATTTTTTTGCACTTACCGCATCACTTCTCTGTTGTTGCAGTATCAATATATGGCGTAGTGCTAGGAAGAACTTAATATATGTCTGGGCTCTGATCGAAGTTACCCCTGACAAACCACTACCTTCTCAGATCAAGGTGAGAATCAGAAACCTAGAATTTTTAGTTGATGTTAAGTACATATGGAGACCAGAAATTTGCTCGGCATGCAAGGTTTTTGGACGTGATAGACTCTTACAATGAATCTGATACTGCTGTGCCAAAGTAAAAAATTCCTCTACCATGTCCTCCTGCTAGAGTCTGGGTTCCTAAGGCCAAAGAACCTCATGTTGATGTTTCAGCTTCAGATGATTCAGTTCCTGCTCACAAGACAACAAATGACAATGATGTTCCCTCATTCTCTATTCTGCCTGGTGTACCTCTAGATCCTGATATCTCATGGAATGAGTTAGAGACCGCCTGGGTCCATGCCCCCTCTGGTATGTATTGTGATACTGAGAACTACTTCTTTATTTTTATTGGTGATGAAGTAGTTGAGCGTAGACGTCTTTTCTACCGGCCTGATGGTCTGAAATTGGTAATGTGGGAAGATGGGAAAATTGGCGAAGTAAACTTTGAGCTGCAGGTTGATTCTTGGGATAGGAACCGATTAGTTCCTCCTTCCTTAGTTGTTGATTTGGCCTTCCTCTTTTGGTCCTTTAAGCATAGCATGACTCCTTATACAGGAACATTTTATGAGGATGACTTGGCTGACGAGTAGTATTGATATAGCTGTTCTGATGTATCTTTTATTTCTACTTTACTCAGTTATGTTGTTATTTCAGCTACTGTGATGTTTTGATAATGACTGGATACTTCAAACCAGATAGTTACTTTGTGCATGTGCAGAGTATCTGTTCCTTCATATTTATACAGGTGTTTGCGGTCACCTTAAAAACTGGTCGGCCTTGCCAAAAAAATATTATTATATAAATTATCTTAAAATAATTACTAATAATTTTTTTGATTTATTAATAGTCCTTATTAATATAATAATTGAATAACTAAAAACAAAACATTTATACTAAAGTAAAAAATTATTATTTATCAATAGTTATGAATAAACCTTAAATATTTATTTAATTAAAATTATAATTAATAAACTTTAAACCAAGAAAATGAAATATTGATTACTTTAAATAAATAATAACTTAAAAGCAATGTAAAAATTTATTAAATTTAATACATAAATAAGCACCTAACTTTATTTTAAAACATCATTAAAATAATGATTTTACCTTTAGAGCATCATAAATGAAATAATTAATAATTTGAAACTTGTTTCAATGCACTAAGGGACAACGATCGCTTGATGGTAACATCTCTATCTCAGATAAACCAAAAGTAACTACGGATAAAGTTTATTGAAACGACCCGCATTCTACGCATCGTAGGATCATAGAATATTTATTTCTTCCATATACAAAGTCGTATGGTCATGTAACTTTGGGAGACGACTATTGGGGTCATTTCCCATGTTCATGTTTCTTCCCGATTTTTAAATGACCGTTTTGCCCCTAGCTAATACTATTTTGGCCATAACTTTTGACTGGAAAGGAATTTTGACTTGAAACCACTTCCATTAGATTTGGTTGATGGTTTACAATTCCGTAGAGTGGTCACATCATCCAAACGGACTTACTGTTTGGGAGATATGGCTGAAACAAATGTCAGATGGTGAAAAACAACTTAATTGGGCTTAACCGGGTGATTAACAGCTAGGCCCAATGGGGAATTTCGGGATTAGGGTTATGAGGAGGCTGAAATCAGTTAGAGAACAATATTTTTTTCATTTTTCAGCCGCCACTTTCATTCTTGGAACCCTAGCAATGGCCTCCAACACCCAAATCAACTTCTAATCACTTTCTAATCAAGTTTTGGCTTAATCTACATCGAATCAAAGAAGATCTTCACCAAAACAGTATTAGAGCTGCTATTAGACATCAGTATTCGCCCAAATCAGCGATGTTTCAGTTCTGAAAATTTCAATTGTGGCCAAGGTGAGTGATTTGCATAGTTTTGCACTAATTACGGTTAATTAAGGGTAATTAGTGAAGATTAGCGAAATATACATAATAAATTGTGGAAAATTATTTATAAATTCTTAAATAATGTTTTAGACCTTTACTAGGAATTTGGTTTGATTTGATTAAGTTTTGCTAATCATATCATTAGTTTTGTCTAAACATGCTTAAGGGAAAATTGGGGTTTTAGGCTATGTTTGATCCATTTACGTATTATGGTTGTTGTTTTGATGCTTTGAGGTCACTTCTCTATGTTTCTATGACTGTGTGGTATGTTTTGTGATTGATTAGAACTGTTAAATTGGTCGAAAACACCGTCGTATGGCGTAAAACTGCCGCTGGAAAGTCACAGGAAATATGCAGAATTTCGAACCGGATCAGATCAGATAATTGGGCTCGGATCGGATAGGAGAACTGGGCAAGTGGACTCGATTCAGATTGGAACTTAGCATAAGGGGCTTGGCGAGAAAGAAGGCCATTTGCTTAGAATTGGAGTTGGGCAGGGGATCGAATCAGAGAGAAACCAAAGGGGGGCTTGGCGAGAAGGAAGGCCATTTGCTTAGAATTGGAGTTGGGCAGGGGATCGAATCAGAGAGAAACCAAAGGGGATCGGATCGGAGAGAAACCAAAGGGGATCAGATCGAAGAGACTAACAGGGATCGGATCGGAGGCAAGGGCATAGGGATCAGATCGGAGGACCTAGCTTGGAGCTGGAGTTGGAGCGAAGCACCGGATTGGATCGGGACATCTAGGAGGGAGCAACCACCAAACCAGACACAGGGCATTCGAACCGAACCGATGGAGCAAGAGTACACCGAACCGAACCAAGCTAGAAGGGAAACACCGAACCGAACCGTACATATGCTATTACTACTACGCGACGACTCTTCTGAAGACCAACTCTAATTCGACAAAAACCCGAGATGCAAAGTAAGTCCAAATGAGGAGCTTTGACTCAGGATCCAGTTGGGAACCAATGAGTGGGCTTCATGATTGGGCTTTGCTGCGGGACGTGTGCAAAGGGGTTGTCGATGTCTGTTACTTTGGATCACTATGTGTAGGGAGTACGTGAACGGATTCAGGGCCAAAGTGGCATAGGTACGACTAAAGGGCTATAGACCAATAAAGTGGGGTCATTTGTAAAGATTGGCCATGACTCCATGTGGTAAGCTAGGTAGTAGCAGTAGTTGTACAAGTCGAACTCTGTCACTACTTCGATGAGTCTAGATTGACAGTGGTGGACATCGTATGCTTTACGCACTGAGTGAGAGATGTGAGGATGGTTGTTATGGTTGATTTGTTTGCCATCATTATGACATGCACACCCCCACCCCCATTATCTTTACACCATTTGTTCAGCAGTACCTTAGAGTATTGTACGGTATGTAGTGCTAACTCTTTGGTTGCAGGTCCACGTTCAGGTATGGTTTAGTATACCTGTTATTGTTCTGTTTAGCTTCTTATTGCTCATACCAGACTTTTTGTCTGACCCAGAGTTTTATGTCTCTTCTTATTACTCAGGGTGCTCTCACGAGCAGATTAGAGACATGTTAGTTGGTGATGCACGAGTAGCTGATCCAGAGGCGAGCAGGAGGCTTCCACGTATGATATATATAGATATTCTCCCTGTGTCGTTGGTGGTCACTGCTTGGGCATTAGTAGTGTACCTTCCTTATCTTGCTTTTACCTTTAGAGACAGTTTGAAAGTTGTAATAATGATGATGTGTAACATAAGGTGTATTTGGATTTCCGCTGCTATGTTGGTTTAGTTTTCAGCTTATGCACTGTCTCGCCTGTTTTATGTCAAGATTATGTTATTATCATATTTTGTTCCATGCGCTATGAGACATTCTACAGGTTCCTTGTTGATTCTTCGTCTTCTTTCTTTCTTTCTGACGACCGTTCCATGCTAACTGGACATGTGTACAACGCACTTTTGGAGTAAATGTCAGTTGGTGCGGGGCGGGCCATCACATTTAGTATCAGAGCTCTAGGTTGCGTAGTTAACCTAGGGAAAGCCATTAGGGAGAGATAGTACGTATATGAGAGAGCGTATTTGTGATTACTTTGGTTTTCAAAGGCTATATATATACTATTAGTATAGCTAAGGATGAAGTCGCATTGCACTAGCACCACCATGGAGATGGTTAATCGTTTTCTCTTTACAGATTGAACGATGAGCCGATACGAAAGAGGTGCCGGTAGAGGAGCCAATAGTGGGAATGCCGCTGACATGAGGACGATGTTTACTGACCTCATGAGGGAAATACTTAGGGATGTGCAGAGGGCAGCTCCCAATGGTGGTGGTCCAATAGTGCCGGCGCCTAGGGCCGATTTCGCCAAGCTGAACAAGGATTATACTAGTCTTGGTGGGAAGCCGTTCCACGGAACGGAGTCGGCCACAGATGTTCAGGATTGGTTGGATAGTTGTGAGCGTATCTTTGAAGATTTGGGTATCGAGGATGCGATGAAGAGAAGGCTAGCATCCCGTCAGCTGCAAGGACGGGCAATGAATTGGTGGAATGCTATAAAAGCAGCTACTCCCGAGGATCAGATTACTTGGGAGCAGTTTAAGGCTCGCTTTAGTGAGAAGTTCATTCCAGCTGCTCAGGAATCAGTGTTGTTTAAGAAATTTTTGGAGCTCAAGCAGTATGGCAGAGCTGTCTCGGATTATATTGCTGAATTCGACACTTTGTCGAAGTATGGGTTATCTCTTATTGATACTGCCGAGAAGAAGAATGAGAAATTCATAACTGGTTTGGATCAGTACTTGGGGGAAAGGCTCATTAACCACATCGATGAGACGTTTGAATCAACTGTGGGGAAAGCATTGAGGTCAGAAAGTCTTTACCTTAAGTCAATGACTGAGGTTGCATCCGCAAAGGAGCCAAAACCACAAGCAAGTGGTGGAGGCAAGAGTGGTTCTCAAAATAAGAGGAAGCAGAACCAGAATAAGGATGGCCAGAAAAAGAATAAGAAAGAGGTTGAGTGCTTCAGCTGTGGTAAGAAGGACCATTATGCTAGTAATTGTCGGGCCAAGCCAGCGGATAGGAAGTGCTTCAACTATGGCCAAGTGGGACATCACAAGGACAAGTGTCCGCAACCCCCTAAAGAAAAGAAGATGGTGAAAGAATATGCCTTTAATGTTATTCCTTCTTCGTCGAATGCCCCAACCGCGGCGGAGAAGGGAAATAATGTCATCGTTCAAGGTATGCTTTCTGTTTATGATGTTCCTGTTAGAGTTTTGTTTGATACCGGGGATTCCAATTCTTTCATATCTAGTGACCTGGTAGATAGGTTGGGATTGGAGCTCGAGGTTGTCGATAGACCTTTAATAGTGACGAACCCGATTGGTGTTCAACTAATCTTATAATGATTTGTCGTAATGTGGTCTTATCGAGTCATGGATGCATGTTTGTCTGTGATTGCTTTGTTTTGGGCTTTACTGGGTTTGGCATTATTTTGGGAGTCGATTGGCTCCAAAGATACGGGGTGGTGGTAGACTGTGAGGGCTTTTTGGTGACAGCTAGAGCGGATGATGGGCGGAGGGTAGTGTTTGGTGGTCTACCCGGTGATGGGATAATGGCTAGTTTTCTAAATTCCCTCGACAACCCGCATAGTGAGTTGTTAGGTTTGCCGGTGGTTGGCCAGTATCCGGACGTTTTCGAGGAAGTGACCGGGCTTCCACCACACCGAGAGATTGAGTTCTGTATTGATTTAGTGAAAGATGCCAGACCTATAGTGATGCCACTTCGTCGTATGGCACCAAGGGAGCAGCGAGAGCTCGGGGTGCAAGTCAGCGATCTTTTGAAGAAGGGATTTATCAGAAGGAGTGTTTCTGAATGGGGAGCACCAGTTGTGCTTGCTACCAAGGCGGATGGTTCCCTTCGTTTGTGTGTAGACTACCGCGAGTTGAATAAAGTGACGAGGAAGAACAAGTATCCTCTACCGTGGATAGATGATTTGTTTGATCAGTTGAGTGGCGCGGGAGTATTCTCTCAGTTGGATCTCACAACAGGTTTTCATCAGCTTAGAGTGGAAGCTGAGAGTATAGCTAAAACGACATTCCGGACGCCGTCTGGGTTTTATGAGTGTTGGTCATGCCATTCGGACTGACCAATGCCCAAGCATATTTTGTGGATCTTATGAATAGAGTATTCAGAGATCAGTTGAATAAGTTTGTCCTTGTGTTCGTGGATGATATTTTGGTCTATTCGAGGACAGAGGATGAACACAAGGAACATTTAAGGATAGTGATGGAGGTGGTTAGAAAACACCAGTTGAAAGACAAAGTTTTCTAAGTGTCACTTCTGGAGGAGGGAAGTGAGATTCTTGGGCCATGTTGTTTCGGAGAATGGTATTGCCGTGGATCCTGCGAAGGTGGCTACGGTACAAGATTGACCTACGCCCAAGAATGCAACGGACATAAGAAGTTTCTTGGGATTAGCTGGATATTATCGTAAGTTTATCCAAGACTTCTCCAAGATAGCAGCACCATTGACTCAGTTGACTAAGAAGAATCAAGCTCTCGTCTGGGACGAAAAGTGCGAGAATGCATTTAATAGTCTAAAGGAAAAGTTGATGTGTGCACCAGTATTAGTCATTCCCAAAGGGAATGAAGAGATGACAGTATATACGGATGCATGTGGCACAGGACTAGGTGTTGTATTGGTGAAAGGAGGTAGGATTGTAGCTTATGCAAGTCGGCAACTGAAACCGCATGAGAAAAGATATCCTACCCATGATTTGGAATTGGTCGCGATCATGTTTGCATTGAAGATATGGAGACATTATCTCTTGGGAGAAAGATTCGAGTTGTTTACCGATCATAAATCGTTAAAGTATCTCTTCTCTCAAAAGGATCTAAATCTCCGACAACAAAGATGGTTGGAATTCTTAGCTTCCTATGATTTCGATATCGCATACACACCAGGAAAGGGTAATGCGGTAGCCGATGCATTGAGTAGAAGACATGCCAGTTTAGGGGCTATGTTTCTAGAATGGAAGCAACTGGAGTACATTGCTGGGTATGATTTCAGACCAAGGTGCGAATTGGATCTAGAAATATTAGCAAGTTTGACGATCAGACCCACTTTGATTGAGCGGATTGGTTCCAGTCATAGGGACGATCCTAACCTATTGGAAATCATCTCAAAGTTGGAGATGGGAATCGACGGAGAAATGAACAAGTATGGGCTTGATCGAGATGGATGGCTTAGAAAGAATGGAAGACTAGTTGTACCCAATGTCAATGGATTGAGAGATGAAGTGCTTAGAGAATGTCATCACTCAAAATTGACTATACATCCCGGTGGTAACAAAATGTATCGAGACATGAAGCAGACCTACTACTGGGAAGGGATGAAAAGAGACATTGGGAATTTTATATCCAAATGCATGAATTGTCAGCTAGTTAAAGCTGAGAAAAAGAAGCCTAGTGGTTTGTTACAACCAATAGAAATTCCAGAACGAAAATGGGAACAAGTGTCAATGGATTTCATTGATGGGTTACCAAGGACTAGACCGGGTCATGATAACATTTGGGTGATTGTGGGCCGATTGACTAAGAGTGCAAGGTTTATACCCGTTAAGTCAAACAGGACAACAGCTAAGTTAACAAAACTATATATAAAGTGGGTAGTGAGATTTCATGGAATACCCAAAAGCATTGTGAGTGACCGAGACCCGTTGTTCATTAGTGGGTTTTGGAAGAGCTTACAACAGGCTCTAGGGTCAGAACTATATCTCAGTACCGCATATCATCCTCAAACCGACGGACAGACAGAGAGGGTGAATCATATATTGGAAGATCTCTTGAGAGCTTGTATATTGGATTTTGGTTGATCATGGGATGACCATTTGCATCTAGTAGAGTTTGCATACAATAATAGCTATCAATCCAGTATCGGTATGGCTCCGTTTGAAGCTTTGTACGGAACACCGTGCAACTCACCGCCATGTTGGTTAGAAACTGGTTAGAAGTTTGTGCTTGGACCAGATATGATAAGAGAAACATCAGACAAGATTAAGGTCATTCAACAACGGATGAGGGCTGCCCAAGATAGGCAGAAAAGTTATGCTGATAAAAGGAGAAGAGATTTAAAGTTCTCCGTTGGCGACTTGGTGTTTGTCAAGATTTCTCTGTTGAAGAGCGTGATACGATTTGGCAGGAGAGGCAAGTTAGCACCAAGATTTGTTGGTCCATTCCCAGTTCTTGAGCAAATTGGGAATTTGGCATACAAAGTTGAATTACCAGACAAGATGGCAGGAGTTCACAACGTATTTCATGTTTCCAAGTTAAGGAAGTTCGTGCACGACCCAGATGTGACTATTTCACCTGATCAGTTGGATGATATCGAAGTTGAACCCGAGGCGGTTGGGAACCGCAAGCCTATGCGTATTGTTGGGAATGATACGAAGCAACTTCGAAGGAAAGCGGTGAAGTTAGTCAAAGTTCAGTGGGGCGAGAATGAGAATGACTGTACTTGGGAGACAGAGGAGAGCATTAGAAAGACGTATCCCGAACTCTTCGCCTGATAAAATTTTAACTTCGATTTAGCCTTTCCGTATGCTAGGATAGGCTTGTTTTGTTTGTTTTGCATGATTGATTGTTGTATATGATTGGTAGGCATGCAGAATCCTTTGTATGTTTTGGGTTAAGGAATTTCAGGGACGAAATTTCTTAAGGGGGGAGAATGTAACGACCCACATTCTACGCATCGTAGGATCGTAGAATATTTATTTCTTCCACATACGAAGTCGTATGGTCATGTAACTTTGGGAGATGACTATTGGGTCATTTCCCATGTTCATGTTTTTTCCCGATTTTTAAATGACAGTTTTGCCCCTAGCTAATATTGTTTTGGCCATAACTTTTGAATGGAAATGAACTTTGACCTGAAACCACTTCCATTAGATTTGTTTGATGGTTTACAATTCCGTAGAGTGGTCACATTAGCCAAACGGACTTACCGTTTGGGAGATATGGCTGAAAAAAGTTTCAACTGGTGAAAAACAGCTTAATTGGGCTTAACTGGGTGATTAACAGCTAGGCCCAATGGGGAATTTCAGGATTAGGGTTATGAAGAGGCTGAAATCAGTTAGAGAACAATATTATTTTCATTTTTCAGCTGCCACTTTCATTCTTGGAACCCTAGCAATGGCCTCCAACACCCAAATCAACTTTTAATCACTTTCTAATCAAGTTTTGGCTTAATCTACATCGAATCAAAGAAGATCTTCACCAAATCAGCATTAGAGCTACTGTTAGACATCAGTATTCACCCAAATCAGCGAGGTTTCAGTACTGAAAATTTTAATTGTTCCCATGGTGAGTGATTTGCATAGTTATGCACTAATTACAGTTAACTAAGGGTAATTAGTGAAGATTAGCGAATTTATACACTAATAAATTCTGAAAAAATATTTGTAAATTCTTAAATAATGTTTTATACCTCTACTAGAAATTTGGTTTGATTTGATTAAGTTTTGCTAATCATAACATTAGTTTTGCCTAAACATGCTTAAGGGAAAATTAGGGTTTTAGGCTATGTTTGATCCATTTTACATGTTATGGTTGTTGTTTTGATGCTTTGAGGTCACTTCTCTATGTTGCTATGACTGTGTGGTATGTTTTGTGATTGATTAGAACTGTTAGATTGGTCGAAAACGCCGTCATATGGCGTAAAATTGTCGTTGGAAAGTCACAGAAAATATGCAGGGTTTCGAACCAGACCGGATCGGATAATTGGGCTCGGATCGGATATGAGAACTGGGAAAGTGGACTCGATTCTGATTGGAACTTAGCATAAGGGGCTTGATGAGAAGGAAGGCCATTTGCTTAGAATTTGAGTTGGGCAGGGGATCGGATCGGAGAAAAAATAAAGGGGATCGGATCGGAGAAAAACCAAAGGGGATCGGATCGGGGAGACTAACAGGGGTCGGATCGGAGGTAAGGGCATAGGGATCAGATCGGAGGACCTAGCTTGGAGCTGGAGTTAGAGCGAAGCACCGGATCAGATCGGGACATCTAGGAGGGAGCAACCACCGAACCAGACACAGGGCATCCGAACCGAACCGATGGAGCAAGAGTACACCGAACCGAACCGATGTAGCAAGAGTACACCGAACCGAACAGTACATATGCTATTACTACTACGCGATGACTCTTCTGAAGACCAACTCCAATTCGACCAAAACCCGAGATGCAAAGGAAGTCCAAATGAGGAGCTTTGACTCAGGATCCAGTTGGGAACCAATGAGTGGGCTTCATGATTGGGCTTTGCTGCGGGACGTGTGCTAAGGGGTTGCTGATGTCTGTAACTTTAGATCACTATATGTAGGGAGTACATGAACGGATTCAGGGCCACAGTGGCCTAGGTACGACTAAAGGGCTATAGGCCAATGAAGTGGGGTCATTTGTAAAGATTGGCCATGACTCCATGTGGTAAGCTTGGTAGTAGCAGTAGTTGTACACGTTGAACTCCGTCACTACTTCGATGAGTCTAGTGATTGACAATGGTGGACCTCGTATGCTTTACGCACTGAGTGAGAGATGTGAGGATGGTTGTTATGGTTGATTTGTTTGCCATCATTATGACATGCACACCCCCACGCCCGTTATCTTTACACCATTTGTTCAGCGGTACCTTAGAGTATTGTACGGTATGTAGTGCTAACTCTTTGGTTGCAGGTCCAGGTTCAGGTATGGTTTAGTATACCTGTTATTGTTCTGTTTAGCTGCTTATCGCTCATACAAGACTTTTTGTCTGACCCAGAGTTTTATGTCTCTTCTTATTACTCTAGGTGTTCTCACGAGCAGACTAGAGACAGGTTAGCTGGTGATGCACGAGTAGCTGATCCAGAGGCGAGCAGGAGGCTTCCACGTATGATATATATAGATATTCTTCCTATGTCGTTGGTGGTCACTACTTGGGTAGTAGTGTACCTTCCTTATCTTGCTTTTACCTTTAGAGACAGTTTGAAAGTTGTAATAATGATGATGTGGAACATAAGGTGTATTTGGATTTCCGCTGCTATGTTGGTTTACTTTTCAGCTTATGCACTGTCTCGCCTATTTTATGTCAAGATTATGTTATTATCATATTTTGTTCCATGCGCTGTGAGACATTCTACAGGTTCCTTGTTGATTCTTCATCTTCTTTCTTTCCTTCTGACGACCGTTCCGTGCTAACTGGACATGTGTACAACGCACTTTTAGAGTAAGTGTCGGCTGGTGCGGGCTGGGCCGTCACATTTATGATTTAAAACATTTGTTCAATTAGGCTTGGCGATCGCAATGGCACTTCAATAAGCTCCTACTAATTTAATATGAATTCCAGCCAATACTGATATTTACATAAGTAGACATTTATTTAAATAACTAAATAATTAGCAATCAACAACTAATATCAACTTATCAATATTAGTTCTGCTTATCCAAATTTATATTACCTAAGAATGGAATTTATTTTGCTAAACATATGTTATTAGAACAAATCCAATCAATTAAATGGATAGTGTTTATTGCCCAAAAAGATAACATCCAATATAAAAAAATTCATTTATGTTATAACTAAATAATGTAATTGAATTAGGGCTATTTATTGCTTGGTATATGATTTAATACTTGAAATAAGTTTGAATATAAATAAACTCAAATAACATTCAACTGCATTTTAAGATGTCATATGGAGATCCCATATCAGCTTCAAACAAAATAAAACATTACAAGATGCTAAATCATAATCGATATTCAATTTAAACATTCATTCAACAATACATTCAAACATGTAATCACTAGTATAACAATTTTATTCAAAACAAAAAACTAGCAATCTCTATAATCAAATAGGCAATCAACAATTTAATCTAATTTATGATGTATTGGATATTTTGAAAATTTTAACTCGCCATTAATCTGATTATCGCTTTCGTGTTCTACTTCCATTTAATTTCAAACAGCGTTTAAAACTAGCCGAATCTCTCACTAGCTATATATGCAACCAATCATATTACATAGCGCAGATGACATCACTACAAACTCAACACGACAGATTAATTTGGACCCAGCATGAAATAGTTGTTGCATTTATAAGATTTCAATTTCATTGATTAAACTAGTTACATCATTAAATTACCAATTACAATTTCAAAATCCCTAATCACTCTAATATTTCTTCTTCCCTCCCCACATTTCTAGGTAGAGTCCGACTTCTCAGAAAACACAATGTCAACCCCAGGTCAGTTAAAGTCCTGCTAAAGCTCTGTAATATCTCCGCTATAGCCCATAGCACATTTCGCTGTTATGATGTTTCAGTTTAGCGCTGATGAATACTAGATCCGCTTTAAGCCCCGCTATTTTCTGTTGCACCCGCCAAATCAAGCTTATTTAGCATTCTCTTTAGCAATATTAATGCACAGAGGCTAATTTTTTCAAGTTCTCTTTTGAAACAAATCAAAAAAGTTACATTAAAGAGCTAATTTAAAGGCATATGTGCCAAATTTAATGCAGAAATTTATCATGGCCATCAAATGTATTCTTTAATTTTGTTATATAAATTTAATTAATATTAGTTTATTTTTCATAAATGATATGAGAATGATAATTAATTAACTTCATGCATTTTATTTTACATCTAATGAAATTTTTAGCACATTCATTATATCCCCGATATTTGCCCGCTATAACTTTTGCACCTCCACCACTATAGAATAGCTAAGCACTTTAACTGCACAGGTCGACCGGATCTCTCTCCTCAAACTATATTCACATCGTGCTAAACTACAATCCGACTTCGCCATTTCACTCTCCCTCAAAATTCACATATTCTCGACATCATTACGTCAATGTTCGCCCCTCTGTAGCAAATCCCACCCTCGGTTGCTCCTTCAAGTTCACGAGCAAAGGTGCAACATATTTTTCACAGAATCAAACCAAAATTTGTCGCACACTACTCCACCATTCCACAAACTCAATTCTACCATGCTAAATTGCAAAAAAGTAACTCTAATACCCAAAATCATAAGCCGTAATAATTTTTCTCCTAGCAGCCCACTTTCAAACTTGATAAGCAGTGATTACCCAATGAAAATCATAAGGAATAAAAGAGAAACTCCATACAAATTCAAAGAAGCTGTATTTATGTAACATCCAATAATTTTGCCTATTTAAATTATTAAATTTAATATGACTTTTGAATATTTTAGGGGTATAAATAACATTTAATGACTTAATTATGTAATTTTATAATGTAAACTTAAATAATGAAATTCAATCTATTATGACAGTAGTAACTTGTATTGATTGCAAATGAAATTACGATTTAGCTTGTATTGATAAACATTGAAACTTGAAAATTAATATTGAAATATTTAAATGAAACTGATTTGTTTAATTTATAAATGAAATTCAAATAGAATTTGGTTAATAATCAAAAATTAGAATTCAAATAAATGAAATTTTATTTATAAAGTTAATTTGAATTCTGTTTTGATTTGTATAAAATTAGTAAACTTTTGAATTTAATTTAAAATTGAACAAATGAAAACTGAATATAATATATATTAACGAACCTGTTAAATTAGGGATGTCAATTTCCTACACAACCTGAAACCCACATGGAAATTAGTAGGTTAACCCGACCCATTTAGTTGGCGGGTCATTGTCAGGTCAACCCGAACTTGACCTGTTTATAGATGGGAGGCTTTAGGTTTGACCTGCTAACCCGATTTTGACCCGCCAGACCTGATTATATGTTGTATCTCTTCCATATTATTAGTCTTTTATATGTTGTTAGTGTTAGTATTTTATGTATGTAGTAATCGGTATGATCATATATTCTTGTGTAAGCTGTTATATTTTACTAATTTATTCTTGTATGCTGTTAGTTATATTTTACTTTTTACAACTGTATTTCTTCCATATCGTGGTCTTTTATGCATGCAGTATGCTCATGTGTTCTTATGCACGGAGAATTATTTTTAGATATGGTAATTTCATGCTTTATATATGTGTTGCATGTTGATGATTTTGCAACTTGTTTTCTGTTGGTGATTTTGTAACTTGCTGCATGTTGATGATTATTTAATAGTGTTGTCTGTTAGTGTTTTGGTGTTTTTATTTATATTAGTGGACAATATTTGCCAATGAGTCTAATGGGTAGACCCGACCCAACATGAACTATTTAGTTAAACGGATTACACAAGTCCTGTCGGTCAACCCGTTTATAAACGAATCGGGATAGGGCAGCGAAACAATGACCTGTTTAATAAACGGTTTGACTTGACCTGTTTATAAATCGACCCGAGCTTGACTTGACCCGACCCGACCCATTGACAACCCTAGTTAAAATAGTACTTTTTGCAAATGACCTCAGAATTTGTTGAAACCGATTTCATTAGATCCACGATGGTAATTTATTGTAAGATTTTAAATTTCATATCAATTGGAGTTGTTATGTGATCAAGCACGATATAAAGGCGTATTGATTAACGATATGAGATATAAAATGACATTTCTTCAAACGATATTGAATTTTTACAAAACCAATTTTATAAAATTCATAATGGTAAAATATTATTTCAAACTTTGTAATGATTGGACTTACCGTTTGGTCGTGCGACGCTGAAATACGTTGAAATTGATTTGATTAAATAAAATTGATTTAGAATGATATCTTTTGAATACGATGGAATTAGGTCATGAGACATGTTCCATTGGATTCAGAAATATCGAGAACATTGCTTTTTATATATATACACATACATACATACATACATATATGTATATATATATATATATATAACTAGGAGCCTCATTAATCGCGACTGGAGAAGATTTCTCCAGTTTTCGTCATGCGTGAGGTTCTTCCTTTTCTTCACATTTCTATCTGTTTTCACATCGCTTTTCATATCCAACCTTCAACGAGGTTCTCTCGTTGATAAGACTTTAAATTTTCATCTGTTTTTACAAGAAATTTCAGATCTAGTTTCGTTTTAAAATAGATCTTAGATCTTTTATTCCAATCGCGATGCTGTTATTATCAGCTTATTTCGAGATCTACTTGCTGATGCTTTCTAACTCCACAAAGTTTTTGGATTTGAATAGTTCGGTGATGGATTATCAAGCCTTTGTGAAGATGAGTTTCGGCATAGCCGGCGCAGCTGAAATAGCTTCAGCTCCATTTTCTCCAACCGATCTTCCATTTTATTGAGCCTGTTCATGTTCAGATAATTTTGGTGTTTATAGAAGGTTTTGGGTTAACACTCCTGATAAAAGCCGCCTTAGATTTGCATCGTCCAAGATTTAACTGCGGATCCACCTTCTCTCTGCTTGAAACTGTTTGGGAAAAGAAGACAGATAACCGATTCTTATCGGCTTGTTCACAGGTTCTATTATTTCCTTGCTCTGAATGAATTTGATAATGTTTCTAGATAAGTTGTTCATGGGATGTTAAGGTTTTCTGAATAACCTGTTAGAATTTGAGATTTAATTCATATGGTTTGGGATATCTTGGTTCATACTGTGCTGTTTTGGGAAAAATTTCAAGTTCATTCAGGATTTGGTAATTGCTGCTGAAGTATTCATACAATGCCTAGATCTGGTTTGTTAAGAGTGGAGAAATATCAGTTTCTTTTAGCTATGTAATCCTTATTTGTCGATTATGACAGTAGGATTGATTCATAGGCGTCTATGATTCATCAACCAGACCTATTTGGTTGGAACTGTATTTTGTTGTTTTGGGTTTCCATTTGCAAGGAGGGCTGAATTTGCAAGTTTGTTCCAGTTTTGGGTTCCTCCTATTAATTGATGGGCTGATAATAATATTGTTCTTATACATCATTGTTTATTTTTATACAATGGTGTGAATGGAAAGGATCTACATGTAGGAGTTATGGATATTTCAGTGCGTGTGCAAGGTGGAGATGTGGTTTGCTTGATTATGAAGGGTATTTGATAGAGAGGAGAATGTATGAGGTGCAAAACATGCACGTAAGCGGGAAGAAGACCTCATCATGGGTCATTTATGTTAGTTAGGTTATATTTTCTTGTAATTTCAGTTTTTTCTTTATGTTTTGCTTATGTAAAGGTTAGTATGCTAACTTCTTCCTTGTGTGTTTTTTTTTGGTGGAAATAAAGGGTACCAATTTTCAAAAAAACATATATATATATATATAATCCTAATTTGTTCAGAATTTTAAAAATGAGGTTTTTGGGCCTAAATGACAACTTGGGCCCAACTCAATTTAGAATTTATCATTTAATTTATTTTGTAACATATCTCATTTTGTCATCTTGGAGCCCAGCCCATGTTATTGTCTTATTCTAACTCTAGCAACTTCCACTTCCCACTTAGTACGCCCCAAGATATTTCTGATTTATGTTCCTCAATGGCGGCTCAAACCAAAACTTAACTTGAATATCAGACTTCTTAGAAAAATTCAAAAAAAAAACTAGTAAATGAAGATCGCGATGATACTAATCAACGACAAGTGTCTGTTTTTCGAAACAGTGCCGGAGTCGATCAGAATTCTCGGTCAAAGGTCCGAAATCACGAAATCCTAGAGTTAATTTGGAAATTTTGATTCGTTGATCAATTGATGATGAAGTCTAAATGAAAGTTATAGATCCCGATCTCATGAACCTAGCGATGTCAACGATTTGATTTATCGTTCTCGATGGAGGCATGACGACTGTGGGTGATTAAAGGAGGCCGACATTTGGGCGAATTTGGTGCTCAACAGTGGCTTCAAGATGGCGGTGGTCGTGGGTTCTTTGGTAGCTTGATGTGGGTGTTAAGGTCAGTTAAATTTGGCCTGGGAGAGTTAAGTTGCGTGCGAGTTATGTGCTATAGATGGAGGTAGAGGAAGATGGCGTGTTTGAAGGTGATTCGGTGAAAACTTTTTGTATTATTTTATATAATTTAAATTTTGTACATTCAAATATGTATTACTTGCTCATACGAATTTTAATTGACTCTCGGTTTGTTCGCTAGGATCGTATTGAAATTCCTGACAACACTAGACTTTGTTTGGATGGATTCAGAGATAGTTAAATTTTGGACCTCCAGTTGGACTTCAAACGGTTAAAGACAAGTGGTTAAACCAACTCACACTTAACTAAAATATTTGATTATTAGTTAAATTAAAATCATGTTGATGTTGGCTAGTAGTTAAAAATACATATTTATGTTTATTTGCGTTGATAGTATAATTAAATTTAAATTGAACAATTAGGTTAATTTTGAAATTTAGTTACTAGTTTAAACTCGATACCTAATGACTAGTGAACTGACGTTAAATTGGACTGTTGGGATGGATTGATTTGGATGGATGTCTTGGATTGATATGTTTAGTATATTGATGTCTGATTGAGAGAATTTAACCCTTATTCACATTTATTTATATGATCGTCATTTGTGTTGATTAATCCTAATCATTACCCTGGATGTTACAGGAATCAAATAAACTCATAATTAGTCTTAAAATAGAATTAATAATGTAGGTTGAAATGATAAAAACATATGACATTGATTTGGTCTGAAATGATATATATCCTTTCCCAAAATACTAAAATTAAATTTTAAGTATCACTTGGCCATATGGTAAAAAAAAAATTATACGGACACCGGTAGGTTAAATAAATTTGTTTTAACCTAGAATCTCAAAATATTGTTTTAAAGATAATATAAATGATGATTTACAAATCGATTTCCGTTGAAGTTGAAATTTAGATTTTGGAATTTTGAAAGCTAAAGGAAATTATTTAAATGTTGTATTCTGAAGTTAAAATGAAATTGAATATGAGCTGAATCTACTGAAATTGAATTGTTTATCCATCTTTGAAATTTACTTTAAATTAATTTGATTTAAAGTGATATCAGAGTTGTGAACTCAAGATTATTATAAATTGAAATAATTCAAAGTGAGAATTCTAGTTGAAAACTTCAAATATTTGAATCGAATAGTTTGAGTGGAATAGAATTTAAATTGGAAGTAAAACCAATTAGAACATCAAAGTTGAGTTGATTTGATATGAAATTGAAACATGACTTTAAATTTATTTAAAATTTTGGTAGAAACAATTTTAATTCTAATTCCAATTATAGTATTTTAAATCATTGTATAAACTATTCCACTAAATAACCCTCTTACTTTAAAATATATTATATTTCTAACTTATACATATGTTATAACTATTTTAATTAACTACTGTAATAAATAACAATTTTACTTTACAAATCATTTTTAGCATATATATGTACATTCTATTTCATAAACTATCTTAGCAATCAACTATTTATTTATAAAGCTACGTTAAAAATCAACTATTTTGGTAAGTCCTATTTTAAATTCAAATATTTATTTTACTTATATATATTATCTATTTTATAAAACTACTTTATAAATCTAATAAATCCTATTTTTTAAATTGAACTATTTTTACATTCATAAACCTTTCATATGTTAACTATCTAATTTCAAATTGTTTCAGATTTGTTTAAACTATTTTAATATATAAACAAATTCAACTATTTTAACTATTCAAATTGTTTTGAAATTTGGAATTGTTTCAATACTCTAAGTTTGGTTTAAATTGAGATTTTATTATGAAAGTATATTCTATTTTGAATGTGAAATGACTTTAAAGCAAAATCCGATATGTTGATATGAATTATGAACTGTTTGAGATCTAAAAATCCGAATGGTGTGAAAAATGTAAGTGTTTAGTTGTTAAAGAGACAGGAATCAGATATTGTCATACTCTCTGCCAATACCAAAACCACTTTAACAACTGTGCACATGGTGGAGAATCCAAAATGAAGTAGGTTGGTTTTGTAACGACCCGAATTTTCGACGACTTTGGTTATCGACATAAGCTCGATGTCGATAACCAAAACATCGAAAAATCCCGGTAATTAATGAAAGAAGTTAGAGGGTGAGAATAGATAAGATATAAACTTAGAATAGAAGAAGAAGAACACAACATCAAAGTAACACGAACCTCACAGCGGAACGAATAACATATAATATATAACATAACTTTGAAATATAACAGTTATGTTTACAATAGCACTTATCAGAGTACAACACTTACAACACAGCGGAAATAAACTATAGCTATATGATCCAGAAGCCTCCTGCTCCAAGCTCTTCCAGTATATCTGTAAATCCCGACTACTTGACTGCCCGTACAAATTTAGGCACCCAAGAGTTTAGGGAAAACAACAAAGAAAACTCCGGGTCAGTCATAGGACTGGTGTGAGTAAAACAGTTTAAACAGGTATATGAACAAGTAAACGATATCTCATAAGACCACGCCGCAGAACGGAACAGGTTTTTCCCTTATGAGAATCCAAAATATCTTTATATCAAAAACCTTTTGATATTATAATAATGTCTATGTACAAATAGATATCAACTAGCAGAAACGCTTTCATCTCACGTTCTACATATATAGTATACAATCAAAATCGCAAGCACGTATTGGATAATGGATTTTCAACTATGAAAAGGTATGGAACCACCTTCCGATCAGTGTACTCTAGGAACGATACACTGGAGTTCAACAAGAACATCTTGTAACTCAGCCACACATGACCGACCACTCATTTTGCTTGAGTGTATCGAATGTATATCACCAACGGTTGGGATCAGCAACCGTTCCCGTATATATATGGGACAGCATCGATAGATTTAAGAAACAAATGAATATTCTCTAGATAGGTGATTATACACCCTACTTCGGTGCGAACGACTTAGCCATGCTGCCTGCCCGATTTCTGTCATTTACCGGTTGATGAGGCTAGAAGCTATGCTTTATCATCACATCAGATTCACTTCGAATGTCACATTGTCAGATCCATCGAAAATCACTAATTGACGTCTACAATAGTACGTTACGTGTTAGCTAAAGAAGTTTCCTTCTCCGCTTCCACTCGTGGTAAAGTTGAAGAAATCAATGTACGTGACCTTTCTGGAAATACTCTGTCAGACATTCATCAACACAAGTCATCCTCATTCACTTAGAATGTCACATCGTCATACCCGCCAAATCACAAATTGATTTATCCAAAAGTAACACGGGTATACAGCTTAGAGAAACGAATTCCTCCGCCACCAAACGTGAATACGTTTGGACAGATCAACTTACGCGATCCATTGGATATACTCTGTCAGACCTTCGTCCATACAAGTTGTCCTGGGACTGGACAAACCGAAGGCACTATTCCGTATATCCATCTTAGTCACTGTTATCTAAGACTTATACAACAGCCCTTGCATTTTACTCCGTCTTCAATTAACTTTGGCATATATGATTCGCAACGCTTATGCCAATGCAGAGTGGTTCCTTGGATAATAATCCAACCGGTCTCTCCATATTAACAACGTTAAAATGGTCAAAACTTCGATAGTCTGTGATTTAACCATCAAAGAAAAACAAGTGTGCAAATAACGATATTATTTCTAGATGGAAAATATATCGGTAAATCATCAACATATATCTATATATATATTCACATTGCCTTATTTTCTATGTTTAGAAAATATATGTTATTAACACTGGAAAACGTTTTCCATTTGCTTATTTACAAATCACTACTCTTCCCCAACTATCAGTCCCTGACTGTGAACTAGTATGAGAACAATTCCCTAAGTATAAATCCCGAAGGCCTAGACCAACATCAGATAGACACTTAGAAAACCATTCAATTTACTAATCTCTAGTCAGTTCTAATTTTACTTAACTCTATTTGATTAACTCTGATTGATTAACTCTAACTGTTTAACCATAATTCATTAACTCTAACTGGTTTTACTTTGTTTGACTAACTCCATTTATTAACTCGATTGATACAAATTCAACTCGATTAACTGAACTAATCACTTTGATTAACTCGACAAATTCACTTTGGTTAACTTAACCAATTCACTTAGTTTAACTTAACTAATTCACTTTGGTTAATCTAACTATTCACTTAACTCCTGTCGAATAAACCATATTCGATAACTCCTCTATCTCTACTCGAATAAACTATATTCGATTAACTCCTTTAATCTATTCGATTTGATAACTCCCCTTTTCGAATAACCAATATTCGATTAACTCACTTCGAATAACCAATATTCGACTACTCACTTCAAATAACTAATCATTGATAACTCCTTCGAATAAACTATATTCGATAATCTCCTCTCGAATAACTAGATTCGATTAACTTAACTTATTTAACTTAACTTGATTAACTCATATCGAATGACTAGATTCGATCAACTTAACTTATTTAACTCATCTTGATTAACTCCTATCGAATAACTAGATTCGATTTAACTCCATTCGCTTGACTCTAAATCGCAACGATCACAATGGTTACGCCTGATTCCCTTAGGCAACATCCGACCGCCTTAGGCGATTTACAGCCCTGCGAATTTCGCTAACAGTCGTACGAGATGGCAACTTACCCTGAATACTATGTTTGACTAACTCTGTCTCAAATAACTATATTTGATTAACTCTAGTTCGTTTTAACTCTAATCGATTAACTCTAACTGAGTAACTCTAACTCGATCAACTCGACTTGATTAACTCGATTTTCTTAACTCAACTGGTTAACTTGACTTACTTAACTCACTGGTTAACTTGACTTACTTAACTCACTGGTTAACTTGACTTACTGAACTCACTGGTTAACTTGACTTACTTAACCCAACTAGTTAACTTGACTTACTTAACCCAACTGGTTAACTCTATTGAACTGGTTAACTCTACTGAACTGGTTAACTCTACTGAACTGGTTAACTCTACTGAACTAGTTAACTCTACTGAACTAGTTAACTCTATTCAACTAACTCGACTCGACTAACCCCTTTCGAATAGCATATTCGTTTTACTAACTTTCGAATACCATATTCGATTTACTCCCTTCGAATACCATATTCGATTTAACTCCTTTCGAATACCATATTCGATTTACTTTATTCACTTTATAAAGATTTCCTTTCTAACAACGTTTTATTCATTTGAAAAGATTTACTTTTAAATAACGGTTCTACACTTTAAAAATGATTTCCTTTTTATAACGTTTCCTTTTCAATTCTATTTGTAAATGGTTTACAAATATTTACTTTTCAAAATTATTCTTGAAATATTCTAACTCCTTAAATTCTCTGAAAAATTCGCCATAACCTCCTTTGTAACGGGAGCATCCGGAAAATCCCCAAACCCGCCACATAGGCCTTTCCATTCAAAAAGAAAATGGTTTGAAATTATTTCCTTTTTGAATATCTCCTATTTATAAATATTCCAATTTATAAACATTTTTATTTATAAATATTCCACTTTATAAATATCTCTTATTTATAAATATTCCAATTTATAAATATCCTATTTTCAATATCACTTTGAAAATCCCCTTATCAACATTTTGGTATGTTATGGTATTCAATCATATCAAATCACGATGTTCAATATCATCCAAGCACATATAATCGCCCATAGATTTTATATCCCATCATATAACAATATATGAAAAACAATAAAATAACTGTTGAGGAATCCAGTCGGATTCCTCCGACCTGTCTCCCTGCATCCACAGATGTTACACAATATGATTATCATCACTTTCAGTTCAATATAAATTATTCTGATAGCAGAATCAATATATAAATATTTAACGGTTTATATATATATATATATAATTACATATGTATATATATAATTTTCACTAACTGACTAGCAGTTCAATCAGTCAACCAACACACAACAATCAACAGATGATTAACAGTTCTAAGAATACATTATAAAAATATAACTGTTTAGAGTTGGTGAGTTTTACTCACATTGGCACGTTAATCGTTAAATAACGGTTTGCGTTACTTGACTCAGTTGGACAATTTATTTCGCCATAAATTGTAATGAGCTCGGATTCACTCCCAGTCAGTTCCATGTTGTAGTCGTAGTCCATACGATCCCAACGCAACCGACGGTTCGAGATTCTGATTTCATATGACCGAGATATTCAATTACGAAGTTAATACCCATTTAATTAAAATTTAAAACATGGATTTTATAAGGCCTTAACCTTTAAAAGCCTATCGGCCCACTATCAGAGCAGACCCGCCCCTCTTCCTTATTCTTCTTCCCGAAATGTTCCAGTATCCAAACGCACAACATCTCCACCATTGACCGCCATTTACCCCCTCTCCGGTCCACCGTTCTCAAATCCCGATGCACCATTAACCTCCTCATCTCGAGGTGCTCCTTTCCCTCACCACCATGACGAACTCGCAGCGCGCCCCCTCATCGCGTCGAACATGATTAAACCGCCAGCACAGTACTGCTATCGACTTAAAAACCATCGGAACCCACAAAAAACCCCCATACGAGCTTCCTACTTCACCAGAAACCCGAAAATGAATTCAAAATCAAGGATTACATCTTCAATTCCAAATGCTTCCGAACCCTAGTTTACTGTGGTTTACAAACCAACGGCGAAAACTGATGTCGAGCTTCTCAAATTGACTACTGGGTTGAAGAGCTTTCCCTGGTGAATCCATAGATACATATAAACTGATTTTACGATTTTACTTCATTTTTCTTTAGATTTTTGAGAGATCGAAGTGTTTACTGGAGAATGGAAAATGAATGCGGCGCATTTTTACTGCTGTTGACCAAGGAATTAGGTTTAGAAAATGTTAAGGGGGGTATTTATAAGGATGTTTAGATATTTTAGATATTTTTTTGAATGGAATATTCTCGGTATATTCTCATTTCTATATTCGTTTTACTTTCTAAAAATCCGTGTGATCACACACGATACCTAAAAATCATGAAAATGGACGTGCATCTACTGTCTGACATTACGGTCCCAACGAAACTGGTTTCGTCGAATTCCGACTTCGTATGCTCACACAGTGTATTTTTAACTGTCAAAATACTGACTGTTTTTCACTCTAAAAATCCATACGGTCACACAGTGACTCTAAAAATCATGAAACTGCAAATCTAACAACTATTTGACATTGCAGATCCAACAAAATTTGTTTCGTCGAATTCCGACTTCGTTTGCAAAAGTGGCTATTTTTAAAGCTCTAAATAGCCTATTTAAATATATAAATATATTAAAATATAATTGAATTTAATATTTAAAAATAAATATTAGCGTCTATATTCACAGTGGAATACCGTACAGCTCTAGAATATTCCTATATGGATTCCTAGCTTGATATTCACATCTGGGTCAACCCGATATTCGATTTATATTGAAATTCCTTTTAAAAATATAAATAATTCCTTTATAAATTATAAGGGAATTCCACAACGACTTTTCTAAAATTTGATTGGGATGTACATCAAAATCTACACGACGAAATCTCGATTTTTCTCTTCCACTAGAAAGATATACTCCACCAGCTCCACACGTTTCTTGTTTCATAGAAATCTGGCTTAAAACGAATCCTGTACATTCAGTTGAAGTTCAAATCGCCAAATCACGAACTGCAGCGCCATTTCAAGCTCGATTTTAATTATATTATAATTATACGTTTCAAACTGACGTCGATTGAATATATTCGTCAATATGATTCAACTCTAAGCTGAATTAAATCTTGGGGATGACCCCGTTCACAGAATATTGTGATTTCCAATATTTTCGATTATTTCTGAATCAAATATATTATTTAATTATTTAATTTAATTAAATATTCACTATAATTTAATTAACGACGATTTAATTCCCTAAATCACTATTTATATAATTAAATAAATTAATTATAATACCCCTGACAATGCGGGTCATTACATTCTTCCCCACTTAAAATAATTTCGTCCTCGAAATTGCTAAGTTAGTGGACGACCCTATCTATTTGGTAAAAGTTTATTGGTTTACCCCTTATCTCTGGTTCCAACTGAACCAACTAATATCGATTTCAATATTAATTCCTTTCGACTAACTAAAATTTTCAAAAATTCTGAAAATTTTCTAACACTTTAAATTTTCGGAAAATTTCGCCAGCACCTCCTTCTTACTGGTCAATAGCTCAAACTCCAACTCGCCTCTCTGGGCCTTCTTCAACCCAAAAGAAAATCAAAACGCCAAACAGCTTGCCAATTCGGCTCATAAATTCCAAACTCATATAAAATATAAACTTGTACCTTTTTGTTGGGCATATCATTATATCCCTACCATCTGTTATCAACTCGGCATATACAAATGTCATCCCAATCAACTCCAACCAATTTATTCTTAACACAACCATTCGCTTATACAAGCCGAATTTAATTTCAAATTCGAGTTTCATTCTCGATTCCAAATTCTTAACTTATCCCTCGATTCCATCCCAGATTATTCTCTAATCATTTTCAGTTTTACTTAACTTTAACCATCTCATTCTACTTAACTTCACAAGTTAAATTTTAAATTCTAGAATTTAAATCCTTGGGTTTTATTTCCAATCAATTTGAAATCATAATCACAATTCAAAAACCTTTGAATTTCTGAACACCTTGTTTTCGCAAAACAAATTTGAAAACAAAATCTTTGGTAGTAATCCGTCACTTACAACTCGAAAATGAACACCGATGATGGCATGCTTCGCCATCGGAATCTATTTTCCAGCTATCGAAGTGAGTTCAATACTATATTACTTTCAAATCCATTTCCAAATACTTTCATTTTTGAAATCACTTTCAAAATATCCCTCACAAGGCTTGTAATCAATTTAAAATCTCCCAGGATTTTAAAATTCACATATATCTAGTCCAGATTCAATTACGGACACTTATCTGAATTTCCAATTTTTAATTTCAATTCTGACTTTAATTTCAGCTTTAATTCACTTCGTAACACTTATACGAAATTTGATTGGTTATTTTCATAACCGTTTCACTTTTATAATCTTACTCGATTATAATAACAACCAATATATCCTAAATATTATAATATAATTTGGGTAGAATTATTTCGTTTACCTTCTTTTCAAAACTTACCATGACGGTTCATCGTATTCAAGTGTTTAGTAACCTCTATCGATACAGTGGATCAAACTGATCGACAAAAATTCATAAGCCACTCAATCAATAAATCTCCACAATATAAAACAATTTTTATATCAAATACAAATACACACTCGTATATATACACTCAAACTCAATCTAGGGTATTACTAACCCTATCTCTACCGAGTCACGCCACAGAGCCAAGGTAATTCTTAACTTAAGCTCTGATACCAACTGTAATGACCCGGATTTTCGGCGACTTTGGTTATCGACATAAGCTCGATGTCGATAACCAAAACATCGAAAAATCCCGGTAATTAATGAAAGAAGTTAGAGGGTGAGAATAGATAAGATAGAAACTTAGAATAGAAGAAGAAGAAGAACACAACATCAGAGTAACACGAACCTCACAGCGGAACGAATAATATATAATATATAACATAACTTTGAAATATAACAGTTATGTATACAATAGCACTTATCAGAGTACAACACTTACAACATAGTGGAAATAAACTATAGCTATATGATCCAGAAGCCTCATGCTCCAAGCTCTTCCAGTATATCTGTAAATCCCGACTACTTGACTTCCCGTACAAATTTAGGCACCCAAGAGTTTAGGGAAAACAACAAAGTAAACTCCGGGTCAGTCATGGGACTGGTGTGAGTAAAACATTTTAAACAGGTATATGAACAAGTAAACGATATCTCATAAGACCACGCCGCAGAACGGAACGGGTTTTTCCCTTATGAGAATCCAAAATATCTTTATATCAAAAACCTTTTGATATTATAATAATGTCTATGTACAAATAGATATCAACTAGCAGAAACGCTTTCATCTCACGTTCTACAAATATAGTATACAATCAAAATCGCAAGCACGTATTGGATAATGGATTTCCAACTATGACATGGTATGGAAGCACCTTCCGATCAGTGTACTCTAGGAACAATACACTGGAGTTCAACAAGAACATCTTGTAACTCAGCCACACATGACCGACCACTCATTTTGCTTGAGTGTATCGAATGTATATCACCAATGGTTGGGATCAGCAACTGTTCCCGTATATATATGGGACAACATTGATAGATTTAAGAAACAAATGAATATTCTCTAGATAGGTGATTATACACCCTACTTCGGTGCGACCGACTTAGCCATGCTGCCTGCCCGATTTCTGTCATTTACCGGTTGATGAGGCTAGAAGCTACGCTTTATCATCACATCAAATTCACTTCGAATGTCACATTGTCAGATCCATCGAAAATCACTAATCGACGTCTACAACAGTACGTTACGTGTTAGCTAAAGAAGTTTCCTTCTCCGCTTCCACTCTTGGTAAAGTTGAAGAAATCAATGTACGTGACCTTTCTGGAAATACTCTGTCAGACATTCATCAACACAAGTCATCCTCATTCACTTAGAATGTCACATCATCATACCCGCCAAATCACAAATTGATTTATCCAAAAGTAACACGGGTATACAGCTTAGAGAAATGAATTCCTCTGCCACCAAACGTGAATACATTTGGACAGATCAACTTACGCGATCCATTGGATATACTCTGTCAGACCTTCGTCCATACAAGTTGTCCTGGGACTGGACAAACCGAAGGCACTATTCCGTATATCCATCTTAGTCGCTGTTATCTAAGACTTATACAACAGCCCTTGCATTTAACTCCGTCTTCAATTAACTTTGGCATATATGATTCGCAACGCTTATGACAATATAGAGTGGTTCTTTGGATAATAATCCAACCGGTCTCTCCATATTAACAACGTTAAAATGGTCAAAACTTCGATAGTCTATGATTTAACCATCAAAGAAAAACAAGTGTGTAAACAACGATATTATTTCCAGATGGAAATTATATCGATAAATCATCAACATATATCTATATATATATTCACATTGCCTTATTTTCTATGTTTAGAAAATATATGTTATTAACACTGGAAAACGTTTTCCATTTGCTTATTTACAAATCACTACTCTTCCCTAACTATCAGTCCCTGACCGTGAACTAGTATGAGAACAATTCCCTAAGTATAAATCCCGAAGGCCGAAACCAACATCAGATAGACACTTAGAAAACCATTCAATTTACTAATCTCTAGTCAGTTCTAATTTTACTTAACTCTATTTGATTAACTCTGATTGATTAACTCCAACTGGTTAACCTTAATTCATTAACTCTAACTGGTTTTACTTGGTTTGACTAACTCCATTTATTAACTCGACTGACAAATTCAACTCGATTAACTGAATTAATCAGTTTGATTAACTCGACAAATTCACTTTGGTTAACTCGACAAATTCACTTTGGTTAACTTAACCAATTCACTTAACTAATTCACTTAGTTTAACTTAACTAATTCACTTTGGTTAATCTAACTATTCACTTAACTCCTGTCGAATAAACCATATTCGATAACTCCTCTAACTCTACTCGAATAAACTATATTCGATTAACTCCTTTAATCTATTCGATTTGATAACTCCCCTTTTCGAATAACCAATATTCGATTAACTCACTTCGAATAACCAATATTCGACTACTCACTTCGAATAACTAATCATTGATAACTCCTTCGAATAAACTATATTCGATAATCTCCTCTCGAATAACTAGATTCGATTAACTTAACTTATTTAACTTAACTTGATTAACTCATAACGAATGACTAGATTCGATCAACTTAACTTATTTAACTCATCTTGATTAACTCCTATCGAATAATTAGATTCGATTTAACTCCATTCGCTTGACTCTAGATCGCAACAATCACAATGGTTACGCCTGATTCCCTTAGGCAACATCCGACCGCCTTAGGCTATTTACAGCCCTGCGAATTTTGCTAACGGTCGTACGAGATGGAAACTTACCTTGAATACTATGTTTGACTAACTCTATCTCAAATAACTATATTTGATTAAATCTAGTTCGTTTTAACTCTAATCGATTAACTCTAACTGAGTAACTCTAACTCGATCAACTCGATTTGATTAACTTGACTTACTTAACTCAACTGGTTAACTTGACTTACTTAACTCACTGGTTAACTTGACTTACTTAACTCACTGGTTAACTTGACTTACTTAACTCACTGGTTAACTTGACTTACTTAACCCAACTGGTTAACTTGACTTACTTAACCCAACTGGTTAACTCTATTGAACTGGTTAACTCTACTGAATTGGTTAACTCTACTGAAATGGTTAACTCTACTGAACTAGTTAACTCTACTGAACTTGTTAACTCTATTCAACTAACTCGACTCGACTAACCCCTTTCGAATAACATATTCGTTTTACTAACTTTCGAATACCATATTCGATTTACTCCCTTCGAATACCATATTCGATTTAACTCCTTTCGAATACCATATTCGATTTACTTTATTCACTTTATAAAGATTTCCTTTTTAACAACGTTTTATTCATTTGAAAATATTTACTTTTAAATAACGGTTCTACACTTTAAAAATGATTTCCTTTTTATAACGTTTCCTTTTCAATTCTATTTGTAAATGGTTTACAAATATTTCCTTTTCAAATTTATTCTTGAAATATTCTAACTCCTTAAATTCTCTGAAAAATTCGCCATAACCTCCTTTGTAATGGGAGCATCGGGAAAATCCCCAAACCCGCCACACAGGCCTTTCCATTCAAAAAGAAAATGGTTTGAAATTATTTCCTTTTTGAATATTTCCTATTTATAAATATTCCAATTTATAAACATTTCTTATTTATAAATATTCCACTTTATAAATATCTCTTATTTATAAATATTCCAATTTATATATATATATATCCTATTTTCAATATCACTTTGAAAATCCCCTTATCAACATTTCGGTATGTTATGGTATTCAATCATATCAAATCACGATGTTCAATATCATCCAAGCACATATAATCGCCCGCAGATTTTATATCCCATCATATAACAATATATGAAAAACAATAAAATAACTGTTGAGGAATCCAGTCGGATTCCTCCAACCTATCTCCCTGCATCCACAGATGTTACACAATATGATTATCATCACTTTCAGTTCAATATAAATTATTCTGATAGCAGAATCAATATATAAATATTTAATGGTTTTCATATATATATAATTACATATGTATATATATAATTACATATGTATATATATAATTTTCACTAACTGACTAGCAGTTCAATCAAACAACCAACACACAACAATCAACAGATGATTAACAGTTCTAAGAATACATTATAAAAATATAACTGTTTAGAGTTGGTGAGTTTTACTCACATTGGCGCATTAATCGTTAAATAACGGTTTGCGTTATTTGACTCAGTTGGACAATTTATTTCGCTATAAATTGTAACGAGTTCGGATTCACTCCCAGTCAGCTCCATGTTGTAGTCGTCGTCCATACGATCCCAACGCAACTGACGGTTCGAGATTCTGATTTCATATGACCGAGATATTCAATTACGAAGTTAATACCCATTTAATTAAAATTTAAAACATGGATTTTGTAAGGCCTTAACCTTTAAAAGCCCATCGGCCCACTACCAGAGCAGACCCGCTCCTCTTCCTTATTCTTCTTCCCGAAATGTTCCAGTATCCAAATGCACCACATCTCCCCCATTGACCGCCATTTACCCCCTCTCCGGTCCACCGTTCTCACATCTTCAATTCCAAATGCTTCCGAACCCTAGTTTACCGTGGTTTACAAACCAACGGCGAAAACTGATGTCGAGCTTCTCAAATTGACTACTGGGTTGAAGAGCTTTCCCTAGTGAATCCATAGATACATTTAAACTGATTTTACGATTTTACTTCATTTTTCTTTTGATTTTTGAGAGATCGAAGTGTTTACTGGAGAATGGAAAATGAATGCGGCGCATTTTTACTGCTGTTGACCAAGGAATTAGGTTTAGAAAATGTTAAGGGGGTTATTTATAAGGATGTTTAGATATTTTAGATATTTTTTGAATGGAATATTCTCGGTATATTCTCATTTCTATATTCGTTTTGCTTTCTAAAAATCCGTGTGATCGCACACAATACCTAAAAATCATGAAAATGGACGTGCATCTACTGTCTGACATTACGGTCCCAACGAAACTGGTTTCGTCGAATTCCGACTTCGTAAGCTCACACAGTGTATTTTTAACTGTCAAAATACTGACTGTTTTTCACTCCAAAAATCCGTACGGTCACACAGTGACTCTAAAAATCATGAAACTGGAAATCTAACAACTATTTGACATTGCAGATCCAACAAAATTAGTTTCGTCGAATTCCGACTTCGTTTGCAAAAGTGGCTATTTTTAAAGCTCTAAATAGCCTATTTAAATACATAAATATATTAAAATATAATTGAATTTAATATTTAAAAATAAATATTAGCATCTATATTCACTGACCGTACAGCTCTAGAATATTCCTATATGGATTCCTAGCTTGATATTCACTTCTAGGTCAACCCGATATTCGATTTATATTGAAATTCCTTTTAAAAATATAAATAATTCCTTCATAAATTATAAGGGAATTCCACAGCGACTTATCTAAAATTTGATTTGGACGTACATCAAAATCTACACGATGAAATCCCGTTTTTTCTCTTCCACTAGAAAGATATAATCCACCAGCTCCACACGTTTCTTGTTTCACAGAAATCTGGCTTAAAACGAATCCTGTACATTCAGTTGAAGTTCAAATCGCCAAATCGCGAACTGCAGCGCCATTTCAAGCTCGATTTTAATTATAATATAATTATACGTTTCAAACTGACGTCGACTGAATATATTCGTCAACTCTAAGTTGAATTAAATCTTGGGGATGACCCCGTTCACAGAATATTGTGATTTCCAATATTTTCGATTATTTCTGAATTAAATATATTATTTAATTATTTAATTTAATTAAATATTCACTATAATTTAATTAACGAGGATTTAATTCCCTAAATCACTATTTATATAATTAAATAAATTAATTATAATACCCCTGACAATGCGGGTCATTACAGGTTTAATGGATGCTACTAGAATGAAGTAAGAGAACAATGATGGATCATTGACCTTCAGGTCATAATTAAAATGACTAAAACAGGGCAATACCGTGACCAAGTGGGTTAGCTACCCCTATCGGCAACACTTCTTCCTTTACTACTATAGTCCCTTGGTTTGATTTGATTTGATGTGCATCCTTGATTTGGGAGTGTTGTTCCGAGGTTGGCGGTAGTCGCGACTATGCGTTACCACCAGTCTGGGCGTGTATCTAGTAGATTGTTACTCTTGGCATTCCTCGCACGCCTTTTCATATTATCCTTATTGAGCCCCTACAATTTGATTTGGCATTGTAGCTATGGAGTGCTCCTGATGCCAACAGTTTACAATGGGTTTACTGTATTGTATGGACTTTAGTGTTTATAAACGGTGTAAGGGTGATAATGGTAAACCCGCTTATGCTATTATAGTATTTTATATTTAAACATAGACACCATTATAATAGTGTATTATATAATATAATATCTAGTTTAATAGATCCTTAAGAGATGGAACTCCCGTAACATCTATTAAATTATTGCACTCATGAACACATTGGATATGAGATATGAATTACCGCAAGCAAATATTATGCAGTGACACTCATATTTTCACATGGTTTTGATTTAATTGATGTGAGAATATTTTAGTTCTGATTAGAGTGTTTTTTGTCCTTTAATTTGTGCTTGGGCCAGATTGAGTTTTTCAGTTATTGAAGATATAGCTATGAAGATGAAGATGGAGCTTAACAGACGTATTTATAGTATTATTCCATTGCAGATATTGGTACGTTTTATGATAGTTTAACTCTAATAATTCATGTAAGGTATAATCAAATGTATAATTTAACGGTTTCATTAACTGTTATTTGATTATTATATTTTGCCTTTCTACTATGAGATTCTATGATTGTTTTTCTCCTTTCTTCTTTTTCTTATATCAATCCCAATAGTTATCTGTATTTTTGATTTGTTTTAGTCAACATTCGTGGATTTAGTCGATTTGAACGTCCAAAAAGCCAGGTCAATTTGGTATTTGTAAAGTCCCAGATTTCTGATGATTGAATAATTAATTGATTTTATCATTTGAATAACGATTTAGTAATTCAAATGGTTTGCTAGATAAATATGATCGTTTGAAAGTTTTTACTTGTTCCTTTGGTTGTATTTGATTATTGTAGACATAATGGTTTATTTCTTATATATATGTCTGTTCTTATTTGTTGTTGACTATTTTAATAGATACCAATTGCATTTCCTTTCTTTTATAGCTGCTTGCTTATAAAATATTGCTTTTTCTTGCTTAAAAATAAGCTAAATCACTAATAATGCTAATGAAAGGTAAGTATATCGGGTTATATATTGTATTTTGATGTTATATACTGTTTCTCATTGTTTGGGATGCCTCATCACTGAGATGAGATGTATATTTGTGGTTATATATATATATATATATATATATTGTTGTCGTTTTTTTGGACCTTACTATATAAAGGAGGATCTACCAAAAATTTTCATAAATTTTGGACTTAGAAATTTTCATGGAAATTTGATTTTAAACTTAAAAAACTATTTGTATAAGTTAATGTTTCTAAGTTGAATAGGAAATTATATGGTTAAAGTTTTGAGTTTGGGATAGTGTAACATCCTGTAATTTTCTTCTATTTAATTGTTAAATTTAATATGACTTTTGAATATTTTAGCGGTATAAATAAAATTTAATGACTTGATTATGTAATTTTATGATGTAAACTTAATTAAATGGTTTAAATAATGAAATTCAATCTACTATGACAATAATAACTTGTACTAATTGCAAATAAAATTACGATTTATTTTGTATTGATAAACATTGAAACTTTAAAATTGATGTTGTAATATTAGAATGAAATTGATTTGTTTAATTTATAAACGAAACTCAAATTGAATTTAGTTAATAATCAAAAATTGGAATTCGAATAAATGAAATTTTATTTATAAAGTTAATTTGGATTCTGCTTTGTTTTGAATAAAATTAATAAACTTTTGGATTTAATTTAAAATTTAAATGACCTAAAACTTCCCCTTACGTGAACCCAGGATTGCTTTGAGAACACGACGCATCAGACACAAACAATAGATCATTTCATTGTTATTACAACAATTATATTGGAGTACAAGAATATTCCAGATTATGAATAAATATTACACATTGGAAATAAAATATTATCAGAGATTAAAATACAAAGCAACGGAAATTTAAATATATAAATACAATGTACAAGGAAAATACATCAATTAACACAACTGAGTGAAATATACGGATACAAGCTTTCTGTATACTGCTTTAGTTGTAATCCAGAATCCTAGGAAAAGAAACATCCGCGAAAACCAAAACTACTAGTTGCCCATGTGGAAAACATGGGCACCTAGAGTTTAGGTTAAAACAATAAACTCCGAGTCAGTCATGGGACTGGTATGAGAACTAAAACAATTATTAAATCTTTACTTTAAAAGTTGGGATATCATGGGACCACGCCGTATAAGATGGAACGAGTTTACTCCACATGAATCTCAGTTTAAAATAAAATAACACAATGCTTTTTGAAAAAAATGAAGCTATTATAAGACTAAGGTCCCATCCAAGGTTTTAAATCTCGGATATCGGTCACATTTCGTCTCGGGGATTTTATTGACTCGGTCTCGTATCGGGGGAGATCTCGGACAAGATCAGTCTAACTTGGGAGTTCGTCTCGGATTTTCATCTCGGGTCTGAAAGTTCATATCGGAACAATCTCGGGGTACAAGATATTTTAACAAAATTTTTTTTGTGAATGCTATCAAAAACATAGTAACTTAACTTAAAATGCAAAATAACTTTATTAATCTTTATTTTGTGAAAGACCATTCATACTTTAAATGGTAATATGCTTAAAACAGGAATATTGTTAGACAGGAAACATTAAAAGGATCCAAAATATTAAAAAATTCAGCATAAATAGACCATAAAATATATAATTTCATAAGTAACATGAATGTAAAATGACGAATATGAAAATCATAAGCATTGTAAAACATATACGAACATACAATATAGTCATTTAACATGCAAAATGTGAAATAACAAAAGATTGATATGGCTAGATTTGATTTTTTTAATTATATCTCTTGTTCAAGAACAAATTTAAATTTTTACCAAAAAAACTAAGATCTCGGATGATATTCCAGTATTTCGTCTCGGTCGATATATCGTTCGATATTACAATATCTCGGGCAATATATTTGAAAGGAGATTTAGAGTGATATTTGCTGTTTCGTTTCGGAAGGAGCTCAAAATGAGATTTCGGAGGAGATCTCGGGCGATATTTGCGATATTTGAAATAGTGGTCCCATCACATAATGCAACGCATGCCGAAGGATAGAGTTTTACCGCATAATAGCCAAACATGTTTGGCACGTTTTAAAACAAATCATTTTCATATTACGATAAGTGTATTGTGTATAAAACATATTCAAATATAAATGTATCAATCATAGACGACATAAGTGTCCCATGCCACTATGCCGCCATATAAGTTTACAACTAAAACCGAAAAGTCACGTATTGGAAATTGGATTTCCATCATGAACCAAGGCAAGGGATCGCTCCATCCAATTCGAGATAATCTAGCCTGTCTCAGGACTCAGCCGCAACTGCACTTAGGATCTTTAGGGTCAGTCCACACTTACTTTAGTGGATTAGTTATTCCTGAACAATACGTTTCCCTGCCCTATGGGCCATAATAGTCAGTACGTCGACCATATCAAGAGCCATTAGGGACTCAAATCCGAGGCGCCTCGCTATCCAATAACCACATAAGTAAAATGTCTGGGTTCCATACCATGACATCACTCCTAGCTAGAAAGAAACACATGTCCTTCGTACAGTCGCTCATCCCATTTCTGGTTCATACCAGGTGCGAGGCTCGCGAATTAACGCTGTACACAAAGCTATGATATTTAAAGCCGTGCTTTGATCATCATCCACAAGACTCTGCTTTTCAACAAAAGCCTTGATCATTTGCATCTCAGCATGTCACATTGACAATTCACACCATGCAACTGATGACAATATATAACCTCTAAGCTCGTACGTCTCGGAGAAGGGTGTTAAGAAAGAGAATAAATTCTCCGCCGCCAAACAAATATATATTTAATAGAAATCAATCAACGCAGAATGAAATCCATTGTCAGATACACATCCATTTACAAGTCCATTCTGGGTCTGAACGAAACTGGAGGCACCTTATTCCTCGTCCCATTTGTCCAATACAGGAGAGAGGTCCTCGCACATCCGAACAATCAACAAATACGTCCGGACAACTACCACTATAACCCCTTCAAGGCTGCAAATCCATCTAGGGCATCAATAGTATCTATTCGATTTGAAGATTGTCGGTCTTGCACCTCTTCATATCTTCGACTTTTAATCGTCATAACAGTTATTCAGAATGGGTTAAACCCGATCTTTCCGAATAACTCGCGTATCTTATAATCAAGTGATATATAAACACAACATACGCCTCATTCCAGTCTAGAATATTATTTTATTTAAATATTCACATATTAAGGGAAAGGTTCCCATTAAATTTATCAAAAATAAATTCTTTTAAACTTATTGTTTAATCCACTTTTAAAAACCATTGCAAAAGATTTTATATTATCCTTTCACAATTCCAAACAAAATTAAGGTTTAAAAAAATAGTCGGGATTATCAAGCCTTATCGAAGTAATCATTTATTATTCACAATCCCAACCTATTCATCCCATGGAGAAAAACTAGTAATACCGCATATCTAACACCCACTGTGTTATCGGTAAAATTTAATTACCATTTCACGTTCAAATCTAATTAAAGATTTAACTATCGCCTGGAGCAAAACCGGTGATACCCCATTCTCGAGCATTTCATGAATTCGATAAATTTAATTATCTTATTCTCATTTCAATCTAATTAAAGTTTCATTAAAACTCCAGTTGGTTTTAATCTCAAAAATCATTACTTAATGATTATTCAACTTTAGGAAAATTAATCCCGCCTTTAACCAGGTTAAAGAACCAATGTCATTAGAAACACAATTCACGGTAAACCCAAATCATCTTTCATTAACTATCGAATCTTCATGGAAAACAGATCAATATATAATCGATATAAATTGCCATATCAAATCAATACTATAAATGGAATAACGACAAAGCCTTTTAAATTCCATATATAGTAACGGTCTTCCTTTACAGAAGCTCATCTCGATTATTACTAAATCGAATTCCATCATGTAACACCCCACGTCTATTAATGTCACTCACTAAGGAAATGCATTAACTTTCCTGGAGTATTATAAGAGTATAAAACAGAATATCACAAGACAAATATATAAAATGGTACTTAAGAAAATTCAAAATTTATTCATTGCAGCGGAAAAGCAAAACATGTTTGGTTACAACATCAAAACCACATACTAGAGTCAAGTACACAAATATCCAACTTGTACAAAATTATTATCTGAGTACATAAAAGTAGAACCATAATCCCACTCCAAATAGCCATAATGAAAAAGAGATAAAGATGAACATTACTTTCAACACTTCCAAGCACTTCAAGAAGAAAGGAATCCAAGTCAAGCTTCACTATTCCCACCCTGAGGACCTGGAGGGGGGGGGGGGGGGGGGAAGAGAAAGAAAAGAGATGAAACAAAAAGGGGTCATACATAAGTCTGGCGAGTCTAGTGACTTTAACAATATAATTAGTAAAGTAACATGATAAGAACATAAAATGGATATAAGAGATGACTGTAACATAAGCAGATATGACAAGGTAACAAGATGAACAAGATATAACGTTGATTGCACTTCTAATCACTATAAGATAATTACTACACCGCACCAATGCTAGTTCCATACTGAAAGTTGATCCCTCTTACTAAATATGGTAACAATAATAATGATGGTAGTTTCGTGTACTCCTAGCTGCTGTCATTGGTACCGCCTACTCCTATCTCCACTAGTTGTACACACTAACTTCCCCATTCGATCGGCTCCCTAACTCGTAGATACCCGTGCTGGTCCCACAGTAGGGTGTATCACTCCCTAAAGTGGCAACCCGATATACTACTAAAATGCACGGCTTATACCTACATGATGCAACAACATCTTACCTACCAGCTCGGACCCACGCACGCACATGACTTCGTTGGACTTGCACTGCCATCGCTAACTCTTTACTGACCTCTTACAATCAACCCCAGTAAGCGTGTCCCGTCCTCGACCTAGTTCGAGCTCACATAGATACTAAATGGGTTACTGGTTAAAAAGGGTCCACCTACTTTACACAAGCTTCCCTCCTAAGCTTGGTCCCCACTAGGATTTCCCACTTAATCCCTCTTTATCCCCATGTCTAATCACATGTCTCATCTTGGTTAAGTGTTTTAATTATGTTTCACATGCTACCCATGTTACCCACTTAACCCTTTTATCATTTCTATGCCTTACCACATGTCTTATCCCGGTTAAGTGTTCATTAATTCATTATAATCGTAATCTTGCAAGACCTCCCACATTAGATTGTCGTTTTGCGGTTGCTAGACATGCCGGGCGGTTTTGGGCAGTCTTATACCGCAACCTGAATCTAACCACATGTCTTTATATTATTACATATCTAATTTCTGCCTTTGACCTCTCGCATTATATTACAATATTGCGGTTGCTGGATGTGCCGGGCGGTTCTAGGCAGTCTTATACCGCAATTCGAATCTAACCTCGTGTCTTAGGCGTTCATTATCACTTTCTTGATTCAAGTCCCAATTTTAAGTCTTGGATTAAAATATACTCCAATTACACATAATTTCCAACCTAAATTATGTTTATAATTTTAATCCAAATTAGGCCTATAATCTTATGGATACAAGTTATGCCAAATTATACCCAAATTAATTTGCGTTCATTGCTATTAACAATTCTTGCCCAAACTCATGTATACAAGTTATATCAAATTATGCCCAATCCAACTTATGCCAAGTCTCACGTATACAATTTATACACAATTAGGCTCAAATTGATTTATGCTAGTAATCTCATTTTATTAGAAATTTCCCTAAACTTTTCCTAATCGTTCAAACGTTACTCGAACGTAAATCTCAACGTAATATGTTAGGCTCAAAGTTAGCCTAATCTCATTAAAAAAAGGAAAAGAAGAAGGGAAGAGAATCATGTCATCAAAACTAGCATAAGACATATGAAACATGAACTGGCATAAAATAATAAAATAGATCCAATTAGGCATACGATAACAGTAATTTGGGTATGAATCTGAAAGGTAAGAATTTATAAACTTGATATGATTCATCTTATAGGCATGTTCATAAAATCCAATTTACAATCCTATCGCAATCACTTTTTAATTAATTATATGTGAAAGTAACATAGACTAACAACGATAGGATTTAGGCGAGAGAATAGTTCTGAGTTCTGAATTTGATTAGCTAAACCATTGTTGTAGAATTTGATTCTTATCTTCCAATTTGAATACTCTATTTCTGATTTGCTTTGGAGAAGAGAAGAGAAGAGAGGCTAGTTCAATTTAGACTAGAGCAGCATGGAGGTGCCATGGATGAATAACAATGAGATTAGGGTTAGGTTTAGGGGTATTTAATAGATGCTTTAGGTGAATTAGGACCCTTAGATTAGATTAGGATCCATCAGAACCATCCAAACCAGAAAGACACGTCATCCAGCCAATCCCAGAAGGACACATCAGCCCTAGACCTCAAAATCATGTCTGCCAGATCTGGGCAGATAGGGGTCGACACCTCTATAGGGGGTCGACACCCCAGAGCGGGAGACTTCCCGCTCACCCTGATTTTCTGATTTTGATTTTTGAACTCGTTTTTGGTTTTTAACTATTATTTTAATTTAAATTCTGCTAATTCTAGAATTCTTTTAAGCTTCATAAATTCTTCATATGATATCCGATTTATGCAAATTCGGACTGTATTCTAGGCAGAATTCCGAGTCGAACGCAATGGCGCAACCCATTTGCCTTAATTCTTCTTATAAAAAATATTAAGTATTCTTTTATTATCCATTATGTCATGTTTTAAAATTACGGGTTGTTACAATTCAATTCCAATTTAATATATTAAATTGAAAACCTTTACTTTGGAAAATTTCCATTAAATCTTAATAAAAAGATTGATAAATTCCAAATTATCTCTTCACTGTTAATTAGGTTAAAGAACAAATGTTATTTAAAACACCGTTCACGATAAATCCAAAATTTAATTTCAATTTAGTTCCAATTAAATATTAATTAATCGGTAAACTTTGCTAAATCTTATTTAAAAGATTTATTCTTTTCTCATTGGGGTTTAAGAACAGCGTTAATGAAGACACCGTTCATGACAAACCCATAATCCAATTTGATATTAAATACAAGGGTCTGAATAGAAATTATATCGACTTATATTCAATATCAAATTCCGAAACCAACAAATATCGTATTGGGAATAACGATATATATCTTCTAAATTCCTCAATAATATTCGTAAAATCATTCCGAATCCATTCTAATTCATATGTTGGAAAATTCTGGTTATTTAAAAACCCCTTTTTCAATCCAATTTATTTATTTAGAAACATTGGATTATTTTTCTAATTAATAACTAGTTCATTTTGATAAAAATATATTTTTATCTTTTCAAAACTGGAAATTTTTATCCAAAACCTTTCCTAATCATTTATTATGATTTTACACCATTTTACAGTATCTTTAATAATTTTATTATTGCCATTTTAGTCGGTTTATAATAACGGCCACCGAACTGCATCCATAGTGATTGTTTCTTAAATTGATTTGGACATAAGTTGAAATCCAACCGTTGAAATTTAAATCTCTTATATTCATTGGAAAGATATTTTCGATACAAACCCAATGGTTCCAGTTTAAGGAGAATCCGACGATTGGATCTCCCGTTACATCAATTTGAAGTTAATGGTCGAAATTCGCGAACGGTCGCTGCGCAGCGCGTTCTGTTCAAGCCATTATATATATAACATATATATATCATCGATTTCCATTTAAAACATATTTTTTAAATTGTTTACGAATTCATTTTCAAACAATTTCAACTTCCTTTTCAATTTTAAAGCTAAATTGAATATTCCGTATCATTATAATATTAAAATGATAATATTTTCAAAATATTAGATTTCGGAATCCATTTCCTTATCCTATTCATTTCAAATTGAATAAAATCGATCGATAAACTAGTTCGGGTTAAAATGGCGTTTCTATACTTAACCTGGTATCATATATTTTTATTTAATTTCTTGTCCATCCAAAATCGGACATCAAAATCATATTTTGATTATTCACTGAATATTATTTTAAAATATTCGTTATTTTTGAATCTGAATGCGACTCAATCAATTACCACATAATTTCAGTTATATGGATTTCATACATCACATGTATTCAACAATTATGATAAATAATCATCAAACAGTCAATTCGCATCCAGAGTGCAATTTACAACTGTATAAGCATTAAATAATTAAATAATGCTTATCACACTCTGTCGATCAATCGATTGACATATAATTAAATTCAGGGGAGATGTGAATAAATTATAGTCCCCAGACCTGTGTGGGGTTTCCAAACAACAACAGTCAATTTAAATAAATCAATGGTTAATAAATCTAACCAATTCAAATTCGGTTTGAATTATTTTTCTAATTAACCAATTTTCACTGTTTAAAATTATAAATGGATATTCATAATTTAATTTCAACTACCACATTAATGTTAACATTATTTTAATACATTAAACATTTCAACACCAGAAACAAAACACAATATAATCAATTAAATCGTCCATGGTCTGTGGACGAGGGAGGTGAGCTAACAGGCACCATATACAATTTATAATGATAACTAAAACTGATAAAAATCTACAATAACAACTCTATATATTTTTATACATGAATACAATTACATGATAAAATAATTTAGTGAGAAAGAGTTCTCACTTTGAGTTCCACTCCGTCATTCTTTGTCGATGATTTTGATTTGGTCATGTTCAAATTTGCATCGAATTCAAAATTGCTCCATTTTGTTTCATTTGTTCCATTGCGTAGATAATTTCATCACGATTCTAGCGGATCTGAAATCGTCCAATTCCAACCTCGTATGAAGATTTATGTTAATATTTGTGTTTCGTATGAAGAAGTTATGCTAATCACTTTCCTCCTTCTTCACGTTCCAGAAGAGTTCGAACCCACTACAACGTCTTTCCCCCTCCTCCTTGCGCCCACCAGAAGGCGGCCCCTGATCGATGAACCCCACCCGAAGCACCTTGGCGTGCGCTTCCATCTCCCCCAACCTTGCCACGTTCGATTACCCACAGGCCCTCAAATACCGATGTGAACAAATCAACTTCAAGGCAGAAATTCTCCTGAACTGAAACACCCCACCTCCGTTAAGGTCACACTCAAAGGGAATGCCCTAATTTTGGTGGAGGTTTATAAGTATAAGTCACAGATATACAAGACAGATATAAGAACACATATTTTTGAACAGCGGAAAACAACAACAACTTTTATTTCATTAAAATACGTGTTACACAAACCATGCCATAATTGTCTTACAATTCTTCCAAAAACATAACATCTTCATAACTGTCTTGATTACATTATTTAAAGAAGCATAAAGAAAACATAAATAAACTGCATAAGTCCCATAATTGCTGTCCAAAGCCATAGTCCAAAACGAAAAAGATCCAAGCAATACATTCTTTCTCTTCAAGCTGGATTTGAAAGCTGGTCAAGCTGCGGTATTCCCTCCCTATGGACCGGGGGGGGGGGGGGGGGGGAGAAACGAAAGAAAAGTAGAGTCAGACATAAAGCCTGAGTAAGTCTAGGACTATTCAGTCTATGAATAAAGAACTGGGTATGATAAGTATAAATTGGAAATGGGAAAGCACCATAAACTAAGTTAAGTCGTCTAGAGTCGAATATACTATCGTACCCCATATTAATCTCTGTACCCATATAAACTAGTTCCCAACAGGCACCCCATAATCAGGGTGAAGTGATCCATTTCTGATGATCGGCTCTTATTCGCATAGTTACATGTGTCTTACGGCCCCCGTTGTTGTAGTTACCTATGCTGGTCCCACTATGGGGTGTATCAAGTCCCATGGCGGTGGCCCGACACAATTCTAGAATGCACAGGTATACTACTGGTGCCTAGTGCCTTATTTTTCTGCGCCGGAGTGTGTGCACGCCCGCACCCCGTTAGAACCTACACTGCTGCACCACCGCCGTTGATTTGACCTCTTACAGTCAGCCCAGTAATCGTGCCCCACCCTACCTAGTTCAGGGTATCCTGATACACCTTGTAGGGTTACTGCTGAAAAGGGTCCCCCGCTACTAGGTTTTCTATTTCTAGCCAACATGCTAAGTTGGTTAAGTGTTTTGTAAACCTAACCCCCAATTAGTCTGTATAGTTTAGCATGTTCCATTTAGATTAAGTATTAATTCAATTTACTTAATCCTATCAATCCTGACTCAGCCTTAATTGTCTTATTAAAGCCTTGACCTCTCAAAGTAGACAGGTATTGTTGTGGTTGCCTGTTGTCGGTTGGGTCCGGGCAGTCTTACGCCACAAGTCAGTCTAACCTCGGGTCTTTATTGGGCTCCGTGTTTAACCACCCACATTGGATAGGTATTGTTGTGACTACTGGACAGCCGGGCGGTTCCGGGCAGGTTTACATCACAACTCAATCCAACCTCGGGTTAAACACATCGTATTTTCTAAGTTTACATATTTTGTCTCTTTTCTTTTTATATGTAAATATTTGCGGCCCATTATTCAAATTCATCTTTATTGGGTAAAATTTATTTATACCACTTAATTGGTTTTCCAAGGTTGTTGGCATGCGTCAAACATGCCAACACATATGTTCTATATTTTAACCCAAATGTCATTACCCCCCCCCCTCCCGTTTTACACATTCGCTACAATATAAGATATGTTGGGTTTAACATTTAAACCCAACTTAGCCATATGAAAAGGGGAGGCTTATAACATGGTGTTTATAAGGTAACATAAAAAGGGGAGTGTGAATGCATGAACTTGCAACATAACGGTTCAATTAACATGAATTAGGCACATGTGAACTTGCATTGTAATAGCATATAATCATGGCATAAACAATACTTAAAAATGAATCATTCTATTCATATAATCATGGCATAATCATACCTAAAAATGAACCATTCTATTCATATAATCATGGCATAAACATACCTAAACATGAAATCATGTTTTTTAGTCTATTCATGTAAACTTGCAATTAGAATGTAAATCTAACTTAATTATGTGTCACGTATATCACCATATGGTTTTGATAACAACATAGGCCTAAAACATGTTTTTCAACTAGGCATAACACCAAACATAGTTTAGTCATGTTCATAAAGATGCTTACTTTTGTCTCTAATCCAAAAGCATGGTTTTACACTTGAATCACGATGCCAATTCAACATAAATTCATATAAAACATAGTACTTAGTTGAATCCAATTAGACACTAAAAGTGGTCATAAAAGTATGTACATCATATTGGCATAATGGTGAATCATATACTTGCATGAATCCCAAATAAACTACCACAACATATGATTGTTAACATGAATCATATACTTGCATGAATCTAAATTAAACCACTACAAACATATAGTTGTTAACTTCCAACATAAATCTCATACTTGCAAATATCCAATCGTTAAACCACAACAATTCCAAATCGTTTAGAATCAAAGCAACATACAAATATAGACTATTATCGCCACAATTCCATTTCTCACTTCACACAAATCACAACACAATTATTTATTCACATCGGAATAGCACTCTACTTACAACGTATGACGAATCTTCAATTCAGGAATCTGAATTCTGAATTAGGAGATGCTATCCTTTGTTGTAGGCGTTGTTTTGATTTAATTGACGTTGCTTTAAGCTTTCGAATTATCTCCTAATTGTCTCTCAATTTCTGACGGCTATTCCTCGTCTCTCCTCAGCAGCATGACGGTCTCATCTCCAATTTTGTTTGTGTGAATTAGGGTGAGTCTTAGGTCCTTTTCATAGAGTTTGTGAGTTGATTTGGACCGTCGATGGAGCTTGGTTTAATAATAGCCGTTCGTTTAAAGGAGAGACCAACCAGGAGCTGACAACTAGCCCTAGTGATAAGGCAAGGCTCAGAAAATCGACCAAACACAGACCAGGCCAGCTAGGGGGCTGGGTTCGACCTGGCTTAGGGGCCAGGTTGACACGCCAGTCGACACCGTGTCGACTTGGTAGTCGACACGGGTGACCCAGGTCGACTACCCAGTCGACCTGGGTAGCCCCAGGCCGACTACCCAGTCGACCTGGGTGCCTTGGGCGGGAAAATTCCCGCCCTGGCCAATCCGACCCGATTTTGAATTGATTTTTCTGAGCTGTTTTGAATTTTAAACTGAATTCTGAAACTTCCGGAGGCCATATCTTCTTCATACGGAGTCCGTTTTACGCAAACTCGGACTCTATCTAAAGCAGAATTCTAAGACGAACGCAATGGCGTATCCCGTTTCCCTTAATTCTTTGATTTGAAATTAGTTATACTTTAATTTGTGAATTTCACTGTTATAAAATACACGGGGTGTTACATTCTCCCCCACTTAAAAGGATTTCGTCCCCGAAATCTTCAAGTTCAGGAAGAATGTACATCCTAACATCCATATACTCATCCATCAAACAAGAGCATCCACTGTCCTTAAAAGACTCCTAATGCTTCATGATCATATGCGAAGTGTGTGTGTACATGTACTTATCTAATGCAAAATCAGTCGGTCTACTGATTCAGTTGACCTCCTTAATGCAAGGTATGTAAGTGTCATGAATCCATTACGTATGAAAATTTTCCTATTCATGATTCTACATGAGTGCACAATCATTTATACAAATGCAACATCCATATGACAACACATTAAACTTCACCCATATACGAATATAAATACATTTATGCATATACAATATGAAGTGACTGAGCCGATCTACAACCTAGATTGTGTGTGTATATGCAACCACGAGCAACCACTAGCAATCACTTGCAACCACTTGCAACCATCATACATATCATGTTTCAATTACATGTTTTCATCCAAAGAGTTTCTACCTAAAAGATAAGGTGGAGGAGATATACAAAGATAGATAAAAGCGCAACTTAAGGAAAAAGGAAGATCAAAGATGTACCCTCGAAAAGAAAAGGGTAGGCTGCGCGTATTCTAGCTTCAGTTTCCCAAGTTGCGTCTCCCTCAGTGTCGCTCCACTGAACTTTGACGAGCTTGACTTCGCGGTTGCGTAGCTTCTTCACTTCCGTTTCTAATATGCGGATTGGAACTTTCCTCACGGTTGCTTCGCGTTCCACTTCAGCTTCTTCTAGAATATTTGGCTCTACCACTTCAGCAGATTCATGTAGACATTTTCGGAGGTGCAAAACATGGAAAACGTTGTGAACTCCGGCCAATTTTTCGGGTAGCTCTAATCTATAGGCCATTTCCCCAATTTTCTCGATGATAGGAGATGGCCCTACGAACCTTGGTGCTAGCTTTCCTGTGGTTCCAAAACGAACAACGTTCCTTAGCGGAGACGCCTTAAGAAAAACTCTGTCCCCAACCTCAAATTCAAGGTCGGTCCTCCTTTTGTCGGCGTAGGATTTTTGTCTGTCTTGGGCTATCTTCATCCTTCTCCGTATTAAGTCTACTTTTTCTGAAGTCTCTCGGATCATATCCGGTCCAAGTATGAGCTTGTCAGTAGACTCTCAACAACAAGTGGGCGATCGACACGGTCTTCCATATAAGGCTTCGAAGGGCGCCATTCCGATGGTTGCTTGGTAGCTGTTGTTGTAGGCGAATTCCACCAAAGGAAGATGGTCTTCCCATGTCCCACCGAAGTCAAGGACGCACAGTCTTAAAAGGTCCTCCAAAACTCTGTTCACTCTTTCTGTTTGGCCGTCGGTTTGGGGATGATAGGCTGTGCTCAAGCATAACTGTGTGCCTACCGCTTCTTGCAGACTCCGCCAAAACTCACTTGTGAAGATAGCGTCTCGGTCACTAACAATGCTGGATGGTATTCCATGGAGTCGAACAATTTCCTTGAGGTAAAGAGATGTTAGGGATGAGGCAGTTCTTTTTCTTTTGACAGGTAAAAAGTGGGCGCTTTTAGTAAGCCTATCCACTATTACCCAAATGCTAGTGTTGCCTCTCCTAGACCTAGGCAGCCCATCAATGAAGTCCATTGAGATGCTATCCCACTTCCACTGCGGGACCTCTAGAGGATGGAGCAGACCGCCAGGCTTTTTCTGTTCCGGCTTAACCTGTTGGCACACCATACACTTAGAAATGAAATCTACCACGTCCTTCTTCATGCCGTTCCAAAAGAAAGTTCTCTTTATGTCCTTGTACATTTTATCCCCGCCTTGATGTATCGTCATCTTGGAGTGGTGTGCTTCCTCGAGGACTTTCTTTACTAAATCCCTTGTCTGTGGGACGCATAGTCTTCCGTCTCGCCTTAGCCAACCCTTATCGTCGATGGAGTATCTGTTGAGGTGACTTGAAGTCTCACCCCTAATTAGTCTATCAATCGTCTCCACAAGCTGAGGGTCTTCGCATTGTGCTGTCCCTATTGAGTCCACTAAAGTCGGGCGTACTTCGAGAGATGCTAGCAAGCCTGGTACAAAATCGGAGGAGGTCCTAAAGTCAAAGCTGGATATAAACTCTATGTTTTGTCTTTCGACAAACAATGGGCTTAGGGTTAGTTTCTTTCGGCTCAACGCGTCTGCCACTACGTTGCCTTTGCCCGGAGTGTAGGAGATCGTGAAATCGTATGAGGCAAGAAACTCCATCCATCTCTGTTGCCTCAAGTTAAGATCTTTCTGCGAGAAAAGACATTTCAACGATTTATGGTCAGTGTAAAGTTCGAACTTCTCACCTAGGAGATAGTGTCGCCAAGACTTGAGTGCAAAGACGATGGCGGCTAACTCAAGATCGTGGGTCGGGTAGTTCTTTTCATGCACTTTCAATTGCCTCCCGCCATAAGCTACTACCCTTCCTTCTTGCATTAAGACGGCGGCTAGCCCTGTCCCACATGCATCTGTATAAACTGTGAACATCTTGCTTCCATCTGGCAACGTTAAAACTGGGGCTGTTGTAAGAGCCCTTTTCAGTCGTTGGAAATCAAACTCGCAATCCAAGTCCCAATTGAACACTAGTTTCTTCTTGGTCAACTTTGTGAGCGGAGCTGATATCTTTGTAAAGTCTCTGATGAATTTCCGATAGAAGCCTGCTAGCCCGAGAAAGCTTCGGACTTCTGTTGTGTTCTTTGGTGTCTTCCAGTCCTGCACCGCTACTACCTTAGCCGGGTCTACAACTAACCCTTCCTTGGATACTATGTGCCCAAGAAATCTTAATTCCTCTCTCCAAAAGTGGCATTTGGAGAATTTGGCTTTTAGCTGATGGACTCGCAGAGTTTCCATGATTGCCCTTAAGTGCTGAGCATGTTCCTCTTCACTCTTTGAGAAGATAAGGATATCGTCTACAAAGACCACTACGAACTTGTTGAGGAATTCTCTGAACACCCTACTCATCAAGTCCACAAAGTAAGCGGGTGCGTTTGTCAAGCCAAAAGGCATGACAAGCCATTCAAAGAAGCCGTCTGGGGTTCTGAATGCCGTTTTATCGATGCTATCTTCAGCCACCCTTAGTTGATGAAAACCGGTCGCTAAATCGAGTTGGGAGAAAACAGACGCTCCTACAAGTTGATCAAACAGATCGTCAATTCTGGGGAGAGCGTGCTTATTCTTTTTTGTTAGTTTGTTGAGCTCCCTATAGTCAACACACAGACGGAGTGAACCATCCGCCTTTGTAGCGAACACCACTGGAGCGCCCCATTCTGAAATGCTCCTTCTAATGAACCCCTTCTCTAGAAGTTCTTTAATCTGTTTACTGAGCTCCTTCCTTTCCAGTAGAGCCATGTGTCTAACGGGCAACGCAATGGGCTTTGCATTATCTACAAGATATATGCGGAAGTCTATCTCCCGCTTCAGAGGCAAGCCCTTCACCTCTTCGAAGACATCCGGATATTCCCGGACCACTCTAACCGATTGCAAATTGTCGACAGAGGCATCTAGCGATTCAAGATAACTAAGCATAACCGCATACGAGGGATTACAAGTAATTTCCAAAGTGTTACCGAGCTGGGTCAGGAGCCTAACAACCCTTTTCTCACACTCAAGGATGGCCCCATTTCTAGATAGCCAATCCATGCCCAAAATCAAACCATATCCCGAAAAGCCCAAAATAAAGGCACTACGTTTAAATTCTACGCTTAGAATAGAAATTTTCAATCCCACACAAATCATAGATAAATAAGCTGGGCCCCCAATTGGATTTGAAACAATTAAGGGGTCCTGTACCATACTAGTTTCCAGGTGCAGAGATTCTACTAAAGCAGACGAGATAAAGGAGTGTGATGCGCCAGAATCAAATAAAGTGCGAACTGGGTGATCATAAAGATAAACTACACTTTCTACAGAAGTATTTACACCTCGCTGTTGCAGAGGTGGCGCCTCTAGCACATGAACCTGTGCCCCTGAGGTGGATCCAGCCCTCTACCCCTATCCTCATTTCTTCGGGCAATCCTTAGCCATGTGGCCTGTCTCACCGCAAGAAAAGCACCCACCATTCATCATGGCCTTCTTTTTCCGGCAATCTTTCACTAAGTGCCCCACTTTGCCATAGAAATTACACTTCCTCTTCTCTTTGTTGTCTTTCCCGCGCTTCTTAAAGTCTGTCTTCTTAGGTTGCAAACCCTCTTTCTTCCCTTGAGAGTTTTCTGCCTTTGTCTCCTTCTTGCCCTTATCTTCTTCGTTCAGCAATGCCATCTGCACCAACCTTTCATACGTAGCTCCCATGGGTATATGGGTCATGGCCAAACTGTGTAATGGCTCATTCAACCCCTTGACAAAGCGGAGAGCCTTCTTGTGTGGGGTGTTGACTAGGTCCAGTCCGAACCTAGCCAGCTGATCAAACTGGTTAACATACTCTTTGACTGTCATATTCCCTTGCTTAAGAAATAGGAATTTTTCCAACTGAAGACTCCTTTCAGCTTCTGAGAGAAATTTAGCCTCAAACCTTGCCCTAAAGTCCTCCCATGTTTCCACTGGTCTTTCTGCATTAGTGACTTCCCACCAGTAGGAAGCCTCAACTTTAAGTAGCCACACTGCCAGTTGTACCTTTTGCCTATCTTCTACCTCAAAGATGACAAATAAGTCCTCGGTTTCCTTTAGCCAATTCCTAGCTGCCACGAAGGACTCAGTTCCATGAAAGTCCTTTCCTCCCATAGCTTTAAAATCTTTACATATCTTAGCAAAAGCATTTCCTCGCGGAGGAGGTGGAGGAAGAGGTGCTGCTGCAGCTGGATGATTTCCTGTAGCTGGAGGAGGAGGAGGAACGGTAGGGCTTGGCTGAGTGGCCCTTGCTTCTAAGAATCGTCTAAACCAACCAGGTATTGGTATACCCTCTGGCAAGTTAAGTTCTTCGGACATGCTGAAAAAAAAAGGATAGATTCAAAACGAAGGATAAGAGATAGTACCTATGGCTTTGGGGGACTTTTCCTTCTAAAATAAAATAATATTTTATCTTTCAAAATGCTTCTTTAAAATTTCTTTTTGAAAATAAATTTTCAAAACTTTTATCTTATCTGGTAAACCTATGCTCTGATACCAAGTGAAACACTCCACCTCCGTTATGGTCACTCTCAAAGGGAATGCCCTAATTTTGGTGGAGGTTTATAAGTATAAGTCACAGATATACAAGACAAATATAAGAACACATATTTTTGAACAGCGGAAAACAACAACAACTTTTATTTCATTAAAATACGTGTTACAAAAACCATGCCATAATTGTCTTACAATTCTTCCAAAAACATAACATCTTCATAACTGTCTTGATTACATTATTTAAAGAAGCATAAAGAAGACATAAATAAACTGCATAAGTCACATAATTGCTGTCCAAAGCCATAGTCCAAAACGAAAAAGATCCAAGCAATACATTCTTTCTCTTCAAGCTGGTCAAGCTGCGGTATTCCCTCCCTGTGGACCTGGGGGGGGGGGGGGGGGGAACGAAAGAAAAGTAGAGTCAGACATAAAGCCTGAGTAAGTCTAGGACTATTCAGTCTATGAATAAAGAACTGGGTATGATAAGTGTAAACTGGAAATGGGAAAGCACCATAAACTAAGTTAAGTCGTCTAGAGTCGAATATACTATCGTACCCCATATTAATCTCTGTACCCATATAAACTAGTTCCCAACAGGCACCCCATAATCAGGGTGAAGTGATCCGTTTCTGGTGATCGGCTCTTATTCGCATAGTTACATGTGTCTTACGGCCCCCGTTGTTGTAGTTACCTATGCTGGTCCCACCATGGGGTGTATCAAGTCCCATGGTGGCGGCCCGACACAATTCTAGAATGCACAGGTATACTACTGGTGCCCAGTGCCTTATTTTTCTGCGCCGGAGTGTGTGCACGCCCACACCCCGTTAGAACCTACACTCCTGCACCACCGCCGTTGATTTGACCTCTTACAGTCAGCCCAGTAATCGTGCCCCACCCTTCCTAGTTCAGGGTATCCTGATACACCTTGTAGGGTTACTGCTGAAAAGGGTCCCCCGTTACTAGGTTTTCTATTTCTAGCCAACATGCTAAGTTGGTTAAGTGTTTTGTAAACCTAACCCCCAATCAGTCTGTATAGTTTAGCATGTTCCATTTTGATTAAGTATTAATTCAATTTACTTAATCCTATCAATCCTGACTCAGCCTTAATTGTCTTACTAAAGCCTTGACCTCTCACATTAGACAGGTATTGTTGTGGTTGCCTGTTGCCGGTTGGGTCCGGGCAGTCTTACGCCACAACTCAGTCTAACCTCGGGTCTTTATTGGGCTCCGTGTTTAACCACCCACATTGGATAGGTATTGTTGTGACTACTGGACAGCCGGGCGGTTCCGGGCAGGTTTACATCACAACTCAATCCAACCTCGGGTTAAACACATCGTACTTTCTAAGTTTACATATTTTGTCTCTTTTCTTTTTATATGTAAATATTTGCGGCCCATTATTCAAATTCATCTTTATTGGGTAAAATTTATTTATACCACTTAATTGTTTTTCCAAGGTTGTTGGCATGCGTCAAACATGCCAACACATATGTTCTATATTTTAACCCAAACGTCATTACCCCCCCCCTCCCGTTTTACACATTCGCTACAATATAAGATATGTTGGGTTTAACATTTAAACCCAACTTAGCCATATGAAAAGGGGAGGCTTATAACATGGTGTTTATAAGGTAACATAAAAAGGGGAGTGTGAACGCATGAACTTGCAACATAACGGTTCATTTAACATGAATTAGGCACATGTGAACTTGCATTGTAATAGCATATAATCATGGCATAAACAATACTTAAACATGAATCATTCTATTCATATAATCATGGCATAATCATACTTAAACATGAACCATTCTATTCATATAATCATGGCATAAACATACCTAAACATGAAATCATGTTTTTTAGTCTATTCATGTAAACTTGCAATTAGAATGTAAATCTAACTTAATTATGTGTCACGTATATCACCATATGGTTTTGATAACAACATAGGCCTAAAACATGTTTTTCAACTAGGCATAACACCAAACATAGTTTAGTCATGTTCATAAAGATGCTTACTTTTGTCTCTAATCCAAAAGCATGGTTTTACACTTGAATCACGATGCCAATTCAACATAAATTCATATAAACCATAGTACTTAGTTGAATCCAATTACACACTAAAAGTGGTCATATAAGAATGTACATCATATTGGCATAATGGTGAATCATATACTTGCATGAATCCCAAATAAACTACCACAACATATGATTGTTAACATGAATCATATACTTGCATGAATCTAAATTAAACCACTACAAACATGTAGTTGTTAACTTCCAACATAAATCTCATACTTGCAAATATCCAATCATTAAACCACAACAATTCCAAATCGTTTAGAATCAAAGCAACATACAAATATAGACTATTATCGCCACAATTCCATTTCTCACTTTACACAAATCACAACACAATTATTTATTCACATCGGAATAGCACTCTACTTACAACGTATGACGAATCTTCAATTCAGGAATCTGAATTCTGAATTCTGAATTTGGAGATGCTATCCTTTGTTGTAGGCGTTGTTTTGATTTAATTGACGTTGCTTTAAGCTTTCGAATTATCTCCTAATTGTCTCTCAATTTCTGACGGCTATTCCTAGTCTCTCCTCAGCAGCATGACGGTCTCATCTTCATTTTTGTTTGTGTGAATTAGGGTGAGTCTTAGGTCCTTTTTATAGAGTTTGAGAGTTGATTTGGACCGTCGATGGAGCTTGGTTTAATAATAGCCGTTCGTTTGAAGGAGAGACCAACCAGGAGCTGACACCTAGCCCTAGTGACAAGGCAAGGCTAAGAAAATCGACCAAACACAGACCAGGCCAGCTAGGGGGCTGGGTTCGACCTGGCTCAGGGGCCAGGTCGACACGCCAGTCGACACCGTGTCGACTTGGCAGTCGACACGGGTGACCCAGGTCGACTACCCAGTAGACCTGGGTGCCTTGGGCGGGAAAATTCCTGCCCTGGCCAATCCGGCTCAATTTTGAATTTTGAATTGGTTTTTCTGAGCTGTTTTGAATTTTACACTAAATTCTGAAACTTCCGGAGGCCATATCTTCTTCATACGGAGTCCGTTTTATGCAAACTCGGACTCTATCTCAAGCAGAATTCCGAGACGAACGCAATGGCGTATCCCATTTCCCTTAATTCTTTGATTTGAAATTAGTTATACTTTAATTTGTTAATTTCACTGTTATAAAATACACGGGGTGTTACATGAACCATAGCACGATCCTCGATCCCCACCGTACACAATGTAGATCTCGCGTCCCTCTGCGATTTTGCTTTAAAATGTTTTGCGAAATATTGATTCGATTAGAACATCGGATGGGAGAAATAAGGGGCGATTTCTGCCCTTGATTAATTCGGTGGTAGCTAAGTTTTAATTGGGGGATTAGGGTTTCGATTTTTAAGGGGGTATTTATATAAAATATACAAATATTTAATTCATTTAATTCACTAATTAATTAGTTTCACATCCGAACTCTAATCAAACTCCAACGACTATCTTTCCTAACTAAATACCCCCATTCCGGACTCAATGGAATATGTTTCGTAAGCTAATTCGACTGTTTTAATAAGTTTTTATCAAAATTAAGATATAAATCAATATATATTGAATTTAAATGTACATTTTAATTTACCGGGGCCACATACTGACTCCAAAAATTACAGAAAAATAAATCTAGCTATGTTTTGACGTTACAGTCATAACAAAACTAATTTCGTCAAATTTGGACACCGTTTGAAAAATGACCATTTTCCAGTCGATTAAATTCAAATTGAAATTTCAAAACACATTTTAATCCACTACGCTCACATATTAATTTCAAAAATTATGAAATTTGAAACCTAACAATAATTTTACATTCTGGATCCAACAAATGTGGTTTCGTCGAAAACGGAGGTCATTTGCAAAACAACTATTTTTAAGGGCTATATATATATTAAACATATATATATTCTATATCGACTATTTTAAATTTTAAGCTGGACATAACTTTCAATTTATATTATGAAATCTCAATTTTTCACATTTGTTAGAAAGATATTGTTAAACAAATTCAAATAGTTCTGGTTTTACTGAAATCCGATTTATTTTGAATCCTGTACATTCATTTGAAAATTAAAAATGAATTTTCAAACTACCACGCCATTTCAAGCTTGTTTTAATTAAATATTTGATTTATATGTTCTAACTTCGATTAAAATAAATTTTAAATCTTTAATATTTAAAATTAATCATTCTAAATATTCAAAACCCATTAAAATAGCTAAAATAAAAAAATTAAATTGGTTCAAAAATCTGGGTTGTTACAGTCTCCGCCACTTAAATCTTTTCGTCCTCGAAAAGGAACGGAGCTGAAAGTTGTTTAACTAACCTACTCAACTTTCATTTTTCTACTTTTCAGTTTCCAAAAATTTTCTAATTTCTCAAAAATTTGGCTAACACCCTAACTTTTTAATTTTTTTTTGCCATAACCTCCTTTGTACGGGCTGATCGGTAAAACCACAACTTGCTTCATAGGGCTTTCATCAACCAAAAAGAAAAAGAAAAAGCCAAGCGGCTTGCCAATCGGCTCGTAAAATCATCAAACCTAACGAATATAATAAACATGTACCTATTTGTCGGACATACAATTTTATTTCTCTTCTTAGCTTCCATGCTATGACCTGTTCATTATATACATATGTACATATATGCAATTCTAATCAATTTCAGTTCAATATTTTATTCAATGTGGCTAAAATTTATCTTTCATTCTCTTATTGGTTTTATTAGTCCAATATTTTTATTAGTTAAACTAATAATCGAACATCACAACCAGCAATCAATTTGTCAATTAAATTTTCAAACATATCTCTTTCTATATATATTTAAAAATCATATTTTTAGTGCTAAATCACAACAATAAATTCTAGCTTAGCTTTGGTTCTCACACCAGTCAATTGGAAGTATATAGATATCCCACATTCGAAATTCGAACATAAACACTGATGATGCTCGAGCTATCATCAGAATCATCTCCGGGCAACTATAGTGTGATTCTATATCTATCCAGTATATTTGAAACTTCGTATATACGTTCATGACGCGTATATGAAATTTTTTCATATTCCCAATTGTTCAGATTCAATATAAAATAAAATACGCAAATACGTATAATAAGATAAAATTTTCAAAACTAAATTTGTTTTTAATAATTAATACTCTTCTAACTCATTCTAGGATACTACCAATCCTATTTCTAACGAGTTATTCTCATAGGATGTTACTAATCTTATCTCTGATGAATTCTTTCATTTGGTTCTAATGTGCCATGTTCTCTAGCTTTGCAAACCAATGCTCTGATACCAAAATGAAACGACCCAAAACTTCCCCTTACGGGAAGCCTAGATTGCTTTGAGAACACGACGCATCAGACACAAACAATAGATCATTTCATTGCTATTACAACAATCAAATCAAAGTACAAGAATATTCCAGAGTATGAATAAATATTACACATTGGAAATAAAATAATATCAGAGAATAAAATACAAAGCTGCAGATTAGTTATTCCTAGGATCTTCAGGGTCGGTCCACACTTAATTTAATTAGTGGATTAGTTATTCCTGAACAATACGTTTTCCTGCCCTTTGGGGCATAATGGTCAGTACGTCGACCATATCAAGAGCCACTAGGGACTCAAATCCGAGGCGCCTTGCTACCCAATAACCACATTAGTAAAATGTCTGGGCTCCATACCATGACATCACTCCTCGCTAGAAAGAAACGCATGTTCTCACTGTAGCCCCTCATCCCGTTTCTGGTTCATACCGGGTGCAAGGCTCACGAATTAACGCTATACAGAAAGCTATGCTATTTAAAGCCGTGCGTTGATCATCATCCACAAGGCTCTGTTTTTCAACAAAAGCCTTGATCATTTGCATCTAAGCATGCCACACTGACAATTCACGCCATACAACTGATGACTATCAATATATAACCTCTAAGCTCGTACGTTTCAGAGAAGGGTGTTAAGCCAGAGAATAAATTCTCCGCCACTAATCAGATATATATTTAATAGAAATCAACCAATACAGAATGAAATCCAATGTCAGACACACATCCATTTACAAGTCCGTTCTGGGTCTGAACAAAACAGGAGGCACCTTATTCCTCGTCCCATATCTCCAATACAGGAGAGAGGTCCTCGTACATCCAAACAATCAACAAATACGTCCAGACAACTACCACTATAACCCCTTCAAGGCTGCAACTCCATCCAGGGCATCAGTAGTATCCATTCGTTGTGAAGATTATCGGTCTTGCACCGTCTTTATATCTTCTACTTTTAATCGTCGTAACAGTTATTCAAAATGGGTTAAACCCGGTCTTTCCAAATAACTGGCATATCTTATAATCAAGTGATATATATACACATCATACGCCTCATTCCAATTCAAAATATTCTTTTATTTAAATATTCACATATTAAGGGAAATGTTCCCATTAATTTTATCAAAGATAAATTCTTTTAAACTTATAGTTTAGTCCACTTTTAAAAACCATTGCAAAAGATTTTATATTATCCTTTCACTATTCTAAACCAAATTAAGGTATATAAAACTAGCTGGGATTACCGAGCCTTACCGAAGTAATCATTTATTTTTCCAATCCCAACCTATTCATCCCATAGAGCAAAACTGGTAATACCGCATATCTAACACCAACTTTGTTATTTGTAAAATTTAATTACCATTTCACGTTCAAATCTAATTAAAGATTTAACTATCGCCTAGAGCAAAATTGGTGATACCATATTCTCGAACATTTCATTAATTCGATAAATTTATTTATCTAATTCTCATTTAAATCTAATTAAAGATTCATTAGAAGTCCAACTGGTTTTAATCTCAAAAATCATTACTTAATGATAACTCAACTTTAGGAAAATTAATCCTGTCTTTAATCGGGTCAAAGAACCAATGTCATTTGAAACCCAGTTCACGATAGACCCAAATCATCTTCCATTAACTATGGAATCTTCACGTAAAACAGATCAATATATAATCAATATAAATTTCCATATCAAATCAATACTATAAATGGAACAATGGCAAATCCTTTTAAATTCCATATATATTGTAACGGTCTTCCTTTATAGAAGCTCATCTTGATTATTACTAAATCGAATTCCATTCAATTCCAATTTAATATATTAAATTAGAAAATTATAATTTTGAAAATTTCCATTAAATATTAATAAAAAGATTTATAAATTCCAAATCATCTCTTCACTGTTAACTGGGTTAAAAAACAAATGTTATTTAAAACACCGTTCACGATAACCCAAAATCCAATTTCAATTCAATACCAATTAAATATTCATTAATTGGTTAACTTTCCGAAATCTTATTTAAAAGATTTATTCTTTTCTCATTGGGGGTTTAAGAACAATGTTAATAAAGACACCATCCATGACAAACCCATAATCCAATTGGATATTATATACAAGGCTCTGAATAGGAATTATGTGACGACCGCCCATAACCCCTGCACTAAACAAGAGGAAAAGTGCGCTGAAAGGTGTGCCAGGCAGCTGTGGATGATCATCAAGGTATGATAACACAAGCGGAACCTGTCGTAAATATTACAGCGCAAAGATAAAATATAATAGAACATATACAACAGGTAATATTAGTGAAGCATATTTGAGCAGAAATCTCAAATATCCAAAACAACTAGGAAATATATCCATACACCAGGATTGCAACAAATGTCTGTACAAATTTGCCTTACTACATTACTCAGGGTAGGATATCAAACATTAGAAAACCCAAATACTATATAGTAAGAGAGATATTACACTGGCCTCCTGCTCGTCTCTGAACTGCTACAACGTCCTTACCAAGCTATCGCCTGTTCCCTGCTACCTAGTCTGTCCACCAAAAATAGATGAACAGCCCAAGGTAATAAGAGGGGAACATAAAACCTTGAGTCAGACAACAGTCTTGGTGAGCGATAAAATCGCTAACTAACTTCATCAACAAAGTATATGAGAATAGGTAGATTTACCAACCACTACCCAACACCAGAGAAGAACTCAACTCTACCTTCCCCACATCAGACAGTGATAGCCTTTACAATCCATAACATCCAAGGTAACTACAATTCATCCATGGCAATCAGAACAACCATCGATAACATTCATAGCATCCAGATTATAGATCTAACATAAACCATCCTAACCGAATTTAAAATCCCTTAAGCACAAGCCCCAGAGGCCTAAACCAATATAAGACAAGCACCCAAGAAATATCTCCTTCGACTTTGGACAATCCACATGAGACGGTACAAACAAAGAAACCAATCATCCATGACAGACTCTGGCGATCACTGCTAATCTTGCTTTCAAACCATCGTAATCGTACGACTGGCCCAAACTGCCATCCTCCAAGGGCTAATGGCAACCTCGGTTCTAGCAAAACTCCGTACGCATTTGCATCGATACATACCTAGGCCTTTTCACCGACACCCAGGTTACTCGACCTACACCGATCTTTTAGGTGCCCCTATTATACCCCTGCTTTGGGCCCGCTAGAACCTACGACACAATAATTCCTCGGCCTTCACATCTTTAGTAATCATCCCTTGCAATTATCCGTAAGCTCATAACACCTTAGAGCAATCATTACCCACAAACTCAATACATCCTTGAGTCGTTCTTTCACATGAATTCAATACATCCTTGAGTCATTCTTTCATATGAACTCAATACATCCTCGAGTCATTCTTTCACATGAACTCAATATATCCTTGAGTCATTCTTTCACATTCATCACATTCGATGAACAGATCACCTCACTTCATCATTTTCCCCATGGAATTCACTTCGAAGCTATCACCACTTTCGAACCAAAGAAAACATCAATCATAAGGTTCAAAACTATCCATACCATCACATCAATTTGCCAAGGAAAAAAAATCACAAAACTCATGCCATTCACCGCGACATTTAGAAGCGCTGCAAAACTCATCATCTATCCTCGACCGACCGCCCATAGGAGCATGACCGACCCAGTTATCTCACATGAGAGCGACCCCTTTCGCTCGCTTGACCCAACACTTCACCCTTTTGGCTATGAAAACTGGCAAAAATATCAAAACAGCCTTTTACAGCGTTACTGAAATGCTATTATATCCCCTGTTCAATTTTCCATTCATCTGGTGTGAAGAGCTAAACAAAACTGGTTTTCACAACGTTCCTTCCCTTTTACAGCATTTCAGAAGTGCTGTCATAGCTCGTGTGCGAACAAATAAACTCATATGCGACGTATCTTTGGTCGTGCTCGACCATAACTTTTAACAGCATTTCACAAATGTTGTTGTAGGTACGACCGAAACCCATGCGCGACCAACCACAACATTTCACAAACGCTGTCGTAGGTGCGACCAAAACCCATGCGCGACCGACTACAACATTTAACAAATGTTGTCATAGGTGCGATCGAAACCTATGCGCGACCGACCACAAAATTTCAAAAATGTTGTCGTAGGTGCGACCGAAACCTATGCGCGATCGATCACAGCATTTCACAAATGCTTTCGTATCTCTGGTGCGACCCAAAACCTTAACTTTACGATTTCCACTCCGATTTCCACCAAAACTTCACCAAACGATAGATTCGACGAAACTAACTTGTCCAATCCATTAAAGATGATAAAAACATGGTATGAATCTGCTAACAATGCGAGAGCAATAACCAAATCATGCAAATCTCTCCAAAAATCATAATGAATGGTCATATGAACAAAACTATAGATTTAACTTGCATAAACCTATGGAATTAATGATTTAAACTTACTAAATGAGGTCACAAGGTGATTCATATGGAAGTGGACTAAATATGGTATAGATCTATGGAAAAACACCTAAGTACAATGAAAAACATGATCAAATACTCATACACTTCATTGAATCCATGTGAGAGATGTAAACCAGTCAATGATTCTCTAAAACAAGCTAAAATTGATGCAATAAGAATCCGAACAGCAAGCCCCTTGCACCAAACACCTTGATCCGATGAATCCTTGCCTCAATTGATGTAGATTGGACCTCCAGTGGTGTAGATCTATGATTTCCCCATTTGGATTTTGATATTTACTGGTGGAAAGGTGTTAGAGGGAGGAGGAGCTCAAGGCCATCTATTGAGAGAATGGGAGAAGTAACCTATTCCTCCATACCCCTCACCCCTAATTTATAATTTCCACCAGCCCACTAACGGGCCTCCTCAATTCAGCCCATTGTGGCTCAAAATCCTGAACAGCCAATTGAAAAATCTTAAAACAACGATTTCTCCCGAACCGCTGAGAAGATCTTTAATGTAACCACTCAACGGAAAGGCAATCATCAATTCCTTTCCAATGGCATAGGTCTTACCCTCTGGTTCGACCTGAGTCAAAAATTATGCCATGTACAAGGCTGACAGGGGCAAAATAGTCATAAACAAAATTGGTAAAAATTATGGACATGAATCACATTCCCATAAGCAACATATTAAAAGATGAGAACGATCTAACCCTCAGGGAATAAAACAAAAATATTTTATGATCTTCCAATACGTAAAATGCGGGCTATTACATTCTCCCCCTTGAGAGTTTCGTCCCTGAAATTGCAACAAAACAAGTAACCAAAACAATTCTGCATGCCTATCACTCATGAGCAACCAGTTCTATCATCCAAACTAACAACCATCAAACCGTGCATCAATATCCCTATCCTAGCACGCGGAATTATAACAACAACAAGTATAACAACAACAAGTATAACAACAAGCAATAAGTAATAACAATAACAACAAGTAGCAATGATATAATGATGGCGCGATATCAATGGGTCACATGGACGAAGAGTAATAGATGGGTCATCTTCGTACTCTCTTCCGTCTCCCATGTACGATTGTCACCTTCCTCCCTCCATTGTACCTTGACTAACTTAATCGTCTTCCTCCTAAGCTGTTTCGTGTTATTCGCCATAACACGATACTGATTACGTGATTTCATAACTACAGACTCAACTATAAGGTCGACGTACTGCTCCGGAAGTACTACCACATCCGGATCATACGAATATTTTCACAAAAACAATTTACAAAAATATTGTGCATGCTCTACATCTCTCACGTAAAATCAATCTATACGTGAGCTTTACGATTTGCTCATCTATGGGAAACGGTCCAACAACCTAGGAGCTAACTTTCCTTTGCCTCTGAATCGAGCCACATGCTTAAATGGCGAAATCTTTACAAAAACCATATCGCCTACGTCAAATTCCAAATACTTCCAATGCTTATGCACATAAATCTTCTGATGATCTTGGGCTGCCTTCATTCGTTGCCAAACGATCTCGATACAATCTGAGGTTTCTCTAATCATTTCAGGCCCAAGTACCAACTTATCTCTAGTTTCTAACCAACAAGCTGAAGAATTGCATAGTCTCCCATACAACGCCTCATATGGTGCCATCCCAATACCCGACGGTAGCTATTATTATATGCAAACTCAACTAGATGTAGATGGTCCTCTAATGATCCCCCAAAATCCAACACACAAACTCTTAGGAGATCTTCTAAAAGTCGGTTAACTTTCTCGGTTTGACCATTTATTTGGGGATGATATGCCGTATTTAGACACAACCCGGTTCCCAAAGCTTCTTGCAAACTTCCCCAAAATCCGCTAGTAAATAATGGATCTCGGTCACTCACTATACTCTTTGGGACACCATGGAATCGAACTATCCATTTCACATAAAGTCAGCCAATTTCGATGCTGTCCTAGTGGACTGGATAGGAATGGATTCCGTACTTCTGGTCAAACGATCCACGATGACCCAAATCCCTTCGCTTCCTTCCCTATTTTTAGGTAGTCCATCGATAAAATCTATCGATACTCGCTACCACTTCCACGTAGAAACTTCCTATGGCTGAAGCAAACCACTCGGCTTCTTCTGTTGAGCTTTCACCAACAATCAGTTCATGCACTTGGAAATAAACCTTTCAATATCTCACTTCATGTCCTGATACATCTTACAACTACCGAGATGAATCGTCAACTTCGAGAGACAACATTCTCTTAGAACCTCATCTCTCAATCCATCAATAATAGGAATAACTAATCGTCCTTGCTTTTGAAGCCAACCTTCTCTATCGACTTCGAACTCTATATCTCCTAGCTCCAGTCCCTAGATAAACTTGACAAGCTTAGCATCTCACTTTTGGCTTCCGCCAATCCTTTCGATGAGAGTAAGTCTTATCGATAAGCTTGCCAACATTTCAGGTTCCAATTCACAACTTGGCCTAAAATCAAACCTTGCCAAATACTTGAGGCTCTTCCATCATGAAAACATCGCTCCAAAACTTGCGTGTCTTTTAGTCACCTTGGCTTCGTGACGCTAATCGAACAATTCATCAATCCTTGACAACAGATACTTGTTCTTCTTAGTCACCTTGTTCATCTCATGATAGTCCACACACAATCTTAACGAGCCATCTTTTTTGGCTGCAAACACGACTGGATCACCCCATTTGGATACAATCTCCAGATGAATCCTTTTCCCTAAAGGACTCTAACTTGCACCTCCAACTCTCGCTATTCCTTAAGCACCATCCGCCTAAGAGGCATAACAATTAGTCAGGCACCCATGACCAAACCGATCCTAAACTCGATCTTACGATGTGGCAAATAACCCTTTGACTTTGTCAAAGACATCCTCGTAGTCATTTGCAATTAGTACAGATGACAAGTCTTCATTTGGAATCACAAGCGAATATAACTACTCACAAAGAAACCATCCTCGGGTTTACCTCGAACCAACATTTTTCGCCCTTCCATATTCCCGACTTTCACCTCTACTTTTCGCAGTTCACACTTGCTGCATACCTCTTGGACCAATCAATGCGCAAGATGATCCTAAACCCAGAGAAAGTCACACTATGCAACCACTCATAAATGAGCATCTATGATCAAACAATACTAGATCCACAAAGTTTGTAAAGAGAAGATGAATCCATACTAGGTTAGTTACAACCAAAGGTCTATTACAACTCCAAGTTCCGAACCCATTCAACATACAATCTTGTTATAGGTAAAAGAAGACGTTCCTCTAGTACCAAAAAGAACTCAAGCAAGCTTCACCGACAACGAGCATATCTAAACTAACCACAACTTCGCCTAATCCTCATCAGGAAAGCAATAAGAAACCGGGATAGCCTCCAGAACACATGCTTCCTCTGATTGCTCATCCTTTAGAAAATCTGGGCAGTCATTCTTCTTATGCCCGGGCTTACCACATTTAAAACACTTCCTTTCAGCTCTAGAATTCTTACAATCCTTGGCACAATGGCCCTCTAACTGATAGTTGAAGCAGAGATCATTCTTCTAAATCTTCTTCTTCTTTAGTTTCTTTCCAACTTTGGTGCCAGAATAAGTTTCTTCTTGAGGCTCATGCATGCTTCTAAAAGCCTCATTCCAAGCAGCACTAATTCTTTCTTCTCGCTTATTAACTCGGAGTTGAAGTTGCTCCAAAGCCCTACTTCTTCTTAACTCATCTTCTTCATCCGTAGGAGAATAATCTCTCTGTCACTTAGCATAATCCCTTCGGGGTACGAGCACAAGAACACCACGCTCCACTACCGCTTCTGGAATGGGTACCCTTAACATAGCCGCTGCCATCTTGGCCGCCCCAAACATAACCAGGTATTCCAGTGAAACTGCTAAAGCTCCCAGTTGGTTTCCATCTCCTACTCCTCTAGTCCCAGACTCACTCCTAGAGGTTTGATGACTCATTCTAAATCTAAAATAAAATGATTAACCCACTTACATGATAGACTACAAAAGAAGTACAAACGCTACTACTATATATGCTAATATATATTGTAAGTATCCAATTGAAATCTACAAATACGTCTCTCATGTGTAATTACATCTTTGAACTTTTGGATAAAATCATTAACCAGAGCTCTGATACCAAATGTGACGACTGCCCACAACCCCTGCACTAAACAAGAGGAAAAGTGCGCTGAAAGGTGTGCCAGGCAGCTATGGACGATCATCAAGGTATGGTAACATAAGCGGAACCTGTCATAAACCCTACAATGCAAGGATAAAATATAATGGAACATAAACAACAGGTAATATTAATAAAGCACATTTGAGCAGAAATCTCAAATATCCAAAACAACTAGGAAGTATATCCATACACCAGAAATGCAACAAATGTCTGTACAAATTTGCCTCAGTACATCACTTAGTGTAGGATATCAAACAACGGAAAATAAAAATACTATATAGTAAGAGAGATAGTACGCCAGCCTCCTGCTCGTCTCTGAAATGCTACAACATCCATACAAAGCTATCGCCTGTCACCTGCCACCTAGTCTACCAAACCAAAATGGATGAACAGCCTAAGGTAATAAGAGGGAAACATAAAACCTTGAGTCAGACAACAGACTTAATGAACGATAAAACAGCTAACTAACTTCATTAATAAAGTATATGAGAATAAGTAGATTTACCAACCACTACCCAACACCAGAGAAGAACTCAACTCTACCTTCCCCATGTTAGAAAGTGATAGCCTTTACAATCCATAACATCCAAGGTAACAAAAATTCATCCATGGAAATCTGAACAACCATCGTCAACACTCATAGCATACAGATTATGGATCTCGTGTAAACTATCCTAGCCGAATTTAACATCCCTTAAGCACAAGCCCCAGAGGACAAAACCAATATCAGACAAGCACCCAAGTAATATCTTCTTCGACTTTGGACAATCCACATGAGACGGTACAAACAAAGAAACCAATCATCCATGACTCTGGCTATCATTGCCAATCCTACTTTGAAACCATCGTAATCGTATGACTGGCCCATATTGCCATCCGTCAAGGGCTAATGACAACCTCGGTTCTAGCAAAACCCCGTACGCATTTGCATCGATATGTACCTATGCCTTTTCACCGATACCCAGGGTACTCGACCTACACCGCTCTTTTAGGTGCCCCTATTATACCCCTGCTTTGGGCCCGCTAGAACCTACGACACGATAATTCCTTGGCCTTCACATATTTAGTCATCATCCCTTGCAACTATCCATAAGCTCATAACACCTTGGAGCAGCCATTACCCACGAACTAAATACATCCTTGAGTCGTTCTTTCACATAAACTCAGTACATCCTTGAGTCATTATTTCATATGAACTCAATACACCCTTTAGTCTTTCTTTCACATGAACTCAATACATCCTTGAGTCATTCTTTCACATTCGTCGCATCCGATGAACAAATCACCTCACTTCGTCATTTTCCCCATGGAATTCACTTCGAATCTATCACCACTTTTGAACCAAAGAAAACATCAATCATAAGGTTCAAAACAATCCATAGCACCACATCAGTTTGCTAAGGAAACAAACCACAACACTCATGTCATTCGCCATGGAAGCGTTGCAAAACTCATCATCTATCCTCGACCGACCGACCCCTAGGAGCTAGACCGACCCAGTTATCTCACATGAGACCGACCCCTTTTTGGCTCGCTCGACCCAACACTTCACCCTTTGGGCTATGAAAATTAGCAAAAATGTCAAAACAGCCTTTTACAGAGTTACTGAAATGCTATTATATCCCCTGGTACAATTCTACGTTCATCTGTTGTGAAGAGCTAAACAAAACATCAAAACGGGCTTTCACAGTGTTTCATATTGCTGTCGTAGCTTAGGTGTGACCAAAGAAACTCATACGCGACCTATCTTTGGTCATGCTCAACCACAGCTTTTAACATCATTTCACAAATGCTGTCGTAGGTGCGATCGAAACCCATGCGCGACCAACCACAACAGTTCACAAATGCTGTCGTAGGTGCGACCGAAACCTATGCGTGACCGACCACAGCATCTCACAAATGCTGTCGTATCTCTGGTGCGAACCAAAATCTGCACTTCACCTTTTCCACTCTGATTTCGACCAAAATTTAACCAAATGATAGATTCGATGAAACCAACTTGTCCAATCCATCAAAGATGATGAAAACACGGTATGAGTCTGCTAATAACACAAGAGTAATACCCAAATCATGCAAATCACTCCAAAAAATATAATGAACGGTCATATCAACAAAACTATAGATCTAAATTGCATAATCCTATGGAATTGCATGGAATTAATGATTTAAACTTACTAAATGAGGTCATAAGTTGATTCATATGGAAATGGACTAAACGTGGTATAGATCTATGGAAAAACACCTAAGTACGATGAAAAACATGATCAAGTACTCATACACTTCATTGAATCCGTGTGAGAGATGTAAACCACTCACTGATTCTCCAAAATAAGCTAAAATTGATGAAATAAGAATCCGAACAGCAAGCATCTCTCACCAAACAACTTGATTCGATGAATCCTTACCTCAATTGATGTAGTTTTAACCTCCAATGGTGTAGATTTATGATTTCCCTCTTTGGATTTTGATTTTTAATGGTGGAAAGGTGTTAGAGGAAGGAGAAGCTCAAGGCCATCTAATGAGAGAATGGGAGAAATAACCCATTCTCCATACCTGTCACCCCCTATTTATAGTTTCCACCAGCCCACTAATGAGCCTTCTCAATTCAGCCCATTGTGGCTCAGAATCCTAAACATCCAACTGGAAAAACCTTAAAACAACGATTTCTCCCAAATTGCTAAGCTAAATCTTTAATGTAACCACTCTACGGGAAGGCAATCATCAATTCCTTTCCAATGGCATAGGTCCCACCCTTCGGTTCGACCTAAGTCAAAAGTTATGCCCTATACAAAGTTGATAGGGGAAAAATGGTGATAAACAAAATCGATAAAAATTATGGACATGAATCACATCCCCATAAGCAACATATTAAAAGGGGAGAATGATCTAACCCTAAGGGAATAAAATAAGAATATTTTGTGATCTTCCGATATGTAAAATGCAGGCTGTTACAAATTATATCAGGTTATATTCAATATCAAATTCTGAAACCAACAAATATTGTATTGGGAATAACGATGTATATATCTTCCAAATTCCTCAACAATATCCGTAAAATCACGGAATCCAATATCGAAATATCCGAAGATAATTTCTATTCCAAATCCATTCCAATTCATACATCGGAAAATTCTGGTTATTTTAAAACCCCTTTTTCAATCCGATTTATTTATTTAAAAACATTGGATTATTCTTCTAGTTAAATACTAGTTCATTTAGATAAAATATATTTTTATCTTTTCAAAACTTAAAATTTTCATCCAGAATCTTTCCTAATCATTTATTATGATTTTACACCATTTCGCAATATTTTTAATAATTTTATTATCGCCATTTCCGTCGGTTTCCAATAACGGCCACCGAACTACTTCCATAGCGACCTTTTCTGAAATTGATTTGGACATAATTTGAAATCCAACCGTTCAAATTTAAATCTCTTATATTAATTGGAAAGATCTTTTCGATATGAACCCAACGGTTCCAATTTTAGGAGAATCCGACAGTCTGATCTCTCGTTACATCAATTTGAAGTTAATGGTCGAAATTCGCGAACGGTCGCTACGTGGTGCGTTCTATTCAAGCCATTATATATATAATATATATCGCCGATTTCCATTCAAAACATATTTTAAAAATCGTTTACAAATTCATTTCCAAACGATTTCAACTTCTTTTTCAATTTTAAATCAAAATTGAATATTCCATATCATTATAATATTAAAATGATAATATTTTCGAAATATTATATTTTGAAATCCATTTCCTTTTTGTATTCATTTCAAAATGAATAAAATCGAACAATAAACCCATTCGAGTTAAAATGATGTTTCTACACTTAACCCGGCTTCAAATATTTTTATATATTTTCCCGTCTATCCAAAACCGGACGTCAAAATCATATTTTGATTATTCACTGAATATTATTTTAAAATATTCGTTATTTCTGAATCAGAATGCGACACAATCAATTACCATATTATTTCAGTTATATGAATTTCATGCATCACTTGTATTCAACAATAACGATAAATAATCATCAAACAGAGTATTCACATCAAGAGTGCAATTTACAACTGTATAAGTATTAAATAATTAAATAACGCTTATCACAGTCTGCCGATCAATCGGTTGACATATAACTAAATTTAAGGGAGATGTGAATAAATTATAATGCCCAGACCCGTGTGAGGTTTCCAAACAACAACAGTGAATTTAAATAAATCATTGGTTAATAAATTTAACCAATTCAAATTCGGTTTGAATTATTTTTCTAATTAACCAATTTTCACTGTTTAAAATTATAAATGGATATTTATAATTTAATTTCAACTACCACATTAATGTTAACGTTATTTTAATATGTTAAACATTTCAACATCGTAAACAAAACACAATACAATCAATTAAATCGTCCATGGTCTGTGGACGAGGGAGGTGAGCCAACAGGCACCATATACAATTTATAATGATAATCAAAACTGATAAAAATCTACACTGGCAGTTCTATATATTTTTATACATGAATAAAATTAACATGATAAAATAATTTAGTGAGAACGAGTCCTCACTTTGGGTTCCACTCTGCCATTCTATGTTGATGATTTTGATTTTGTTCTTCTTAGTCACCTTGTTCATCTCACGATAGTCCATACACAATATTAACGAGCCATCTTCCTTGGTTACAAACACGACTGGATCACCCCATTCGGGTACACTCCTCCGAACGAATCCTTTTCCCAAAAGGTCTCGAACTTGCACCTCCAAGTCTCATTGTTCCTTAGGCACCATCCGCCTAAGAGGCATAACAATTAGTCCAGCACCCTCGACTAAATCGATCCTAAACTCCATCTTACGATGCGGAAACATCCCTTTGACTTAGTCAAAGACATCCTCGTACTCATTTGCGATTAGCACAGATGACAAGTCTTCTTGTGGAATCACAGGCGAATATAAATACTCACAAAGACACCATCCTCGGGTTTTCCCCGAACTAACACCTTTCGCCCTTCCACATTCTCGACTTTCACCTCTAGCTTTTCACAATTCACACTTGTCGCATACCTCTTGGACCAATCCACGCGCAAGATGGTCCTAAACCCAGGGAAAGTCAAACTAAGCAATCACTCATAAATGAACATCTATGATCAAACAATACTAGATCCACAAAGTTTGCAAAGAGCAGATGAATCCATACTAGGTTTGTTACAACCAAAGGTCTATTACAACTCCAAGTTCCGAACCCATTCAACATACAATCTTATTATAGGTAAAAGAAGATGATCCTCTAATACCAAATAGAACTCAAGCAAGCTTCACCAACAAAGAGCATATCTAAACTAACCATAGCTTCGCCTAATCCTCATCAGGAATGCAATAGGAAAATTGGATAGCCTCCAGAACACATGCTTCCTCTGATTACTCATCCATCAGAAAATCTGGGCAGTCTTTCTTCTTATGCCTGGGCTTACCACATTAAAAACACTTCCTTTCAGCTCTGGAATTCTTACAATCCTTGGCATAATGGCCCTCTAACTGACAGTTGAAGCAGAGATCATTCTTCTTAATCTTCTTCTTCTTCTTCAGCTTCTTTCCAGCTTTGGTGCCAAAAAAGGTTTCTTTCTGAGGCTCATGTATGGTTCTAAAAGCCTCGTCCCAAGCAGCACTAGTTCTTTCTTCTCGATCCTTAACTCGACGTTGAAGTTGCTCCAAAGCCCTACTTCTTCTTAACTCATCTTCTTCATCTATAGGAGAATAATCTATTTGTCTCTTAGTAGAATCCCTTCTAGGTACTTGCAAAAGGAACATCACGCTCCACTGCCGCTTCTGGAATGGGTATGCTTAACATAGCCACTGCCATCATGGCCGCTCCAAACATAACCAGGTATTCCGGTGCAACTGCCAAAGCTCCTAGTTGGTTTCCATCTCCTATCCTCCAGTCCCAGACTTACTCCTAGAGGTTTGGCGACTCATTCTAATTCTAAAATAGAATGATTAACCCACTTACAAGATAGACTACTAAAGAAGTACAAATGCTACTACTATATATGGTAAGTATCCAACTGAAATCTACAAATACGTCACTCATGCATAATTATGTCACTGAACTTTTGGCTAAAATAATTAACCAGAGCTCTAATACCAAATGTGACGACCGCCCACAACCCCTGCACTAAACAAGAGGAAAAGTGCGCTGAAAGGTGTGTTAGGCAGCTATGGACGATCATCAAGGTATGATAACGCAAGCGGAACCTGTTGTAAACCTTACAACGCAAGGATAAAATATAATAGAACATATACAACATGTAATATTAGTGAAGCATACTTGAGCAAAAATCTCAAATATCCAAAACAACAAGGAAGTATATCCATACACCAGGATTGCAACAAATGTCTGTACAAATTTGCCTCAGTATGTCACTCAAAGTAGGATATCAAACAACAGAAAATCCAAATACTATATAGTAATAGAGATAGTACGCCAGCCTCCTGCTCATCTCCGAACTGCTACAACGTCCTTACTAAGCTATTGCCTGTCACCTGCCACCTAGTCTGCCAACCCAAAATGGATGAACAACCCAAGGTAATAAGAGGGAAACATAAAACCTTGAGTCAGATAATAGTCTTAGTGAGCGATAAAACAACTAACTAACTTCATCAATAAAGTATATGAGAATAGGTTGATTTACCAACCACTACCCAACACCAGAGAAGAACTCAACTCTACCTTCTCCACATCAGACAGTGATACCTTTACAATCCATAACATCCAAGGTAACAACAATTCACTCATGGCAATCAGAACAACCATCGATAACACTCATAGCATCTAGATTATAGATCTCACGTAAACCGTCCTAACCGAACTTAACATCCCTTAAGCACAAGCCCCAGAGGCCTAAACCAATATCAGACAAGCACCCAAGAAATATCTCTTTCGACTTTGGACAATCCACACAAGACGGTATAAACAAAGAAACCAATCATCCATGATAGATTCTAGCTATCACTGCCAATCTTTCTTTGAAACCATCGTAATCGTATGATTGGCCCATACTGCAATTCGTCAAGGGCTAATGGCAACCCCTATTCTAGCAAAACCCTATACGCATTTGCGTCGATACATACCTACGCCTTTTCACCGATACTTAGGGTACTTGACCTACATCGGTCTTTTAGGTGCCCCTATTATACACCTGCTTGGGGCCCGCTAGAACCTACGACACAATAATTCCTCGGCCTTCACATCTTTAGTCATCATTCCTTGCAACTATCCGTAAGCTCATAACACCTTGGAGCAGCCATTACTCACGAACTCAATACATCCTTGAGTCGTTCTTTCACAAGAACTCAATACATCCTTTAGTCATTCTTTCATATGAACTCAATATATCCTTGAGTCATTCTTTCACATTCATCACATCCGATGAACAAATCACCTCACTTCGTCATTTTCCCTATGGAATTCACTTCGAAGCTACCACCACTTTCGAACCAAAGAAAACGTCAATCATAAGGTTCAAAACGATCCATAACATTACATCAATTTGCTAAGGAAACAAACCACAACACGCATGCAATTCGCTGCGGCATTTAGAAGCGTTGCAAAACTCATCATATGTCGTCGAACGACCGACCCCTAGGAGCATGACCGACCCAGTTATCTCACATGAGACCGACCCCTTTTGGCTTGCTCGCTCGACCTAACACTTCACCCTTTTGGCTATGAAAACGTCAAAACAGCCTTTTATAGCATTACTGAAATGCGGTTTTATCCCCTGGTTCAATTCCGCATTCATCTGGTGTGAAGAGCTAAAAAAACATCAAAACTAGCTTTCACAGCGTTTCAGAAGTGCTGTCGTAGCTTAGGTGCGACCAAAGAAACTCAGACGCGACCTATCTTTGGTCGTGCTCGACCACAGCATTTAACAGCATTTCATAAATGCTGTCGTAGGTGCGATCGAAACCCATGTGCAACCGACCACAACAGTTCACAAATGTTGTCGTAGGTGCAACCTAATCCTATGCGCGACCGACCACAGCATTTCACAAATGCTGTCGTAGGTGCGACCAAAACCTATGCGACCGACCACAACATTTCACAAATGCTGTCATATCTATGGTGCGACCCAAATCCTGCACTTCACCATTTCCACTCCGATTTCCAGCAAAACTTCACCAAATGATAGATTCGACGAAACCAACTTTTCCAATCCGTCAAAGATGATAAAAACACGGTATGAATCCGCTGACAACATGAGAACAATACCCAAATCATGCAAATCACTCCAAAAAATCATAATGAATGGTCATATCCACAAAACTATAGATCTAACTTGCATATTCCTATGGAATAACATGGAATTAATGATTTAAACTTACTAAATGAGGTCATAAGGTGATTCATATGGAAGTGGACTAAACCTAGTATAGATCTATGGAAAAATACCTAAGTACGATGAAAAACATGATTGAGTACTCATACACTTCATTGAATCCATGTGAGAGATGTAAACCACTCATTGATTCTCCAAAATAAGCTAAAATTAATGAAATAAGAATACGAACAGCAAGCACCTCGCACCAAACACTTTGATTCGATGAATCCTTGCCTCAGTTTATGTAGATCTAACCTCCAATGGTGTAGATTTATGATTTCACTCATTGGATGTTGATTTTTAATGGTGGAAAGGTGTTAGAGTAAGGAGGAGCTCATGGCCATCTAAAGAAAGAATGGGAGAAGTAACCAATTCTCCATACCTCTCACCCCCTATTTATAGTTTCCACTAGCCCACTAATGGGCCTTCTCAATTCAGCCCATTGTGGCTCAAAATCCTAAACAACCAACTGAAAAACCTTAAAACAGCGATTTCTCCGAAACCGCTGAGCCAAATCTTTAATGTAACCACTCTACGGAGAGACAATCATCAATTCCTTTCCAATGGCATAGGTCTCACCCTCTGGTTCGACATGAGTCAAAGGTTATGAAATACCCCGCCTCCGTTAAGGTCACTCACAAAGGGAATGCCTTAATTTTGGTGGAGGTTTATAAGTAAAAGACATAGATAAAACACAAGACAGATATAAACACAAATAAATAAGTAGCAGAAAAACCAACAGACTTTTATTATCATAAATACGTGTTTATATAGAACATTTGCAACATTGTCTCAAAACAAACTTCCAATTATTACAACCATAATACTGTCTTGATTTTAAAAGTTAAAGAAGCATGAAACATAAATAAAGCTGCATAATCCCCATAAATGATATCCAAAGCCATGGTCCAAATGAAAGAAATCCAAGCAATACATTCTCTCTCTTCAAGCTGGATGAAAAAATGACTAAGCTGCGGTGTTTCCTCCCTGTGGACCTGGGGGGGGGGGGGGGGGGGGGACGGAAGAAAAGAAGACGAAAGGAAAATGGGTCAGACATAAGTCTGGTAAGTCTAGCTATATTCCTAGAATGTTAATAATAAAAAGATCATGACTTACATAAAGTGAGAACAGGACGATATCAGGAAAATAGACTATCCTAGAACTAGATAAGGTATCCTAAAACGAACATCCCTTCGGACCCTATTTTAAATCTCTATCTCTGCACCTACTAATTCTTATACCAACAGGCACCCCGTGATTGGGGTGAAGTGATCCCTTTCTCTTTCTTTAAAAGATCGGCTCCTACTCGTATATTCACATGTGTCCTACAACCCTATATGGTAGATACCTATGCTGGTCCCACCATGGGGTGTATCAAGTCCCATGGTGGCGGCCCCGACACAATTCTTACATGCATAGGGTATACTACTGATGCTCCAGTGCCCTGTCTTGTCTGCTCCAGAGTGTGTGCATGCCCGCACTCTGTTAGAACCCACACTGTGCACCAACCGCTGTCGCTTTTGACCGCTTACAATCAGCCTAGTAATCGTGCCCACCCTGCCTAGTTCAGGGTACCATGATACCTAATTGGGTTACCGCTGAAACGGGTCCCCGTTACTAGGTTTTCTAGTCAAACATGTTAAGTGGTTAAGTGTCTAAATGAACCTAACCCCCACCCATCCAAATTATTTAACATGTTGAATTTGGTTAAGTATTTATAAAATTGACTTAACCCTTTCAGTCCTAACTCAGCTCTAATTGTCTTATTAGAGCACCAACCTCTCAGATTAGACATATATTGTTGTGGCTGCCAGTATGCCGGTTGGGTCCGGGCAGTCTTACGCCACAACTCAATTTAACCTCGGGTCTTTATTGGGCCCCATGCCTTAACTTCTCACATTAGATAGCTATTGTTGTGACAACTGGGCAGCCGGGCGGGTCCGGGCAGGTTTACGTCACAACTCAATCCAACCTCGGGTTAAGCGCGTTCGTATTTTCTAATTTACATTTTAATTATGTAAATTATTCAAATTCAAATTACTGTCACATTCATTTCCAATTAATCTCATTAATTAAGGTAATTAATGCCTTTTTATGCCATAAATCACTTATGTGATTAATGACCAATTTATGGCAAGTTTTCCTAAAATTATCATTTTAACCCAACGTTACCCCGTCCAATACTAGGCTAACCATCTCAGACTAATTTACGTTCGCATGATTTTTGGTGTAAAGTATTAGGCTAAAAACTTAGCCTAATTTAATATACGCAAATTGGCATAAATTAGCATAAACATGACAAGGGTATAACTTTGGTATTGACGGCATAACCAATATGAACATAATAGGGTGTACTTGCAAAATAACTAACACGAACATTTTAGGGGTGAACTTGCAAAATAACTAACATGAACATTATAATGTCATAGGTACAAACTTGCAAAAAGACTAGCATAAACATTATAATGTCATAGGTATGAACTTGCGCTTATAGGCTAACTCAACATATATGTGTTTTTTAACATAGGCCATATTAACAACATACATGAGAATTAGCAATATGAACTAATCCATATACATATGTTAATTTGCAACATAGGAAAATCAACATACGTATATGTGAGTTAGCAACATAGGCTAACAGTAACATAGATTTAAACATACTTGCAAATTAATCCCAACATATGATAAGTGTGAACATGGCATAAGTTTTGCATAAACATGAACATACAGATTTGACAATTGGTCGCATAACTTCACTACATAAACTTGCATAATAAACTACACAATTCTCATAAGATGTTACAATCCAAGTCCATGCTTATACAAATAATCTAATCCAATAATCCCAAATTTAACATGATAATAGAATCAAGTCACTGGCATAGATTAATATTATAAAACATAATAAACATCATACTTAATAACTCTCAATTCAACATGATAATAGAATCAAATCACAAACGAATATTAATAACATAACGAGTATCGTACTATTATCATTTCATCGCAACACATGATATTCATATTAATTCGCATTCTAAAAATGTAGCTAAACTTACAATCGTAGACGGTCTTGTTTTCTGAGTTCTGAAATTCTGAATTTGCAAAGCTTTCCTTTGGGAAGACGTTGCTTTGACTCTAATTTGTTGTTGCTTTTTAATCTTTTAGTTTGTATTCGCTATGTTGTTCGTCTCTTTCAAGTGGAGGCTCCCTCTAGTTCTTAGCAGACAGCATGGTGGCTCCAATTCTTATTTTTTTTTGTGAATTTTTAGTTTGAGACCTAGGGTCTTTTTATAGAGTTGCAAGTTAATTTGAGCCGCCGATGAAGCTAGGGTTAACCAGAGCCGTCCGTTGTAAAGAGAAGCCAATTATGTTCACCATTTCTTTCTTAATGTACATTTACTATTATTTGCCAATCCATATAAATAAGTACGCATTAGATACATCTCCCCTTTACACATTTATTATTATTTTGTATGCACATTAGATACATCTCCCCTTTACACATTTATTATTATTCTTGTATGCACATTAGATACATCTCCCCTTTACACATTTATTTTTGTATCAGCAACTTTAGTGTTAACAGAAATACGGGGTGTTACATTCTCCCCTCCTTAAAAAGGATTTCATCCCCGAAATCTCCAAGTCTAGGAGAACATATATCCTACCATCCAAATGTCCATCTACTCAATCATCAAACACGAGCGTCCATTGTCCTTAAAAGACTTCTAATGATTCATGATCATATGCATCGTGTGTGTACATGTCCTTATCTAATGCAAAAATCAGGCAGTCTACTGATTCGGTTGACCTCCTTAATGCAAATTATGTAAGTGTCATGAATCCATTATGTATGCAAACTTTTTTCTATTCATAATTCTACATGAGTGCGCAATCATTCAAACAAATGCGACATCCATATGACAACATATTATGCTTCAACCATATACAAACATAAATACATATATGCATATGCAATATGAAGTGACTGAGCCGATCTAAAACCCTAGATTGTGTGTGTATTTGCATCCACGAGCAACCACTAGCAAACATTTGCAACCACTTGCAACCATCATCCATAACATGTTTCAATTACATGTTTACATCCAAAGGGGTTTCCACCTAAGGATAAAAGGGTAAGGTCGGGGAGATATACCTAAAAGATATATACTAACATGACTTTAAGGAAAAAGAGAGATCAAAAATGTACCCTAAAAAAGAAAAGGGTAGACTGCGCGTATTCTATCATCAGTTTCCCAAGTCGCGTCTTCCTCGGCGTCGCTCCACTAAACTTTGATGAGTTTGACTTCGCGGCTGCGTAGCTTTTTCACTTCAGTTCCTAAGATGCGATTTGGAACTTTCCTCACAGTTGCTTCACGTTCTACTTCAGCTTCTTCTAGAATGTTTGGCTCTACCACTTCCGCTGACTCATGTAGATACTTCCGGAGGTGAGAAACATGAAAGACGTTGTGAACTTCGGCCAGTCTCTCGGGTAACTCTAACTTGTAGGCCATCTTTCCAATTTTCTCGATGATAGGAAACGGCCCTACATATCTTGGTGCTAGCTTCCTTGTGGATCCAAAGCAAACGACGTTCCTTAAAGGAGATACCTTAAGGAAAACCCTGTCCCCAACCTCAAATTCAAGGTCGGTCCTTCTCTTGTCTGCGTAGGATTTTTGTCTGTCTTGGGCAATCTTTATTCTTCTCTGTATTAAGTGTACTTTCTCTGAAGTCTCTCGGATCATATCTGGTCCAAGTATGAGCTTGTCAGTAGACTCCCACCAACAAGTGGGCGATCGGCACGGTCTTCCATATAAAGCTTCGAAGGGCGCCATTCCGATGGTGGCTTGGTAGCTGTTGTTGTAGGCAAATTCCACCAAAGGAAGATGGTCCTCCCAAGTCCCTCCAATGTAAAGGACGCAAAGTCTCACAAAGTCTTCCAAAATCCTGTTCACCCTTTCCGTCTAACCATCAGTTTGGGGGTGATAGGCCGTGCTCAAACATAACTGTGTGCCTACAGCTTCTTGCAGACTCCGCCAAAACTCACTTGTGAAGATAGGATCTCTGTCGCTAATAATGCTGGAAGGTATTCCATGGAGTCGAACTATCTCCTTAAGATAAAGAGATGCTAGAGACGAGGCAGTCCTTCTACTCTTGACAGGTAAAAAGTGGGCGCTTTTAGTAAGCCTATCCACTATTACCCAAATGCTAGTGTTGCCTCTTCTAGACCTAGGCAGCCCATCAATGAAGTCCATTGAAATGCTATCCCACTTCCACTGTGGGACCTCTAGAGGATGGAGTAGACCGCCAGGCTTCTTCTGCTCCGCCTTGACTTGTTGGCAAATCATGCACTTAGAAACAAAATCTGTCACGTCCTTCTTCATGCCACTCCAAAAGAAAACTCTCTTTAAGTCCTTGTACATTTTGTCCCCGCCTGGATGTATTGTCATCTTGGAATGATGTGCCTCCTCAAGAACTTTCTTCACCAACTCCTGTGCCTGTGGGACGCATAGTCTTCCATCCCATCTTAACCACACTTTGTCGTCGATGGTGTATCTATCGAGGTGACTAGAAGTCTCACCCCTGACAAGCTTATCAACCACTTCTACAAGCTGAGGGTCTTCTCGTTGTGCGGTCCCTATTGAGTCTAAGAGAGTGGGCCGCACTTCTAGCGATGCTAACAGACCGGGTACAAAATCAGAGGAGGGCCTAAAGTCAAAACTGGCTATAAACTCTAGGCTTCGCCTTTCAACAAATATTGGGCTCAACATTAGCTTCTTTCTACTCAAGGCATCTGCGACTACGTTGCCCTTGCCAGGAGTGTAGGAAATCTCGAAATCATACGAGGCAAGAAACTCCATCCACCTTTGTTGCCTTAAGTTAAGGTCCTTCTGCGAGAAGAGATACTTCAAAGATTTATGGTCAGTATACAGTTCAAATTTCTCACCTAGGAGATAGTGGCGCCAAGACTGAAGCGCAAAGACGATGGCGGCCAACTCAAGGTTGTGGGTTAGGTAGTTCCTTTCATGAACTTTCAACTGTCTTCCGCCATAAGCTACTACCCTTCCTTCTTGCATTAGGACAGCGCCTAGTCCTGTCCCGCATGCATCCGTGTATACTGTAAACATTTTGCTTCCATCCGGCAAGGTCAGAACTGGGGCTATTGTAAGAGCCCTTTTTAAGCGTTGGAAAGCAAACTCGCAATCCAAATCCCAAGAGAAAACTAGATTCTTCTTTGTTAGCCTTGTAAGAGGAGCTAAGATTTTTGCAAAATCTCTGATGAACTTCCGATAAAAGCCTGCAAGCCCGAAGAAGCTTCGGACCTCGGTTGCATTCCTTGGTGCCTTCCAATCTTGCACCGCTACCACTTTTGCGGTGTCTACAGCTAACCCATCTTTGGACACTATATGCCCAAGAAATCTCACTTCTTCTCTCCAAAAGTGGAATTTGGAGAATTTAGCTTTTAATTGATGTGTTCTAAGAGTGTCCATGATTGCCTTTAGGTGCTGAGCATGCTCTTCCTCATTTTTTGAGAAGATCAAAATATCGTCTACGAAGACCACCACGAATTTATTGAGGAAATCTCTGAACACCCTACTCATTAGGTCCACGAAGTAAGCGGGTGCGTTTGTCAAGCCAAAAGGCATGACAAGCCACTCAAAGAATCCGTTTGGGGTTCTGAAAGATGTCTTATCGATGCTATCATCAGCTACCCTTAGCTGATGAAATCCGGTCGCCAAATCAAGTTGGGAGAAAACCGACGCTCCTACAAGCTGGTCAAACAAATCGTCAATTCTGGGGAGAGGGTGCCTATTCTTTTTAGTCAGCTTGTTTAGCTCCCTATAGTCAACACATAGACAGAGTGAACCATCCGCCTTTGTAGCGAACACCACTGGAGCGCCCCATTCTGAAATGCTCCGCCTAACGAACCCCTTTTCTAAAAGCTCTTTAATTTGCTTACTGAGCTCTTTCCTTTCCCTAGGAGCCATTTGCCTAACAGGAAAAGCAACGGGCTTCGCATTGTCAACAAGATAGATGCGGAAGTCTATTTCCCATTTTGGAGGTAAGCCCTTCACCTCATCAAAGACATCCGAATATTCTCGGACCACCTTAACTGACTGCAAATTCTCAACCGAAGCGTCAAGCGATTCAAGATAACTAAGCATAACCACATTCGAGGGATTACAAGTAATTTCTAGAGTGTTACCGAGTTGGGTTAAAAGCCTAACAACTCTTTTCTCACAATCAAGGATGGCACCATTACTGGATAGCCAGTCCATGCCCAAAATCAATCCATACCCCGAGAAGCCCAAAAAAAAGGTACTACATCTAAATTCTACACTTAGAATAGAGATTTTCAAATTCATACAGATCATTGACAAATAAGCTGGGCCTCCAATTGGATTGGAGACAACCAAGGGATCCTCTACCATACTAGTTTCTAGGTGCAGAGATTCTACTAAAGCAGATGAAATAAAGGAGTGTGATGCACCAGAATCAAATAAAGTGCGAACTGGGTGATCATAGAGATAAACTACACTTTCTACAGAAGTATTTCTACCTCGTTGTTGTAGAGGAGGTGCCTCCAGTGCATGAACTTGTCCACCCGAAGTGGATGCAGCTTTTTGCGCCTGCCCTTGCCTCTTAGGGCAGTCCTTAGCTATGTGTCCTGTTTCTCCACAATGAAAGCAACCACCATTCATCTTTGCCTTCTTCTTCTTGCAGTCTTTCACCACATGTTCAACAACACCACAGAAATTACACTTTCTTGTTTCGCGAGCTTTGTTGTTTTTCCCGCCCTTCTTAAAGTCTGTTTTCTTAGACTGTAAAGCTTCTTTCTTTCCCTGAGACCCTTCTGCCTTTGTCTCCTTCTTGCCTTTATCCTCCTCATGTAGTAACGCCATCTGTACCGGCCTTTCATATGTAGCTCCCATAGGTATATGGGTCACGGCCAGGCTATGAAGCGGCTCATTCAGTCCCTTGACAAAGCGGAGAGCCTTCTTGTGTTGGGTGTTGACTAGGTCCAGTCCGAACCTAGCCAGCTGATCAAAATGGTCGACATACTCTTTGACGGTCATACTTCCTTGCTTAAGGGATAGGAACCTCTTCATTTGAAGACTTCTCTCAGCTTCTGAAAGGAACTTCAGCTCAAATCTAAATCTGAAATCTTCCCACGTTTCTACTGGTCTTTCTGCATTGGTGACTTCCCACTAGTAGGAAGCCTCTCCTTTGGGCAACCACACTGCCATTCTTACCTTCTGCCTGTCTTCTACCTCGAAGATAACGAAAAGATCTTCGGTCTCTTTCAGCCAGTTCCTGGCTGCTACGAAGGACTTTGTTCCACGAAAGTCTTTCCCACCCATAGCTTTAAAATCTCTACAAGTCTTGGCAAAAGCATTTCCTCTCGGAGGAGGAGGAAGAGGAATTTCAGCAACTGGGGGGAGGAGGAGGAGGAGGAATTGCTGCAGCTGGGGGAGGAAGATTCGCTGGGCCCGCCTCATTGGCCCTAGCTTCCAAGTACCTTCTAAACCAACCAGGTACAGTCACTCATTCTAGAAGGTTAAATTCTCCCGACATACTGAAACAAAAAAGGAAAGATTCTAAACGAAGGATAGATAATTCACATGGCTTTGGGGGATTATGCCTTTCTAAAACTATAAAACAATTCTTTTTCTTGAAAAATGCTTCTTTAAATTTTAATTTGAATATAGTTTTAAAAACTTTTTATCTGGTCTGGTAAACCTATGCTCTGATACCAAGTGAAACACCCCACCTCCGCTAAGGTCACTCACAAAGGGAATGCCTTAATTTTGGTGGAGGTTTATAAGTAAAAGACACAGATAAAACACAAGACAGATATAAACACATATAAATAAGCAGCGGAAAAACCAACAGACTTTTATTATCATAAATACGTGTTTATATATAACATTTGCAACATTGTCTCAAAACAAACTTCCAATTATTACAACCATAATACTGTCTTGATTTTAAAAGTTAAAGAAGCATGAAACATAAATAAACCTGCATAATCCCCATAAATAATATCCAAAGCCATGGTCCAAATGAAAGAAATCCAAGCAATACATTCTCTCTCTTCAAGCTAGATGAAAAACTGACTAAGCTGCGGTGTTTCCTCCTTGTGGACCTGTGGGGGGGGGGGGAGGGAGGAGGGGGGAATGGAAGAAAAGAAGACGAAAGGAAAATGGGTCAGACATAAGTCTGGTAAGTCTAGCTATATTCCTAGAATGTTAATAATAAAAAGATCATGACTTACATAAAGTGAGAACAGGACGATATCAGGATAATAGACTATCCTAGAACTAGATAAGGTGTCCTAAAACGAACATCCCTTCGGACCCTATTTTAAATCTCTATCTCTGCACCTACTAATTCTTATACCAACAGGCACCCCGTGATTGGGGTGAAGTGATCCCTTTCTCTTTCTTTAAAAGATCGGCTCCTACTCGTATATTCACATGTGTCCAACGGCCCTATATGGTAGATACATATGCTGGTCCCACCATGGGGTGTATCAAGTCTCATGGTGGCGGCCCCAACACAATTCTAGCATGCATAGGGTATACCACTGATGCTCCAGTGCCCTAACTTGTCTGCTCCAGAGTGTGTGCACGCCCGCACTCTGTTAGAACCCACACTGTGCACCAACCGCCGTCGCTTTTGACCACTTACAATCAGCCTAGTAATCATGCCCCACCTTACCTAGTTCGGGGTACCATGATACCTAATTGGGTTACTGCTGAAACGGGTCCCCGTTACTAGGTTTTCTAGTCAAACATGTTAAGTGGTTAAGTGTCTGAATGAACCTAACCCCCACCCATCCAAATTATTTAACATGTTGAATTTGGTTAAATATTTATTAAGTTGACTTAACCCTATCAGTCCCAACTCAGCTCTAATTGTCTTATTAGAGCACCAACCTCTCAGATTAGACAGATATTGTTGTGGCTGCCTATATGCCGGTTGGGTCCGGGCAGTCTTACGCCACAACTCAGTTTAACCTCGGGTCTTTATTGGGCCCCATGCCTTAACCTCTCTCATTGGATAGCTATTGTTGTGACAACTGGACAGCCGGGTGGGTCCGGGCAGGTTTACGTCACAACTCAATCCAACCTCGGGTTAAGCGCGTTCGTATTTTCTAATTTACATTTTAATTATGTAAATTATTCAAATTCAAATTACTGTCACATTCATTTCCAATTAATCTCATTAATTAAGGTAATTAATGCCATTTTATGCCATAAGTCACTTATGTGATTAATGACCAATTTATGGCAAGTTTTCCTAAAATTATCATTTTAACCCAACGTTACCCCGTCCAATATTAGGCTAACCATCTCAGCCTAATTTACGTTCGCATGATTTTTGGTGTAAAGTATTAGGCTAAAAACTTAGCCTAATTTAATATACGCAAATTGGCATAAATTAGCATAAACATGACAAGGGTATAACTTTGGTATTGACGGCATAATCAATATGAACATAATAGGCTGTACTTGCAAAATAACTAACATGAACATTTTAGGGGTGAACTTGCAAAATAACTAACATGAACATTATAATGTCATAGGTACAAACTTGCAAAAAGACTAGCATAAACATTATAATGTCATGGGTATGAACTTGCACTTATAGGCAAACTCAACATATATATGTTTTTTAACATAGGCCATATAAACAACATACATGAGAATTAGCAATATGAACTAATCCATATACATATATTAATTTGCAACATAGGCAAATCAACATACGTATATGTTAGTTAGCAACATAGGATAACAGTAACATAGATTTAAACATACTTGCAAATTAATCCCAACATATGATAAGTGTAAACATGGCATAAGTTTTGCATAAACATGAACATATAGATTTGACAATTGGTCGCATAACTTCACTACATAAACTTGCATAATAAACTACACAATTCTCATAAGATGTTACAATCCAAGTCCATGCTTATACAAATAATCTAATCCAATAATCCCAAATTTAACATGATAATAGAATCAAGTCACTGGCATAGATTAATATTATAAAACATAATAAACATCATACTTAATAATTCTCAATTCAACATGATAATAGAATCAAATCACAAACGTATATTAATAACATAACGAGTATCGTACTATTATCATTTCATCGCAACACATGATATTCATATTAATTCGCATTCTAAAAATGTAGCTAAACTTACAATCATAGACGGTCTTGTTTTCTGAGTTCTGAAATTCTGAATTTGCAAAGCTTTCCTTTGGGAAGACGTTGCTTTGATTCTAATTTGTTGTTGCTTTTTAATCTTTTAGTTTGTATTCGCTATGTTGTTCGTCTGTTTCAAGTAGAGGCTCCCTCTAGTTCTCAGCAGACAGCATGGTGGCTCCAATTCTTATTTTTTTTTGTGAATTTTTAGTTTGAGACCTAGGGTCTTTTTATAGAGTTGCAAGTTAATTTGAGCCGCCGATGAAGCTAGGGTTAACCAAAGCCGTCCGTTGTAAAGAGAAGCCAATTATGTTCACCATTTCTTTCTTAATGTACATTTACTATTATTTGTCAATCCATATAAATACGTACGCATTAGATACATCTCCCCATTACACATTTATTATTATTCTTGTATGCACAATAGATACATCTCCCCTTTACACATTTATTATTATTCTTGTATGCACATTAGATACATCTCCCCTTTACACATTTATTTTTGTAACAGTAACTTTAGTGTTAACAGAAATACGGGGTGTTACATTCTCCCCTCCTTAAAGGATTTCGTCCCCGAAATCTCCAAGTCTAGGAGAACATATATCCTACCATCCAAATGTCCATCTACTCAATCATCAAACACGAGCGTCCATTGTCCTTAAAAGACTTCTAATCCTTCATGATCATATGCATCGTGTGTGTGCATGTCTTATCTAATGCAAAAATCAGGCGGTCTACTGATTCAGTTGACCTCCTTAATGCAAATTATGTAAGTGTCATGAATCCATTATGTAAGCAAACTTTTTCCTATTCATAATTCTACATGAGTGCGCAATCATTCAAACAAATGCGACATCCATATGACAACATATTATGCTTCAACCATATACAAACATAAATACATATATGCATATGCAATATGAAGTGACTGAGCCGATCTAAAACCCTAGATTGTGTGTGTATTTGCATCCACGAGCAACCACAAGCAAACATTTGCAACCACTTGCAACCATCATCCATAACATGTTTCAATTACATGTTTACATCCAAAGGGGTTTCCACCTAAGGATAAAAGGGTAAGGTCGGGGAGATATACCTAAAAAGATAGATACTAACATGACTTTAATGAAAAAGAGAGATCAAAAATGTACCCTCAAAAAGAAAAGGGTAGGTTGCGCGTATTCTATCCTCAATTTCCCAAGTCGCGTCTTCCTCGGCGTCGCTCCACTGAAATTTGATGAGTTTGACTTCGCGGTTGCGTAGCTTTTTCACTTCAGTTCCTAAGATGCGATTTGGAACTTTCCTCACAGTTGCTTCGCGTTCTACTTTAGCTTCTTCTAGAATGTTTGGCTTTACCACTTCCGCTGACTCATGTAGATACTTCCGGAGGTGAGAAACATGAAAGACGTTGTGAACTCTGGCCAGTCTCTCGGGTAACTCTTACCTGTATCGACTGGAAATTGGCCATTTTTCAAACGGTCTCGGAATTCGACGAAATTAGTTTTGTTAGGACCGTATCGTCAATACGAAGCTAGAAAATATTTTTCTGGAATTTTTTGAATTAGTATGTGACCCCGGTAAATTGAAATGTGCGTTTAAATTTTATATATAAAGATTTATATTTTAAATTCAACGGAAACTAATCATAACGGTCGAATTAGCTTGTGAAACATATCCCATTGTGTTCGGAATGGGGGTAATTAGCTATGGACGACAGTCGGTGGGCTCAATTTTGAGTTCGAATGTAAAGGTTGCTTTTTATGGAAAAATTAAAATAAAATAATATAAAATATAATAAATATTTGGCCCCCCTTTTTATCTCTCTCCCTTACCCTTTGACCAGATCGATAACAAATAAATAAATAAATAAATGATCGTCGTCGCAGGATAGGCCACCGAGTTTGATTGAATTGCTTCATCTCTCTTTGGAAAGCTTGGACCGTTGAAGTAAAGTCCATCTTGTTATCTTTTTAATGGCTATTTATGTAATGGGATTATGTATTTTGTTTTTATGAAGATGGATATTGTACTTGGTTATGATCTATGGTTTCATGATGTAACAAACATGTTTAATTTCCGCTGCAATAAAATGAAGTTTTAGATTTCCAAGTACTATTTACTATCTGTCTTGTTGTAATTTTTCTGTTCTATATTCACTTATAACCTCCATGGAAGTTAATGCATTCCCTTCGTGAGTGACATTAATGGACGTGGGGTGTTACACCCACCTCATGGAGCGCCACCTCGCCGGAGCAACTCCCCCACCTCCGCCTAAGGCCTCCGCGCAACCCCAAATGCTACCCCCTCCTCCACGTCGACGAAGACCGCTCCCTCCCTAAAATCCGCCGCACCGCCTCAAACCCTACCCAGAACCGCCGCTAGCCCCTCCCCATCCCCCACCGGCCACCCCCTCGCCTCCGACCACCTTGAACCCCACGTCACCCCTCACTCGCGACCACCAGCAGGCCATCCCCCCCTTCGGTGACGCCCAGACCATCCCCCTCCTCTCGATTTCGGCTGTAAGTCCTCCTTTGTATTTTTTCCTCTACTTGTTTGTTTATTTATTTTAAAGTAATTAGGGTTTAAAATTTTAAAAATCAGTTTGATTAGGATTTTTAAAACTATGAAAGACATGATTTTTAAAATGAGTAAGACATGATTTTTCTACCTATAAAAATAAGATTTTTAATTATACTTATAGCAAATTAAAAATATGATTTTTATATAGGTAGGGTAATAAAAATATAACCTTTGTTAGGAGGAAAGCATTATAAAAATATGATTTTTTTATATAATAGCAACAATATAAAAATGTGATTTTTATATATGTAGTGGCTACGGGCAACGAAAGTGACAAAAGGGCAAGAACGACGAAGATTTCCACATAAGAAGTGTCGTGGAGTTTGGATAGCTTTGGTGAGAGCTCCTCACTTTTAGTTTAAATTTCTAGTTTAAAAATATATACTAGGATGCAGACCCGACACCCGTCGTCCACAGACCATGGACGACTTGTTTATTTAGTTAATTATTTGGTGATTGATTCATTTGTGTGGTTGACAAATTTGATAGAATTGATTGTGTGATGTGAAATGAAATAAAATAGTTTATAGTGGAAAATATTTTATAGTTAAAAATATAATTTTTAACGTGTATATAAAATAAAATATTTATAAACAAATCAGAAGATTTGTTTATATACACATATTTGACTGATATTGATTGGGACGATAAATTTTATACATCGCCCAACTGCACAAATAAAATCCGTGTTTGATTGTTTGAAACCCCACACGGGTGTTGGGATGATATTTGGCATACACTAATCCCAATTAATAAATTGTATGTCGATCGATTGGTCGACAGACTGTGTAAGCGTTAATTATATATATTTAATGCTTATGCAGATGTGTGGTGCACTTTGGATGATGGTTGATTATATATCGTTGCTATTATATACATGTGTTGTATGGAATCCATATAATTAACATTATATGGTAATTGATTGGGCCTCATTCCAATTGGGAAAATAAAGAATATTATAAAATAAAGATTAACGTGTTGACGGTACTCATTTATTGAGATTAGTCAGGTGGTGAAAGAAATATAGGTTCATGTGTTGAATAGGATAAATATTCATATGTTGAATAGAATAACGAAGTTATTGAAAAATATAAAGCCGTGTTGATTAGAGATGTGCTATTTTGACGCGAACGATATTGATATCGATTATATTCGTTTTTAAGATGAATATTTAGAAAGAGATGTAAAAATATATATTCGAATTGAATAGAATATAAAATGAATTCGAATTGAATAGAATATAAAATGAATTCGAATTGAATAGAATATAAAATGAATTCGAATTGAATAGAATATAAAATGAATTCGAATTGAATAGAATATAAAATGAATTCGAATTGAATAGAATATAAAATGAATTCGAATTGAATAGAATATAAAATGAATTCGAATTGAATAGAATATAAAATGAATTCGAATTAAATAGAATATAAAATGAATTCGAATTGAATAGAATAGAAAATGAATTTAAATTGAATAGAAAATGAATTTAAATTGAATAGAAAATGAATTTGAGATTGAATTGAAATAGAAATGAATTGAATAGAAATAAATTTAAATTGAATAAAAATGAATTTGAAATTGAATAGAATTGAATTTGAATTGAAATCAATTTGAAATGAATTTAAAACGAATTTATATTGGAAAAATTCAATTTTGATTTGAATTTGAAATGAAGTTGAAATCGTTTTGAAAACGAATTTAAAACGATTTATAAAATTCTTTTTAAATAGAAATCGACGAAATATATATTATATAATGGCCTGAATAGAACGCGCCGGGCCGCGGCAGTTCGCGAATTTCGACCATTGACTTCGAACGGACATTACGGGAGATCCGACCGTCGGATTCTCCTCAAACTGGGACCGTTGGGTTCGTATCGAAAAGAGCTTTCCAATGAATATTAGAAATTTGAAATCTAACGGTTGGATTTGGAATTATGTCCAAATCAAATTTGGAAATGGTCGCTGTAAGTGCAGTTCGGTGGCAGTTATTGAAAACCGACTGTACGGGCCTTGATAAAATTATTAAAAATATCTATAATTTGTGTAAAATCAAAATAAATGATTTGGGAAAAACTGGGATGAAAAACTCCATATTTGAAAAGATAAAAATAGATTTTTATCGAAATGAACTAGTTTTAAACTAGAATTAAAATCAATTTATTTTTGAAATAAATAAATTGAATTTGAAATGGGTTTTAAATAACCAGAATTCCTAATATATTTGATTGGAATTGATTTGTGGGTTTACCGTGAACGGTGTTTTAAATAACACTTGTTCTTTAACCCGATAATAAATAGAACGTGATTTGGGTTTATCGTGAATTGTGTTTTAAATGACATTAGTTCTTTAACCCAGTGAAAGGAGTTTTAATGAATCGGTAATTAGATTGAAATGTGAATTGATAATTTAAATTACCAAATTTGGAAAGTGAGCGAGAATGGAGTATTACCAGTTTTGCTCCAAAGCGATAGTTAAAATCTTTAATTAGATTTGAACGTGAAATGGTAATTAACTTTACCGATAACCCCGTGGTGTTAGATATGGAGTATCACAAGTTTTGCTCCATGGGATAAATAGGTTGGGATTGGGAAATAAAATAAATAATTACTTCGGTGTGGTTCACTAATCCCAACTAGTTTGGAAAACCATAATATGGTTTGAAATGATATCCAAGGGAAGATTAAAGAATAAATTTAAAAGAATTTATCTTTGATAAAATTAATGGAAATCTTTCCCTAGAAGTGTGAATATTATAAATTGGAATGTGGCGTGTATTGTGTTTTATAGCACTTGTTGATTAAGATACGCGAGTTATTCAGAAAGTCCGGGTATAACCCATTCTGAATAACTGATTCGACGACGAGTCGAAGAGATGAAGACGGTGCAAGACCGACGATCTTTACATCGAATGGATGGGTGCTACTGATGCTCACGATGGGAGTAGCTACCTTGAAGGGGGCTAAAGTAGTAGCCGTCCGGACATGCTTGGAGGTCGACGGATATGCGAGGAAAGTGCCTCCGGTTTCGTTCAGACCTAGAACGGACTTGTAAATGGATGGTGTGTCTGACATTGTATTCCTTTATATTGTATTCGTTGATCTCTGCTAAATATATATCTGTTTGGCGGCGGAGAATTTATTCTCTTGCTTAACGCCCTTCTCTGAGACATATGAGCTCAGAGGTTATATATTGGCAGAAATCAGTGGTACGATATGGATTGATAGTGTGGCATGCTGAGATGCAGTGATCCATACTTTTGTTGAAAAGAAAAGTTTGGTGGATGATGATCAAAGCGCAGCTTTAATATAGAACGGCTTTGTGTATAGCGTTGATTCGCGAGCCTCACACCCCGGTATAGTGGTAAACTGATAGTTTGATCAGTATGCTTTTTAGAAGATGGGCACCTTAGTGGTGTCGTGGATTCGGTCGACCGAGATTGAGCTTAGTGCTCAGAGGGATAGGGTAAGCGGTGTTTTCTCTCGCCGAGACGTAAGCCGCAGTGATACTCGATTTCTCAAAAGGGCGGATGTGCATTACGGTGTTTTCTCTAGCCGAGACGTAAGCCGTTGTAGATGGCACTACACGATCGATCTTTCGAATCAGGAGCCACCGTGATGGAAATCCAATTTCCAAATATGACATTTTGCGGTTTTGATTGTAGAGCCTAGTATTGGCGGCATGATATATGGTACCCATGCCGTCTATGATTGATATATTTATATTTGAAGTTGTTTTCTTCACTTATAGTAATAATATAAGATGAAATTTCACGTATCAAGCATATTTGGCTATTATAAGGGAAAACCCTATCCTCCGGCTTGCGTTGCATTGTGTGATGGGACCTGGGTCTTATAATAGCTTCATTGTTCTTTATTTAGCATTGCGCTGTTTGTTTTATGCACTGGTATTCTTGGGAGGAAACCCGTTCCGTGTTATACGGCGTGGTCCCTTGATTTACCTAACTTTAAAAACAAAGATTAATAAATGTTTTAGTTCTCACACCAATCACATGACTGGCCTGGAGTTTATTGTTTTAACCTAAACTCTGGGTGCCCCTATTTCCACACGGGCAGCTAGTAGTTTTGGTTTTGCAGATTTATATTCACAGGATCCTGATTTACAGCTGGAACGATATCCGGAAAGCTCTGTATCCGTATACCTCTTCTAGTTGTGTTTTGTATTATTTCCGCGGCGATGTATTTAAATGTAATTTAAATCTCTGATATCTTTCTGTGTAATATTTATTCATACTCTGTAGCTTCTTGAATTGTGATGGAATTGTTGTAATAATGTGACGGCAGTGAATTTCGCTCGGTCCGAACCAGTCGCTAAACCGATCCAGGCCGTTCGAAACGCCCTATCGTTTGAGAACAGGACAAAACAGAACACATATAGAAGAACATTTCATTGTATATTACAACAATGCATCAGATTACAAGGATATACAGAGTATAAATGAATATTACACAGAAATATCAGAGATTTAAATTACATTTAAATACATAGCAGCGGAAAATAATACAATACACAACTAGAAGGAGATATACGGATACAAAGCTTTCCGGATATCGTTCCAGCTGTAAACCAGGATCCTGTGAATATAAATCTGCAAAACCAAAACTACTAGCTGCCCGTGTCAAAATAAGAGCACCCAGAGTTTAGGTTAAAACAATAAACTCCAGGTCAGTCATGTGACTGGTGTGAGAACTAAAACAGTTATAAATCTTTATTTTTAAAGTTAGGTAAATCAAGGGACCACGCCGTATAACATGGAACGGGTTTCCTCCCAAGAATACCAGTGCATAAAACAACAGCGCAATGCTAAATAAAGAAAAATGAAGCTGTTATAAGACCCAGGTCCTATCACACAATGCAAACGCAAGCCGGGGGATAGGGTTTTCCCTTATAACAGCCAAAGAATGCTGGATACGTTTAAAACAAATCATTTGATACTATTATAAGTGCATAGTGTATAAAACAACTTCAAATCATAAGTATCAATCATAGGCGGCATGAGCGCCCCATCCCACTATGTCGCCATATATAGGATTACAACTAAAACCGCAAATGTCACGTATTTGGAAATTGGGTTTCCATCTATGAACCGAGGCAAAAGATAGTCCTCAACCGATTCGAGACTGCCTAGCCCGAGTCTCAGGCAAGCGCGCAGGCAAGCCTTGGAGCGACAGGGCCGGTCCACCGATGTGGATTATTATACCTGAGCACTACGTTTTGCCGCCCTTTGGGGCGTAAGCGAGCCAACGAATGACTCCATCGGACCCGGATCGTCCGATCTAACCGAGGCGCCTCGCAACAGCAACAACCACATAAGTCAAACTCGTCAGGGCATGTAAAACCACTGACGCCACTTCTAGCTAGGAGGAAACGCAGGCCCTCCTTGAGGTCCGTCTCCCGTTTTTGGTTCATACCGGGTGTGAAACACGCGAGGTAAACGTTACACAAAGCTACGCCACAAAGGCCGTGCTTTGATCATCCCCACAAGACTTTGCTTTTCAACAGAAGCCTTGATCATTTGCATCTTAGCATGCCACACAGGCAAACCATCCTATGCAACCGATATCAGTCACACAGAATGAAATCCGATGTCAGACACACAGTCCATTTACAAGTCCGTTCTGGGTCTGAACGAAACCGGAGGCACCTAGTACCCCGCATATCCATCGATCTCCAAGTACGTCTGGACGATCACTAACTGTTTCCATCTTCTTGGGTGTACAGCCCAATCAAGATCATCAGTAATTACCCAAACGACGTGAAGACCTCCGATCTTCGACCATCGTCTTCATCTTCGACTTATCGTCGTATCAGTTATTCAGAATGGGATAAACCCGGTCTTCCCGAATAACTCGCGTATATTTTAAATAAGTGTTACACAAACACAACATACGCCTCATTCCAATCCATCAGTCACTAACCGTAAATTAATCAAGAGAATAATTCCCCAAATATTAACCCCGAAGGCCGAAACCAACATCAGATCAATATCCAGAAAACCATTCTACTTAGCTAACCGACAGTTAGTTTCTAATTTCACATTCATAGGGAAAGGTTCCCATTAATTTTATCAAAGATAAATTCTTGAATTTATTCTTTAATCAACTTTTGAATATCAATTCAAACTAGTCGGGATTAGCGAACCTTACCGAAGTAATCCTTTGTTATAATTTCCCAATCCCAACCTATTCATCCCATGAAGTAAAACTGTGAATACTTCATATCTAACACCATAGTGTTATCGGTAAATTCAATTACCATTTCACGTTCAAATCTAATTAAAGATTTAACTATCGCCTGGAGCAAAACTGGTGATACTCCATTTTCGATCATTTCAATCTAATTAAAGATTCATTAAAACTCCACTTAGTTTTAATCTTCGACTGGGTTAAAGAATCCGTGTCATTTAAAAACACAGTTCACGATAAACCCAAAATCACATTCATTAATTATCAGGTTAAAGAACGAGTGTTGTTTAAAACACTGTTCACGATAAACCCAAAAATCAATATCAATTTAATTCCAATTAAATATCATTTAATTGGTACACTTCATTAAATCAAAATAAAAAGATTTAATCTTTTCTCAACTGGGTTCAAGAACAGTGTTAGTGAAGACACCATTCACGACAAACCCAAATCACATTTGATATTCAATACAAGGCTCTGAATAGAAAATATATCGGCTTATATTCAATATCAAATTCTACGACTAACAAATGTCGTATTGGAAATAACGATATAAATATATATCTTTCAAATTTCCATGACAACATCCGTATAATCACGAATTCCAACATCGAAATATTCCGAAGATAATTTCGATTCAAATCCACTCCAATGCAATCATTGGAAATTCTGGTTATTTTTAAAACCCCTTTCGAATTCAATTTATTTATTTAAAAATAAATAGAATTATATTTCTAGTTCAAAACTAGTTCATTTCGATAAAAATCTATTTTTATCTTTTCAAATATGGAGTTTTTCATCCCAATTCTTTCTAAATCATTTCTTATGATTTTACACAAATTATTACTATTTTTAATAATTTTATCAAGGCCCGTACAGTCGATTTCCACCAATGGCCATCGAACTGCACTTACAGCGACCTTTTTCGAATTTGATTTGGACATAACTCCAAATCCAACCGTTAGATTTCAAATTTCTAATATTCGTTAGAAAGCTCTTTTCGATACGAACCCAACGGTTCCGGTTTTAGGAGAATCCGACGGTCGGATCTCCCGTAATGTCCGTTTGAAATAAATGGTCAAAACTCACGAACTGCCGCGGCGCGGCGCGTTCTATTCAGGCCATTATATTATATATATAATATATATAATATATATTTCGTCGATTACTATTTAAAAACGAATTATATAAATAGTTTTAAAATTCGTTTCAAAATCTATTTCAACTTCCATTTCAATTCAAAGCAAAATTGAATTCTTCTCTATAAATTCGTTTTAAAATTCATTTCTATTCAATTCAAATTTCAATTCAATTTGAATTCGTTTCAATTTGCTTTCAATTCAATTTGAATTCGTTTTCAATTCATTTCGAAATCGTTTTCAATTCAATTCATTTCGAAATCGTTTTCAATTCAATTCATTTCGAAATCGTTTTCAATTCAATTCATTTCGAAATCGTTTTCAATTCAATTCATTTCAAAATCGTTTTCAATTCAATTCATTTCGAAATCGTTTTCAATTCAATTCATTTCGAAATCGTTTTTAATTCAATTCATTTCGAAATCGTTTTCAATTCAATTCATTTCGAAATCGTTTTCAATTCAATTCATTTCGAAATCGTTTTCAATTCAATTCATTTCGAAATCGTTTTCAATTCAATTCATTTCGAAATCGTTTTCAATTCAATTCATTTCATTTCGAAATCGTTTTCAATTCAATTCATTTCGAAATCGTTTTCAATTCAATTCATTTCATTTCCTTTTAAAATCGATATAAATATCGTTCACGTCAAAATGGCGTCAATCTAATCAACACGGCTTCATATATTCCTTTATTTTCAAATATTCTATTTCAAATATTTCTTTTTCAAATATTTCTTTTTCAAAACTGGAATGAGGCCCAATCAATTACCATATAAAATTAATTATATGGATTTTCATACAACACATGTATATAATAGCAACGATAAATAATCAACCATCAACCCAAAGTGCACTACACTGTATAAGCATCAAATATAGATATCTAACGCTTATAACAGCCTGTCAATCAATCGATCGACATATTTAATCAATCAGGATGAGTGAACTTCAAATTTCATCCCAACACCCGTGTGGGGTTTCAAACAATCAAACACAGATTTTATTTGTGCAGTTGGGCGATGTGTAAAATTTATCGATCCAATCAATATCAGTCAAATCAGTGTACATAAACAAACCGTCTGGTTTGTAAATGAATATTTTATTTATTCACATTCACTATATTCATATTCACGTTAAAAATTATATTTTTAACGGTAAAACATTTTATTCCAACATATGAATTTCTATTCAGTTCATTCTTTAAATAAAATGATATTTTTATTTTTCTAACATATTTTAGAAAATTTCGGCGGCATAACGGCACGATACTAGAAACGGGACAAGGCCTAGCCTAATCCCCGGTCTAGTGAAGGCCCACGCCATTCACACATCAATCGAATTCACTTTCGTTATGCAAACCACAAAATTTGGAGTAAGGGTCTAACCTAGCCTTACTCCTTCGCCTTATAACGGCGCACGTCTAATCCTAACCAATTTATCGATTCGATTTTTCACATCACAAACCACATTCAAACCAATATCGCAATCAATCACCAAACAGTCAAACAAACAAGTCCAAGGTCTGTGGACGATTGTGTCGGGTGCTACTAAGCACCGTCTGCATCCTAGTATATATATATAACTAGAACAAGAAATTGAAAGGTTAGAAATTCTCACATATAGCTGTCCTAGCTCCACGGCTCTTCTAATGCAGGAAATCTTCGCCAACTCGCCTTTTTATCACCATCGTTGCCCGTATACGCTGTATATAAAAAATCACATTTTTATATTCTCTATTATATAAAAATCATATTTTTATCGCTAACTTCATATTGCGAAAATAGAATTTTCATCGCTATTTCATATTTGTAAAAATAGAATTTTCACTTCGTTATTCAATATATAAAATCGAATTTTTACTTCGCTATTCAATTTATAAAAATCGAATTTTTACTTCGCTATTCAATTTATAAAAATCGAATTTTTATTTCGCTATTCAATATATAAAAATCGAATTTTTATTTCGCTTTCAACATATAAAAATCCTATTTTTATTTCGACTTTCAACATATAAAAATCCTATTTTTATTTCGACTTTCAAATCTCCTTTTAGTTTATAAATCATTTTAAAATCATCTTAAAAATCAGTTTTTTTTACTTTTATAAAATTCAGTTTTTAACTTTTACATAATAAATAAAAAACAACAGTGTTGTTTTTTTTTCTAATTAAAATCGGATAAAACTATATAAATAAAATAAAGAAATAAAATAAAAATAAAATAACTTACAGGGGGGGTTTAGCGTCGGTTGTCGGGTTTGGAAAAAAAGAGGGGGGGGGGGTTAGCGTCGGTCGTAGGGGGCTACTGGGGGTGTCGGTGTCGGAGTTGGGAGGGGGGGTGGCGCACGATCATCGGAGGCGGCGATTAGGTCTGGGGGGGGGGGGCTCAGGTTCCTGGCGACATCGACTTAGAAGGGGGGAGAGACGGAGGAGAAGGGGGGGGGGGGGAGCGGTCACGGCAGGGAGCGCCTCCGGCATGGGTTGGTGGCGAGCGGCTTCGAGCCCCAGGCGGCGGCGCGATTAGGTTTACATTTTCTTTTTTTTTCTTTTTTTCTTCTGTTTAAACGATTTTGAACGGGGGGGGGGGCTGATAAAAGGAAGAGATATATATATATATATATATATATATTTTATTATTTTTTTCGCAAAAAGTTGTCTTTTACATACGACCTCGAAACGAGGCCCACCGCCTGTCGTCCATAGCGTTTTACCCCCATTCCGAACACAATGGGATATGTATCGCAAGCTGATTCGACTGTTTCGATCAGTTTCCGTTGAATTTACATTTAAATCACTTATATTCAATTTTAAACGTACATTTCAAATTACCGGGGTCGCATACTAACTCTAAAAATTCTCGAAAAATATTTTCTAGCTTCGTATTGACGATACGGTCCTAACAATGCTAGTTTCGTCGAATTCTGAGACCGTTAGAAAAATGGCCAATTTCCAGTCGATTAAAATCAACTGAAACTGGTCAAACGCGTTTTCCTTTGCCACGCTCACATATTGATTCGAAAAATTATGAAATTTGGAATCTAGCAACAACTTGACATCACGGACCCAACAAAACTGGTTTCGTCGAAATCCGAGGTCGTTTGCAAAATTGCTATTTTTAAGGGCCTTATATATATATAAAAATATATATAAATTCCACAGCGACTATTTCTAATTTTAAACTGGACATATCTTTTGATTCCCGATATGAAATCTTGATTTTTCGGATTCGTTGGAAAGATATTCACAATTAGATCCTAATGTTTTTGGTTTCACTAAAATCCGGATTGTTTTGCACCCGGTACATTCAATTGAAGTTTGAAATCGAATTATCGAACTACCGCGCCATTTTCAATTCCTTTTATAATTATATATAAATATTTATATTCTAACGACGACGTATATAATATAAACGTTCGAATTATATTCAAAACAAATTTCTCGTCGATATTATTTAAAGTAATTCATTTTAAATAATCAAAATTCGCTAAAATTGCCAAAATAAAAATTTTAAACTGGCCCAGATTTTACGGGTTGTTATAATCTCCCCCACTTAAAACTTTTCGTCCCCGAAAAGGAACAAAGTCGAAAGTGGTTTGATTATTCAGCTCTACGACCGATCAGGCTTCCATTCTCCAACTCTTTAGTTTCTGAGAATTTTCAAATTTTCAAAAATTTGGCTAACACCCTAAATTTTCGAAAAATTTCGCCATAACCTCCCCTGCACCGGGAGCATCGGGGAATTTCAAATAGCTTCCCCGGTCCTTCAGATCTCAAAAAGAAAAAGAAAAAGCCAAGCGGCTAGCCAATAGGCTCACAAAATCATCATCACCCAAACAAAACAGGAAATTATGTACTAAACATGTACCTATTTGTCGGGCAAACAAATTTTATTCTCTGCTCTAGCCTCCTTGCTATGACCTGTTCAATGATATATATGTATATGCAAGCAAATGCAACCAATTTTCAATACAATTCAATATGTGATTCAATTAGGCTAAATGGCTAAAAATTTGCAAACAAATAAACAAACAGCACAAACATCAATCAATTGGTGAATTAGAGTTTCAAATGCATAACTTTGATGTATAGTCAAAAATCAGATTTTTGATGCCAAATCACAACAATAAGCCCTATCTAATTTTGGGTTCTCACACCAGTCAATAGGAAATATATAGAAATCTCACTTTCGTCACTCGAACATAAATTCTAATGATGGAGCTCCATCATCAAAATCATCTTCGGGCGATTAGAGTGTAATTCTATATCTATCCAACATATTAAAATTTCGAATACACGCGGATCAGACGTATACGCAAAATCTATATATACTGGATTGTCCACATCAATATAAATAGATAATCAAATACGAATAATTAATTTATATTTTCAAAACAAAAATTTGTTTTCATTTGAAAAATATACTCTTCACACTCGTTCTAGGATACTACTGATCCCATCTCTAGCGAGTCATTCTCATTGGATATTACTAATCCAATATCTGATGAATTCTTTCGTATGGTTCTAATGTGCCTTATTCTCTAAGCTTTGTAAACCAAAGCTCTGATACCAACTGTGACGGCAGTGAATTTCGCTCGGTCCGAACCAGTCGCTAAACCGATCCAGGCCGTTCGAAACGCCCTATCGTTTGAGAACAGGACAAAACAGAACGCATATAGAAGAACATTTCATTGTATATTACAACAATGCATCAGATTACAAGGATATACAGAGTATAAATGAATATTACACAGAAATATCAGAGATTTAAATTACATTTAAATACATAGCAGCGGAAAATAATACAATACACAACTAGAAGGAGATATACAGATACAAAGCTTTCCGGATATCGTTCCAGCTGTAAACCAGGATCCTGTGAATATAAATCTGCAAAACCAAAACTACTAGCTGCCCGTGTCAAAATAAGGGCACCCAGAGTTTAGGTTAAAACAATAAACTCCAGGTCAGTCATGTGACTGGTGTGAGAACTAAAACAGTTATAAATCTTTATTTTTAAAGTTAGGTAAATCAAGGGACCACGCCGTATAACACGGAGCGGGTTTCCTCCCAAGAATACCAGTGCATAAAACAACAGCGCAATGCTAAATAAAGAAAAATGAAGCTGTTATAAGACCCAGGTCCTATCACACAATGCAAACGCAAGCCGGGGGATAGGGATTTCCCTTATAACAGCCAAAGAATGCTGGATACGTTTAAAACAAATCATTTGATACTATTATAAGTGCATAGTGTATAAAACAACTTCAAATCATAAGTATCAATCATAGGCGGCATGAGCGCCCCATCCCACTATGTCGCCATATATAGGATTACAACTAAAACCGCAAATGTCACGTATTTGGAAATTGGGTTTCCATCTATGAACCGAGGCAAAAGATAGTCCTCAACCGATTCGAGACTGCCTAGTCCGAGTCTCAGGCAAGCGCGCAGGCAAGCCTTGGAGCGACAGGGCCGGTCCACCGATGTGGATTATTATACCTGAGCACTACGTTTCGCCGCCCTTTGGGGCATAAGCGATCAACGAATGACTCCATCGGACCCGGATCGTCCGATCTAACCGAGGCGCCTCGCAACAGCAACAACCACATAAGTCAAACTCGTCAGGGCGTGTAAAACCACTGACGCCACTTCTAGCTAGGAGGAAACGCAGGCCCTCCCTGAGGTCCGTCTCCCGTTTTTGGTTCATACCGGGTGTGAAACACGCGAGGTAAACGTTACACAAAGCTACGCCACAAAGGCCGTGCTTTGATCATCCCCACAAGACTTTGCTTTTCAACAGAAGCCTTGATCATTTGCATCTTAGCATGCCACACAGGCAAACCATCCTATGCAACCGATATCAGTCACACAGAATGAAATCCGATGTCAGACACACAGTCCATTTACAAGTCCGTTCTGGGTCTGAACGAAACCGGAGGCACCTAGTACCCCGCATATCCATCGATCTCCAAGTACGTCTGGACGATCACTAACTGTTTCCATCTTCTTGGGTGTACAGCCCAATCAAGATCTTCAGTAATTACCCAAACGACGTGAAGACCTCCGGTCTTCGACCATCGTCTTCATCTTCGACTTATCGTCGTATCAGTTATTCAGAATGGGATAAACCCGGTCTTCCCGAATAACTCGCGTATATTTTAAATAAGTGTTACACAAACACAACATACGCCTCATTCCAATCCATCAGTCACTAACCGTAAATTAATCAAGAGAATAATTCCCCAAATATTAACCCCGAAGGCCGAAACCAACATCAGATCAATATCCAGAAAACCATTCTACTTAGCTAACCGACAGTTAGTTTCTAATTTCACATTCATAGGGAAAGGTTCCCATTAATTTTATCAAAGATAAATTCTTGAATTTATTCTTTAATCAACTTTTGAATATCAATTCAAACTAGTCGGGATTAGCGAACCTTACCGAAGTAATCCTTTGTTATAATTTCCCAATCCCAACCTATTCATCCCATGAAGTAAAACTGTGAATACTTCATATCTAACACCACAGTGTTATCGGTAAATTCAATTACCATTTCACGTTCAAATCTAATTAAAGATTTAACTATCGCCTGGAGCAAAACTGGTGATACTCCATTTTCGATCATTTCAATCTAATTAAAGATTCATTAAAACTCCACTTAGTTTTAATCTTCGACTGGGTTAAAGAATCCGTGTCATTTAAAAACACAGTTCACGATAAACCCAAAATCACATTCATTAATTATCAGGTTAAAGAACGAGTGTTGTTTAAAACACTGTTCACGATAAACCCAAAAATCAATATCAATTTAATTCCAATTAAATATCATTTAATTGGTACACTTCATTAAATCTAAATAAAAAGATTTAATATTTTCTCAACTGGGTTCAAGAACAGTGTTAGTGAAGACACCATTCACGACAAACCCAAATCACATTTGATATTCAATACAAGGCTCTGAATAGAAAATATATCGGCTTATATTCAATATCAAATTCTAGGACTAACAAATGTCGTATTGGAAATAACGATATAAATATATATCTTTCAAATTTCCATGACAACATCCGTATAATCACGAATTCCAACATCGAAATATTCCGAAGATAATTTCGATTCAAATCCACTCCAATGCAATCATTGGAAATTCTGGTTATTTTTAAAACCCCTTTCAAATTCAATTTATTTATTTAAAAATAAATAGAATTATATTTCTAGTTCAAAACTAGTTCATTTCGATAAAAATCTATTTTTATCTTTTCAAATATGGAGTTTTTCATCCCAATTCTTTCTAAATCATTTCTTATGATTTTACACAAATTATTACTATTTTTAATAATTTTATCAAGGCCCGTACAGTCGATTTCCACCAATGGCCATCGAACTGCACTTACAGCGACCTTTTTCGAATTTGATTTGGACATAACTCCAAATCCAACCGTTATATTTCAAATTTCTAATATTCGTTAGAAAGCTCTTTTCGATACGAACCCAACGGTTCCGGTTTTAGGAGAATCCGACGGTCGGATCTCCCGTAATGTCCGTTTGAAATAAATGGTCAAAACTCACGAACTGCCGCGGCGCGGCGCGTTCTATTCAGGCCATTATATTATATATATAATATATATAATATATATTTCGTCGATTACTATTTAAAAATGAATTATATAAATAGTTTTAAAATTCGTTTCAAAATCTATTTCAACTTCCATTTCAATTCAAAGCAAAATTGAATTCTTCTCTATAAATTCGTTTTAAAATTCATTTCTATTCAATTCAAATTTCAATTCAATTTGAATTCGTTTCAATTTGCTTTCAATTCAATTTGAATTCGTTTTCAATTCATTTCGAAATCGTTTTCAATTCAATTCATTTCGAAATCGTTTTCAATTCAATTCATTTCGAAATCGTTTTCAATTCAATTCATTTCGAAATCGTTTTCAATTCAATTCATTTCGAAATCGTTTTCAATTCAATTCATTTCGAAATCGTTTTCAATTCAATTCATTTCGAAATCGTTTTCAATTCAATTCATTTCGAAATCGTTTTCAATTCAATTCATTTCGAAATCGTTTTCAATTCAATTCATTTCATTTCGAAATCGTTTTCAATTTAATTCATTTCGAAATCGTTTTCAATTCAATTCATTTCGTTTCCTTTTAAAATCGATATAAATATCGTTCACGTCAAAATGGCGTCAATCTAATCAACACGGCTTCATATATTCCTTTATTTTCAAATATTCTATTTCAAATATTTCTTTTTCAAATATTTCTTTTTCAAAACTGGAATGAGGCCCAATCAATTACCATATAAAATTAATTATATGGATTTTCATACAACACATGTATATAATAGCAACGATAAATAATCAACCATCAACCCAAAGTGCACTACACTGTATAAGCATCAAATATAGATATCTAACGCTTATAACAGCCTGTCAATCAATCGATCGACATATTTAATCAATCAGGATGAGTGAACTTCAAATTTCATCCCAACACCCGTGTGGGGTTTCAAACAATCAAACACAGATTTTATTTGTGCAGTTGGGCGATGTGTAAAATTTATCGACCCAATCAATATCAGTCAAATCAGTGTACATAAACAAACCGTCTGGTTTGTAAATGAATATTTTATTTATTCACATTCACTATATTCATATTCACGTTAAAAATTATATTTTTAACGATAAAACATTTTATTCCAACATATGAATTTCTATTCAGTTCATTCTTTAAATAAAATGATATTTTTATTTTTCTAACATATTTTAGAAAATTTCGGCGGCATAACGGCACGATACTAGAAACGGGACAAGGCCTAGCCTAATCCCCGGTCTAGTGAAGGCCCACGCCATTCACACATCAATCGAATTCACTTTCGTTATGCAAACCACAAAATTTGGAGTAAGGGTCTAACCTAGCCTTACTCCTTCGCCTTATAACGACGCACGTCTAATCCTAACCAATTTATCGATTCGATTTTTCGCATCACAAACCACATTCAAACCAATATCGCAATCAATCACCAAACAGTCAAACAAACAAGTCCATGGTCTGTGGACGATTGTGTCGGGTGCTACTAAGCACCGTCTGCATCCTAGTACATATATATAACTAGAACAAGAAATTGAAAGGTGAGAAATTCTCACATATAGCTGTCCTAGCTCCACGGCTCTTCTAATGCAGGAAATCTTCGCCAACTCGCCTTTTTATCACCATCGTTGCCCGTATACACTGTATATAAAAAATCACATTTTTATATTCTCTATTATATAAAAATCATATTTTTATCGCTAACTTCATATTGTGAAAATAGAATTTTCATCGCTATTTCATATTTGTAAAAATAGAATTTTCACTTCGTTATTCAATATATAAAATCGAATTTTTACTTCGCTATTCAATTTATAAAAATCGAATTTTTACTTCGCTATTCAATTTATAAAAATCGAATTTTTACTTCGCTATTCAATATATAAAAATCGAATTTTTATTTCGCTATTCAATATATAAAAATCGAATTTTTATTTCGCTATTCAATATATAAAAATCGAATTTTTATTTCGCTTTCAACATATAAAAATCCTATTTTTATTTCGACTTTCAACATATAAAAATCCTATTTTTATTTCGACTTTCAAATCTCCTTTTAGTTTATAAATCATTTTAAAATCATCTTAAAAATCAGTTTTTTTTACTTTTATAAAATTCAGTTTTTAACTTTTACATAATAAATAAAAAACAACAGTGTTGTTTTTTTTTCTAATTAAAATCGGATAAAACTATATAAATAAAATAAAGAAATAAAATAAAAATAAAATAACTTACAGGGGGGGTTTAGCGTCGGTTGTCGGGTTTGGAAAAAAAGAGGGGGGGGGGGGGGGTTAGCGTCGGTCGTGGGGGGCTACTGGGGGTGTCGATGTCGGCGTCGGAGTTGGGGGGGGGGGGGGTGGCGCACGATCATCGGAGGCGGCGATTAGGTCTGGGGGGGGGGGGGGGCTCAGGTTCCTGGCGACATCGACTTAGAAGGGGGGAGAGACGGAGGAGAAGGGGGGGGGGAAGCGGTCACGGCAGGGAGCTGGTGGAGGGGAGCGCCTCCGGCATGGGTTGGTGGCGAGCGGCTTCGAGCCCCAGCCGGCGGCGCGATTAGGTTTACATTTTCTTTTTTTTTCTTTTTTTTTCTGTTTAAACGATTTTGAACGGGGGGGGGGGGGGGGGCTGATAAAAGGAAGAGATATATTATTATTATTATTATTATTATTATTATTTTCGCAAAAAGTTGTCTTTTACATACGACCTCGAAACGAGGCCCACCGCCTGTCGTCCATAGCGTTTTACCCCCATTCCGAACACGATGGGATATGTATCGCAAGCTGATTCGACTGTTTCGATCAGTTTCCGTTGAATTTACATTTAAATCACTTATATTCAATTTTAAACGTACATTTCAAATTACCGGGGTCGCATACTAACTCTAAAAATTCTCGAAAAATATTTTCTAGCTTCGTATTGACGATACGGTCCTAACAAAGCTAGTTTCGTCGAATTCTGAGACCGTTAGAAAAATGGCCAATTTCCAGTCGATTAAAATCAACTGAAACTGGTCAAACGCGTTTTCCTTTGCCACGCTCACATATTGATTCGAAAAATTATGAAATTTGGAATCTAGCAATAACTTGACATCACGGACCCAACAAAACTGGTTTCGTCGAAATCCGAGGTCGTTTGCAAAATTGCTATTTTTAAGGGCCTTATATATATATAAATATATATAAATTCCACAGCGACTATTTCTAATTTTAAACTGGACATATCTTTTGATTCCCGATATGAAATCTTGATTTTTCGGATTCGTTGGAAAGATATTCACAATTAGATCCTAATGTTTTTGGTTTCACTAAAATCCGGATTGTTTTGCACCCGGTACATTCAATTGAAGTTTGAAATCGAATTATCGAACTACCGCGCCATTTTCAATTCCTTTTATAATTATATATAAATATTTATATTCTAACGACGACGTATATAATATAAACGTTCGAATTATATTCAAAACAAATTTCTCGTCGATATTATTTAAAATAATTCATTTTAAATAATCAAAATTCGCTAAAATTGCCAAAATAAAAATTTTAAACTGGCCCAGATTTTACGGGTTGTTACAAATAAGCAATGAAATGTTCTTCTGTTTGCGTTCTGATTTGTCGTGTTCTCAAGGTAATCTGGGCTTTACTTCACGGGGAAGTTACGGGCTATCACACGTAGACGGTCTTGTTTTCTGAGTTCTGAAATTCTGAATTTGCAAAGCTTTCCTTTGGGAAGACGTTGCTTTGATTCTAATTTATGGTTTCTTTTTAATCTTTTAGTTTGTATTCGCTATGTTGTTCGTCTCTTTCAAGTGGAGGCTCCCTCTAGTTCTCAGCAGACAGCATGGTGGCTCCAATTCTTATTTATTTTTTTGTGATTTTTTAGTTTGAGACCTAGGGGCTTTTTATAGAGTTGCAAGTTAATTTGAGCCATCGATGAAGCTAGGGTTAATCAGAGCCGTCCGTTGTAAATTGAAGCCAATTATGTTCACCATTTCTTTCTTAATGTATATTTACTATTATTTGTCAATCCATATAAATACGTACGCGTTAGATACATCTCCCCTTTACACATTTATTATTATTCTTGTATGCAAATTAGATACATCTCCTCTTTACACATTTATTATTATTCTTGTATGCACATTAGATACATCTCCCCTTTACACATTTATTTTTGTATCAGCAACTTTAGTGTTAACAGAAATACGGGGTGTTACAGGTTATGCCCTGTACAAGACTAATAGGGGCAAAATGGTCATAAAAAAATTGGTAAAAAGTATGGACATGAATCACATCTCCATAAGCAACAAATTAAAAGATGAGAATGATCTAACCCTAAGGGAATAAAATAAAAATATTTTACGATTTTATGATACATAAAATGCGGGCTGTAACAAATTATATCGGCTTATATTCAATGTCAAATACTAAAACCAACAAATATCGTATTGGGAATATCGATATATATCTTCCAAATTCCTTAACAATATCTGTAAAATCATGGAATCCAATATCGAAATATTCGAAGATAATTTCCATTCCAAATCCATTCCAATTTATACATCGGAAAATTCTGGTTATTTTAAAACCCCTTTTTCAATCCAATTTATTTATTTAAAAACATTGGATTATTCTTCTAGTTAATAACTAGTTCACTTAGATAAAATATATTTTTATCTTTTCAAAACTTGAATATTTCATCCAGAATCTTTCCTAATCATTTATTATGATTTTACACCATTTTACTATATTTTTAATAATTCTAATATCGCCATTTCAGTCGGTTTCCAATAACAGCCACCGAACTGCATCCATAACAACCTTTTATGAAATTGATCTAGACATAAAATGAAATCCAACCAGTTAAATTTAAATCTCTTGTATTGATTGGAAAGATCTTTTCGATATGAACCCAACAGTTCCGGTTTTAGGAGAATCCGACGGTCGATCTCCCGTTACATCAATCTGAAGTTAATGGTCGAAATTCGCAAACGGTCGCTGCGCGGCGCATTCTATTCAAGCCAATATATATAATATATATATCATTAATTTCCATTTAAAATGTATTTTATAAATTATTTACAAATTCATTTCGAAATGATTTCAACTTCTTTTCCAATTTTAAATCAAAATTGAATATTCGATATAATTATAATATTAAAATGATAATACTTTTGAAATATCATATTTTGAAATCCATTTCCTTTTCGTATTCATTTCGAAATGAATAAAATCGAATGATAAACCCGTTCGGGTTAAAATGGCGTTTCTATACTTAACCCGACTTTATATATTTTTATATATTTTCTTGTCCATCCAAAATCGGACATCAAAATCATATTTTGATTATTCGCTGAATATTATTTTAAAATGTTCGTTGTTTCTGAATCAGAATGTGACACATTAAATTATCATGTAATTTCAGTTATATGGATTTCATACATCATATGTATTCAATAACAATGATAAATAATCATCAAACAGTCAATTCACATCCAGAGTGCAATTTACAACTGTATAAGCATTAAATAATTAAATAACGCTTATCACAGTCTGTCGATCAATCGGTTGACATATAATTAAATTTAAGGAGATGTGTATAAATTATCGTCCCCAGACATGTATGGGGTTTCCAAACAACAACAGTCAATTTAAATAAATCATTGGTTAATAAATTTAATCAATTCAAATTCGGTTTGAATTATTTTTCTAATTAACCAATTTTCACTGTTTAAAATTATAAATGGGTATTTATAATTTAATTTCAACTACCACATTAATATTAACATTATTTTAATATGTTAAACATTTAAACATCACAAACAAAACACAATACAATCAATTAAATCGTCCATGGTCTGTGGACGAGGGAGGTGAGCCAACAGGCACCATATACAATTTATAATGATAACTAAAACTAAAAAAAAAAATCTACACTGGCAATTCGATATATTTTTATACATGAATACAATAACATGACAAAATAATCTGGTGAGAAGGAGTTCTCACTTTGGGTTCTACTCCGTCATTCTTTGTTGATGATTTTGATTTTTTTTCGTGTTTAAATTCAACTGTCATTGATTTTGCTCGAATTCGAAATATTTTAATTTAATTTCATCACAATTCTAGCGGATCTGAAATCGTCCAATTCCAACCTTATATGAAGAAGTTATGTTAATATTTGCGTTTCATACAAAATTAAATAATTAATTAACTAACTATCACCCTAATTAGCCGCTAATCACTTTCCTCCTTCTTCATGCTCTAGAAGAGTTCGAACCCACTAAAACGTTGTTCCCCCTCCTCCTTGCGCTCACCAGAAGGCGGTGACCCCTGATCGATGAACCCCACTTGAAGCACCTTGGCGTGCGCTTCCACCTCCCTCGCCTCGCCACATTCGGTTACCCCTAGGCCCTCAAAAACTAATGTGAACAAATCAACTTCAAGGCAGAAATTCTCCTGAACCACAGCACAATCCTCGATCTCCACTGTATACAACGTAGATCTCGCGTCCCTCTACAATTTTGCTTCAAAATGTTTTGCAAAATATTGATTAGATTAGAAGATCGGATGGGAGAAATAAGAGGTGGTTTCTACCCTTGATTAGTTCGGTGGAGGGTGAGTTTTAATTGGGGAATTAAGGTTTTGATTTTAAGGGGAGGGGGGTATTTATATAAAATATATTAATATTTAATTCATTTAATTCACTAATTAATTCGTTTCGCGTCCGAACTCCAATTGAACTCCAACGACTATAGTTCCTAGCTAAATACCCCTATTCTGGACTCAATGGAATATGTCTTGTAAGCCAATTCGACTGCTTTAATCAGTTTTTATCAAAATTAAAATACAAATCAATATATATTGAATTTAAACATACATTTTAATTTACCGGGGCCACATACTGACTCCAAAAATTACAGAAAAATAAATCTAGCTATGTTTTGATGATACGGTCCTAACAAAACTAATTTCGTCGAATTTGGAGTCTATTTGAAAAATGACCATTTTTCAGTCGATTAAATTCAAAATGAAATTTCAAAACACATTTTAGTTCACTGCGTTCTCATGTTAATTCCAAAATAATGAAATTTTAAACATAACAATAATTTGACATTCCGGATCCAACAAAAGTGGTTTCGTCGAAAATGGAGGTCGTTCGCAAAATGGCTATTTTTAAGGGCTATATATATATATATTAAAAATATATAAATTCCATAGTGACTATTTTAAATTTTAAACTGGACATAAATTTCAATTTATATTATGAAATCTCAGTTTTGCACATTCATTAGAAAAATATTGTTAAACAGATTCAAATGGTTCTGGTTTTATAGAAAACTGATTTATTTTGAATCCTGTACATTCATTTGAAAATTTAAAACGAATTTTCAAACTACCGCTCCATTTCAAACTTGTTTTAATTAAATATTTAATTTATATGTTCTAACTTCGATTAAAATAAACTTTAAATCGTTAATATTTAAAATAAATCATTTTAAATATTCAAAACCCATTAAAATAGCTAAAATAAAAAAATTAATTAGTATAGAAATTTCGAGTTGTTACAAAAAAATTAATTGATTAGGAGTTAGAGATTTAAAATGACATTTCTTCGGGTGACCTCAGATTTCAAGAAACCAAATTTATAAAATTCATAATGGTAAATTATTATAAGATTTCAAATTTTAATGATTGAATTTACCGTTTTGTCGTGTGACGCTGAAATGCGTTGAAATTGATTTGAATAAATTAAATTGATTCGATTGATTTAAAAAGGTATCTTTGAATATGTTGTAATTAGCCATGAGAACCGTTCCACTGGATTTAGAAATACTAAACATATTGCTTTTCACACACATATTTGTATATATATCATTCTAATTGGTTCAGAATTATAAAAATGAGAATTTTGGGTCTAAACCACAATTTGGGCCGAATTCAATTAAGAATTTAGTTTATTTTATAACATAGCTCATTTTTGTCATCTTGAAGCCCAACCCATGTGTGACGGCCCGCCCCGCACTAGCCTGCATTTCCTCCGAAGGTGCGCCGTACACATGCCCGACTAGCACGGAACAGTCGCCAAAGAAAGAAAAGAAGAGGATAAACTAACAAGGAACCTATAGAATGTCTCACATCGCATGGAAAAAATATAATAATAACATAATCTTGACATAAAACAGGTGAGACAGTGCATAAGTTGAAAACTAAACCAACATAGCAGCGGAAATCCAAATACAGCTTATTACAACTTTCCAAATTTACTGTCTCTAAAACAAAAGAAAGCTGAAGTAGAAGATGCACTACTAATGCCCAAGCAGTGATCTTTAACAACACAGGGAGAATACTATACATATCATACGTGGAAGCCTCCTGCTCGTCTCCGGATCAGCTTCCCGTGCATACCCAGCTAACCTGTCTCTAGTATGCTCGTGAGAGCACCCAGAGTAATAAGAAGAGACATAAAACTCTAGGTCAGACAAAAAGTCTGGTATGAGCGATAAGCAGCTAAACAGAACAATAACAGGTATACTAAACCATACCTGAATCTGGACCTGCAACCAAAGAGTTAGCACTACATAACATAAATACTCGAAGGTGCCACTGAACAGATGGTGTAAAGATAACGGGGGTGGGGTGTGCATGTCAAAATGATGGCAAACAAATTAAGCATAGCAACCATCCTCACATCTCTCACTTAGTGTGTAAAGTATAAGATGTCCACCACTGTCAATAACTAGACCCATCGAAGTAGTGTAACAACCCGAATTTTTATAACACGTTAAAACAAGAAATCAAGGCAGAATTAAATTTTAAAATAAGAATCAGTGAAAATGGATTGCGCCATTGCGTTCGTCTCGGAATTCTACATGAAATAGGGTCCAAATTTTCGAAAATCGGAGTCCGTATGACCAAGATATGGCCAAAACAAGAATCAACAGACTTTCTGGCAGACTGGACCCATGTCGACTGTAGTGTCGACTGCATAGTCGACCTGCCCCCCCCCCCCCCCCCCCAGGTCGACTGTAGTGTCGACCTCCTCCCTGTACAGGTCGACCTGGTCGGCCTGGTGTGGTCCAGAACCCATTTTTGAGGCCCGGGACGAGTTTTGATGGTCTGGATGGGTTTTAGGGTTAATCCGATGGCTGAAATGAATTGCTACACCTATAAAATAACACCTAGACCTAGCCTAACTCACGCAAATACATATGACACCAAAATGCTGCTAAAATCCCTCTTGAGCCATGGCCGCCGCCCCCAAATTAAAGCTTAAGCGTCCAAACTTGATTCAAAACAATGATCAATGCTTCTACAACAAATTCAAGAGAATAGATCAATGATGTTGCAACGTTCTACAACAAATTCAGTTCCTAATTCACTAGCCATGCTCTGTAAGTGCTAGTTACTTTTATATTTAAATATTTAATTATAATATGGCCATGAATTAGAGTGAAATTAGATCTAAGCATGTTTATCGATTCAGATCTGTTTCTGTTGTTCATAATCTATTCAGCCTGTTGTAAATCAGCTTTCTTGATTCATGTTAATATTATTATCAAGTTCTAATCTTCATGCCTGTGATGATGCTTTTCTCTCTGATCTCATTTTTATGTAAAATTCTATCTTCCCCTATTTATTTTCTTTTGATGAACCTTTGTCAATTTCGTACCTTGGCCTAAAATTGCGATTTGCGTACGAGATGTATACGGTGGAATTATGGGATTATTGCCTATATGAATATGATGGAATTATTGGCAACATGAAATTGGAAATTATCATTGTATTTGCAAGTTTGGGGCTTGATCTGTAAATTTTGGTATAATCTTGTTATGGGGAAATTTGCATAAATAATACATACATGGAATTTGGCATTAATAGGATCTATGTAAAAAGGCATGAAGTTTGGTATATATCTAAATTGGCTAGGATTGGACACATATAAATTGATATATGTAATTTTGACATGGATCATGGCATATGAAAAAAGCTAGAACTTGTTATAGGTAAATTGGTGTAAACATGGAATACATGTAGTTTGATATGAAACTTGAACATATGTAAATTGGCTAGAATTGGGCATATGTATATCGACATGAAAAGTTAGAACTTGGGCATATATATTAATTTGTAAAGTTGGGAATTTGAAACATGAAAATGGCTGTGTATTGGATAATCGACCTGAACATTATTATAGGTTAAATATGAACGCACCTAAGTTGAGTTTTGGGTAGTTGGCTTGTATTGTAAATAAAAAGGCTATAACTTGGCATAACTTTATAGCAAATTTTGGTAATACTTTGGGAACACGTTTTGGGGTAAAAACGTGAGTTATGAACTTGATAATAGGTATAAGTTGAAAACTAGAAACTTGACATGAAACTTGCTTAGAAATTTGAACATTGTTATAACTTGAACATGGACATGACACTTAGATAACTTGAAAGTGGCCAACTCGAGGTTGGGTTGAGTTTGCATTATAAACCTGCCCGGAACCGCCCGGCGAATCCAGTAACTACAAACAATAAGACCCAATGTGAGTAGTTGGTCATACCGCGCTTAAAACCCGAGGTTAGACTAGGTTGTGGTATAAACCTGCCCGGACCCGCCCGGCGTAACCAGTAACCACAACCAAGTCTAATGTGAGAGGTTGGAGTGCATTAAGTAAATTAATGCCACATGATAAGGTTAAGTAATATGATTAGACTAATAACACTTAACCGATATGACATGAATGGGTGGGTTAAGTAATATGACTGGACTAGTAACACTTAACCATTTTAATATGACTAGTGGATGGGGTTAAGTTAACATGCACCTAACTAATCAAACGTGATGCGGGGTAAGGTTAGGTAACAACAGAGGATAACACTTAACTGACACAACATGATAAGTAGGTGGGTTAAGTCACGAACTTGAATGACAATACTTAACCAATTTGACGCGATGACTTGATAGGGTTAAGTCATGAACCGCTTGAATATACTTAACCAATTTGACACGATGACTTGATAGGGTTAAGTCAAGAACCGCTTGAATATACTTAACCAATTTGACACGATGACTTGATAGGGTTAAGTCATGAACCGCTTGAATATACTTAACCAATTTGACACGATGACTTGATATGGTTAAGTCACGAACCGCTTAAATATACTTAACCAATTTGACACGATGGTTTGGTAGGGTTAAGTCACGAACCGCTTGAACATACTTAACCAACTTGACACATGATTCGTGGGGCTAAGTCATGAACTTGAACGACAACACTTAGCCAATTTAACATGACACGTAGACGGGTTAAGTCACGAACTTGAATGACCACACTTAACCAACTTGACTTGTTAGACTGATGGGGTTAAGTCTCGAATTTAAATGACAACACTTAACCTGCTGGACGGAAACCCTAGTTACGCGGTCCTTTTCAGCAGTAACCAACTAGATGTATCATGGTACCCTGGAACTAGGCAGGGTGGGGCATGATTACCGGGCTGATTGTAAGCGACCAGAACGACGGCTGAGTTGGTGTGCCATTGTAGGTTCAGGCGGACTACGGTCGTGCACGTAGTCCGAAGTTGAAAAAGAAGGCATTGGGCACCAATAGGTTTACACTGTGCGTGCTTGATTCGTGTCGGTGGTTGGCACCCTAGGGCTTGATACACCCTATGGTGGACCTAGCACAGGTGATTACATTCGTGATAGGGCCGTATGACACAGACACGTGAATGAGATAGGACTTGTAGGGAGCCGATCGATTAATTGATCATTTCGTGAGACCAAGTAATGGATCATTTCATGACATTGGGCAAGGGATCATTTTATAGTCAACGCATGACACGGGCTGGGATACTAGTACGGGTGGTGCAGAGCAAATAGATATCATAGAAATATTTTAATGGTGAAGCAGAGAAATCTTGCGGTGCTTGATAGAAATCTTGCAAATTTATACTTAGTTTATCTTGAATGGGAACCTTGCGATGTTATGCTTGACAAAAATCATATGAGGTTATCCTTAGTTATCTTTCCTGTAGCTTATCTTGTCATCATGCTTATGTTTACTTTCAGTTTATTCATGCCATGTTATCTTTACCTGTTTCTATGCAGAAAGTCACTAGGACTTACTCAGTCTTTATGACTGACCCGTTTTGTTTCGCCACCTTTTCTTCCGTTCCCCCCCCCCCCAGGTTCGTAGGATGGGAATACAGCTTAGTTCGGATCTTACCAAGCTCCAAAGCTCTTTCATGTACGGCTTGTATTTCTCTTGGCTATGGCGTGCTTTGCTTTATTGGGGAATGATTTATAACTATGGTTTTATGCTTCTTTACTATTGCAAGACAGATTTCGATGTAATTGACTTAATAGCATTTTGATGTAAAAGGCTTTAGACCTTACTAGATTTTAAAGCAATGAAATTTGGGTTTTCCTTCCGCTGTTTTATTTATGTTTTGTCTTGTAATATTTCTGTGTATGTTTACCTAGATAATACTCCACCAAAGCTAGTGCATTCCCTAGCGGAGGTGGGGTGTTACATTTGGTATCACAGCAGAAGGTTACCAGACTGGGAAAAAGCTTTAAAAAAAAACTTCTGAAACTATTTTCAAAACGTTTACAAAGTAGCATTTTTCTAAAGAAAAGTTCTGTTTTACGAAAGGCATGTTCCCCAAAGCCATATGCACTATCTTTTGATTCTCTCCTTGAGTCTCTTCTCTCTTTCTTTTTCACCATAGTTTGAAGGCATACAACACATGTCGGAGGGCAAAGTAGTGCCCAACCTCCATCTGTAGCCGTAGTAGTTCCATCTGCGACTAATCTTATTTCAAGCTTTGTAGGTTTGCCGTGCGATGGAGGTAGCTTTCGAGAAACTTGTCAACAAGCTATACAAGGATAGTAAGAACGAGGATAAAGAACACAAGCCTAAGGATGAGAAACTTGTTGATGGCTTAATCCACGAAGGAGGAAAAGGTGAAAGGGAAGAGGCCAAAGTAAAAGAATAATAAAACCCATGACAAGATAAAGTGTCTCTAGTATAGAAAAAGGGGACATGTAGTTAAGTATTATAGGACAAGAACAAGATCATCGAGAGGGCAATTGTATGCTCTCACTACTGACGTACCTAAGAGATGTGGTAACATTTATGTTAAAGGTTTAGATTTTCTTTTCCATCATCTCGCTAGAACTTTGTTTTTGTACATCGCATCCTTTTAATTCTGCTTCGATAGTTGAGTCTCTGCACCTTAGTACTAGCGTAGCAGAGGATCCCATTTTTGTCTCAAATCCTGTTGGGGAATCGGCTCATTTATTCATGACTTGTTTGGATTTGAGAATGTCTATGCTAAGTGTTGAGTTTAGAAGTAATGTTTATGTTTTGGGCTATGGGTTGATTCTAGGGATGGAGTGGTTATCCAGTAAGGGTGCCATTCTCGGTTTTGAAAGGAGGGTAGTTAGGCTCTTGACTTGCCTCGGTAATACCCTCGAAGTCTCGTGTAACCTTTAGGGTTCTGTCATGATTAGTTACCTAGAATCTCTTGACACATTTATTGGTAATCCATTCGAGTAGTGTTCGCCACTAAGGTGGATGGTTCATTTCGCTTACGCATGAGTTATAGAAATCACCCTAGTAAGTACACTTGGTAACATGGTTGGCATCTATTTATTTTTCAAGAGACAATTCTTCTATGTGGAATACCTTCTAGTAAGTGAACGAGATCCAAGATTCACTAGTGAATTTTGGAGAGCTTGCATGAAACCATGGGTACGCAGTTATGTTTAAGCCGAATATACTAGAAGGAGAATAAGTGAAGGTGGTACGAGAGGCAACAGTGAAATGAGTTCCAACTCATATTTTGGAAACAAGAATTAAGAATCTGTGAAGTTAAAGACGGTCAAAGCACAATGGAGTTAAGCTCAAGGAAACGCGACTTAGAAGATTGAAGACTAGATACGTGCATCATACCTCTTTTTAAGAGTATATCCTTGGTCCCTCTTTTCCTGTAGAGCTTACTTGCATGTTATATTTTTCCTCTCGGTCCTATTCTCAATCAAATTTTTGTTGCAAACCCCATAGGGAGTATGACTCATCTGTTAGTAATACATGTTGGGGCTTGAGGGTGTCCGTTGGATTGATTAAACTTTTTGGGTTTTATAGGATGCGGGTTGGTTTTAGGAAGGGATTTTCTTGTAACCTAAAAGGAGTCCATCATGCTTAATTTCCTAGAAACATATATATTGGTTGGGTTGAGAAATTCTTTGGGTGTCAGCCTGATGTTGATTTCGGTCTCCGGGGCTGGTGCTTAGGGAGTTCTTCTCCAGATCAGTATATATGTGACATATATTTCCAGTTTTGACATGGCCTAATGGGCACAAGGTTTTACTTGCTTCTATCATTCGGCTATACCTTTAGGTAGGAACTATTGGGTGTAAATATGTGTTTGAGATATGTTATGATTGATGGTTGCAAGTGGCTGCAAGTGGTTGCTAGTGGTTGCTCGTGGTTGCATTTACACATTAGGCACTAGATCGGCTCAGTCACCTTTCATATTGCATATGCATGAGTGTTTATACTTGTTTATGGATGAATTTGAATGTGTTATCATGTGAATGTTGCATATGGATGAATGTTTGTGCACACATATAGAGTTTACGTGACTAGGATTATTTGCATACATGTGGATTCATGGCACTTAACATATTTTGCATTAGAAAGATCAATCAGGCCAGATCATTTGCATTAGACAAGGAACATATACACACACTTTCTGCATATGATCATACAGCGCTAGAAATCTCTTAAGGACAATGGTTGCTTGTGGATGATGTTTTGAGTAGATGGATGATGGATGGTAGGATACGTTCTTCCTAACTTGGAGATTTCGGGGACGAAATCCTTTAAGGAGGGGAGAATGTAACAACCCGAATTTTAATAACACGTTAAAACAAGAAATCAAGGCAGAATTAAATTTTAAAATAATAACCAGGGAAAACGGGTTGCGCCATTGCGTCTGTCTCGGAATTCTACATGAAATAGGGTCCAAATTTTCGAAAATCGGAGTCTGTATGACCAAGATATGGCCAAAACAAGATTCAGCGGACTTTCTGGCAGACTGGACCCAGGTCGACTGTAGTGTCGACTGCATAGTCGACCTGCCCCCCCCTCCAGGTCGACTGTAGTGTCGACTTCCCCCCTGTACAGGTCGGCCTGGTCGGCCTGGTGTGGTCCAGAACCCATTTTTGAGGCCCGGGACGAGTTTTGATGGTCCGGATGGGTTTTAGGGTAATCCGATGGCTGAAATGAATTGCTACACCTATAAAATAACACCTAGACCTAGCCTAACTCACACAAATTCATATGACACCAAAATGCTGCTAAAATCCCTCTTGAGCCATGTCCGCCGCCCCAAATTAAAGCTTATGCGTCCAAACTTGATTCAAAACAAAGATCAATGCTTCTACAACAAATTCAAGAGAATAGATCAATGACGTTGCAACGTTCTACAATAAATTCAGTTCCTAATTCACTAGCCATGCTCTATAAGTGCTAGTTACTTTTAGATTTAAATATTTAATTATAATATGGCCATGAATTAGAGTGAAATTAGATCTAAGCATGTTTATCGATTCAGATCTATTTCTGTTGTTCATAATCTATTCTGCCTGTTGTAAATCAGCTTTCTTGATTCATGTTAATATTATTATCAAGTTCTAATCTTCATGCCTGTGATGATGCTTTTCTCTCTGGTCTCATTTTTATGTAAAATTCTATCTTCCCCTATTTATTTTCTTTTGATGAACCTTGGTCAATTTCGGACCTTGGCCTAAAATCGCGATTTGCGTACGAGATGTATACGGGGGAATTATGGGATTATTGCCTATATGAATATGATGGAATTATTGGCAACATGAAATTGGAAATTATCATTATATTTGCAAGTTTGGGGCTTGATATGTAAATTTTGGTATAATCTTGTTATGGGGAAATTTGCATAAATAATACATACATGGAATTTGGCATTAATAGGATCTATGTAAAAAGGCATGAAACTTGGTACATATCTAAATTGGCTAGGATTGGACACATATAAATTGATATATGTAATTTTGATATGGATCGTGGCATATGAAAAAAGCTAGAACTTGTTATAGGTAAATTGGTGTAAACATGGAATACATGTAGTTTGATATGAAACTTGAACATATGTAAATTGGCTAGAATTGGGCATATGTATATTGGCATGAAAAGTTAGAAATTGGGCATATATATATATTAATATGTAAAGTTGGGAATTTGAAACATGAAAATGACTGTGTATTGGATAATCGACCTGAACATTATTATAGTTTAAATATGAACGCACCTAAGTTGAGTTTTGGGTAGTTGGCTTGTATTGTAAATAAAAAGGCTATAACTTGGCATAACTTTATAGCAAATTTTGGTAATACTTTGGGAATACGTACGTTTTAGGGGCAAAAACGTGAGTTATGAACTTGATAATAGGCATAAGTTGAAAACTAGAAACTTGACATGAAACTTGCTTAGAAATTTGAACATTGTTATAACTTGAACATGGACATGACACTTAGATAACTTGAAAGTGGCCAACTCGAGGTTGGGTTGAGTTTGCAGTATAAACCTGCCCGGAACCGCCCGGCGAATTCAGTAACTGCAAACAATAGGACCCAATGTGAGTAGTTGGTCATACCGCACTTAAAACCCAAGGTTAGACTAGGTTGTGGTATAAACCTGCCCGGACCCGCCCGGTGTAACCAGTAACCACAACCAAGTCTAATGTGAGAGGTTGGGGTGCATTAAGTAAATTAATGCCACATGATAAGGTTAAGTAATATGATTAGACTAATAACACTTAACCGATATGACATGAATGGGTGGGTTAAGTAATATGACTGGACTAGTAACACTTAACCATTTTAATATGACTATTGGATGGGGTTAAGTTAACATGCACTTAACTAATCTAACGTGATGCGGGGTAAGGTTAAGTAACAACAGAGGATAACACTTAACCGACACAACATGATAAGTAGGTGGGTTAAGTCACGAACTTGAATGAAAATACTTAACCAATTCGACACGATGACTTGATAGGGTTAAGTCATGAACCGCTTGAATATACTTAACTAATTTGACACGATGACTTGATAAAGTTAAGTCATGAACCGCTTGAATATGCTTAACCAATTTGACACGATGACTTGATAGGGTTAAGTCATGAACCGCTTGAATATACTTAACCAATTTGACACGATGACTTGATAGGGTTAAGTCACGAACCTCTTAAATATACTTAACATATTTGACACGATGGTTTGGTAGGGTTAAGTCACAAACCGCTTGAACATACTTAACCAACTTAACACATGATTCATAGGGCTAAGTCATGAACTTGAACGACAACACTTAGCCAATTTAACATGACACGTAGACGGGTTAAGACATGAACTCGAATGACCACACTTAACCAACTTGACATGCTAGACTGATGGGGTTAAGTCTCGAATTTAAATGACAACACTTAACCTACTGGACGGAAACCCTAGTTACGCGGTCCTTTTCAGCAGTAACCCACTAGATGTATCATGGTACCCTGGAACTAGGCAGGGTGGGGCATGATTACTGGGCTGATTGTAAGCGACCAGAACGACGGCTGAGTTGGTGTGCCATTGTAGGTTCAGGCGGACTACGGTCGTGCACGTAGTCCGAAGTTGAAAAAGCAGGCATTGGGCACCAGTAGGTTTACACTGTGCGTGCTTGATTCGTGTCGGTGGTTGGCACCCTAGGGCTTGATACACCCTATGGTGGACCTAGCACAAATGACTACATTCGTGATAGGGCCGTATGACACAGACACATGAACGAGATAGGACTTGTAGGGAGACGATCAATTAGTAGATCGTTTCGTGAGACCAAGTAATGGATCATTTCATGACATTGGGCAAGGGATCATTTTATGGTCAACACATGACACGGGCTGGGATATTAGTACGGGTGGTGCAGAGTAAATAGATATCATAGAAATATTTTAATGGTGAAGCAAAGAAATCTTGCGGTGCTTGATAGAAATCTTGCAAATTTATGCTTAGTTTATCTTGAATGGGAACCTTGCGATGTTATGCTTGACAAAAATCATATGAGGTTATCCTTAGTTATCTTTCCTGTAGCTTATCTTGTCATCATGCTTATGTTTACTTTCAGTTTATTCATGCCATGTTATCTTTACCTGTTTCTATGCTTAAAGTCACTAGGACTTACTCAGTCTTTATGACTGACCCGTTTTGTTTTGCCTCTTTTTCTTCCGTTCCCCCCCCCCCCCAGGTTCGCAGGGTGGGAATACAGCTTAGTTCGGATCTTACCAAGCTCCAAAGCTCTTTCATGTACGGCTTGGATTTCTCTTGGCTATGGCATGCTTTGCTTTATTGGGGAATGATTTATAACTATGGTTTTATGCTTCTTTACTATTGCAAGACAGATTTCGATGTAATTGACTTAATAGCATTTTGATGTAAAAGGCTTTAGACCTTACTTGATTTTAAAGCAATGAAATTTGGGTTTTCCTTCCGCTGTTTTATTTATGTTCTGTCTTGTAATATTTCTGTGTATGTTTACCTAGATAATACACCACCAAAGCTAGTGCATTCCCTAGCGTAGGTGGGGTGTTACAAGTAGCGACGGAGTTCGACTTGTACAACTACTGCTACTACCAAGCTTACTACATGGAGTCATGGCCAATCTTTACAAATGACCCCACTTCATTGGTCTGTAGCCCTTTAGTCGTACCTAGGCTACTACGACCCTAAATCCGTTCACGTACTTCCTACACATAGTGATCCAAAGTAACGGACATCGACAACCCCTTAGCACACGTCCCGCAGCAAAGCCCAATCAAGAAGCTCACTCATTGGTTCTCAACTGGATCCTGAGTCAAAGCTCCTCATTTGGACTCCCTTTACATCTCGGGTTTAGGTCGAATTGGAGTTGGTCTTCAAAAGAGTCGTCGCGTAGTAGTAGTAACACTTGTACGGTTCGGTTCAATGTTCCCCTTCTAGCTCGGTTCGGTTCGGTATAACCCTCTAGCTCGGTTCGGTTCGGTGGTCCTAGTCCATGCTTGGATCAGTGCTCCATCCCTCCTCGGTTCGGTTCGTAAGTATAGTGCCCATCCTCTGTTCGGTTCGGTGGTTGCTCCCCTCTAGGTTTCCCGATCCGATCCTATCCTTCTTCATTCGCCCGATCCGATCCCCTTTCTGGTCTCTCCAATCCGATCCCCCTTTTTGTCTCTTCGATCCGATCCCCTGCCTAACTCCAACTCTAAGCTAATGGCCTTCCTTCTCGCCAAGCCTCTTATGCTAAGTTCCAATCTGAATCGAGTCCTCTTGCCCAGTTCTCCTATCCGATCCGAGCCCAATTATCCGATCTGATCCGGTTCGAAACCCTGCATATTTCCTGTGACTTTCCAGCGACTTTTTTATGCCATACGACAGCGTTTTTGACCAATCTAACTGTTCTAATCAATCACAAAACATACCATACAGTCATAACAACCAAGGGAATCAACCATAGACATCAAAACAGCAATCATAGCATGTAATTTGGATCAAACCTACCAAAAATCCCATATTCTCCCTTAAGCATGTTTAGGCAAAACTAATGATATGATTAGAAAAACTTAACGAAATTAACCCAAATTCATATCAGAGGTCTAAAAGCATTATTTAAGAATTTATAAATATTTTTCCTGAATTTATTAGTGTATAAATTCGCTAATCTTCACTAATTACCCTTAAATAACTGTAATTAGTGTCAGAACAATGCTAATTACTCACCTTGGCCACAAATAAAATTTTCAAAACTGAAACCTCGCTGATTTGGGCGAATACTGATGTCTAACAGCAGCTCTAATGCTGATTTGGTGTAGATCTTCCTTGATTTGACGTAGATTAAGCCAAAACTTGATTACAAAGTGATTAGAAGTTGATTTGGGTGTTGGAGGCCATTGCTAGGGTTCCAAGAATGAAAGTGGCGTCTAAAAGAAATGTCTTCTAACCCTAATCAGCCCCTATACATCTCTAATCCCGAAATGGGTCATGAGCCCTCTTGCTAATCACCCTAATTAGGCCCGGTTAAGCTGTTTTTCACCTTCTAAACCTTGTTTCAGCCATATCTCCCAAACGGTGAGTCCCTTTGGCTAATGTGACCACTCTACAGAAAGGTAAACCATCATCCGTAGCCAATGGAAGTAGTTTCCGGTCAAAATTCCTTTTCAATCAAAAGTTATGGCCAAAACAGCACCAACTAGGGGCAAAATGGTCATTTAAAAATCGGGAAAAATCATGAACATGGGAAATGACCCCAATAGTCGTTTCCCAGAGTTACATGACCATATGCCTTCATATAAGAAAGAAATAAATATTCTACGATCTTCCAATGCGTAGAATGCGGGTTGTTACATTCTTCCCCCCTTAAGAAATTTCGTCCCCGAAATTCCCTAACTAAAACACACAAAAGGGTCCCGCATGCCCATTAGCCATAAAACAACAATCAAACATGCAAAACAAGGAAAACAAGTCTATCCTAGCATGCAGAATAACTAAATTACAAAGTAAATCTTACCCGGCAAAGAGTTCTGGATACGTCTTCCTAATGCTCTCCTCTGTCTCCCAAGTACAGTCATTCTCATTCTCGCCCCACTGAACTTTGACTAATTTCACCGTCTTTCTTCGAAGCTTCTTCATATCGTTCCCAACAATACGCATAGGCCTGCGGTTCCAAACCGCCTCGGGTTCCACTTCGATATCATCCAACCGATCAGGTGAAATAGTCACTTCTGGGTCATGTACGAAATTTCTTAACTGGGAAACATGAAATACGTTATGAACTCCTGCCATCTTTTCTGGTAAGTCAACTCTATACGCCAGATTCCCAACTTGCTCGAGAACTGGGAATGGGCCAACAAGTCTTGGTGCCAACTTGCCTCTCCTGCCAAATCGTATTACACTCTTCAATGGAGAAACCTTGACAAACACCAAGTCACCAATGGAGAATTTTAAGTCTTTTCTCCTCTTGTCATCATAACTCTTCTGCCTATCCTGGGCAGCCTTCATCCGTTGTTGAATAATCTTAATCTTATCTAAAGTCTCCCTAACCACATCTGGTCCAAGCATAAACTTCTCGCCAGTATCTATCCAACATGATGGTGAGTTGCACAGTCTTCCGTACAAAGCTTCATATGGAGCCATACCGATACTGGATTGGTAGCTATTATTATATGCAAACTCTACTAGATGCAAATGGTCATCCTATGATCCACCAAAATCCAATATACAAGCTCTCAAGAGATCTTCCAATATACGATTCACCCTCTCTGTCTGACCATCAGTTTGAGGATGATACGCGGTACTAAGATGTACTTCCGACCCTAGTGCCTCTTGTAAGCTCTTCCAAAACCCACTAGTAAACAACGGGTCTCGGTCACTCACAATGCTTTTAGGTACTCCATGAAATCTCACTACCCACTTCATATACAATTCTGCTAACCTAGCTGTCGTTCTGGTCGATCTGACTGGTGTAAATCTTGCACTCTTAGTCAATCGATCCACAATTACCCAAATGCTATCATGTCCTGATCTAGTCCTTGGTGAACCATCAATGAAATCCATTGAGACTTGCTCCCATTTCCATTCTGGAATTTCTAATGGTTGTAACAGACCACTAGGCTTCTTTTTCTCGGCTTTAACTAGCTGACAATTCATGCACTTGGATATAAACTTTCCACTGTCTCTTTTCATCCCTTCCCAGTAGTAAGTCTGTTTCATGTCTCGACACATCTTATCACCACCGGGGTGTATAGTCAGTTTTGAGTGATGACATTCTCTAAGCACTTCATCTCTCAAACCATTCACGTTAGGTACAACTAGTCTTCCATTCTTTTGAAGCCATCCTTCTCGATCAAGCCCATACAAATTCATCTCCTCACCATCGATGTTCATCTCTAACTTGGAGATGATTTCCAATAAATTAGGATCGTCCCTCTGACTGGAACCAATCCGCTCAGTCAAGGTGGGTCTGATCATCAAACAAGCTAATGTCTCTAGATCCAATTCACACTTTGGTCTGAAATCATACCTTGCGATATACTCCAGTTGCTTCCATTCAAGAAACATAGCCCCTAAACTGGCATGTTTCCTACTCAAGGCATCGGCGACCGCATTAACTTTCCCAGGTGTATATGCGATATCAAAATCATACGAAGCCAAGAACTCTAACCATCTCTGCTGATGGAGATTCAGATCCTTCTGAGAGAAGAGATACTTTAACGATTTATGATTGGTAAACAACTCAAATCTCTCTCCCAAGAGATAATGTCTCCACATCTTCAATGCGAACACAATCGCTGCCAGTTCCAAATCATGGGTAGGGTACTTCTTCTCATGCGGCTTTAGTTGCCGACTAGCATAAGCTATAACCCTACCTCCTTGCATCAATACAGCACCTAGTCCGGTACCACAAGCATCCGTGTATACCGTCATTTCTTCATTCCATCTAGGAATGACTAACACTGGCGCATGCGTCAACTTTTCTTTTAGGCTCTTGAATGCATTCTCACACACTCCGTCCCAGATGAAGGCTTGATTCTTCTTAGTCAACTGAGTCAACGGTGTTGCTATCTTGGAGAAGTTCTGAATAAACTTACAATAATATCCAGCTAACCCCAAGAAGCTTCTTACATCTGTTGCATTCTTGGGCGTAGGCCAATCCTGTACCGTAGCCACCTTCGCAGGGTCCACGACCATACCATTCTCTGAAACGACATGGCCCAAGAATCTCACTTTCCTCCTCCAGAAGTGACACTTAGAAAACTTTGCTTTCAACTGGTGTTTTCTCAACACCTCCATCACTATTCTTAAATGTTCCTTGTGTTCTTCCTCTGTCCTCGAATAGACCAAAATGTCATCCACGAACACAAGGACAAACTTATTCAACTGATCTCTGAATACCCTATTCGTAAGATCCACAAAATATGCTGGGGCATTGGTCAGCCAGAATGGCATGAATAACCACTCGTAAAACCCAGACGGTGTCCGAAATGCCGTTTTAGCTATACTCTCAGCTTGCTCTCTAAGCTGATGAAAACCTGTCGCGAGATCCAACTGAGAGAATACTCTCGCGCCACTCAACTGATCAAACAGATCATCTACCCGCGGTAGAGGATACTTGTTCTTCCTCGTCACTTTATTCAACTCGCGGTAGTCTACACACAAACGAATGGAACCATCCACCTTGGTAGCAAACACAACTGGTGCTCCCCATTCAGAAACACTCCATCTGATGAATCCCTTCTTTAAAAGATCGCTGACTTGCACCCCGAGCTCTCGCTGCTCCCTTGGTGCCATGCGACGAAGTGGCATCACTATAGGTCTGGCATCTTTCACCAAATCAGTATGGAACTCAATCTCTCGGTGTGTTGGAAGCCCGGTCACTTCCTCGAAAACGTCCGGATACTGGCCAACCACGGGCAAACCTGACAACTCACTACGCGGGATGTCGAGGGAATTTAGAAAACTAGCCATTACCCCATCACCGGGTAGACCGCCAAACACTACCCTCCGCCCATCATCCGCCCTAGCTGTCACCAAAAAACCCTCACAGTCTACCACCACCCCGTATCTTTTGAGCCAATCGACTCCCAAAATAATGCCAAACCCAGTAAAGCCCAAAACAAAGCAATCACAAATAAACATGCATCCATGATTCGATAAGACCACATTACGACAAATCATGCTAAGGCTAGTCGAACCACCAATCGGGTTCGTCACTACTAAAGGTCTATCGACAATCTCGGGTTCCAATCCCAATCTATCTACTAGGTCACTAGATATGAAAGAACTGGAAGCCCCGGTATCGAACAAAACACTAACTGGAACATCATAAACAGAAAGCATACCTTGAATGACGACATTCTTTCCCTTCTCCGCCGCGGTTGGGGCATTCGACGAAGAAGGAATAACATTAAGGGCATATGCTTTCACCATCTGCTTTTCTTTAGGGGGTTGCGGACACTTGTCCTTGTGATGTCCCACTTGGCCACAGTTGAAGCACTTCCTATCCGCTGGCTTGGCCCGACAATTACTAGCAAAATGGCCCTTCTTACCACAGCTGAAGCACACAACATCTTTCTTATTCTTTTTCTGGACATCCTTGTTCTGGTTTTGCTTCCTCTTATTCTGAGAACCACTCTTGCCTCCACCACTTGCCTGTGGTTTTGGCTCCTCTGCAAATGCAACCTCAGTCTTTGACTTAGGGTAAAGACTTTCCGATCTCAAAGCTTTCCCAACAATCAATTCAAAAGTCTCATCGATGTGGTTAATGAGCCTTTCCCCTAAGTACTGATCCAAGCCAGTTATGAACTTCTCGTTCTTGTTCTCGGCAGTATCAATAAGAGATAACCCATATTTCGACAAAGTGTCGAATTCAGCAATATACTCCGAGACAGCTCTGTCATTTTGCTTGAGCTCCAAAAATTTCTTAAACAACAATGATTTCTAAGCAGTTGGAATGAACTTCTCACTAAAGCAAGCCTTAAACTGCTCCAAAGTAATCTGATCCTCTGGAGTGGCTGTCTTAATAGCATTCCACCAGTTCATCGCTCGCCCTAGCAGCTGACGAGACACTAACCTTCTCTTCATCGCACCCTCGATACCCAAGTCATCGAAGATACGATCACAGCCATCCAAACAATCCTAAACGCCCGTGGCCGACTCCGTTCCGTGGAACGGCTTCCCACCAAGGCTAGTGTAATTCTTGCATAGCTTGGCGAAATCAGCCATAGGCGCCTGCACTATTGGACCACCATCATTACCAGCATTAGGAGCTGCCCCTTGCACATCCCTAAGCATGTCTCTCATGGGGTCAGTAAACATCGCCCTCTGTCAGCAACATTCCCATTATTGGCTCCTCTACCAGCACCTCTTGCGTATCGGCTCATCGTTCAATCTGTAAAGAGAAACGATTAACCATCTCCATAGTGGTGCTAGTGCAGTGCGACTTCATCCTTAGCTATACTAATAGTATATATATAACTTTTGAAAACCAAAATAATTACAAATACGCGCTCTCATATACGTACTATCTCTCCCTAGTGTCTTTCCCTAGGTTAACTACGCAACCTAGAGCTCTGATACCAAATGTGACAACCCGCCCCGCACCAACCGACATTTACTCCAAAAGTGCGTTGTACACATGTCCAGTTAGCACGGGACAACCGTTAGAAGGGAAGGAAGAAGACGAAGAATCAACAAGGAACTTGTAGAATGTCTCACAGCGCATGGAACAAAATATAATAATAACATAATCTTGACATAAAACAGGTGAGATAGTGCATAAGCTGAAAACTAAACCAACATAACAACGGAAATCCAAATACAACTTATTACAACTTTCCAAATTTACTGTCTCTAAAACAAAAGAAAGCTAAAGTAGAAGATGCACTACTAATGCCCAAGCAGTGATCTACAACAACATAGGGAGAATACTATATATATCATACGTGGAAGCCTCCTGCTCGTCTCCGGATCAGCTACCCGTGCATACCCAGCTGACCTGTCTCTAGTCTGCTCGTGAGAGCACCCAGAGTAATAAGAAGAGACATAAAACTCTGGGTTAGACAAAAAGTCTGGTACGAGCGATAAGCAGCTAAACAGAACAATAACAGGTATACTAAACCATACCTGAACCTGGACCTGCAACCAAAGAGTTAGCACTACATACTGTACAATACTCTAAGGTGCCACTGAACAGATGGTGTAAAGATAACGGGGGTGGGGTGTGCATGTCATAATGATGGCAAACAAATTAAGCATAGAAACCCTCCTCACATCTCTCACTCAGTGTGTAAAGTATACGATGCCCACCACTTTCAATCACTAGACCCATCGAAGTAGCGACGGAGTTCGACTTGTACAACTACTGCTACTACCAAGCTTACCACATGAGTGATGACCAATCTTTACAAATGACCCCACTTCATTGGTCTATAGCCCTTTAGTCGTACCTAGGCCACTACGGCCCTGAATCCGTTCACGTACTTCCTACATATAGTGATCCAAAGTTACGAACATCGACAACCCCTTAGCACACGTCCCGCAGCAAAGCCCAATCATGAAGCTCACTCATTGGTTCCCAACTGGATCCTGAGTCAAAGCTCCTCATTTGGACTCCCTTTGCATCTCGGGTTTTGGTCGAATTGGAGTTGGTCTTCAAAAGAGTCGTCGCGTAGTAGTAATAACACACGTACGGTTCAGTTCGGTGTTCCCCTTCTAGCTCGGTTCGGTTCGGTGTAACCCTCTAGCTCGGTTCGGTTCGGTGTAACCCTCTGGCTCGGTTCGGTGGTCCTAGTCCATGCCTGGATCAGTGCTCCATCCCTCCTCGGTTAGGTTCGGAAGTATAGCGCCCATCCTCTGTTCGGTTCGGTGGTTGCTCCCCTCTAGGTTTTCCGATCCGATCCCATCCTTCTCCATTCACCCGATCCGATACCCTTTCTGGTCTCTTCGATCCGATCCCCCTTTTTGTCTCTCCGATCCGATCCCCTGCCCAACTCCAACTCTAAGCAAATGGCCTTCCTTCTCGCCAAGCCTCTTATGCTAAGTTCCAATCCAAATCGAGTCCACTTGCCCAGTTCTCCTATCCGATCCGAGCCCAATTATCTGATCCGATCCGGTTCGGAACCCTGCATATTTCCAGTGACTTTCCAATGACTGTTTTACGCCATACGATGGCGTTTTCGACCAATCTAACAGTTCTAATCAATCAAAAAACATACCATACAGTCATAGAAACATAGGGAATCAACCATAGACATCAAAACAACAACCATAGCATGTAATTTGGATCAAACCTACCTAAAATCCCTTATTCTTCCTTAAGCATGTTTAGGCAAAACTAATGATATGATTAGCAAAACTTAACGAAATTAACCCAAATTCATATCAGAGGTCTATAACATTATTTAAGAATTTATAAATATTTTTCCAGAATTTATTAGTATATAAATTCGCTAACCTTCACTTATTACCCTTAAATAACTATAATTAGTGTCAAAACAATGCTAATTATTTACCTTGGCCACAAATAAAATTTTCAGAACTGAAACCTTGCTGATTTGGGTGAATACTGATGTCTAACAGCAGCTCTAATTCTGATTTCGTGTAGATCTTCCTTGATTTGACGTAGATTAAGCCAAAACCTGATTAGAAAGTGATTAGAAGTTGATTTGGGTGTTGGAGGCCATTGCTAGGGTTCCAAGAATGAAAGTGGCAGCTGAAAGAAATGTTTTCTAACCCTAATCAACCCCTATACATCTCTAATCCCGAAATGGGTCATGGGCCCTCTTGCTAATCACCATAATTAGGCCCGGTTAAGCTGTTTTCCACCTTCGAAACCTTGTTTCAGCCATATCTCCCAAACGGTGAGCCCGTTTGGCTAACGTGACCACTCTACGGAAAGGTAAACCATCATCCGGAGCCAATGGAAGTGGTTTCAGGTCAAAATTCCTTTCCAATCAAAAGTTATGGCCAAAACTGCACCAACTAGGGGCAAAATGTTCATTTAAAAATTGGGAAAAATCATGAACATCGGAAATGACCCCAATAGTCGTTTCCCAAAGTTACATGACCATACGCCTTCATATAAGGAAGAAATAAATATTCTATGATCTTCCGATGCGTTGAATGCGGGATGTTACACCATGTCATTATCTTACCCTATCCTAGCAACCTCCACTTCCTATTCAATACGTACTAAGAAATTTCTGATTTCTATTCCTCAATGGCGACTCAAGTCAAAACTTAACTTGAAATTCAAACTTCTCAGAAAAATTTGAAAAAATATATGTAAATGACGGTCTCGAAGTTACCATTCAGCGGCAAGTGTCCGTTTTCTAAAACAAAACCCAAGTAGATCAGAATTCTCGGTCAAAGATTCAAAGTCACGAAATCTTAGGGTAAAATTGGGAAATTTTGTTTCATTGATCGATTGGTGATGGAGTCCAAACGAAAGTTGTAGAACTCAATCTCACGAACCCAGCAATGTCAACAATTTTATTTATGGAGGTTCGAATTGGCCAAAATCTTCATTTTTAGGGCTGAAACCCTAGAAGTTCTAGAGGGGGCGCGACGGCTGTGGGTTATCAGAGGAAGCCGGTGTTCGCGCGATGGTGGTGCTCGGTAGTGGCTTCAAGATGGCGGTGGTCATGGGTTCTCTAATGGCTAGACATAGGTGTAAAGGCCTGTCAAAGTCGGCTTGGTAGGGTTATGTTGCGTGCGGGTTAAGTGTTGTAGATGGAGGTAGGGGAAGATGACGTATCTGAAGATGATATGGTGTGAAGTTTTTATATTATTTTATATAATTTAAATTTCATACGTTCAAACGTGCATAACTTGCTCATACGAACTCGAGTTGACTCATAGTTTGTTCCGTTATGATAGTACAGACAACATTGAGTTGGTTTGATTGGATTTGGACACAGTTAAATTTTGGGCCTCCAATTAGACTTCACACAGGTTCAAAACCAAATGTAAGAGATTAATCTCACTTACACTTAACTAAAATATTTGATTGTTAGTTAAATCAAAATCATGTTATAATATGATTGTATTGAATGTTGTTTGGTAGTTAAAAATGCATATTTATGTTTATCTGCGTCGATAGTATAATTTTATTTAATTGTTAATTTAAATTGAACAATTAGGTTAAATTTGAAATTTAATTACTAGTTAAAACCCTATGCATGTATAATTTTATTTAATTGTTAATTTAAATTGAACAATTAGGTTAAATTTGAAATTTAATTACTAGTTAAAACCCGATACATTATGGCTAGTGAACTGATGTTATATTGGGCCATTTGGATGTACTGATTTGGATGGATGTCTTGGATTAATATGTTTAGTATATTGATGTTTAATTATTTATTTTACCTATTATTCACTATTATTTATATGATCGTCGTTTGTGTTGATTAATCCCAATTATTACCCTAGATATTACCGGCATCAAATAAACCCGGGACTAATCATAAAAATGAATTAAGAATATAGGTTGAAATGATATATACCTATGACCCTAATTTGGATTGAAATGATATATATCCTTTCCCTACTAAAGTTAAATTATAAGTATCACTAGGCTATAGGGTAATTTTTTTTAATATATGGACTAATGGACATCAGTTGGTTGAATAAATTTGTTTAACCTTAATTCTTGAAATATTATTTTAAAGGTAATATAAATAATGATATATAAATCAATTTCCGTTAAACTTGAACTTTAGATTTTGGAATTTAAATGCTAAAAGAAATTATTTAAATGTTCTAAACTGGAGTTAGAATAGAATTGAATATGAACGAAATCTGTTGAAATTGAATTGTTTATCCATCTTTGAAATTTAATTTAAATTAATTTGATTTAAAGTGATATTTGAATTGTGAACTCGAGATTATTATAAATTGAAGTAACTCAAAGTGAGAATTCTAATTGAAAACTTCAAATATTTGAATCGAATTGTTTGGTTGAATAAAATTTAAATTAGAAGTTGAATCAATTAAAATATCTAAGTTGAGTTGATTTGATATGAAATTGATACATGGATTCAAGTTTATTTGAAATTTTGGAAGAAACAATTATGATTCCCATTCCAATTATGGTATTTTAAATCATTATATAAACTATTCCACTAAATAACTATTTTATTTAAAATATTTTATATTTCTAACTTATACATATATGATAACTATTGTAATAAACTACTTTAATAAATAACTATTTTACTTTACAAACTGTTTTAAACTTACATACAATCTATTTTATAAACAATCTTAACAATCAACTATTTATTTATAAAGCTACTTTAGAAATCAACTATTTTTTTAAATCCTACTTTATAAATCTACAATTTTGATAAATCCTATTTTATTTAAATTTAAAGTATTTATATATATATATATATATGTGTGTGTGTGTGTGTAAATCTTTTATATGCTAACTATTTAATTTCAAACGGTTTAAAATATATTTAAACTGTTTTAATATACAAATAAATTCTACTATTTTAACTATTCAAATTGTTTTAAAATTTTGAATTGTTTCAATACTTTATGTTTGGTTTAGGCTGATATTTTATTATGAAAGCATATTCTACTTTGAATGCGAAGTGGTTTTAAATAAAAATCAGATATTTTGATATGAATTATGAATCATTTGGGATGTAAAATTCCGACTGGTGTAAAAAATGTAAGCGTTTGGTTGTTAAAGAGACCGGGATAATACATTCATACTCTCTGCTAATATCTAAAACCAGTTTAATGACTGTGCACATGATGGAGAATCCAGAATGAAGTAGGTTGGTTTGACGAACGCTACTGTAATGAAGTAAGAGAACGATGATGGATATCCTTGACCTTCGCGTCATAATTAAAATGACTAAAACATGACTATATCATGACCAAGTGAGCTTGCTAACAATATCGGTAAAACTTCTTCCTTTATTACTATAGTCCCTCAGTTTGATTTGATTTGATGCACATCCGTGATTTAGGAGTGTTGTTTCGATGTAGGCAGTAGTCGCGGCTATGTGTAACCACCAGATCGGATGTGAACTAGTAGATTTCTACTTTTGGCATTCCTCGTGGGCCTTGTCATATTATCCTGATCGAGCCCCTACGATTTGATTTGACTCTTGTTAGATCCAAAAATGGCTCTAACACCCAAACTAATGACAATTCTAAATGAAATGAAAATAAAAATGGAGAAAACACATGATCTATAGTGGCTCGGTGTTAAAGAGCCTACGTCCACTTTGAACTTCCTTGATTAATGATGGGAATACAAGTATAATGATTGTTTTCACTCAATCTCACTTTTACAATGCATAATTTCACTCAACACTCGCTGAAATGTTCTTCAAGAATTGATGATACTCTGATTAAATTGATGAAATTCGGATGAAGCAGGAATTTGTGTCAAGAATTTTCCAAAAGATCCTTTAAATGATGTTCTGTGGTGTATTTATCGGTGAATAGTATCTCTGAAATGGCTCCAGTTCAGATATACGTGGATTTCATCCCTTGAAAGTCGGGATTGGAGGCACCATAGTGGTGTCAGCTCATTAACTTAGTGGGTGATCGTGGGATAATGGGTAAGTAACCTCTCCGCACTTTGAAACACCCCACTTCCGTTAAGGTCACTCACTAAGGGAATGCATTAATTTTGGTGAAGCATTTTGGGTAAAAGGCACAAGACAGACATATAAACAGCAAAAAACTGAAATCATTTCATAAATAACATGGTTCAGTCAAAACATTACAAGCATTGTCTCAAAACCCAACTTCTAAATTATTACAATAAAACATTTGTATTGATTTAAAACTCCAAGTACATAAAGAAGCATAAAACAGTAGTAAAGCAGCATAAATCCCCAATAAAAGTGTAACCATAGCCATGGCCCAAGAAAAGAGAATCCAAGCAATACATCTGTTCTCTTCAAGCTGGAAAAGGTCTGCACTAAGCTGAAGTATCCCCTCCCTGCGGACTTGGGGTGGGGGAGGGGGGTTTGGAATGGAAGAAAAGAAGGCGAAAGAAAATGGGTCAGACATAAGCCTGGTAAGTCTAGTGATTATTCAGCATGTAAACAGGTAAAAGGATCATGACATGAATAAACTGAATATAGGACAACACCATAGCAATAAGATAACATAAGATACATCAAGATAAACTGAATATACTATCGCACTCATTTCCATTTCTCTGCACCTACTAACGAATGTTTCAGCTACCATCATGTGTTTATAACAAAGTGATCCATTTTTCTGATCGGCTTCTACTCGCATGCATTTATTACTTGTGTCATTCGGCCCCGCTTGATTGTAGATACCTGTGCTGGTCCCGCCATAAGGTGTATCAATCCTATGGTGGCAACCCGACACAAATTCTAGATGCACTGTACATACTACTGATGCCCAGTTCCTGCTTTATCCACTCCGGAGTACATGCACATCCATACTCCGCCGGAACCTACACAAGCTGCACCACCCGCCGCTATTTTGACCGCTTATAATTAGCCTAGTAATCGTGCCCCACCCTGCCTAGTTCATGGTACCATGATACATCTATGTGGGTTACTACTGAATTGGGTCCCCGTTACTAGGGTTTCCTAATCAACATGTTATAACGGTTAAGTGTTCTCACATTTACCTAACCCCACCCATCTGTTTAACTAACATGTTGTATTGGTTAAGTGTTTCCTTAATTAACTTAACCCTACCATTCTTAGCCTGTCTGTTCCTTAGCTTTAATTCATTCATTAAAGCATTAACCTCTCACATTAGATCTATATTGTTGCGGTCGCTGGATGAGCCGGGCGGTTCCGGGCAGTCTTACACCGCAACTCAATCTAATCTCGGGTTTTTGGGCTTAATGCGCTAAGCTCTCACATTAGATCTGTATTGTTGCGGTTGCTGGATGCGTCGGGCGGTTCCGGGCAGTCTTGCACCGCAACTCAATCTAACCTCGGGTTCGGCATGTTCATCTTTGTCCATTTTACATATTTGTTATATGTGTCCAAGTTTTATGTCAATATTTCCCAAGTGTAGTCAGTACAAGTTTTATGCCACATTCACATTCTATGCCAAAAATTACTCAATTAAATTTTACCCAATTTTCCTGTGCTATAATCGCTCGTACGACGAGATTCAATCTAAGTTCTGAATGAACTTAGTATTCACAAAAGAAAATAAACAAGGAAGAATAGAGAAGGAGCATAAGAATTGACATAAAGAAAAATAGGCATGTAAAGGTATACCATATTCAAGAATCATGTTTCAACAGGCATGTTTGTACATTAATAATAAGTGTGGGCAAGCTATGCAATTTACACCATACGTATAAAGATTAGATAGGATTGGACTTAAGAGAATCACTAATTTTGATGTACAACATGATAAGTCCCATTATATCAATCACAATAGTCTCATAGGCATAGGATGTACAATATGATAAGTTCCGTCATATTAATCACAACAGTCTCATAGGCATGATAGGTTCCATTATGTCAATCGCAACAGTCTCATAGGCATGATAGGTTTCATTATGTCAGTCACAATAGTCCCATAGGTATGATAGGTGTCACTACATCAATCACAATAGTCTCATAGGCATAGGCAATTCAGATTTGACAAAAGGATAAGCATGAATTAGAATTAGGCATAGTTCTGAATCCGATTATTATAGTCATAATTTCTATTAGGTGTTTAAATCAAAATAATAAGAGAACTTATAGAAAAAGGACGGATCTTGTATTCTGGGATCTAATTTCTGAATTTGTTAAGCTGATCCTTTGATGTAGACTTTTGATTTGAAGTTCTTCTAATCGATTTCTAGTTTGGATTTTATTTTCTAGTTTGGATTTGATTTTCTAGCTTAGAGAAGATAAAGGAGGCTAGGCTAGCTTGTAGTTGAACAGCATGACGACACTATAGTTTTAGGGTTATGAGGTTAGGGTTTAGGTTTAGCTACATATATATATATATATATATATATATGTCTAGGATTAATTCTAGCCTTTAGATTAGTCTAGGAGAAATCAGAGCCATCCAAACCAAAGAGATGTGTCATCCAGCCAACCACAGCATGACACATAAGCCCTAATACCTCAGAATTTGTCATAAAGCCACTCAAAGAAGGCCACATCAGCTCAGGGCTATAAAAATTCGTCACTGGAATTGGATCTCAAAGGGGTCGACTCCCTGGGGGGGGGGGGTCGACACCTATGTCGACACCCTTATAAACGGGTCGACACCTATGTTGACTCCCCCTGAGGGAGGGGGGTTCAACACCCCTGAGCGAGAAATTTCCCGCTTAGTTGTTCTGACCGAATTTTCGAATTTCAAACTGTTTTTCTGACTTTTAATTATTATTTTAATTTAAACTTGGAAACTTATAACCTTCATAACTTCTTAATACGGAGTCCGATTCACACAAACTCAAACTCTATCTCAAGCAGAATTCCGAGATGAATGCAATGGCGTAACCTGTTTCCCTTAATTCTTCTTCTAAAAATTAAGTATTCTTTAATTCGTTACTTTTAATATTCACAAAAAATACGGGGTGTTACATTCTCCCCTCCTTAAAGGATTTCGTCCCCGAAATCTCTAAGTAAAGAAGAATGTATCCTAACATCCAACATCCATCTACTCAACCATCAATCAAAGGCATCCATTGTCCTTAAAAATATTTCTAATGCTTTCATGATCATATGCATAGTGTGTGTATATGTACTTATCTAATGCAAAATCAGGCGGTCTACTTATTCAGTTGACCTCCTTAATGCGAATCATGTCGGTGCTATGAGTCCATCATGTATCCAATTATTCCTAATCGTATTTTGTAACTTCTACTTGAGTGCACAATCATTCATACAAATGCAACATCCACATGATTACATATCAAGTTTCAATCCATATATAAACACATATATGCATATGCAATATGAAAGTGACTGAGACGATCTAGTACCTAGTGTGTGTGTATATGCATCCACGAGCAACCACTAGCAACCCCTTGCAACCATTAATCATAACATGTTTTCAAATAAATGTTTACATTCATTGGTTTCTACCTAAGGATCAAGAATAGGACCGAGGAGATATACTAAAAAGATAGATGCAAGCATGCATAAACTTATGGAAAAAGAGGACAAGAATGTACCCTAAAAAGATAAGGGTAGGCTGCGCGTATCTTGTCCTCAATCTCCCAAGTCGCGTCTCGCTCAGCATCACTCCATTGTACTTTAACTAGCCTGACCTCACGATTGCATAGCTTTTTTACTTCTGTACCCAAGATACAAGTTGGAACTCTTCTCACCATTGCATCTCGTTCCACTTCTATTTCCTCTAGTATGCTTAGCTCCACAACTTCCGCTAACTCATGTAAGCACTTTCGTAGATGAGAGACATGAAAGACATTATGTACTCTAGCCAATCTTTCGGGCAGCTCTACTTTATAAGCCATCTTCCCAATCCTCTCAATGATAGGAAATGGCCCTACGAATCTTGGTGCCAATTTTCCTATGGACCTAAAGCGAACGACATTCTTCAAAGGTGATACTATAAGAAAAACTCAAACTCAAGGTCAATCCTTCTTTTATCAGCATAGGACTTCTGTCTATCTTGTGCGGTCTTCATTTGTCTTCATATCTAGTTCACCTTCTCTGAAGTTTCTCTGATCATGTCAGGCCCAAGTACGAGCTTGTCTGTAGACTCCACCAACAAGTTGGTGATCGGCATGGTCTCCCATACAAGGCCTCAAAGGGTGCCAAGCCTATGGTGGCTTGGTAGCTATTGTTATAGGCGAACTCCACCAAAGGAAGGTGATCCTCCCATGTTCCCCCAAAATCTAGAATGCACAATCTGAAGAGATCTTCTAAGACTCTGTTCACCCTTTCTATCTGACCATTGGTTTGAGGGTGATAGGCAGTGCTTAAGCATAGCTGTGTGCCTACAGCCTCTTGCAAACTCTTCCAAAACTCACTTGTAAAGATAGGATTTCAATCACTTACTATGTTGGAGGGTATTCCCTGCAGTTGAACTACCTCTTAAAGATAAATGGATGCTAACGATGAGGCAGTCCTTCTACTCTTAATAGGTATAAAGTGAGCACTTTTAGTGAGCCTGTCTACTATTACCCAAATACTGGTATTGCCCATTCTTGATCTAGGCAACCCATCAATAAAGTCCATCGAAATGCTATCCCATTTCCACTGTAGGACATCTAGAGGATGAAGTAGACCACCGGGCTTCTTCTGCTCTGCCTTGACTTGCTGGCATATCAAGCATTTAGAGACAAACTTAGCCACATCCTTCTTCATGCCATTCCAAAAGAAAACCCTTTTTATGTCTTTATACATCTTGTCCCCACCTAGGTGTATGGTCAACTTAGAATGGTGTGCTTCTTCGAGAACGGTTTTCACCAAATCCTTTGCTTGTGGGACACATAGTCTTCCATCCTGTCTTAACCAACCCTTGTCATCGATGGAGTATCTATTGAGGTGACTAGAAGTCTCATCTCTAATTAGCTTATCCATCACATCAACTAGCTAAGGGTCTTCACGTTGCGCAGTTCCTATTGAGTTCAAAAGAGTAGGCCGCACCTCTAGCGAAGCTAACAAACCAGGTATAAATTCAAAGGAGGGTCTAAAGTCAAAGTTTTCCATGTACTCCAAGCTTTGCCTTTCTACAAAGAGAGGACTTAAGGTCAGCTTTTTCCTACTTAAGGCATCCGCAACCACATTGCCTTTGCCAGGGGTATAAGCAATCTCAAAATCGTATGAGGCGAGAAATTCCATCTACCTTTGTTGTCTTAAGTTAAGATTTTTCTATGAGAAAAGGTACTTTAACGATTTATGGTCAATAAACAATTCAAACCTTTCTCCTAATAGGTAATGACGCCATGACTTAAGAGCGAAAACAATGGCAGCTAACTCTAAATCATGAGTTGGGTAGTTTTTCTCATGTACCTTCAACTGTCTTCCCCAATAACAAACTATCTTGCCTTCTTGCATCAAGACAGCGCCTAGTCCGGTACCACATGCGTCTGTGTATACGTAAACATCTTACTCCCATCAGGCAATGTCAGAACCGGGGCTGTTGTTAGAGCCCTTTTCAATCATTGGAAAGCAACATCACAACTCAAATCCCACACAAAAGTTAGGTTCTTCTTCGTCAACCTAGTAAGTGGGGCTAAGATCTTCGCAAATTACTTAATGAACTTTATGTAAAAGCCCACTAGCCCGAGAAAACCTCGTACTTTAGTTGCATTCTGTGGAATCTTCTGATCTTGCACTATAACTGCTTTTGTGGGATCCACAACTATTCCCTCTTTGGATACCACATGTCCAAGGAAACTTACTTCTTCTCTCCAAAATTGGCATTTGGAGAATTTTGCTTTCAGTTGATGTGCACGAAGAGTATCCATGACTTCCCTTAAATGCAATGCATGTTCTTCCGCACTTTTTGAGAAAATCAAAATGTCATCCACGAAGACCACTACAAATTTATTAGGAACTCTCTGAACACCCTACTCATCAAGTCTACGAAATAGGCGGGTGCATTTTTCAAGCCGAAAGGCATGACAAGCCATTCGAAGAAACCATCCGGGTTCCTGAATGCGGTCTTATCTATGCTGTCTTCAACCACTCTTAGCTGATGAAACCCGGTGGCCAGATCTAGTTAGGAGAAAACCGAGGCACCTACGAGCTGGTCAAACAAGTCGTCTATTCTAGGAAGTGAGTGCCTATTCTTCTTAGTCAGCTTGTTTAGCTCCCTATAGTCCATGCACAGGCGAAGTGAACTATTTTCTTTGGTTGCAAACACCACTGGAGCACCCCATTCAGAAATACTCCGCCTTATGAACCCCTTTTCAAGCAACTCTTTAACTTGCTTGCTGAGCTCTTTCCTTTTCCTTGGAGCCATGTGTTCAATGGGTAAAGCAACAGGTTTTGCATTATCAACAACGTATATGCGGAAGTCTATCTCTCGCTTCGGAGGTAAACCCTTCACCTCTTCAAAGACATCCGAGTATTCACAGACTACTCTAACAGATTGCAAGTTTTCAACAGATGCATCAAGAGATTTTAGGTAGATAAGCATAACAAAATTTATGGGATTACAAGAGATTTCGAGAGTGTTACCGAGGCAAGTCATAAGTCTAACCACTCTCTTTTTACAATCGAGGATGACACCATTACTGGATAACCAATCCATGCCTAGAATCAACCCATAGCCTGTGAAACCCAAAACATAAGCATTACGTCTAAACCTAACGCTTAGTATAAAAATTTCCAAATCCAAACAAATCATTGATAAATAGGCCGAACCCCCAATTGGATTTGAAACAACCATGGGATCCTCTACTATACTGGTATCTAGGTGCAAAGATTCAACTAAAGCAGTAGATATAAAAGAGTACGATGCTCCAGAATCAAAAAGAGTATGAACTGGATGGTTAGAAAGATAAACTAAACTCTCAAATGAAATATTTCTACCTCTTTCTTGAAGCGGTGCAATGAGAGCGTGAATCTGCCTCCAGAAGTAGATCCAGTACTCTGCTCTTGCCCTTGCCTTTTTGGGCAATTCTTAGCCATATGTCTTGTCTCACCGCATTGAAAGCAACCACCCATCATCCTCTTCTTCTTCCTGCAGTCTTTAATTAGATGTCCAGGTATGACACAAAATTTACACTTCCTCTTGTCATGGGGTTTGTTATTCTTCCTGCCTTTCTTGGAATCCGTCTTCTTATTCTGCGATCCCTCCACTTTCTTGTCTAGAGGTTCTTCCACCTTTGCCCCTTTCTTGCCATCCTTGTCTTCCTCCTGTTATAGTGTCATGTCTACCATTCTCTCAAAAGTCGCACCTATAGGTATATAGGACATAGTAGACTGTGTAGTGGCTTATTTAACCCTTTAACGAATCAGAGAGCCTTTTTACGTGGAGTGTTTACTAACTCCAGTCCGCATCTAGCCATCTAGTTGAATTGGTTAACGTATTCCTTAACCGATAAGCTTCCCTGTTTGGGTGCTAAGAACTTCTCCATCTGTAGGCTTCGTTCAGCTTGCGAGAGGAACTTCATTTCAAATCTCATTCTGAAATCCTCCCAAGTTTCAACTGATCTCTCAACGTTAGTAACTTCCCACCAGTAAGAGGCTTTGTCCTTAAGTAACCATACAACTAATTGTATCTTCTGCCTATCGTCCATTTTGAAGATAACAAACAAATCTTCTGTTTCCTTGAGCCAGTTTCTTACTTCCACGAATGACTCAGTCCCACTAAAGTTCTTTTCCACCCATAGCTCAAAAGTATATGCATATCTTCGAGAAAGCATTCACACACGGAGGAGGAAGAGGTACGGCTGCAGCTTGGAGAGGAGGGACGTCTGCTGGGCCTGCGTCATTAGCCCAAGCCTCCAGATACCTTCTGAACCAGCCAGGTATCGGTACGCCCTCGGGAAGATTAAGATCCCCATACATGCTGAAACAAAAAGAAAAGGTTCAAAACAACGGATAGAAAGATAGTGCATATGGCTTTGGGGATTATGCATTTAAAATAAAATAACACTTTTTCTTGAAAATGCTTCTTTAAATTTCTTTTTGAAAAAATAATTTTCAGAAACTTTTATCTGATCTGGTAAACCATCGCTTTGATACCAAGTGAAACACCCCACCTCCGTTAAGGTCACTCACTATGGGAATGCATTAACTTTGGTGAAGCATTTTGGGTAAAAGGCATAGATAATTTACAAGACAGACATATAAACAGTGGAAAACTGAAATCATTTCATAAATAATGTGGTTCAGTCAAAACATTACAAGCATTGTCTCAAAACCCAACTTCTAAATTATTACAATAAAACATCTGTCTTGATTTAAAACTCCAAGTACATAAAGAAGCATAAAACAATAGTAAAGCAGCATAAATCCCCAACAGAAGTGTAACTACAACCATAGCCCAAGAAAAGATAATCCAAGCAATACATCTACTCTCTTCAAGCTGGAAAAGGTCTGCACTAAGCTGAAGTATTCCCTCCCTGTGGACCTGGGGGGAGGGGGAACGGAATAAAAGAATGCAAAAGAAAACGGGTCAGACATAAGCCTGGTAAGTCCAGTGATTATTCAACATGTAAACAGGTAAAAGGATCATGACATGAATAAACTGAATATAGGACAATACTATAGCAATAAGATAACATAAGATAAGGCAAGATAAACTGAATATACTATCACACTCATTTCCATTTCTCTACACCTACTAACGAATGTTTCAACTACCATCATGTGTTCATAACAAAGTGATCCCTTTTTCCGATCGGCTTCTACTCGCATGCATTTATTACTTGTGTCATTTGGCCCGCTTGATTGTAGATACCTGTGCTGGTCCCGCCATAGGGTATATCAATTCCTATGGTGGCAACCCGACACAAATTCTAGTTGCACAGTGTATACAACTGATGCCCAGTGCCTGCTTTATCCACTCCGGAGTACGTGCACGTCCATACTCCGCCGGAACCAACACTGCTGCACCACCCGCCGCTATTTTGACCGCTTATAATCGGCCCAGTAATCGTGCCTCACCCTGCCTAGTTCAGGGTACCGTGATACATCTATGTGGGTTACTGCTAAAATGGTTCCCCGTTACTAGGGTTTCCTAATCGACATGTTATAACAGTTAAGTGTTCTCACATTTACCTGAACCCACCCATCTTTTTAACTAACATGTTTTATTGATTAAGTGTTGGCTTAATTAATTTAACCCTACCATTCTTAGCCTGTCTAATCCTTAGCTTTGACTCATTCATTAAAGCACAAACCTATCACATTAGATCCATATTGTTGCGGTCGCTAGATGTGTCGGGCGGTTCCAGGCAGTCTTACATCAGAACTCAATCTAACCTTGGGTTTTTGTGCTTAATGCGCTAACCTCTCACTTTAGATCTATATTGTTGCGGTCGCTGGATGTGCCGGGCGGTTCTCGGCAGTCTTACACCGCAACGCAATCTAACCTCGAGTTAGGCAGGTTCATCTTTAGCCATTTTACATATTTGTTATATGTGTCCAAATTTTATGTCAATATTTCCCAAGTGTAGTCAGTACAAGTTTTATGCCACATTCACATGCTATGCCAAAAATTACTCAATTAAATTGTACCTAAATTTCCCGCGTTATAATCGCACGTACGACGAGATTCAATCTAAGTTTCGAATGAACTTAGTATTTACAAAAGAAAATAAAAAAAAGGAAGAATAGAGAAGGAGCATAAGAATTGACATAAAGAAAAATAGGCATGTAAAGGTATACCCAATTCAAGAATCATGTTTCAGCAGGCATGTTTGTACATTAATAATAAGTGTGGGCAAGCTAAGCAATTTACACCATAGGTATATAGATTAGAAAGGATTGGATTTAAGAGAATCACTAATTTTGATGTACAACATGATAATTCCCATTATATCAATTACAATAGTCTCATAGGCATAGGATGTACAACATGATAAGTTCCGTCATATCAATCACAACAGTCTCGTAGGCATGATAGGTTCCATTATGTCAATCGCAACAGTCCCATAGGAATGATAGGCTTCATTATGTCAGTCACAACAGTCCCATAGGTATGATAGGTGTCATTACATCAATCACAATAGTCTCATAGGCATAGGCAATTCAGATTTGATTAAAGGATAAGCATGAATTAGAATTAGGCATAGTTCTAAATCCGATTATTAAAGTCATGATTTCTATTAGGTGTTTAAATCGGGATAATAACTGAACTTACAGAAAAAGGACTGATCATGTATTCTGGGATCTGATTTCTGAATTTGTTAAGCTAATACTTTGACGTAGACTTTTGATTTGAAGTTCTTCTAATCGATTTATAGTTCGGATTTGATTTTCTAGTTTATAGAAGATGAAGGAGGCTAGGCGAGCTTGTAGATGAACAACATGACGACACCATAGTTTTAGGTTTATGAGGTTAGGGTTTAGGTTTAGCTACGTATATATAGATGTCTAGGATTGATTTTAGCCTTTAGATTAGTCTAGGAGAAATCAGAGCCATCCAAACCAAAGAGATGTGTCATTCAGCCAACCACAGCATGACACATGAGCCCTAATACCTCAGAATCTGTCATCAGGCCAATCAGAGAAGGCTATATTAGCTCAGGGTTATAAAAATTCGTCACAGGAATTGGATCTCAAAGGGGTCGACGACCTACAGGGGGGTTCGACACCTATGTCGACACCCCTATTGGGGGGTCGACAACTATGTTGACTCCCCCTAGGGGGTGGGGTCGACACCCTTGAGCGGGAAATTTCCCGCTCTGCTGTTCTGACCGAATTTTCGAATTTCAAACTGTTTTTCTGACTTTTAATTATTATTTTAATTTAAACTTGAAAACTTCTAACCTCCATAACTTCTTCATACGAAGTCCGATTCATGCAAACTCGGACTCTATCTCAAGCAGAATTCTGAGACAAATGCAATGGCGTAACCCGTTTCATTTAATTCTTCTTCTAAAAATTAAGTATTCTTTAATTCATTACTTTTAATATTCACAGAAAATACGGGGTGTTATACACTTTAAGGGATCGTGGAGAGTAGTTGTAGTCTAATCGCTCTAGGGTTCGGATCGAAAATGCGGAGAAAATAGGGAGCGGATCGGATACATCCGAACCGATCCGATTATGCCTTCACACTTCAATTTTCGTCTTCATAATATATGGGTTCAGTTCAGGTCTCCGAACCGATCTAGGCCTCTAGCATGCTGTCTTCCAGTCAGCACTCTTCATCAAGTGGTCTTTTGGCTTTGTGTGGCCTAGTTCACAAAGTAGGCTAACATTTTCCCCCTTGAAGTGTGCTTTTATTGTAGATGAAGTGCGCTTCAAAATTATCTATTCGTTGACTTTTGAATTAGCATCATTGAATAGTTTCTTCCATTCATTTGTAGAGATGTTTTGCATCATCAAGTCGCATTTTTCGCTGTCTATAAATACCTCGTGGAATACATATATTGTTTTTGTTATTTGTAATAGCTTTGAGAACTTCGTTTAGTGTCCAAGTGGCTCCTCCAGGTAAACTTTAATAATGCATGCTTATTATCTTGTTACTTCTTATTTTGTGTTGGTTTCGTGTGCGAAGTTGATTTTGGTGGCTACGGTTCGGATGAAGCTTATCCGATCTGCTACGTGTCTGGTCCATGGTGTATTCACTAGGACGGAACAGAGAAGGTCTTGGAGCTCTCTTCTCTCACTTCAATTCTAGTCGGGCTAAGCAGTCATTTCGAGGAATACGAATGGACTTCTTCCTTTGAATATATTTAAACCCACACACTTCTCTTCTCTTTTTCTTTCTTGTTTCAGCGATTTTTCCCCAAATTCGAAGAGAGAAAAACCCTAACCTCGAAAATATTTCAAATTCCGTTCTAATTTTAGATTAAGTTTGAAAGTGAGTATTCAATTCTCGCATCATTTATCTTATACTTGCTTGAATTCGATATTAGAATCAATTTAAGTGATTTCCGCGTTGAATCGAAAATTAGTATCAACATTTCCTTCCTCCGCTGTCATCGTCGTTGGTGGCTCTACTTCCACCTTGAGGAGGCGGTGGAGATGATCTGAAGGCGCTATTGAGGCGTTGATTAGTTAGGAACTCACTGACGAGGGTTTTCGTTTTGTAGACAATGGAATGGGTTTTTCATGAGGAAAGGAGGATACCTAGAAGATAATACTTCTGGAAAGGCGGGATCGGTTCGAAGTGGGAAGCAAAAGAAGGAGAAATGGGTTTAACGAACTGGGTCGGTTGGAGTGAGAAGCGTGAGTATAGGAAATATCTGGGTATAGCATATGTTCTCAGCTTGGATCGGCCTGTGAAAAGTGCTAAGCTTTAACATCTTATATGACTTTCATCCGATCCGAATTCAACTCATCCCATCTTCAGCTCCAACCCGAATCGCATGACATACCAATTTCCAATCCAAATCGAATTGCATATATGGTATGAATTTCCGCTTTGAACCGCATAGAACCTTAACTTCCGACCCGAATATTTAACACATGAACATCTGATCCGAACCCAACACTCAACATGAAACATAAATATACTTAATCCGATCTAATCAAGACTAAGTACTACTTGAAAATTCAGGAACAGTTAGGATAGAGCCTTCTACACTGGACTTTGTAGATTTACAAACATGCGACTATATTCTGTATTGCTCTCTTTTGATGCTAACTCTTTATCTTTCTTTAATTCTGTCACTGCACACACATTGGCACACATATGCACGGGGGGACACGGGAAATTTTACTCTAACTCCTGCTATTGCTTCTTCAATAGTTTATCAACCATGGCTGAGAGACGCTCATCTAGATTAGCAAAAAGGAGATGCCGCCAGATCATCTGAGAACCCACCTGTTGAAGGCGTATCTTCCAGTTTAGATTCAGGTTGGAATAGTATAGGTCCAGACTATGAAATGGGAACTTATGAAAGTGATGTATCATCCAGAGGTGATGTCTCTCTCGGCGAGGAAGAAGAAGTAGGGGTAGGAGATAACTATGCCCCAGATGAGTTCAGGTATGTTGTTATCTTGGAACCACCTAAGGATTCAGTTGAATCAACGATCGACATACTTGCACGGATATGTCTAAAACACAGGATTCTTCGAAAATATACTGAGTTTCCCTCGAAAACATATCGTCCTCATAATCCACCAGAAGGGTATATGGTTGTTACTAGATTAATGTGCCTTTTTGGAGCAATACCTCCATTTCCGCCATTTGTTGTCGATTTTCTGAGACAATTACGGATTGCCCCTATGCAGCTTCATCCCAACTCCTATGCTTATCTGTATACTCTGTATATAGCTTATAATGAAATTCTTGATATAGAGCTATATTTTGAGGACATTCATTTCTTTTACAATTTCAAGCATTGGACCAATGACACCTTGTCTTTTGTATACTTTGACTCAGTGCCAAAAAGGAAAATCATTACTGTTCTGTTTAGCAGTAAAGCTGGGGACCCGAAACCTGAATGGTTTTATATCAAGCAACAGCTCGGGTGTGCCAAAAGATGGCTTAAGTCAAGTAAGGACTTTGGTTTTTTGAGTTTTAGTCTCAGCCTTTATCACAAATTCATTAAGCGTTGTTTGTTTTCACTTTCAGTTCCTAACCCACCACTAGAGAAGCATCCAGTGCAATTTGATCATTTAAATCGGTTACTTAATGATGATAAAAAATTCTTGACCATTAAGGACTGTTTGATGGATGAATATCTCCATCGGCATCGTCTAATAGCTATAACTCGTAGCATAGGCCACGGGGAAGGCCCTTACATGTATATACCTCCAGTCGAAGGGCCAATCGACACTCCACTTGAGAAGGGAGAAAGTTCAAAAGATCCAACAGTGCCCCTCAGGAATCCTCCTTCTTCCTCCATGACTAAAGATGATATTTTAGCAAATATAGCAGAAAAAGATAGAGATAAGTACATTACTCCCGAGGATGCTGCCACTCCTGAAAAACTAATATCTCTGAAAGAGTTTCCGTTAGATTCTCCTCAAGGAGATTCCCCCACCGTGGATGACTCTACATTTCGAGGTTTCGGAAAACTTCCCTTAGCCGAGACCCTTTACACTTTATAAGATTTCAAAACGAATCCTTTGACCTTTACTTCCTCATAAGAAACCACTCCAGCGAAGGCTAAGGAGACCACACATACTAGCCTAACTTTGGGCTCTGGTTGGTTGGGGGGAATATCACTTAGGATGCACACAACACATTAGCACTGCACGTCACAACACTTATGCTTTGTATAAATATTAGTTCTGAACTCTACATACCTTGTTTTGCAGGAACCATGGTATGTCCCTGCTACGATGTCAGGAAAATCCGTACCAGCATGCCCAGATATGATTCCAACACTGAGCATGATCGTCGTAAAACCGCAGCAGGGATGACAGGGGGCATTATGATTCCAACCGTCCTCATTCTTCGTGCTCTTGTTCTCCTTGTCAGTCGGACCCCGATAAGTATAAGAGCCACCAAGATCGCCGCGAAGTGGACAAACCACAATCCAAAGATCAAATTCCCCCTGAGGACAAGCTTCCCCAAGAGAAGCCGCCGTCGAAGCGTGTTGATTCATAGGATAAGCATAAACAAGTCAAGAAAAGGTCAAGTAGAGACGATGTATCCATCGTGCCTGCCAAGCGAAGAAATGTCGAGTTGTCCATATCCAAATCCATGCAGCTTAACTCTGATGCCAAAGCAAAACTGGCATATCTAATGAAATAATTTCCATATCACTATTTTGAGCATTTGCAATTTATTCTTGCACTTGAGCCTGTTCCTTCAAAGTGGACGGATGATGCTAAAGCAAAGATAGACTTAGTGGATACAAAATCTTTCTAAGATTATTCGTGATTTAATCACTGACATTGAATACATGAAGGAAATGGCCAATTATGATGAAAGAATCTTGAAAAATTCAAAGAAAGACTTGGAAAATGCATAAGCTCAGCTTGCTCTCATTCAATGGGATGCCGACAACTATAAAAACAACATGAGGAACTACAAAGGCGTTATCACACTTGCTTGAAATCCCATAGCTAAGCGCGCTTGGATCTAAAGAAGCAGGTTGAAAATTCTAAATCTGAGAATGTTAAAGTACAGTTGGCTTGCAATACTCTTGAACGGGGAAGGCTGAGTTAGAGAAGAAAAACATTGATTTGGCAAAGCAAAATGCGGAATTGGAAGCCAAACTACTGGAGGCTGAATCTAGAGCAATCTTGGCCGAGGGGAACACAAGCATCGCCATTTAATCTGCCGAAGAGGTTCTAGAGAAACTTTCCACAACCCAAAAGGAGTTGGATGACTATAGTGAGCTGATGATAGAGTTCTTTCCTCAAGTGATCCGCTATCGGGACATCTCTTGGATCGAGGATTACCCGACAACTTTGGTTTACAGGTGGGACCAAATCATCGAATGGGAGAAGAAAGAGCTCAAGGTGAACTCCATCGATGAAAATAAACTTATGGAGAAATTCCTAAGGGGTGAAGAACCAGTGCGCTTGGCTGAAGGACGACGGCTTATTGCTGCAGCTATGGAAGAAGAGACACGTCAAGCCAAGGGAAAAAATGTCCTCGAAACCGGCTCTTATTCTGCTGCCCATGGAGATACCAGAATAGAGGGATATGATCCAGAGAATACGAGAATTCCTAAGACATCCTTTTTATCCCCTATTCCCGAAGCGACACCAGAAACTCTAGCTATCCCAATGAGAAATCATCTAAAGGTATTTCTACCTTTTCACCCTAATTTGTTAGGGAAATTTCAACCTTTATCCACAATATTGGATAGTTAATTGAAGACTCTATTGTTTCTCCTAAGCTAATATTGGTTAACTCTCATTCTATAGGTGCAAAGCCAGTTGAAAAAGCCGATGAGCAAAAGAAAGAAACCACTAACACGAGGTCTACTGAAGAGATCCAAGAGAAGCATGCTGAAGGAACTGGCTCAAAACCTGTGGAAGAGGTCAAGGATAAGGATGAGGTTGTCGAGAAGATCCCCATCTACCACTGAAATTCTCCGAGAAGAAGATGTGATAGATGCCCTAAAAGAAGATGATGGCAACGATGGGCACGAGGAAGAAGATGATAATGCTGTCGTGACTGGAGACTCTGGGAACGTCGATGACATGACTTTGGCCGAGATGAAGGCCAAGAAGGATAAGCGCATGCAGCTAAAAGTTGAGGAAACAAACCCTGAAAGTTTTAAGCCTCTTGCGGTAGTACCTCCTGGGTCAAGTTTAGTTGTCAACTTTCGACTAGATCAATCACTTAAGAACTTGCTAAAAAATCTTCTTCTGATACCAGCGCTCCAATTCTAGGGAAGAAGAAGCCAAAGCGGATCCAGATCGAGTCTGAGAAAGAGGAGAAAGAAAAACTTAAAGCTGCCAAGAAAGCAAAGTCCACTCGAAAGTCCAAATAAGAGGCGGTTCTATTTTTCATTTTGCTTGTTCCTCGGTCCGCTGTTGTTGTAGCGAGTGCGGCCCTCGCCTTTGTTTGTCTAGTTATTTTGTATAAATCTGCGCCTGTGTAAATAAAGTAGTTTGTTTCCAGCTATGTCAAATGCTTGCAAGTTCATAATTTTCTTCTGTTAGTGTCGAGAAATTAATAAACATAACTAATGATTCAAGTCATAATCGCACTTTCCTGCAAAAGCTTAAACAGAGAAAATGTTATTCACAAAAATTGCCACTTAAATAAATAAATAAACAAGATAAATGATCGATGGCATGGTACGTGATGTATATGCCCCCAATTAATCTTGAACATAACACTTAGCTAAGGCTTGACCAAGATTGATTAAATTGCCCCCAGGTCTTTTGGGGGTTAAAATTCTTTTTCATTGGTACATATTCTTTGTACCTTTATACTCTCCTATCGTATGGTCACGTTAGAGTAGATTCAAGGCGGTCTTTTTTCAGGGTGCATCGTCATGCCTTGAGGACGTTGTCTTCCCGTCCTTTATACTCTCTCTCGACTTGTGAGAGTTAGAGTTCGGGACGTCGTCTTCTCGTCCTTTTTGTGTTGTTAGGTAAATGGTCATTTCATTTGCTTTCGTATTGATTCAAATGTCTGATATTTCAACCTACGTTATGACAAACAAACAAAAAATAATACAAAATAAGGTTCGAACAGGTAAACTAAATCACACATAGTATTATATAGTGGTTCAGCCAAGTCGTGACCTACATCCACTTCATAATCTTTTGTTTATATTAACTAGACTTTTCTAGGCAAGTCGTGACTTTTTACATGGCCTATAAAACAAAAGAAAATAGTACAATTTCAAGTCAAGTATCGCCGCAAATGTTGGACGTTCCAAGCTCTAGGAATTTCTTCACCATCCACGGTTGCTAACTTGAAAGCTCCCTTGTCAAATTTCTGTCGGATGGTGAATGGTCCTTCCCACTTTGGGCCTAGATGAACGGGAGGTGGAAAGACTCGCTTCAATACCAGGTCTCTAGGTTCAAAAGTCCTAAACTGAACCTTTCTATCATAATAGCGTGCCACTTGGTGTCGATGCCTTGAAGCATGCATGTCCGCTTCATCTTTCTTCTCCTCAACCATGTCCAGGGACTCTAGGAAAATTGTTTTATCAGTCATTGGGTCATAATACGTCACACTATGAGAGGGGACTTTAAGCTCCATTGGAATTACCGCTTCTGACCCGAAGGAGAGTGAAAAAGGAGTATGACCAGTAGTCGTCTTGAAGGTTGTTCGATAGGCCCACAAAGCTAGCGGAAATTCATCAACCTACATGGCTTTTTCTCATTCCAATCACTTTTTAAGAACAGACTTAAGAACTTTGTTTATTTCTTCAGCCTGTCCATTCGACTGTGGGTGAGCAACGACAGTATACTTCTTGTCAATTCTATACTTCTGACAGAAATATATAAATTCCGCAATATCGAATTGGGTTCCATTATCATTTATAATGGTTTTCAGTATTCCAAATCGACAAATAATATTCCTGACCACAAATCTTATCACTTTTCTTTCCATGATCGTGGTTAAGGGTTCTTCCTCCACCCATTTCGTGAAATAATCCACAGCCACGATTACATATTTAGCTCCTCCTTTAGCAATCGGCAGGGTCCCGATGATGTCTAATCCCCACATTGCGAACGGCCATGGACCGACCATTGATTTAAGATGCCTTGGGGTACTCTCAGAACTTTAGCGAATCTATGGCATTTGTCGCAGCGACATGAGTGATTAGCTACATCTTTATTCACGGTAGGCTGAAAATAACCATATCGCAATACTTTCTTTGCCAGAGTTTGACCCCCGGTATGATCCCCACACTCACCTTCATGTACTTCTTTCAGTACACACTTGATGTCGTCGTGTGCTATACACCATAGCAGGGGCATAGAAAATCCTTGGAGATAAAGGGCATCGTCCTGTAAAATGTATTTTGCAGCTTTACGTGTTATAGCTCGTCTCTTGCCCTTCTTCGATGGGAGAATTCCACTCTTAAAGATGTTCTTAATTGCTGTCATCCATGACTCCCTCTCTGCCTCAGCTTCTAGGTTTATTTCGATTTCCATTTGGTCATAGCTTGGTGATTCCAATATCTTTATTGGAACCATTACGATTTCCTCAGGCTTGTCAGAACTTGCTAGCTTAGCCAGTCAGTCTGCCTTTTGGTTTTCTGCTCTCGGAATGTTTGTTATACTGTAATGCTCAAGGTTACCCAGTAACTCTTCTACTTTCTCAAGATAAGTAACAAGTTGAAGTCCCTTGGTCACAAATTCCTTTTGAACTTGGCAGACAATTATCTTGGAGTCAAAGAATATGTCCAATGTTCTTACCCCTAATTCCTTGGCGAGTTTCAGCTCGACAATTAAGGCCTCGTACTCGAAATCATTATTGGTGGTAGAAATTTCCAATCATAGGGCATAATAAATGGATCATCCCTCAGGAGTCGTTAAAGCAAATCCGGCACCGGATCTTCGATCATTTTTGGCCCTGTCAGTATATAATTTCCACAGATTAAGCTCTGACCTATGCTCTAAAGTAAAACTTTGTCATCCACTGTTTCTTCTTTGGGAATCGTGAATTCTGCTATGAAGTCAGCTAAGGCCTGCTCCCATATTGATGTCCTTGGTTGAAAATTCAAATCAAATTAGCTCAACTCGATATTCCACTTAAGTAATCGCCCGATGCTTCGGGTCTTTGTAATACTTGTTTCAGAGGTTGATCAGTGTATATGACTATCGGATGAGCTTGAAAATAATGATGGAGCTTTCGGGAGGTAACTAAGAGGCTATAAGCAAACTTTTCTATTCTTGGATAATTGCATTCCACAGCTGCTAACTTCTTACTTACATAATATACTGGCCTCTGGACCTTTTCTTCTTCACGCATCAAGGCTGTGCTGACAGCATGAGATGACACCGCCAGATAGATGAACAGATCTTCATGATCCACCAGTTTTGACAATATCGGTGGTTTCTCCAATAAATCCAATAGATTTTGGAATGCTTCTGCATAGTTGGGAGTCCATTCGAAATTACGTTTTCCTCGTTTGATTAAATCAAAGAATGGGACACACTTGTCCGTGGCTATGGAAATGAATCTGCTTAATGCAGCAACTTCCCTGCCAGGCTCTGAACATTCCTAATCTCCCGTGGCTCTTCTATGATCCATGTTGCTTCTATCTGGATGGGATTAATATCAATTCCTCGATAGCTTACGATGAAGCTAAGGAATTTCCCTGATGCAACCACAAATGAGCATTTTAAAGGGTTCAACTTCATCCTGTACCTCCGTAGGATGTCAAGCATCTCTGCCGGATCTTGTGTATGACTAGAGTATTGCCTAGATTTCACGAGCATGTCATCGATGTAAACTTCCATAGTTTTTCCAATATGATTATAGAACATTTGTTTCACCAGGCGTTGATACATGGCTCCATCATTCTTTAGTCCGAACGGCATCACCACATAGCAGTACAATCCCAACTTTGTTATAGAACTTGTGTGCTCTTGATCCGGCACATGCATGGGGATCTGGTTATATCCTGAGTATGCGTCCATGAAGGAAAGAAGTTCGTGTCTGGCTATTGAGTCCACCAACTGGTCAATCCTAGGAAGTGGGAAACTATCTTTTGGACAAGCGTTGTTTAAATCCGAGAAATCAATGCATGTTCTCCATTTCCTATTTAATTTCTTGACCAAAACAGGATTCATTATCCAGTTGGGATACATTAAATCTCTAATGAACTCATTATCTTTCAACTTCTCCACTTCTTCCTTTAGGGCTGCCGACCTCTCCGGGCCTAACATACGTCTCTTCTGCTTAATGGGTGGATGCTTTGGATTAATACTCAATGAGTGACTCATAACGGAGGGAGATATCCCACACATATCAGCATGGGTCTAGGAAAGCACATCCAAATTTGCCTTTAAAAAACCAGTCAATTCCTTTTCTTAGAATGGATCCAGCTGGGATCCAATCTTTAATACCTTTTTCGGATCAACATCGTTAATGGGGATGTCCACAGTCGTTTCATTAGGGGTCGCCTTTCTGTCCCCAGGCTCTTCATCCTCTCTGCGATCTATATCCTCAAGTAGTTTTCTGGGTGACTACCTCGGGGCTGGTCCCTTTAATTGCTATGTTGAACCCTCCTTCGTAGGGGAGGAGGCGTCTTTAGCTTCGATGCTTAATCCCTTCATTAACATCTTCAGTTCAGCCATGTAGCAGGTTCGTCCAGTGGCTTGATCACCTCTCATTACTCCCACTCCTGCTTCAGTTGGGAATTTCAATAATAAGCACCAGGGCGCAAAGCAAGCCCTGAATTCCGCGAGGGCCGGTCGGCCCAAAAAGGCGTTATAGGGTGAGTCAATATCCAAAACTACAAATGGGAGAATTCTCACTCTCCAACGGTCTCCTTGTCACAATGTCACTAATAATTCTACATATCCCATTGGAGCAGTCGATGCCCTATTGAACCCACGTATCCATCCCTTGCAAGGCTTCAAGAATTTCGCTTCGAGTTTCATCTGATCCAATGCTTTTTAAAAGAGAATATTAACCGAACTCCCATTATCCACTAATACTTTATGAACTAAAGCTGGGCCGATATTGGTAGTGATCACCAATGGGTCTTCAATGGGTGATTGAACTCCAGTATCATCTCTATCACGAAATATGACATAATTTGACATCGTTTTCTATTGCTTCACTGGACTAGTGTCCTCGCGGTTATTGCATTCCCCTATTTCAAGGTGTTTGGTTGCGTTTACATACTGGTCCATTGACTTGTAGCTATGGCTAGCTGGACGGGGCCTCGCTACTATAGTGTTAATGACAATTCCTTTACCATTTTATTAAGCTGTGGGTCTAGGAGCAGGTTGATTTTCCTTCGGGGTCTGCCCTCCTTTTCCCCTATCTCTTGGGGCAACCTTATATTCATCTAACTTTCCTTCCCGTAATAGCTTTTCAACAACGTCTCTCAAATGCTGACACTCATTAGTAGGGTGTCTGTGGGTTCTATGACACAGACAAAATTTTCCAGCGGCCACCTCATTCTCCGTGGAGTCTCTGGGAAGAGGCTTTTTATATTGCAAGACGTTGTAAGTATCCAGGTAGATGTTTTCCAATGTGTCATTCAGCGGCGAATAGTTTTCAAAGGTTTGGAATCGAGGACTTTTGCTGGAGTTGTTTCCTCAGCTCCTATTCCTCCTATTGCCATTTCCATTCCTGTTGTTACTTCCTTCATTCTTCTTTCCGACATTTACCTCAACTTTCCCTAAAATGTCACCAGACTGTTTCATAGCAACATTACTTTGAATATCTTCTCTTGAAGCTCAATCAGACTTTCTCTTTCGACTGGCGTATATATCTTCTCGTCGTAGACGAATATTTTCTTTTCCGTAGAAAGCCTCCCTAGTTAATGGCAGCTTCCCAGCTAAATAACCTGTAATGACCCGCATTCTACGCATCAGGGGATCGTAGAATATTTATTTCTTTCCTATGTGAAGTCATATGGTCATGTAACTTTGGGAAACATCTATAAGAGTCATTTCCCATGTTCATGATTTTTGTCGATTTTTAAATGACCATTTTGCCCCTAGTTGGTACTGTTGTTTTGGCCATAACTTTTGATTGGAAAGGAATTTTGACCTAAAACCACTTCCATTGGATTCGTTTGATGGTTTACCTTTCCGTAGAGTGGTCATAATAGCCAAACGGACTTACCGTTTGGGAGATATGGCTGAAATAAGGTTTGGAGGGTGAAAAACTGCTTAACCGGGCCAAATCGGGTGATTAGTGAGTAGGCCCATAACCCATTTCGGGATTAGAGTTATGGGGAGGCTGAAATGAGATAGAGGATCATTCCGTTTCAGTTTTCTAGCCTCCACTTATCACCAAGGAACCCTAAAAATGGCCTCCAACCTCTAAATCACCTCCAAATCACCTTTTGGTCAAGGATTTGGCTTAGCAACCCCTAATCAAGGAAGATCTTCACCAAAACGACATTGGAGCTGCTGTTTAGCATTGGGATTCACGTCAAATCAGAGATTTATTTCAGATCTTAGTTTTATTTGTGGCTAAGGTGAGTGATTTGCATAGCTTTGCACTAATTATGGCTAATTGGGGGTGATTAGTGTTAATTAGCGAATTTATACACTAATAAACTCGGGAAAAATGTTCATAAATTCTTAAATGATGATTTAGACCTCTGATATGAATTTGGGTTAATTTGGTTAAGTTTTGCTAATCCTATCATTAGTTTCACCTAAACATGCTTAGGGGGAAATATGGGGTTTTGGGTATGTTTGATCCATTTTAACCTATCATATTGATGTTTTGATGTTTGTGGTTGATTATGCATGTTGCTATGACTGTATGAAATGCTTTGTGACTGATTTCAATAGTTAGAATGGTCGAAAACGCCGTCGAGGGACGTAAACAACTCGCTGGACAAGGTGCAGGGATTCGGATCGGATAGGGGATTGAGGGACGATCAGATCGCCCTATGGGATCGTGGGACATCACCACGAGTCGAGTCATCTCCTCTGAACCGAACCGTCTGCGCAAGGCCCACGAGCACCAACCGCGAACTGCTACCCGATCCGATCCACTTGTGCTTCACGTCACGATCCGACTAAAGGAAAGCAGCATCCACGAACCGATGCACAACGAGACGCCGATTCGAACTAGGGGGAGCCACGAGCAGGAGGAGCGCGATCCGACCCGTGTGGGATATTCCGATCCGAACCGAGGAGAGGAGCACGATCCGAAGCAGAGAGAAAGAGGACCGCGATACGATCCAAACCGTGGCAAGCTGGAGACCCGACCCGATCCGCCAGGGGTGACGGCAATGCGACCCGATCCAGTGAAGAAGGAGCATTCTGATCCGAACCGAACCAATGAAGACTGATAACCCAAGATGCAAAGGTAGTCCAAATGAAGGGTATTGGCTCAGAATCCAGATAGGAACCAATGAGTGGACTTCATGAGTTGGACTTTGCTGCGGAATGTGTGCTAAGGAGTTGTCGACGTTCATAACTTCGGTTCACCACTAAAAATGGATGATGGGCTACTTATCAGTGCAGTAGGGTCATTATGACCTGAGGGGCAAGGTGATGGTAGCAAGACTACGTTATCAGTGCAGTAGGGTCATTATGACCCGAGGGGCAAGGTGATGCGTAGTAAGACTATGAGCCAGTGCAGTGGGGTCATTGTGACTCCATGGGGCAGAGTGGACATAGTAAGGATTAGTAAGGCTATGAGCCAGTGCACTGGGGTTCTTGTGACTCCATGGGGCAAAGTGGACATAGCAAAGGATTAGTGGCTACGTTATCAGTGCAGTGAAGCCATTTATGACTTCATGGGCCAAATTGATCGTAGCAAGGTATGTTGGGTGATCGAAGTGGTGAATATCGTATGCTTTACGCACTGAGTGAGAGATGTGAGGATGGATGCCATGTTTGATTGTTTGCCATCATTATGACATGCACACCTTCCCCACCTCCGTATCTTTACACTGTTTGATATGGTACCTTAGAGTGTTGTACAGTATGTAGTGCTAACTCTTTGGTTGCAGGTCCAGGTTCAGGTATGTTTTAGTCTACCTGTTGTTTTTCACTTTAGATGCTTATCGCTCATACCAGGCTTTATGTCTGACCCAGAGTTTTATGTCTCCTTTTATTACTCTGGGTGCTCACACGAGCAGACTAGAGACAGGTTAGCTGGTGATGCGCGAGTAGCTGATTCGGAGGCGGGCAGGAAGCTTCCACGTATGATATATATATATATATATATATATATATATATATATATATATATATATATATATATAGACACACATTCTCCCTGTGTCGTTGGTGGTCGCTACTTGGGCATTAGTAGTGTACCTCATTTATCTTGCTTTTGCTTGAGACAGTTTGAAAAGTTGTAATAAGCTGTATTTTGGATTTCCGCTGCTATGATGTTTAGTTCTGATTTTCAGCTTATGCACTGTCTCTCCTGTTTTATGTCAAGTATGTTATTATTATATTTTATTCTATGCATTGTGAGACATCCTACAGGTTCTTTGTATGATCATTTCCTTCTTTCTTTTCCTTCTAACGACCCGTTCCGTGCTAACTGGACATGTGTACAGCGCACTTTTGGAGTAAATGTCGGTTGGTGCGGGGCGGGCCGTCACACTTGGTATCAGAGCTCTAGGTTGCGTAGTTAACCTAGGGAAAGACACTAGGGAGAGATAGTACGCATATGAGATCGCGTATTTGTGATTACTTTGGTTTTCAAAAGCTATATATATGTATACTATTAGTAGTATAAGAATGAAGTCGCACTGCACTAGCACCTCTATGGGGTCGTTAATCGTTTCCCTTTTTCAGATTGACGATGAGCCGAGACACGAGGGGTGCTGGTAGAGGAACCAACCCAGGGAATGCCGCTGAGATGAGGACGATGTTTACTAACCTCATGAGAGATATGCTTAGAGAAGTGCAAGGGGCAGTTCCCAATCCCGGAGTTGGTGTTGGCCCAGTAGTGCAGGCGCCTAGGGTCGATTTCGCCAAGTTGTTCAAGGATTACACTAACCTTGGTGGGAAGCCGTTCCACGGGACGGAGTCGGCCACAGATGTTCAAGATTGGATGGATAGCTGCGATCATATCTTCGATGACTTGGGTCTTGAGGATGCGATAAAGAGAAGGCTAGCGTCTCGTCAGCTGCAAGGGCGAGCGATGAATTGGTGGAATGCCATTAGAACAGCTACTCCAGAGGATCAGGTTACTTAGGATCAGTTCAAGGCTCGCTTTAGCGAGATGTTTATTCCAGCTGCCCAGAAGTCAGTATTGTTTAAGAGGTTCTTGGAACTTAAGCAGAACGGAAGGGCAGTTTCTGATTATATTGCTGAGTTCGACACTTTGTCGAAGTATGGACTGTCTCTCATTGATACTCCTGAGAAGAAGAATGAGAAGTTCATTACTGGTTTGGATGGATACTTGGGGGAAAGGCTTATCAACCTCATCGATGAGACTTTTGAATTGATCGTGGGGAAAACTTTGAGATCAGAGAGCCTTTACCCTAAGTCAAAGACTGAGGCTGCATCTGCAGAAGGGCCAAAGCCGCAAGCAGGCGATGGAGGCAAGAGTAACTCTCAGAATAAGAGGAAGCAGGACCAATCTAAAGGTGGTCAGAAAAAGAGCAAGAAGGATGTTGAGTTCTTCAGCTGTGGAAAGAAGGGCCATTATGCTAAAGAATGTCGGGCCAAGCCAACGGAGAGGAAGTGCTACAACTATGGTCAAATGGGACATCATTAGGATAAGTGTCCGCAACCTCTTAAGGAGAAGCAGATTGTGAAAGCATATGCTCTTGATGTTGTTCCTTCTTCGTCGAATGCCCCAACTGCGGCGGAGAAAGGAAAGAATGTTGTTATTCAAGGTATGCTTTCTATTTATGATGTACCAGTTCGAGTTTTGTTTGATACTGGGGCTTCCCGTTCCTTCATATCTAGTGACCTGGTAGATAGGTTGGGACTGGAACCCGAGATAGTCGATAGACCTTTGGTTGTGACGAACCCGATTGGTGGTTCGACTAGCCTTAGTATGATTTGTAGGAATTTGGTCTTATCGAGTCATGGATGTATGTTTGTATGTGATTGCTTTGTTTTGGGCTTTACTGGGTATGGCATTATATTGGGAGTCGATTGGCTCCAAAGATACGGGGTGGTGGTAGACTATGAGGGCTTTTTGGTGACAGTGAGGGCGGATGATGGGCGGAGGGTAGTGTTTGGTAGTCTACCTAGTGATGGGGTTATGGCTAGTTTTGTAAATTCCCTCGACATCCCGCAGGATGAGTTTTCAGATGTGCCCGTGGTTGGCCAGTATCCGGACGTCTTCGAGGAGGTGACCGGGCTTCCACCACACCGAGAGATTGAGTTCTGTATTGATTTAGTGAAAGATGCCAGACCTATAGTGATGCCACTTCGTCGTATGGCACCAAGGGAGCAGCGAGAGCTCGGGGTGCAAGTCAGCAATATTTTGAAGAAGGGATTTATTAGAAGGAGCGTCTCCGAGTGGGGAGCATCAGTTGTGTTTGCCACTAAGGCAGATGGTTCCCTTCGTTTGTGTGTGGACTATCGCGAGTTGAATAAGGTAACAAGGAAGAATAAGTATCCTCTACCGCGGATAGATGATTTGTTTGATCAACTGGAAGGAGCAAGAGTGTTCTCCCAGTTGGACCTCGCGACAGTATTTCATCAGCTTCGAGTAGCGGATGAGAGTGTTCCGAAAACGGCATTTAGGACGCCTTCGGGATTTTATGAGTGGTTGGTCATGCCATTTGGGTTGACCAATGCACCAGCCTATTTTGTAGATCTCATGAATCGAGTATTCAGAGATCAGTTGAATAAGTTTGTTCTTGTGTTCGTGGATGATATCCTTGTTTACTCAAGGACAGAGGAGGAACACAAGGGACACTTGATGATAGTGATGGAGGTGTTGAGGAAACACCAATTGAAAGAGAAATTCTCTAAGTGTCATTTTTGGAGAAGGGAAGTGAGATTCTTGGGTCATGTTGTTTTCGAGAGTGGTATTGCCGTGGACCCTGCGAAGGTGGCTACGGTACAGGATTGGCCTACACCCAAGAATGCGACAGACGTAAGAAGTTTCTTGGGATTAGCTGGATATTATCGTAAGTTTATCCAGGACTTCTCCAAGATAGCAGCACCGTTAACTCAATTGACTAAGAAGAATCAGTCCTTCGTCTGGAACGGAGTGTGTGAGGATGCCTTCAAGAGTCTAAAGGAGAAGTTGACGCGTGCGCCAGTGTTAGTCATTCCTAAAGGGAATGAAGAGATGACGGTATACACAGATGCTTGTGGTACCGGACTGGGTGCTGTATTGATGCAAGGAGGTAGGGTTGTAGCTTATGCTAGTCGACAGCTAAAGCCGCATGAGAAGAAGTATCCTACCCATGATTTGGAATTGGCAGCGATTGTGTTTGCGTTGAAGATGTGGAGACACTATCTCTTGGGAGAAAGATTTGAGTTGTTTACCGATCATAAATCGTTAAAGTATCTCTTCTCCCAGAAGGATCTGAATCTCCGTCAGCAGAGATGGTTAGAGTTCTTGGCTTCGTATGATTTTGATATCGCATATACACCTGGGAAAGGTAATGCGGTAGCCGATGCCTTGAGTAGGAGACATGCCAGCTTAGGGGCAATGTTTCTTGAGTGGAAGAAACTAGAGTATATCGCGGGGTTTGATTTCAGACCAAAGTGCGAATTGGATCCAGTTATGCTAGCTAGTTTGACGATCAGACCCACTTTGATAGAGCAGATTCGTTCTAGTCAGAGGGACGATCCTAATCTATTGGAAATCATCTCCAAGTTAGAGATGGACATCGACGGTGAGGAGATGAGTGTGTATGGGCTTGATCGAGATGGATGGCTTCGAAAAAATGGAAGACTAGTTGTGCCCAACGTGAATGGTTTGAGAGATGAAGTGCTTAGAGAATGTCATCACTCAAAACTGACTATACATCCCGGTGGTAATAAGATGTATTGAGGCATGAAGCAGACTTACTACTGGGAAGGGATGAAAAGAGACGTTGGGAAGTTTATATCCAAATGCATGAATTGCCAGCTAGTTAAAGCCGAGCAAAAGAAGCCTAGTGGGTTGTTGCAACCATTAGAAATTCCCGAATGGAAATGGGAGCAAGTCTTGATGGATTTCATCGATGGTTTACCAAGGACTAGATCGGGATATAATAGCATTTGGGTAATTGTGGATCGATTGACTAAAAGTGCAAGATTTATACCAGTCAAATCGACTAGAACGGCAGCCAAGTTGGCAGAATTGTATACGAAGTGGGTAGTGAGATTTCATGGAGTACCCAAAAGCATTGTGAGTGACTGAGACCCGTTGTTCACTAGTGGGTTTTGGAAAAGCTTACAAGAGGCTCTAGGGTCAGGATTACATCTCAGTACCGCATATCATCTTCAGACCGACGGTCAGACGGAGAGGGTGAATCGTATATTAGAAGATCTCTTAAGAGCTTGTATATTGGATTTTGGTGGATCATGGGATGACCATTTGCATCTAGTAGAGTTTGCATATAATAATAGCTACCAATCCAGTATCGGTATGGCTGCATATGAAGCTTTGTACGGAAGACCGTGCAACTTACCATCATGTTGGATAGAGACTGGCGAGAAGTTTGTGCTTGGACCAGAGGTGGTGAGAGAAACTTCGGATAAGATTAAGATCATTCAACAATGAATGAAAGCTGCCCAAGATAGGCAGAAGAGCTATGCTGATAAGAGGAGAGGAGACTTAAAATTCTCCGTTGGTGACTTGGTGTTTGTCAAGATCTCTCCGTTGAAGAGCGTGATACAATTTGGCAGGAGAGGCAAGTTGGCACCAAGATTTATTGGCCCATTCCCTGTTCTTGAACTAGTCGGTAATTTGGCATATAGAGTTGGCTTACCAGAGAAAATGGCGGGAGTTCACAATGTATTTCATGTTTCCCAACTAAGGAAGTTCGTTCACGACCCAGGTATGACTATTTCACCTGATCAGTTAGAGGACTTCGAAGTAGAACCCGAGGCGGTTGGGAACCGCAAGCCAATTCGTATTGTGGGGCACGATACGAAGCAACTTCGAAGGAAGGCGGTGAGGCTAGTCAAGGTTCAGTGGGGCGAGGACGAGAATGATTGTACTTGGGAGACAGAGGAGAGCATTAGGAAGGCGTATCCAGAACTCTTTGCCTGGTAAGATTTATTTTGCAATTTAGTTTTCCGCATGCTAGGGTAGACTTGTTTTGCTTGTTTTGCATGTTTGATGGTTGTTTAATGGTTGATAGGCATGCGGGACCTTTGTGTGTTTTTTGATTAAGGAATTTCGGGGGCGAAATTTCTTAAGGGGGGGAGAGTGTAATGACCCGCATTCTACGCATCAGGGGATCGTAGAATATTTATTTCTTTCCCATGTGAAGTCAAATGGTCATGTAACTTTGGGAAACACCTATTAGAGTCATTTCCCATGTTCATGATTTTTGTCGATTTTTAAATGACCATTTTGCCCCTAGTTGGTACTGTTTTGGCCATAACTTTTGATTGGAAAGGAATTTTGATCTGAAACCACTTCCATTGGATTCGTTTGAAGGTTTACCTTTCCGTAGAGTGGTCATAATAGCCAAACGGACTTACCGTTTGGGAGGTATGACTGAAATAAGGTTTGGAGGGTGAAAAACTGCTTAACCGGGCCAAATCGGGTGATTAGTGAGTAGGCCCATAACCCATTTCGGGATTAGGGTTATGGGGAGGCTGAAATGAGATAGTGGATCATTCCATTTCAGTTTTCTAGCCTCCACTTATCACCAAGGAACCCTTTAAATGGCCTCCAACCTCTAAATCACCTCCAAATCACCTTTTGTTCAAGGATTTGGCTTAGCAACCCCCAATCAAGGAAGATCTTCACCAAAACAACATTGGAGCTGCTGTTTAGCATTGGGATTCACGTCAAATCAGAGATTTATTTCAGATCTTAGTTTTATTTGTGGCTAAGGTGAGTGATTTGCATAGTTTTGCACTAATTATGGCTAATTAGGGGTGATTAGTGTTAATTAGCGAATTTATACACTAATAAACTCGCAAAAAATGTTCATAAATTATTAAATGATGTTTTAGACCTCTGATATGAATTTGGGTTAATTTGGTTAAGTTTTGCTAATTCTATCATTAGTTTCACCTAAACATGCTTAGGGGGAAATATGGGGTTTTGGGTATGTTTGATCCATTTTAACCTATCATATTGATGTTTTGATGTTTGTGGTTGATTATGCATGTTGCTATGACTGTATGAAATGCTTTGTGACTGATTTCAATAGTTAGAATGGTCGAAAACGCCGTCGAGGGGCGTAAACAACTCGCTGGACAAGGTGTAGGGATTCGGATCGGATAGGGGATTGAGGGACGATCGGATCGCCCTATGGGATCGTGGGACATCACCACGAGTCGAGTCATCTCCTCCGAACCGAACCGTCTGCGCAAGGCCCACGAGCACCAACCGCGAACTGCTACGCGATCCGATCCACTTGTGCTTCGCGTCACGATCTGACTAAAGGAAAGCAGCATCCACGAACCGATGCACAACGAGACGCCGATTCGAACCAGGGGGAGCCACGAGCTGGAGGAGCGCGATCCGACCCGTGTGGGGTATTCCGATCCGAACCGAGGAGAGGAGCATGATCCGAAGCAGAGAGAAAGAGGACCGCGATACGATCCAAACCGGGGCAAGCTGGAGACCCGACCCGATCCGCCAGGGGTGACGGCAATGCGACCCAATCCAGTGAAGAAGGAGCATTCTGATCCGAACTGAACCAATGAAGACTGATAACCCGAGATGCAAAGGTAGTCCAAATGAAGGGTATTGACTCAGGATCCAGATAGGAACCAATGAGTGGACTTCATGAGTTGGACTTTGCTGCGGAACGTGTGCTAAGGAGTTGTCGACGTTCATAACTTCGGTTCACCACTAAAAATGGATGATGGGCTACTTATCAGTGCAGTAGGGTCATTATGACCTGAGGGGCAAAGTGATGGTAGCAAGACTACGTTATCAGTGCAGTAGGGTCATTATGACCCGAGGGGCAAGGTGATGCGTAGTAAGACTATGAGCCAGTGCAGTGGGTTCATTGTGACTCCATGGGGCAGAGTGGACATAGTAAGGATTAGTAAGGCTATGAGCCAGTGCAGTGGGGTTCTTGTGACTCCATGGGGCAAAGTGGTCATAGCAAAGGATTAGTGGCTACGTTATCAGTGCAGTGAAGCCATTTATGACTTCATGGGGCAAAGTGATCGTAGCAAGGTATGTTGGGTGATCAAAGTGGTGAATATCGTATGCTTTACGCACTGAGTGAGAGATGTGAGGATGGATGCCATGTTTGATTGTTTGCCATCATTATGACATGCACACCTTCCACACCTCCGTATCTTTACACTGTTTGATATGGAACCTTAGAGTGTTGTACAGTATGTAGTGCTAACTCTTTGGTTGCAGGTCCAAGTTCAGGTATGATTTAGTCTACCTATTATTGTTCACTTTAGATGCTTATCGCTCATACCAGGCTTTATGTCTGACCCAGAGTTTTATGTCTCCTCTTATTACTCTGGGTGCTCACACGAGCAGACTAGAGACAGGTTAGCTGGTGATGCGCGAGTAGCTGATTCGGAGGCGGGCAGGAAGCTTCCACGTATGATATATATATATATATATATATATATATATATATATATATATATATATATATATATATATATATATATATATATATATATATATATATATATATATAGACACACACATATTCTCCCTGTGTCGTTGGTGGTCGCTACTTGGGCATTAGTAGTGTACCTCATTTATCTTGCTTTTGCTTGAGACAGTTTGAAAAGTTGTAATAAGTTGTATTTTGGATTTCCGCTGCTATGATGTTTAGTTCTGATTTTCAGCTTATGCACTGTCTCTCCTGTTTTATGTCAAGTATGTTATTATTATATTTTATTCTATGCGCTGTGAGACATCCAACAGGTTCTTTGTATGTTCATTTCCTTCTTTCTTTTCCTTCTGACGACCCGTTCTGTGCTAACCGGACATGTGTACAGCGCACTTTTGGAGTAAATGTCGGTTGGTGCGGGGCGGGCCATCACACTACCTCCGAATTTAGTGTCTGGATCGGCCCCATCAATAAAAGCCATTAAAATGATTGGTTCGTGGGGATCGCTTATTTCAGTAACTGCTAAGTTGAAGCGGTCCAAGTACAATTTCAGAGATTCTCCAGGGGCCTAATTGATTCTGGACAGTTCGATAACACTTTTATCTTTTCGGGTGTGGAGTCGGAACAGATTCATAAAACGTTCGTTGAGTTCTTGAAAGCTAGACACCGATCGCGGTGGAATTCGTGTAAACCACATTAATGCAACATCTTCTAGATATATCGGGAAGGCTTTACATTTTACCGCGTCAAGTGCGACTGCAGAGTTCATATACCACGCATACCTCATCAGATGTTGTTATGGATATGTTCTCCAAGCATATCGATCCAATTGTGGCAGATTGAACCGTTGATGGAATTGGAAATTCAGGATGTCGTCAGTGAATGGAGTGTGACTGCACTCAATATCCTAATCTTCATTGGTATATCGGCGAATATCGGCCATGATTTGACACACCATCGCTTCTACTTCCGCATTAGTTAGAGCCGATTCAGGTTCCCGACTCCTTTCTCTTCTCATGCATCTATCACCTACTTTAGGTGACTCCATTGGGTCTCGGTTGGTAGCCGAACCTCCTCACCTCCTGCGTTCCTGGTCATTCATAGGACGAACAGGTTGAAGGAGTTGCCCCTGGGTGGGATTGGTCGTATTTGGATTCCTCGGGAGAACATGTGATCCTCGCATTGGTAATAGCATTGGGTCCCTCAGACTAGGATCGTCGGTTCCCAGAATGCAGGCTGCATCTTCACGGGTCCCCAATGATCCGAGTGTCAGTTGGCCTAGATTTTTGGGCCTTTCATACGACCTCCTTTCACGTGGGGGCTCTTCATCAGAAGATGATAAATGGTCCATAGTAGGATGATGAACCGAAGAGGACACTCTTTATCTGCGGAGTTCGCTTTTTTCTTCATTCATAACCCTCATGTTTTCCCTTATGAGAGCACTATCGCGTTTGTGATCCTCTAAAGCATTACTAGTGCTCTCAAGCATATCAAGAAAGCGGGAAAATTCCATATGGGTTACAAGTGTAGAAGTGTAGGATGATTATCAGTTTCCACAGCTGGTATCAGAGCATTTGTAGGAGCTCGAGTAGAGGTAACAACTTCAGGCAGATTCGGTTCGGATCGGCTTCCCTCGCCTCTACGGGTCGGATCGGTGGAGAGCTGCAAACAACATTCTGGGGAGCAGATCGGATCGGTTTGGAGCCACTAGTTCGGATCGGAGTTTATTCAGATAGAGTTGGAGATGTTCTGCCGGATCAGTCAGCTACTGAACCTTGCCCTCTCGACCTAGTAATAACCATAGCTTGCTGATCTTCACCAACTCCGCTTTCTCATGCGTTCTGCACTTCTTTTCCTTTCCCTTGGTCATAATATCCAATTTGTCGAAATCTTTTTTGAAGAGAACATCAGAAGTATTGACTGTGTGGACTATCTTCTTTGGATATACAAACCCAAATAGTGGAATGGTAGCCCAAAATATAGAGAATTCATAACTTCTCAGTGAAAGCACCAAAGTGTTAGATCCAAAAATGGCTCTAACACCCAAACTAATGATAAATCTAAATGAAATGAAAATAGAATTGGAGAAAACACACGATCTATAGTGGTTGAGCATTAAAGAGCCTACGTCCACTTTGAACTTCCTTGATTGATGATGGGAATACAAGTACAATGATTGTTTTCACTCAATCTCACTTTTACAATGGATAATTTCACTCAACACTCGCTGAAATGTTCTTCAAGAATTGATGATGCTTCGATTAAATTGACGAAATTTAGATGTAGCAGGAATTTGTGTCAAGAATTTTCTAAAAGATCCTTCAAATGATGTTCTGTGGTGTATTTATAGGTGAATAGTCTCTCTGAAATGGCTCCGGTTTGGATAGTGAAAGTCAGGATTGGAGGTGCCATAGCGGTGACAGCTCATTAAGTTAGTGGGTGATCGTGGGATAATGGGTAAGTAACCGCTCCGCACTTTAAGGGATAGTTGAGAGTAGTTGTAGTCTAATCGCTCTAGGGTTCGGATCGGAAATGCAGAGAAAAAAGGGGAGCGGGTCAGATACTTCCAAACCGATCCGAATCTTCCTTCACACTTCAATTTTCTGCTTCATAATATATGGGTTCACTTCGGGTCTCCGAACCGATCTGGGCCTCTAGGATGCACTCTTCCAGTCAGCACTCTTCATCAAGTGGTCTTTTGGCTTTGTGTAGCCTAGTTCACAATGTAGGCTAACAATGTTGTACCTATGGAGTGCTCCCTGATGCTACCAGTTTATGGTGGGTTTACAGTACTGTATAGACTTCAGTGTTTATAAACGGTGTAAGGGTAATAATGGTAATCCCGCTTAAGCTATTTTACTATTTTATATTTAACCATAGACTCTATTATAATAGTGTATTGTATTATATAGTATCTAGCTTAATGGATCCTTAAGAGATGGAAATTCCTATGACATCTCTTAAGTTATTGCACTCACGAACACATTGGATTCGAGATGTGAACTACTGTAAGCATCTCTGACACCGTAACACTGATATTATTACATGGTTTTGATTTAACTGATATGATAATTTTTAGTTATGATCTGAGTAATTTATTCATTTCATTCGTGCTTGGGTCAACCTGAGTTTTTTAGTTATTGACGATATAGTTATGAAGATGAAGATGGAGCCTAATAGACGTATTTATTAGTATTATGTCGCTGCACATACCGGTATGTTTTGTGATAGTTTGACTTTCATGTAATGTATAATCAAATGTATAACTTAACATCTTCATGAACTGTTATTTGATTATTATATTTTGTCATTCCACTATGAGATTCTATGATTGTTTTTTTATTTCTTATTTTTATTATATTAATTCCAATAACCATCTGTATTTTTGATTTGTTTCAATCGACATTTTTTGGATTTTGTTGATTTGAATGACCAAAAATCCAGGCTGTTACAATTTACAAATTTTCAATTTTTCTTCACTTAAAAATGAATTTTAAATCTTTAACTTTCTCTTTCTTTGATTAGGAACATCATCGAATGGAAAACCACAAACATAAGAGAGGGGAATGATTACATTTAGAGTGTGGACTTGTACATATATTTAGTGCATATTTAATTTCAAATTGGGGTAGCATGCCATATAGTTTGTTTTGCATATGGACATTGAACAATAAAATAAAAATATCGTCATGCTCAGAACAACGATGCGATCCCCAAATAATAAAAACATACCCTAGTTAATATTTTTATAAAAATCACAAAAACACTACTATTTATTGATAAATCATCGAATTCAACTTTAATATTTTCTACATTAAAATTTATGGAAATCAAATAAATTAAATAAAAAATATGTAAATGGATATCGAGTAGTAAAATAATTATTTATTTTTTCTTTATTTATCCTAACATGTTATTATTATAACTGAATTTACAGGTTTAATTCACTGTTTTATTAAGTGATTCTTATCGCTTCAATCATAAGATAATATCATTATTATCATTCGTATTCGATATGACATAGATGATTTTCCGAAATCATTGCATTAAATTCAAGATTCCATCTACTAACATAATTATATATTTAAACATATTAAACAACTAATATACTTTCACAATAAAATCACGCCTTGAGCTCCACAACAATGGCGACCCACACTGACCTGTTCTCTTAACAGAAAACCTCGAGCCCATCAACCCTACCTCTCACATCAACTAGAACCGCGATATCTCCCTCAGATTCACCACACCGCCCAAAGCCACAATAACATTCCTAAGATTTTGGAGCCAATTTTAAAAATATTTTTAATATAATTTTATAGGAAAATGCATCAAAATTTAAAATTTTGATTTTTAAGTCATCGCATAGCCCTTAAAAAGTGAAATTTTGATAGTGACCTCAGAATCCATCGAGAAAATTTTTGTTGGATTCAGAATAATCAAACATTGCTAGATTTCAAATTTCATGCAAAACGGAGTGAGTATGTGGCCGTGAGAGGTAAACACATTTGCTAAGAAACTACCGATCAGTTTACAAAGGAACGTTCTTGAGATGATCTCAGATTCGATGACAGTTTTTTTTCTGGATTCGTATCATCAAATAATGGAAGAATCCTAATTTTCATAATTTTTGGAGTTAGCATGTAGGCGTGTAAGAAGAAAATGTATACCAAAATCACATTTTTTGAAGCTAACTTAAGCTTAATTGAGAAATGAAATGGAAAGTCAAATTCGGAAATCAACGAAACTTGATTCGTTGGATTCGTAATTCAGTATATTATCTTGTGCCAAAATTTCGTAGCAAATGGAGATTGTTTGCAGTCAGGCAATCGGAGAGGGAGAAGAGATAAATTTTGCATATAAACCACTCCCCTCCTTTTCTCTTTTCATATTTTCCTTTTTCTTAATTTCCTCACCTCTTCTCTTCCCTCATGAGCTGCACCTCCCCTCCCTCCTGTTTGACGATGAATATTCTATGAATTAAAATTCCATTGTACGAAATATCGTGATAATAAACCACAAACGCACGACGTACAATTGTTAGTACGTGGTGAATACGAGTCGATCCGCAGGGAAAGAAGTAATCTTAATCTTATTCAATCAAATTAAACCAAAATTCGGATTGTGATTAAGTACTAGAAAAAAAGTAAACTAAAATATAGATTAAAACTATGAAATTAAAACCAATTTAGGGGCAACTTCATTTTTCTCTCTTTCAACATTGTTTAACATAAAATAGTACGAAGATCTCTCAATAACATAAGTAAGATTAATTATGTAATTATCATAAGCGTAACTTATTTGTGCTAATAATTAACACAAAATAAGTCATCAAGCTATAATACACAATTAATCTAACTTTTTAACTTTTATGAAACATGCCATCGAAATGAAACTAAAATCGAATTTAAGTATGATCTATTAACTATTGGTTAGTAATATAGATCATCAAATTTCAACTTAAACCTCATTTCATTGCCATAATCACAATTTTAGATGAAGAGGCAATTTAATGTTTGGGTCATAAACATAGCCTCAATGTTATGAAATGAACAAAAGAGGCTATTAAATTCAATATGAAACACAAATACACAAAAACTCCCATTCCCATTAAACCCAAAGAGATTATTCATACAAATTCATGTTGAATCTACATTAATGAGAGGAAAAGCTTCATCACCCCTAAATTGTAAGGATTAGCTCCTCATTTGTGTTATTATTTCAACACAAATAGATTTCAACATTGAAGAACAACGAGTAAGTAATGAAGAAAAGATATTAGCTAGCTAATGGCATAAAATAAAGTTATACTACTTGCAGAAAAGAAAATAACATGTCAATTTAAAAAAAAACAAATTAAGATTGCATTAAAACGAGAGATTACAAAAAAGAAATGGCTAAGAAGCCATGGAAGCAAAATAGAGGTTTTGATTTCAGCCACTCTAAACTAAATAAAATCCAAGATGATTTTTACATCAACATACAGGGGTTATTTATACATGTGAAAAACCCTAATTCAATAATGCGCTACTAAGAATGCCCTTTAGGCAGTGTGGCCACCAATTAATCATCACGCTTTAATTACTCCATCATCAAATTTTCCTGAAGCTTTATCATCCACTAATTTGTCCATTAGCATATAAATCTTTATGAAGCTCTCTTCCGAATGCACCAAATTTCTACAAAAACAATGAAAAATATCCAAGTACAAATTCTCAAAATAACTTAAGCACAAAAATGACCATTTTTCCATTGTATGAAGATGAATGTATGATAAATTGGAATCGATTGAATTATGGTTTAAATATGATAAAATACCAACACATGACATTTATTAGCACTAAACAGGAATAAATATGTGAAAATAAATGTGCATTTTTACGTGCACATCAAATACACCCACACTTATCTTTTTATTCATCCTTAAATAAAGTAAAAAAGAAAACTAAGTTAAATCCGTTTTCGTAAGGAGAACGGTTGCATTGAGCATATGCAACAAAAATTTAAACCTTTGGGTGTACCCAGTAGGACGAGTGTTGTCTCGTAAGGGGTTTTAGCAGATACTACCCACAAAATCCAAATGAAAAAAGTATGTACAAAATGCAAAATTAGAAAGAAAAAAAAATACAATATGAGTGCATGTTTTTTATAGGAATATTTACAAATGGACCATTTACTTTTAAATTTTACACGAATGAGTTAACACAAATTTGGGTCGTCACTATGAAATTTGAGTCCGCTACTAATCAAAACTAGACCTGGCAATCGTGTCGTTTCGTGTACTTTCGTTTCGTGTACTTTCGTGTTTTCGTGTACTCAGAGCTAAAACCGAAAATGACCCGAAATCATTCCGTGTACCTGTTTACCCGATCCGAACACGAAACGAAATAATTCGTGTAAACACGAAACGACACGAAAAGTACACGAAATTAATTTCGTGTACTTTCGTGTACTACTTGTTCGTGTACTTTCGTGTACTTTTGTGTACTTTCGTGTATTTTGTGTACACGAAAAGTACACGAAATTAATATATTATATGATATATAAAAAATAAAAATTATATATAAAATATTTCGTGTACTTTCATGTATTGAAAGTGAAAACCCATATCTGACACGAAATTTATCGTGTAATTTTGTGTTCGTGTACTTTCGTGTTTCGTATACCAAAAATCAAAACCCATAACTGTTTATTTCGTGTCGTTTCTTTTCGTGTTAGTGTCACATGTCAAATTGCCAGGCCTAATCAAAACTTCAAACAAAAGTCATGTTATCGTCACAAACTCCTCCAGCTTGGCCAGTTATTTTGGTAGAAACATAGAGCAAATATGAAATGAATTCTATAATCGATATCAACAATCGTAAAATGGCATATCAACTTCCTTTTTGTTAACAAGTTAGGTCGAATAAGTGAAGAGTGTGCTTGGATTTCAAGTGCTTACTCTCTCTTTATTACAAAATATTTACATTATTACTATTTAAAAACACCTAACCGAAAAGACCAAGGTATACCATCCGTGAGAGTTTGGGACAGTGCTTGGCGGATTGTGCTGACCGACGCTTACTTTGTCTACAAGATGTCGTTAATCCTTAGGTGTCCAACTCATAAAATGAGACCAAGGTATCCTACCCATGCACTGCCTCGCGGACTGATGTGAGAGTTGGGACAGAGCTTGGCAGATTTGCACACTAATGCTATATTTACAAGAAATGTTGGATGCCCTTGGATTATTATATACACTTTTTTTCTTCTTTTTTTACATAAGAGAGAGAGAGAGTTAAGCGAGAATATCTTAGCACAACTTCATTAAAAGATTTAAAATGTTAACGCAAGTAGTCTAAATAAACCATTCATTTAATCGAATTATAATTTAGAAAACATTTCACACTCATCACCTATAAATTTCCCTATATACCAGTTATTCCAAATTTGCTCATAATTCAAAGTATCCTTCCGTTTTCTGTTAAGAGAAGCAAATCTCCAAATATTTTAGCTGAACGACCAAAACTGTATGCTAGCTCCATCATGTCTTATTTAAAAGTAAACAGAAGTGCGAAACTCTTTTAAAAAAAAAAGAAGAAGAAGAGAAAAGCGAAAAAATAATGCAAACTTAAAATATGCAAAATAGAATGACAAAGATACTCCCCCCACACTTGATTTCGACTGTGTCCCCACAGTCAATGCATGACACAATGAGTGAACACAAGAGAAATATTTATATATATATATATACAATAGAGGGTTAGTGCGGCTTACCAATGTGCGTGCAGAAAATATGCAGTCATCGAATAGATGAACCGGTCCACGATAGACCAATGGATCAGCATCACTAAGATTATGAGACATAGCTTAAGCACAAAAAAACCAAATTATGAAGGATTGTATATTACAGGTCAGATTTGGAAAAACAAATTTTCTTTTATCAAAAGTTTGAGTTGCTAATCTTAAAATATTGAGCTTACAATAGATCATAAAATCAAATTGAATTTCTATAGCAACCAAAGAAAGGTCATCAAGCAGGGGTTCAGTAAAAGTTTCAAAAACAAAGTTTGATTTGCTTAGATGATGTATAAATTGAGAGATGTAAGCATCACTCTCACCCCCATACTTGTTTTGAGAAATATTGTTCGGTTTTACTTTGATATTTGAAATTTTGTTAACTAAAGATTCATTCGTAAACCTAAAGTCAAAACCAAACAAATGAATTTTCAGTAAATTTCGAACTTGTGTTTTCTCAAAAACCGTGCTATTCCAGAAAGAGTTCATGTACTATAGAAATTTATCGTCGAAAAACAAGTGATCAAAGTGAGGTTCAGTTGAAATAATCAAGTCGCAAGAGGTTTCAACAGTTTCAGAAAAATCGTCATTGTGTTTAAGATCAAATTCAGCAATTTCAGTGTTTTCAATCTCAAGAATTTCAAAGTTTTCAAACGTTTCGTTTTCAGTTTCAGACCCAACAACATTATCGTCAATCAGTTCAAGAAGTTTTCTCTCATCAAAGTCGTCCTCACTTGAACAATTGTTAACAACTTCATCATTTTTGTAAGTTGACAATCAAAAGTTGCTAAATTTTCAGAATCTAGGAGAAGAAGATCAAATTAAAGATTGACATCTTCGTTTTCAGGAGAATTTAAATTCAAATCAACCACAGAGCTTTCAATAACTTCATTAATATTTTAATTAATTTCAAAAGTTGTTAGTTGAAGATCATCAATTGTGGGCAAAGGTGGATTTTTATTTGAATCATCACACATTTGGATTTGATTATTTTGTTTTTCATGAAAATTCAAGTAGTCTTGGAACAACAAACTCGTGCGATTATCGTGAATTTCATTCATTTGCTCAACAAAATCAAGTTTATAATTATTTACATGAGAATTTTCAATTTGAAATTGTTGAGAACAAAAATTTTCAGTGGCACCACAATTGAAATTAAATTGATTCACATTTCCATTTTGAATTTAAAATTCATTTTGGAGTACAAAATTGAATTGACAAGGGTTATAATCAAAATCATTTGAATTTGGAAATGAATTCAAAATTTGATTATTTTGAAAATTTTGACTTGAATTGTTGCCCAAGTATGAATTACACCATTCACTTATTCTTTGATTTTGTTGTGTGCACATTTCGAGTAAAGATTCGACATTTGTTTCAAGATTTGTGGGTTGGTCGGGATTTTGAAAATTTTGTGGTATAATCAGGATTGTTTTGAAAATTTTGAAAAGTTGGTGGTGTAAAATCCAAATTGTTTGTTCAATAGTTGTTATTAAAATATCCATACGAATTTGGTGTAAAATTATATGGATTATATTGATTTTCACAACTATCGTAAAATTCATGAGGATAATGAAATTGAGACATTTTCAAGAAGCTCTTAAAAAATATGTTAAAAATAACAAATTCGGATTATATGAATAAAAGTCTAGGCCAGGTTCTGACAGGGGTTATCGGTGTGCCACGAATCACCGTAGAAACATGACTGAAGGATTTAAGAACCTGTTGAGTTCTAGACTCTACCGTTCCTTAGATACCTAAGAGAGTATCAATCCAATTTGTCAATTTAATGAATATTTTGTCCTATGAGCATTGAGGAATCATCAATTTGATTTCAACAATAATTTATCCTACGTTTGTTTTAAAATTTCCAACCACACATCAATAGGCAAAATAATCAATCACAGAGCAGTCACGGAATAATAAATTGCGGAAATAAAATTTTTACAAGCAAGCCGCGGCACCAGCACAAAATCTTTACAAGCAATTTTTATATATTTTTCAAGCAGCAATAGACCCTATAGAGTTTAGAAAATTCTCACTTAGATCGGCAGTCCGTCTAGTGCAACTAACTAGCGCTAGCGCGTTCATACCCCACTTGGTGTGCAACCGCTCCAATAATTCAATAAATTGCTTGACCTCTGAAATCCCTAAGCGTGCAGTTTCTATAAGCAATTTTTTTAGCGGCAATTTATTAGCAAGCAAGCAACATGAATTTTGAGCACAATAAAGAGCCAAGCAAGCAAAGCAATCTTTTTTCCTTGATTTTCCGCAACCTAAAAAGGACTTGAAAATGATTCTCGTTCTTTTTTTTATAAACACAAAAGGGAAAAAGAAAAAAGAAAAAAAATGCTTTTTTAACACTAAAGGAAAAACTCAAGTGAAAATCAAATTCCCAAAGTCAAACAAAAGTCCAAGTTTTATCTTTTGACAGTTTTCGTTTTTTAAATAACTCTAAAAATGATCAAAAAGTGGAAGGATAAAACAAAATTAATCCCAAAGGTTAACTCACGCAAATCAAAACATATGTCCCAATGACCCAAATAAATGAAATTCAGCCCGTTACCCAACCAATTGGATTACCCCAAAATCCCTTTTCGCTGTTAATCAACTTTAGAAAACTCAAGACTTCCTCGGGGGAAAATAAAAGTAAAACTAAATCGACTCCTATTTGAGTCAAACCATTGCGATAGTTGTGGAGTATGGTAGGATTGAGGTGGGTTGTGTTCGATTTGAGATGAGATGAGGTCGGTTGACTGTTGCGTGGTGTTTGGGGTACAAAGATATTTGGCGTTTGGTCGAGGGGGATGTATTGACATTTGGGTATTAGAGGCAGTTGAGGATAAAGTGACTGAAAATGCCGGTTTTTGAGGGGAGGATTGCTGGATGTAGTGGGTTGGTGATCTGCAAGTCTGTTGAGATGATGCTGGTGAGGTTATGCTGATTGTCAATGGAGAATGATTGTTAAGGGAGATGTACATGGAGTTTGGCTTGACAGAGTGGTAGGAAGGTCTGTGTATTGTCGGGTGTCGGACGGCCAATTGATTTGTGAAAGGTTTTGTAGTTGACATGTTACAGTAGAAGATTGCTGACTGTTGCCAAAAACTTGGACAGACAGTATTTTGAATTCTAGTGTTGATGAGGGATGAGTTTTGCTATAGTTGGTGGAGAAGTATGTTTGTGGCTGTATGGTTAGAAGAATGGTAGGAGGGATTTGTGGTGAAGTTGTGATGAAGAAAAGGGTTTCAAGAGTGTACTTTGGGAAGAGATATACAGTAGTGAGAAGTAAATCAAGGGAAAGAAGACAAAAGAGGAAAGCAATAATTTTTTACCAAAAGATCAATAGGAAAAGAATAAAAGGAAAACAATAATTTGTAATATTGTGGGATTGAATGTTTGTGGTGTTGGTGTGAAGATCTTATAGAAGAGGCAAGGAAAAGACAGCAAGGCAGAAAAAGGAAAGAATCGCAAAAAAAATATTTTTTGGAAATAAATTGTAAATAGAAGGAAGGAACGTAAAGGAGATCATAAAAAAAAGGAAAGAAATAAAGGAAAACAATTAGAGAGGAGATTGAGAAATAAATTAAAAAAAATGGCATGTAATAAGTAAGGAAAGGGAAGGAAAGAAATAAGTGAGAAAGAGAAAGGGAAAGAAATAAAAAAAATTATGAAAACAGGAAAGAAATTGAACAAAAGGCAAGTGTGTATATATATATATATATTAAAAAAACATAAAACTGGAAGATAAACAGTGACTGGACTTTTTTTATGAAGAGAGATGCAAGAGACAGACAACACAAACAAATATTCACAAATGCAATTACAAACACATAGAGAAAACAAACAACACAAATTTTAACACCACAAAAAATAAACAAATAAAAGCAACACCACGCGTAAAATGATCAAACACACAATATTTTTTTTAATATGCAAGATGAGGCAAAGTCACACAAGATCACACAAAATAGAAATGAACAATACATACAAAAACAAGGAACAAACAAAGAACAAAACACACAAAAGCTACACGCAAAATTTTTTTTCTAAATAAGAACAACAAATAAGAAAATTAACTCGAAGAATAAAACTAAAATTAAATTCTTTTCCTGGCAAAGGCGCCAAAAACTTGTTCGACGACGAATACTCTATGAATTAAAATTCCATCGTACGAAATATCGTGATAATAAACTGCTAGCGCACGACGTACAATTGTCAGTACATGGTGAATACGAGTCGATCCCCAGGGAAAGAAGTAATCTTTATTTTTTTAAATAAGAACAACAAATAAGAAAATTAACTCAAAGAATAAAACTAAAATTAAATTCTTTCCCCGACAATGGCGCCAAAAACTTGTTCAACGACGAATATTCTATGAATTAAAATTCCATCATACGAAATATCGTGATAATAAACTACAAGCGCACGGCATACAATTGTTAGTATGTGGCGAATACGAGTCGATCCACAGGGAAAGAAGTAATCTTAATCTTTGTCAATCAAATTAAACTAAAATTCGGATTGTGATTAAGTACTAGAAAAAAATTAAATTAAAACTATGAAATTAAAACCAATTTAGGGGCAACTTCATTTTTCTCTCTTTCAACATTGTTCAACATAAAATAATACGAAGATCTCTCAATAAACTAAGTAAGATTAATTATGTAATTATCATAAGCATAACTTACTCGCGCTAATAATTAACACAAAATAAGTCATCAAGCTATAATACACAATTAATCTAACTTTTTAACTTTTATGAAACATGCTATCGAAATGAAACTAAAATCTAATTTAAGTATGATCTATTTACTATTGGTTAGTAATATAGATCATCAAATTTCAACTTAAACCTCATTTCATTGCCATAATCACAATTTTAGATGAAGAGGCAATTTGTTGTTTATGTCATAAACATAGCCTCAATGTTATGAAGTGAACAAAAGGGGCTATTAAATTCAATATGAAACACAGATACACAAAAACATCCATTCCCATTAAACCCAAAGAGATCATTCATACAAATTCATATTGAATCTACATTAATGAGAGAAAAAGCTTCATCACCCCTAAATTGTAGGGGATTAGCTCCTCGTTTGTGTTATTATTTCAACATAAATAGATTTCAACATTGAAGAATAACGAGTAAGTAATGAAGAAAAGATATTAACTAATTAATGGCATAAAACAAAGCTATAATACTTGAAGAAAAGAAAATAACATGTAAATAAAAGAACAACAAATTAAGGTTGCATTAAAACGAGAGATTACAAAAAAGAAAGGGCTAAGAAGCCATGGAAGAAAAATAGAGGTTTTGATTTCAGCCACTCTAAACTAAATAAAATCCAAGATGATTTTTACATCAACATACATGGGTTATTTATACATGTGAAAAACCCTAATTCAACTTTAATGTGCTGCTAAGAATGCCCTTTTGGCAGTGTGGCCACCAATTAATCATCACACTTTAATTACTCCATCATCAAATTTTCCTGAAGCTTTATCATCCACTAATTTGTCCATTAGCATATAAATCTTTATGAAGCTCTCTTCCAAATGCACCAAATTTCTACAAAAACAATGAAAAATATCCAAGTACGAATTCTCAAAATAACTTAAGCACAAAAATGACCATTTTTCCATTGTATGAGGATTGTTTGCAGTCAGCAATCAGAGATTGTTTGCACAAAATTATCCAAGTACAAATTCTCAAAATTACTTGATTCGTTGGATTCGTAATTCAGTATATTATCTTGTGCCTAAAGTTCATAGCAAATGGAAACTGTTTGCAGTCAGGCAATCAGAGAGAGAGAGAGAGAAGAGATAAATTTTGAATATAAACCACTCCCCTCCTTTTCTCTCTTCATATTTTCCTTTTTCTTCATTTCCTCACCTCTTCTCTTCCCTCATGAGCTGCACCTCCCCTCCCTCCTGTTTGACGATGAATATTCTATGAATTAAAATTCCATTGTATAAAATATCGTGATAATAAACCACAAACGCACGACGTACAATTGTTATCACGTGGTGAATACGAGTCGATCCACATGGAAAGAAGTAATTTTAATCTTATTCAATCAAATTAAACCAAAATTCGGATTGTGATTAAGTACTAGAAAAAAAGTAAACTAAAATATAGATTAAAACTATGAAATTAAAACCAATTTAGGGGCAACTTCATTTTTCTCTCTTTCAACATTGTTTAACATAAAATAGTACGAAGATTTCTCAATAACATAAGTAAGATTAATTATGTAATTATCATAAGCGTAACTTATTTGCGCTAATAATTAACACAAAATAAGTCATCAAGCTATAATACACAATTAATCTAACTTGTTAACTTTTATGAAACATGCCATCGAAATGAAACTAAAATCGAATTTAAGTATGATCTATTAACTATTGGTTAGTAATATAGATCATCAAATTTCAACTTAAACCTCATTTCATTGCCATAATCACAATTTTAGATGAAGAGGTAATTTGATGTTTGGGTCATAAACATAGCCTCAATGTTATGAAATGAACAAAAGAGGCTATTAAATTCAATATGAAACACAAATACACAAAAACTCCCATTCCCATTAAACCCAAAGAGATTATTCATACAAATTCATGTTGAATCTACATTAATGAGAGGAAAAGCTTCATCACCCCTAAATTGTAGGGATTAGCTCCTCATTTGTGTTATTATTTCAACACAAATAGATTTCAACATTGAAGAACAACGAGTAAGTAATGAAGAAAAGATATTAGCTAGCTAATGGCATAAAATAAAGTTATACTACTTGCAGAAAAGAAAATAACATGTCAATTAAAAAAACAAATTAAGATTGCATTAAAACGAGAGATTACAAAAAAGAAATGGCTAAGAAGCCATGGAAGAAAAATAGAGGTTTTGATTTCAGCCACTCTAAACTAAATAAAATCCAAGATGATTTTTACATCAACATACAGGGGTTATTTATACATGTGAAAAACCCTAACTCAACTTTAGCGTACTACCAAGAATGCCCTTTAGGAAGTGTGGCCACCAATTAATCATCACGCTTTAATTACTCCATCATCAAATTTTCCTGAAGCTTTATCATCCACTAATTTGTCCATTAGCTTTTAAGTGTGGTAAGAGGGGTCCTCCATGATTATGTATGAGAATTATTTCCTCTTCATTCCTTTTACATGCATATAAATCTTGATGAAGTTCTCTTCCAAACGCATCAAATGTTAACAAAAACTATGAAAAATGTCTAAGTACAAATTCTCAAAATAACTTAAGCACAAAAATGACTATTTTTCCTTTTTATGATGATAAATGTATGATATTTTGAAATCGATTGAATTATGGTTTAAACATGATAAAATACCCACATATGACATTTATTAGCACTAAACAAGAATAAATATGTGAATATAAATGTGCATTTTTACGTGCACATCACCTCCCCCTAGCCACTGTGCCTCCTCCCTCCGCCGCCGCCGCCGCCCTCGTCGGCACACCTCCCTCCGGCCGGTGCCCCCTTCACCGAGCCCCCGTTCCCTCTCTGAGCTCCACACTCTAATTTTTTTTCTCCTTCCAAAGCTTGCTACACCTCCCGACCACTCATACACCTCCTCTAGACCACATTACCACCTCCACAACTCTTTCTATTCGCCGATTTATTTCTGAACAGTGGAGCCCTAAGTTTTGGGTGCCCCATTCATGCCCATTTCCTCCTCCAATTAGCTCGGCAAAGTCGCATTCCTCCACATCAAAGTTTGATGGGGTGGAACTCGCGGTGAGAAATCTAAACACACATTTAGAAAGGGCTGTATTTGGAATTAAGTTGTTAGAAAATCAGTTGTTAAGTTAACTGTTGGGTTAAACAATTAGCGTATGTTAATAAATGAAATTTATTAAGTTATGAAATAATTTTTAGTTAGTTAAAAATATGATTTTTTAACTAATGTATGTGATGTAGATTAGAAACGTGATATGTAAATAAAACCGTATTGATATCATGAAAGTTTAACTTGAATTGATTAAGTAAAATTAATGATTTAACTGTTAATTGGTAGTGATTAAGAAAATAAAAAATAAATGCGAATTATACGATGAACATTGTATGATAATAAAAATTTATTATGCTATTAGCGAGCGATTGGTGATGTAAAAATCTTATTTTTAATCGTCATGCGAAGTGAATTTTTAAGTCACGCTTAAATTAGAATTTGCGTAGTAGGATAGCAAATTTATTGGACTGTCAGTTATCGATTAGAAATATTTAATTATGTTTGTTGATGCTCATCACTGCTTATATGAGTTCATTGATATTCTTGTTAGTTCAACACCTGAACTATTCACAAATTATTGGCATTAGAAGCGTTGTATGAATATGTGACACTCGCATTTCATACTACGCGGATTGACACTTGTGGCACCTTAAATGGCATTGGATGATTGAATATTTATTTATGACTACAGTGTGTGAATTGTATGCGAGCGATGGTTTCTTGGATTAATTAAACAAGACCATAGGATAGAAAACAGGTATGGACCACATTGCATAGCATATATCATGGACAACACAGCATAACATATTCCATATAAGCATATGGTGCTTATATGACGGGGTTTGGATTACCAAATGAGCAAGATGCTTGTACAGCGAGTACTGAATTGCAGCTTGAACAGAGGACTAATTAAGGACTTAATAATCTATAACGAAAAATTGTAGGATTGAATAACAAACCCTACATAGGTCTTGAGATAACAAAAACATAGACGTCGCTCTTGTGTAGTTGCAACACATGGGCATAGGGTGGGATGTAAGTCACAATGGTTGTTCACATGATTTTTTATTTCCACATGGGTGTTAGGATGATTTATTTTTACACATCTCTCAGCGTACACATGTTGTATTGATATATGGGGATTTATTGTGTTGGGATGATTTATTTTTACACATCTCTCTGCGTACACATGTTGTATTAATATATGGGGATTTATTGGGGCCTGTTGAGGCTATTTGTGATTTTTCTGAGTACTCCATACAAAGGAGGTTATGGAGAAATTTTCCGAAAATTTAAGGCGTTAGCCAAATATTTAGTCAACTAAATAGTTTGGAAGTCGTTTAACGAATTATATTTTTATACGAAAAATATAAATTAAATTAAAAGAATCGTGTAGCAGTAGTTTGCGTTTCTGACTTGTAATTTTAAACGAGTATATCGGGAGATCCGACTATTGGATTTTCCTGAAATTAGAACCATTGGATTCGTTTTGAAAATCTTTCCATCGATAATAAATATGTTAAGATCCAACGGTTATATATTGAGAAATGCTTAAATCAAAATTGAATTAAAAAGCACCAAAACCAATAACGGCCTATAACCGAAGATTATTTATATTGACCACTTATATATTAATAAAAATAGGAAAAGATGATATTAAATCATAATAAATGATTTGAAAGAGTTATAAACCAAATATACTTGGTTGTTGATATTTGGAGTTATTAATTGACATATTGGATTGTGCTCAACCAGTTTATGAGCAGCTATGCTTTTATATTTAGCATTAGTTTGGGTAGAAATATTTGTATGCTAACACCTTGTGAAACACATCACGATTTGACTATGGGGAGTTTAGCGATGTTGTTGTTTATTTCAAATTTAATGAATGATTTTGAAATGAGATTTTCTTAAGTCAAAAGAGATGTTTTCCCGATTTTGGATAGCGAATTTTTTATAAGAATAGTTTATAAAACAGAAAGGATTTCAAGGATTAAACTCGAGTGTTTTCAAAATGATTTGGAAATGAATAATGCTTTTGACATTGTAGATCATTACATAACCGATTAGTTGCTATTGATGATATATCTGTTTGGTGATGGAGAATTTATTCTCTTGCTTAACACCCATGTCTGAGATGTACGAGCTCAAAGGTTATATGATTAATAGTGACTGATCATATATGTGAATTGCAGATGTGAAGCACTATGGTTTTAAAGTACTTGTGATTATTATGTTGCAAAATGATTTTTTCCACTTTGGGATATAAAATAATTTAGTATGTGGCTAGAGATTCAGGTAACCCATAACTAAAAAGTGGGCACATTTGTGAGGGTATGGTTCGCTCTTGAGATAGGGAATATACTTATAGTATTGATGAGATGAAGGCTGGGTTCCGGTTGCTTTGTTATCGGGGGAACCTACCGATATTTGGTTGCATACGTTTTGTATGCATGTTTGTGATATTTTGGAATCCATTTTTCCCAATGATTTGGTTTGAAATCCCGAAATGTCATCTATTTTGATTTGAAAGCTAGATATGTATTTCAAATGATTTGGAAAAAAATCGGGAAATAAAGTCCAAAGAAATATTTTCTGTAATGTGAATTGGATTTTGAAAAATCTAATTTTGGGCATTAAGCCTACATGTGTAGATTGAGGAATTGCATGTTGTCTGATGCATTGTAGTTCCATAAGTCTATTATTTTTATGGTAGTTGTATGTGCACTGGCAATCTAGTGGAGTAAGCCCATTCCATGTTATACAGCATGGTTCCGTGATATGCCTTATTTTAAAAAAGTTAGCTTTAACTATTTGAGTTTCTCATACCAGTCCCATGACTGACTCGTAGTTTGTTTTCCCTTGCAAACTCGAGTTCCCATATTTTCCACATGGGCAGTCAAGTAATTTTTTTGCAGATACTTTTCTTGAGCAGGATCCTGGATTGAAGCTTAATGTCGTGTCCAGAGCATTTGATAATTTCCACTTTGCATTATATTGTATTTACTGTAATTTATCTTCAACTGTGTTATTATCGATGTATTCTGATATTATGTACTATGATGTAACATTTATATGATGTTAATAAAAGGTCTTTTGTAACAACCCGGAAAATCAGAACCAATTTAAAAATTTTATTTTTGCTATTTCAATGAATTTTGAATAGTTAAAATAATTTATTTTAAATAATAATGATTTAAAATTTATTTAAATCGAAGTTAGAACAAATATATTTATTTTAATTTTAAAAGGAATTAGAAATAGCACGGTAGTTTGAAAATTTGAATCTGAAATTTGACTAAATGTACAAGATTCAAAATAAAATGGATTTTAGTGAAACCAGAAATATCTAAATCTATTTAAAAATATCTTTCCAATGAATCCAAAAAAATCGAAATTTCATAGCGGGAATAAAAAGTTATGGCTAGTTGAATATTCAGAATAGTCACTATTGAATATAGTATAATTTGTATCCCGTATAAATGGCCATTATACAAACGACCTCCGTTTTCGATGAAACCATTTTTGTCGGATCCGGAATGTCAAATTATTGCTAAGTTTAATTTTCCATAATTTTTGGAGCGTGCTAAATTAACTATGCTCGGTAATTTCTATTGAATTTAATCGACTGTTAAAAAGGACATTTTTCAAACGGTCTCCAAATTTGACAAAATTAATTTTGTTAGGACTGTATCATCAAAACAAAGCTAGTTTTATTTTTCGGGAATTTTCGGAGTCCGTATGTAGCTCCAGTGAATTTAAATGTATGATCGAATTAAATAAATAAATGATTTAAATTTTAAATTAAAGAAAACAAGCTGAAAACAATTGTTGGGTTAACGGGACCTAGCCCATTGGTTCCGGAACGGGGGCATTTGGCTAGGGACAATTCTTGTTGGGATGAAATTGGAGCTGTTAAGGATTTATGGGCTAAAACCAATAATTAAGAAAATAAATAATATTTTATTATTAATATACCTTAATTTTGAAACCCTAATACCCTAATACGACATAGCCGCCGTCTCCAAGTTTCATGGCCTGAAACATTCGCTTCTCCCTTCCTCAAATTCTTCTAATCTACTCCATAAAATCCCTCACTCCAGTTCAAGCTTTCGAAGAGAATCCTCTCCTCTTCACATCCATACGGGAAGTAATATTCCTCAAGTTGAAAATCGCTCGAATCACCCACCCAAAGGCCACGCCATCGGTCGAGATTTGGAGCCCCCAGACCCCACCGAGTTCGCCATCGCCACCATCAATAGGTGCGTGCCTCCAAGCTCTCCGCCATGGTAAAATCTGATCGCACTCCCGTGTTTGTGCTGATCAGAAATCCTTACCCTAGTTTCGAGCATTCACTGAAACATTGCGGCCGAGTTCTGATAAGAGGAAGAAGGTGGTTTTAAAAATATATTATTTATTTAATTTAATTTTAAACTATTATTAATACAAATTAATCCGTATCTCACTCATACGAAGTCGAGATTGAATAATTTCAGATTCGTTACGATCGTGAGTCCGAGATCTACATTGCTGGGCTGATTAGAACTGATTAGAGCAGATCGAAATTTAGACAAAAATTCAATTCTGAATAATTCAGAATTAAACCCGACTGTAAGAAATTCTATTTCTTTTTATTTTTATATATAATTAAATTATTTAATTATGATACGTATCTAGAACTGATGTTGTTAAATCATACGCTATAATATTTCTATGAATTGTCATACGTGATTTGATTGATGATTGTTGTGTTATGTAGATCTTCAAAAATTAACAATTATATTATTTAGAAAAATAGTGAAATGAATCATCATGTTATGTTCATTAGGTTAAAATTAACAATTATGTAATTTAGAATAATAGTGAAATGAATCATTATGTTATGTTCAATAGATTTGTTAATGCAAAAATTAACAATTATGTTAATTAGAAAAATAGTGAAGTAAATCATCATATTATGTTCATTAGATTTGTTAATGCAAAAATTAACAATTATGTTAATTAGAAAAATAGTGGAACAAACCCTCATGTTATGTTTATTAGATTTGTTGATTTAAATTTGACAATTGTGTTAAGTAGAAAATAGCTAAACGAAATTTAGCACTAGATTAGTTGAGAACAAAAATCATCACTTTTTGTTTATCAATTGAGTTGAGGCAAAAATGTACATCTTTGTTAAATTAGAATTGGTGAAATAAAATCGTCATTTTTGACAAAATAGATTCGTCGAGTCAAAGTATACATCTTTGTCAAAAAGATTAATTGAAACAAAAATGAGCCTTTTGTCAGAGTATATTAGTTTATTCAAATTATATATATTTTTGTCAGAAGATTAATTGAAGCAAAAATGAACATTTTGTCCATTAGATTAGTTGAAAACAAAAACATTCATTTTTATCAAACAGTGTAGTCGAAAACAAAAATGAATTTTTGTCAAATTTGAATTGTTGAACAAATTATCTATTTTTGTAAAAATTTGATTATTAAGCAAAAATATACATTTTTGTTAATTAAAAAGGATTAGACAAAAATATACACTTTTTTAAATTAAAAAGGAGTAGACAAAAGCATACATTTTTGTTAATTAAAAAGGATTAAACAAAAATGTACACTTTTGTTCAATAAAAGAAATATACATTTTTGTTCATTAAAAAGAAATATACATTTTCGTTCATTAAAAAGAAATATACATTTTTGTTCATTAAAGAGAACGAAACATGTTTGTTCATTAAAAAGGATTAAACAAAAATATACATTTTTGTTCATTAAAAAGGGTGAAAAGAAAAATATACAATTTTGTTCATTAAAAAGGGTGAAAACAAAAGTATACATTTTTGTCAACTAAAAATGGGTGAAACAAAAATTAACATTTTTGTTAATAAGATTTGAGTGAAACAAAAAGTAATATTTTTTGTAAAATATGATTAGAGTAAACAAAAATTTACATTTTTGTTAGACAAGATTTGAGTTATAACAAAAATAACATTTTTGGTTAAAGAGTTTTGAGTTTGAACAAACTATTAATTTTGTCAAACTAGTATTATCAACATAAGCGCCACCATCACTTATATTCATTTTGTTAAATCAGAATTGTTAACAAAATAAATGAATCACTTTTAGTCGTTTTTGTTGAAATAGAATCGTTAACAAAAGATTAAATATCATTTTTATAGAAATTGCATACATTAGAATTTGTATGCAATGCAAAGAATCATTTTTATTTAAATGCATACACTAGAATTTGTATGCAAGATATAATATCATTTTTTTTAGAAGTTGCATACATTAGAATTTGTATGCATCTAAAAGGATCACTTTTATTGAAATGCATACACTAGGATTGTATGCAAGTTAAAATATCACTTTTATGATCAATACATACATTTTAATTTGTATGCAAATTTAAAGTAAACATTTTTACATTATATATATACACAAATAAAATATTTCCTTTTATTTATTAAACCCGAATATAGAAATTGCATACAAGTAATGACAATAAAAGTTTATCTTTTATTTGTCATTAACAAATGTCATGCAAATAAAGACATTTTATTTGACATTACAAAATATGTTGAAATGGTTAGGCAAATTAGAACATTCTTTTAATTGGCGTGTTAAATACGATAGTGGAATCGTCGAATGGTTTATATTTATATATAATTATATATAAATATAAATTAAAATTAACGAATCGCGTGCGGTAGTTCGTGTTTCGGAATTGTAACTTTAAACGATTATACTGAAAGATCCGACCGTCGAGTTTTCCTAAAACTTGAACCGTTAGGACCACTTTTGGAAGATCTTTCCAACGATATAAATCTTGTGAAAATCCAACGGCTAGATTTCAAGATATGTGTAAATCAAATTTTGATAAAAACAGTGCCAGGGCCGCCTATTGACCCGAAGCGTCTTTGAATTAAATTGAACTATTTTTATATAAATAAAAACAGCGATAAATCGTTATTAAATAATATTAGCGATATGAAATGTTTTAAATTATACATATGTGAGAATTATTTGAATAGACCGAGTTCATTCTCATTTCAAATAGTTATACGGCGATTAAAATCGAAGATATTAAAGACGACGATTGAAGACCAGCGATCTTCACATCGAAAGGATGACTACTGATGTCTGACATTGGGTAGCTCCCAGTAAAGGGTTAAAGTGGTAGTTGTCCAGATGTACTTGTTGATTGTCCACATAAGCGAGCACCTCTCTTCCGTATTGGACATACGGGATGAGGAATAAAGTGTCTCCGGTTTCGTTCAAACCTAGAACGGACTTGTAAATGGATGTGTGTCCGACATTGGATTTCATTCAATGTAAGTTGATTTCTTTTTAATATATATCAGTTTGGTGGCGGAGAATTTATTCTCTTGCTTAACACCCTTCTCTGAGACGCATGAGCTCAGAGGTTATATATTGGTAGTTATCGATCGCATGGCGTGAATTGTCAATGTGGCATGCCAAGATGCAATTGATCGAGCCTTTTGTTGAAAAGCATAGCTTCGTGGTTGATGATCAAAGCATAGCCTATTTCGGCATAGCTTTTTGTATAGCATTACCTCACGAGCCTCACACCCCGATGAGAGTAAAAAAAGGGACAAGGGAACACAGTGAGTGCACACGTTTTTTTCTAGCTAGAAGTGGTATCAGGGTTTTGCAAGCCCTGACATTTTACTTATGTGGTTGATGGATTATGAGGTACCTCGGATTTATTGGTCGATAGTGACCAAATTAAAGGTTCAATAGGACCGGGAAACGTGTGTTCCGGCATAACTAATCCACTAAGGTATATTTGTGGACCGGCCTTGCAGGATCCAAGGGTTCACTGCAGGGGATCCTGAAACATTGCTAGAGTGCCTCGAATCAATAAGGAGATCGTCCCTAGCCTTGACTCATGATGGAAACCCAATTCCCAATACGACATTACGCTTTTGATTGTAAACTTATATATGGCGACATAGTATATGGTAGCTATGCCGTCTAGGATTGATACATTTACTTTGAAGTATTTTAAAACTGATTAGACACTAATAATAATATTAAAAAATATTATTTTCTACACATCAAGCATGTTGATTATTATAAGGTAAAACTCTATCCTCCGGTTTGCGTTGCATTGTGTGATGGGACTTGAGTCTTATAATGATTTCATTTTTCTAAAAAGCATTGGGTTGTTTTTTTGAATAAAAATTTATTAAACTTATGCACTGACAATCCAACGGAGTAAACCCGTTCCGCGCTAGTGGGGTGCTCCTTTGATTAACCATATTATTAGAAAAGTTAGGAAAGATTTCTCATACCAGTCCCACGACTGACTCGTAGTTTGTTTCACTTTACAAACAAGGGTGCCCTCTTTTCACACGGGCAGCCAAGTAACTGGTTTAGGTATTTATGCAATATGCCGGACTAGAGCATGCCTATGAGCTGAAGATGAAGATCATTTTATCTTTTATTTACGCTTTGAGACTGTAACGATCCAAGGATTTTCAGCCATGGAAATCAACATAAATACCTTCACCGTACCTCATGTCGACCTTCCAAACACCGGAAACACTGGATAGTTATTAGAAAGAAATTAGAGGGTGAGATAAGAAAGAAAGAACTATTAGAATATAGGAAGAAGAACCAACACAACACAAAATTAGAGTCTCACATCGCAGCGGAATAAAATATAATATAAAAATAAATCTTTATTGAGAGCTTTAAATAAAACTTACAATATCAGAGTACAACACACATCTGGACAGTTATAACAACTTGTCCTCATATACAACACACAGCGGAATAGTAACTATATAATGTCATACCACTGAACTCTTCCAGCTCGTCTCTTCACAGCATTTGATAACCTGAACCTGTACACCCCGGGCTAACCCGAGCATTTACAAAACACCGGGCCAGTCTGGTGAACTAGAGTGAGATAAACTCGCACAGTATTAAGGGTAAATCATCCAACCTGATTTTAAAGTTAAAAACCCTTTTGAAAGAAAAGGATAATCGTAAGGCCAAATCCTCACATATACGGATGGTTTTTACCTTACGATAACCCAAAACATTTTTGAAACCAATATCTTTTCTGATATTATAATAATGTCTAAATACAACTAAATAACAATCTAGTGGAACACTTGCATCTCACGCTCCACATATATAGTATACAATCAAAACCGCGGGCGCTTATTGGAGATTGAATTCCAACTATGACAAGGTATGGGACCACCTGCCGGTAGTGTATCTCTAGAGACGAATACACTGGGTTCAACAAGAACGTATTGCAACCTGGCCCTCACATGACCGACCACTCATTCCGCTTGAGTGTATCGAATGTATATCACGAACGGTTAGGATCAACAACCATTTCCACAAAAAGAGACATCATCGAAAATAGATTAAAGAAGCGAATTGAAATTTCTCTAGATAGGTGATTATACACCCTAATGGGAGCGACCCACATAGCCATGCTGCCTGCCCGATTTTTGTCATTTCCCGGTTGTTGTGGTTTGAGGTTTAAATTATCCTTTGGGATATTTAGTCACAATTCACTTTGAATGCCACATCGTCAGATCCGTCAAATCACTAATTGACGTCCACAAATATACTCTGGGTTTTAAAGAAGTGCCCCACTTTGCCACCACTCGGTATATTCATAAAAATCAACGTATGTGATTTCAGGAAATACTCTGTCAGACATTCGTCCATACAAATTATCCAGGAACAGGATGAACCGAAGGTACTCTCCTACTGCATCCAATATAGGAATCACCCCATGGACCAGTAGCGAGAAATCCTTGCAACCCATAGATTCCAACCACGACAGAACCATAGTTTATCTCTGGTTACAATCCCCGAGATTATTAGCAGTTCCTTCATTTATGAAAATCTACGGTCTTCCCAGCTCAATTTCGATCATCTTTTAATATCTTTACATATTTGTTGGTCAGAATGGTTTTTGAATATAAATTCGATCCCGATCTTTCCGTACCAATAATCGTATTAGTCAGATTTGATAGTCGGTGATATAACTTTCAAAATAAACAGTGTTTCAATCAAGACAATCAAATGAGTTTACTGGTTCAATATTCAGCATCACTTGGCCTTTAAATTTAAAACAAACTAATTCACTTCTGCTTAATTAAAACTTCTAACTCTTTTGATATTTAAAAATACGATAATTGGATCTTGTTTAATATACTAATGTTCTCAAAACCATCTCATTCTAATACTTAGAAAAATAACTTATAACCATATTTCATTTCTACTTAATTCTCCTTTCAAAACATATGTTACATCGTTCTCTATTTTTCAAAATTGGGAAAATTATTTAACTTATTATTCATAAACAGCGTTACGTAATATCGGTTATTCCACTAATATTTATTAGTGTAAAATAAAACTAAACTTCACATTTCCTTTACCTCGGATCTCTCGTTATATATATATTCTCCCAATATACACCAAACGTTGCATTATTTCACTAATGGGAATAATGAACTATCACTAACCTCTTTTACGATTACCAACTAATATCATCTTCATATAATCCTGATGTTGTTCAAGTTGGGGTATTTTAATTACCTCTCTGAACTTGATCAACGACATTCTTGTCTTCAGATAAATATAAGTTGTAATCCAAAAACCCATATTCCATTCTAGTCTCAAAACAAATTCCATTTAACTATTGGATTTGGTTATACAACCCTGTAACCCACTTCTTTACCCCAAATTCACTTTTACCAATCTCCTTTCAGATCTATTCAACCATCCCCTGCTTTGAAAATCTTATTTCAATCTTTCCCATTTTACTTGATCTCATTTTCAAGTAACGTTAATTTAAAATTAACGCTTTTACACTTTAAATCTCATTTATATAATCCTGGTTTATTATAAACCCTTCATCTTGATTTCCTTTGACTTAATTCAAGTAACCAAGTAACGTTGATCTCAAGCTATTTTATTCGATTGGAATTCTCTTTATAACTTCGTTATAAACGATTGGATTTTAAATATAAAACCCGTTCTAACCCCTTTCACCATTCAAATAGATTTCATTTCAACTACGATTATTCTTTAAATGAATTTCTATTAAAAAGACACTTTCTTAAATTATTATTTAAAATAATAATTTACTTTAATCACTAACTACTTTAGTAGTTAATTTCCTTATTACTAAAATAAATAGTAAATCCCTTTTGTAAAACTTATTAAAACAATATTCATTAACTAATTTATTAGATTAATTCAAATCAAACTAATTTAAAATCAATTCCAATTACAATGGTTGACCTAGTCAACTCAAGGCGCGGTTATCTTGTTAATCCATTCCAATTCGTTCCCACTTTAAATTAATTAATAATATAATTAATTTAAATAATCTCATTAAATAAATTCTTAACAAACCAATTATCCACATTTTTACCGTTACAGTTAGTTTCTATTCCCATATTCAAAAATTTGATTAATCTCATATTTATGTTATAAAATCAATTTATAATAAGTCAAAGTTTTTAATAAATAAAATATATATTTATTTCCCTTTTCATAAACTTTAATCCAAAATAATATATTTCAAAAATCTATCTCCAGTTGTAAAATGAATTTTATAACTTCATCTTTATCGACTCACCTGACGGTGAATCAATATTTATAAAACGATTTATTTTATAGGCCATACGCTGCCAAATACTCAACCAATACCGCCCATTGGTTTAAACTAACAAATGTTGAATATTCAATAATCAACAATCAAATCAATCACCCCAAACAGGATAGTTCATATGTGATAATATGAAAATAAATAATATATTTGAGGAATCCGGTTGGATTCCTCCATCCTGTTCTTCCCTATATTCAAAATGGTTATCACAAACTAGATCATTTAGTTTCATTTATCGGATAATAATAAATAACGGCCATTAACACCAATCAAATCTCAAGCTATTCAAACAATTCAAACACGTTTATAAATAAACGTAACCAACCAAGGTGAGTTACCTTCATTGGATCCTATCGTTAAAATAACGATTTGGTATTTCACTAAAATTAAATAACGGTTTAATTTCATCATTTAAATCAACAAATAATTATAATACTAGTAAACAGTCAACCATAGCAAACAGAGCACACAAAATAAAAACCCAATTTATATAAAATATAAATGGGGAAACTGAGTGAGTTTAACTCACCTTGATCTGATTTATCGTTGAACAGTTGATTTTAATTAAATTAAACTGGTGTTTAATTTAATTAAATATCCCAGTTGATTCCAGTTCCACCAAATTCTGTTCCACGACACTGCGCTCTTCAATACGATTTCAGCACCACTTTGTTTGTCGGATTCTGATAACACATCAATGAGTTATTAACAATATCAGTTCACCGTTTATATTAATAAAATTAATTCTTTTAATTACTCACTAATTTATATAATTAATATAATTAATCTGTTAATATATACTGGGCCGATCAATTTCTGTTTTCCCTGTCCTTGAGAACCATTGCTTCAATTCGATCTGTTATTTCCATTCAGCCCTGCACTTTCACTATGATGAAATCAACTCAATAACCACTAATAGGTTTAATTAGTTAACACTTAGTTATAACAAAAATACGATTTAAGTTAAAATTTGTTAACATTTAATTATAAATTAACTATTTCTTAATTAGGGCCTTACCTTAACTAATTACATGATCAATATATATATATATATATATATATATATATATATATATATATATATTGTCGGACTTCGTTTCTTGTTCATGAGATCCAGGCTTCAGATACGCCTATACAAATTAATGGATTAGTTAGACTAAATATTACTTAATTAAATAATTCAATACAGTTATTACTTTTGATTAACATTAAACAGGCCGAGATTTCTTCACTTTGGCTTAAACATTAACAGTTTGACCCATCTGATCCTCTTCACGCGACATCTCCCATTTAGGCCTGTACATATCTTTGATTTAGTTAATAATAACGCTCTTAATCATGTCATAATTAGCTAATTAAATTGATAATATGCAGCCAATTATCTTTGTTATTACTTCCTTTACCTCATTCAATAACTCCACGTACATAGCTCGTTTCCAAAAAGCTGCTCCCAAAACCAACCGCTTCTTCGTCGTTTCACTGAGAACCCACAATCACGTTGAAAAACCCCATCATCGCACAAGATTCCGGCAACCGGATGTTCATCGAGGACCGGAAATCGGTGCGCCATCGCTCTTTCCCCCTTCGCCCTGAATCTCCTTCAACCCGGCGCCTCCCTCCTCTTACGATAACCCATAAAACGCGCATCATATATGAACAGATTAAGACCTCTTCGATGATCAATAACTGATCATGACCGTTAAAGATGTAGAGCTCATGGAGCTCTAGAGTTTTAATGATGAAGACCTCCGAAAATGGTGAGTGGATAGAAAGAAAAATTGAAGGAGGAGGTCGTGAGAATTCTGCCGTCCATTCCTAATGATGGCAGCTCATTAAGAGTTGACTACGAAAGCACTTGTTGACCGCAAATAGGGTTTCACGTTGAGCTTATATATAGAATGTGGATTGAAAATTTTATATTATTGAAATCTAACGAAACTTCGCGCTAAAGTAACACATAAAACTATCCACAATTGATTCCTGTTTTCTGATAAAAATGCTAATCCTGGTATAAAAAGATATTCCGGATCCAATGGGACAAGTTTCGTCGAATTCCGACTTCGTTTGAAAATAATTCCTTTATAAAACAAGAAATAAACACGCGTTTAATTTTTTCACGATCACTAGATAAATCAAATCAACTTGTAACCTTGAGATCCTATAATAATTCTTCAATACGAACCCGACGACACTAGTTTCGTCGCATTCTGAGACTGTTTCCTCGGTAGGCTATTTTATCGCGTCGCAATACTATTTTTAAGGCCAAATTACCCGGTCTCTAAAAATAGCAAAATATATACCTTTCCTGACTCTAATCGACGATACGAACTCAATGGAACTGGTTTCGTGGCTTAATTCGATCGCCTGCTCAGGTTATACCCAAATAACCCTTTATTAAATTAATTACGCGCTGTAGAAAATGAACGGGCATTTACGGCTACTGTGGTCACATACGACATTGGTTTTCCACATAATTTAACATCGTACAATAATTTGACGATACGGTTCTAATGAAACTAGTTTCGTTGAAAACGAAGCCCGTTTGTAAAACGGCTATTTTAACGGCCTATATTTTAATAACGATTTCCATAGCGACTATTTCAAAATTTGATTCAGCCATAATTTACAAATTATAATACGAAATCTAAATTGTTCTCTTTCATATGAAAATTACCATCAATACGGTTCCAACATTTCTCGTTTTACAGAAATCCGACTTATATCGAATCCTGTATTCTCAATTGAAGTTCAAAACCAAATATTACGAACTGCCGTGCGATTTCGAACTCGTTTCATTTTTATATAAATATATAACATCCAAAGTTCATTTTAAATAACGAATTAAATATTAAAATCCATTAGTATTCCAAATATAATATTTAAAATAATAAATTAAATATTTGACGGCCAAAAATACGGGACGTTACATTCTTCCCCCTTAAAATAATTTCATCCTCGAAATTGCTAAGGTAAGAAAGAACGTAATAAACCCATTAACTTTATAAAAATATTTAATCAAAACTCTTTTTTATTTCCAAAACAAATCTAATTGGTTTTAAAACCAATTTAATTCAAATAAACGAATTTTCCAAAAATCCTTAAAAAAAAAAAATTCTAACACCTTAAATTTTGGCAGAGTCTCCCCTGTACGAAATACATCTGCTATATCGCTGGTTCAAGAAATATATATACATCAACCAATAGGGTCAGAAAAATTCAAAATCAAATCACAAAATCCAAATAGAAACCAAAATTTTATATTTTGCGTAGGCATACCTTTTTGTGAGCGTTATTAAGCATATCTGCTCGACGTATATACGATTTACCCAACCAGTATCAATTTAGCTTGACATCTGGCACCTGTATTTAGCTTAATTCACATATGAGTAATAACTGCGATAATATTTCACTAATCAACAATTATAACTGCACTAATTCCACAATCAAACATGAGCATTAATTCACTTTTAAATACATGGCGAAATCATTTATTTCAATTCATATTCGGTTTCATTCCATTTTTTAACACTTGAATTTATTTTTAATTCATTCAACTCTTATTTACCATTGGTTAATCAAACATACAATCAATAATTAATCAACAACCAACTTAACCAATCAACCCCCTTTTATTAACTATTAATATTCAATATTAATATTTACTCTGGTTCACATGTTTGAACAACAATTGGTTAATATCCAATCGATTTCTATTTATTTATTATCCCATCAATTCCCAAATTCCAAATTTGTTTTGTTATATTTCATTATCATACTTAATTCAATTCCACTTAGCCAAGCTAAGTTCCAATTCAAATTCTTAATTAAATTGAATTTATCCAAATCGACAAACACATAAAATAGACCAATATCTCAATAAATTGAGAAAATTATTTCTTTTCTATACAAAATATAATTTGGGTAAAATTATTTCATTTACCCACTTGACAAAACAATACTGTATTCATTTACCAGTCCAATTGCTTCTCAACACTCGAACCGATCAATAAACACAATATAAAGCATTTGTATATAAAATTCACAATCACGCTCTCGTATATATACACTCAATCTCGATCTAGGGTATTACAAACCCAATCTCTATCGAGTTACAACACAGAGCCAAGGTTATAACTAAACCAATAGCTCTAGTACCACTGTAACGACCCAAGGATTTTCAGCCCTGGAAATCGACATAAATACCTTTACCGTACCTCATGTCGACCTTCCAAACACCAAAAACACTGGATAATTATTAGAAAGAAATTAGAGGGTGAGATAAGAAAGAAAGAGCTATTAGAATAGAAGAAGAAGAACCAACACAACACAGAATCAGAGTCTCACATCGTAGCGGAATAAAATATAATATAGAAATAAATCTTTATTGAGAGCTTTAAATAAAACTTACAATATCAGAGTACAACACATATCTGGACAGTTATAATAACTTGTCCTCATATACAACACACGGCGGAATAGTAAATATATAATGTCATACAACTGAACTCTTCCAGCTCATCTCTTCACAGCATTCGATAACCTGAACCTGTACACTCCAGGCTAACCCGAGCATTTACAAAACATCGGGTCAGTCTGGTGAACCAGAGTGAGATAAACTCGCACAGTATTAAGGGTAAATCATCCAACCTGATTTTAAAGTTAAAAAATCCGTTCGAAAGAAAAGGATAATCATAAGACCAAATCCACACATAAATACGGACGGTTTTCACCTTACGATAACCCAAAACTTTTTTGAAACCAATATCTTTTCTGATATTAATAATGTCTAAATACAAGTAAATAACAATCTAGTGGAACGCTTGCATCTCATGCTCCACATATATAGTATACAATCAAAACCACGGGCGCGTATTGGAGATTGAATTCCAACTATGACAAGGTATGGGACCACCTGCCGATAGTGTATCTCTAGAGGCGAATACACTGGGTTCAACAAGAACGTCTTGCAACCCGGCCCTCACATGACCGACCACTCATTCCATTTGAGTGTATCGAATGTATATCACCAACGGTTGGGATCAGCCACCGCTTCCCCGAAAAGGGACAGCATCGAAAATAGATTAAAGAAGTAAATTGAAATTTCTCTAGATAGGTGATTATACACCCTAATGGGAGCGACCGACATAGCCATGCTGCCTGCCCGATTTTTGTCATTTCCCGGTTTTTGTGGCCTGAGGTTTAAATTATCCTTTGGGATATTTGGTCACCATTCACTTTGAATGCCACATCATCAGATCTGTCAAATCACTAATTGACGTCCACAAATATACTCTGGGTTTTAAAGGCCCCTCTTTTCCACCACTCGGTATATTCATGAAAATCAACGTATGTGGTTTCAGGAAATACTCTGTCAGACATTCGTCCATACAAGTCATCCAGGAACAGGATGAACCGAAGGTACTCTCCTACTGCATTCAATATAGGAATCACCCCATGGATCAGTAGCGAGAAATTCTTACAACCCGTAGATTCCAACCACGACAGAACCATAGTTTATCTCTGGTTGCAATCCCCGAGATTATTAGCAGTTCCTTTGTTTATGAAAATCTATTGTCTTCCCAGCTCCATCTCGATCATCTTTTAATATCTTCATGTATTTGTTGGTCGGAATGGTTTTTGAATATAAATTCGATCCCGGTCTTTCCGTACCAACAATCATATTAGACAGATTTGATAGTCGGTGATTTAACTATCAAAATAAATAGTGTTTCAATCATGACAATCAAATGAGTTTACTGGTTCAATATCCAGCATCACTTGGCCTTTAAATTTAAAACAAACTAATTCACTTCTGCTTAACTAAAACTTCTAACTCTTTTAATAGTTAAAAATACGATAATTGAATCTTGTTTAATATACTAATGTTCTCAAAACCATCTCATTTTAATACTTAGAAAAATAAATTATAACCATATTTCATTTCTACTTAATTCTCCTTTCAAAACATATGTTACATCGTTCTCTATTTTTCAAAATTGGGAAAGCCATTTAACTTATTATTCGTAAACAACGTTACGTAATATTGGTTATTCCACTAATATTTATTAGTGTAAAATAAAACTAAACTTCACATTTCCTTTACCTCGGATCTCTCGTTATATATATATATATATATATATATATATATATATATATATTCTCCCAATTTCCACCAAATGTTGCATTATTTCACTAATGGAAATAATGAACTATCACTAACCTCTTTTACGATTACCAACTAATATCATCTTCAGATAATCCTGATGTTGTTCAAGTTGTGGTATTTTAATTACCTCTCAGACCTTGATCAACAACGTTCTTATCTTCAGATAAATATAAGTTGTAATCCAAAAACCCATATTCCATTCTAGTCTTAAAACAAATTCCATTTAACTATTGGATTTGGTTATACAACCCTGTAACCCATTTCTTTACCCCAAATTCACTTTTACCAATCTCCTTTCAGATCTATTCAACCATCCCCCACTTTGAAAATCTTTTTTCAATCTTTCCCTTTTTACTTGATCTCATTTTCAAGTAACATTAATTTAAAATTAACGCTTTTACACTTTAAATCTCATTTATATAATCTTGGTTTATTATAAACCCTTTATTTTGATTTCCTTTGACTCAATTCAAATAACCAAGTAACATTGATCTCAAGCTATTTTATTCGCTTGGAATTCTCTTTATAGCTTCGTTATAAAAGTTTGGATTTTAAATATAAAACCCATTCTAACCCCTTTCACCATTCAAATAGATTTCATTTCAACTTCGATTATTCTTTAAATAAATTTCTATTAGAAAGACACTTTCTTAAATTATTATTTAAAATAATAATTTACTTTAATCACTAACTACTTCAGTAGTTAATTTCCTTATTACTAAAATAAATAGTAAATCCCTTTTGTAAAACTTATTAAAACAATATTCATTAACTAATTTATTAGATTAATTCAAATAAAACTAATTTAAAATCAATTCCAATTACAATGGTTGACCTAGTCAACTCAAGGCGCGGTTATCTTGTTAATCCATTCCAATTTGTTCCCACTTTAAAATAATTAATAATATAATTAATTAAAATAATCTCATTAAATAAATTCTTAACAAACCGATTATCCTCATTTTTACCGTTACGATTAATTTCTATTCCCATATTCAAAAATCGGATTAATCTCATATTTATTTTATGAAATCAATTTATAATAAGACAAAGTTTTTAATAAATAAAATATATATTTATTTCCCTTTTCATAAACTTTTATCTTTATAACTTCATCTCTATTGACTCACCTGACGGTGAATCAATATTTATAAAACGATTTATTTTATAGGCCGTACGCTGCCAAATACTCAACCAATACTGCCCATTGGTTTAAACTAACAAATGTTGAATATTCAATAATCAATAATCAAATCAATCACCCCAAACAGGACAGTTCATATGTGATAATATGAAAATAAATAATATATTTGAGTAATCCGGTTGGATTCCTCCAACCTGTTCTTCCCTATATTCAAAACGGTTATCACAAACCAGGTAATTTAATTTCATTTCATTTAACTGATAATAATAAATAACGACCATCAACACCAATCAATTCTCAAGCAATTCAAACAATTTAAACACGTTTATAAATAAACGTGACAAACCAAGGTGAGTTACCTTTATTGGATCATATCGTTAAAATAGATATTTGGTATTTCATTGAAATTAAACATCGGTTTAATTTCATTATTTAAATCAACAAATAATTATAATACTAGCAAACAGTCAACCATAGCAAATAGAGCACAAAAAATAAAAACCCAATTTATATAAAATATAAATGGGGAAACTGAGTGAGTTTAACTCGCCTTGATCTGATTTATCGTTGAACAGTTGATTTTAATTAAATTAAGCTGGTGTTTAATTTAATTAAAGATCCCAGTTGATTCCAGTTCCACCAAATTCCGTTCCACGACACTGCGCTCGTCAATACGATTTCAGCGCCACTTTGTTTGTCGGATTCTGATAACACATCAATGAGTTATTAATAATATCAGTTCATCGTTTATATTAATAAAATTAATTCTTTTAATTACTCACTAATTTCTATAATTAATATAATTACTCTGTTAATATATACTGGGCCGATCAATTTCTTCTTTCCCTGTCCTTGAGAACTATTGCTTCAATTCGATCTGTTATTTCCATTCAGCCCTACACTTTCGATATGATGAAATCAACTCAATAACCACTAACAGGTTTAATTAATTAACACTTCGTTATAACAGAAATACGATTTAAGTTAAAATTTGTTAAACATTTAATTATAAATTAACTATTTCTTAATTAGGGTCTTACCTTAACTAATTACATGATCAATATATATATGGTCGGACTTTGTTCCTTGTTCATGAGATCCAGGCTTCAGATACGCCTATACAAATTCATGGATTAGTTAGACTAAATATTACTTAATTAAATAATTCAATACAGTTGTTACTTTTGATTAACATTAAACGGGCCGAGATTTCTTCACTTTGGCTTAAACCTTAGCAGGTTGACCCATCTGATCCTCTTCACGCGATATCTCTGTTATTACTTCCTCTACCTCATTCAGTAACTCCATCCACGTACATAGCTCTTAATCATGTCATAATTAACTAATTAAATAGATAAAACGCAGCCAATTATCTCTGTTATTACTTCCCCTACCTCATTCAGTAACTCCATCCACGTACATAGCTCGTTTCCAAAACGATGCTCCCAAAACCAACTGCTTCTTCGTTGTTTCACTGAGAACCGACAATCACGTTGAAAAACCCCATCACCGCACAAGATTCCGGCCACCGGATGTTCATCGAGGACTGGAAATCGGTGCACCATCGCTCTTTCCCCCTTCGCCCTGAATCTCCTTCAACCCGGCGCCTCCCTCCTCTTACGATAACCCATAAAACACGCATCATATATGAACAGATTAAGACCTCTTCGATGATCAATAACTGATTATGACCGTTAAAGATGTAGAGCTCACGGAGCCCTAGAGTTTTGATGATGAAGACCTCCGAAAATGGTGAGTGGATAGAAAGAAAATTAATGGAGGAGGTCATGAGAATTCTGTCGTCCATTCCTAATGATGGCGGCTCATTGAGAGTTGACCACGAAAGCGCTTGTTATTCGCAAATAGGGTTTCACGTTGAGCTTATATATAGAATGTGGAATGAAAATTTTATATTATTAAAAGACAATGAAACTTCGCAATTAAGTAACACATAAGACTATCCACAATTGATTCCTGTTTTCTGATAAAAATGCTAATCCTAGCATAAAAAGATATTCCGGATCCAATGGTACAAGTTTCGTCCAATTCTGACATCGTTTGAAAATAATTCCTTTATAAAGCCAGAAATAAACATGCGTTTAATTTTTTCACGATCACTAGATAAATCAAATCAACTTGAAACCTTGAGATCCTATAATAATTCTTCAATACAAACCCAACGGCACTAGTTTCGTCGCATTCTGAGACTGTTTCCCCGGTAGGCTATTTTTATCGCGTCGCAATACCATTTCTAAGGCCAAATTACCTGGTCTCCAAAAATAGAAAACTATATACCTATCCTGACTCTAATCGACGATACGAACTCAATGGAATTGGTTTGGTGGCTTAATTCGATCATCTGCTCAGGTTATACCCAAATAACCCTTTATTAAATTAATTACGCCTATAGAAAATGAACGAGCGTTTACGGCTACCGTGGTCACATACGACATCGGTTCTCCATGCAATTCAACATTGTACAATAATTAAACTATACGGTTCTAATGAAACTAGTTTCATCAAAAACGAAGCCTGTTCGCAAAACGGCTATTTTAACGGTCTATATTTTAATAACGATTTCCATAGCGACTATTTCAAAATTTGATTCAGCCATAATTTACAAACTATAACACGAAATCTGAATTTTTCTCTTTCATATGAAAATTACCATCAATACGGTTCCAACGTTTCTCCTTTTACAAAAACCCAACTTATATCGAATCCTGTATTCTCAGTTGAAGTTCAAAACCAAATATTACGAACTACCACGCGATTTCGAACTCGTTTTATTTGTATATAAATATATAACGTCCAAACTTCATTTTAAATAACGAATTAAATATTAAAATCCATTAATATTCCAAAAAAATATTTAAAATAATAAATTAAATATTTGACGGCCAAAAATACGGGACGTTGCAGAGACATTTAGACATCTTTTATTTATGATGTACTTGATGGAGATTGAGACTTATTTCTTTTGTTGAGACTTCTATTTGCTAAATGTATCCTGTAGCTGTGCACTCTGATATTTTTGATGTTGTGATGTTGATGACATTCCTATTTCTGCTGCAATGATTTATGTGTTATGATGTTATCTGAGATCTTCTATTGTTGTAATTATGTTATATTCCAATGATTATCCTTGCTTTCGTACTACGAAAGGTTGGGGTCGTCATAGTTGGTATCAGAACTAAAGGTTTACCTTAGCTTCGGAGTATAACATATTTAAAATAATTCATCTAGATAGAATCAGCAGTATTCTAAGGCAAGTAGCTCATTAAAGATAGGATTAGTAATGTCCTAGAATGAGCACAGTAGAATAGCATATATTAATCAGTCATTACATCATTATCATCTTTCCATATGTCTCTACTTTTAACCTTTCCTTTAAAATTATCATTTCTGTTAGTCTGACTCTTTCCTTGATGGCACAAAACTAACTAGAAAATGAGCAATAGAGCGAGAGGTAGAGCCCAAGGCAGAGGTGGGGCTAGAGGACCAACAAGGGATGAGACTCCCACTGCTCAGAGGCAGCCCACTCCCGAGGCTGTAACACCACCACCTCCACCCCCACAGTCGTTTGACCTGGACAAGGTGGCCAAAAAGTTCAGGAATTTAGGGGGCGTATCATTCACCGGGCGAGAGACAGTAATAGAAGCACAGGATTGGCTCAAAAACTGTGTGAAAATATTTGAAGGGCTGGAATTAGAAGACCACCGCAAGCGCTTTTTGGCGTCATGGCTTTTGAAAGATGAGGCTGAAAATTGGTGGTATACTGTTATAATTGGCAATAATGAGGCCGACATGTCTTGGGCCAAATTCAAAGAACTCCTCAACGAGAAGTTTATTCCTTTATAGGAAGTAGAACGGCTCCATGATCAATTTGCCAATTTGTAGCAAGGAGATATGACTGTGTAATAACCTGGAAAATGTGAGCCAGTTTAAAATTTTTAAATTTGGTTATTACCAAAGAATTTGAATAGTTGAAATAGTATATTTCAATAAAATATAGAATTGGGTATAACATTGCAGTTTGAAATTTTGAATACAAACTTTGTCTGACTGTACCGGGTGGAAAATATAACGAATTTTGACGAAACTAAAAATATTTAAATCTGTTTATCAATACCTTTCTAACGAATCTGAAAAATCGAAATTTCATAACGGAAATCAAAAGTTATGGCCAAACGAATTTTCAGAAAGGTCGCTATATAGTATATATAGCCCTTGAAAATTGAGATTTTGCATACGACCTCGGAATTCGACGAAACCACTTTTGTTGGGTCCGGGATGTCGAATTATTGCTAAGTTTCAAATTTCATAATTTTTGAAGCTAGTATGTGAGCGGGGCAAAAGATAATGTGTTTGGTCAAATTCTGTTAAAATGGGTCGACCTAAAAATGGCCGTTTTTCAAACGAGCTCAGAATTCGACGAAACTGGTTTTGTTAGGACCGTATCGTCAAAACAAAGCTAGATTTATTTTTCTGGAATTTTTCGATTCAGTTTGTGGCCCTAACAAATTGAAATGTACGTTTAAATTAAATATCGAATGTTTTATATTTTAATTTGAAAAATAACTGACTGTAACAGTCGAAATGGCCAACGAAACATATCCCATTGTGTTTGGAATGGGGGTATTTAGCTAGGGGCGACAGTCGTTGGGTTTAAAAAGGAGTCCGGTTGCAAAAACACTATTTAAAAATTTCTATAAAGCTCCGGCCAATAGGAAATTTTCTTTAAAAAAAAACTCTAAAACCCTAGCCGCTAGAGCGCGATTGAACGACGCACGTCGCTCAAAACTTCTCGTCGATATCGCCGCCGCCTCAGGCCATTTCGCCGCCGACCCCAGTTGAAGTTTTTGTTCGCCGTAGTCCCCTCTCCACATCCGACCAACCCACGTCTCCTCCCATCGACTATCGACGCCGAAAATCGAGGAGGAAGGCGCGACCTTCTTAGCGCCGCCGCGACGAGCACAGACCACTTGCCACCACCGCCGTTCTGGAGGTGCTTCGTAGCTCTTCGACGCAGCATAGCCTGATCGAAGCATAGAGGTACGGATCGACTGAAATTTTGAGACCTAGTTTCGAAGGTTTTAAAAACCTTTCTGATAAAAATTCTGAAATGAAAATGACACTTTTAAGTGTTGCAAAACTTTGAAAAATAATATCTTTTTCGTTCTTTAACGAAATTCGATGAAACAAGAGACACCGTGACCGCAAGGAGGCTCTCTACATTCTAGAAGAAGCCGCGGATTTTTCTGACCTTCCTACAATTTTTAGCACTGCAATAACCAATGTGAGGAATCTAAACTATTTGTGTGAATGAAATCGCGTTGTATAAATTATATAAGCGAAGTGTAAATTATATACGCATTGTATACCTCATGCACATGTGTTGTATAAGTTATATTAGCGATGTATAAATTATACAAGCGTTGTTTGAAACATATATGCTTTGAATTGGGATGAAATGCAAGTGAATTATTATATTATATATATATAGATATATACTCCCCTCGTCCACAGACCATGGACGATATTTATTGCTTGTGTTTGACGTGATATTATATGGTATGACGAATGGTTGGAAATAATTGTTTGTGGTTGATATTGTGGTTGAAAAATACCTTTGTGGTTGAAAAATACCTTTGTGGTTGAAAAATCCCCTCTTGTGGTTGAAACAAAATAGAATAGGATTGTGGAATTGAAAATAAAACATGCCGCTTGCGTGCGAACTAGATGCATGATCCCCATTGTCAAAAACCGCGAGGTTTTAAGGTAGAGCGAGGAGCCGTACTAGGGACGGTCCCGGTTTTAACTACCCTGCCGTTATGCTGCCGAAATTTTCTGAAATATCTATGTGTTAGAATAATTTTCATGCATTGAATTTTTTTACATATGCTATATGGAATATTCATGTGTTCAGTTGCAATTCATTCGTTGAGTTGAAATTCATGTGTTGAATATTATTCGAATTTAAACAAATGGCTTCAGCGATAAAAATCACATTTTTATAAATATACAAACTATATAGAATATTCATGTGTTGAGTTGCAATTCATTCATTGAGTTGAAATTCATGTGTTGAATATTATTCGAATTTGAACAAATGGCTTCAGCGATAAAAATCACATTTTTTATAAATATACAAACTATATAGAATATTCATGTGTTGAGTTGCAATTCATTCGTTGAGTTGAAATTCATGTGTTGAATATTATTTGAATTTAAAAAAATGGATTTAGCGATAAAGATCATATTTTTATATATATACAAACGATATAGAATATTCATGTGTTGAATTCCAATTCATTCGTTGAGTTGAAGTTCATGTGTTGAATGTTACCATCTTTTAAAAATAAAATGAATCGACAACGAAAACTATATTTTTATAGTAAATATGAAGTGTTAAAAATACACACGTGTCGAATAAATATTTTTGATGATAAAAATATTTCTTTTATCATGAATATGAAGTGTTAAAAATATACACGTGTCGAATAAATACTTTTGATGATTAAAATATTTCTTTTATCATGTATACGCTTAGTTAAAATACACACATGTTGAAACAAATAACAGTTTGCTAGAAACATTATTATTAGCTTTGTTCTGCATATATATACATGTGTTGAACAGGAAAAATGGATAAGCTGTAGAGTAAAGAAATTATTTGCGTGCCTGACAAATAGGTAAACCTTGATGAGTTGGCTGCGCAATTTTATTTATATATCAACTCCTGTGAATGCCATTGGATGCGGAGTGCTGGTTTTTCTGTGTGAAATAATAAACAACGCCATAGGATAGTAACAATTAATTTTGAACTACACTACATGGCATACTTCTTGACGATAGGCATACTTCATCATATTCCACATAAGCAATTGGAGCTTGTGTGACGAGGTGGAAGATTTACCATATAAGCAAGAGGCTTGTATGGCGATGACTATGTACTACAGGTTGAACTGATGACTGATATGGACTATATAAATTATAACGATAAATTGCTAGATTAATAAAAACCCCACACGGGTCTGGAGTTGACAATAATCACGTCGCTCTAGTTATTAGATACGGCACATGGACTATTTATTTCCACACGGAAACGGGGTGACGGGAATTTATTCTCTGGAGTGATTATCAGTACATTCTCCCCCGTAAACACCAAAATATATCACTATAAATATGTGAATGCTTTTTAGGATTTATTGGGTACCTAATACGGCCCAATAAATTTCCAAACCCCTCCCCGTACAAAGGAGGTTATGGCGAAATTTTTCGAAATATTAAGGCGTTAGTGAAATATTTGAAGTGAAAACGAAGTTGAAAATATAGAATGAGCTATAGTTGAAATTATAGATTGAACTATATTTATATCTATAAATATAAATATAATTAAAAGGAATAGAGGCCGTGCAGTTCGCGTTTCGGAATCGTAATTTGAAACGATTAGTACGAGAAATCCGACCATCGGATTTTCCCGAAACCGCAACCGCTGGGTTCGCCTTGGAAATATCTTTCCAACGGCACCAACCTTGTAAAAATCCAACGGTTGGATTGTCCGGAATGTTTAATTCAAATCTGAGGAAAAACAGCGCCAGAATCGTTTATATTTATATTTAAATATAAATATAATTAAATTAAATCGAATAACGACGCTGTAGTTCGAATTTTGAAACCGTAACTTCAAACGACTAGTGTGGAAGATCCGACCGACAGATTCTCACGAAACTGGAACCGTTGGGTTCGCTTTGGGAATATCTTCCCACTGATATAGACTTTGTAGGAATCCAACGGTTAGATTTTCTGATATGTGTAAAACAAATTAAGGGAAAAACAGCGCCAGTGCCACGACACGACCCGAAATGTCGTTTAATTAAATATGGCCATTTTTAAATAAATAAAAATGGCGAAAAATCGTTATAAAATATTATAAGCAACATTGGTTGCAAATAAACCAATTGGGCTTGAATTGTTTGATATTTGATGGTTGTATGTGTATGACATGAAAATAACACTAAAGAACCAAAAGATGGATGTCGAATAACATAACCATAAAATGAATCGATTTAAATTCTAATGACGTGAATTATTTGAAAAGGCCGAGCTAACCCTCATTTCAAATAATTTATCGAGCGATTCGAATTGGAAAATGCAAAGACGATTCAAGACCGACGATCTTCGTATCGGTTGGATGGGCGCTACTGAGGTTCCTAACCGGAGTAGCTACCGGAAAGGGACGGAAGTAGTAGCCGCCTGAACGTATGTGTTGATTGGACGGAGATACGAGGAATTTGACGCCTCCGGTTTCGTTCAGACCCAGAACGGACTTTTAAATGGACTGTGTGTCTGACATTGGATTTTGTTCTATATTGATTGATCTCTGTTAAATATATATCTGTTTGGTGGCAGAGAATCTATTCTTTTGCTTAACGCCCTTCTCTGAGACGTACGATCTCAGGGGTTATATATAGATAGAAATCAATCGTATGGAGTGGACTGCCTATGTGGCATGCCGAGATGCTGTGATCAAGGCTTCTGTTGCAAAGCAAAGTCTTGTGGATGATGATCAAAGCAAGGTCTACGTAGCCTAGCTTTGTGTATTTCGTAGATTCGCGAACCTCACACCCCGGTATGAGTTAAAAACGGGATACGGACTGCAGGGAGAGCACGACGTTTCTTTCTAGCTATGGTGGTGTCAGTGACTTACCAGCCCTGACATATATATCTACTTTTCACCTTTGTGGTTGTTGGAATGCCAGGCGCCTCGATTATTGGTCTGTAAGGACCGAGAAACGTGTGTTCAGGCATAATTAATCCTCTAACGTAAGTGAGGACCGGCCCTGAAGATCCAGGATACCCAGTGTGCGTAGTCCTGAGGCATTTGCTAGAGTGTCTCGAAGCGGAGAGGAGCTTGCCCCTTGCCTCGACTCATGACGGAAATCCAATTTCCAATATGAAATAACGGACTTGATTGTAGAACTAGTATGGCGACATAGTGGTATGGGGCACTTATGCCGTCTATGATTGATATTTATGATGCTATCCATTGTTTGAAACATATATGCACTAGTAATAGTATCAAATAATTTCGCTTTATACGTATTAAGCATATTTGGCTATTATAAGGTAAAACTCTATCCTCCGGCTTGCGTTGCATTGTGTGATGGGACCTGAGTCTTATAATAGCTTCATTCTTTCTAAAAGCATTGCGATTGTTTTAAAAGAACTTACTTTGTTTTAAATGCACTAGCAATCACCGGAGTAAACCCGTTCCGCGAAAGTGGCGTGGTCCTATGATTTGCTATTACTGTTGATTAACTGATAAATAGATTCCTCATACCAGTCCCCATGACTGACTCGTTGTTTGTTTCGCTTTGCAAACGCGGGTGCCCTTATTTTCACATGGGCAGCCTAGTACACAGGTGACAGGTGGTTTTTGGCTCTGCACTGCTGCATAGAGTGCATTTTTGGCTCATGGCGAGGCTGACTTCACAGAGATGACTTTGACATTTTCCGCCATTACTGTACTACATGTTATGATTCCGCCACTGGCGATGCAGACTGATTTACTTTCCGTATTTCTTGCTATATGTATATGTATTCCACCTTCGGCGATGTAGACTGATACCTTTATTATGTCTCACTGCATGTATGTATTCCGCCTCTGGCGATGATGACTGATCACTTTCCTTTTTTATTTACTAAGTATATCCCACGTTATGTTATTCTGATATTCCTACATGTTGTGATTCTGCTGTCATATCCATGTAAAATTATTTTATTTATTGTTTCTGCTATTATCTGTACTCTGCTATGATGATTAATGTGTTATTTTCCAATGATTATCCTTAATACCGCCCCTCGGATTTTGGGATCGTCACAGTTGGTATCAGAGCTTTGGTTAACCTTAGTTCCGGGATCTAACACATTAAACACCTCGTCAAAATAGAATCAGTAGAGTTCTAATGCGAGTAGCTCATTAGAGATTGGATTAGTAATGTCCTAGAATGAGCTAAGCAGATCAGCAAAACAATTTGATCAGTACATCATCATTATCTTTCCTTGTATTCCCTTGCTTTATCATTTATGAAAATTATCAAATCTGTGAGCTTGACTCTTTTCTTGCTTATACAGTATTCTCTTAGATGGCTACACGAGCAGCAGCAGCTAGAGGAGGCCGTGGAGGCCGAGGAGTGGCAGCAGGAGGACGGGGGAATATCCCCGTAGTAGTGGAAGGCCCTATTATTCAGCCACCAGCACCAGAAGACTTTGAGCTAGATAAAGTGGCAAAGAGGTACAGAAATCTGGGGAAAAACCTTTTACTGGCACTGGCACATTGACCGAGGCAATAGCTTGGCTGAAAACCTGTGAGAAAATCTTCGAAGGCATGGGTATGGGAACTAACAACAAAGCCCGACTTGGCATTTGGCTCCTTCAGGAGGAAGCAGAGCTGTGGTGGGATGCCATTACCTCTGAGGATGCAGCTGGTACTATCCGGACTTGGGAGCAGTTCAAGACTTTGTTCAATGAGAAGTTTGTACCGAAACAGGCTCTAGAGAGGATGAGAGAGCAGTTTGCAAATCTCCAGCAAGGAGACCTCTCTATTCAGGATTATCTAAATAAATTCACCCAATTGTCGCGCTATGCTCCAGAGCTGATTACGACAAACAAAGCAAAGAATAAGAGATTCATATTTGGGCTGAAGCGCAAGTACCATGATAGAGCTATGAGCAACATCAAACTCTCCTTTACAGAACTAGTAGAGATGGCTTGCAACTACGAAGACATGGATGAGAGGCATGCTAGCCAAGACCGCGCTAAAAGCCAAGCAGGAAATAAGCGCAAGGCTTCAGCAGATCAACCCGAATCTAGCATTACCGCGGCCGCTACTCAGAAACCTGCAAAGATCCCGAAAGGAAACTGCTACAATTGCGGGAAGCCCGGTCATTTCTCTAATGTATGCAAAGCCCCAAAAAAGCCGAAGGCAAATGACTCGGCTGAATGCTACAACTGCCACAAGAAGGGGCATTATAGCAAGAATTGTCCTTTGAAGAAGAGCGCACAAGTGGCTCATGTCTATGACGGGAAGACCCCGCCAGCTACCACCGATGGATCAGGTAAACCCGACGTCTTGGGAGGTACCCTTACCATTAAAAATATTCCTGTTTCTGTACTTTTTGATACTGGTGCATCACGTAGCTTCATATCTGGTATCCTTGTTCACAAACTAAAATTGAAACGAAGAAAACTTAAGGAACCAATTAAAGTTCAAAACCCGATAGGAGGTTCTGTTAGTCTCAGTATATACTGTAGAGTGCCTATCTCTTGTTCATGTTACAAGTTTCCCCTCCACTTAATTGTCATGGATTTATCGGAATTCGATGTTATTCTCGGTTTGGAATGGTTAACAAAATATAAGGCCAAAGTTAGATGCGCAGAAAGAATCGTGAAAGTTAAAACAAAACTTGGGCATATCACTATACCATGTCATGGCTCAGAAATTAATAGAACAGAATTTTGGTCTTCTTTAGAAATTACTCCCCCTTCGATAGAAAAGATACCGGTCATTAAAAATTATGCAGATGTGTTTGAAGAAGTGGAAAACTTACCGCCGCAAAGAGAAATTGAATTTAGAATTGATCTAATTCCGAATGCCCGACCAGTAGTACATCCAATAAGAAGAGTGGCCCCGAAAGAAAAAGAAGAGTTAAGTAGTCAAACTCGGGAATTGCTTTGGAAAGGTCTAATCAGACCGAGCTTTTCAGCATGGGGAGCAGCAGTAGTATTTGTCCCGAAATCAGACGGTACTCTAAGACTTTGTGTTGATTACCGAGATCTCAATAAACAGACAATGAAGAACAAATATCCTTTGCTCCGAATAGATGATCTGTTAGATCAATTAAATGGAGCAACAGTATTCTCCAGAATGGACCTAGCTACAGGTTTCCACCAATTACGTATAGCCGAAGACTGTGTTCCTTTGACAACCTTCAGGGGTCCCGATTTATTCTACGAATGGTTAGTAATGCCGTTCGGCTTGTGTAACGCTCCGGCATACTTCGTCGATCTTATGAACAGAGTGTTCCGTGGTGTATTGAATAAATTTGTTCTAGTCTTCATCGATGACATTTTAATCTACTCTAAGTCGGAGGATGAACATGCAAAACATTTAGAACAAGTGTTGAAAATTCTAAGGAGAAATGTCTTGAAAGCTAAATTTTCTAAATGTGTCTTCTGGTAGAATGAAGTTAAATTCCTAGGCCACGTAGTATCAAAAGAAGGAATTGCTGTAGATCCAAGCAAAATTACAGTGATTCAGAACTGGAAACAACCTACTACGCCCACAGAAGTTCGAAGTTTCCTTGGATTAGCTAGTTACTATCGGAAATTCGTTAAGGAATTTTCAAAGATATCTGGTGTATTGACAAAGCTTACAAAGAAGCATGAGAAATTCAAATGGACTCCCGAATGTGAAGAAGCTTTCCAGGAGCTGAAACTGAAGTTGAAAACCGCTCCAGTATTGACCATTATAGAAGGCAATCAAGACTTGACTGTATGGACAGATGCTTCTATTAGAGGGCTAGGCGCAGTGTTAATGCAAAAAGGCCAAGTGATCGCTTATGCCAGCCGTCAACTAAAGCCGCATGAAAGAAACTATGCTACTCATGATCTTGAGTTATTAGCTATCGTGTTTGCTTTAAGAATATGGAGGCATTATTTATTGGGCGAGAAATTCGAACTATACACCGATCATCAATCCTTGAAATATCTGTTCACTCAGAAAGATTTAAACCTGAGGCAACAACGTTGGTAAGAATTCCTTGCGGCATACGATTTTGAAATTCTATACACTCCAGGGAAGGCCAATGTTGTAGCAGATGCGCTCAGCAGAAAGAATGAAATCATCGCCAGTTTTGTCATCACGTCTTCATTAATAGACAGAATCTCGACCCTTCAAAAGTAGGATAATTTTGTAAAAGTAATGATCAAAAGGATCAATGAAGGCATAGACTCCAGCTTCCAAGTGGATAGTGAGGGGGTTTTGAGATTAAAAGGAAGAATTTGTGTTCCCGACATCTTTGAGCTAAAAAGAGAAGTACTTGATGAGTGCCACAAATCCAAATTAAGTATCCATCCCGGTGTGAGCAAAATGTATAACGATATCAAGCGCACATTCTGGTGGAAGGCGATGAAAAGAGAAATCTCATTATATGTTAGCCGATGCCCCACTTGTCAGCTAGTTAAGAGTGATCAGCAGAAATTGGCTGGATTATTACAACCCTTAGAAATTCCAGGATGGAAGTGGGAACAAATCTCGATGGATTTCATCGATGGTCTGCCTCGAACTAGAAAAGGAAACGACAGTATATGGGTAATCGTAGATCGCTTCACGAAGACTGCCCATTTCATACCCGTCCGATCCAACAGAACGGCTCAAAGTCTGGCACAGATTTACTTCAGAGAAATAGTTAAACTTCATGGAGTGCCGCTCAGTATAGTCAGCGATAGAGATCCCCTATTTACTAGCAAATTCTGGGAAGCCTTCCAGACAGAATTGGGAACCAAATTAAATCTAAGCACCGCTTATCACCCTCAGACAGACGACCAAACTGAGCGGGTGAATAGAATTTTAGAAGATTTACTGCGGGCTTGCGTTATCGATTTTGGAGGCTCATGGGAAGATCATTTACATTTAGCAGAATTCTCTTACAACAATAGCTATCAAGCAAGTTTGGGAATGTCCTCATTTGAAGCATTATACGGTAGACCGTGCGGATTTCCCGCATGTTGGGTAGAACCTGGCAACAGACTTGTGTTAGGGCCCGATATGATTCGAGAAGCATCGGATAAAGTCGATTTCATTAAGAAGCGATTAAAAACCGCACAGAGCCGACAGAAAAGTTATGCTGATGCGAGAAGAAGGGATATATCGTTTGCAGTTGGCGATTATGTTTATTTAAGAGTTTCTCCAATGCGAGGAGTAATCAGATTTGGCAAGACTGGGAAGTTGGCACCGAGATTTATTGGTCCCTTTCCTATACTTGAACGGATTGGAACTCTTGCATATAGGGTTTCATTACCTAATTGGTTGCCTGGTATACATGATGTGTTCCATGTGTCTCAACTCAGAAAACATGTTCGTGATCCCGACCTTATTGTGGAAGAAGCAGCGCAACATGATATTGACATAACTCTGAATTAGCACTCAGCAGGGAGCCATTAAAGATAGTTGGCAAAGAAACCAGAGAGCTAAGGAGGAAAAAGATTCATTTAGTTAAAGTGCAGTGGAGTAGTGATCCTAGAGACTGTACTTGGGAGACTGAGGAAAGAATTAAACAAGCCTATCCCAAATGCAGAGTGGACATCTCTGACTAACTCCGGTGCAAGGTACCTTTACAATACTTTGCATTTACATTTTATTTCCTACTTAACTATTATTTCCTTTTCGAGGACGAAAAGTTTTAAGTGGGGGAGATTGTAATAACCCGGAAAATGTGAGCCAATTTAAAATTTTTAAATTTGGTTATTACCAAAGAATTTGAATAGTTGAAATGGTATATTTCAATAAAATATAGAATTGGGTATAACAGTGCAGTTTGAAATTTTGAATACAAACTTTGTCTGACTGTACCGGGTGGAAAATATAACGGATTTTGACGAAACTGAAAATATTTAAATCTGTTTATCAATACCTTTCTAACGAATCTGAAAAATCGAAATTTCATAACGGAAATCAAAAGTTATGGCCAAACGAATTTTCAGAAAGGTCGCTATATAGTATATATAGCCCTTGAAAATTAAGATTTTGCATACGACCTCGGAATTCGACGAAACCACTTTTGTTGGGTCCGGGATGTCGAATTATTGCTAAGTTTCAAATTTCATAATTTTTGAAGCTAGTATGTGAGCGGGGCAAAAGATAATGTGTTTGGTCAAATTCTGTTAAAATGGGTCGACCTAAAAATGGCCGTTTTTCAAACGAGCTCAGAATTCGACGAAACTGGTTTTATTATAACCGTATCGTCAAAACAAAGTTAGATTTATTTTTCTGGAATTTTTCGATTCAGTTTGTGGCCCTGGAAAATTGAAATGTACGTTTAAATTAAATATCGAATGTTTTATATTTTAATTTGAAAAATAACTGACTGTAACAGTCGAAATGGCCAACGAAACATATCCCATTGTGTTTGGAATGGGGGTATTTAGCTAGGGGTGACAGTCGTTGGGTTTAAAAAGGAGTCCGGTTGCAAAATCACTATTTAAAAATTTCTATAAAGCTCCGGCCAATAGGAAATTTTCTTTAAAAAAAAAAACTCTAAAACCCTAGCCGCCAGAGCGCGATTGAACGACGCACGTCGCTCAAAACTTCTCGTCGATATCGCCGCCGCCTCAGGCCATTTCGCCGCCGACCCCAATTGAAGTTTTTGTTCGCCGTAGTCCCCTCTCCACATCCGACCAACCCACGTCTCCTCCCATCGACTATCGACGCCGGAAATCGAGGAGGAAGGCGTGACCTTCTCAGCGCTGCCGCGATGAGCACAGACCACCGGACCACTTTCCACCACCGCCGTTCTGGAGATGCTTCGTAGCTCTTCGACGCAGCGTAGCCTGATCGAAGCATAGAGGTACGGATCGACTGAAATTTTGAGACCTAGTTTCGAAGTTTTTAAAAACCTTTCTGATAAAAATTCTGAAATGAAAATGACACTTTTAAGTGTTGCAAAACTTTGAAAAATAATATCTTTTTCGTTCTTTAAAGAAATTCGATGAAACAGGAGACACCGTGACCGCAAGGAGGCTCTCTACATTCTAGAAGAAGCCGCGGATTTTTCTGACCTTCCTATAATTTTTAGCACTGCAATAACCAATGTGAGGAATCTAAACTATTTGTGTGGATGAAATCGCGTTGTATAAATTGTATAAGCGAAGTGTAAATTATATACGCATTGTATACCTCATGCACATGTGTTGTATAAGTTATATTAGCGATGTATAAATTATACAAGCGTTGTTTGAAACATATATGCTTTGAATTGGGATGAAATGCAAGTGAAATATTATATTATATATATATAGATATATACTCCCCTCGTCCACAGACCATGGACGATATTTATTGCTTGTGTTTGACGTGATATTATATGGTATGACGAATGGTTGGAAATAATTGTTTGTGGTTGATATTGTGGTTGAAAAATACCTTTGTGGTTGAAAAATACCCTCTTGTGGTTGAAACAAAATAGAATAGGATTGTGGAATTGAAAATAAAACATGCCGCCTGTGTGCGAACTAGATGCATGATCCCCATTGTCAAAAACCGCGAGGTTTTAAGGTAGAGCGAGGAGCCGTACTAGGGACGGTCCCGGTTTTAACTACCCTGCCGTTATGCTGCCGAAATTTTCTGAAATATCTATGTGTTAGAATAATTTTCATGCATTGAAATTTTTTACATATGCTATATAGAATATTCATGTGTTGAGTTGCAATTCATTCGTTGAGTTGAAATTCATGTGTTGAATATTATTCGAATTTAAACAAATGGCTTCAGCGATAAAAATCACATTTTTATAAATATACAAACTATATAGAATATTCATGTGTTGAGTTGCAATTCATTCGTTGAGTTGAAATTCATGTGTTGAATATTATTCGAATTTAAACAAATGGCTTCAGCGACAAAAATCACATTTTTATAAATATACAAACTATATAGAATATTCATGTGTTGAGTTGTAATTCATTCGTTGAGTTGAAATTCATGTGTTGAATATTATTTGAATTTAAACAAATGGATTTAGCGATAAAGATCATATTTTTATATATATACAAACGATATAGAATATTCATGTGTTGAATTCCAATTCATTCGTTGAGTTGAAGTTCATGTGTTGAATGTTACCATCTTTTAAAAATAAAATGAATCGACAACGAAAACTATATTTTTATAGTAAATATGAAGTGTTAAAAATACACACGTGTCGAATAAATATTTTTGATGATAAAAATATTTCTTTTATCATGAATATGAAGTGTTAAAAATATACACGTGTCGAATAAATACTTTTGATGATTAAAATATTTCTTTTATCATGTATACGCTTAGTTAAAATACACACGTGTTGAAACAAATAACAGTTTGCTAGAAATAATATTATTAGCTTTGTTCTGCATATATATACATGTGTTGAACAGAAAAAATGGATTAGCTGTAGAGTAAAGAAATTATTTGTGTGCCCGACAAATAGGTAAACCTTGATGAGTTGGCTGCGCAATTTTATTTATATATCAACTCCTGTGAATGCCATTGGATGCGGAGTGCTGGTTTTTCTGTGTGAAATAATAAACAACGCCATAGGATAGTAACAATTAATTTTGAACTACACTACATGGCATACTTCTTGACGATAGGCATACTTCATCATATTCCACATAAGCAATTGGAGCTTGTGTGACGAGGTGGAAGATTTACCATATAAGCAAGTGGCTTGTATGGCGATGACTATGTACTACAGGTTGAACTGATGACTGATATGGACTATATAAACTATAACGATAAATTTCCAGATTAATAAAAACCCCACACGGGTCTGGAGTTGACAATAATCACGTCGCTCTAGTTATTAGATACGGCACATGGACTATTTATTTCCACACGGAAACGGGGTGACGGGAATTTATTCTCTGGAGTGATTATCAGTACATTCTCCCCCGTAAACACCAAAATATATCACTATAAATATGTGAATGCTTTTTAGGATTTATTGGGTACCTAATACGGCCCAATAAATTTCCAAACCCCTCCCCGTACAAAGGAGGTTATGGCGAAATTTTTCGAAATATTAAGGCGTTAGTGAAATATTTGAAGTGAAAACGAAGTTGAAAATATAGAATGAGCTATAGTTGAAATTATAGATTGAACTATATTTATATCTATAAATATAAATATAATTAAAAGGAATAGAGGCCGTGCAGTTCGCGTTTCGGAATCGTAATTTGAAACGATTAGTACGAGAAATCCGACCATCGGATTTTCCCGAAACCGCAACCGCTGGGTTCGCCTTGGAAATATCTTTCCAACGGCACCAACCTTGTAAAAATCCAACGGTTGGATTGTCCGAAATGTTTAATTCAAATCTGAGGAAAAACAGCGCCAGAATCGTTTATATTTATATATAAATATAAATATAATTAAATTAAATCGAATAACGACGCTGCAGTTCGAATTTTGAAACCGTAACTTCAAACGACTAGTGTGGAAGATCCGACTGACAGATTCTCACGAAACTGGAACCGTTGGTTCGCTTTGGGAATATCTTCCCACTGATATAGACTTTGTAGGAATCCAACGGTTAGATTTTTCGATATGTGTAAAACAAATTAAGGGAAAAACAGCGCCAGTGCCACGACACGACCTGAAACGTCGTTTAATTAAATATGGCCATTTTTAAATAAATAAAAATGGCGAAAAATCGTTATAAAATATTATAAGCAACATAGGTTGCAAATAAACCAATTGGGCTTGAACTGTTTGATATTTGATGGTTGTATGTGTATGACATGAAAATAACACTAAAGAACCAAAAGATGGATGTCGAATAACATAACCATAAAATGAATCGATTTAAATTCTGATGACGTGAATTATTTGAAAAGGCCGAGCTAACCCTCATTTCAAATAATTTATCGAGCGATTCGAATTGGAAAATGCAAAGATGATTCAAGACCGACGATCTTCATATCGGTTGGATGGGCGCTACTGAGGTTCCCAACCGGAGTAGCTACCGGAAAGGGACGGAAGTAGTAGCCGTCTGAATGTATGTGTTGATTGAACGGAGATACGAGGAATTTGACGCCTCCGGTTTCGTTCAGACCCAGAACGGACTTGTAAATGGACTGTGTGTCTGACATTGGATTTTGTTCTATATTGATTGATCTCTGTTAAATATATATATGTTTGGCGGCGGAGAATCTATTCTTTTGCTTAACGCCCTTCTCTGAGACGTACGAGCTCAGGGGTTATATATAGATAGAAATCAATCGTATGGAGTGGACTGCCTATGTGGCATGCCGAGATGCTGTGATCAAGGCTTCTGTTGCAAAAGCAAAGTCTTGTGGATGATGATCAAAGCAAGGTCTACGTATCCTAGCTTTGTGTATTTCGTAGATTCGCAAACCCTACACCCCGGTATGAGTTAAAAACGGGATACAGACTGCAGGGAGAGCACGACGTTTCTTTCTAGCTATGGTGGTGTCAGTGACTTACCATGTAACAACCCGTATTCTACGCATCATGGGGTCACAGAATATTTATTTCTTTTTCTTAGTAAGTCGTATGGTCATGTACTCTTGGGGAACGACTATTGGGGTCATTTCCCATGTTCATAATTTTTGTTAATTTTTAAATGACTGTTTTGCCCCTAGTTGATCTTGTTTCGTCCATATCTTTTGACTGGAAAGGAATCTTGACCTGAAACCACTTCCATTAGCTCCGGATGATGGTTTACAATTCCGTAGAGTGGTCATAATAATCAAACGGACTTACCGTTTGGGAGATATAGCTGAATTAATGTTTAGAATGCATAAAACAGCTTAACCGGGCTTAATTGGGTAGTTAACAGCTAGGCCCAAAAGGGGGATTTCGGGATTTGGGGTATTTAAGGGCTGCTAGGGTTAGGATTTCGGGTTTTTATCACTTTTTCCAGCCGCCACTTATTTTCTTCAACCCTAGCCATGGCCTCCAACATCTAGAATCTTCCCAAATCACCTCTAAACACTTTCTAATTGAAGAATAGGCTTAGCAACATCAAATTAAGAAGAAAGAGCACCAAAGCAAGGTTAGAGCTGCTGTTAGACATCAGTATTCACCCCAAATCAGAGGAGTTTCAGTTCTGAGAATTTTATTTGTGGCCAAGGTGAGTGATTTGCCTAGTTTTGCACTAATTACGGTTGATTAAGGGTAATTAGTGAAGATTAACGAAATTTGACATTTATAAATTCTGGAAAAATGTTCATAAATTCATAAACACCATTTTAGACCTCTGTTAGAAGTTTGGTTCGATTTGATTAAGTTTTGTTAATCCTATCACTTGATTTGCTTAAACATGCTTAAGGGGAAATTTGGGGTTTTGGCTATGTTTGATCTATTTTACATGCTATGATTCATGTTTTGGTGTTTGTGGTCGATATTATATGTTGCTATGACTGTATGAGAGGTTTTGTGATTGTTTAGAAGTGTTAGTTTGGTCAAAAACGCCGTCGAATGGCGAAAGACTGTCGCTGGAACGAAGTGCAGAATTTAACCGGATCGGATCGCGAGGTATGACCACGAACCCCACAAACGGATCGCGTGGAATGACCACGAACCCCACAAACAGATCGCGTGGAATGACGACGAACCCCACACTCGAATCGTGAGGTATGACCACGAACCCCACACACGGATCGCGTGGAATGACGACGAACCCCACACTCGGATCGCGAGGTATGATCACGAACCCCACACACGGATCGCGAGGTATGAGCACGATCCACACACCTGGAGCGTGAGGAATGAGCACGATCCACTTCAGAAGCTCACGATCCGGACCACTACGAAGCTAGAGCATGGAACGCGACCTGAACCCGATGGCACCCTCCGACCCGACCCGAAGGAGCTTGTCACGAGCAGATCTGTGGCGATGGATTTGGAGACCCCGACCCGATCCGCTGAAGAGTAATCGAGCCGATCCGATGGAGCTGGAGGACCACGAGCTGATGACGTGACTCGATCCGAAGGAGGCGTGACCCGAGCTAGAGTGGTGCGAACCGAACCAGGAGGCTACGAACTGAATGAAGACCGATCCGGAGGATGATGACTATAACCCGAGATGCAAAAGTATTCTAAATGGAAGTTAGAGCTCAGGATCCCGGAACCAGTTGGGAACCAATGAGTTCACTTCATGAGTTGGGCTTTGCTGTTGGACGTGTGCAAAGGGGTTGTCGGTATTCATAACTTTGGTTCACCGCTGAGAGATGGATAGTGGGCTTGTGGTGATAGTTGTACGGGATTGGATTCCGTCATGGCCCAAAGGATTAGGTAACCAAGGTAGTGGATATCGTATGCCTTACGCACTGAGTGAGAGGCGTGAGGATGGTTGCTATGCTTGATTGTTTGACATCACTATGACATGCACACCCCCACCCCCGTTATCTTGACACCTTATGTTAGTGGCACCTTAGAGTATTGAGCTGTATGTTGTGCTAACTCTTTGGTTGCAGGTCCAGGTTCAGGTATGATTAGATTATACCTGTTATTGTTCTGTTTTGTTTAGCTGCTTATCGCTCACACCAGACTTTTTGTCTGACCCAGAGTTTTATGTCTCTTCTTATTACTCTGGGTGCTCACATGAGCAGACTAGAGACAGGTTAGCTGGTGGTGTACGAGTAGCTGATCTGGAGACGAGCAGGAGGCTTTCACGTATGATATATATTTTCTCCCTGTGTTGTTAAAGATCGCTGCTTGGGCATTAGTAGTGTATCTTCTACTTTAGCTTTCTTTTGCTTAGAGACAGTATTTTTGAAGGTTGTAATAAGCTGTATTTGGAATTCCGCTGCTATGTTTGGTTTAGTTTTCAGCTTATGCACTGTCTCGCCTGTTTTATGTCAAGATTATTTTATTATTATATTTTGTACCATGCGCTGTGAGACATTTGACAGGTTCTGTGGTTGTCATTTCTCTTCTTTCCTTTCTTTCTTACGATCCGTTCCGTGCCAGTTGGTCATGCTAGGCAAAGGTGACGGTTGGTGCGGGGCGGGTCGTTACACTTGGTATCAGAGCTCTAGGTTGCGTAGTTCACCTAGGGAAAGACACTAGAGAGAGATAGTAAACATACATGAGAGCGCGTATTTGTGATTATTTTGGTTTTCAAAAAGCTATATATATATACTAATAGTATAGATAAGAGTAAGGCTGCACTGCACTGACACCACAAAGGAGATGGTTAATCGTTTTCTCTGTACAGATTGAACGATGAGCCGATATGTAAGAGGTACTGGTAGAGGAGCCAATAATGGGAATGATGCTGAGATGAGGACGATATTTACTAACCTCATGAGAGAGATGCTTAGGGAAGTGCAAGGAGCAGTCCCTAATGTTGCAAATGGTGGTGGTGCAGCGGTGCAGGCGCCTAGGGCCGATTTCGCCAAGCTAAACAAGGATTATACTAGTCTTGGTGGGAAGCCATTCCTTGGAACGGAGTCGGCTACAGAAGTTCAAGATTGGCTAGATAGTTGTGAGCGCATCGTCGAAAACTTGGGAATCGAGGACGCAATGAAGAGGAAGCTAGCATTCCGTCAGCTGCAAGGGCGGGCTATGAATTGGTGGAATGCTATTAAGGCAGCTACTCCAGAGGATCAAGTTACTTGGAACCAGTTTAAGACTCGCTTTTGTGATAAGTTTATTCCAGCTGCTCATAAATCGGAATTGTTCAGAAAGTTTCTAGAGCTTAAGCAGAACGGAAGGACAGTTTCAGAGTATGTTGCTGAGTTCGATACTTTATCGAAATATGGATTATCTCTCATCGACACTGCCGAGAAGAAGAACGAGAAGTTCATAACTGGCTTAGATGGATACTTGGGGAAAAAGCTTATTAACCACATCGAGGAGACGTTTGAGTCGATTGTGGGGAAAGCATTGAGATCAGAGAGTCTTTACCCTAAGTTGAAGACCGAAGTTGCTGTTGTATCTTCAGAAGAGCCAAAACCGCAGGCAGGCGGTGAAGGCAAGAGGAATTCTCAGAGCAAAAGGAAACAGGACCCGACCAAGGATGGTCAAAATAAGAAGAATAAGAAAGATGGCGGGTGCTTTAGTTGTGGTAAGAAGGGTCATTATGCCAGAGATTGTCGAGAAAAGCCTGGGGAAAGGAAGTGCTTTAATTGCGGCCAAGCGGGACATCACAAGAATGACTGTCCACAACCTCCTAGGGAGAAGCAGATTGTGAAAGCATATGCTATCAGTGCTGTTCCTTCTTCGTCGAATGTCCCAACTGCGGCAGAAAAGGGAAAGAATGTTGTTATCCGAGGTATGCTTTCTATTTAAGATGTTTCTGTTTGACAGACCCGAGATAGTCGATAGACCTTTAGTAGTGATGAACCCGGTTGGTGGTTCGACTAGCCTTTGCATGATTTGTTGTAATGTGGTCTTATCGAGTCATGGATGTATGTTTGTTTGTGATCGCTTTGTTTAGGCTTTACTAGGTTTAGCATTATTTTGGGGAGTCGATCTACTCCAAAGGAATAGGGTGGTATTAGGTACCTACCTAGTGATGGTGATAGTAACTGGAGTTAAGGAAGCTAAGGGGCTATCGTTGTAATAAGTTCTAGTTGTCTCTGGGAGGCAAATGAGTGCTCCAGTGCCAGATTGTTTTGCTAGTATCACCTCAAGTGGATTGTCCGAATTCGGAGGAGATGTTCCTTGGGCGCTTGTCTGATATTGGTTTAGGCCTTTGGGGCTTGTGCTTAGGGAATGTCGAGTTCGATTAGGATGGTTTACGTGAGAGATAAAATAGTTGTTGTGATTTTTCATTGGATGGTATCTTGGTTTACTTGAGGAGTGATGGGCAGACGGAACATGATAAGACTATTCGATGGTATGGACTGCCCCGAGTTATACTCAATAGGGTTATGGGATGGCTCGAGTGGGACTCGAGAAAAATGCAAAGTAATGGATTGTTTAGGACCATATGTTGATGTTCTTTTTGAAAGAATAGGATGTGTTCGTTGGTCATGGAAGATGCAACGAAGAGTAGGACGATTCAAGTTGGACTTGAACTCGTAAAAGAAAATAGATGTTCGATTGATCTTAGAGATGCAACGATTAGGGAAAACGACTCACGTTGGACTAGAGTTTGTTGGTAATGGTTACTCAAGACTGGGTCTGAGTTATAGATTGACTCGAGTTGGACTCGAGAAGGCTGCAAGGAATTGGATTGGCTCGGGTTGGACTCGAGAGGGCAGCAAGATAATGGATAGACTTGGGTTGGACACAAGTATTTTAGGAGGACTAAAAGCAGGGGTATCTGGGGACGCCCGTTACCTTGGATCCGTTGGACGTGATCTAGTTATCCTTGGAGGATAAACGTACGTTGGACGTACGGTAGTCCGATTGGAGGCTGGGCTTCCATTGGTTTAATTATCCTTGGAGGATAAACGTGCGTTGGACGTACGATAGTTAGTTGGAGGCGGGGCTTCCATTAGTTCTTGATGTTGGTTAGACCAGACATTCAAGAATCGACATGTTGGGATTGGTTAGACTAGTCAGGTAGGTATCGACGTATGTATGGCTTTAGCAGGTGATAGATAGGATTTGTTTGATGGATGCTATGGTTGTTATGTTTGTTCATATTTTTCTTCTCTTGAGTAGACTATCACCTGTAGGGTTCTAGCGATGGGGGACCTAAGAGGTGATGGTACATACGGACATTAGGCTATGAGCCAGTGTAGTGAAGTTGTCATGACTTCAGGGGGCAGAGTGGACATGGCAAAGGATTTGAGTATGGTGACAGTTGCATTGAGTAGGAGACATGCCAGTCTAGCGGTTATGTTTCTGGAATGGAAGTAACTGAAGTATATCATAGGATATGATTTCAGAACTGAGTATGAATTAGATTCATAAATGTTAGCAAGTTTGACGATTGGATCGATTTTGATTGAGTGGATTGGTCCCAGTTAGATGGACGATCCTAACCTATTGGAGATCATCTCTATGATAGAGATGAGTATGGAGGGCAAGAGAATGATCAATCAAGGATTTGATCGAGAAGGATGGTTTCAAAGGAATGATAGACTAGTTGTACCCAACGTAGATGGATTGAAGGATGAAGTGCTTAGAGCATATCATCACTCGGAATTGACTATACATCCCAGTGGTAACAAGATGTATGGAGACATGGAGCAGACTTACTACTGGGAAAGGATAAAGAAAGACGTTGGGAAGTTTATGTCCAAATGCATGAATTGCCAGTTAGTTAAAGCTGAGCAAAAGAAGCCTAGTGGTTTGTTACAACCATTAGAAATGCCCGAATGGAAATGGGAACAAGTCACAATGGATTATATTGATGGTTTACCAAGGTCTAAGTCATGATGGTATTTGAGTGAATCGTATATTAGAGGATCTTTTGAGAGCTTGTGTCTTGGATTTTGGAAGGTCATGGGATGACCAGTGACATCTGGATGAGTTATGGATAATAATAGTTATTAGCCCAGTATTGATATAGTTCCAATTCAAACTTTATATGAAAGACCGTGCAAGACACCATCATGTTGGTTGGAAGGATAAGTTAGCACCAAGATTTGTTAGTCCATCCCCAGTTCTCGAACAAGTTGGGAATTTGGTGTATAAAGTAGAGTTACCTGACAAGATGGCAGGAGTTCACAACGTATTTCGTGTTTCCCAGTTAAAGAAGTTTGTGCATGGCCCTAGTAGGACTATTTCACCAGATCAGTTGGATGATATTGAAGTTGAACCCGAGGCGGTTGGGAACCGCAAGACTATGCGTATTGTTGGGAACGATATGAAGCAACTATGAAGGGAGACGGCGGAATTAGTGAGAGTCCAAGGGGCGATGATTCTTCCTTTGTTAGAAAACCGCATGCTAGGATAGGCTTGTTGTACTATCATGTATGTTTGATTGTTTGAAATTGGTTGGTAGGCATGCGGGGCCCATTGTTTGTTTCTTAGTTAAGGAATTTCGGGGGCGAAATTTCTTAAGGGGGGGAGAATGTAACAACCCGTATTCTACGCATCATGGGGTCGTAGAATATTTATTTCTTTTTCTTAGTAAGTCGTATGGTCATGTACTCTTGGGGAACGACTATTGGGGTCATTTCCCATGTTCATAATTTTTGTTAATTTTTAAATGACTGTTTTGCCCCTAGTTGATCTTGTTTCGTCCATAACTTTTGACTGGAAAGAAATCTTGACCTGAAACCACTTCCATTAGCTCCGGATGATGGTTTACAATTCCGTAGAGTGGTCAAAATAATCAAACGGACTTACCGTTTGGGAGATATGGCTGAATTAAGGTTTAGAATGCATAAAACAGCTTAACCGGGCTTAATTGGGTAGTTAACAGCTAGGCCCAAAAAGGGGATTTCGGGATTTGGGGTATTTAAGGGCTGCTAGGGTTAGGATTTCGGGTTTTTATCACTTTTTCCAGCCGCCACTTATTTTCTTCAACCCTAGCCATGGCCTCCAACATCTAGAATCTTCCCAAATCACCTCTAAACACTTTCTAATTGAAGAATAGGCTTAGCAACATCAAATTAAGAAGAAAGAGCACCAAAGCAAGGTTAGAGCTGCTGTTAGACATCAGTATTCACCCCAAATCAGGGGAGTTTCAGTTCTGAGAATTTTATTTGTGGCCAAGGTGAGTGATTTGCCTAGTTTTGCACTAATTACGGTTGATTAAGGGTAATTAGTGAAGATTAACGAAATTTGACATTTATAAATTCTGGAAAAATGTTCATAAATTCATAAACACCATTTTAGACCTCTGTTAGAAGTTTGGTTCGATTTGATTAAGTTTTGTTAATCCTATCACTTGATTTGCTTAAACATGCTTAAGGGGAAATTTGGGGTTTTGGCTATGTTTGATCTATTTTACATGCTATGATTCATGTTTTGGTGTTTGTGGTCGATATTATATGTTGCTATGACTGTATGAGATGTTTTGTGATTGTTTAGAAGTGTTAGTTTGGTCAAAAACGCCGTCGAATGGCGAAAGACTGTCGCTGGAACGAAGTGCAGGAATTTAACCGGATCGGATCGCGAGGTATGACCACGAACCCCACAAACGGATCGCGTGGAATGACCACGAACCCCACAAACGGATCGCGTGGAATGACGACGAACCCCACACTCGGATCGCGAGGTATGACCACGAACCCCACACACGGATCGCGTGGAATGACGACGAACCCCACACTCGGATCGCGAGGTATGATCACGAACCCCACACACGGATCGCGAGGTATGAGCACGATCCGCACACCTGGAGCGTGAGGAATGAGCACGATCCACTTCAGAAGCTCACGATCCGGACCACTACGAAGCTGGAGCATGGAACGCGACCTGAACCCGATGGCACCCTCCGACCCGACCCGAAGGAGCTTGTCACGAGCAGATCTGTGGCGATGGATTTGGAGACCCCGACCCGATCCGCTGAAGAGTACTCGAGCCGATCCGATGGAGCTGGAGGACCACGAGCTGATGACGTGACTCGATCCGAAGGAGGCGTGACCCGAGCTAGAGTGGTGCGAACTGAACCAGGAGGCTACGAACTGAATGAAGACCGATCCGGAGGATGATGACTATAACCCGAGATGCAAAAGTAGTCCAAATGGAAGTTAGAGCTCAGGATCCCGGAACCAGTTGGGAACCAATGAGTTCACTTCATGAGTTGGGCTTTGCTGCGGGACGTGTGCAAAGGGGTTGTCGGTATTCATAACTTTGGTTCACCGCTGAGAGATGGATAGTGGGCTTGTGGTGATAGTTGTACGGGATTGGATTCCGTCATGGCCCAAAGGATTAGGTAACCAAGGTAGTGGATATCGTATGCCTTACGCACTGAGTGAGAGGCGTGAGGATGGTTGCTATGCTTGATTGTTTGACATCACTATGACATGCACACCCCCACCCCCGTTATCTTGACACCTTATGTTAGTGGCACCTTAGAGTATTGAGCTGTATGTTGTGCTAACTCTTTGGTTGCAGGTCCAGGTTCAGGTATGATTAGATTATACCTGTTATTGTTCTGTTTTGTTTAGCTGCTTATCGCTCACACCAGACTTTTTGTCTGACCCAGAGTTTTATGTCTCTTCTTATTACTCTGGGTGCTCACACGAGCAGACTAGAGACAGGTTAGCTGGTGGTGTACGAGTAGCTGATCTGGAGATGAGTAGGAGGCTTTCACGTATGATATATATTTTCTCCCTGTGTTGTTAAAGATCGCTGCTTGGGCATTAGTAGTGTATCTTCTACTTTAGCTTTCTTTTGCTTAGAGACAGTATTTTTGAAGGTTGTAATAAGCTGTATTTGGATTTCCGCTGCTATGTTTGGTTTAGTTTTCAGCTTATGCACTGTCTCGCCTGTTTTATGTCAAGATTATTTTATTATTATATTTTGTACCATGCGCTGTGAGACATTTGACAGGTTCTGTGGTTGTCATTTCTCTTCTTTCCTTTCTTTCTTACGATTCGTTCCGTGCCAGTTGGTCATGCTAGGCAAAGGTGACGGTTGGTGCGGGGCGGGTCGTTACATACCAGCCCTGACATATATATCTACTTTTCACCTTTGTGGTTGTTGGAATGCGAGGCGCCTCGATTATAGGTCTGTAAGGACCGGGAAATGTGTGTTCAGGCATAATTAATCCTCTAACGTAAGTGAGGACCGGCCCTGAAGATCCAGGATACCCAGTGTGCGTAGTCCTGAGGCATTTGCTTGAGTGTCTCGAAGCGGAGAGGAGCTTGCCCCTTGCCTCGACTCATGACGGAAATCCAATTTACAATACGAAATAACGGACTTGATTGTAGAACTAGTATGGCGACATAGTGGTATGGGGCACTTATGCCGTCTATGATTGATATTTATGATGCTATCCATTGTTTGAAACATATATGCACTAGTAATAGTATCAAATGATTTCGCTTTATACGTATTAAGCATATTTGGCTATTATAAGGTAAAACTCTATCCTCCGGCTTGCGTTGCATTGTGTGATGGGACCTGAGTCTTATAATGGCTTCATTCTTTCTAAAAGCATTTCGATTGTTTTAAAACAACTTACTTTGTTTTAAATGCACTAGCAGTCACTGGAGTAAACCCGTTCCGCGAAAGTGGCGTGGTCCTATGATTAGCTATTACTGTTGATTAACTGATAAATATATTCCTCATACCAGTCCCCATGACTGACTCATTGTTTGTTTCACTTTGCAAACGCGGGTGCCCTTATTTTCACACGGGCAGCCTAGTACATAGGTGACAGGTGGTTTTTGGCTCTGCACTGCTGCATAGAGTGCATTTTTGGCTCATGGCGAGGATGACTTCACAGAGATGACTTTGACATTTTCCGCCATTGCTGTACTACATGTTATGATTCCGCCACTGGCGATGCAGACTAATTTACTTTTCGTATTTCTTGCTATATATATGTATTCCGCCTTCGGCGATGTAGACTGATACCTTTATTATGTCTCACTGCATGTATGTATTCCGCCTCTGGCGATGATGACTGATCACTTTCCTTTTTTATTTACTAAGTATATCCCACATTATGCTATTCTGATATTCCTACATGTTGTGATTCCGCTGTCATATCCATGTAAAATTATTTTATTTATTGTTTCTGCTATTATCTGTACTCTGCTATGATGATTAATGTGTTATTTCCCAATGATTATCCTTAATACCGCCCCTCGGATTTTGGGATCGTCACAGACTGTTTTAGAATATGTGCGCAAGTTTGAAGAACTCTCACGCTATGCTCCAGAATTAAATCGGGAGCCAGTCCAGAAAAACAAAAGATTCATTAATGGCCTCTCCAGGAAATATTTGAACAGAGTCACAACTCACGTTAAGCTCCCATTTAATGAGGTGATTGAGATGGCTTACCGTTATGAGGACAATGATAGAAATTCACAGTAGGATAGGGAGAAGAATCATAATAATAACAAAAGGAAGCAAGCGGACAAGAAACCAGAAGCGGGCAATTTTTCTACCGCCAAGCCTCATGGAAAAAAGGGACAAATCCAAGGTGAGATGCTTTAATTGTCAAAACCGGGAACACTTCGACTACGAATGCCTAGCTCCAAAAAGGACAAGAAGAAATGAGTCTGGGCCTAGTCAAAGTTCTCAGGATAAGAGCGAGTGCTATAATTGTCACCAGAAGGGGCACATCAAGCCAAACTACCCATTGTTGAAGAATTCTCAAGTGGCCCATGTGTACGATGGAGCGGCTGCACCAGCTTCTTCCGAAGGAGCAGGTAAACCTGATGTTTTAGGAGGTACTCTTAATATTAAGAACATACCTATCACAGTACTGTTTGACACCGGTGCATCGCGAAGTTTCATTTCTGGTGACACGGTTAAAAAGCTAAAACTGAAACAAAAAAACTTAAAGAATTGATTAGAGCTCATAGTCCGATAGGAGGTTCACTTATTCTCGATCAGTATTGTAAAGTGCCTATTTCATATTCCTATTTCCAGTTCCCTTTTAATTTGATTGTCATGAATTTCTCTGGGTATGATATCATACTTGGAATGGATTGGCTAACAAAGTATGAGGCTGAGGTACTATACGCTGAAAGAATAGTCAAAATTAAAACCGAATTCGGAGATATTATTACTATACCATGCCACAGCTCAGCCACAGATAGGAAAGAATTCTTGTAACAACCCTGAATTTCGAGGCAAAATTTAAAATTTATTTTAATGAAAATGCGCCATAATTTAAAAAAAAATCTTTTTTTTCTTTATTATTGAATTTAAAAAGGGTCTAAATAAAATTTAATTGTACATGTGTATATTTTATTTATCAATCTAAGTTAACAAAAGTGAAAAAAATACTTTTAATGTAATGTACAAGTTTATTTTGGATCAATTAAGAAGTTTTGCTTTAACCTTTAAATACAGATAATTTATTGTTCATATTTGCATATGTGTACATGTTATATTTAATACTCATATTTCAAATTATATTTCGACTTAATTATTTTAACATTCGATTCAAAATAAGACAATAATATACGTGTATCAATTATTGTTTGATGTTCTTATTCTTATGTCAATGATTAATTAGTGTTAATTAAATGTTGCATTTGTTAATTTTGTCAAAGAGGAGAAGAATTGTCTTTGTCATATTTTAGTTTTTCCTCACACTCTCATATTTGATTGCCTATAAATTGATTCTGATTCATTCACATGTATAGAGTTATCAATTAACCATATTTTCCGCCAAATATGTTTTGTTTTCCTTTTTAGATACGTTTCTCTTTCAAGGAAATCCACAGAATCTCTTGCACAATCTGTGCATCCATAATGCTTTTAGCGAAAATGGGGACCAGATCTCAAAACTTTTCTTTTCTTTTGACCATAATGTATGTTGTGTGACAACACTTGTTTACCTTTTATAAAAATGCATTAAACATATCTAGAAAATAAAGCATATATTATTAATTCTATATAGATGACCACTTGCCTGATATCTTGAATCTTAATTTCTATTAGGAAATGAGAAAATCATTTATTTATCCCTATAAAATCCTATAGCATTATGAAGACAAAATTTGAGCATACAAAATTCAATTAATTATAAATTTGACATTAATTGGAAAAAAAAATGTGCATTTGTCATGATGTTCAATTGACATTAAATTGGAAAACATGCTAATGTGACCTTTTGTTTTATATAGAGCTGTTACAAAAGAATAAATATATGGTAGTTTATCTTGCAATAAATGATAATTAATTTTTAATTTATTATCATTTATCTCTCTTGAAACGTACAAAAAAATTACATGATAAATACTGAAACATTTTTTTTTTACGTTCTTTTGATTTTATAATGGTATTAATTATTTCCATTTTTTTTCTTTCTCCCACTAAACTAGCATATGTTACTCTTTATTTTTCCATATAAAGAATGAGATAGAAAAGCAATTTACATAACATTCTTCTCTTTGTTCACATATTCTTTTCTGCCTCCACAACTTCTCTTCACCGTAAATGCAAACTAAAATCCATGACTGCACTCTTCCCATCTTCTTTATCCTTTCTCTCCTAATCTGCTCAACAAATTCCTCAACTTCAAAAATAAATATATAAAAAAAAATTAATTTTTTTTTGAAGAGCATGGCATGATCTCCAACATCAACGGTCATGATCAACGGATGGGTTAGGCTATATACAGATAACGAAGAAGGAGTAAAATTAAAGTGAGGAATTGAAAAGCATAATTGGTGAGAATTCTATTCTAAAAATAAAATTATTCATTTATTTGATTCACTGAAAAATTTATATTCATATTATTTATAACTCATGTTGATGTGGTGTATATATTTATTTCAGTGTTGATTGTTGCGATGAATCATTGAATTGACTGTTGTGTTCATGTTTGTATAGTTATAAACAATATCTCCTGTTTGTTCTGTTGAAAGCCAAATTACCATTTTATTGATTTAGGGATTGACAGAACCAAACTGTCATAGTTTGTTAAATAGAAAAGCAAAATAACCATTTTGTTTGGATTAGAGTCATTCGTAGAGATTTGTTAATATATAGAATTCACGTCCTTTTTTTATGTGTCATTTGAAATTGTTAACATATTAAATTCACTTTTATATGGCATCAGAGGTTGAAATAAATTTGTTCACATATTTGAATTCACTTTTTTTTATGTCATTAGAAAAAGAGAAATTTCATTTTTCTTAAATGTAATCGAAAGAACAAGGATTACATTTTTGTTTAAATAGAACGAAAACAAAAATTCACCTTTTTGTTAAATGAACGGGAAAAGAAGAAAAATTCACATTTTTGCTTATTAAAAAGTATGGAACAAAAATTCCCAAATAAATGTGTTAATTTTTGTCTAATTTAGAACTTACATAAAATCGTGTTAGAAAAACATGTGTAACATAAAAAGTCATTTTTTTTATGTTAATCTAGAAAAAGAAAAACATGTTATGTTATTTAGAAATGAATAACTTCACCGTCGTGTTATATTATTTAGAAATGAACATTTTTACCGGTATAAAATTGCAGTGACAAAGATCATATTTTTGTCAATGTAAAGAAGAAGCAACAAGGACGATGGATTATAACTTACATTTTAATGTAAATATAAGATTAAAAGAATGAATTGGACGATGGATTATAACTTACATTTTAATGTAAATATAAGATTAAAAGAATGAATTGAACGATGGATTATAACTTACATTTTAATGTAAAAGAATGATAAAATATTCATTTTGTCAAATATAAAAAAAAGATGAAATATATTATAGTTCTAATGTTGCATAGTACTGCATATGAATAAAATACATTTATTTGTTAAGATCATATACTGCATATGAATAAAATACATTTATTTGTTGATGTCATATACTGCATATGAATAAAATACATTTATTTGTTGAGATCATATACCGCATATGAAAATACATTTATTTGTTGAGGTCAAATACTGCATATGAAATAAAACATATATTTATTTGTAATGTCCTATATTGCATATGAAATAAAATTATATTTATTTGTTAAAGTCATTAACTGTATATGAAAATATATTCATTTGTTAATGTCATTTATTGAATATGAAAATATATTTATTTGTTAATGTTATTTACTGCATATGAAATGAAATATATATTTAATTGTTAATGTCGTATACTGCATATGAAATATATTTTTAAGGTCATGAAATGTAGTGCATGTTAAAATCATACTTTTTGCATATGAAGTGTAGTAGTTTAAATGTCAATTAAAAAAGAAATCAAAAAGGTTATTTTATTTGCATTCCCTTATGCAAATGTGTTTAGGAAAAAAGTTCTTTTATTTGCATTCTTATATGCAAATGCATGTAGAAATATAAAATTTTCTTTTATTTGCATTCCTCAATGCAAATATACATAGGAAATAAAATGAACTTTTATTTACATTTTTATGAAATTGAATTAAAGTGAAAGTTACATTTTTCATGTGAATTATATTAGAAGATGAAAATTTTTATTTTTATGTAAATAAAAAGATAAGATTTTGTCATTGAAATTAGAATTACATTTTTATGTAAACAAAAGTATTTATTTTGTCAAATATGAAGAGTGATAAAATTACATTTTTATCAAATGTAAAAGAATGATAAAAATATACCATTTTTATCAAATGTAAAAGAAGGACAAAAACATTTATTTTGTCAAATACAAAGAATGCGACAACAATGAAAGTTTACATTTTATTTAATGTAAATAAAATAAGAATGTGACATGGAATGTAAATTTACATTTTTGTTAATAAGAATTTCACCGAATGAGGAATTTACACTTTTATTAATGTAAATATATAGAATTTCACTGTATGTCAAAAATTACATTTTCCTTTGTAATTAAAAGGTGAAATTCATTGTATGTTAAAATTTACATTTTTATATGTAAATTATAGAGTGAATTTATGTCGTATGTTGAAAATTACATTTTTCTTTGTAATTAATATGAGAACTCCATCGTATGTTAAAATTTACATTTTTATATGTAAATTATAAAGTGAATTTATGCCGTATGTTAAAAATTACATGTTCCTTTGTAATTAACATGGAAATTTCATCGTATGTTAAAATTTACATTTTTATATGTAAATTATATAGGGAATTACACCGTAGGATAAAATTTACATTTTTATATGTAATTAAAACATGAATTTACATTGTGTGTTAAATATTACATTTTTATATGTAATGTCTATAGGAAAGTATACCGTATGACAAAACTACATTTTTCTATGCAATTAAAGGATGCAATTTCATTGTATGATCGAAATTGCATTTTTCTTATGTATGTATGTAACATAAAATGAGAATGAACATTATAAATAAAATTGATTTTTTTCATATGTAATTTAGATGTAGAAATGTGGCATTGTAATTAAAAATCATATTTTACAATGTAAATAGGGAGTAGAGTTTGCATTGTAAAGAAAACTTGCAATTTGATATGTAAATTTAAAATAGGATTCACTGCATATATAAGTTACATTTTTATAATGTAACTAAGATGAGAATGTACATTGAAGTTGAAATCTACGTCTTTATATGTAATTTAAAAGTAGGATTTTGAATGTATCAAAATTTACATTTGTTTTACATGTAAATAAAGAATATAGGAATTTGCATAGGAATTAAACTTACATTTTTATGTAAGTAAAAAGGATGGAATATACATTTTCAATATAAGAAAAGAATGAATTTAGGATGCGGTAATATAATCTTCAGTTTCAAATGAATTAAAAGTTTGGTAATTATCGGTAATTGTGTAGAGCGTTGTTTTAATCAAACGACGTTATTACGATTCAATGATTATATATATATAATCAAAATTGAACGAATAGGGCGTGGTAGTTCGCGTTTTGAAATTGTACTTTTAAATGACTATACAAGAAGATCCGACCGTCGGATTTTCTTGAAACTGAAACCGTCAGGACTGTCTTGGAAAAATCTTTCCAATGATATATATTACGTTAAGATCCAACGGTTAGATTCTGAGAAACGTAAAAATCAAAATTGGTTGAATGCAGCGCCATAGTCGCCCATGGACTTAAGGCGTCGTTATATAAAAATTTAATTATTTTAAATAATTAAAATAGGAATGAATCGTTAATAAAAATAATTATTAATGTGTAAGAAGGATTTTCAATATATATATATATATAAATATATATATATATATATACGAGGATTATTTGGAAAGTCCGAGTTTATCTCATTCCAAATAATTAAACGACGTTTAAAAATCCACGATTGGAAGACGGCGATTGAAGACCGTCAAATCTTCACATCGAATGGACGATGATGACTGTTGCCTTAGAATGGCTCGCTACCATGATAAGGTAATAGTAGGAGTTGCCCAGACGTAGTGTTGATTTGTACGGATTTGGCTTTCGCTCAGACCCAGAGCATAAGCTTATAAATGGATTGTGTGTCTGACATTGTGATATATATTATTAATCTTCTGTCGAATGTATGGATGTTTGGTGTCGGAGAATTTATTCTCTTGCTTAACACCCGTTCATATATTTCGGCAAAGGATTAGTAGTGTGATATGGAGTGATAATGTGGCATGCTAAGATGCATATGATCAAGGCTTTGTTGAAAAGCAGGCCTTGTGGGACGATCAAAGCATAGTCTGTTTAGTCATAGCTTTGTGTATAGCGTGACTTCGCGAGCCTCACACACCGGCGGAGTCTAAAACGGGAGAAGGGAACGCAGGGAGAGCAGCACGTTTCTTTCTAGCTAGAGTGGTGTCAGTGACCTACCAGCCCTGACATTTTACTTATGTAGATGATAGAATGAGGCGCCTCGGATGATAGGTCCTATAGGACTGGGAAACGTGTGTTCGGGAATAACTAATCCGCAACTCGTATAGTGGACCGGCTCTGCAGCTTTCCAAGGGTTCACTGCGGGGGATCCTGAGACATTAGCTAGAGTGTCTCGAATCGGTAGGAGCCCCTGCCTAGCCTTGACTCATGTGGAAACCAAAATCCAATACGCCCCATGCGGTTTTGATTGTATTACTAGTATGGAGGCATAGCATATGGTACCTATGCTTCCTAGGATTGATATATTTACTTTGAAATGTTTTGATATATACTAATAATAATATTAAACACGTATTTGCCGTATTTAGCATGTTTAATCACTATAAGGTAAAACCCTATCCTCTGGTGTGTGTTGCATTGTGTGATGGGACCTGGGTCTTATGGTGATTCCATTTTTCTAAAAAGCATAACGTTGTTGTACGATTTACTTATTAGTTGTTTTTGAAACTTTTATGCACGGCAATCCATTAGAGTAAACCCGTTCCACATTAGCGGCGTGGTCTTTGGATTTGCCCTATTAATAGTGATTTATTGGTCAAGAATTCTCACACCAGTCCCACGACTGACTCGTTGTTTGTTTCCACCTTTTTGCAAACTCGGGTGCCCTCTTCTCCACACGGACAGTCGAGCAGTTTGTCTACAGGTTTATCTCTTTAGCAGGATCCTGGATTGAAGCTTAAAGCTGTGTCCAGAGCATAGTTGTCTTCCGCTGTATCTATTTTATTTCCGCTGCACGGTATTAAATTTATTGTAAAATTTTCTTCCACTGTATTTTAATTTCGATGTACTCTGATATATTCTGTACTCTGATGTTATATTATCGTGATGTGATAAAAGTCTGCTGTTATTGTTCTGATGTTGTTGTATTCCCAAGGTTAATGTATGCCGATTTTGAACGGTCTTGGTCGATTTTGCGATTGATTAAGGTCGGGCGAAATCGGACTCGTTACAGTTGGTATCAGAGCTCTGGTTAGCTCAAATCTTTGGGGTACAACTCGTTAGAACTGAACAAAAGACTCATCAGAAATTGGATTAGTAATATCCAATAAGAATACTCATTAGAGATAGGATCAGCAGTATCCTAGAATGACAAACTCGTTAGAGATGGGGTTAGTAATGCCCTAGAATGAGTTCAGAGTGAAAAGTTTGGAATTAACGTAAATATGATTTTTGAATATATATAAATTATATATTTTTGAAAGGTTAATCAACTAATAAAAAAACATGTAAACCAATTAGAGAATAAAAGATGGGTTAATTAATTAAACAACTTTTAGCTTCGTTCCTTTTCGCGGATGAAAAGTTTTTAAGAGGGGGAGACTGTAACAACCCTGAATTTCGAGGCAAAATTTAAAATTTATTTTAATGAAAATGCGCCATAATTTAAAAAAAATCTATTTTTTTTCTTTATTATTGAATTTAAAAAGGGTCTAAATAAAATTTAATTGTACATGTGTATAATTTATTTATCAATCTAAGTTAACATAAGTGAAAAAAATACTTTTAATGTAATGTACAAGTTTATTTTGGATCAATTAAGAAGTTTTGCTTTAACCTTTAAGTACACATAATTTAATGTTCATATTTGCATATGTGTACATGTTATATTTAATACTCATATTTCAAATTATATTTCGACTTAATTATTTTAACATTCGATTCAAAATAAGACAATAATATACGTGTATCAATTATTGTTTGATGTTCTTATTCTTATGTCAATGATTAATTAGTGTTAATTAAATGTTGCATTTGTTAATTTTGTCAAAGAGGAGAAGAATTGTCTTTTTCATATTTTAGTTTTCCTCACTGTCTCATATTTGATTGCCTGTAAATTGATTCTGATTCATTCACATGTATAGAGTTATCAATTAACCATATTTTCCGCCAAATATGTTTTGTTTTCCTTTTTAGATACGTTTCTCTTTCAAGGAAATCCACAGAATCTCTTGCACAATCTGTGCATCCATAATGCTTTTAGCGAAAATGGGGACCAGATCTCAAAACTTTTCTTTTTTTTGACCATAATGTATGTTGTGTGACAACACTTGTTTACCTTTTATAAAAATGCATTAAACATATCTAGAAAATAAAGCATATATTATTAATTCTATATAGATGACCACTTGTCTGATATCTTGAATCTTAATTTCTATTAGGAAATGAGAAAATTATTTATTTATCCCTATAAAATCCTATAGCATTATGAAGACAAAATTTGAGCATACAAAATTCAATTAATTATAAATTTGACATTAATTGGAAAAAAAATATGTGCATTCGTCATGTATGTTCAATTGACATTAAATTGGAAAACATGCTAATGTGACCTTTTGTTTTATATAGAGCTGTTAGAAAAGAATAAATATATGGTAGTTTATCTTGCAATAAATGAAAATTAATTTTTAATTGATTATCATGTATCTCTCTTGAAACGTACAAAAAAATTACATGATAAATACTGAAACATTTTTTTTACGTTCTTTTGATTTTATAATGGTATTAATTATTTCCATTTTTTTTCTTTCTCCCACTAAGCTAGCATATGTTACTATTTATTTTTCCATATAAAGAATGAGATAAAAAAGCAATTTATATAACATTCTTCTCTTTGTTCACATATTCTTTTCTACCTCCACAACTTCTCTTCACTGTAAATGCAAACTAAAATCCATGACTGCACTCTTCCCATCTTCTTTATCCTTTCTCTCCTAATCCGCTGAACAAATACCTCAACTTCAAAAATAAATATAAAAAAAAAAAAAAATTGAAGAGCATGGCATGATCTCCAACATCAACGGTCATGATCAACGGATGGGTTAGGCTATATACAGATAACGAAGAAGGAGTAAAATTAAAGTGAGGAATCGAAAAGCATAACTGGTGAGAATTCTATTCTAAAAATAAAATTATTCATTTATTTGATTCACTGAAAAAATTATATTCATATTATTTATAATTCATGTTGATGTGGTGTATATATTTATTTCAGTGTTGATTGTTGCGATGAATCATTGAATTGACTGTTGTGTTAATGTTTGTATAGTTATAAACAATATCTCATGTTTGTTCTGTTGAAAACCAAATTACCATTTTATTGATTTAGGGATTGACAGAACCAAACTGTCATAGTTTGTTAAATAGAAAAGCAAAATAACCATTTTGTTTGGATTACAGTCATTCGTAGAGATTTGTTAATATATAGAATTCACGTCCTTTTTTTATGTGTCATTTGAAATTGTTAACATATTAAATTCACTTTTATATGGCATCAGAGGTTGAAATAAATTTGTTCACATATTAGAATTCACTTTTTTATATGTCATTAGAAAAAGAGAAATTTCATTTTTCTTAAATGTAATCGAAAGAACAAGGATTACATTTTTGTTTAAATAGAACGAAAACAAAAATTCACCTTTTTGTTAAATGAATGGGAAAAGAAGAAAAATTCACATTTTTGCTTATTAAAAAGTATGGAACGAAAATTCCCATATAAATGTGTTAATTTTTGTCTAATTTAGAACTTACATAAAATCGTGTTAGGAAAACATGTGTAACATAAAAAGTCATTTTTTTATGTTAATCTAGAAAAAGAAAAACATGTTATGTTATTTAGAAATGAATAACTTCACCATCGTGTTATGTAATTTAGAAATGAACATTTTTGCCGGTATAAAATTGCAGTGACAAAGATCATATTTTTGTCAATGTAAAGAAGAAGCGATAAGGACGATGGATTATAACTTACATTTTAATGTAAATATAAGATTAAAAGAATGAATTGGACGATGGATTATAACTTACATTTTAATGTAAATATAAGATTAAAAGAATGAATTGAACGATGGATTATAACTTACATTTTAATGTAAAAGAATGATAAAATATTCATTTTGTCAAATATAAAAAAAAGATGAAATATATTATAGTTTTAATGTTGCATAGTACTGCATATGAATAAAATACATTTATTTGTTAAGATCATATACTGCATATGAATAAAATACATTTATTTGTTGATGTCATATACTGCATATGAATAAAATACATTTATTTGTTGAGATCATATACCGCATATGAAAATACATTTATTTGTTGAGGTCAAATACTGCATATGAAATAAAACATATATTTATTTGTAATGTCATATATTGCATATGAAATAAAATTATATTTATTTGTTAACGTCATTAACTATATATGAAAATATATTCATTTGTTAATGTCATTTATTGCATATGAAAATATATTTATTTGTTAATGTTATTTACTGCATATGAAATGAAATATAAATTTATTTGTTAATGTCGTATACTGCATATGAAATATATTTGTAAGGACATGAAATGTAGTGCATGTTAAAATCATACTTTTTGCATATGAAGTGTAGTAGTTTAAATGTCATTCAAAAAAGAAATCAAAAAGGTTATTTTATTTGCATTCCCTTATGCAAATGTATTTAGGAAAAAAGTTCTTTTATTTGCATTCTTATATGCAAATGCATGTAGAAATATAAATTTTTCTTTTATTTGCATTCCTCGATGCAAATATACATAGGAAATAGAATGAACTTTTATTTACATTTTTATGAAATAAAATTAAAGTGAAAGTTACATTTTTCATGTGAATTATATTAGAAGATGAAAATTTTCATTTTTATGTAAATAAAAAGATAAGATTTTGTCATTGAAATTAGAATTACATTTTTATTTAAACAAAAGTATTTATTTTGTCAAATATGAAGAGTGATAAAATTACATTTTTATCATATGTAAAAGAATGATAAAAATATACCATTTTTATCAAATGTAAAAGAAGGACAAAAACATTTATTTTGTCAAATACAAAGAATGCGACAATAATGAAAGTTTACATTTTATTTAATGTAAATAAAATAAGAATGTGACATGGAATGTAAATTTACATTTTTGTTAATAAGAATTTCACCGAATGAGGAATTTACACTTTTATTAATGTAAATATATAGAATTTCACTGTATGTTAAAAATTGCATTTTCCTTTGTAATTAAAAGGTGAAATTCATCGTATGTTAAAATTTACATTTTTATATGTAAATTATAGAGTGAATTTATGTCGTATGTTGAAAATTACATTTTTCTTTGTAATTAATATGAGAACTCCATCGTATGTTAAAATTTACATTTTTATTTTTAAATTATAAAGTGAATTCATGCCGTATGTTAAAAATTACATGTTCCTTTGTAATTAACATGGAAATTTCATCGTATGTTAAAATTTACATTTTTATATGTAAATTATATAGGGAATTACACCGTAGGATAAAATTTACATTTTTATATGTAATTAAAACATGAATTTACATTGTGTGTTAAATATTACATTTTTATATGTAATGTCTATAGGAAAGTATACGGTATGACAAAACTACATTTTTCTATGCAATTAAAGGATGCAATTTCATTGTATGATCGAAATTGCATTTTTCTTATGTATGTATGTAACATAAAATGAGAATGAACATTAGAAATAAAATTGATTTATTTCATTTGTAATTTAGATGTAGAAATGTGGCATTGTAATTAAAAATCATATTTTACAATGTAAATAGGGAGTAGAGTTTGCATTGTAAAGAAAACTTGCAATTTGATATGTAAATTTAAAATAGGATTCACTGCATATATAAGTTACATTTTTATAATGTAACTAAGACGAGAATGTACATTGAAGTTGAAATCTACGTCTTTATACGTAATTTAAAAGTAGGATTTTGAATGTATCAAAATTTACATTTGTTTTACATGTAAATAAAGAATATAGGAATTTGCATAGGAATTAAACTTACATTTTTATGTAAGTAAAAAGGATGGAATTTACATTTTCAATATAAGGAAAGAATGAATTTAGGATGCGGTAATATAATCTTCAGTTTCAAATGAATTAAAAGTTTGGTAAGTATCGGTAATTGTGTAGAGCGTTGTTTTAATAAAACGACGTTATTACGATTCAATGATTATATATATATATAATCAAAATTGAATGAATAGGGCGTGGTAGTTCGCGTTTTGAAATCGTACTTTTAAATGACTATACAAGAAGATCCGACCGTCGAATTTTCTTGAAACTGAAACCGTCAGGACTATCTTGGAAAAATCTTTCCAATGATATATATTACATTGAGATCCAACGGTTAGATTCTGAGAAATGTAAAAATCAAAATTGGTTGAATGCAGCGCCATAGTCGCCCATGGACTTAAGGCGTTGTTATATAAAAATTTAATTATTTTAAATAATTAAAATAGGAATGAATCGTTAATAAAAATAATTATTAATGTGTAAGATGGATTTTCAATATATATATATATATATATATATATATACGAGGATTATTTGGAATTTCCGAGTTTATCTCATTCCAAATAATTAAACGACGTTTAAAAATCCAAGATTGGAAGACGGCGATTGAAGACCGTCAAATCTCCACATCGAATGGACGATGATGACTGTTGCCTTAGAATGGCTCGCTACCATGATAAGGTAATAGTAGGAGTTGCCCAGACGTAGTGTTGATTTGTACGGATTTGGCTTTCGCTCAGACCCAGAGCATAAGCTTATAAATGGATTGTGTGTCTGACATCGTACTCCATTATATATCATGTTATTAATCTTCTGTCGAATGTATGGATGTTTGGTGGCGGAGAATTTATTCTCTTGCTTAACACCCGTTCATATATTTCGGCAAAGGATTAGTAGTGTGATATGGAGTGATGATGTGGCATGCTAAGATGCATATGATCAAGGCTTTGTTGAAAAGCAGGCCTTGTGGGACGATCAAAGCATAGTCTGTTTAGGCATAGCTTTGTGTATAGCGTGACTTCGCGAGCCTCACACACCGGCGGAGTCTAAAACGGGAGAAGGGAATGCAGGGAGAGCAGCACGTTTCTTTCTAGCTAGAGTGGTGTCAGTGACCTACCAGCCCTGACATTTTACTTATGTAGATGATAGAATGAGGCACCTCGGATGATAGGTCCTATAGGACTGGGAAACGTGTGTTCAGGAATAACTAATCCGCAACTCGTATGGTGGACCGACCCTGCAGCTTTCCAAGGGTTCACTGCGGGGGATCCTGAGACATTAGCTAGAGTGTCTCGAATCGGTAGGAGCTCCTGCCTAGCCTTGACTCATGATGGAAACCAAAATCCAATACGCCCCATGCGGTTTTGATTGTATTACTAGTATGGAGGCATAGCATATGGTACCTATGCTTCCTAGGATTGATATATTTACTTTGAAATGTTTTGATATATACTAATAATAATATTAAACACGTATTTGCTGTCTTTAGCATGTTTAATCACTATAAGGTAAAACCCTATCCTCTGGTGTGTGTTGCATTGTGTGATGGGACCTGGGTCTTATGGTGATTCCATTTTTCTAAAAAGCATAACGTTGTTGTACGATTTACTTATTAGTTGTTTTTGAAACTTTTATGCACGGCAATCCATTAGAGTAAACCCGTTCCGCATTAGCGGCGTGGTCTTTGGATTTGCCCTATTAATAGTGATTTATTGGTCAAGAATTCTCACACCAGTCTCACGACTGACTCGTTGTTTGTTTCCACCTTTTTGCAAACTCGGGTGCCCTCTTCTCCACACGGACAGTCGAGCAGTTTGTCTACAGGTTTATCTCTTTAGCAGGATCCTGGATTGAAGCTTAAAAATGTGTCCAGAGCATAGTTGTCTTCCGCTGTATCTATTTTATTTCCGCTGCACTGTATTAAATTTATTGTAAAATTTTCTTCCGCTGTATTTTAATTTCGATGTACTCTGATATATTCTGTACTCTGATGTTATATTATCATGATGTGATAAAAGTCTGTTGTTATTGTTCTGATGTTGTTGTATTCCCAAAGTTAACGTATACGGATTTTGAACGGTCTTGGTCGATTTTGCGATCGATTAAGGTCGGGCGAAATGCGTGTCGTTACAATTCTGGTCTTCTCTAGAAGTAACTCCTGCTTCTATTGAGGATATTCCTGTCGTCAGAGATTATGCGGATGTGTTTGAAGAAGTTGATAGCTTACCTCCGCGTAGAGAAATCGACTTCAGGATTGACTTAGTTCCGAATGCAAGGCCTGTTGTGCATCCTATTCGGAGAATGATGCCGAAAGAAGAAGAGAAGTTGAGCAATCAAACTAAACAGCTTTTGCGGAAGGGTTTGATCAGGCCTAACTTCTCAAATTGGAGTGCAGCAGTGGTGTTTGTCCCAAAGTCAGATGGTACTCTCTGATTGTGTATGGACTATCGTGATCTCAATAAGCTGACACTGAAAAATAAATATCCACTGTCACGTATTGATGATCTGTTGGACCGCTTGAATGGAGTGCAAGAATTCTCTAGGATGGACCTAGCTACAGGCTTCCATCAATTGCGCATTGCCGAAGAATGAGTTCCTTTGACAGCTTTCAGAGGGTCAGACTTATTATATGAATGGCTAGTAATGCCCTTTGGCTTATGTAACACTCCAGCATACTTTCTCGATCTGATGAACAGAGTATTTCGAGTTGTTTTAGATAAATTCATTCTGGTTTTCATCGATGACATCCTAATCTTTTCTAAATCCAGTGCTGAGCATGAAAAGCATTTGAAAGAAGTTCTGGAAATCTTGAGAAAGAATGTATTGAAAGCCAAGTTTTCTAAGTGCATATTCTGCCAAGAAGAGGTGAAATTCCTCGGCCATGTTGTATCAAAGAAAGGCATTTCAGTAGACCCAGGCAAGATCTCAGCCATCCAAGATTGGAAGCAGTCGAGCACACCTACAGAAGTCAAAAGTTTCTTAGGATTAGCTGGTTATTATCGGAAATTTATCAAAGATTTTTCGAAACTATCTTGTCCATTGACGAAGCTGACTAAGAAGCATACAAAGTTTACCTAGATACCCGAATGTAAAGCATTTTTCCAAGAGCTGAAAATGAGGTTGACCACTCTCCAGTGTTGACCATTATTGATGGCAATCAAGGTTTGAAAGTCTGGACAGACGCGTCTATTAAAGGTTATTCCTTTTTATCTAAGCAAACATGTCAAAGATGACATTTTTAAATGACAAATCTTATTTTAACATGTTATCCTTTTATCTATTTAGGGTATTGGTGCGATGTTAATGCAAAGGGACAAAGTAGTCGCATATGCTATCCATCAGTTGAAACCGCATGAGAAGAAATACCCCACTCATGATCTTGAGTTGATGGCCATCGTGTTTTCTCTAAAGATATGGAGGCACTATCTTTTGGGTGAGAAGTTCGAATTGTATACTGATCACAAATCCATGAAGTATTTGTTTACCCAAAGAGATTTGAACTTGAGGCAGCAACGTTGGGTTGAATTTCTTGCGGCCTATGACCTGGACATCTTATATACTCCAGGAAAAGCCAATGTTGTAGTCGATGCGCTCAGCAAGAAGAATGCGGAAAGCACCAATCTTATCATCGCCAGCCTTTTCATTACGCCTACATTAATGGATAAGATCTCTGCTCTTCAAAAGAATGATGAGATAATTAGCAAAAGAGTTAGGGAAGGCGAACCCACGAGTTTCCAAATTGACGACAAAGGGGTTCTGAGGCTGTTAGGACGAATATGTGTTCCGAACCTTCCTGGGCTCAGAAAGGAAGTAATGGATGAATGTCACAAATCTAAGTTTAGTATTCATCAAGGGGTGAACAAGATGTGTCATGACCTCAAGCGCACATTTTGGTGGAGATATATGAAGAGAGACATTTCTATATATGTTGCTAGATGCTCCACCTGCCAGCAAGTCAAAAGCGATCAGCAGAAGCTTGCAGGATTGTTGCAACTGCTAGAGGTTCCAGGTTGGAAGTGGGATCAAATCTTTATGGACTTTATTGATGGCTTGCCCGAAGCCAGAAAAGGCAATGACAGTATATGGGTGATTGTAGATCGTTTCACGAAGACTGCCCATTTCATCCTTGTCAGATCTAATAGAACAGCTCATAGTCTAGCACAGCTTTACATCAGGGAGATTTTCATACTGCATGGAGTTCCCAGTAGCATTGTTAGCGATCTTGATCCAATATTTGCTAGCAAATTCTGGGAAGCATTCCAAGAAGAGCTTGGGACCAAGTTGAATATGAGCACCGCTTATCATCCTCGGACAGACGGCCAGACTGAGAGGGTGAACCGCATATTAGAAGACTTATTACGAGAATGCATTCTTGATTTTGGCGGGTCATGAAGTATCACTTGCACTTGGTTGAGTTCTATTATAATAATAGTTACCAAGAAAGCTTGCAGATGTCGCCATTTGATGCATTATATGGCAGGCCATGCAGATCTCCCGCATGTTGGGTGGAACCAGGCAATCGATTAGTATTGGGTCCCGACATGATTCGTGAGGCATCAGATAAAGTTGGTTGTATTAAGAAGCGACTACTAGTTGCTCAGAGCCAACAGAAGAGCTATGCTAACTCACGAAGAAGGGATTTGGAATTCTCTGTTGGCGATTATGTATACTTGAGGGTTTCCCTACTGAGAGGTGTAATTCGATTTGGGAAGACTGAGAAGTTGGCACCAAGATTCATTGGTCCATTTCCTATCCTCGAAAGGATTGGAACTCTCGCTTATAGGGTGCAGTTGCCTGACTGGTTGCCAGGGGTTCATGATGTATTCCATGTGTCTCAACTTCAGAAGCATGTACATGATCCAGACTTACTTGTAGAGGAAGCAGCATTGCAAGATTTGATTTGGAGATTAACCGGAGCTTAGCAGTGAGAAGGAGCCAGTAAAAATTGTTGGCAAAGAAGCCCGAGTTCTGAGGAATAAGAGGATCGAATTAGTCAAGGTGCAGTGGAGCGATGATCCTAGAGACTGTACATGGGGGACTGAGGATAGCATCAAACAGGCTTATCCCAAGTGCAGAGTGGACATCTCCAAATAACACTTGTGCTAAGGTACATTTACAATATGTTGCATTTTTTATATTATTTCCTACTTTACCATTGTTTCCTTTGCGGGGACGAAAAGCTTTTAAGTAGGGGAGATTGTAACAATGCGGAAAATTAGAACCAATTCAAAATTTTTATTTTGGCTATTTCAATGAAATTTGAATAGTTAAAATAATTTATTTTAAATAATAACGATTTAAAATTTATTTAAATCGAAGTTAGTATAAATAAATTTATTTTCATTTTAAAAGGAATTAGAAATAGTACGGTAGTTTGAAATTTTGAATCTGAACTTTGACCGGATGTACATGATTCAAAATAAAACGGATTTTAGTGAAATCAAAAATATGTAAATGTGTTTAAAAATATCTTTCCAATGAATCCGAAATATCGAAATTTCATAGCGGGAATAAAAAGTTATGGCTAGTTGAATATTCAGGATAGTCATTATGGAATATAGAATAATTTATAGCCCGTATAAATGGCCATTATACAGTCACCTCCGTTATCTACAAAAACATTTTTGTCAGATCCGGAATGTCAAATTATTGCTAAGTTTAATTTTCCATAATTTTTGGAATTAATATGTGAGCGTGGTAAATTAAACTGTGCTCAGTAATTTCTGTTGAATTTAATCGACCGTTAAAAAGGCCATTTTTCAAATGATCTCCAAATTCGGCAAAATTAATTTTGTTAGGACCATATCATCAAAAAATAGCTAGTTTTATTTTTCTGGAATTTTCAGGGTCTGTATGTGGCTCCGGTGAATTTAAATATATGATCGAATTAAATAAATAAATGATTTAAATTTTAAATAAAAGAAAACAAGCTGAAAACAATTGTTTGGGTTGACAAGACCAAGCCCATTGGTTCTGGAACGGGGGCATTTGGCTAAGGATAATTCTTTTTGGGCTGAAATTGGAGCTGTTAAGGATTTATGGGCTAAAACCAATAATTATGAAAATAAATAATATTTTATTATAAATATACCTTAATTCTAAAACCCTAATACGAAACAGCCACCATTTCCAAGTTCCATGGCCTGAAACGTTCGATTCTTCCTTCCTCAAATTCTTCCAATCCACTCCATAAAATCCCTAACTTCAGTTCAAGCTTTCGAAGAGAATCCTCTCCTCTTCACATCCATACGGGAGGTAGTATTCCTCGTGTTGAAAATCTCTCGAATCACTCTCCCAAAGGCCATGCCATCGGTCGAGATTTGGAGCCCCTAGACCCCACCTAGTTCGCCATCCCCACCACCAATAGGTGCGTGCCTTCAAGCTCTCCGCCGTGGTAAAATCAGATCGCCCTCCCGTGTCTTGTGCTGATCGGAAATCCTTTCCCTAGGTTTGAGCATTCACTGAAACATTGCGGTCGAGTTCTGATAAGAGGAAGAAGGTGGTTTTAAAAATATATTATTTATTTATTTTAGTTTTAAAATGTTATCAATACAAATTAATCTGTATCTCACTCATACAAACTCGAAATTGAATAATTTCAGATCCGTTACGATCATGAGTCTGAGATCTACATTACTGGACTAATTAGAACTGATTCAGATCAGATCGAAATTTGGACAAAAATTCAATTCTGAATAATTCAGAATTAAACCCAACTGTGAGAAATTCTATTTCTTTTTTTCTTTTCTTTTTATATAATTAAAATTATTTAATCATGAAATGTATCTAGAACTAATGTTGTTAAATCATACGCTGTAATATTTCTACGAATTGTCATACATGATTTGATTTATGATTGTTGTATTATGTAGATCTTCAAAAATTAACAATTATGTTATTTAGAAAAATAGTGAATTGAATCATCGTGTTATGTTCATTAGATTAAAATTAACAATTATGTTATTTAGAAAAATAGTGAAATGAATCATCATGTTATGTTCATTAGATTTGTTAATGCAAAAATTAACAATTATGTTAATTAGAAAAATAGTGAAGTAAATCATCATATTATGTTCATTAGATTTGTTAACGCAAAAATTAAAAATTATGTTAATTAGAAAAAAAAGTGGAACAAACCCTCATGTTATGTTTACTAGATTTGTTGATTTAAATTTGACAATTGTGTTAATTAGAAAATAGCTAAACGAAATTTAGCACTTTGTTTACTAGATTATTGAAAACAAAAATCATCACTTTTTATTTATCAGTTGAGTTGAGGCAAAAATGTACATCTTTGTCAAATTAGAATTGGTGAAATAAAACTGTCATTTTTGACAAAATAGATTAGTCGAGTCAAAGTATACATCTTTGTCAAAAAGATTAATTGAAACAAAAATGAGCCTTTTTGTCAGAGTACATTAGTTTAATCAAATTATATTTTCTTTTCAAAAGATTAATTGAAGCAAAAATGAACATTTTGTCCAGTAGATTAGTTGAAAACAAAAACATTCATTTTTGTCAAATAGTGTAGTTGAAAAAAAAAATGAATTTTTGTCAAATTTGAATTGTTGAACAAATTATCCATTTTTGTAAAAATTTGATTGTTAAACAAAAATATACATTTTTTTTTGTTAAAAAGAAATATACATTTTTGTTCATTAAAGAGAATGAAACATGTTTGTTCATTAAAAAGGATTAAACATTTTTTTTTGTTCATTAAAAACGGTGAAAACAAAAATATACATTTTTGTTCATTAAAAAGGGTGAAAACAAAAGTACACATTTTTGTCAACTAAATGTAACAACCCGGGACATCCGAACCAATTTAAAATTTTATTTTGGCAATTTTGATGAATTTTGAAAATTTAAAATGAATTATTTTAAATAATAACGGTGAGAAATTTATTTTGAATATAATTAGAATGTATATACTTATTTGAATCGACGTCAGAAAATAAATATTTATTTTTAATTATAAAAGGAATTGGAAATGGTGCGGTAGTTTGAAAATTCGATTTCAAATTTCAAATTTCAAATGAATGCACAGGGTTCAAAATAAACCGAATTTCAGAGAAAACAAAAATATTAGAATCTATTTAAAAATATCTTTCCAACGAATCCGAAAAATCAAAATTTCATAGCAGAAATAAAAAGTTATGCCCTATTGAAAATTCAGAATAGTCGCTATGGAATTTTGGCCCTTAAAAATGGAAATTTTGCAAATGACCTCCGTTTTCGATGAAACCACTTTTGTTGGATCCGGGATGTCAAGTTATCGCTAGATTCCAAAAATCATAATTTTCTGAATCAATATGTGAGCGTGGCAAAAGAAAACGTGTTTTGGCAGTTTCAGTCAATTTGGATAGACCAAAAAATGGCCATTTTTCAAAAGATCTCCAAATTTGACGAAATTAGTTTTGTTAGGACCGTATCGTCAATATGAAGCCAAAAAAAAAATTGGGAATTTTTTGAGTCCGTATGTGGCCCCGGTAAATTGAAATGTACGTTCAAATTCAATATATATTGATTTATACTTTAATTTAAAGCTAAACTAATCGTAACATCCGATTTGGGTTATGATACTTATCCCATTGTGTTTGAAATAGGGGTAATTAGTTAGGGGGGACAGTCGGTGGGTTCGATTTTGAGTTCGATATAAAAAGTTGCTTTATGGAATAAATTAAATAAAAAAAATATAAAACTTTTCATAAACCCCCTCCCGCAATTCATTTCTTCGATCAGAAGGAAGACAAAAAAAAAAGAAACTTCGATGACGGCCACCCTGTCCACGCCCTCGCCGCCGCATCAGGAGGAGCTGCCGCCGGCCTCCCCATCGCACCTTCCCCCTCTTCTCTCTCCCCTCCTTCTTCATCTCCAGACCACATCGACCAAGCCCTAGGCCCCAAAATCGAACCCTGCACCAGCTGCTTGAAGCCCCCACGCACCCCCTTCGACCAGCGCCACCACCAGCGAACCCCAATGGCTGCTGCACCACCTCCGACGACAGCAAAGTACTCCCCTTCCCATTTTAAGGAAATTTTTTTCTTTTAAAATTTGAATCAGTTTTTATATGTTAAAAATAAGTTCTTTTAAATCGATATTTTTAAAAGTGAAAAGGTGATATTTTTAAAAGTGAAAAGGTGATTTTTATAAATAAAGAATGGGGTTTTTACAGATAAAAATATGATTTTTATTTATATTCTTAACGTATGAAGGTTGAATCTTTATTTATGTCGACAACAATATAGAAAAGAAGTGATTTTGTTTAATGTAGAAAAAGATTAAATTTTTATTAATGAAAAGAAATGATTTTTTATCACATAAAGAAATGATTTTTAATTTACAAACGAGATGATTTTTTAAAAAACTAAAAATAGAATTTTTATCGAGTTATGAGGTTATTTTTAGAAAGATAAAAGATATAATTTTTATAGTATATATGAAATAATATTTTTAGAAGAATAAAAATTTGATTTTTTATGTATATCATTTTAGAATAAAAATATGATTTTATTCAAGTAGTGGCGCTATAAAAATGGAATTTTTATTTATATATGAGCAGTATAAAAATGCGATTTTCAAACAGACTGCATTGGAATTTTGGCCAAATCCAAACGGTTCAGAGATCCAGAAATAAAACTGGCGGAGTGGATCACAAAGGTGAGAACTTCTCACTTTAATTTTATTTCTAGTTAAAATATACTAGGATGCAAACGGTGCTTAGCAGCACCCGACACCCGTCGTCCACAGACCATGGACGACTTGTTTGTTTGATTTGATTATGTTGTGAAAATTGATTGTGATGTGGAATGGAATAAACTATTTTATAGTTAAAAATATAATTTTTAACGTGTATATAAATAAAATAAATATTTATAAATAGATCAGACGAGTTTATGTACACACGTTTGACTAATATTGATTGGGACGATAAATTTTACACATCGTCCAGCTGCACAAATAAAATTCATTATCTGTCGATTGAAACCCCACACAGGTATTGGTGTGAAATTAGACATACACTAATCTCAATATTAGTTGTATGTCGATCGATTGATTGATAGGCTGTTATAAGCATTAAATATTTAGATTTGATGCTTATGCAGTGTAGAATGCACTTTGGATGATGGTTGACTGTGATTGATTGTTGCTGTGCACATGTGTGTATGAAATTCATATAATCACATTATATAGTAATTGACTGTGTCTGATTCTAGTTCAGAAAGAATGAATATTTTAAAATAAAGATTATTTTAAAATAATGAATAATTTAAAATAATATTCAATGTAAGATCAAAATCTGATTTTGATGTCCGATTTGGGTTGGACACAAATATATTTAAATATATAAAGTCGTGTTGATTAGATTAACGCCATTTGAATGTGAGCGATATTTATATCGATTTTATTCATTTATATTATGAATATAGAAAAAGAATTAATTTCCAAATATAATGTTTTGAAAATATTATCATTTATATAACGATGACATGGAATATTCAATTTTGATTTGAAATTGAATATGAAGTTGAAATCGTTTTGAAAATGAATTTAAAACGATTTATAAAATACGTTTTAAATGGAAATTGATGAAATATATAGAATGGTCTCCGATATTTACTATATATATATATCATTTTCTTCCCTTTTCTTTTTTATTTTTCACTACTATGCTTTAACCGCTACTTCAGGAAAAATCTTAATTCCCTTTTCATCAACTCCATCTCAATCCTCTCATCCAATCATAAGTAGGCTTAAATCCCTAACCCTACATGTTGTAATCTTCGATTTTGTGTACATTACATTCAAATCTTCGTGTTAATCCATGTTACTTTGGCTAAATCGATAGGGAAGGCAAAGTCGGGATCATCTTGATCACCAACGTCGATGGTTATGTCACCTATTTACGGATGTTATTCCATGTGAGGAGCTATTGAAAAGATTTGGCAAGCCAGCTATGACAATATACGAGACAATGATTATCTCTTGGCAAACTCCTCTTCGAGGACTCCGATGGTGTATAGATTTCACCAATGCAACCAATGCTATTCCTGAACGAGTAGTAATCACCTGGTCTATGTGACTCAAACCTGTCCAATCGGCGGAGTCCCGAATAACGATTATATGAAGTAATCCGGGCGCTACTCCGAAGGTAGTTCATATGATCCTAGCGATCATGATTCTCAATGATGGGATATCAGAAAGCAACCGAGGATCCTAGCACTACGAAGCTGCACCTCACTTGAATGACATGGTGAAAGACATACGTCCTGTGGTTCGCTCCTTGAATAGCTTAGCTAATTTTTGTAATGCCTATCTGCTATCAACCACATTAATAACGATTGATTTATATCGGATAAATGTTACATCAACACACTTTGGTGCCCAAAATCAGGTACCAGCTGAACCACTGCAGTCCATGATTAGACCTATGGATCCTTGCCTGGATGATAACAACTTGATTGTGCATCAACCGTCATATGACCTTGGTTAAGAGATGAGAACTCAAAATCAAAGCAAATATGAATCAACCATTAGCTCTCTACATCATACTTTAGTTGGGATAGAATAATCCAAAAGGATGACCAATTCACTATGTCCTACGATTGAAATTTTCCACTACTAATGATGATTCTGAATACGATGCCCTTATCACTGGGTTGAAACTTGCTAAGGAGTTGGAAGTAGTGGCGCTAAACACCTTTTATGACTCTCAGATTGTTGTTCGCTAGACCCGAAGGGAAGCCCAAATGAAGGAACCATGACTCGCTACTTACCTAGAATGAGCAAAGGAGATGTTGGATGGATGAGATCGTTACAACAAGTCCCGTATTCTGCGTATAGACAATCAGAAGGCAGATAATCTGGCCAAGATAGAAAGTTCTAACAATCCACAAGAGATGGAGACGATCCCCATCAAGATACTACAAAGTTCGACCATTGATCAAATGGAAGTTGATCCGGTGTTGGAAACCGAACCCGAAAAAGAATCATGGACAACCCCATGAAGAACTTCCTGCAGCACGGAATGCATCCAGCAAGGAGAAGTGAAAGGCATTCCATCTTCATTATGCATCAAGAATTCATCACCCTGAATGATTCGTCAAAATCACTAATCGTCTTCCCGCTAGATGGGAGATGTACATGAATGAAACTTCTGATGAATGACATTTTGGTGTTAGAAAGTGAAGATTCACACTTCCACTCCCTTCGTCGATTATATGCCAAGCAAACTCATGCCCCAGACGCTGGGGGAACTAGAGATTTGAGCATGGATTACTCGAGATTACATCATCTAATCCAAAGCTGATAGATCATAAGTTTTCATGACCGACTGCATAAGCTTTGCCCGAAGGTTGACGAGTTAAAGGTCTGAAATACTCAAGTCTGGATACTGAGTGATGGTCTGCATACCAACCCTTGTCCTTGACATAAGATCGAAGGCATATCGACAAATTTACAAGATATGACTATCTCTCCAACCGCTATATCCTATTTCTTAGCATGGAAAGTGTAAAAATTTCTATAAGAATGAATCCACTATTCTCCTACCAATTACAGTCCTAGCACCAATGTGATGATGTGCTACTATTAGCGGTACAAACATAATTCCCTGACACTCAGTCCTTGCCCTCGACGTGGGGACAAGAAGGAGATTCAAAGGAGATGCGCCCTTATCGCTCCAAGACCCCGATCACGGTCCATTTATTCTTGGGACTACCGCCCCTCAATAAATTGAAAAGACATTTGTCATCAGCTTAAGGTTTTAGCAGCCATCCACTGGTAGAGACATGACGAGGCAAAATGAACTTGCAAAGAACCAGCAATGCCATTTCTACTTCGAATGATATTCATTTCATTAACAAGATTATTGTTTAACCATGACTCTTATATTTGCATGCTTCATGAGTTATTGATGTAATTAACTCAGATGAGTTAATATGTGGATGGTGTAGGTTCTCCAGTTTTGATACCGATCAGACTTCTAACACCCGCAAATGGAGTTATGGAACAAAACCATAACGAGCTCAATTGAACCGCTTGTCTACAAAGCCATGCCCTCCGTCTAAGGAAAGGTATATAGCTTAATGTGGATCTGAGATGAACATCCAATCCTTGGCTCACACGTGGCAGACATCAAGGTAATTGTGCATTGACTTCAGCATTTCAAAGACGGAATCCGATTCCAGATGGATGCAGCTCGACTGCCTACATGGTACCTGATGTTTGGTGCGGGCCACTCCTCCCATAGATTGTTTGGAGGAATGCAAAGCGCTGGCAAACGTTTTCCAACTGTTTGTCTGATTATTTCTAATCCTCAGAGCTTGGATTGAAATATAAACATAGGATGTTGTGATGGGCACGCCATAATTAAAGACCACTCGATCTGTGAATCTAATTCTCATGACTTGAGGGAGGGTATTAAGGACGATATCACGATGTCCAACCAAATTCCATCCCACGAGTCGGCGGGACGAGAGAGACTTGATTATGGCAAATAGCCACCTTTACCCATGAATCGAAAAAAGGTAGCGCCTCTGCAAATGTGATCTAACCACTTGCCCGAAAGCTCCATCCGCCAGAGTAAATTGTGGAGTATGGAATAGAACCGAGTTCAAGAACAACACTCGAGACGGTAGAATCCTGCTCTTTAGATTAGAGTGTAGAAGGAACGCCGAGGTGAATGATATGACCGTTCGCCTGAACCACTCTAACTCTTAAGATTCGAGAGAGAGTATAAAGGACGAAGAAATTAGACGTCCATAAGGCGTGAAGGTGCACCATGAATAAATGACCGCCTTAATTCCACTCTACCCTTGGCATCCGACAAGAGAGTATAAATGCACCAAGGACTGGTGATGCAAATGAACTCCTACCTCGCTGAATGATCGGGAAGCAGAATGAAAGCTGAGTTCGAACTCTATCCTAAGCATACGATAGGAGAGTATAAAGGCATTACATGCCACGAAAGGGCTCCTACCCCGCGGCAGGATCAGGGGCTAGAATGAAAGCTGAGCTCGAACCCCCGGACGAGAGGGGCAATACACTGTCAATCCTAATCAATCCCAAACAAGCCCTCGCCAGGTACTTTAATCACGATTGATTGGGGGATACACACATTAAACCCCTACAATAACATTAATATGGAATACTACTTTGTTTACTGAATGAAGATTTACAAAGGGTAACTGGTCAGGAACGCGAGGACATAACTTGCAGCAACGACAGCTGGCCAGTGGAAAATAAACAAAGGGGCGCGTCCAAAAGCCTGGCGCGGGTGCCTAATGCTAAACTTCATATGCGACTCAAGGTGGTAATATCGAGGAGACTTTAGGAGTGGATTGTTCAATGACATGTATTGCAGCTCAATACTCGCAGCTAGAAGGACCCGACGAAGTCCTAGTATTCTTGTATTTTTACCTGGCCTTAAAACGATCCGACGCGTTCTTGACATTATGGATTCCTATGGACTATGGATTTCTTGAATTGTCCGAAAAGTATTTGCCTTTATAGTTGAAAAATAGTATTACTTAAGTTCTGAAAGTAACGACTCCTTTTCATGCATACATGTCTGAATTTGAAAGGGAAGTGATCCGACCGCCTATCTTATGTCGTTACCCCTGGACTGGGGGTATAACTATTGAAAATATTTACAAACGACATAGCTTCTGTTCCTATGTTTAACTTGTGTTGTGATCCTAACAGGCTCTTTGAGGATCAGGAAACAAATGCAAAGGGAACGTCCATTTGCTGATCCCGACCTACTTCCAGAATGGGAAGCTTTGATAAGACTAGATATATCCCATGCAACAATTTGATACGATTCAGCCATTTCGCCTCTAACCTTTCCCTTGATGCTGGTCCTCAGAGTGTGGATATGAGATAAGAGATTGGCATGGGCTGGGTACCAACAAATCGATTTGCACCCAACTTCGAGACAAGATGCGAAGAGGGAGTATGAACCTAAAGAAGATATGGATTCAACGTCTAATACTCAGCAAAACCCTCGTGGATGAGGGCGCACGGGATACAAGCTTCGAGCAACATTATTCGATTACCAGATGACTCAATGTACATTTAGTATCCTCGGAGTCCCGCAAGATCCCAGACTACAACCAAAAGAATAACTTCTCAGGATTAACCCGCATACTTTTGATCACCATAACGATCCAGAATCAAATGACAGAAGCATGATTGATGGCTGTTGCATATGCAGAACCAAGAAGCCCAAGGCCGACCTTCACCTATTTCAAGAGTTCACGCTGGGGGAACCATCACTGAATCGCAAGGTCGAGCAACAGTCATCAACCTGCTGGAAATGATTGAATCAAAGTTCAAGTAGTGACGAATTTGGATCCTTCAAATCGCAACCACCAGTTCGAGTTGGGCATGAATCAATTAGCAAGCATGCGGCATGCGGCTTCGATCCATAATGTTGTGGATGAAAACATGGACAATGGAACAGGTGCACGCAATATCTTAGATGAAAATGGACGAACTATAACAAACTCAGGTCATGCACGAATAACTTCATCTCCAACTCGAATGGACACTTAACTCCAAGTTGGAACACAATAATTCGAAGAACAGGGACCCGGTCGTGTTGATTAACTCGATTCGTGACCCAGGGGCAATATCGATGCGGAAACAAGAAATTAGCAAAGACCCCCTTCGTAATCTTAGATTCGATGCTAGGGCATCCGTCCTGATTTTGGAAATATGTAACATCTTCTTGGCGGCACTTCTCAAGATGATGTGGATAATGACAATCACAACCTTCTCACACGGGACATCAGAATCTTTTGTTATTCCCTTGGACTTCAAGATTTCTCTGTGACAAAATCTGCTTAGTGGCTTTAATGAATTCATACCTGAGGTGGACAGACTTTTATGACAAAAAGGTGCTAACGTCGATATGAAGGATCTTGACACTTTTATGACAGAAAATGGAGCACCTTCTAACTCATGAAATGATAAGAACAAAGGAAAATCCCTGGAAAAAAATGGTAAGTGTATGCGATTCCGGAGAAACAATATTTCACTAATCGAGCCTACGATTTCATTTGTCAGGCTCAAGGGAACTGATTGTGAGAAAGAGACTCAACAAGACTATGATGACCATTTTAGATTATGTTGAAGCATGAACGGAGAGGCTCAACAAACCTTATAACAACATTCATCTACTTACATTTTTGACAAGCTTACTCATCTCCGTGATTGATCCGATAATAGTACTAATATTAGCTAACACTGAATAAGTAAATTCCTGCCTTCTTACTAAAGGGAAGGGATGATATCAAAGCAAATGTGATTCGACCATTCGCATGTACAACTCAAACTCTTGCTGACTAAAGAGAGCACAAGACAACTTGGGTCAACTGGAATTGTTGAACTTGCAATTCAGTTATGGCCCGAATCAACGGCAGAGAGTATAAAAGCTTAAAGACCATATACCCCATTAACTTAGCTCAACCCTACCGATGCTGGGGGCATGAGTACTAACTTCGTTTGTCCTCCGATGGCACTGAGAGAACAAGTGTCGATTCATAGACCAACTTTGAAGACAATTCTAGCATGGAATAGGATTCAAAACATGTACGTTATGCCTCCGGAGTACGACCTTACTCATCTCTCCTGACCAAGCGAGCTAGCTTGCAGATCAAATGTGAAATTAAAGACTCAAACTACACTAGATGGAAGGTGTGACAAACTTATATACTGCCTTATAATGGTGACGATCATATAGGCGCTGGTTCACATGATTTTTACAGCATCCCTCACTTATTAGTATGTGATTATCGGATTATGAAACGATCCAGAACGACTGTGGATTCCTTAAAATATGGTCTGATGCAACCACATATTTTTGATTTTTCATTGACGTGATCCGGAGTGATCATGGATTTCGGGTTCCTTATTGTTACGGTTTGATGCTATCGTAGAACCTTAGATTAATATCCCATTGTCTGGATGGTCTAAAGCTGAGTACAAGAGACAGACTCGCTTGCTGATTTTGATATACCCTATTCCAACTGTCTAGATGCGGCCAACTCAGAGCCCAAAGATTCTTGAAATACCCCATGATTCAGGTGGCTACTTCATACATTGACTTATATGTAAAAGAAAGTCCGATCGTACCATGTGCTTGACTTGTCTAGAATGATGACGTTGTTTGGTAACGATCTGTGCGTATAGAATCACGCTCGGGAGTTAACAATCTAACATGAATTTTGATGAATGAATTAGAACTCTTGATTCGACGAGGTTTAAACAATTACTTGATCATCTCGAATATTCCTTCCATAGAACTTGGCCTGGCTAGCTCCCATGGAAGCAATGCAACAATTGAATAAATCCATCCCAAGGATAAATGACGTTCCAGAAAGATTTAGCTCAACATATTCAAAGCACATCTCATCTGCGATAAAATGTACTTTGGGGGTAAAAATGTTAGCTTGCTTTTTGACTAGTCTACCTAAAGCAAATGACTTGAATATGAACATATTGATCAGCAATCGCTCAGATTAAGTGACGGAATATGGAACAACTTGGATACTGGCATTTGTGAAGACCTGTTCACACCCTATCGATTCGTGACCCCTTTTGAGGGCAGTTCGTGACCCCCTCCTGAGGGCAGTTCATGACCCCTCCTGAGGGCGGTTCGTGACCCCCTCTTGAGGGCGTTTCATGACCCCCACCTTAGTTCGTGACCCCCGGGACCATGACCCGACCTGACCATCACCACTAGATCCTCAGCTCACCATCCTTGCTCAGGAACCATGACCACGAACTGCGACCAAGACCTGCTACGGCACATGTAGATCTTGACTTATTCTTGAGGCTATGACCACTCCAACTTTTCTGGATCGGGCTCCATGTGTCCTACAACAACCCAGCCTCCACATCAGCTCTCTACAACTATAAATAGCCTAATACTTGTAATTTTGGGGGGAATTTTGGCATCTCCTTGCCCATGGCATCCATGGCCAACACTTCTCCATGAATAACCACCATATTACTAAATAAAATCAATGAATTCAGGGAGAATTATTTATTGAATTCGAGTGATTGAGTATCTATACTCCTTGTAATTGTAATCTATGAATGATCTGAAAAAATATGAAATGGACGTAGGCTCGTTAACGCCGAACCACTATAAAAATCTTGTTGTCTTTCTTTTTCTCGTATTTTTTAGTTATTTCTTCATATCATATACTCTAAATATGACAATTTGGGAGTTTGGACCATTTTCTGGTCTAACAGGGAGCTACTTGAGAAAGGGTATATTAGGTGAAGCATATCTGAATGGGTTGCTCCGATGGTATTCGCAACTAAGGCAGATGGTTCACTTTGCTTATGTGTGGAATATAGAGAGTTGAATAAACTCACTAAAAAGAACAAGCACCCACTCACGAGGATAGATGATCTGTTTGACCAGCTTGTCGATGCATCTTTTTTCTCTTAGTTAGACTTGGCTACGGGGTTTCATCACTTGAGGGTGGCCGAGGACAGTATAAAAAAGACCTCTTTTAGAACTCCAGATGGTTTCTTCGAGTGGCTCGTTATGCATTTTGGATTAACGAATGCACCCACCTATTTTTCTGATCTAATGAGTAGGGAGTTTCTAAATAAGTTTGTCGTGGTCTTTTTTGATGACATCTTAATTTTCTCGAAGAGCGAGGAAGAGCATACCCAACATTTTAGAGAGATTTTGAAATCTCTCCATGCGCACCATCTTAAGGCAAAGTTCTCCAAATGTCATTTTTTGAGGAAAGAGGTGAGATTCCTAGGGCATATGATTTACAAAGATGGGATAGCTGTAGATCCCGCGAAGGTAGTTGCGGATCAAGATTGGCAGATCGCAAAGAATGCAATGGAGGTGAGAATTTTTATGTAGTTAGCAGGCTATTATAGGAAGTTCAGTAAGGACATCGCAAAGATATCAGCCCCACTCATCAGGCTGACGAAGAATTTTTTTATGTTTTCATGGAATATAGATTGTGATGTTGCTTTCTAGCAATTGAAGATGGCTCTGACAACAGCCCCAGTCTTGACCTTGCCCAATGGAAACAAAGTGTTTACAGTATACACTAATGCATGTGGTACAGGGCTTGGTGCGGTTCTGATGCAAGAGGGAAGAGTAGAATGTTATGGAGATAGACAACTATGGGTTCATGAGAAGAACTACCATACCCATCACTTAGAGCTAGCTGCCATAGTATTTGCGCTTAAGACTTGGCGCCATTATTTACTTGGAGAGAAGTTCGAGTTGTACACTGATCATAAATCTCTTAAGTACTTGTTCTCGCAGAAGGATCTTAATTTGAGGCAACAAAGATGAAAGGAGTTCCTAGCATCCTATGACTTCGAGATTGCTTATACCCCTGGAAAGGGTAATGTGGTGGTAGATGCACTGAGTAGGCAGAGGATGGCCTTAAGTCCTCTGTTTGTGGCGAGGAAAAGCTTGGAGTTTATATCGAATTTTGACTTTAGACCCTCCATCGAGTTTATACCTAGTTTATTGGCATCACTAGAGGTGTGACCTACTCTTTTGGATCAGATGGGAGCTTCGCAACGAGAGGATCCACATATTTCAGACATCTTGGATAGGTTCAGAAAAGGGAAGACTTCTAATCATCTTAGTAGATATTCCATAGACGATAGAGGGTGGTTGCGGCGAGATGGAAGGATTTGTGTTCCCCAAGTAGGGAGTTTGTTGAAGACATCCTAGAGGAAGCCCACCATTCCAAGATGAATATACATCCAGGTAGTAATAAGATGTATAGAGATATGAAGAGGGTTTTCTTTTCGGATGGAATGAAGAAATATGTAGCAAAGTTTGTTTCTCAATGTTTGATTTGCCAGCAACTTAAGGCTGAGCAAAAGAATCCCAGTGGTTTACTACATCCTTTGGAGTTTCCACAGTGGAAGTGGGAGAGCGTCTCTATGGATTTCGTCGATGGGTTGCCTAGATCAAGGAAGGGCAACACAAGCATTTGGGTTGTAGTAGACATGCTTATTAAGAGCGCTCATTTCATTCCGGTTAAGAGTAAGAGGACGACGACATGGTTGGCAGCAATTTACGTTTGTGAAATAGTCCGTCTTCGTGGAGTGCCTTCTAGTATCGTAAGTGATCATGACCCCATTCTCACCTATGAATTTTGGAGGAGCTTGCAAGAAGCATTAGGTACACAGTTGTGTTTGAGCACCGCATTTCACCCTCAGACCGATGGACAAACGGAAAGTGTGAATAGAGTTCTAGAAGATCTTTTAAGACTGTGTATCCTAGACTTCAAAGGGACTTGGGAAGAGCATATTCCTTTAGTAGAGTTTGTCTACAACAATAGTTACCAAGCTAGTATTGGCATGGCACCCTTCGTAGCATTGTACGGATGACCCTGTAGATCATCTACTTGTTGGTGGGAGTCTACAGAAAGACTTGTACTTGGACCAGATATGGTTAGGGAAACTTCCGAGAAGATTGATCTTATTAGACGGTGAATGAAGACCGCTCAGGATAAGCAGAAATTTTACGTAGATAAGAGAATGACTGACACTAAGTGTGAGGTAGGAGACATGGTTTTCATTAAGGTATCACCATTAAGGAATGTGGTTCACTTTGGATCTATAGGGAAGTCGGCACCAAGATTTGTAGGGCCATTTCTCATAACAGAAAGGATTGGCCAAATGTCATATAGAGTAAAGCTATTAGAGAGACTATCCGGAAATCATGATGTTTTCCACGTTTCTCATTTGCGGAAGTCCTTGCATGATACTGCAGAAGTGGTTGAGCCGAGTATGCTTAAGGAAGTAGATGTGGAACGGGAGGCGACAGTTAGGCGAGTTCCTACCCGTATTCTTGGATCAGAAGTTAAGAAGCTACCCAATCGAGAGGTCAAGTTGATGAAAGCTCAATGGGGCAATAACCAAGAGGATGCAACTTGGGAGAACGAAGACAAGATTCGCGCTTCATACCCTTTTCTTTTCAAGGGTATGTTATTAACTTCCTTTCTAAAGCTTTTATTCATGCTTGTTTCTATCATTTAAGTATATCCTATCGATCGAATCTTCAACCTTTAGGTAGGAATCCTATGGATGTAAACATGTGTTTGAGACATGTTATGTTTAATGAATGCAAGTGGATGCAAGTGTTTGCTAGTGGTTGCTTATGGCTGCATATACACACACATTAGACACTAGATTGACTCAATCACTCTCATACTGCATATGGACGTGCATGCATTTTTCTTCTTTTAACGGACGAAAGTGGGTGTATCATCATATGGATGTTGCATTTGGATGAATGATTGAGCACACATGTAGAACATACATGTTATAATAGGATTATTTGCATACATGTTGGATTCATGGCACTAACATACATTGCATTAAGGAGATCGACTGAATCAGTAGACCACCTGATTTTTCGCATTAGTATAGGGACATACACACACACCTTTGCATATGTTCATATAAACATTACAAATCTTTAAATACAATGGATACCTGTGATTGGGGGATGAGTAGATGGATGATTGATATTAGGATATACATTCTTCTTAACTTAGAGATTTCAGAGATGAAATCCTTTGGGTATGGGAAAATGTAACACCCCATAATTTTAACTACGCTAAAGAGGATAAATTAAAGAATACTTAATTTAATATTTAGAATTAAGTGAAATGGACTGTGCCATTGTGTTCGTCTTAGAATTCTGGTCAAAATAGACACTTGGTTTACGTAAAATGGGCACCGTATGAAGATGATATTAAGGTTTGAAGTTTGTATATGCACAAGAGAAATATATATGAACAAAATAGGTTCAGAATTCAAAATAATTCAAAAGCGAACAGCTAGAAGGGGAGCAGTAAAATTCCCTCCCATGGGTGTCAACCCCATCAAGGGGGTGTCGACCCCTGGGTCGACACACCAAACAGGGGGTCGACCTCTATGGAGATCTGGGCAGATTTGTGGTTTCGTATGTAGACTTATTTCTTTGCAAGATTCGTTGGCTGATGGCTATAAATAGGACCTCATTTCTCTTATATTTTCACACAAAAAACAATGGAGAACTAGATGCTGCCTCTACCCAGATTAAATCAACCTTTTCTTCTTCAACAATCAAGTCATTCAAGTTTAGAGATCTGGGATTCAACATCTGCAATTATTCTTCTATTTCTAAGATCCAATCATAGTGATTCTATGTTATTTTTATATCTAAATAATTAAAAATTATTCTTGACATGACTATAAATTGGATCTACGCCTATAACTATTTGAATCACATCAGATCTGCCATAACCTGTGTATCTAAGTTATTCTGACATAACTATGAATTAGATCTAAGCTTGTAACTATTAAATCATGTTAGATCTACCATTATTTGTATATCTGATTCACTAGTTAGATCTCATCATGCCTGTTTATGATCATGACACAATGCCTGATCAGTTCTATTATCACATGTTCATCAGATCTGTTCCTATTAGCCTATCTTATCACTATGCCCAATTTTGTCACTATATGCTTATTATTTGTTATGCCTATTCTTGTCGTCATATGCCAATCTTGTTTTATGATTATTTTTGTTCTCTTCCCTTCTTCTTTTCCCTTTTTATTTTATAGTCAAGCCACCTCCGAGCTTAGGCATACCGCCGAAATATGCGAATGCGTGAAATCAATTAGGTACGAGGGAAAAACGTTAAAATTGTGGCATAACCTGTATAGGGAAATTTGGGCATAAATTGAATAAAATACATGAATATGGATTTGGGGCGTAAATCAAATTTTGATTTAGAATTTTAATTTGGGACATTTGGTACATGATAAATATGACTTGGAAAAGGGGCATGAAAACCTATAAGAAATAGGGATAATCGTTAAAGAAAGAAATTGCCTAGAATTACAGTAATTAGAAACTGTAACCGCGCTTAGACAGGAGGTTAGATTACACTTGTGGTAGATGTCTTCCCGGACCCGCCCGGCATATCCAGCGACCACAAGTGATGAATCTAATGTGAGGGGTCTAAGTGCATAAACTTGTAACATGCTAAGATACGAGGTTAGGTCCGACTTGTGGAAGAAGTCTGCCTGGACCCGCCTAGCATATCCAACATCCACAAGTTGTAGGCTTAGTATGGGAGGTCTAGCACATTATAACATAAATGAATATGGTACTGAACTAGAATACTTAACCTAGTTGAATACATAGGGAATACATGAACATGTTAACTTGAGTAGGGGTTAAGTAAACTTGCTTGAAATAGTGGGAGGGTTAAGTATATCTTAGGGTGGTGGGTAATATTTATATATAGGCCCACAAACTTAACCTGTGGGTTTATGCAATCTTTTTTACTTTGGTACGGCATACAATCTTTTTACTCTAGTATGGCATAACCTATGGAAAACCTAGTTGTAGGGATGCAAGCGTAGAGGGAAGTTTGTATCATCTTGTATGTGGGACACGTTTCAGTCAGTAACCTATATATAGGTATCAAACGAGTACTCTGAACTAGGTCGGAGTCGGGGCACACTTATTGGGCTGATTGTAAGAGATCCAAACGAAGAGGCGGTGTGGATGGCGCATTCAGATAGGGTTATGTGTGTGCATGGATCCGATAGAGGAGGCTAAGACGTCGTAACATCAGTAGATTTGGTTGTGCACATCCTAAAAATAATGGGTTGCCCCTTTAGGAAGTGCATCCTACTGTGGGGCCAGAACAAGGTATCTACGGAGTAGGGAGCCAATCGATTGGGGTAGTGGCGCATTCAGAAGGGGTTATGTGCGTGCATGGATCCGGTAGAGGAGGCTAAGATGCCGTGACATCAGTAGATATGGTTGTGCACATTCTAAAAATAATGGGTTGCCCCTCTAGGAAGTGCATCCTACCGTGGGGCCAAAACAGGGTATCTACGGAGTAGGGAGCCGATCGATTGGGGTAGTGTAGGGTACATTTAGACTCTAGTATGTTTAGGAGCCCGTTATTATCCTTAGGGTTAACTCCAGTATGTTTAGTTGGGCTGCCTATTATCGTATGGGGTAAAACCTCTCACTAGAAGTACGCCTAAGTCTACCATCTTATACTTGTTAGGGATCGTCTTGTTCATACGACACTAGTATTGGTGCAGAGAGAGAGAGAGAGAGAGAGAGAGAGAGAGAGAGAAAGTACTAGAGAAGCACAATATATTCTATCATGTTTAACCTGTTTACCTTGTCATACCTGCATTAATGTGTTGTTATCTATCTCTTCAGTTTATATGTCTGTCATGGTACTTTTACTTATTTACATGCTAAAAGTAACTGGACTCGCCAGATTTTATGTCTTACCTAATTTGTTTCCTCTTCTTTCTCTTCCGCTCCCCCTAGGTTCTTAGGGCGGGAATACTCAAGATTGATCCGGATTCCACTTTCATCCTGCCTAGTACTACTTAAATGCACTGCTTGATTTCATGTCTCTCTACTATGGCTATGTTTTGGGGATTATGCTTCTTTTATTATTGTACTCTGATGATTTAAGTACAGGACAAAAAATTTAAGTTGATGTACTTGGTTTTATGCATTTCAGACTTGTGATGTAACTATGTTTTGAACCACAATGTTTTCTACTTAATAAAAATTTTAAATTTAGCTATTGTTTTATATCTGTCTTGTAATGTTTCTATTTCTGTTTACCTATAATGCTTCACGAAACTTAATGCATTCTCTTAACGAGTGATGTTAACGGACGTGGGGTGTCACACTCAGGGTCCCGGATCCCTAACCGTGATCGCTTCCCTCGGCGAGCATCCAGTAAAGGTTACGGCGTCCGTCCCATGGGTCGACATAGCGACGAAGAACGTCTTTCGGAGATGGTGAGGCAGATTATGAAGGAGAGTATGGAAAGGAATGACGATGAAAGAAAATGGGATTTCACTCCAAGAATTACTCCACTTACTGGGAGAATTCAAAAGGCTGAATTTTCGGAGAAATTTGTTCCTCCGACCTTGCCAGCTTACGGTGGAGCTAGCGATCCTAACCCATTCCTGTACAAGTACGACCAACATATAAATGGTGCACGGGCCACAGATGAAATCAAGTACTTGTACTTTCCTATTTACTTGAAGGGAGTAGCATCACTTTAGTTCACCAAATTGCCGCCAAAGTCCGTGGATAATTTCTCTGTTTTGGCAAAGAAATTCAGGGAGCATTTTAGGTTGTATACCACAAAAGTCAAAGACATGACGTCATTGAATGACTTGGAGTAAAGACCGGGTGAATTTGTTAGAGCCTTTCTTACTTGCTTCAATGTTGTCGTAACTGAAGTAGCGAATCTAGAGCCTCGTATGGTGTTGATGGCATTAAACAAAGCTATGGATAAGAAGTCTGAGATTGGAAAATGGATGAAAATGAAGGAGCCTAATACTCTAGAAAAGTTCTATAAGAAGGCTGAGGAATTTATTAGAGTAGAAGATGACCCTTCTCCTATTCAGAATGTTGCTGAAAGTAGTGTTATGCCAGAGAAGAAGGATAATGGTGCTTGTAACAACCCGTAATTTTAAAATATGACTTGGGGATAATTAAAGAATTCGTAATTTTTATAAAAAGAATTTAGGGAAATGGGTTGCGCCATTGCGTTCGTCTTAGAATTCTGCTTGGGATAGAGCCTAAGTTTGCGTAAAACGGATATAGTATGAAGAAGTTATGAAGCTTAGAAGAATTCAAGAATTAGCAGAATTTATTTGAAAAATAATTAACAAATCAAAAATGAATTCAAAATCAAAATCAGCAAAATCTGGGAGAGCGGGAAATCTCCCGTCCTAGGGTGTTGACACCCTAGGGGAATCGACATAGGTATCGACCCCCCTATAGGGGTGTCGACCCCTATAGGGGTATCGACCCCCATCTGCCCAGATTTGGCAGAATTGTTTTGGAGCTCTAGGGCTGATATGTCCTCCTGGGATTGGATGGATGACGTGTTTTTCTAGTTTGATGGTTCAGATGGGTCCTAGTATAATCTAAAGGTCCTAATACACCAAGTATTCCTATAAATAGACACCTAAACCTAACCCTAATTTCATTACACTAATCCATGGTGCCTCCATACTACTCTAATCTAAATTAACCTTGACTTTCTTCTCCACCAAAGGAAATCAGAATAGGAGTCTTCAAATCGGAAGATAAGAACCAAATTCTACAACAACGGTTTAGCTAATCAAATTCATAATTCATTATTCAGATCTATTCTCTATTGTAAATCCTGTCACTCTGAGTCCACGTTACTTTCACATATAGTTGAATTAAAAGTGGATGTGATAAGATTGTAAATTGGATTTTATGAACATGCCTTTAAGATGAATTATATCAAGTTGTGTAAATTCTTTTCTTTCAGATTCATACACAAAGTTCTGCTATCATATGCCTATTGGATCTATTTCATTGTTCTATGCTAGTTCATATTCCATATGCCTATTGGTTCTATTTTATTGTTCTATGCCAGTTCATATTTAATATGCCTTTCTGACCCAATTTATCGTTATATGCCTGTTTATGTTTCATATGCATGTTCGTATGTTTACGCAAATTTTGATGTTGGTTCTCCTCTCCTCTTCTTTTCCTTTTTTTATGAGATTAGGCTAACTTTGAGCCTAACATATTGCGTTGAAATTTCTTACAAATAACGTTTGAACGATTGCGAAAAGTTTGGGGAAATATGTAATAAAATGAAATTATTGGCATAAATCAATTTGGGCATAAATGTGTTTAAATTGTATACATGTGATTTGGCATAAGTTGGATTGGGCATAACTGGATATAATTTGTATACATGAGGTTTGGCATAAATTGATAATAACAATGAACACAAATTAATTTGGGCGTAATTTGGCATAACATGTATACATAAGATTATAGGCCTAATTTGGATTAAAATTATAAACATAATTTAGAATGGAAATTATGGTTAATTAGAATATATTTTAATCTAAGATTTAAAATTGGACTTGAATCAAGAAAGTGATAATGAACGCCTAAGACACGAGGTTAGATTCGAATTGCGGTATAAGACTGCCTGAAACCACCCGGCACATCCAGCAATCGCAATTTGGTAATCTAATGTGGGAGGTCAAAGGCAGAAATTAGGTGCGTATTAATGCAAAGACACGAGGTTAGATTCGGATTGCGGTATAAGCCTGCCCGGAACCGCCCGGCATGTCCAGCAACCGCAAAATGACAATTAATATGGGAGGTTTTGCAAGATTACACTTATAATGAATTAGTGAACACTTAACCAAGATGAGACATGTGATTAGACATGGGGATATTGAAGGGTTAAGTGGGTAACATGGGTAACATGTGAAACATAATAAAAGCACTTAACCAAGATGAGACATGTGATTAGACATGGGGATATTGAAGGGTTAAGTGGGTAACATGGGTAGCATGTGAAACATAATAAAAACTCTTAACCAAGATGAGACATGCGATTAGACATGGGGATATTGAAGGGTTATGTGGGTAACATGGGTAGCATGTTAAACATAATAAAAGCACTTAACCAAGATGAGATATGTGATAAGACATGGGGATAAAAAGGGCTTAAGTGGGAATTCATAGTGGGGGCCAAGCTTAGGAGGGAAGCTTGTGTCAAGTGTGTGGACTCTTTTCAACCAGTAACCCATTTCAGTATCTATACAAGCTCGAACTGGGTCGAGGACAGGACACGCTTACTAGTTTGATTGTAAGAGGTCAAAAGAGTAAAGAGCGGTGGCAATGCCAGTCCAATTGAGTCATGTGCATGCATGGGTCCGGGCTGGTAGGTAAGACGTTGTTGCATCGTGTAGATATAAGCCGTGCATTTTAGTAGTATCGAGTTGCCACTTTAAGGGGTGATACACCCTACTGTGGCGCCAGCATGGGTATCTACGAGTTAGGGAGCCGATCGAAATGGGGAGGGTAGTGGGTACAACTAGTGGAGATAGGAGTAGGTGGCACCTATGACAGTAGCTAGGAGTACACGAAACTACCATCATCATCGTCATTATTATTATGTTTGGTAAGAGGGTATATCTAGTGGTGACAGGTGCATATTGGTTACCTATGATAGCAGCTAGAGGTACATAATCAAACAGGGAGGATAGCGGATACATCTACTGGTGATAGGTGCACGTTGGTTACCTATGATGGCAGCTAGAAATACACGAAGCTATCATCATTCTATTTAGCCAAGAGGGATCAGCCTTTAGTATGAAACTAGTATTGATGCGGTGTAGGAATTATCTTATAGTGATTAAAAGCGCAATCAACGTTATATCTTGTTCATCTTGTCTACCTTGTCATATCTGTTTATGTTACAGTCATCTCTTATATTCTTTTTATGTTCTTATCCTGTTACTTTACTGATTATATTGTTAAAGTCACTGGACTTGCCAGACTTTATGTCTTACCTTGTTTGTTTCGCCTCTTTTCTTCCTTACCCCCCAAGGTCCTTAGGGTGGGAATAGTGAAGCTTGATGTAACGAACCGGAAAATTCGATGCTCGAATTTTCGAAACAAATATATCATGTGTCCAAACTCGAGTACCGAGAATCCAGAATGTTAAAGAAAGAAGTTAGAGGGTGAGATAAGAAAGAAAGAAATATTAGAATAGAAGAAAAAGAAGAAGAATAACTAAATACAATACACAGAGTCTCAAATCGCAGCGGAATAAAATATAATACATAAATAAATCTTTATTGAAAACTTGAAATAATACTTACAATTTATCATTGTACAGCGGACATTCGATTCATTTAGACAGTTATAACAGTCTGTCCTCATCTACAACACACAGCGGAATACTATGCATATATCATCAGTCTGAACTCCTTCATCTTGCCTCATGAAATTTGGATCATCTTATCCTGACCTAGCTGGGTCTGACCCGAGCATTACAAACGCCAAGGTCAGTCCGGTGAACCAGCGTGAGAAAACTCACTAAATTATTGGTAGCATCCAACTTGATTTTTAAAGTTAAAAATCATTTTGAAAGAGAAGGATAATCGTAAGACCAACCCACACATAAACACGGACGGTTTTTACCTTACAATAACCCAAACTATTTTGGAAATCATAATTATTCTGATATTATGATAGTGTCTAAATACAAATAAATATCAATCTAGCGGAATGCTTGCATCTCGCTCTCCACATATATAATATACATTCAAAACCGCAGTCGCTTATTGGAGATTGGATTCCTACTATGACAAGGTATGGAACCACCTGTCGATAGTGTATCTCTAGAGAGGAATACACTGGGTTCAACAAGAACATCTTGCAACTCGGCCCACACATGACCGACCACTCATTTCTCTTGAGTGTATCGAATATATTGTCACCTACGGTTGGATCCAACATAAACATTCCCGGGAGATACAGAAGTAAAAAGAAGTAACAAATATGAATATTCTCTAGATGGTGACAATACACCCGAATGGGATGACCTGCATAGCCATGCTGCCTGCCCATTTTTTGTCATTTTCTAGTTGTGAGGCTTGAGGTTTAATTATATTTCTAGATCATCTGACCACCATTCACTTTGAATGCCACATCATCAGATCCATCGAGAATCACTAATTGATTTCCCTAAAAATATTCAGATTGTTAGGCTAAAGAAGTTTCCCTTCTTTGCCACCAACTTCGTATGTTTGAAGAAATCAACGTATGTAATCCCTTTGAAAATATTTCGTTAGACACTCGTCCATACAAGTTGTTCTGGGACTGGACAAACCGAAGGCACCCTCCTACCGCATCCTGGGAATCACCCTATGGATCAGTAGAGAGTAGTCCTTGCAATCCATCGATTTCAACCACGACAGGATCACCATCAAAATATCTCCAGGAGCGACTCTAGAGAATCCAACAAGTAGCCCTTTCTCTTATGAAGATGTACGGTCTTCACTGCTCCATCTTCAACCAGTATCTTCCACGTTTACGTATTAGTTGGTTCGGAATGTTTTCCAATAAATTTGATCCCGGCCTTACCGTACCAACAATCGTGGGCCAGATTTGATAGTCGGTTACTTAACTATCAAATAAAACAACCATTCATCCATAAAAGAAAATTGAATTCACTGATTTAATATCCATCACCATTTTAGCCTCTTTTTGATTAATCATTCGTTATTTCAAAACTTCTTCATTTTTCCAATAAATGAAATTCTCATTTCTCTTCTTATATTTATATATAAGAATATTCAAAGGCCCATTCAGTTTTGAAATCCTTTTAAGCATGTATTTCTCATCGCGGTCATTAGTCTCTAACTGTAAACTAGTAAGAGAAAAATTCCTTAAATATCAACCCCGAAGGTCGAAACCAACATCAGATCAATACTGAGAAAATCATTCAACTCACTAATCTCCAGTCAGTTTCTAATTTCCTTACTCCATTTCTTAACTTCTAACGAATAAAAATTCGAGTTATTTGTTATCATTTTAAATGTGATATTTAACTCAAATTTATCATCTTCCAAATATTTTACAAATATGATTTTCCAATGTTTGCTACAACTATTATCGAATATTCATTTTTAAGATATGATTTGCAAAACAATTGCTAATATTTATTTATTTCTAAAACTACAACAAAATACCTTTTATACGATATAATTCATTTACCAATTCAATTTTACTTTAAACTTCGTAAAAATAAAGTCTTGATTTCATAAAACATCTTTATAGATTTACTACAACTTATTCCAACTTTATTCCAATAACTATATTACATATATCAAAAATTGGTATATCAATGTCATTGTAAATTCCTTACCATTGATATTTATTATCCAAAATCTTATATTATTATTTGAATTAGTTTAATTCAAATTCAATTAGAGTTTATAACTTCAGAACCCCTCTTATCGAATCGACTTATTTGCTTTAACACCTCTTTACATCACCCGTGAATGATAGTTATCATTACAAGCTCATACATGACCTATTTAGTCATCCTTAATTCTTACTTGCAATTCAGGTTTAAATTATATTTATAACTTCTGTTGAGTTATTTCATAATATCACCTTTATATTTTCCCCTATAATTGGAAAGTTCTAATCCATTTCAAATGTTAGTTTTCAAACCACATTTCCACTTCCTTTTCCAAATCCATAATCAAATTATAGCTTTCTCAAATACTTCAAAATAATGGTTTTCACTTAAAAATAATCAAGTACTCATCTTATTTATTAAAAAAACATTTAATTTTCAATTCGATTTAAATTAGTTTCTAAATAAACATTCCTATTTGAAAATAAATATTTTCCTTTAAGTTCTTTTTATATTTCCATTCTACTTTGAAATCCATATTTTCCAAATTCTCAAATGGTAGTCATTTCATTTCTTTATGAACGTCGTTTATAAAATCGCCTCATTAACCCATTTGTTTGAACCAATCTTCCATTTTAACTTATACTTATAAATTATGATTCTCAAATGAACATTTCTATTTACAAAAAAATAATTTCCCCTACGAATGGGAAAATTTCAATCTATTATAAAATAACAGTTTATTTTTTGATTCCTATTTCTATTTGGAAATAAATATTCCCTTTTAAAATTCCTTATTATATTTAAATTTCTATTTTTAAATCCATATATTACTATTTAGGATATTCAAAATATCTGAAATCAACAAACAATGTCACTAACACATCCACGTACATTATAAACTGTCATGGGTTATAAACACATCATATATCAACTTATATGTGAGAACAAATAATAAATGTTGAGGAATCCAGTTGGATTCCTCCAACCTGTTTTCCCTACATCTACAAACGTTAGTCAACAATAATAATACCCAACCTGCTTCGAGGTAGGATATCGCGGTATAATGGTCATCCACTATATATATTATGGGGCGGATAGGGAAATCATCCGCTAATGGTACTGTGGGAATTATCCAATCACCAATCACAAATATTATTTTTATATATTATTATTATATACTAATATCACTTTATATTAATCAATTCATCAGCCAACAAGCAATAAATAAAATTTGAACTATAAAAATAGTTCCCAATAATTAACTGAGTGAGTTTAACTCACCTCGGTTCCCTCTGACAGATATCAGATTAAATTCCATATCGTCATAGTTACGCGGCTACTTCATTTATCTCGAATAAAGCTTACTAGCACCTACAATAATTAATTTAAATTTTATGATTAACTATTTATTTACTTAATGATTAAATATTTATTTTAAATGAACTACTTTAAATAAATTATTTACACATTTTTTAAAAAAAAAACATATACCTTATTTGCCTTGACCAATTTCTGCAACAATTCCAAAGATCGCTGATCAACTCCAACAAAATCTGCTCAAAAAAACATGCACATCCTTCTCCGGCATTTTATCAAACATCTCATATACCAATTCATTCCATTGTCGTGATTCAACCTTCCAGACACCGCACCATCAAAATCAGCAATCCGAACTCCTCCATTTATAGTCCTACTCTCTCATGTTGACTCCACCTTCGCAACATCAGATCAGACTCCCTCAAACTACACATTCAACACTAAATTACCCAGATCAACCTTCCTGAACCAATTACTGTCCAAAACAAACAACTCCACATTTTGCCAAACTCCAGCCACCTTAAACAATCAAGAACTAAGCCCTCAAACATTCAACCCACCATTGACAGAATCTAACTCCCCAAATGCCTACTATTAACCTCCTAAATATCACTCCAGTTCATCGCAAACATCACAAATTAGCCAATAGCATTTCACCCATTTGCATTAGTGCAACGCGCCACCCCAGTATACAAACTCAGCCTCGCGCACTCCAATTCATCGCACAACTCCCCATCATCATTGTCCAACATCAGATAGGAACTTCTCCAACCATTTACACGTTCAACTCCACTCCTTTCATCCCATCGAATTCACACCACTAATTCGGTCTCCCATTCAAACTCCCAATACTCATTTTAACTGGTTCAAGCTTGCAAGCGCCTCCAAAACATTTTCAAGCTTCCATCTTTACTTTTTTTTCCGATTCTTTAAAGAGTGGAAATCGCGACTGCTTTAGAAATTCCATAATTAAAAAGCGCATTTCATTTTTCCAATTGCACTCTTGAAATCTCAGCTCAAATCATCTTCGCAACCCCCTCGAATGTCTTCAGCTTGGTGGAGAGTTTCCAGGGAACTCGCGATTCAATCACGATTTGTATGTCATTCATTTTTTTTATTTCTATTTTATTCGGTGGATCAATATTTGCTGAAAGGGGTTTTCGCGATTTATGAAATGGAAAAATGAATTGGTTGAAACTGGGAAAAAGAAACAAAAGAGGATAAAATATTGTTTTCGTTGGTTTGCATTGGGATGGAAATGAAAATATGAAGGCAAGGGTGCTTATATAGGTGCGAACAACAACAGATGTACAATCAACATTTAATCGATATTTAACTTTTAAGTGAAGGAAGCAAACATAACGTACATGAATTGAATGGAGCAGAGGTAGCTGGAGCTAAAAAAACAGGTTTTAGTGTATACTTTGTAGTGAAGGAAGAAATATATCCTATGCGATTTAGAATGAAAGTAGTTGAGCTATAAGTAGGTTTCATTGGAAAGGAGCTTGATGCGTACCATTACTGTGAAGCTTCATAGAGAAGGAAACTATTGAGATGTGAAGGTGAAAAGAACGGATGAGAGTAGAATAGTTGTATTAAGGAAAATAGGTCATCCCCTATATATTATATATTATTATTTTATTTTATTTTTATTTTTAACCGGGGTGACTTCAATTAAAATGCCTTGCAGTTCCGAACTCCTATTTGGACGCAACGAATGAAATTTCTAGGGTTCCACCACCATTCTAAACACACTGGAACATTTTCCATGGTCTAATTCGACCATATAAAGGAGATAATAATTTAAATTGACGGATTAACATTTAATTTGATTAATACAAACCGATTCAAAAATAAACTAATTTATTGACAATATATTACTATTATTATCATTTATTATTTAACAACTGAATTTATACAATTGCAGAATTGATTAACTTAAATTTTAAATCCCAATAATTCATTTTCAAGTTAAACTAATATTAAATTAAATTGAAATCGATTTATTTTATTAAATAGATCGTTATCGATTCCATAGCGACTTTCTGAAATTTTGATTTGACCATAAATAACAATCAACAATATGAAATCTCGATTTTTCTCTTTCATTACAAAATTATAGTTCAACAGATTCGAATATTTCTTATTTCACAAAATTCGGATTTAAAATGAATTCTGTACACTCAATTGAAGTTCAAAACTAAATATTATGAACTACCATGCCATTTCGAGCTCGTTTATATTTAATATATAATTATACATTTCAAATTTGGTTTTAATTAATATAACAAATTCCATTTATATTATGAATTCAATATTTAAAATAATTAAAATATTCCAATATAAATCGATAAAAATGCGGGAACTTACATTCCTTCCCTCTTAAAAGAATTTCGCCCCCGAAATTACTAAGTAGGAAATGTAACTATACTTTATTCATTTTTCCCAATCTACTCATGTAACTCAACACTCGCTTCAACATCGTTACTATTCAACCAACTCACTAGTTCCAATTTAACTGCAAAATCCTTAACACCGATTAACTTTTTATTAACAAAAATTATCAAAACTGTTGAAAAATTTTCTAACTCCCTAAAATTTTGAAAAATTTCTCCAGCACCTCCCTTGTACGGGTCAATAGTTCAAACCTCAACTCGCCTCTCTAGGCCCAAGAAAATCAAAAAGCCAAGTGGCTTGCCGATTCGGCACATAAAAGCTCATATTGAATTAAACATGTACCTTTTTGTTGGGCATCACATATTTATCCTTCACACTTGCTTCAATCCTATAACCTGTATAATCACATATACCTCCATTCCTGTTCGATCATAATCAATTTAACTTCTTACTTCAAATTCGCTAGTTTACCCATTAATTGGTTTTCTTGCTTCACTTGTGACAATCTAACCAACCATGTTTGCATATACACTTTTGCTTACCACCAAATCGAGTTTTATTTATAACTCAAGTTCTAAGTTAATTTTCAATTCACAAGTTCTTTTTTTTTCACTTTTGTTCCAAGTTTGATTTACGAGTCCATATAAATATTGAATTCAAATTTCAATCTCAACTAAACTTAATTTGATTTATCCTTCATTCAATTTCTATTCAACTCAAGTTTATACAATCCATGTTTATATTCACTATTCAATATATACATATTCATTTTATTTCAAGATTCAATATTAAGTTATATTCGACTATCACTATTCAAATTGGATTTATTGCAATTCACTTCTTATTTCAATCGACACATTCAACCTATATTCATCGAGCTATATTTATATTATCAATGTTCAACTTGAATTCAAGCATTTCCACTTCATATTGATTCAATAATTCATTTAGTTCAATATGGTTTCAATTTCAATCCAAATTTGTTTGTCTTACCTTTCAATCAAGTTTTAAGCCATACAATTTGTTTATATTGGAATTTGTTTCCCTTAGCTTCCAATTTATTTTCCGAATTTCGATTTTTATTTCAAACATCATTTATTTCATCTTCTGGTTATATTTAACCAGTTTAATTCCATATGTCCATTTGACTTTCATTCAAATTATTCAAGCAATCAAATATCAATAATAATTTGATAGAATTATTTCCTTTCTACATAAAAATATTATTGGGCCAAATTATTTCATTTACCACTTTACCCAAAACAATATTGTATCAGTTTCCAGTTCAAAATTGAACCGATCAAGTGACACAATACAAATCATTTAAAAAAAATAATACAAATATGCTCTCATAAATATATACACTCAAACTCAATCTAGGATATTACTAATCCCATCTCTATCGAGTTACGCCACAGAGCCAAGGTTATTCCTAACCATTGCTCTGATACCACTGTAACAAACCGGAAAATTCGATGCTCGAATTTTCGACACAAATATACCATGTGTCCAAACTCGAGTACGTAAAATCCAGAATGTTAAAGAAAGAAGTTAGAGGGTGAGATAAGAAAGAAAGAAATATTAGAATAGAAGAAAAAGAAGAAGAACAACTAAATACAATACACAGAGTCTCACATCGCGGTGGAATAAAATATAATACATAAATAAATCTTTATTGAAAACTTGAAACAATACTTATAATTTATCAGAGAACATCAGATATTTGATTCATTTGGACAGTTATAATAGTCTGTCCTCATCTAAAACACACAGCGGAATACTATACATATATCATATGTATGAACTCCTCCATCTTGCCTCCTGAAATTTGGATCATCTTATCCTGAACCTGTACAACTCGGTCTAACCCAGCTGGGTCTGACCCGAGCATTACAAATGCCAAGGTCAGTTCGGTGAACCAGCATGAGAAAAACTCACTAAATTATTGGTAGCATCCAACTTGATTTTTAAGGTTAAAAATCATTTCGAAAGAAAAGGATAACCGTAAGACCAGCCCACACATGAACACAGACGGTTTTTACCTTATGATAACCCAAACTATTTTGGAAACCATAATTATTCTGATATTATGACAATGTCTAAATACAAATAAATATCAATCTAGCGGAATGCTTGCATCTCACGCTCCACATATATAGTATACAACCAAAACCGTGGGCGCTTATTGGAGATTGGATTCCAACTAAGACAAGGTATGGAACTACCTATCGATAGTGTATCTCTAGAGAGGAATACACTGGGTTCAACAAGAACGTCTTGCAACCCGGCCCACACAAGACCGACCACTCATTTCTCTTGAGTGTATCGAATATATTGTCACCTACGGTTGGATCCAACATAACCGTCCCCGGGAGTTACAGAAGTAAAAAGAAGTAACAAATATGAATATTCTCTAGATGGTGACAATACACCCTAATGGGAATGACCCACATAGCCGTGTTGCCTGCCTGATTTTTGTCATTTTCCGGTTGTGAGGCTTGAGGTTTAGAATTATATTTCTAGATCATCCGGCCACCATTCACTTTGAATGCCACATCATCAGATCCAGCGGGAATCACTAATTGATTTCCCAAAAATACTCAGACTGTTAGGCTAAAGAAGTTTCCCTTCTTTGCCACCAACTTCGTACGTTTGAAGAAATCAACGAATGTAATCCCTTTGAAAATATTTTGTCAGACACTCGTCCATACAAGTTGTCCTGGGACTGGACAGAACAAAAGCACCCTCCTACTGCATCTTAGGAATCACCCTATGGATCAGTAGTGAGTAGTCCTTGCAATCCGTTGATTTCAACCACGACAGGTTCACCATCAAAATATCTCCGGTGCGACTCTAGAGAATCCGACAAGTAGTCCTTTCGCTTATGAAGATCTACGGTCTTCACTGCTCCATCTTCAATTGGTATCTTCCACGTTTACGTATTATTGGTTCGGAATGGTTTCCGAATAAATTCGATCCCGGTCTTTCCGTACCAACAATCGTATAGGGCCAGATTTGATAGTTGGTTATTTAACTATCAAATAAAACAACCATTCATCCATAAAAGAAAATTGAATTCACTGATAATATCCATCACCATTTTAGCCTCTTTTCGATTAATCATTCATTATTTCAAAACTTCTCCATTTTTTCCAATAAATGAAATTCATTTCTCTTCTTATATTTATATACAAGAATATTCAAAAGCCCATTCAGTTTTGAAATCCTTTTAAGCATGTATTTCTCATCTCGGTCATTAGTCTCTAACTGTAAACTAGTAAGAGAAAAATCCTTAAATATCAACCCTGGAGGTCGAAACAACATCAGATCGATACTCAGATAATATTCAACTCACTAATCTCCAGTCAGTTTCTAATTTCCTTACTCAATTTCTTAACTTCTAACGAATAAAAATTCCTGTTATTCGTTATCATTTTAAACACGATATTCATCCCAAATTTATCATCTTCCAAATATTTTACAGATATGATTTTCCAACGTTTGCTACAATATTATCGAATATTAATTTTTAAGATATGATTTGCAAAACACTTGCTAATATTTATTTATTTATAAAACTGAAACAAAATACTTTTTATATGATATAATTCATTTACCAATTCAATTTTTCTTTAAACTTCATAAAAATAATATCTTGATTTCATAAAACATCTTTATAGATTTACTACAACTTATTCCAACTTTATTCAATAACCACATTCCATATATAAAATATTGGTATATCAATGTCATTGTAAATTCCTTACCATTGATATTTATTGTCCAAAATCTTATATTATTATATGAATTAAATTAATTCTAATTTAGTTAGAGTTTATAACTTCAGAACCCCTCTTATCGAATCGACTTATTTGCTTTAACACCTCTTTACATCACCCGTGAATGATATTTATCAATACAAGCTCAAATATGACCTATTTAGTCATCCTTAATTCTTACTTGCAATTCAGTTTTAAATTCTGTTTATAACTTTTATTGAGTTATTTCATAATATCCCCTTTATATTTTCCCCTGTAATTGGAAAGTTCTAACCCATTTCAAATGTTAGTTTTCAAACCACATTTCCGCTTCCTTTTCCAAATCCATACTCAAATTATAGCTTTCTCAAATACTTCAAAATAATGGTTTTCATTTAAAAATAATTGAGTTCTCATCTTATTTGTTAAAACAAATATTTACTTTTCAATTCTATTTAATTTGGTTTCTAAATAAACATTCCTATTTGAAAATAAATATTTTCCTTTAAGTTCTTTTTATATTTCCATTCTACTTTGAAATCCATATTTTCCAAATTCTCAAACGGTAGTCATGTCATTTCTTTATGAATGTCGTTTACAAAATCGCCTCATTAACCCATTTGTTTGAACCAATCTTCCCTTTTAAATTATACTTATAAATTCTGAATCTCAAATGAACATTTCTATTTACAAATAAATAATTTCCCCTACGAATGGGAAAATTTCAATCTATTATAAAATAACAGTTTATTTTTCAATTCCCATTTCTGTTTGGAAATAAATATTCCCTTTTAAAATTCCTTATTATATTTAAATTTCTATTTTTAAATCCATATATTACTATTTAGGATATTCAAAATATCTGAAATCAACAAAAAGTGCCACTAACACATCCATGTATATTATAAACTATCATGGGTTATAAACACATCATATATCAGCATATATGTGAGAACAAATAATAAATGTTGTGGAATCCAGTTGTATTCCTCCAACCTGTTTTTCCTGCATCCATAGACGTTATTCAACAATAATAATACTCAACCTTCTTCAAAGCAGGATATCGCGGTATAAAGGTCACCCACTATATTATAGTGGGGCGCATAGGGAAATCATCCGCTAATGGTACTGCGGGAATTATCCAATCACCAATATTATTTTAAATATTATTATATACTAATATCACTTTATATTAATCAATTTATTAGTCAACAAGAAATAAATAAAATTTAAACTATAAAAACAGCTCCCAATAATTAACTGAGTGAGTTTAACTCACCTCGGTTCCCTTTGACGGATATCGGATTAAATTCCATATCTTCTTAGTTACACGGCTACTTCATTTATGTCGAATAAAGCTTATTGGCACCTACAATAATTAATTTAAATTTGATGATTAACTATTTATTTACTTAATGATTAAATATTTATTTTAATGAACTACTTTAAATAAATTATTTACACATTTTAAATTTATTTTAAAAAAAACATATACCTTATTTGCCTTGACCAAATTCCGCAACAATTCCAAAGATCGTCGATCAACTCAAACAAAATTAGCTCAAAAAACATGCGCATCCTTCTCTGGCATTTTATCAAACATCTCACATACCACTTCATTCCATTGTCGTGCTTCAACCTTTCAAACACTGCACCATTAAAATCAGCAGTCCGAACTCCTCCATTTACAGTCCTACTACCCTCTCATGTTGCCTTCACCTTCCCAACATCAGATCAGACTCCCTCAAACTAGACGTTCAACACTAAATTACCCAGATCAACCTCCCCGAACCAAATACTGTCCAAAACAAACAACTCCACCTTTTGCCAAACTCTAGTCACCTTAATCAATCAAGAACTGAGCTCAAACATTCAACCCGCCATTGAAAGAATCTAACTCCCCCAAATGCCTACTGTTAACCTCCCAAATATCACTCCAGTTCATCGCAAACATCACAAATTAGCCAACAGCATTTCCCCCATTTGCGTTAGTGCAATGCGCCACCCCAGTATACAAACTCAGCCTCGCGCACTCCAATTCATCGCACAACTCCCCCTCATCATTTCCCAACATCAGATAGGAACTTCTCCAACCATTTAAACGTTCAACTCCACTCCTTTCATCCTATCGAATTCACACCACTAATTCGGTCTCCCATTCAAACACCCAATACTCATTTCAACTGGTTCGAGCTTGCAAGAGCCTCCAAAACATTTTCAAGCTTCCAGTTTTACATTTTTTTCCAATTCCTTAAAGAGTGGAAATCGCGACTACTTCAAAAATTCCATACTTAAAAAGCTCGTTTCCTTTTTTCGATTGCCCTCTTGAAATCTCGGCTCAAATCATCTTCGCAACCCCTCTAGAATGTCTTCAGCTTGGTGGCAAGTTTACAGGGAACTTGCGATTCAATAACGATTTGGATATCATTCATTTTTTATTTCTATTTTATTCGGTGGATCAATATTTGTTGAAAGGGGTTTTCGCGATTTTTGAAATGAAAAAATGAATTGGATGAAACTGGGAAAAAGAAACAGAAGAGGATAAAATATTGTTTTAGTTGGTTTGCATTGGGATGGAAATGAAAATATGAAGGCAAGGGTGCTTATATAGGTGCGAACAGCAACAGACGTACAATCGACATTTAATCGATATTTAACTTTGAAGTGAAGGAAGCAAACATAACGTACATGAATTGAAAGGAGCAGAGGTAGTTGGAGCTAAAAAAAAGGTTTTAGTGTTTACTTTGTAGTGAAGGAAAAAATATATCCTATGCGATTTAGAATGAAAGTAGCTAAGTTATAGGTAGGTTTCATTGGAAAGGAGCTTGATGCGTACCATTACTGTGAAGCTTCATAGAAAAGGAAAATATTTAGATGTGAAGGTGAAAAGAACGGACGAGAGTAGAATAGCTGTATTAAGGAAAATAGGTCGTCCCCTATATATTATATGTTTTTATTTTTATTTTTATTTTTTACCGGGGTGACTTCAATTACAATGTCCTACGGTTCCGAACTCCTATTTGGACGCAACGAACGGCATTTCTAGGGTTCCACCACCATTTTGAACACACTAGACCATTTTCCATGGTCTACTTCGACCATATAAAGGAGATATTAATTTAAGTTGACGGATTAACATTTAATTTGATTAATATAAACCGATTCAAAAATAAACAAATTTATTGATAATATATTATTACTATCATTTATTATATACAAACTGAATTTGTACAACTTTCAGAATTGATTAGCTTAAATTTTAAATCCCGATATTTCATTTTCAAGTTAAAACAATATTAAATTAAATTAAAATCGATTTATTTTATTAAATAAATCGTTATCGATTCCATAGCGACTTTTTGAAATTTTGATTTAAACATAAATAACAACCAACAATACGAAATCTCGATTTTTCCTTTCATTACAAAATTATAGTTCAACAGATTTGAATATTTCTTATTTCACAAAATTCCGATTCAAAATGAATTCTGTACACTCAATTGAAGTTCAAAACTAAATATTATGAACTACAGCGCCATTTCGAGCTCGTTTATATTTAATATATAATTATACGTTTCAAACTTCATTTTAATTAATATAGAAATTTCCATTTATATTACGAATTCAATATTTAAACTAATTAAAATATTCAAATATAAATTGATAAAAATGCGGGACGTTACATTTGACTTGGATTCCTTTCTTCTTGAAATGCTTGGAAGTTTTGAATGTAATGCTCAGATTTATCTCTTTTTCATTATGGCTATTTAGAGTGGGATTATGGTTTTACTTTTATGTACTCTGATAATAATTTTGTACAAGATGGATATTTGTGTACTTGGCTTTAGCATGTGGTTTTGATGTTGTAACCAAACATGTTTTGCTTTTCCACTGTAATGAATAAATTTTAGATTTTCTTAAGTGCCATTTTATATATCTATCTTGTGACATCCGGTTCTATACTCTTATAATACTCCATGAAAGTTAATGCATTCCCTTAGTGAGCGACATTAATGGACGTGGGGTGTTACACGTGGTATTAGAGCTAAAGGTTACCGGATCAAATAAAAAAATTGAAAGTTGTTTTAAAATCGTTTTAAAAGAAGTATTTTTAAGAAAAAAAGAATTTTTTTTGAAATACATATTCCCTAAAGCCATATGCACTATCTTTTGATATTTTTTGTTTGAATCCTTATTTCCTTCTTTTTTGAGTTTCCGGGGCTCCTGGCTTTCTGCGAGGTAACCTCATCGCGACATGGTTCCGTAGGCATGATGAGACTACGACGCCTGTCGAAGGGCAAAGATGTTCCTAACCTCCATTTGTTGCCACAGTAGTTTCACCTGCGGCTAATATTCTTTCAATCTTTGTCGGGTTTTCCGTGCGATGGAGGCAGCTTTCAAGAGACTTGTTAACATGTTACACAAGGATGGTAAAAATGAGAATGAGAGAGTTTAGGCTAAGAAGCACAACCCAAGGATGAGAAACTTGTTGATATGGCTTTAATCCACGAAGAAAGTAAAGGTGAAAAGAAAGTTGAAGAATCACATAACAAGAAAATAGAACCTAAGAAGGTTGGAAAGAATAATAAACCCCGTGACAAGAGGAAGTGTCTTTATTGTGGTATAACGGGCTATGTAATTAAGGACCGTAGGAAGAAGAAGAAGCATGGTTGTTTTCATTACGGTGAGGCAGGACATCTGATTAAAGACTACCCGAGGAGGCAAGGACAAGGACATGGCATACTTCTGGAGGGCAGGATCATGCTCTCATGGCACCAGGACAGGAGAGAGGTAGAAACATTTCTATCGAAAGTTTGATTTTTCTTTTTGATCATCCTGTTTGAACTTTGTTTGATTCTGGCGCTACGCATTCGTTTATATCTGCTTCGTTAATTAAAACACTGCACCTAAATACTAGTTTAGTTATGGATCCCGTTGTAGTCTCAAATCCTATTGGTGGTTTGGCTCATTTATCTCTGATTTGTCGGGATTTGAGAATGTCTATCTTGGGCGTTAAGTTTGAATGCAACGCCTATGTTCTTGGTTTAATTGGCTATGGTTTGATTCTAGGTATAGATTGGCTAGCCAGATATGGTGCCATCCCAGATTTTTAAAGGAGGGCAGTTAGACTGTTGACTCCTTGTGGAAAGACCCTTGATATTTCATGTGACCTAGGGGTTCGATGATGCTCAGCTACCTAGAATCACTTGATGCATCCATCGATGATTTCTAATCTGTTCAAGTAGTTCATGAGTATGATGATGTCTTTAAGGAGGTTAGGGGCTTACCTCCAAAACGTGAGATAGAACTCCATATATACTTGGTGGACAATGCAAAGCCAGTTGCATTGCCTGTGCGCCACATAACTCCAAGAGAAAGGAGGGAGCTTAGTAAACAAGTTAAAGAGTTGCTTGAGAAAGGGTTCAGAAGAAGAAATATCTCGGAGTGGGGTGCTCTAATTGTTTTTGCTACGAAGGCTGATGGTTCGCTTAGATTTTGCATGGACTATAGGGAGCTGAATAAGCTCACGAAGAAAAACAGACACCCATTGCCGAGGATAGATGATTTGTTCGATCAGTTGGTCGGTGCTTCAGTTTTCTCGTAGTTGGACTTAACTACAAGATTTCATCAGCTAAGGGTGGTTGAGGATAAGACTGCATTTAGAACTCCATATGGTTTCTTTGAATGGCTCATCATGCCTTTTGGTTTGACGAATGCACCCGCATATTTTGTAGACTTGATGAGTAGGGTGTTTAGGGAGTTTCTAAACAAGTTCGTGGTAGTCTTTGTGGATGACATCTTAATGTTCTCTAGAAGTGAGGAAGAGCATGCCCTACACCCTAGGGAAGTCTTAAAGACCCTTCGAGCACATCAACTCATGGCTCCAAATGCCATTTTTGGAGGAAGGGAGTAAGGTTCTTAGGGCACATGGTCTCTAAGGAGGGGATAGCGGTGGATCCCTCGAAGGTAGTGGCAATCCAGGATGGGAAGATGCCAAAGAACGCAACAAAAGTAAGAAGTTTTCTTTTGGGCCGGAATGAAGAAGGATGTGGCAGAGTTCGTTTCTAAATGCTTAGTGTGCCAGCAAGTCAAGGCTGAGCAAAAGAAGCTTGGTGGTTTGCTTCACCCTTTAGAGGTTCCACAGTGGAAATGGGATTCTAGAAGATCTTGGACTTTGTAGGGACATGAGAGGAACATCTTCCATTAGTAAAGTTCGCCTACAATACTAGCTATCAGACTAGCATTGGCATGACACCTTTTGAAGCTCTATATGGACGACCTTTCCAATCACCTTCTTTTTGGTGGGAATCTACGGATAAGATTTTACTTGGGCCCAATATGGTTAGAGAAACTTCGAAGAAGATATATTTGATTCAAAGACGTATGAAAACGGCAAAGGACCGGCAAAAATCATATGCTGATAACAGAAGGACCGATCTTGAGATCAATATTGGAGACATGGTCTTTATTAAAGTATCACCGTTGAGGAATGTAGTACGCTTTGGGTCCGTAGGGAAGTTGGCACCAAGGTTTATGAAGCCATTTCCCATCATAAAGAGAATTGGACAAATGGCCTACAAAGTGAAGTTGCCCGAGAAGCTTAGTGGTGTTCATGATGTATTTCACGCATCGCATTTGAGGAAGTGTTTACATGATACCGCGGAAGTAGTAGAGCCGAGCATGCTTAGAGAAATGAAGTGGAGCGAGATGTCACGGTTAGACGAGCTCGTACATGCATCCTTGGATCAAAGGTCAAGAAGTTACGCAACTGAGAGGTCAAGTTGGTTAAAGTCTAATGGGGAGATGATCAAGGAGACGCGACAAGATACGTGCATCGTACCCTTTCCTTTTTGAGGGTATGTTCTTAGCTACTCTTTTTCTATCGCTTTGTTTATATTTGTTCTATCGTTTAGTGTATCCTCTCGATTATATCTTTGACCCTTAGGTAGAAAAATCCAATGGTTATAAACATGTGTTTGAGACATGTTATCTTTGTTGGATGCAAGTGGATGTAAGTGTTTGCTAGTGGTTGCTCGTGGATGCATTTACACATACATTAGGCACTAGATCGGCTCAATCACTTTCATATTGCATATGAATGAGTGTGCATACTTTAGTTAATGGATGCATATTGAATGTGTTATCATATGGATGTTGCATTTGAACGAATGGTTGTGCACTCATATAGAAATGATATGTATCATTAGGATTCTTTTGCATACATAATGGACACATGGCACTATCATGTTTTACATTAAGGAGGTCAACTGAATCAATAGACCACCTGATCATTTCATTAGAAAAGGGACATATACACACACTTTTGCATATGTTCATATAGCATTATAAATGTTTTAAGGACAATGGATGCTTGTGGATGATGGATGATTGGATGGTAGGATGCATTCTTCTTAACTTGAAGATTTCGGGGACGAGATCATTTAAGGAGGGGAGAATGTAACAACTTGTAATTTTAAAACATGACATAAGGGATATTTAAAGAATACTTAATTTTTATAAGAATAATTAAGGGAAACGTGTTGCGCCATTGCGTTTGTCTCAGAATTCTTCTTAGGATAGAGTTCGAGTTTGCATAAAATGGATATAGTATGAAGAAGTTACGAAGCTTAGAAAAATTCAAGAATTAGTAGAATTTATTTAAATAATAATTAACAAATCAAAATTGAATTTAAAAATCAAAATCAGCCAAATCAGGGAGAGTGGGAAATCTCCCGCCCTAGGGTGTCGACCCCCTAAGGGAGTCGACATAGGTGTCGATCCCCCTATAATGGTGTCGACCGGGGTGTCGACCCCCATCTGCCCAGATCTGGCAGACGTGTTTTGGAGGTCTAGGGCTGATGTGTTCTCCTGGGATTGGCTGGACGACGTGTTTTTCTGGTTTGGATGGTTCAAACGGATCCTAGTCTAATCTAAAGGCCCTAATACACCAAGTACTCCTATAAATAGACACCTAAACCTAACCCTAATTTCATTACACTAATCCATGGCACCTCTGTGCTACTCTAATCTAAATTAACCTAGCCTTTCTTCTCCACCAAAGAAAATCAGAATAGGAGTATTCAAATTGGAAGATAAGTACCAAATTCTACAACAACGGTTTAGCTAATCAAATTTAGAATTCAGATCTATTCTCTATTCTAAATCCTGTCGCTGTGAGTCCACGTTACTTTTAAATATAATTGAATTAAAAGTGATTGTCATAAGATTATAAATTGGATTTTATGAACATTCCTGTAAGATGAATCATATCAAGTTATGTAAATTCTTTTCTTTCAGATTCATACCCAAAGTTCTGTTATTATATGGCTATTGGATCTATTTCATTATTCTATGCCAGTTCATATTCCATATGCCTATTGGATCTATTTTATTGTTCTATGCCAGTTTATATTTCATATGCCTTTCAGATCCAGTTTATCGATATATGCATGTTTATGTTTCACATGCCCGTTCGTATGTTTACGCCAATTTTGATGTTGATTCTCCTCTCCTCTTCTTTTCTTTTTTTTATGAGATTAGGCTAACTTTGAGTCTATCATATTGCGTGGATATTTGCATACGAATAACGTTTGAACGATTGGATTTTTTTTAGGGGAATACGTAGTAAAATGAGATTTTTGGCATAAATCAATTTGGGCATAATTGTGTATAAATTGTATACATGAGATTTGGCATAAGTTGGATTGGGCATAATTGGATATAATTTGTATACATGAAGTTTGGCATAAATTGTTAATAACAATGAACACAAATTAATTTGGGCATAATTAGGCATAACTTGTATACATACGATTATAGGCCTAATTTGGATTAAAATTGTAAACATAATTGAGATTGGAATTTACGGGTAATTGGAATATATTTTAATCCAAGATTTAAAATTGGGACTTGAATCAACAAAGTGATAATGAACACCTAAGACACGAGGTTAGATTCGAATTGCGGTACAAGGCTGCCTGGAACCGCCCAGCACATCCAGCAATCACAATTTGGTAATCTAATCTGAGAGGTCAAAGGCAGAAATTAGATGCGTAATAATGCAAAGACTCGAGGTTAGATTCGGATTGCAGTATAAGGTTGCTCGAAACCGCCCGGCATATCTAGCAACTGCAAAACGACAATCTAATGTGGGAGGTCTTGCAAGATTACGGTTATAATGAATTAATGAACACTTAACCAAGATGAGACATGTGATTAGACATGGGGATATTGAAGGGTTAAGTGGGTAACATGGGTAGCATGTGAAACATAACTAAAGCACTTAACCAAGATGAGACATGTGATTAGACATGGGGATATTGAAGGGTTAAGTGGGTAACATGGGTAGCATGTGAAACATAATAACAACACTTAACCAAGATGAGACATGTCTAATAACATAATAAAAACACTTAACTAGGATGAGATATGTGATTAGACATGGGGATATTAAAGGGTTAAGTGGGTAACATGGGTAGCATGTGAAACATAATAAAAGCACTTAACCAAGATGAGACATGTGATAAGACATGGGGATAAAAATGGGTTAAGTGGGAATTCCTAGTGAGGGCCAAGCTCAGGAGGGAAGCTTGTGTCAAGTGTGTGGACCCTTTTCAACCAGTAACCCATTTCAGTATCTATATGAGCTCGAACTAGGTTAAGGACGGGACACGCTTACTGGTTTGATTGTAAGAGGTCAAAAGAGTAAAGAGCGGTGGCAACGCTAGTCCAACGGAATCATATGCATGCGTGGGTCCGGGCTGGTAGGTAAGACATTGTTGCATCATGTAGATATAAGCCATGCATTTTATTAGTATCGGGTTGCCACTTTAGGGAGTGATACACCCTACTGTGGGACCAGCACGGGTATCTACGAGTTAGGGAGCCGATCGAATGGAGAGGGTAGTGGGTACAACTAGTGGAGATAGGAGCAGGCGGCACCTATGACAGTAGCTAGGAGTACACGAAACTAACATCATTATTATTATTGTTATTAATATGTTTAGTAAGAGGGTACATCTAGTGGTGATAGGTGCATATTGTTTACCTATGATAGCAGCTAGAGGTACATAATCAAACAGGGAGGATAGTGGATACATCTAGTGGTGATAGGTGCACGTTGGTTACTTATGATGGCAGCTAGAAATACAAGAAGCTATCATCATTCTGTTTAGCCAAGAGGGATCATCTTTTAGTATGAAACTAGTATTATTGCGGTGTAGGAATTATCTTATAGTGATTAGAAGCGCAATCAACGTTATATCTTGTCTACCTTGTCATATCTGTTTATGTTATAGTCATCTCTTATATCCAGTTTATGTTCTTATCCTATTACTTTACTGATTACATTGCTAAAGTCACCGGACTCACCAGAATTTATGTCTGACCTTGTTTGTTTCTCCTCTTTTCTTTCTTCCCTCCCCCCCCCCCAAGGTCCTCAGGGTGGGAATAGTGAAGCTTGACCTGGATTCCATTCTTCTTGAAGTGCTTGGAAGTGTTGAAAGTAATGCTCAGCTTTATCTCTTTTTCATTATGGATATTTGGAGTGGGATTATGGTTTTACTTTTATGTACTCCAATAATAATTTTGTATAAGATGGATATTTTTGTACTTGGCTTTAGCATGTGGTTTTGATGTTGTAACCAAAAATGTTTTACTTTTCCACTACAATGAATAAATATTGAATTTTCTTAAGTACCATTTCATATATCTGTCTTGTGATATCCTTTTCTGTACTCTTATAGTACTCCATGAAAGTTAATGCATTCCCTTAGTGAGTGACATTAATGGACGTGGGGTGTTACAATGCTCAAGGCGGTCAAAATTGTAATGGAGGATAGAAGAGAGGAAATAATGGGAAGGACAACAAGAATGGCAAGAAGCTCTGATTCTTCAACCTATCAGAGTTGACTTCTCTGACAGACACCCCAGAAAATATATTTACTACCACTAAAGACACAGAGAATTATCTGAATCCGAGTCCGCTGAAGATTGGGGAAAACCCGTTGAAGTCTAGAAGGTTTTGCCGTTTTCATAGTCAACCTGGCCACAATGCAAACAAATGCAGACATCTGAGGAGCTTGATTGAAGAATTGATAAGAAGAATAGGTTGCAATAGTATGTGACTGTGGATCCTTCCTTGAATCCTCAAGGGCATAGTGCACCTACTAATTAGCTTAGTTCAAGCAATGGAGCTCAAGTGCAAGCTAATAAAAAGACGGTGATTAATACCATTTCTAGAGGTCTTCTTACGGCAGGAAGTAGCTGGGAAGATATTGAAAAATACGCACACACTTTGAATTATGTCCCGAAGGAAGAGCAGTGTTTGATCCTAAGCAGTACTATTCCTGTGAGGCAGCAAAAGATCTCTTATGAAGAATTATGTTCAGGGAGAATGATGTAGAAGGTGTGATAACTCCTTTTCCCGACCCGATGGTTGTGACAGTCGGGATAGGCCCAACAACAGTTAAGACGGTGCTTGTTGGTCGTGGTGCCTCTGTTAATGTTTTATTCCGAAACACTTTTGACCAGATGAAGCTTTCCATAGCTGACGCGCGAGCTTGTCAAACAAAGATGCAGGGGTTCATAGGTGAACCAAAACAACCGATCGGGGTTGTTGACTTGATTGTAGAATTGGGAGAAGGAGAAAGGAGAGCTATTATGATGCAAAAATTTGTGCTAGTTGATGGACTTTCTGCATATAATGCATTCCTCAGAAGACCTGCTATAGCTGATTTCAGAACTGCCCTAGCACCTTGGTGTTTGACAATAAAGTTTCCTACTGATAAGAGTGTCAGTGTGATCAAGGGATACCAGGATATTGCCAGAGAATGTTATCTCACAGAGTTGCTTGAGGCTAAAAAAGACAAGGGGTGTAACACCCCATATTTTCTGAGAATGTTAAAATAACAAATTAAAGAATAATTTATTTGAAAAAGAGGAATGAGAAAAGAATGAAGTTTAGCATTGTTCTAAGGTTTATAAGCAAAAGACTTAGTAGCTCATTTGGTTAGAACTTGTGGCTTGCATACAAGAGGTACAGAGTTCGATCCCCGCCAGCCCCATATTTTTGTTTTAGGGGAATGGCTAAAAAGTGGCTTAGTATGAACGCAGTTCAAAAAGTGGTTTAGTGTGAAAATGGTTAATTATGAAGAAGTTATTAAGCCATGAAGTTTGTTTGCATATGAGAAAAATTTATATATATATATATAGATATATAAAAATTAAATAAATAAATATTCAAAAAAAGTTCAAAACAACGAATCGGGAGGGGCAATAGCCGAACCGCACCACTTTTGGAGTCGACCTGAGCCTCGTTAGGTCGACTAGAGGTCAATCTAGGGTATTTGGCTGCCAACCCGTGGCCCGATTCGCCCTAAGGGCTGATATGGATCTGAGTGGTCCAGATCAGTTCTAGGGTTAATCCTAAGGCCTAAATAACTTCCTAAACCTATATATATACACCCTAAGGCCTAAACCTAATTCAGAAATATTATCTATGACACCATTATGCTGTCAAATTCTCTCCTAAAACCTAGCCGCCGCCTCTAAATCAAATCTCAACTCAAATTAGAGATTATAGCTTCTACAACAATTCAAGAAGATAAATTAGCAACACTGCAACGTTTCTACACCAATTTCAGTGCATAATTCTATTCTTTAACCACGAAAGGTGAGTACGGTGATTTTCACAATATAATGGGATTAAAAGTAACATGATGAAGTTGTAAAGAGGATTCATATGTATGTAATTTAAATCTCATCCAAGTCTTCACCTTTTTGGTTCATGTCATCATATGCCTATTTTTGTATGTAAAGTTCAAACCTTTATTAGTTTATTCATGTTGAATCTGTCATTATGCTTTTATGCCAGTTTACATGCCCCTTTATTTCATGATGTTGTGTTAATTCCAATTTTCTGCGATTTGATTCTCTCTTCTTATCCCTATTCCTTTTATTTTTGGATCTAGGCTACCTTCGAGCCTATGATAAAAATACGTGCGAATGCAAATACGTGGGAACGATGGGAATATGTGAAATATGGAAAATTGGATATTATTGGATATTTTTGATAATTGGATAATATGTGAAATTGGCATATTTGGGTATGAATTACATGGAATTGATGAAATTGCTTATAATTGTAAATTTGTAATTGAGGCTAATTAATATGTAATTAGTGACAATTTGGAATAGGAAATATTATAAACACGGTTATATGTTTAATTGGATATACATGACATGAAAATTGGGTATGGGTGAAATACGATTATTAATAACCCTTTGACACGAGGTTAGGCACAATTGTGGCGTAAGACTCCCCGGAACTGCCCAGCAAATCAAGCTGCCACAATTGGACATCTAATGTGAGAGGTCAAAGGAATGAATTGTAGGCGCAACGGTTAATTACACGAGGTTAGACCCGGTTTGTGGCGTAAGACTGCCCGGAACCGCCCGGCAAATCCAGTGACCACAAAGCGTTCGGTCTAATGTGGGAGGTCATGCACCGTTCGTCATAAGGAATGAATTAAGGTATACTAACCATAATAAGACATGGGTATGGTTAGAGGGTTAAGTGGGGTGACATGTAAATTATGACATGTAAATATGGACTTAACTGGTATAAGATAAAACATGTAAATTTGACATGTAAGTATGGACTTAACCATAGCATGTGTAAGACATGGACATTTAAATTAAAATGGTTAAGTGGGAGAAAAACCTAGTGGGGACCAAGCATAGGTGGAAGGCTTGTGTCGGATGGGGGACCCGTTTCAACCAGTAACCCGTTTGAGTATCTAATTGGGCCCGGTACTAGGCCGTGGTTGGGGCACACTTACTGGACTTGAATGAAAGAGGTCAAAACGTGAATAACTGTGGCAATGCGAGTCCAACGGGTTCATGTGCGTGCATGGGTCCGGGCTGGTAGGTAAGACGTTGTTGCATCATGTAGGTATGGTCGTGCATTTTATGTTGGTATCGGGGTTGCTACTTTGGGGAGTGATACACCACACTGTTGGGCCAGCGCGGGTGCCCACGGGGTTTAGGGAGCCGATCGAATGGGTAGGGTAAGGGTACCTTAGCGATGGTAGGAGCAAGCTGGCACCTACGATAGCAGCTAGGAACAAGTAACTACCAAGTTTGTCATGTGGGTACAGTTAGTGGGAATGGATCAACCTTTAGTAAATAGAGACTAGTAGATGTGCGATGTAATTAAGTAATGTGGTGTAACTTAGAAAAAGTGCGGTGTAACGAAATACATGTTGGTTGAGTTGGATAGTCCTTTGGGTGCTAGTCTTATGTTGACTTCAGTCTTCGGGGTTAGTACTTGGAGGGTTGTTCGCTTAGCCAAGGTGTATGATTGTCTTAGTACTTAGGAACGAAATCATCTTGTCCATCCCTTTTATTTACCTTATCTATGTTACAGCCATATCATGATGCCTATTTATGTCTTGATCATTTACCTTACCTATTATTCGTTAAAATTACAGGACTCGCCAGACTTTATGTCTGACCCGTTTTGTTTCCATCTCTTTTCTTTCCTTCCCCCCCCCCTTAGGTTTGCAAGGAGGGAATACTACAACTTAGTGCCGATTTCTTTCAGTTTCTTGAAGAGAGTAGATGTATCACTTTGGACTCTCTCATCTTTATGGCTTTGCTTATGCTCAGTGGGGATTTATGCATTTTGTTATTTAAGTATTTGCTTCTTTATGTACTTTGAAGTTTTTGGAAAAGACAATTGATCCTATTGTAATGGTTTTTGGAGACTACTTATGTAACCTTGTTTTGAAGTTATGACGCTATGAAATAAGTTTTATCTTCCGCTCTGTTTTATTTATTTGTTCTATACTACTATAACGCTTCATTACATTAATGCATTCCCTTTGTGAGTGACATTAATGGCCATGGGGTGTTACAAGGGATAGAGTGTGGATGATTCACTCTACATTCGCGAATCTTTCTTATAGCTGCTAAAGCACGACCCCAACACTAACAAACAAAGCTGGGCTCGGAAGGATATGGATCCTAGAAAGTCTGGTATAAGGGAGAATAAAGGGGCTCCAGCGAAGGTCATAATATCTATATCAGTGCATCCTAAAGATCCTGACAAAGTATTGAAACTAGGATCTCAGCTAGGCCAGAAATTGCAAAGTGAGTTAATAATTTTTCTTAAAGCTAATCTAGATGTGTTTGCTTGGAGCCATGCAATTATGTGTAGAATATATCTTGATGTGGTTGTTCATGCACTCAATATTGGTCCCTGCATCACACCTGTAATGCAAAAGAGGAGGTTTCAAGGCCCTGAGAGATCTATGGCTCTCAAAGACGAAGCTGACAGGTTAATGGAAAATCGCTTCATCAGAGAATCCATATATCCAAATTTGGTCTCCAATCTTGTTCTTGTGAAGAAGGAGAATGGCAAGTGGCGTGATTGAATCGATTATTCATATATTAATAAAGCGTGCCCAAAAAATAGCTTTCCTATGTTCACTATTAGTCAGCTTGTGGATGCTACAGCGAGGCATGAACTCCTATCATTCATGGATGCTTATTCAGTCTACAATCAAATAATGATGCATGAGCCAGACCAAGAGAATACCAGCTTCATTACAAATGTGGGCTTATATTTCTATAAGGTCATGCCATTCGGATTGAAGAATGTGGGGGCAACTTATCAATGGCTCGTCAATACAATTTTTTGATCTCAAAACGACAAAACCATGGAAGTATATTTTGATTATATGCTCATGAAGTCGAAGCGAGCTACCGATCACATGGAGAATTTGGCTGAGATGTTTCCTATCCTATGCAAATACGATATGAAGTTAAATCCTTTCAAATGTTCATTTGGAGTCGCATCAGGCAAATTTCTAGGATTAATGGTCAATGCTAGGGTCATCGAGGCCAATCCTGCTCAAATTTCTACATTAAGAGAGATGCGGGCTCCAAGGACAAAGAAAGAGCTTCAGATCTTTAATGGGAAGTTCGTTTCACTAAGTTGCTTCATCTCGAAGGCCACAGATAGTTGTATTCCATTTTCCGATGCATTAAGAAAAGGAAAGGAAGACTTTGAATGGGCTCCAGTTTATCAAAGGCCTTCGAACATCTGACCAGACACATGGAAACTTCTCCAATGCTTTCAAATCCAGGTGATGATGAGCACTTATTTTTATATTTGGCAGTCTCATCCCACCCTTTAAGTGCAACTCTAGTACGAGAGGATTTAAAGGTTCAACGGCCAGTCTACTACATCAACAAAAGGCTTATCAGGGCAGAGTTGAACTATCCAAATTTGGTAAACTTGCATACTGTCTACTCATGCCCTCGAAGAAGCTCAGGCTATATTTCCAAGCCAATTTTGTCAAGGTGCTCACAGACCAGTCGCCAAAGCAAGTCTTGTTCTATCCAGAGACTTCGAGGAGATTACTGAAGTGGAATATTGAACTCAATCAATATGATATCACTTATCATCCATGAAGAGCAATCAATGGGAAAACTTTGGTGGATTTCATTGTAGACTTTACAGACAGAGGCGACGAGATGGAAGAGCCTGTGCACGTGATGGTTCAATGGAAGCTGTTTGTTGATGGGGCTATGAATGAGTATTGTTCAGGGGCAGGAGTGGTGCTAGGGACTTCTAAGGGCGCTCGGTATGCTATGCATTGAGGATCTAATTTACATTGACAAACAACGAAGCAGAGTATAAAGCTTTGATAACCGGATTGTGGATATCAAAGGAGCTCAATGAAAAAGCTTTGCAGATTTTCAGGGATTCTCAGTTGGTGGTGTATCAGGTCAAACAAGAGTTTCAAGCTAAAGGGGAAATTTGCCAGATTATTTGTCAAAAGCCTTAGAACTACTCAAAAATTTGGACTATTACACCATCACTCATATTCCGAGTGGGGAGAACATGAAGGCGGATTCACTTACCAAACATGCTAGCTTAGAAGATGCTTAGTTGTTTAGGTTAGTGCCCATCGAAAATCTGTCTAATCCAAGTACTGAGGACATTGATATTTATTGGGTCATGGAAACTAGCAAAGAGCTAGACTCATGGATGACCCCAATCAAGGACTATCTTCTCAATGGGATACTTCCACAGATCATAAGAAGCGAAGGAAGTTGTTGCGGAAGGCACCTTTATTTCTTATGCAGGATGGTCGGTTATGCAAAAGGGGTTTCTCTATGCCTCAACTCATATGTGTTACTAAAGAGGAATCCAAGGCAATTCTGGCAGAATTATATGGTGGAGAGTGTGGAGGACATTGAGGTGGACAAATATTGGCCAAGAAAATTCTTCGATATGGTTATTTTTGGCCAGACTTGAACCCAGACTCTGTAGCATATGCCAAGAAATGTGAAAGATGTCAGAGATGCGCCAAAGTTTCCAGAGCACCATCCACAGAGTTGACTCAAATGGTCAGCCCATTGTTGTTAGCTGTCTAGGGATTTGATTTGATTGGAGCATTGCCTATTATCAATTCTAGCATGAAGTATACCATTGTCGTTGTCGATTACTTCACAAAGTGGGCGGAAGCATAGAAACTGGCTACTATTACCTTAAAGAAAGTCATCAATTTCATCTTGAAAAATATCATTTGCAGGTTTGGTGTACCGTAGAAGATAATCACAGACAATGGTACTCAGTTCGGGAGTGAAGAGTTCAAAGCTTTATGTGCTAAGTATAAGATCCAGAAGAGTTTTGCAGATGTAGCCCATCCATAGGAAAATGTGAAGGTGGAAGCAATCAACAAGATCATAAAGTCAACCATCAATAAGCGTCTTGAGAAAACAAAAGGTGGTTGGGTAGATGAGCTCCCTCTGGCACTATGGGCATATCGAACGACTCATAAATCTATGATTTGGAACACTCCTTTTTCCTTGGCATTTGGTTCTGACACGATGATTCCGGTAGAGCGAGATGTTCCTACTCACCACATAATTCATTTCGACCAAGCACAGAATGATCAGCTGCAGCTAGAGGCACTTGATCAACTAGAGGAAAGAAGGAATGAAGCAGAACTCCGAATCGTAGCACATCAAAGGAGGGTAGCCAGAAACTTCAATAGCAAAGTTTCCCCATGGAACTACGAAACAACCAAGTCCACTACGGGGCACACTCTCTGAGTCTGTGACGCTTCGGTTAATCAGTTTTATAGGAGATTAAAGCCTTCGATGCTTGAATTAACCAAGCTGGATAGTAGACAAAGTTGGGCTTTAACCAAAGTCCTCTACGGGGGCATCCTCTCTAATTATCTGATGCTTTAGTTAATCAATTTAATTGGAGATGAAAGTCTTTGACTCCTAAATTAACCAAGCTATATAGTAGACAAGGTTGGGCTTTAACCCAAGTCTTCTATGGGGGCACCCTCTCTGAGTCTTCGACGCTTCGACTAATCATTTTAATTAGAGATGAAAGTCTTCACTTCTAGAATTAACCAAGCTGAATTGTAGAAAAGTTGGGCTTTAACCCAAGTTCTCTACGAGGGCACCCTCTTTGAGTCTTCGACGCTTAGGTTGATCGGCTGGCATTAGATGAAAGACTTTGACGCATGAATTAACCAAGTTGGATAGTAGATGAAGTTGGGCTTTAACCCAAGTCCTCTACGGGGCACCTTTTCTGAATCTCCAACGCGTAGGTTGATTGGTTGGCAGTGGACGAAAGTCTTTGTAACAGCCCGCATTTTAAGTATTGGAGGATCGTAAAATGTTTTTATTTAATTCCTTGAGGGTTGGATCATTCTCATATTTTGATATGTTGGTTATGGAGATGTGAGACATGTCCATAGTTTTTACCAATTTCATTTTACCCATGACAATCTTGTATACGGCTTAACTTTTGACTAAGATCGAATCAGGAGCTGAGATTAGTCTCATTGGAAAGGAATGGTGTTGTCAATTCCATAGATTTGTCACATTAAAGATTTGGCTCAGCGGTTTGGGAGGAATTGTTGTTTTTGTGTTTCACAATTTATGTTCAGGTTTTTAGAGCCATTAATGGGATGATTTAGGGAGGCCAATTAGTAGGATGGTGGGTGGATATAAATAGGACGTTAAAGGCATGGAGAATAGTTTACTTTTGTCATTCTCTCATTTGGTTAAGCTCGTGATCCTCCTTACTCAATCAAATACACCATTCCACCATTAAAATTCTAGATCTACATAAGAGAATCGAAGATCTACATCGTTTGAAGCTAGATCTATGTCAAGTGAAGAGAGATCACATCAAATCAAGAGGTTTGAAGCATATTCTTCACTGTTCGGATTGAGAATTTAGCGATTTCGAGTTAATTCGAAGAATTGGTGAGTGACGAGCATCTCTCACACAGATTCGATCAAGTATATGGGTTATTTGTTCATATTTTCATCATTTTAATTTGCTTTCACCTAGATCTATATCATGGTAAGTATATTTTCATTTTAATCACCATGGGATTTAATCTACCAACTTAAAACCTGTAATTCTTTTGTTAGTTCATATGTTTATGCAAGTTAGATCCATTATTTTAGTTTATTCACTCATTTATCATGTTATAGTTGATCTTATATGATTATTGATGAATAATTGTCATTCTGATGATGTTGATAGTTTCATTAAGTGTTGATTATGGAATTGGATGATTTTGATGAGTTGATTGCATCAATGTGGTCGCTAGGTGATGATTTGTCAAGATTGGAGTTATTTTGGTCAGATTTGGGGTCGGGTCATTAGTGTGCTATGTCATTTTTAAGACATAAGGAGTTAGTTCTTAGGTCAATTTAGGACCTAAGGAGTTTGCTCTTAGGTCCTAGGTTGTTTTTAAGACCTAAGAAGTTGGGACTTAGGTCGTTGGTCTTAGCTCGTTAGGTCTTAGGTAGTTAGGTCTTACGTCGTTTCAAGACCTAAGAAGTTCAAGACCTAAAGAATTTCATCCAAACGAAGCTTGTTTTTTTAGTCAACGATGGTTAAGTCTGAAGCATTGTGAAGTGTTCGTTGATCATTGAAATGCAACGAATGTGAAGACGACTCAAGGTGGTGAGTTCGTGGATAATGGTTGCTCGAGAGTTTGCTTAAGCTATAAATTGTAACACCCTGAATTTTCTATGAATATTAAAAATAAAAATCTTAAGAATACTTAATTGTTAAAGTGAGAATTAAGGGAAATGGGTTCGTCTCGAAATTCTGCTTGGAATAGAGTCCAAGTTTTCGTAAATCGGACTTCGTATAAGGAAGTTATGGCCCTTAGAAGTTTCAGTAAATTTATATAAATAAAAGCAGTTCAGAATAAAAATTCAAAATTCAAACAGGGAAGCGGGCTAGGCGGGAATTCTCCCGCCCAAGGCCAGGTTGACCAAGGGGTCGACCTTCCCTATACAGGTCGACCAGGTGGTTGACCTGGTGGTCGACCAGGTGGTCGACCTGGGGGTCGACCTACCCACCAGGGCAGATCTGAAATATAACGATCCTGACTTATTGCTGAGTCTTAACTATCCTATTGCTGAGTCACTAGGGCAGAGGTGGAAATTCTAGATAACTCTATCTAGTCTAGACGGTTGTGATTGCTCCTATGATAATCTAACGGCTTAGGTTGATTTAAACTTCTATAAAAGCACGCATAGACTCAAACCCTAAACCTAAACTAAATTAGTATCTTGGCCACTATGCTGCTACTAGAATAGTTCTTCTTCCTAAAGCTTAGGGATTAGCAAGTCAGAATTCTAATTAAAAGACGAACGAATCATTCTCTTCTCTAACCCGTCTTTGTGAGTACAATATCTTTCACAGAATAATTAATAAATTAATTATGATGAGTTATAATTGGGATTATGAGAACATGTATGTTGAATCATGTGATGTTGCTTAACTTTGTTATCATCTGTTGGTGAACATATGACAGTTTTGTTAACTTATATTGGTAGATCTATTTCATATGTCCAATCACATATGTTTAACTTGATTCATTTTATGACATCAGTTTATATGCAATTTTGGGATGTTAAATCATATGTTAGTTTGTATGTGAATCTTATGCAAGTCTGTTCTTATATATGCTAGTTTTAATGTGAATCTTATGCAAGTCTGTATGCGAATTATACACAAGTTTACATGAGAGTCAAGTATATACATATGCTAGTTTATATGCAAAACATGTGATAAATTCATATGCAAGTTGTAGGAATCCATATGCAAGTTTAGGTGAAAACTATATTCACATTTTTAGGTGAAACCTATATTCATATATGCAAGTTTAGGTGAAACCCATATTCATATATGCAAGTTCACAATTTCATGTTTAAATCTATATTTAGATCCATGGTAGTTTATGCAAATTTATGTTTTGTATGTCCATTTCCTACGCAAGTTATTGGCTATGCAAACAAATGTTATAATTCTTATTTGCAAGTTACATCTATTTTAAGTGTTATGCAAGTTGTGATGTTTCTTTTCTTTTTATGAGTTAGACTATTTGCGAGTCTAACATATTTCATATTAAAACGGACGAATAGCATGGGGACAATGGGGAAATATTAATTACGTAAATTGTGAATTGGCATAAAATGGCTTTAAAAGCATATAATTAAATTGAGACATTAATGGGTATAATTTATATACCTAAAATGTATGGACATAATTTAGGTGACAATTATGGACGTAGTTAATTTGGAAATTATTGACAATTTGAATAGGGATAATTAATTCATATTGGGGTGAAATAATTATGTGTAATAATAAACGCCTAAGACACGAGGTTAGACTCGTTTATTGTGTAAGACTGCTTGGACCCGCTCGGCATATCCTGCAACCACAAACGGTAGTCTAATGTGAGAGGTCCAAGGCATAAATTAAATGCGTAACAATTCTAAAGACATGAGGTTAGACTCATTTGCAATATAAGACTGCCCGGACTCGACCGGCAAATCTTGCAACCGCAAACGGTAGTCTAATGTGGGAGGTCTTACAAGATTATGGTTATAGTGAATTAAGTAACACTTAACCAAGATAAACATGCGGTGGGACATGGGGGTTAAGTGGGTGACATGGGTGACATGCGAAATACGATTAGAGACACTTAACCAAATTGAAACATATAAGAAGACATGAATAAGAAAGGGTTAAGTGGGAAATCTTAGTGGGGACCAAGCATAGATGGAAAGCTTGCGTCAAAAATGGGGGACCCTTTTCAAACCAGTAATCCATTAAGTATCTTTGTGAGCTCGAGTTGGATCGAGGGCGGGACACGCTTACTGGGTTTGATTGTAAGAGGTCAAAACGGGTTAACGGTGGCAACGCAAGCCCAACGGGGTCATGTGCGTGCATGGGCCCGGGCTGGTAGGTAAGACGTTGTTGCATCGTGTGGATATAAGTCGTGCATCTTTAGTAGTATCAGCTTGCTACTTTAGGGATTGATACAACCCACTGTGGGACCAGCACGGGTATCTACAAGTTAGGGAGCCGATCGCATGGGGGTAGTGGGTTCAACTAGTGGAGATAGGGGCAGGTGGCACCTATGAAGACAGCTAGGGGTACACGAAACTGCCATTATGATTATTATGTTCAGTAGGCGGGATCAACTTTTAGGGTGATTAGTAATGGTGTAGTATAGTAATTATCCTATAGTGATTAGGAACGGGATTAACACCAGAATATTCCTCTAATTTGTTTTGTCTTGCCCACTTGTCTCACATGTTTTACCAGTTTATGCCTTATCCTAATTACTTTAATAATCATATTGTTAAAGTTATTGGACTCGCCATACTTTATGTCTGACCCCCTTTGTTTTCGCCTCTTTTCTTCCTTCCCCTACCCCCTCCCCTCCCCAGGTTCTCAGGGTGGGACTAGTGCTAGTGGAGCTTGATTTGGATCTTTCTCTTTCTTTTGGAAGTGCTTGGATTGCTGAAAGTAAAGTTCAGCTCATCTCTTTTACGGCTACTTATGTTGGGGTTATGCCTTTTACTTTATGTACTCGGAAAACAATTTATCAAGATGGATATTAAGTGTACTTGGTTTTACTGTTGGTTTATGATGTTGTAATCAAACTATTTCTCCACTGTAATAAAAGTTGTTTTAAAATTTTCAGGTACTAATATATGTATCTGTCTTGTTATATTCTGTTCTATTAACCAATAATACTCCATGAAAGTTAATGTATTCCCTTTGAGAGTGACATTAATGGACGTGGGGTATTACATGTGGTATCAGAGCTGAAGGTTAACTGAACAGATAAGAGATTTTGAAAAACTATTTTTCAAAAGCATTTTTATAAAGAAATACTTTCAAAAGTATGTTTTAAGCAGAGTATTTTCAAGAGAAAAGTTTGTTTTAAAAACATAAACCCCAAGAGTCATATATCTTTCCTTCGATTCTCCATATTAAATCTCTTCCTTTTTCTTGTCAGCATGTCTGGGTTACCCGAGATACCCGAGGGGATACCGATACCAACCTGGTTCAGAAGGTATCTGGAGGCTAGGGCCACCGCCGCAGGCCCAGCAGACATTCCTCCTCCCCTAGCAATAGTCTCTCCTCCTTCTCCCCCTCCCCGCATTGATACTTTTTCGAAGATATGCAAAGGCTTTCGGGTAATGGGCGGGAAACCTTTTCATGGATCAGAGACGTTTGTTGAAGCTCGAAATTGGCTTAAGGAAGTTGGAAGATTTGTTTGGTATCTTCGAGATAGAAGATGGAAGGAAGGTCCAGTTGGATGCTTGGTTAATGAAGGACGAAGCCTCGTTTTGGTGGGAGGTAACGAATGGAGAGCGTCCAGTGGAGACATGGATGGATTTCAGGCATAGGTTCAAGATGAAATTTCTCTCACGAGCAGAAGAGAGTTTATACATGGAGTGGTTCTTGGCGTTGAAGCAGGGGAATCTATTAGTAAAGGAGTACGTCAACAAGTTCAATCAGTTGGCGAGATTTGGCTTAGACTTGGTGAACACACCTGAAAAGAAGTCCCTGAGATTCGTTAAAGGTTTGAATGAGCCGCTACATGGGTTGGCTATGACCCACATTCCTATGGGGGCTACCTTTGAGAAACTGGTTGACATGGTGCTTATGTATAAAGAGGAGAAAGGCGCTAATGCTAATAAGGCACCGGAAAAGAAAGGGTATCAAAAGAAGTCACAGCAGCAACCTAAGAAAGGTGGTAAGGATAATAATAGCAAAGGAAAAAAAAGGTGCTTTAATTGTGGAACACCAGGCCATCTGAGCAAGGACTATAGGAAGAAGAAGAAGACTAACTGCTTCAATTATGGTGAGGCAGGACATTTGATCAAAGACTTCTTGAGAAGACAAGTGTAACGACCCGGAAAAATGCGATCTTGGTTATCCGATATACAACACATATCGAACATCCAAGGATCGAAAATAACCGAATAGTTAATGAAAGAAATTAGAAGGTGAGAATAGATAAGATAGAAACTTAGAATAGAAGAAGAAGAAGAACACAACATCAGAGTAACACGAACCTCACAGCGGAACGAATAACATATAATAGATAACATAACTTTGAAATATAACAGTTATGTATACAATAGCACTTATCAGAGTACATCACTTACAACACAGCGGAAATAACTATAGCTATATGATCTTGAAGCCTCCTGCTCCAAGCTCTTCCAGTATATCTGTAAAACCCGACTACTTGACTGCCCGTACAAATTTAGGCACCCAAGAGTTTAGGGAAAACAACAAATAAACTCCGGGTCAGTCATGGGACTGGTATGAGTAAAACAATTTAAACAAGTATATAAACAAGTAAACGATATCTCATAAGACCACGCCGCAGAACGGAACGGGTTTTTTTCCTTATGAGAATCCAAAATATTTTTGCAAAGCAATATCATTCTGATATTATAATAATGTCTAAGTACAAATAAATATCAGTCTAGTAGAAACGCTTGCATCTCACGTTCTACATATATAGTATACAATCAAAACCGCAAGCACGTATTGGGTAATGGATTTCCAACTATGACAAGGTATGGAATCACCTTCCGATCAGTGTACTCTAGGAACGATACACTGGAGTTCAACAAGAACATCTTGCAACTCAGCCACACATGACCGACCACTCATTTCGCTTGAGTGTATCGAATGTACATCACCAACGGTTGGGATCAGCAACCGTTCCCGTATATATATGGGACAGCATTGATAGATTTAAGAAACAAATGAATATTCACTAGATAGGTGATTATACACCCTACTTCGGTGCGACCGACTTAGCCATGCTGCCTGCCCGATTTCTGTCATTTACCGGTTGATGAGGCTAGAAGCTACGCTTTATCATCACAACAGATTCACTTCGAATGCCACATTGTCAGATCCATCGAAAATCACTAATTGATGTCTACAACAATACATTACGTGTCAGCTAAAAGAAGTTTCCTTCTCCGCTTCCACTCTTGGTACGGTTGAAGAAATCAATGTACGTGACCTTTCTGGAAATACTATGTCAGACATCCATCTTCATTCACTTAGAAATGTCACATCGTCATACCCGCCAAATCACAAATTGACTTATCCAAAAATAACACGGGTATATAGCTAAGAGAAACGAATTCCTCCGCCACCAAACGTGAATACGTTTGAACAGATCAACTTACGCGATCCACTGGATATACTCTGTCAGACCTTCGTCCATAGAGGTTGTCCTGGGACTGGACAAACCGAAGGCACTATTCTGTAAACAGGATAGCCCTTGCATTTTACTCCGTCTTCAATTATCTTTGGCATATATGATTCGCAACGCTTATGCCAATACAGAGTGGTTCTATGGATAATAATCCAACCGGTCTCTCCATATTAACAACGTTAAAATGGTCAAAACTTCGATAGTCGGTGAGTTAACTATCAAAGAAAAACAAGTGTGCAAAACAACGATATTATTTCCAAATGGAAATTATATCGAACAAACATCATTTAACATAAATCTCTTTAGTTCATTTATTTACTTATCTCCTGTTTCCCTATATTCTAAATTCTTATTTTCTTTTATCAGAAAACATTTCTGATTCTCGTTTGGAAAACATTTCCAAAACTCCTTTACGATCAAACCTTACCATTTCTTAGTTAAGAAGGAAGTCACTCAAGTTGGGGTATAATTACCTCTCAGACCTTAACTGAACAACGTTATAACTTCGAAATGGTCAAAGTTTATCTTTTAATCTTTAACAACTCCTTTACGCCTTTCTCGGATCCAATTTTACTAATCCACTTCTATATTTAAAACATTGGTTATAACGATAACGTTATAATCCCTACTTTCGAATTATCTAACTTTAATTATAACTTCTACTCTTATTAGTGAATAATTAACCTAACACTTATTTATTTATAAATAAATAAATCTCTATTTTAGACACTGGAAAGTATAGGTACTTTCCCGAATTCGATATAATCGAATTTGCCGATTAACTCTCTTCGAGAAATCTCTATTTGATTAACTCTTCTTCGAATAACCCATATTCGATTAACTCCTTCTCGAATAAATGATATTCGATAATCTCTCTTCGATTAAACTATAATCGATAACTCCCTTCGATGAAACTAACATCGATAACTCCTTTTGATGAACTAACATCGATAACTCCTTTCGATGAACTAACATCGATAACTCCTTTCGATGAACTAACATCGATAACTCCTTTTGATGAACTAACATCGATTAATTTAACTCGACGAACTGAACTTATTTACTTAACTCGATCATCTTGACTTGATAACTTAACTCGATTATCTTAACTTGATTATCTTAACTTGATTATCTTAACTTGATTATCTTAACTCGATTATCTTAACTTGATTATCTTACTTGATTATCTTAACTTGATTATCTTAACTCGATTATCTTAACTCGATTATCTTAACTTGATTATCTTACTTGATTATCTTAACTTGATTATCTTAACTCGATTATCTTAACTCGATTATCTTAACTTGATTATCTTACTTGATTATCTCATATCGAATAACTAATATTCGATTTAACTCCATTCGCTTGACTCTAGATCGCAGCGATCACAATGGTTACGCCTGATTCCCTCAGGAAACATCCGACCGCCTTAGGCTATTTGCAGCCCTGCGAATTACGCTAGCAGTCGTGCTAAATGGCATATTATTTAGATTAACTCTAACTGATTAACTCTATTGGTTTAACTCTAACTGATTACTCTAACCGATTAATTCTAACTGATTAACTCTAACTGGTTAACTCCAATCGATTAATTCTAACTGATTAACTCTATTGGTTTAACTCTAACTGATTACTCTAACCGATTAATTCTAACTGATTAACTCTATTGGTTTAACTCTAACTGATTACTCTAACCGATTAATTCTAACTGATTAACTCTAACTGGTTAACTCCAATCGATTAATTCTAACTGATTAACTCTATTTGACTAACTCGACTCGACTAACCCCTTTCGAATAACATATTCGATTAACTAACTTCGAATATCATATTCGATTAACTAACTTTGAATACCATATTCGATTTCTCCTTTCGAATGTCTATATTCGATTAACTAACTTTGAATACCATATTCGATTTCTCCTTTCACTTTATAAAGATTTCCTTTTTTTAACAACGTTTTATTCATTGGAAAAGATTTACTTTTAAATAACGGTTCTACCCTTTAAAAATGATTTCCCTTTTTAAAATGTTTCCTTTCCAATTCTATTTGTAAATGGTTTACAAATATTACCTTTTCAAATTTATTCTTGAAATATTCTATCTCCTTAAATTCCCGGGAAAATTCGCCATAACCTCCTTTGTATCGGGAGCATCGGGAAAATCCCCAAACTCGCCACACAGGCCTTTCCATTCAAAAAGAAATGCTTTGAATTTATTTCCTTTTTAAAATATCTCCTATTTATAAATATCCCAATTTATAAATATTCCTTATTTAAAAATATTTAAATTTATAAATATCTCTTATTTATAAATATCCCATTTGATAAATATGCTATTTTCAATATCACTTTGAAAATTCCCTTATCAACATTCCGGTATGTCATGGTATTCAATCATATCAAATCACGATGTTCAATATCGTCCATACACACACAATCAACAACAGGTTATAATTCACATCATATATCAAAATATATGAAAAACAATAAAATAACTGTTGAGGAATCCAGTCGGATTCCTCCAACCTGTTTCCCTGCATCCACAGATGTTACACAGTATAATATACATCAATTTCATCCCAACATGAAATATACTGATAATCAGAATCCATATTTGATTGACGGTTTTCTATATATAACTATATCTACGTTTTCAATCAAATCTATTTAACAGTCCAATTTAACAATCAATACACAGCAATCAATCATTAAAAATAAAGTACAGTTTATACAAATATAAACTGAACAAAGTTAGTGAGATTTACTCACTTTGGCGCGTTAACCGATAAATATCGGTTTGCGTTCATTGATTACGACGGACAATTTATTTCGCCATAAATTGTAACGAGCTCGGATTCACTCCCAGTCAGCTCCATGGTGTAGTGTCTGTCCATACGATCCCAACGCAACTTACGGTTCATTAATCATAATTTCTGGGCCCATTACCCCAATACCGACCCGCAACGTGCTTCCTCCCTCACCACACTTTACCGTGACCTGCTCCTCAACGTCAATGGCCATTTCGCCATTTCCTCCATCCACGAACTCCCTCAACACACCGCGAATCCGTAAACCAGTTTCACCATCGCCCTTCCCTTCCTAATCTCTACGAATACATCACCATCAAAACCAACTCGACAGCTCCCAACAAAACCCATCGGAACCCCTACCACGCTCTGCACAGTGTAGCCGTCGATCCCAATTACAACCGAATGCCCCCAAAAATCCACCTGAGATGCTAAACATTATGCTGAAACCAAAGACACCCTTTAGATCCTAATCGATCCTCCCCATACCACAAAATTTCGAACCCTAACTTTCGCTGTGCCATTTTGAACGACGGAAATTGACGTCGAACTCACCAATGACCACATAGGGTTGAAGAGCACTCTGATGTGGACTCGAAAATATACATTAGAGAATTTAAGGGATTTGATTTCTATTTCTTTGATTTTCTTTCTTGGATCGGTTTGTCTGTGTTTTGTTTGTAGGTGAACGAAGCTCGTGTTTTAAACAGGGAGGGTGCGGTGGTAATGATGCAAACGTGGCCAAGTTTTAGGCCATAAGACAGTTAGGATATTTTTATTTATTTTATTATTTGGTCCATGAAATTTCACTCAGTTCTGCTTACATACGGCAGCTACAGACGGAAAGAAAAACACCGTCGTGTCGGTTAATGTGCCACGACCCCAAACATATAAAAATATCGGTAGATTGACTCATATTGTGAAATCCCAAAATGTTGATTACAGGGTGCAAAATACCCCAAATAAAAAGTTGCTTATTTAATTAATTAAAAATTACAGTAAAATTCTAAAAATTAAATTATCACTATGTCCCAAAAGAACCTTGTCTTAATTCAAACCCGATCTTTCATTATATCGAATAAACTGTTACGGTCGATAAACGATTCTATAGCGACTATTTTAAAATTTGATTTGGACATATCCCAAAATCTACACGACGAAATCCTGATTTTTCTCTTCCATTAGAAAACTATTATCTAATCGGTCCTGACGGTTCTTGTTTCACAGAAATCCGGCTTAAAACGAATCCGGTATATTCAGTTGAAGTTCAAATCACCAATTTACGAACTGCAGCGCCATTTCAAGCTCGATTTTAATTATAATATAATTCTACGTTCAAACTGTCGTCGATTGAATATATTCGTTATTATATTTCGAATCGAAACTCCACAAAATCTCGTATGCTATTCAATTCCCATGATATTGTGAATCTCACTATTTCAGACTATTTCGACATTATAATATATTATTATATTATAATTATTTTATTAAATATTCAATATTATTTAATTAAACGATCATTAACTTGTCTAAATCACCAATTATATAATTAAATAAATTAATTATATATCGCAGAAAATGCGGGTCATTACATTCTTCCCCACTTAAAATAATTTCGTCCTCGAAATTGCTAAGGTAGTGGACGACCCTATCTATTGGAATTCCTAAGATTTGCTTACCCCTTCTTTCTGATTTTAACTGAACCCATTAATATTGATTAAAATATTTATTCATTCCGACAAACTAAAATTTTCAAAAATTTTGAAATTTTTCTAACACTTTAAATTTTCGGAAAATTTCGCCAGCGTTTCCTTTGTACGGGGTTACCGGAAAAATTCAAACCTTGACACACAGGCCCTCTCCAATCCCAAAGAAAATCAAACAGCCAAGCGGCTTGCCAAATCGGCTCATAAATTCCAAACTCATATAGAATATAAACTTGTACCTTTTTGTTGGGTATATCAACTTTTATCCCTTTCACCTGCTGTCAATTCAGCATATACCAAAGTATTTCCCATCAAACTCCAACCAAGTTATTCTTAACACAACCATTCGCTTATTCAAGCCGAATTCAATTTCAAATTCGAGTTTCAAATTCCAAACTCTTAACTTATCATTTCAAATCCCCATCCAGATTATTCTATAATCCAATTTCATTTAACTTAGTTCAAGTAAAATTCAAATTTATTTATTCACCTTTTTCCATTTTAATCCATTTAACCTCATTAGTTAAATTTTAATTCCAGAACTTAAATTCCTGAGTTCATTTCAAATCAAATTTGAAATCATAACACCAATTCAAAACATTTGAATTTCTAAACACTTGTTTTCTCAAAACAATTCAAAAACAAAACCTTTGGTAGTAATCCGTCACTTTGGAACTCGAAAATGAATACTGATGATGTGGCCACACTCATCAAAATCTATTTTCCAGTAATCGAAGTGAGTTCAATACTATTTCACTTTCAAAAATCATTTCTAAACACTTCCATTTTGAAAACAGTTCAAAATCTCCCAGGAACTTAAAATTTACTTATTTTAATTCCAATTCTGATTTAACTTCAGATTTAATTCATCTTATTTCATATACTTTACTTATATGATTCTGATTGGTTATATACTTAACCATTTAATTTATAATCTTACTCGATTATAATAGCAACAAATATATCCTATATATGATAATATATCACATATCCATACTGTGTCGGTTCATCGTATTCAAGTGTTTATTTACTCCTACCGATACAGTGGATCAAACTGATCGACCAGAACTCATAAACAACTCAGCCGATGAATCTCCACAATATAAAACAAATTTTTATATCAAATACAAATACGCACTCGTATATATATACACTCAAACTCAATCTAGGGTGTTACTAACCCTATCTCTACCGAGTCACGCCACAGAGCCAAGTAATTCTTAACTTAAGCTCTGATACCAACTGTAACGACCCGGAAAAATGCGATCTTGGTTATCCGATATACAACACATATCGAACATCCAAGGATCGAAAATAACCGAATAGTTAATGAAAGAAATTAGAAGGTGAGAATAGATAAGATAGAAACTTAGAATAGAAGAAGAAGAAGAACACAACATCAGAGTAACACGAACCTCACAGCGGAACGAATAACATATAATAGATAACATAACTTTGAAATATAACAGTTATGTATACAATAGCACTTATCAGAGTACATCACTTACAACACAGCGGAAATAACTATAGCTATATGATCTTGAAGCCTCCTGCTCCAAGCTCTTCCAGTATATCTGTAAAACCCGACTACTTGACTGCCCGTACAAATTTAGGCACCCAAGAGTTTAGGGAAAACAACAAATAAACTCCGGGTCAGTCATGGGACTGGTATGAGTAAAACAATTTAAACAAGTATATAAACAAGTAAACGATATCTCATAAGACCACGCCGCAGAACGGAACGGGTTTTTTTCCTTATGAGAATCCAAAATATTTTTGCAAAGCAATATCATTCTGATATTATAATAATGTCTAAGTACAAATAAATATCAGTCTAGTAGAAACGCTTGCATCTCACGTTCTACATATATAGTATACAATCAAAACCGCAAGCACGTATTGGGTAATGGATTTCCAACTATGACAAGGTATGGAATCACCTTCCGATCAGTGTACTCTAGGAACGATACACTGGAGTTCAACAAGAACATCTTGCAACTCAGCCACACATGACCGACCACTCATTTCGCTTGAGTGTATCGAATGTACATCACCAACGGTTGGGATCAGCAACCGTTCCCGTATATATATGGGACAGCATTGATAGATTTAAGAAACAAATGAATATTCACTAGATAGGTGATTATACACCCTACTTCGGTGCGACCGACTTAGCCATGCTGCCTGCCCGATTTCTGTCATTTACCGGTTGATGAGGCTAGAAGCTACGCTTTATCATCACAACAGATTCACTTCGAATGCCACATTGTCAGATCCATCGAAAATCACTAATTGATGTCTACAACAATACATTACGTGTCAGCTAAAAGAAGTTTCCTTCTCCGCTTCCACTCTTGGTACGGTTGAAGAAATCAATGTACGTGACCTTTCTGGAAATACTATGTCAGACATCCATCTTCATTCACTTAGAAATGTCACATCGTCATACCCGCCAAATCACAAATTGACTTATCCAAAAATAACACGGGTATATAGCTAAGAGAAACGAATTCCTCCGCCACCAAACGTGAATACGTTTGAACAGATCAACTTACGCGATCCACTGGATATACTCTGTCAGACCTTCGTCCATAGAGGTTGTCCTGGGACTGGACAAACCGAAGGCACTATTCTGTAAACAGGATAGCCCTTGCATTTTACTCCGTCTTCAATTATCTTTGGCATATATGATTCGCAACGCTTATGCCAATACAGAGTGGTTCTATGGATAATAATCCAACCGGTCTCTCCATATTAACAACGTTAAAATGGTCAAAACTTCGATAGTCGGTGAGTTAACTATCAAAGAAAAACAAGTGTGCAAAACAACGATATTATTTCCAAATGGAAATTATATCGAACAAACATCATTTAACATAAATCTCTTTAGTTCATTTATTTACTTATCTCCTGTTTCCCTATATTCTAAATTCTTATTTTCTTTTATCAGAAAACATTTCTGATTCTCGTTTGGAAAACATTTCCAAAACTCCTTTACGATCAAACCTTACCATTTCTTAGTTAAGAAGGAAGTCACTCAAGTTGGGGTATAATTACCTCTCAGACCTTAACTGAACAACGTTATAACTTCGAAATGGTCAAAGTTTATCTTTTAATCTTTAACAACTCCTTTACGCCTTTCTCGGATCCAATTTTACTAATCCACTTCTATATTTAAAACATTGGTTATAACGATAACGTTATAATCCCTACTTTCGAATTATCTAACTTTAATTATAACTTCTACTCTTATTAGTGAATAATTAACCTAACACTTATTTATTTATAAATAAATAAATCTCTATTTTAGACACTGGAAAGTATAGGTACTTTCCCGAATTCGATATAATCGAATTTGCCGATTAACTCTCTTCGAGAAATCTCTATTTGATTAACTCTTCTTCGAATAACCCATATTCGATTAACTCCTTCTCGAATAAATGATATTCGATAATCTCTCTTCGATTAAACTATAATCGATAACTCCCTTCGATGAAACTAACATCGATAACTCCTTTTGATGAACTAACATCGATAACTCCTTTCGATGAACTAACATCGATAACTCCTTTCGATGAACTAACATCGATAACTCCTTTTGATGAACTAACATCGATTAATTTAACTCGACGAACTGAACTTATTTACTTAACTCGATCATCTTGACTTGATAACTTAACTCGATTATCTTAACTTGATTATCTTAACTTGATTATCTTAACTTGATTATCTTAACTCGATTATCTTAACTTGATTATCTTACTTGATTATCTTAACTTGATTATCTTAACTCGATTATCTTAACTCGATTATCTTAACTTGATTATCTTACTTGATTATCTTAACTTGATTATCTTAACTCGATTATCTTAACTCGATTATCTTAACTTGATTATCTTACTTGATTATCTCATATCGAATAACTAATATTCGATTTAACTCCATTCGCTTGACTCTAGATCGCAGCGATCACAATGGTTACGCCTGATTCCCTCAGGAAACATCCGACCGCCTTAGGCTATTTGCAGCCCTGCGAATTACGCTAGCAGTCGTGCTAAATGGCATATTATTTAGATTAACTCTAACTGATTAACTCTATTGGTTTATCTCTAACTGATTACTCTAACCGATTAATTCTAACTGATTAACTCTAACTGGTTAACTCCAATCGATTAATTCTAACTGATTAACTCTATTGGTTTAACTCTAACTGATTACTCTAACCGATTAATTCTAACTGATTAACTCTATTGGTTTAACTCTAACTGATTACTCTAACCGATTAATTCTAACTGATTAACTCTAACTGGTTAACTCCAATCGATTAATTCTAACTGATTAACTCTATTTGACTAACTCGACTCGACTAACCCCTTTCGAATAACATATTCGATTAACTAACTTCGAATATCATATTCGATTAACTAACTTTGAATACCATATTCGATTTCTCCTTTCGAATGTCTATATTCGATTAACTAACTTTGAATACCATATTCGATTTCTCCTTTCACTTTATAAAGATTTCCTTTTTTTAACAACGTTTTATTCATTGGAAAAGATTTACTTTTAAATAACGGTTCTACCCTTTAAAAATGATTTCCCTTTTTAAAATGTTTCCTTTCCAATTCTATTTGTAAATGGTTTACAAATATTACCTTTTCAAATTTATTCTTGAAATATTCTATCTCCTTAAATTCCCGGGAAAATTCGCCATAACCTCCTTTGTATCGGGAGCATCGGGAAAATCCCCAAACTCGCCACACAGGCCTTTCCATTCAAAAAGAAATGCTTTGAATTTATTTCCTTTTTAAAATATCTCCTATTTATAAATATCCCAATTTATAAATATTCCTTATTTAAAAATATTTAAATTTATAAATATCTCTTATTTATAAATATCCCATTTGATAAATATGCTATTTTCAATATCACTTTGAAAATTCCCTTATCAACATTCCGGTATGTCATGGTATTCAATCATATCAAATCACGATGTTCAATATCGTCCATACACACACAATCAACAACAGGTTATAATTCACATCATATATCAAAATATATGAAAAACAATAAAATAACTGTTGAGGAATCCAGTCGGATTCCTCCAACCTGTTTCCCTGCATCCACAGATGTTACACAGTATAATATACATCAATTTCATCCCAACATGAAATATACTGATAATCAGAATCCATATTTGATTGACGGTTTTCTATATATAACTATATCTACGTTTTCAATCAAATCTATTTAACAGTCCAATTTAACAATCAAGACACAGCAATCAATCATTAAAAATAAAGTACAGTTTATACAAATATAAACTGAACAAAGTTAGTGAGATTTACTCACTTTGGCGCGTTAACCGATAAATATCGGTTTGCGTTCATTGATTACGACGGACAATTTATTTCGCCATAAATTGTAACGAGCTCGGATTCACTCCCAGTCAGCTCCATGGTGTAGTGTCTGTCCATACGATCCCAACGCAACTTACGGTTCATTAATCATAATTTCTGGGCCCATTACCCCAATACCGACCCGCAACGTGCTTCCTCCCTCACCACACTTTACCGTGACCTGCTCCTCAACGTCAATGGCCATTTCGCCATTTCCTCCATCCACGAACTCCCTCAACACACCGTGAATCCGTAAACCAGTTTCACCATCGCCCTTCCCTTCCTAATCTCTACGAATACATCACCATCAAAATCAACTCGACAGCTCCCAACAAAACCCATCGGAACCCCTACCACGCTCTGCACAGTGTAGCCGTCGATCCCAATTACAACCGAATGCCCCCAAAAATCCACCTGAGATGCTAAACATTATGCTGAAACCAAAGACACCCTTTAGATCCTAATCGATCCTCCCCATACCACAAAATTCCGAACCCTAACTTTCGCTGTGCCATTTTGAACGACGGAAATTGACGTCGAACTCACCAATGACCACATAGGGTTGAAGAGCACTCTGATGTGGACTCGAAAATATACATTAGAGAATTTAAGGGATTTGATTTCTATTTCTTTGATTTTCTTTCTTGGATCGGTTTGTCTGTGTTTTGTTTGTAGGTGAACGAAGCTCGTGTTTTAAACAGGGAGGGTGCGGTGGTAATGATGCAAACGTGGCCAAGTTTTAGGCCATAAGACAGTTAGGATATTTTTATTTATTTTATTATTTGGTCCATGAAATTTCACTCAGTTCTGCTTACATACGGCAGCTACAGACGGAAAGAAAAACACCGTCGTGTCGGTTAATGTGCCACGACCCCAAACATATAAAAATATCGGTAGATTGACTCATATTGTGAAATCCCAAAATGTTGATTACAGGGTGCAAAATACCCCAAATAAAAAGTTGCTTATTTAATTAATTAAAAATTACAGTAAAATTCTAAAAATTAAATTATCACTATGTCCCAAAAGAACCTTGTCTTAATTCAAACCCGATCTTTCATTATATCGAATAAACTGTTACGGTCGATAAACGATTCTATAGCGACTATTTTAAAATTTGATTTGGACATATCCCAAAATCTACACGACGAAATCCTGATTTTTCTCTTCCATTAGAAAACTATTATCTAATCGGTCCTGACGGTTCTTGTTTCACAGAAATCCGGCTTAAAACGAATCCGGTATATTCAGTTGAAGTTCAAATCACCAATTTACGAACTGCAGCGCCATTTCAAGCTCGATTTTAATTATAATATAATTCTACGTTCAAACTGTCGTCGATTGAATATATTCGTTATTATATTTCGAATCGAAACTCCACAAAATCTCGTATGCTATTCAATTCCCATGATATTGTGAATCTCACTATTTCAGACTATTTCGACATTATAATATATTATTATATTATAATTATTTTATTAAATATTCAATATTATTTAATTAAACGATCATTAACTTGTCTAAATCACCAGTTATATAATTAAATAAATTAATTATATATCGCAGAAAATGCGGGTCGTTACAACAAGGGCAAGGGCAGAGGACAGGGTCTACTTTTGGAGGGAAGGTCCAGGCTCTCATGGCACCAGGGCGGGCAAGAGGGCAAGTTAATACCCTTATGGCACCAGGACAGGAGAGAGGTAGAAACATTTCTGTTGAAAGTTTGGTTTTTCTGTTTGATCATCCTGTTCGTACTTCGTTTGATTCTGGCGCTTCACACTCATTTGTATCTGCTTCTTTAGTTGAAACACTGCACCTAAATACTAGTTTAGTTGCGGATCCCATTGTAGTCTCAAATCTTATTGGTGGTTCGGCTCATCTTTCAATGATTTGTCGGGATTTGAGAGTGTCTATCTTGAGTGTTGAGTTTGAATGCAACGCCTTCGTTCTTGGCTTCACAGGTTATGGGTTGATTCTATGCATGGATTGGTTATCCAGTAATGGCGCCATCCTCGATTGTGAAAAGAGAGTGGTTAGACTTATGACTCGCCTCGGCAACACTCTCGAAATCTCTTATAATCCTATACATTCTGTTATGCTTAGCTACCTAGAATCTCTTGATGCGTCTGTTGAAAACTTGCAGTCTGTTAGAGTAGTCCATGAATACTCAGATGTATCTGAAGAGGTGAATGGCTTACCTCCGAAGCGGGAGATAGACTTCCGCATATACCTTGTTGATAATGTAAAACCCGTAGCTCTACCCATTAGACACATGTCTCTAAGGGAGAGAAAAGAGCTCAGTAGGCAAGTTAAAGAGTTGCTCGAAAAGGGGTTTATAAGGTGGAGTATTTCTGAATGGGGTGCTCCAGTATTATTCACAACCAAAGCGGATGGTTCACTTCGCCTATGTGTTGATTATAGGGAGCTAAACAAGTTGACCAAGAAAAATAGGCACCCACTTCCAAGAATAGATGACTTGTTTGATCAGCTTGTAGGTGCATCAATTTTCTCCCAACTAGATTTGGCTACTGGGTTCTATCAGCTAAGAGTGGCTGAAGACAACATTGATAAGACCGCGTTCAGAACCCCGGATGGTTTCTTCGAATGGCTTGTCATGCCTTTCGGCTTGACAAACGCACTCGCTTACTTCATTGACTTGATGAGCAGGGTGTTTAGGGAGTTCCTTAAAAAGTTTGTGGTGGTCTTGGTAGATGACATTTTGATTTTCTCGAAGAATGAAGAAGAGCATGCTCTGCATTTAAGGGAAGTCATGGATACTCTTCAGCTGAAAGCCAAATTCTCCAAATGCATTTCTGGAGAGAAGAAGTGAGGTTTCTTGGACATGTGGTGTCCAAAGAAGGGTTCGCTGTGGACCCCGCAAAAGTAGTTACGGTGCAAGATTGGAAGATTCCACGGAATGCAACCGAAGTTCGAAGCTTTCTCGGGCTAGCGGGCTTTTACCGAAAGTTCATTAAAGACTTTGCAAAAATCTCAACCCCGCTCACAAGATTGACAAAGAAGAATCTAACTTTCGCTTAGGATTTGGATTGCGATATTGCTTTCCAACGTTTGAAAAGGGCTCTAACAACAGCCCTAGTTCTGACATTGCCTGATGGGAGAAATTTTTTTACCGTATACACAGACGCATGCGGTACAGGATTGAGCGTTGTCTTGATGCAAGAAGGCAAGGTAGTTTGTTATGGGGAAAGGCAATTGAAGGTACATGAGAAGAACTACCCAACTCATGATTTGGAGCTAGCTGCCATTGTTTTTGCTCTAAAGTCATGGCGTCATTACATACTAGGAGAAAGGTTTGAATTGTTTAATGATCATAAATCATTAAAGTACCTTTTCTCATAGAATGACCTGAACTTAAGACAACAAAGGTGGATGGAATTTCAGGCCTCATATGGTTTTGAGATTTCCTATACCCCAGGCAAAGGCAATGTGGTAGCAGACGCCTTGAGTAGAAAGAAGCTGACCTTGAGTCCTCTCTTTGTAGAAAGGAAAAGCTTGGAGTACATAGCAAACTTTAACTTTAGACCCTCCTCTGAAATTGTACCTGGTTTGTTAGCATCGCTAGAGGTGCGACCTACTCTTTTGGACTCAATAGGAACCGCGCAACGAGAAGACCCTCGGCTAGTTGACATGATGGATAAGCTAGTTAGGGGTGAGACTTCTAGTCACCTCACTAGATACTCCATCGATGATAAGGGTTGGTTGAGACGGGATGGGAGACTATGCGTCCCACAAGTAAGGGATTTAGTGAAGACGGTTCTCGAAGAAGCACACTATTCTAAGATGACCATACACACAGGCGGAGACAAGATGTATAAGGATATAAAAATGGTTTTCTTTTGGAATGGCATGAAGAGTGATGTTGCTGAGTTCGTCGCTAAGTGTTTGATATGCCAGCAAGTGAAAGCGGATCAGAAGAAGCCTGGTGGTCTGTTTCATCCTCTAGAGGTCCCACAGTGGAAGTGGGATAGCATTTCGATGGACTTTGTTGATGGGTTGCCTAGGTCAAGAAGGTGAAATACCAGTATTTGGGTAATAGTGGACAGGCTCACTAAAAGCGCTCACTTTATACCTGTTAAAACTAGAAGGACTGCCTCGTCCCTAACATCCGTTTATCTTAAAGAGATAGTTCGACTCCATGGGATACCCTCCAACATAGTGAGTGATCGAGATCCTATTTTTGCGAGCGAGTTTTGGAAAAGTTTGCAAGAGGCTATAGGCACACAATTATGCTTAAGCACGGCCTATCACCCCCAAACCGATGGTCAGATGGAAAGGGTGAATAGAGTGTTGGAAGATCTCTTGAGGTTGTGCATTCTTGACTTTGGAGGGACATGGGAGGATCATCTTCCTTTGGTGGAATTCGCTTACAACAATAGCTACCAAGCAACCATAGGCATGGCGCCCTTCAAAGCTTTTATGGAAGACCATCCCGATCACCAACTTGTTGGTGGGAGTCTAAAGACAAGCTCGTACTTGGGCCAGACATGATTAGAGAAACCTCAGAAAAGGTCGACTTGATAAGAAGACGGATGAAGGCTGCATAAGATAGACAGAAATCCTACGCAGACAAAAGAAGGACCGACCTTGAGTTTGAGATTAGAGATAGGTGTTCCTAAAAATATCTCCTTTAAGGAATGTCATTCGCTTTATGTCCATAGGAAAGCTAGCACCAAGATTTGTAGGACCATTTCCTATCATTGAAAGGATTGGGATGATGGCTTACAGAGTAGAGCTACCCGAAAGATTGACTGGAGTTCATAATGTTTTTCATGTTTCTCAACTACGAAAGTGCTTACATGAGTCTGCTGAAGTTGTGGAGCCAAGTATACTAGAGGAAGTAGAAGTGGAACGAGAAGTGACTATGAGAAGAGTTCCAACTCGTATCTTGGGTACGGAAGTCAAAAAGCTATGCAACCATGAAGTCAAGCTTGTTAAAGTTCAATGGAGTGACGCTGAGGAAGACGCGACTTGGGAAACTGAGAGGAAAACACGCGCAGCCTACCCTTTTCTTTTTGAGGGTACCTCCTTGATCTCTTTTTCCATAAGCTTATTCATGCTTATATATATCTTTTAAGTATATCTCCTCGATCCTATCCTTTATCCTTAGGTAGAAACCAATGGATGTAAACATGTACTTGAAACATCTTATGATTGATGGTTACGAGTGGTTGCTAATGGTTACTCGTGAATGCATGTACACACACATTAGGCACTAGATCTGCTCAATCACTTTCATTTTTCATATAAATATGTGTGCATATTTAAATTAATGGATGTGTAATGTTTGTGTTATCATATGGATGCTGCATTTTGATGAATGGTTGTGCACACATGTAGGAGTAATATGTATCATTAGGATTCTTTTGCATGCATAATGGACGCATGGCGCTATCATGATTTGCATTAAGGAGGTCAACTGAATCATTGGACGACCTAATTTTGCATTAGATAAGGAATATGTATACACACTTTTTCCATATGTTCATACGGCATTAGAAATCTTGTAAGGACAATGGATGCATGTGTTTGATGGTTGAGTAGATGGATGATTGGATGTTAGGATATGCATTCTCCTTAACTTGGAGATTCGAGGGCGAAATTCTTAAGGAGGGGAGAATGTAACACCCTGAATTTTCTATGAATATTAAAATTAACAATCTTTAGAATACTTAATTGTTAAAGTGAGAATTAAGGAAATGGGTTACCCCATTGCATTCGTCTCGAAATTCTGCTTGGAATAGAGTCTAAATTTTTGTAAATCGTACTTCGTATGAGGAAGTTATGGCCCTTGGAAGTTTCAGTAATTTTATATAAATAAAAACAGTTCAGAATAAAAATTCAAAATTTAAAATTCAAACAGGGAAGGGGGCTAGGCGGGAATTCTCCCACCCAAGGCCAGGTCGACCAGGTGGTCGGCCTCCCCTATACAGGTTGAACAGAGGGTCGACCTGGGGGTCGACCTACCCCCCGGGGCAGATCTGAAATATGACAATCCTGACTTGTTGCTGAGTCTTACCTGACCTGTTGCTGAGTCATTAGGGCAGAGGTGGCACGCATAGACTCAAACCCTAAACCTAAACTAAATTAGTCTCTTGGCCACCATGTTGCTGCTAGAATAGTTCTTCTTCCTAAAGCATAGGGATTAGTAAGTCAGAATTCTAATTGAAAGACGAACGAATCATCCGATCTCTTCTCTAACCCATCTTTATGAGTACAATTTCTTTCACAAAAATAATTAATAAATTAATTATGATGAGTTATAATTGGGATTATGAGAACATGTCTACTGAATCATGTGATGTTGCTTAACTTTGTTATCGTCTGTTGGTGAACATGTGACAGTTTTGTTAACTTATGTTGGTAGATCTATTTCATATGTCCAATCACATATGTTTAACTTTATTTGTTTTATGACATCAGTTTATATGCAGGTTTGGGATGTTAAATCATATGCTAGTTTGTATGTGAATCTTATGCAAGTCTGTTCTTATATACGCTAGTTTGAATGTGAATCTTATGCAAGTCTGTATGCGAATTATACACAAGTTTATATGAGAGTCAAGTATATACATATGCTAGTTTATATGCAAAACATGTGGTAAATTCATATGCAAGTTGTAGGAATCCATATGCAAGTTTAGGTGAAAACTATATTCACATTTTTAGGTGAAAACTATATTCACATATGCAAGTTTAGGTGAAACCCATATTCATATTTGCAAGTTCACAATTTCATGTTTATATCCATATTTAGATCCATGGTAGCTTATGAAAATTTATGTTTTATATGTCCATTTCCTATGCAAGTTATTGGCTATGCAAACTTATGTTATAATTCTTATTTGCAAATTACATCTATTTTATGTGTTATGCAAGTTGTGATGTTTCTTTTCCTTTTATGAGTTAGACTACTTGCGAGTCTAACATATTTCATATTAAAACGTACGAATAGCGTGGGGACAATGGGGAAATATTAATTATGTAAATTGTGAATTGGCATTAAATGGCTTTAAAAGCATATAATTAAATTGAGACATTAATTGGTATAATTTATATACCTAAAAAGTATGGACATAATTTAGGTGACAATTATGGACGTAGTTAATTTGGAAATTATTGACAATTTGAATAGGGATAATTAATTCATATGGGGTGAAATAATTATGTGTAATAATAAACGCCTAAGACACGAGATTAGACTCGTTTGTGGTGTAAGACTGCCCAGACCCGCCCGGCAAATCCAGCAGCCACAAACGGTAGTTAATGCGAGAGGTCGAAGGCATAAATTAAATGCGTAACAATTGTAAAGATACGAGGTTAGACTTTTTTGCGGTATAAGACTGCCCGGACCCACCCGGCAAATCCAGCAACCGCAAACGGTAGTCTAATGTGGGAGGTCTTACAAGGTTACGGTTATAATGAATTAAGTAACACTTAACCAAGATAAACATGTGGTGGGACATGGGGGTTAAGTGGGTGACATGGGTGACATGTGAAATGCGATTGGAAACACTTAACCAAATTAAAACATATAAGAAGGCATGAATAAGAAGGGATTTAGTGGGAAATCTTAGTATGGACCAAGCATAGGTGGAAAGCTTGTGTTAGGCATGGGGGACCCTTTCCAAATCAGTAACCCATTAAGTATCTTTGTGAGCTCTAGTTGGATCGAGGACCGGACATGCTTACTGGGTTTGATGGTAAGAGGTCAAAACGGGTTAACGGTGGCAACGCAAGTCTAACGGGGTCATGTGCGTGCGTGGGCCCGGGCGGGTAGGTAAGACGTTGTTGCATCGTGTAGATATAAGCCGTGCATATTTAGTGGTATTGGGTTTCCACTTTAGGGAGTGATATACCCCACTGTGGGACCAGCACGGGTATGTACAAGTTAGGGAGCCGATCACGTGGGGGTAGTGGGTAGAACTAGTGGAGATAGGGGCAGGCGACACCTATGAAGACAGCTAGGGGTACATGAAAATACCATTATGATTATTATGTTTAGTACGCGGGATCAACTTTTAAGGTGACTAGTAATGATGTAGTATAGTAATTATCCTATAGTGATTAGGAACGGGATTAACGCCAGAATACACCTCTTGTTTGTTTTGTCTTGCCCACTTGTCTCACAGTTGTTCCTTGTTTTACCAATTTATGCCTTATCCTAATTATTTTAATAATTATATTGTTAAAGTTATTGGACTCGCCAGACTTTATGTCAGACCCCTTTGTTTTCGCCTCTTTTCTTCCTCCCTTCCCCCAGGTTCTCAGGGTGGGACTAGTGCTAGTGTAGCTTGATTTGGATCTTTCTCTCTTTTGGAAGTGCTTGGATTACTGAAAGTAAAGTTCAACTCATCTCTTTTATGGCTACTTATCTTGGGATTATGCTTTTTACTTTATGTAATCGGAAAACAATTTGTCAAGATGGATATTAAGTGTACTTGGTTTTACTGTTGGTTTATGACATTGTTGTAATCAAACTATTTCTCCGCTGCAATAAAAGTTGTTTTAAAATTTTCAAGTACCAATATATGTATCTATCTTGTTATATTCTGTTCTATTCACCAATAATACTCTATGAAATTAATGCATTCCCTTTGAGAGTGACATTAATGGACATGGGGTGTTACATAAATGGTCACAAAGTTGGATGGCTTAGAGATATTGAAGGCCGAGAGATTATCTTTGTCGTGGGCTCTAGCAGGCTCAAAGTACGGTTATAATAGAGGCACCTAAAAGACTGGAAGGTTGCTGGTCGAGAACCCTCGGTATCATTGAAAGACTTAGTTATGTATCACTGAATGGCGTATGGAGTTTTAGCTAGAACCGGGGTTACCATTAGCCCTTGACGTATGGCAAGATTGGTCGTCATACGATTAACGATGGTTTCAAAGTAGGATAGTTAGTGATAATCGGGGTCTTGGATGTTGGTTGTTTTACTTGTACGGTCTCACGTATGTTGTCTAACATCGAGGGAGATATTTCTTAGGTGCTTGTCTAATGTTGGTTTAGGCCTTCGGGATTTGTGCTTAAGGGATGTTGATCTCGATCAAGGTGGTTTACATGAGATATAACTGGTTTCTATGGTTACTATTGTCTGGTTACTTCTGATTGTCCTAGATAAACTGTAACGACCCGGAAAATCTGAACCAATTTAAAATTTTTAAATTGGCTATTTTAGTGGATTTTAAATATTTAAAATAAATATTTTAAATAATACTGATGAAAAGTAAGTTTGAATCGACAATTGAAAAGGCATACAATTAATTATAATTATAAACGAGGCCTGAAATGGCGTGGTAGTTTCAAAATTTGAATTCAAACTTTGATTGACTATACCAGGTGCAAAACAAAATGGATTCGAGTGAAACCAAAAATATTTAAATCTATTAGTGAATACCTTTCTAAAGTAACTGAAAAATCAAAGTTTCATAGCGGGAAGCAAAAGTTATGGCCAAATGAATTTTCTGAAAGGTCGCTATGGAATTTATATAGCCCGTGGAAAATGGCCATTTTGCAAACGACCTCGGAATTCGACGAAACCACTTTTGTTGGATCCAGGATGTGAAGTTATTACTAGGTTTCAAATTTCACAATGTTTGAAGTTAGTATGTGAGCGTGGCAAAGGAAAATGTGTTTTGGTCAATTATAGTTAAATTGGATCGACCAAAAAAGGGCCATTTTACAAACGGTCTCAGAATTCGACGAAACTAGTTTTGTTGGGACCGTATCGTCAAAACATAGCTAGATTTATTTTTCGGGAATTTTTAGAAGCAGTATGTGGCCCCGGCAAATTGAAATGTACGTTCAAATTAAATATTGAATGTTTTATATTTTAATTTTAATGAAAACTAACTAAAACAGTCGAATGGGCCTATGAAACAAATACCATTGTGTTCGGAATGGGGGTATTTAGCTAGGGAGGACAGTCGTTGTGTTTGGATTGGAGTTCGTATAAGATAAGGAGTATTTTCCAATTTTAAAAATAAAAAAAAATAAAAAAATTATCAATGGTCCACCCTACTTTCTCTCTCCCCGTAAATCCCCGGAAACGATCGGCGGCTACCCCTTCTTCCTTCTCTCCTCCTATTCTCCTCCCACACGCATCAAAACATGTTGCTCCTTTGGAGTAATTTGTAGATCCTCCCACGAGCTCCACATCCGTACCAGCCTCGCCCTCAATCATCGTTTCTTTCTCGAGAATCGTGTTCGTGAAGTCGAAGACTTCAACCCGCCGCCATACCCTCCTGCCACGTGCGAGTTCAACATGGTACCCAGCGCCTAGAAGCTCTCTCGACGTTCTACGCGGTGGTGCTGGCCGATTGTCCCCTAGCTTCGCGGATTGAACGCAGAATCAAAACCTAGTTTTGAAGATATAGAGGAGGTATACGACTAATTTATTTTGAACTAATTTTAACACTTTTAAACCATTGCAAACTTGTAAAAATCATATCTTTTTCATGTGTGATCGAAATCCAGTGAAACAAGAGACAGTGGACCCGTGTGGACGTCTTCTACATTCTAGAAGAGACCGCATATTTTTCTGAGCCTTCTGCTATTTTTGGTGGAGTGGAACCCAATGTGAGATTTCTAATTTATAAACGATATGGAAAACGACGATGTATAAATTATATAGTCGATGTATGGGTTATATAAGCATTGTACACCACTTGTATAAGCGTTTTATAAGTTGTACATTCGATATATAAGTTATATATGCGTTGTGAAAATTATATATTTGTTGAATAGAAGTGAAATGCTTATGTATATATATATATATACACACACACGCCCCTCGTCCACAAACCATGGACGATATTTATTGGTTGTGATTGGTGTGAAAATTGGTTGATTATGAATGGTTGATTAGAATTGTTTGTGGTTGAAATTGATTGATTGTGGTTGAAGAATACCTGTTTGTGGTTGAGAAATATTTGGTTGAAGCCACATAGGATTAATTTGTGGAAAGGAAAAAAATATACATGCCGCCTGCGTGCGAACTAGATGCATGATTCCTCATTGTCAAAAGCTGTGAGGATTTAAGGTAGAGCGAGGAACTGTACTAGGGACGATCCCGGTTTTAACTACCCTGCAGTTATGCTGCCGAAATTTTGAATAATATTCATGTGTTAGAATTATTTTCCTGTGTTTAAACTATATTCGTGTGTTGAATAGAAAACCTTCATGTGTTGAATAAAAATTCATTCGTTGAATAGAATTCATGTGTTGAATGGTATTCGTGTTTTGAATAAATTGTTTTAACAATAAAAATCACATTTTTACTCTATATATACAAACTATAGAAAACCTTCGTGTGTTGAATCGATATTCATTCGTTGAATAGAAATTCATGTGTTGAATGGTATTCGTGTTTTGAATAAATTGTTTTAACAATAAAAATCACAATTTTACTCTATATATACAAACTATAGAAAACCTTCATGTGTTGAATCGATATTCATTCGTTGAATAGAAATTCATGTGTAGAATGGTATTCGTGTTTTGAATAAATTGTTTTAACAATAAAAATCACATTTTTACTCTATATATACAAACTATAGAAAACCTTCAAGTGTTGAATCGAAATTCATTCGTTGAATTGAAATTCATGGGTTGAATGGCATTCATATTTTGAAAGAAATTGTTTTATAATAAAAATCCTATTTTTATCATCAACATGAACTATATAAAATACTATTGTTTTGAAATAAATTGTTTTATAATAAAAATCATATTTTTATTACCTATATGAACTATATAAAATAATCATGTTTTGAAATGAACTGTTTTACAATAAAAATCACATTTCTACTGTACACATGAGTTGTTAAAAATAGTGAAGTGTCGAAGTGAATGTTTGTTGGATAAAAATATCATTTTTATCAACTGTATGAAAAGAATATAGCTTTGAAATCGAAGAATCGATATATATATATATAAATAGAATTGAAATATATCGAATAACGAAGCTGCAGTTCGTGTTTTGAAACCGTGTTTCAAACGATTAGTGTGGGAGATCCGACCATCGGATTTTCCCGAAACCAAAACCGTTGGGTTCACTTTGGAAATACCTTTCCAATGGCACCAACTTTGTAAAGATCCAACGGTTAGATTGTCTGGAATGTTTAATTCAAAGCTAAAGAAAAACAGCGCCAGAATCGATTATATTTATATATATAAATATAATTAAATTAAATCGAATAACGATGCTGCAGTTCGTATTTTGAAATCGAAACTTCAAACGATTATACCAGGAAATCCGACCGTCGGATTTTCCCGAAACTGGAACCGTTGGATTCATTTTGAAAAGATCTTTCTAATGAAGTAAATTTTGTGAAGATCCAACGGTTAGATTTTCAGATATGTGTAAATCAAATCTGAAGAAAAACAGCGCCACGGCCGCCTTATGGCCGAAGCGTTGTTTTGAATGAATTGGCTATTTTAAAATAAATAAAAATAGCGATAAATCATTATAAAATATTATAAACGATATGGATGTGAAATTTAGAAACTAACTGAAGGTTGGCTAAGTCGAATGGTTTCCTGGATTTTGATCTGATGTTGGTTTCGGCCTTCGGGGTTAATATTTGGGAAATCGTTCTCTTAATGATTTACGGTTAGTGACTAATGAATTGAAATGATGCGTATGTTGTGTTTGTCTAGCACTTGTTTATTATATATGCGAGTTGCTCAGAAAGACCGGGACTATCACATTCCGAATAACTGAATCGACGATAAGAAATTGAAGATGAAGATGGTGGTCGAAGACCGGAGATCTTCACCTTGTTTGGATGGTAACTAATGTCCTGATTGGGAGGCATCCCGAAATATGGATAATGAGTGGTGATCGTCCAGACGTACGTGGAGATCGATGGGTTTGCGAGGTATATAGTGCCTCCGATTTTGTTCAGACCCAAAACGGACATGTAAATGGACTATGTGTCCGACATTGAAATTTGTTCTGTGTGATTGATAACCATCGGTTACATGGCGTGAATTGCCTGTGTGGCATGCTAAGATGCAGTGATTAAGGCTTCTGTTGAAAAGCAAAGTCTTGTGGTGATGATCAAAGCACCGCCTGTGTGGCGTAGCTTTGTGTATAACGTGAAATCGCGAGCCTCACACCCCGGTATGAACCAGAAATGGGAGAGGACATCAGGGAGGGCATGCGTTTCCTTCTAGTTAGAAGTGGCGTTAGTGGTTTTACCTACCCTGACGAGTTTGACTTATGTGGTTGCTGCTGTTACGAGGCGCCTCGGTTATATCGGTCGATCTGGGACCGATGGAGTCATTCATTGGCTCATTGACGCCCCCAAAGGGCGGGGAAATGCAGTGTTCAGGCATAATAATCCACATCGGTGGACCGGCCCTGACGATCCAAGGGGCAGTTGCGTCTATTCCTGAGACACGAGCTAGAGCGTCTCGAATTCGGTAAGGACTATCTTTTGCTTTGGTTCATGACGGAAATCCAATTTCCAAATACGTGACTGTGTGGTTTTGATTGTATACCTATATATGGCGACATAGTGGTATGGGGCATTAATGCCGTCTAAGATTGATAGTTATGATTTGAAATTGTTTTTGAAACATGTAAACACTAGTAATAATATCAAATGCTTTTGTTTAATTCATATCAAGCATATTTTGGCCATTATAAGGTAAAACTCTATCCTTCGGTTTGCGTTGCATTGTGTGATGGGAACTGAGTCTTATAATGGCTTCATTTTTATAAAAAGCATTGCGATGTTTAAAAGAATTATTTGTTTTAAAGCACTGGCAATCCAATGGAGTAAACCCATTCCACGAAAGTGGCGTGGTCCTGTGATTAGCCATATTAAATGTGTTGAGTAGATTTCTCATACCAGTCCCATGACTGACTCGTAGTTTGTTTCACTTTCAAACTCGGGTGCCCCTTTTTCTACATGGGCAGCCTTGTCTTCAGGTTTTAGCAGGCTTTTTCTGGATAGCTAGAGCTGAAGAGGGATTCTATCATTTATCTATTTTATGCTGTTCAGCTCCTATTGTACATATTATGTTTGTTTTCCGCTGTAGACATTTATGTATAGCTGAACTATATTTGTACTAAGTATGATCCTGTATATTGTGTAACTCTGATGATTACATTTGTCCAGTGTATTATTTGTACATTATCTGGTATATTTATTTAATTATGTTCTTCTATTATCTGTTTATGTGTTATATTCCAAAGATTACCCTTGTCACCGTCAGTACGGGAATTGGGGTCGTCTCATTTTGGTATCAGAGCTTTGGTTAAGCTTAGTTCTAGAATATAACATATTAACGAACTCGTTAGAAATAGAACCAGTAGTGTTCTAGGACGGGTAACTCATTACAGATAGGATCAGTAATATCCTAGTATGAGTAGCAGAATGAAATAACACCTCGATAGATACATTTACATTCAAGTATATGTTTCTTTGCTTTAAAATATCTTTTCTATTGACCTGACACTTGATCTGCTATTTGCAGAAGTACTAGAAAATGAGTGCCAGAAACAGAAGAAGTAATACTGACCCGGATATAGAAGCTTTATTTATGAAATATAGAAATCTGGGTGGAAAACCATTCTCGGGCGAAGAATCTATTATGAAAACACAAGCTTGGATTCGTTCGGCTGAGAAAATCTTTGAAGGATTAAAGCTGAGGGATGACCAGAGAAGATTACTGGCCTCCTGGGCACTCAAAGACGAAGCTTTGTTCTGGTGGGATTCGGTCATTAAGGATAACCCAGAGGATGGTATCACCTGGGATAGATTCAATGTGATTTTCCTGGAAAGATTTACTCCTCCTGAAGCGATTGAGTGACTATATGATGAATTTTCTTATCTAATACAAGGAGATATGACTGTCCCAGAATATCATAAGAAATTCAACGAACTTTCTCACTTTGCCCCTCATCTGATTCAAGATCCAAAGAGGAAGAATCTAAGGTTTATTCATGGCCTACAAAGAAAATATCAGAATAGTGTGATGAGGAATGTGAAGCTTCCTTTTTCTGAAATGATATACATGGCTTACCAGTACGAAGACCTAGACAAGAAAGGTATGTTACGATACGAAGAGGAGGTCAGCTCTAGCAATAAAGTTGAGTCTGGAACTGATCGTCCTGAGGCCAGTACGATGTCTGAGGTCAGTTAGAAGCCTAAAGTCAATCGAAAAAGGGCTAATTCTGTGAAAGAACAAGTAAAGACCGCCACTTGCTCTAACTGCCATCTAAAAGGGCATTTGTCGATAAACTCTGGACCCTTAAAGAAGTGATTAAAAGGTGGACTTCAATCCAAGGAGGGATTTCAAGAGAATATAAAATACAATCTCTGCCATCAGGCTGGTCACGTAAAGCAAGATTGCTGGCAGTTGAAAAAGACTGAAATAGTTTAAGTGAATGAAGTAGTAGAAACTTCAGCACCCTCAGCTAGTCAGGGAAGATCTGATGTTTTAGAAGGAACGCTTACTGTCAAAAACATTCCAGTCAAAGTACTGTTTGACACAGGCGCATCATGAAGCTTTATTGCAAAGAATGCAGTTAAGAAGTTGGATTTGAAATTGAGGAAGCTTAAAGAACCCATCACGGTCCAAAATCCGGTTCGAGGGTCTCTCGATCTTAGCTGGATTTGTGCAGTGCCCGTCTCTTTTTCCTGCTATAAGTTCCCTACCATCTCTATCATCATGAATTTTACTGAATTCGATCTTGTCTTGGGGTTAGACTGGTTGACCAAATATGAAGCTGAGGTTAGATGCGCCGAGAGGGTTGTTAGGGCAAAGATTGAATCAGGGAATTATATAACGATTCCCTATGAAGGTCAGAATTCTAATAGAAAAGACTTCTGGGCAGCCTTAGAAGTTTCTGCTGCTCAAATAGAAAATATCCTTGAAGTCACAGAGAATATTCCCGACCTCGTGAAAGATATTCCCGTCGTCAAGAATTATGCGGATGTGTTTGAAGAAGTTGTTCGCTTACCTCCGCAGAGAGAAATAGATTTCAAGATCGCTTTGATTCTGAATGCAAGGTCGGTAGTTCATGCTATTCGAAGATTGTCCTTGAAAGAGAAAGAGGAATTAGACAATCAAACAAGACAACTTGTATGGAAGGGTCTAATCATGCCTAGTTTCTCTGATTGGGGAGTGGCAGTGGTGTTTGTCCCAAAGTCTAACGGTACTCTACGGCTATGTGTGGATTATCGTGATTTGTACAAGCAGACCATAAAGAATAAATATCCATTGCCACGAATTGATGATCTATTGGATCGTCTAAATGGAGCATAGGTATTTTCAAGGATGGACCTAGCTATAGGCTTCCATCAGCTTCGTATTGCCGAAGAATGTGTTCCTATGACAACATTCAGAGGTCCGGACTTATTCTATGAGTGGTTAGAAATGTCGTTCGGCTTATGTAACGCTCCAACATACTTCGTCGATTTGATGAATAGAGTGTTCAGGGGAGTCCTGAATAAATTTGTTCTGGTTTTTATTGACGATATTCTAATCTTCTCTAAATCAAAGGCCGAACATGAAAAGCATTTGGAACAGGTTCGGGAAATCCTCAGAAGGAATGTATTAAAAGCCAAACTATCCAATGTATATTCTGGCAAGATGAAGTGAAATTTCTTGGCCACGTTGTATCGAAAGAAGGAATTGCTGTAGATCCAAGTAAAATCACAGCTATTCAAAACTGGAAACAACCTAGTACTCCCACAGAAGTCTGAAGTTTTCTTGGATTGGCTAGTTGTTACCGGAAGTTCATTAAAAACTTTTCGAAGATATCTGGTCACTTAACAAAGCTTACAAAGAAGCACTCAAAATTCAAATGGACTCCAGAATGTGAGGAGGCTTTTGAAGAGCTAAAGTTAAGATTAACAATGGCTCCAGTGTAAACCATAATTGACGGCAATCAGGATTTGAGAGTCTGGACAGATGCCTCTAGAGAAGGCCTTGGTGCAGTGTTAATGCAAAGAGGTCAAGTGATAGCTTATGCTAGCCGCCAGCTGAAGCCGCACGAGAAGAACTACGTCACTCATGATCTTGAGTTGTTGGCTATAGTATTTGCCTTGAAAATCTGGAGACACTATCTTCTGGGTGAGAAATTCGAACTGTTTACGGATCACCAGTCGCTAAAGTATCTGTTCACCCAGAAAGACTTGAACCGGAGGCAGCAATGTTGGCTAGAATTCCTTGCAGCATATGATTTTGAGATTCTATATACTCCAGGGAAAGCCAATGTCGTGGCCGATGTGTTAAGCCGAAAGAATGTAATGATCGCCAGCTTTATTATTACGACTTCCTTGATCGACAAAATATCATCAAAAGGATCCAGAAAGGCGAACCCTCGTGTTTTCAAATAGATAACGATGGGACCCTGAGATTTAAAGGAAGGATTTGTGCTCCCGACATCCCAGAGTTAAAAAGGGAAGTGTTAGACGAGTGTCACAAATCCAAGCTGAGTATCCATCCTGGTGTGGCCAAAATGTATAACGATCTCAAGCGAACATTCTGGTGGAAGGCTATGAAAAGAGACGTTTCAATATATGTTACCCGATGCCCTACTTGCCAGCTAGTCAAAAGCGACCAACAGAAACTGGCTGGATTGTTACAACTGCTAGACGTTCCAGGTTGGAAGTGGGAACATATTTCCATGGACTTCATAGATGGTTTGCCCAGAACCAGAAAAGGGATTGACAGTATTTGGGTGATCGTAGATCGCTTCATGAAGACCGCCCATTTCATATCTGTCAGATCAAACAGAACTGCCCAGAGTCTGGCATAGATATACTTCAAGGAAATTGTTAGACTACAAGGAGTTCCGATCAGTATAGTGAGTGATAGAGATCCAATATTTACTAGCAAATTCTGGGAGGCATTTCAAGTAGAGCTGGGAAAAAAGTTGAACTTGGGCACCGCTTATCATCCTCGGACCGACGGTCAGACTGAGAGGGTGAATCGTACACTAGAAGATCTATTACGGGCTTGTGTTCTAGATTTTGGTGGATCATGGGAAGACCATCTGCATTTGGCTGAATTCTCATATAACACCAGCTACCAGGCGAGCATGACAATGTCACCATTCGAAGCGTTGTATGGTAGATCGTGTCGATCTCCTGCTTGTTGGGTCGAACCCGGTAATAGACTTGTGTTGGGGCCAGATATGATCCGAGAAGCTGCCGACAAAGTCAATTTTATTAAGAAACGATTACTCGCCGCTCAAAGCCGACAAAAGAGTTATGCTGGTAAGAGAAGAAGAGATTTATCATTTGCTGTTGGCAACTATGTATATTTGAAAGTACCGCCGGTGAGAGGAGTTATCCGGTTCGGTAAAACAGGGAAGTTGGCGCCCAAATTCATTGGTCCATTTCCTATTCTTGAACGGATTGGAACTCTCGCTTATAGGGTTCAATTGCCTGATTGGTTGCCTGGAGTGCATGATGTATTTCACATATCTCAACTTCGAAAGCATGTTCATGATCCAGACTTGATCGTGGAAGAAGCAGCTCAACAGGATATTGAAATTACTCCAGAAGTAGCTATGAGAAGAGAGCCGCTAAAGATTATCGGCAAAGAAACCAAAGAACTGAGGAACAAGAAGGTTCACTTAGTCAAAGTGCAATGGAGTGGAGATCCGCGAGATTGTACTTGGGAAACTGAGGAGAGCATTCAGAAAGCCTATCCTAAGTGTCGAGTGGATATCTCTGATTGACTTCGGTGCAAGGTACATTTACCATACTCTGCATTACCATTTAGTTCTCTACTCTGTTGTTATTTTCTTTCCATGGATGTGCACTTTTAATTCTATAGTTTGAATGATTTTAAAAGAGTATAGAAGTTGATTAGTAATTTTTGAAAAGTTAAAAACAATTGATTGTTGTTTGTGTTGTGTGATAGTAGATTTGATTAATTAAATTATTAAAACGATAGTTAATTTAATCAATAATAGAATGAATGGTAGAATTTATTCGATTAAATCACACATTGAACTGATTAGGAAATAGATAGAAATATATACATGTGCATTATATATGTTTGAACAGGTAACTGGATAGCTGTTGAGTAAAGAAATTATTTGCGTGCCCGACAAATAGGTAAACCTTAATGAGTTGGATGCGAAATATTATTATATCAACTCCTGTGAATGCCATTGGATGCGGAGTGCTGGTTGTTCTGTGTGCAATCATAAACGTTGCCATAGGATAGTAATAATTAATTTTGAACTACACTACATGGCATACTTCTCGAAGATAGGCATACTTCATCATATACCACATAAGCATTTGGAGTTTGTGTGACGAGGTGGAGGATTTACCATACGAGCGAGAGGCTTGTATGGCGATGACTATATTTTACGGGTTGAACTGATGACTGATATGGACCATATAAATTGTAACGATAAATTGCCAGATTAATAAAAAACTCCACACGGGTCTGCAGTTGACAATAATCATGTCTCTCTAGTCATTAGATACGGCACATGGACTATTTATTTCCCACACGGGACGAGGTAACGAGAATTTATTCTTTGGAGCAATTAAAATACATACTCCCTCAGGCTTTGACAGGGTGACGAGAATTTATTCTCTGGAGTTATTATCTATACACGCTCCCTTGTAAACACCAGAATATATCACTATAAATATGTGTATGCTTTATAGGATTTATTGGGTACCTAATACGGCCCAATAAATTTCGAAACCCATCCTCATACAAAGGAGGTTATGGCGAAATTTTTCGAAAATTCCGGGTGTTAGCCAAATTTTTTGAAGATTTAGAAAATCCTCAGAAACTGAAAAGTTCGAGAATGGAAGCCAGATTGAATGTAGAGTTGATTAATCAAACCACTTTCGACTTTGTTCCTTTTCGGGGACGAAAAGTTTTAAGTGGGGGAGATTGTAACGACCCGCAAAATCTGAACCAATTTAAAAAATTTAAATTGGCTATTTTAGTGGATTTTAAATATTTAAAATAAATATTTTAAATAATAATGATGAAAAGTAAGTTTGAATAGACAATTGAAAAGGCATATAATTAATTATAAGTATAAACGAGGCCTGAAATGGCGCGGTAGTTTCAAAATTTGAATTCAAAATTTGACTGACTGTACCGGGTGCAAAACAAAACGGATTTGAGTGAAACCAAAAATATTTAAATCTGTTAGTGAATACCTTTCTAACGAATCTGAAAAGTCGAAGTTTCATAGCGGGAAGCAAATGTTATGGCCAAATGAATTTTCTGAAAGGTCGCTATGGAATTTATATAGCCCGTGGAAAATGGCCATTTTGCAAACGACCTCGGAATTCGACAAAACTACTTTTGTTGGATCCGGGATGTGAAGTTATTGCTAGGTTTCAAATTTAATAATTTTTGAAGCTAGTATGTGAGCGTGGCAAAGGAAAATGTGTTTTGGTCAATTATAGTTAAATTGGATCGACCAGAAAAGGGCCATTTTACAAACGGTCTCAGAATTCGACGAAACTAGTTTTGTTTGGACCGTATCGTCAAAACATAGCTAGATTTATTTTTCGGGAATTTTTAGAAGCAGTATGTGGCCCCGACAAATTGAAATGTACGTTCAAATTAAATATTGAATGTTTTATATTTTAATTTGAATGAAAACTGGCTAAAACAGTCGAATGGGCCTACGAAACATATCCCATTGTGTTCGGAAAGGGGGTATTTAGCTAGGGAGGATGGTCGTTGGGTTTGGATTGGAGTTTGTATGAGATAAGGGGTATTTTCGAATTTTAAAAATATATAAATATAAAAAAATTATCATTGGTCCACCCTACTTTCTCTCTCCCCGTAAATCCCCTGAAACGATCGGCGGCTACCCCTTCTTCCTTCTCTCCTCTTTTTCTCCTCCAACACGCATCAAAACACATTGCTCCTTTGGAATAATTTGTAGATCCTCCTACGAGCTCCACATCTGTACCAGCCTCGCCCTCTATCATCGTTTCTTTCTCGAGAATCGTGTTCGTGAAGTCGAAGACTTCAACCCGCCGCCACACCCTCCTGCCACGTTCGAGTTCAACGTGGTACCCAGTGCCTGGAAGCCCTCTCGATGCTCTACGCGGTGGTGCTGGCCGATTGTCCCCTAGCTTCGCGGATTGAACGCAGAATCAAAACCTAGTTTTGAGGATATAGAGGAGGTATACGACTAATTTGTTTTGAACTGATTTTAACACTTTTAAACTGTTGCAAACTTGTAAAAATCATATCTTTTTCATGTGTGATCGAAATCCAGTGAAACAAGAGACAGTGGACCCGTGTGGACGTCTTCTACATTCTAGAAGAGACCGCATATTTTTCTGATCCTTCTGCTATTTTTGGTGGAGTGGAACCCAATGTCAGATTTCTAATTTATAAACAATATGGAAAACGACGATCTATAAGTTATATAGTCGATGTATGTGTTATATAAGCATTGTACACCTCTTGTATAAGCGTTGTATAAGTTGTGCGTTCGATATATAAGTTATATATGCATTGTAAAAATTATATATGTGTTGAATAGAAGTGAAATGCTTATATATATATATATATACACGCCCCTCGTCCACAAACCATGGACGATATTTATTGGTTGTGACTGGTGTGAAAATTGGTTGATTACGAATGGTTGATTAGATTTGTTTGTGGTTGAAATTGATTGATTGTGGTTGAAGAATACCCGTTTGTGGTTGAGAAATATTTGGTTGAAGCCGCATAGGATTAGTTTGTGGAAAGGAAAAAAAATAGACATGCCGCCTGCGTGCGAACTAGATGCATGATTCCCCATTATCAAAAGCTGCGAGGATTTAAGGTAGAGCGAGGAACCGTACTAGGGACGATCCCGGTTTTAACTACCCTGCAGTTATGCTGCCGAAATTTTGAATAATATTCATGTGTTAGAATTATTTTCCTGTGTTGAAACTATATTCGTGTGTTGAATAGAAAACCTTCATGTGTTGAATAAAAATTCATTCGTTGAATAGAATTCATGTGTTGAATGGTATTCGTGTTTTGAATAAATTGTTTTAACAATAAAAATCACATTTTTACTCTATATATACAAACTATAGAAAACCTTCGTGTGTTGAATCGATATTCATTCGTTGAATAGAAATTCATGTGTTGAATGGTATTCGTGTTTTGAATAAATTGTTTTAACAATAAAAATCACAATTTTACTCTATATATACAAACTATAGAAAACCTTCATGTGTTGAATCGATATTCATTCGTTGAATAGAAATTCATGTGTTGAATGGTATTCGTGTTTTGAATAAATTGTTTTAACAATAAAAATCACATTTTTACTCTATATATACAAACTATAGAAAACCTTCATGTGTTGAATCTAAATTCATTCGTTGAATTGAAATTCATGGGTTGAATGGTATTCATATTTTGAAAGAAATTGTTTTATAATAAAAATCCTATTTTTATCATCAACATGAACTATATAAAATACTATTGTTTTGAAATAAATTGTTTTATAATAAAAATCATATTTTTATTACCTATATGAACTATATAAAATAATCATGTTTTGAAATGAACCGTTTTACAATAAAAATCACATTTCTACTGTACACATGAGTTGTTAAAAATAGTGAAGTGTCGAAGTGAATGTTTGTTGGATAAAAATATCATTTTTATCAACTGTATGAAAAGAATATAGCTTTGAAATCGAAGAATCGATATATATATATATATATATATAGAATTGAAATATATCGAATAACGAAGCTGCAGTTTGTGTTTTGAAACCGTGTTTCAAACGATTAGTGTGGGAGATCCGACCATCGGATTTTCCGGAAACCGAAACCGTTGGGTTTGCTTTGGAAATACCTTTCCGATGGCACCAACTTTGTAAAGATCCAACGGTTAGATTGTCTGGAATGTTTAATTCAAAGCTAAAGAAAAACAGCGCCAGAATCAATTATATTTATATATATATAAATATAATTAAATTAAATCAAATAACGACGCTGCAGTTCGTATTTTGAAATCGAAACTTCAAACGATTATACCGGGAGATCCGACCGTCGGATTTTCCTGAAACTGGAACCGTTGGATTCGTTTTGAAAAGATCTTTCTAATGAAGTAAAAATTTTAAATATCCAACGGTTAGATTTTCAGATATGTGTAAATCAAAACTGAAGAAAAACAGCGCCACGGCCCCGTTATGGCCGAAGCGTCGTTTTGAATGAATTGGCTATTTCAAAATAAATAAAAATAGTGATAAATCATTATAAAATATTATAAATGATATGGATGTGAAATTTAGAAACTAACTGAAGGTTGGCTAAGTCGAATGGTTTCCTGGATTTTGATCTGATGTTGGTTTCGGCCTTCGGGGTTAATATTTGGGAAATCGTTCTCTTACTGATTTACGGTTAGTGACTAATGAATTGAAATGATGCGTATGTTGTGTTTGTCTAGCACTTGTTTATTATATATGCGAGTTGCTCAGAAAGACCGGGACTATCCCATTCTGTATAACTGAATCGACGATTAGAAATCGAAGATGAAGATGGTAGTCGAAGACCGGAGATCTTCACCTTGTTTGGATGGTAACTGATGTCCTGATTGGGAGGCATCCCGAAATATGGATAATGAGTGGTGATCATCCAGACGTACGTGGAGATCGATGGGTTTGCGAGGTATATAGTGCCTCCGGTTTTGTTCAGACCCAAAACGGACATGTAAATGGACTGTGTGTCTGACATTGGAATTTGTTCTGTGTGATTGATAACCATCGGTTACATGGCGTGAATTGCCTGTGTGGCATGCTAAGATGCAGTGATCAAGGCTTCTATTGAAAACCAAAGTCTTGTGGTGATGATCAAAGCGCCGCCTGTGTGGCGTAGCTTTGTGTATAACGTGAAATCGTGAGCCTCACACCCCGGTATGAACCAGAAACGGGAGAGGACATCAGGGAGGGCATGCGTTTCCTTCTAGTTAGAAGTGGTGTTAGTGGTTTTACCTACCCTGACGAGTTTGACTTATGTGGTTGTTGCTGTTACGAGGCGCCTCGGTTATATCGGTCGATCCGGGACCGATGGAGTCATTCGTTGGCTCATTGACGCCCCAAAGGGCGGGGAAATGCAGTGTTCAGGCATAATAATCCACATCGGTGGACCGGCCCTGACAATCCAAGGGGCAGTTGCGGCTGTTCCTGAGACACGGGCTAGAGCATCTTGAATTCGGTAAGGACTATCTTTTGCCTTGGTTCTTGACGGAAATCCAATTTCCAAATACGTGACTGTGCGGTTTTGATTGTATACCTATATATGGCGACATAGTGGTATGGGGCATTAATGCCGTCTAAGATTGATAGTTATGATTTGAAATTGTTTTTGAAACATGTAAACACTAGTAATAATATCAAATGCTTTTGTTTAATTCATATCAAGCATATTTTGGCCATTATAAGGTAAAACTCTATCCTTCGGTTTGCGTTGCATTGTGTGATGGGAACTGAGTCTTATAATGGCTTCATTTTTATAAAAAGCATTGCGACGTTTAAAAGAATTATTTGTTTTAAAGCACTGGCAATCCAATGGAGTAAACCCGTTCCACAAAAGTGACATGGTCCTGTGATTAGCCATATTAAATGTGTTGAGTAGATTTCTCATACCAGTCCCATGACTGACTCGTAGTTTGTTTCACTTTCAAACTCGGGTGCTCCTTTTTCTACCTGGGCAGCCTTGTCTTCAGGGTTTAGCAGGCTTTTTCTGGATAGCTGGAGCTGAAGAGGGATTCTATCATTTATCTATTTTATGCTGTTCAGCTCCTATTGTACATATTATGTTTATTTTCCGCTGTAGACATTTATGTATAGCTGAACTGTATTTGTACTAAGTATGATCCTGTATACTGTGTAACTTTGATGATTACGTTTATCCAGTGTATTATTTGTACATTATCTGGTGTATTTATTTAATTCTGTTCTGCTATTAACTGTTTATGTGTTATATTCCAAAGATTACCCTTGTCATCGTCAGTACGAGATCTCATAAACTATTGTTTGTAAAGGCTATCACTGTCAGATGTGGGGAAGATGGATTTGGGTTCTTCTCTGGAGTTTTGGTAGATTCGTTGATTAATCTCCCTATTCTCATATACTTTATTGATGATGTTAGATAGTTGTTTTATTGCTCATTAGGACAGTTGTCTAACTCAAGGTTTTATGTTTCCTCTTATTACCTTGGTATGTTCATCTAGTTTTGGATGGGAAGACTGAGTAATAGGTTACAGGCAGCAGAACTTAGTGAGTCAAGGATGTAGAGTGTTTGATGACGAATATCCTATGAATTAGAAATCCGTCGCATGAAATATCGTGATAATAAACCTCAAGCGCATGACGTACAATTGTTAATACGCAGCGAATACGAGTCGATCCGCAGGGAAAGAAGTAATTTCAATCTTATTCAATCAAATTAAACCAAAATTCGGATTGATTTAACTAACAAAAACTAATTAACACTAGAACTAAGTTGAGATCTAAATATAAAATGAAAGCAATTTAGAGGTAAATCCCCTCTCATATTTATGCAAATTAACAAACGTACAATTTATGATCTCCATCAAGTGACATAAATACAACACTTAAACCACTTACAATTCTCATGAAATGAAACTAAGCAAAAAAAAAAACTTATGTATGGCTTATGAACAATAAATAGAAATATAAACCATCAAATGTTTTTCTTACTTTCATTTCAAAATCAATAACCACTTAGCAAATATTGATGTAACTTGTGTTTACAATGACTAAGCATAGCCTATTTTTTAGTCAACAAACATAGACTACCAAAATCACTTGTACAAACTTACATCAACATCCATTAACATGAAGCACAAATTAGAGAACACAAATCATACAAATGTTGAACTTACATAAACCTAGAGAGCTTCATTACCCCCAAATCAAAGGGATTAGCTACTCATATGTGTTATCGAATCAACACATGTAAGTTTCAACATAAATATGAACGAAATAAAAAAAGAACTAATTAGCAACAAAAAAAATAGATCTAAACTACTTTCATAAAACTAAATAACATAAGAGAAATGGATAAGAAGCCATGCAAAAAAAATAGAGGTTTTGATTTCAGCCTCCAATCCAAACTAAATAAAATCCAAGATCCTTTTTACATCAACATATAGGGGTTATTTATACATGAGTACAACCCTAATTCACTTTTAGTGTGCTACCAAGAATGCCCTTTAGGAAGTGTGACCGTTGAGTAATCATCAAGCTTTAATTAATCCATCATCAAATTTGCCTGAAGCTTATCCACTTATTTATCCATTAGCTTCTAAGTGTAGTAAGTGGGAATGTAAGTGGGGTCCTCCATGATAATATGTGAGAATTATTTCCTCTTATTTCCTTTGTATGCATATAAATCTTTATTTTGGCAATTTTGATGAATTTTGAATATTTAAAATGAATTATTTTAAATAATAATGGCGAGAAATTTATTTTCAATAGAAATCGAACTTATATATTTATATAGATCATCGTTAGAATATAAATATTTATTACTAATTATAAAAGGAATTGAAAATGGCGCGGTAGTTCGAAAATTCGATGTCAAATTTCAAATGAATGTATAGGATTCAAAATAAACCGGATTTTAGAGAAACCAAAAATATTAGAATCTAATTGAGAATATCTTTCCAACGAATCCAAAAAATTGAAATTTCATAGCGGAAACCAAAAATACGTCCAATTGAAAATTCAGAATAGTCGCTATGGAATTCTATCCCTTAAAAATGGAGATTTTGCAAACGACCTCGGTTTTCGACGAAACCACTTTTGTTGGATCTGGGATGTCAAATTATTGCTACATTCCAAAATTCAAAAATTTTCAAGTCGATAAGTGAGCGTGGCAAAGGAAAACGCGTTTGACTAGTTTTAATTGATTTTAATCAACTGGAAAATGGCCATTTTTCAAACGGTTTCAGAATTTGACGAAATTAGTTTTGTTTGGACCGCATCGTCAATATGAAGCTAGAAATAATTTTTCTGGAATTTTTCGAGTTAGTATGTGACCCCAGTAAATTGAAATGTGCGTTCAAATTCAATATATAAATTTATATTTTTAATTTTAGTGAAAACTGATCCAAACTTTTGAACTGGCTTACGGGACATATCCCATTGTGTTCTGAATGGGGGTAATTAGCTAGGGACGACAGTCGGTGGGTCTCGTTGGGGGTTTGTATGAGAAAGTTGTTTTTAAGGGATAAATTAATATAATATTATAATTAATATATAATTCAATTAAACCCCACCCCTTTCTCCTCCTCGATGACTTCAGAAACACAAAGAAAAAAAAACCAAATCGCGATCCGCAGCACCCCACGTCGTCGCACCGCGCCTCCCCTCCCCACGGCCGCGCCTATCGCCAGCGCCTCACCCCTCCGACCCCGCGCCTCTCCACCTTGACGCAGCCAAAACCCCCTTCCCAAATTCGAACGTAGTGCCCAAGAAAAAAAACCGAGCCTTAGCCCAATCCGAGCCTTAGCCCAATCCGACGCCGCCATGGTCCACTGACCGCCTCCCAGGCCAGGCCGACACCCGTGACCCCCCCTCTGACCCTCCTCCGCTCCGATGATGGTGCAGCAGCCCCCCTCTTCTAATTTGAACTATAAGCTTTAATTTTGTTTAATCTCAGTTTTTATTTATATAAAGCATATTATTAAATCAGATTTTATTTATATAAAGCGTATTATAAAATCAGTTTTTATTTAGATTTAGTTTTTATTTTAAATCAATTTTATATAGGATATTAGCGAATATAAAAATCATATTTTTATATAGAAACTAGCGAGGTGAAGATTTGATTTTTATATAGAAACTAGCGAATTAAAGATTTGATTTTTATGTAGGTAAAGACTAGATTTTTGATTACATAAAAATATAATTCTTGTTCATATGAGAAATATGATTTTTAATTCATAGGAAAAGTTGTGATCTTTAGTGATGAAAAGCTATGATTTTTAAACATCAAAAGATTTGACTTTTATGGAATAAAAAGGTTGGAGTTTTATATATGAATTAACGGCACAAAAATTCGATTCTTTTTGATACGAATAACATTAAAAGTCTATATTTTTATATAGGAAAGGTTTATATTTTTAATTATAGAAAGGCGATATTTTTATATCTAAATTCGATTTTTAGGAGTATAAAAACATGATTTTTATAAAGTAGGGAAAATAAAAATATGATTTTTATATAGTAGAGATAATAAAAATATGATTTTTTATATGAGTAGCGAATCAAAAATAGGATTTTTATATGATCGAGAATATAAAAATATAATCTTTTCTATATGTGTAGCATTATAGAAATATAATTTTTATACATGAAGTGGTATTATAAAAATGTGATTTTTAACGTAAAACCACGTGTAACAAATCTCGTTGGAAGCACGGTGAAGATTTCCTACATATGAAGAGTCGTTACGTTTGGTTTAGCTCTTGGTGAGAAGTCCTCACTTTAATTCTTGTTTTCTAGTTAAAAATATATGCTAGGATGAAGACGGTGCTTAGCAGCACCTGACACCCGTCGTCCACAGACCATGGACGTCTTGTTTGTTATGTATTTGGATTGATTTGTTTGTGTGAAAATTATTTTGATGTGGAATGGAAAAATATATATTCATGTGTTGAAGTAAAATATATATTCATGTGTTGAAATAAAATATATATTCATGGGTTGAAATAAAATATATATTCATGTGTTGAAGTAAAATATATATTCATGTGTTGAAATAAAATATATATTCATGGGTTGAAATAAAATATATATTCATGTGTTGAAATAAAATATATATTCATGTGTTGAAATAAAATATATATTCATGTGTTGAAACAAAATATACATTCATTTACAAATTGAACGATTTGTTTATGTACACCGATTTGACTGATATTGATTGGGACGATAAATTTTACACATCGCCCAACTGCACAAATAAAAATTTGTGTGTTGATGTGAAACCCCACATGGGTATTGGGATGATATTTGACGTACACTAATCCCGATTGTTTAGTTGTATGTCAAACGATGGTTGACAGACTGTGTAAGCGTTAATTATTTATATTTAATGCATATGCAGTTGTGTGGTGCACTCTGGATGATGGTCGATGATTTATCGTTGCTATTATATACATGTGTTGTAGAAAATCCATATAATTAACCATATATGGTAATTGATTGGGCCTCATTCCGATTTGAAAAATAAGGAATATTATAAAAATAAATTCATGTGTTGAATATAATAAATATTCATGTGTTGAATAGAAAATAAATTCATGTGTTGAATAGAAAATAAATTCATGTGTTGAATAGAAATAAATTCATGTGTTTAATAGAAATAAATTCATGTGTTGAATAGAAATAAATTCATATGTTGAATAGAATAAAAATTCATGTGTTGAATAGAAAATAAATCCATGTGTTGAATAGCAAATAAATTCATGTGTTGAATAGAAAATAAATTCATGTGTTCAATAGAAATAAATTCATGTGTTGAATAAAACTAAATTCATGTGTTGAATAGAATAAAAATTCATGTGTTGAATAGAATAAAAATTCATGTGTTGAATAGAATAAAAATTCATGTGTTGAATAGAATAAAAATTCATGTGTTGAATAGAATAAAATCCATGTGTTGAATAGAATAAATATTCATGTGTTCAACAGAATAAGTAGTCATGTGTTGAATAGAAAAAACATTCATGTGTTGAATAAAAGCCGTGTTGATTAGATTGACGCCATTGACAACAAGGAATTTTGCTCGATCCGAATCGATCGCTAAACCGACCAAGACCGTTCGAAACCCCTGATTGCTTTGAGGACAAGACGAATCAGAACGTAAACAGAAGAACATTTCATTGTATATTACAACAATTCCATCAGAATACAAGAATATACAGAGTATGGATAAATATTACACAGAAAATATAAGAGATTTAAATTACATTTAAATACATTACATAGCAGCGGAAAATAATACAATACACAATTAGAAGTAATACACGGATACAGAGCTTTCCAAGTACCGTTCCAGCTGTAAATCAGGATCCTACGAATATAAATCTACAAAACCAAAACTACTAGCTGCCCGTGCAGAAAATGAGGGTACCGAGAGTTTAGGTTAAAACAATAAACTCCAGGTCAGTCATGTGACTGGTGTGAGAACTAAACAGTTATTTAAAGCTTTACTTTAAATCAGATATATCAAGGGACCACGCTGTATAACACGGAACGGGTTTTCTCCCAAGAATACCAGTGCATATAACAAAACAACGCAATGTTTTTTGAAAAAATGAAGCTATTATAAGACCCAGGTCCTATCACACAATGCAACGCAAGCCGGGGGATAGGGTTTTCCCTTATAATAGCCAAACATGCTTGGTACATTTAAAACAAATCATTTGATACAATTATAAGTGCATAGTGTATAAAACAACTTCAAATATAAAGTACCAATCCCAGACGGCGTGGGTACCATATATCATGTCGCCAATACTAGGCTCTACAATCAAAACCGCAAAGTCACGTATTTGGAAATTGGATTTCCGTCTATGAACCGAGGCAAGGGATCGTCCTCACCGGCTTCGAGACTCTCTAGCCCGAGCCTCAGGGTCAGAGAGCATTGACCCTTGGAGCGACAAGGCCGGTCCATCGATGTGGATTAAAAAGCCTGAACACTGCGTTTCCCCGCCCTTTGGGGAGTAAATGAGCCCAATGGCTCCATCGGCTCCACATAGTCACCGATATATCTGAGGCGCCTCGCAACAACAACAACCACACAAGTGAAAATAATATAAGTGTCAGGGATGGTAGGTCACTGACACCACCCTAGCTAGAAGGAAACGCATGTCCTCCCTGAGGTCCTCTCCCTTTTTGGTTCATAACCAGGGTGTGAGGCTCGCGAATCAACGCTACACAAAGCTATGCCACACAGGTAGTGCTTTGATCATCAATAACAAGACTTCGCTTTTCAATAAAAGCCTTGATCATTTGCCACTTATGCATGCCACACAGGCAATTCACTCCATGAGATTGATATCCATCAATGTATAACCTCTGAGCTCGTACGTCTCAGAGAAGGGAGTTAAGCAAGAGAATAAATTCTCCGCCGCCAAACAAATATATATTTAATAGAAATCAATCACACCAAATAAAATCCAATGTCAGACACACAGTCCATTTACAAGTTCGTTCTGTGTCTGAACGAAACCGGAGGCACCTTGTACCTCGCATATCCATCGATCTCCAAGTACGTTTGGACGATCACCAACCGATTCCCTACTCTTGGGTGTACAGCCCAATCAAGATCATCAGTAATCACCCAAACGATGTGAAGACCTCCGGTTTTCGACCACCGTCTTCATCCTTGACACCACGTCGAATCAATTATTCAGAATGGGACAAACCCGGTCTTTCTGAATAACTCGCGTATATAATAAACAAGTGTTACACAAATACAACATACGTCTCATTCCCATTCAGAATATTCCTTTATTCAAATATTCTCATACTTTGGGAAAGGTTCCCATTAATTTTATCAAAGATAAATTCTTTAAATTTATTCTTTAATCTTCTTTTGAATATCAATTCAAATTAGTCAGGATTAGCGAACCACACCGAAGTAATCATTTATTTTATTTCCCAATCCCAACCTATTCATCTCATGAAGTAAAACTGGTAATACTTCATATCTAACACCGCGGTGTTATCAGTAAATTCAATTACCATTTCACGTTCAAATCTAATTAAAGATTTAACTATCGCCTGGAGCAAAACTGGTGATACTCCATTCTCGATCACTTCAATCTAATTAAAGATTCATTAAAACTCCACTTGGTTTTAATCTTCCCATAAATCAATATTTTTTTTAAGAATAATATATATAAACAAAATAGGAGAAACTAGCCGTTCTCCAAAGGCTCACAAAAACGGTTTTTGAACCTCAGAAATCGTGCACACACACAAACAAAAAACAACGAAATCGAAATATAGAAACAAGGCCCAATCATCATAAACAAAGTAATCAACTCAATGGAATGCCATAGGCCCATCAGGAGAAGCCTCGGCTGACGTAGAAGCGATGAAGAGACAAATGCTCTAAAGAGAAAGACCCGGAGCCTGATCTGAGAACTAGCCTCCAAATAGGTAGAAAGACCAATGCCGGTAGGACATAATGGGTGGTTGGCATCTCTTCGCTCCATAAACGAAGGAAAGTACACAACCAACTACTCAACCAAGAGTCCTCAGCAAAAGAAGTTCAAGAGAAAACCAAGAATCCTCCCAGCAAGCTCTGTACAAGCCAACCCAGCAACCTGAAAACCAACATCTGCATAACTAGCAAACAGCGTAAGACCGGGGGGGAGGGGGGAGATAGAAAAAAGGAAAGCTAAATGAAGAAAACTGCAACAAAACCAAAACCACAGCACTGCTCAAACCCAAACCACTAAATCAGCCGATACTGGACCTTTGGCTAGCCGCCGAAGGTGTAATATCAAAAAAAAACTGCAAGACTCCTAGCTCGGTCTCCTAAAACGCCATGGAAAGGACGACCACGGAAGGCGAGAAACACGTCGTTCCTCACCTTGTGGATAATAGAAGGAGGGTCCATAGGCACGTCGTCAAAAACTGCCTTGTTCCTTGAGCACCAAATGTGCCAACAGATCAAACAGGGAATCAGACGACGGAGGATAGAACGGAAGGATTTACCTGAGTTTCTAGCCCACCAAAAACTCAGTAAACCTTGCAAAGAGGTGGCATTACCTCGGCAATCCATCAGATTCCCGAAATAGGTCCAAACAGCCCTGGCACAACTACCAGAGATCAACAGATGAAAGGAGGTATCGGTGCTTCCAGCGTAGCAGCATTTACATCTGGACATGAGAGGGATTCCAACACACTGAAGGTTCTCATCTATGGGTAATCCATTTTGCAACGTTTTCCACATAAATAAGGACACCTTCGACGGAATGCGAACATTCCAAATGAGGCTGAAAACAAGGAGATGCGGGCCTGGCGAACGAACAGACTCCCATGCCGCCTTAAGGGAGAAAGGGCTGCCATTCCAAATGGTACCATCCCCATGGGCATCCGTTAAAGCCTTTACGGATTGCATACGTTTCCACGTCTCACTGGAGTAGGATGGGACGCCGGTAAAATTCGTGCTAGCAAGCGATTGATACTTGGCATGGAGGAACGACGCCCAAAGAGAGTTGTCCGCTCCAAACCTCGCCCAAAGCTTACAAGCGAAGGCCAAACAAATGTCCTTAGGGTTACGGAGGCCAAGTCCTCCCTCATCTTTGGGACGGCAAATAGAGTTCCAAGAAACCCAGTGATGACGAGAAACGATGTCCTTATTTCCCCAAAAAAAGGACGAAGCTAAGGACCGGAAGGAACGGAAGAAGGAAGCAGTGGGAGTCATAGCTGCGAAGATGTGAGATCCCACAGACTCAAGGACAGACTTGAAGAGAACAAGTCTTCCAGCTTGAGAGATGAGGGAAGCATTCCGCTTAATAATCTTACCCCTCACTTTGTCAGTTAGGGGGTCAAAAATGGCGTTCAGCTTCCTACCACGATAAAGCACAATGCCTAGATAAGGAAGAGGAAGAGAGGTCGCCTTAAAGCCTGTACTGTACTCTATCCAGGAGGATCTAGTCATCGACAGGTCTTTCGCTGGCACAAAACAGCACTTGGCCATATTCACGAGTTGCCCGGAGCAACTCTCATACTGCCTAATAAGATCAATCAGGCGACGAATAGAGCGACGAGAATCATTCGTGAAAATGATGATGTCGTCAGCGAAAGATAAGGAAGAAATCAGAGGGCAACCCCTCGGGATACTGAACCGATGGATCTGCCCGGCTAGCGTTAGGGAATGCAGTCCACGAACGAAAGCCTCAGCAGCAAGGACGAAAAGGGAGGGGGATAAGGGGTCTCCCTGACGCAGGCCTCTCCCGGACCTGAAATACCCTATAGCCAATCCGTTAATGAGAACAGAAAACCAGTAGTTGGATATTAGTCTCCAGACCACGTCGATTAGGGGTTCCGGAAAACCGAAGGCCCTCAGAACCTTGATTACAAAGAACCATGACATGCGATCGTAAGCTTTAGCCATATCTAGCTTAACAACCACATTAGAGCCACGAACCTTTTTATCAATCTGAGAAATCAGCTCCTGGGCTAATAGAAATCAGCTCCTGGGCCCATAAATCAATATTAATGATTGTTTAACTTGGGAAATCATATACTGTCTTTAACAGGGATAAAGAACCAATAACATTTAAAACACGGTTCACTATAAAGCCAAAATCACATTCCATTCCAATTCAATTATTGAAACTTCGGGTTACTTTTAAAACCCTTTCAAATCCAATTTATTTATTTCAAAAATAAATAAATTATTATTCTAGTTCAAAACTAGTTCATTTCGATAAAAATCTATTTTTATCTTTTCAAATTTGGAATTTTTCATCTTAATTCTTCACAAATCATTTATTATGATTTTACACAAATTATTACTATTTTTAATAATTTTATCAAGGCCCGCACAGTCGATTTCCATCAACGGTCATCGAACTGCACTTACAGCGACCTTTTCCAAATTTGATTTGGACATAATTCCAAATCCAACCGTTAGATTTAAAATCTCTAATATTCGTTAGAAAGCTCTTTTCTATACGAACCCAACGGTTCCGGTTTTAGGAGAATCCGACGGTCGGATCTCCCGTAATATCCGTTCGAAATCAATGGTCGAAATTCGCGAACTGCCGCAGCACGGCGCGTTCTATTCAGGCCATTATATATATATTATATATATATTTCATCGATTTCCTTTCAAAACGTATTTTATAAATCGTTTTAAATTCGTTTTCAAAACAATTTCAACTTCATATTAAATTTCTAATCGAAATTTAATATTCCATATCGTTGTTCTCTAAATGATAATATTTTCAAAACGTTATATTTTGAAATCACTTCCTTTTCTATATTCATTATAAAAATGAATAAAATCGATATAAATATCGTTCACGTCTAAATGGCGCATATCTAATCAACACGGCTTTTATTCAACACATGAATATTTATTCTATTCAACACATGAATATTTATTTTATTCAACACATGAATATTTATTTTATTCAACACATGAATTTATACTATTCAACACATGAATTTGTACTATTCAACACATGAATTTTTATTTCTACTCAACATATGAATTTATACTGTTCAACACATGAATTTATTTTCTATTCAACACATGAATATATTTTTATTCAACACATGAATTTATTTATATTCAACTCATGAATTTATTTTCTATTCAACACCTAAATTTATTTCTATTCAATACATGAATTTATTTATATTCAACACATGAATTTATTTTCTATTCAACACCTGAATTTATTTCTATTCAACACATGAATTTATTTCTATTCAACACATGAATTTATTTTCTATAATATTCCTTATTTTCCAAATTGGAATGAGGCACAATCAACTACCATGTAATGTTAGTTATATGGATTTTCTAAAACACATGTATATAATAGCAACAATAAATCATCAACCATCATCCAGAGTGCACCACACAACTGCATAAGCATTAAATATAAATAATTAACGCTTACACAGTCTGTCAACTCATCGATTGACATATAACCAAACAATCGGGATAAGTGTATGTCCAATATCATCCCAACACCCGTGTGGGGTTTCAAACAATCAAACATAGATTTTATTTGTGCAGTTGGGCGATGTGTAAAATTTGTCATCCCAATCAATATCAGTCAAATCGGTTGGTGATCGTCCAGACGTACTTGGAGATCGATGAATATGCGAGGTACCAGGTGCCTTCGGTTTCGTTCAGACCCAGAACGAACTTGTATGGACTGTGTGTCTGACATTGGATTTTTCTCTGTGTTGATTGATCTCTATTAAATATACATCTTCCTGGTGAAGGGGAATTCATTCCCTTACTTCACCCTTCTCTGAGACATACGGGATCATAGGTTGTATATCGATAGACATCAGTCGCATGTTGTAAATTGCCTGTGTGGCATGCCTAAGTGGCAATTGATCAAGGCTTCTGTTGAAAAGCAAAGTCTTGTGCTTGATGATCAAAGCACCGCCTATGTGGCATAGCTTTGTGTAACGTTGATTCGCGAGCCTCACACCACGGTTGTGAACCAGAAACGGGAGAGGACATCAGGGAGGGCATGCGTTTCATTCTAGCTAGGGTGGTGTCAGTGACCTACCAGCCTTGAAATTTATATTATTTTCACCTGTGTGGTTGTTGCTGTTGCGAGGCGCCTCGGATATATCGGTGAGTGTGTGGAGTCGATGGAGTCATTTGGCTCATTTTCGCCCCAAAGGGCGGGGAAACGCAGTGTTCAGGCATTTTAATCCACAACGGTGGACTGGCCCTGACGATCCAAGGGTCACTCGAGCTCTGATCCTGAGACATGGTAGGCTAGATTGTCTCGAATCAGTGAGGACTATCTTTAGCCTCGGTTCATAGATGGAAATCCAACTTCCAATACGTGACTTTGCAGTTTTGATTGTAGAGCCTAGTATTGGCGAATGATATATGGTACCCATTCCGTCTATGATTGATACTTATGATTGAAATTATTTTATACACTATGCACTTATAATAGTATCAAATGATTTGTTTTAAAACTTACCAAGCATGTTTGGCTATTATAAGGAAAAACCCTATCCCCCGGCTTGCGTTGCATTGTGTGATAGGACCTGGGTCTTATAATAGCTTCATTTTTCCAAAAAGCATTGCGTTGTTTTGTTATATGCACTGGTATTCTTGGGAAACCCGTTCCGTGTTAGACGGCGTGGTCCCTTGATATATCTGATTTAAAGTAAAGCTTTAAATAAATGTTTTAGTTCTCACACCAGTCACATGACTGACCTGGAGTTTATTGTTTTAACCTAAACTCTGGGTGCCCTCATTTTCCGCACGGGAAGCTAGTAGTTTTTGTTTTGCAGATTTATATTCACAGGATCTTGATTTACAACTGGAACGATACTCGGAAAGCTCTGTATCCGCGTATTACTTCTAGTTGTGTATTGTATTATTTTCCGCTGCTATGTAATGTATTTAAATGTAATTTAAATCTCTAATATTTTCTGTGTAATATTTATTCATACTCTGTATATACTTGTATTCTGATGGAATTGTTGTAATATACAATGAAATTTTCTTCTGTTTGTGTTCCGATATGTCTTGTCCTCAAAGTATCCGCTCTTTCCTTACCGGGGAAGTTACGGGTCCTTACAATAAATCCATTTTCTCAGGGAGCACGATTGCATTGAGCGTATGCAACAAGACTTTAAACCTCTGGTTGTCCCCAGTAGGACGAGTGTTGTCTCGCGAGGGTTTTCAGCTGATACTACCTACAAAATCCAATAGCAACAAGTATGTACAAAATGCAAAATTCGAAAATATTTACAATATGATTGCAAGTTTTTAAAGGAATATTTACATGAATGAGCAAACACAAATTTGGGTCGTCACTATGAAATTTGAGTCCGTTACTAGTCAAAACTTCAAATAAAAGTCTTGTTATCGTCACAAACTCCTCCAGCTTGGCCAGTTGTTTCGGTAGAGACATAGTGCAAACATGAAACGAATTCTATAATTGATATCAACAATCGTAAAACGACATCTTAACTTCCTTTTTGTTAACAAGGCAGGTCGAATAAGTGAAGTGTGTGCTTGGATTTTAAGTGCTAACTCTCTATTTATTACCAAATATTCACATTATTATTATTATTTACAAATATCCTGGTATACCACCCCTACACTGCGTTACGACTTACGCGAGGGTCAGTAATCCTAAGGTGTCCAACTCATAAAATGAGACCAAGGTATACCGACGTTATTTTTGTCAATAAGATGTCGGAAAGAGCTTTGCGGGTTTGCACATCAACGCTGGATGTACTAGCAATGTTGGATACCCTTGGATTATTATATATATACTTTTTTTTTCTTTTTTTTCTTTTTGTAACATAAGAGATAGATTTAAGCGAGAATATCTTAGAACAACTTCACTTAAAAGATCTAAAATGTCATCGCAAGTAGTTTAAGTCAACCATTCATTTAATCGGATTACAATTCAAAAAACATTTCATACTCATCACCTACGAATCTCCCTATATACCAGTTACACAAAATTTTCCCATAATTCAAACTTTCCTTCCATTATCCGTTAAGAGAAGTAAATGTCCAAACATTTTAATTGAACTACCAAAATTATAAGCTAACTCCATCATGTCTTATTTAAAAGTAAGTAGAAATGCGAAACTCTTTTTTTTTTGTTTTTGTTTTTTTTGAATGAAAAAAAGAAAGGAAAATTTTATGCAAAACCAAAATAAATATGAAACTCTCCTACATTTGATTTGGATTGTGTTCCCACAGTCAACCCAAATGGAAAGAAAATGAAAATTTTGAAAATATGACTTATATTTACAAGAGAAAAGAAAAGAATTATTTACATTATATCAGAAAATATATTGACAAGAAGTAAATTAAACAGTCTTCTAAAAACCGATTCATTTGTCTCTTCAAGTATGAGAGACAAGGCTTAAGCTTTAAAAACCAAATTATAAAAGATTGTGAAGGCGAGTGTACGTAGATTTGGAAAAACGAATGTCGCATTATTAAAAATCGAATGAGTTGTTTTATTTTTGATGATTTTTGGGATAGATTGAATAATGGATTGAATTTCATGTTTATTTTCACCAAATTGAATTCCAAAATTGTCGTTGAAAAATTCTTTTGAATTATCGATTTCAAAATCAAAGTGGTGATTTAAATCTACCTCTTTAAAATTCAACTCATTTTTAAAAAGTCCAAAAAAATCCTATTCATTTAATTCATCTTCCTTTAGTGAATTTTAAACATCTTCAGTGCATGTATCATTTTCAGAATCCAAAGTTGTTTGGAAGTTGTTATTTTCAAAAATAGGAATATCGAATTTGAGATTTGGTTCCAACCTCTTAAAAGAATTGAAATCTAACTCAATTATCGGGTTTTCAACAACTTCTTTAAGATTGTTATTTTCAGTTTCAAAAGTTGTTATTTGAAAATCGACGATTTTGGTAAAAGATGGATTATCATTTGAATCGTCACACGTTCAGTTTTGATTATTATGTTTTTCACAAAAATTCAAGTAGTCCTGAAACAACAAATTCGTGTGATTATCGTGAATTTCATTCATTTTCTCAACAAAATCAAATTTATAATTATTTACCTGAGAATTTTCAATTTGAAATTGCTGAGAACAAAAAAAATTCAACTGCACCAAAATTGAAATTATTCCCAATACCAAAACCATTTGAAAAGTTATCCACATTTCTATTTGGAATTTGAAACTCATTTTGGAGTTCGAAATTGGATTGACAGGGGTTATAATCAAAATCATTTGAATTTGAAGTTAAATTTGAATTTTGATTATTTTGAAAACTTTGACTCGAATTGTTACACAAGTATGAATTACACCATTCATTTATTCTTTGTTTTTGTTGTTTGCTCATTTCAAGTAAAGATTCAATACTTGTTTCCAAAGGTTGGTCGTGATTTTGAAAATTTTGTGGTGTAAAATCAGGATTATTTTAAAAATATTGAAGAGCTGATGGTGTAAATTCCACATTATTTGTATAATAGTCATTATTAAAATATCCATATGAATTTGTGTAAAATTATATGGATTATATTGATTTTCACAACTATCGTAAAATCCGTAGGAATAAGGAAATTGTGACATTTTCAAGAAAGCCTTTTTTGGTATGAGAAAAAGAAATATTCACAAAAGAAAATTGTTTTTTTCAGATTTTATTTTTATTTTTATATATATGCATGAACCTAATGCAACTATATGAATACAAATTACTTATTCACAGTTTTCTAAAATTATATAATGACGGTTAGATTAATTTCAACAAAAAAAATTTCAGCCAGTTAACGGACAAGAGTTATCGGTGCACCAGGAATCACCCTAGCAATGCAGCCGAAGGTTTAAGTACCTTCATAGGAACAACCAATATTATATTTATGAATCACCATAATATTTATAAACGGTTATTACTCTGTCGTAGTCTAGACACCGAGAAATAAATCATTAGAAAGAAATCAAGTTGTCAAAATATAACATTGCCCTTAGAAAAATAAAAAACAAAATATGATGAATGCGTAATAGAAATTAAACTTGAATTAACAATGCTACTACGAATGATTTTTTTTTTAAATGTAAGTGCAAGCAACCAACAATGCAAATAAAATAAAAGCAAGGAAGGAAAACATATACCAATGCATCCAGATTAGCAAATTTTTTTAGCAGCAATTTTTTTATTAAGCAAGCAAGCGTAGTGCCAAGCAAAGCAATCCCAAGAAGAGCAATCTTTGAGTGAGTAATTCTCCTTCAGATTTTTTTGCAATCTGAAAATGAAGACGATATATATACAATTGGCAAGTGATTTTTTTTTTATTGAAAGAAAAAGAAAAGAAAATATGATATAAACTAAATCAAAAATCCAATCAAATTAAAATACTCAAAAGTGACACATCCTACTCATAACGTACATAAACTGAAGCCCATTGAAAACATTTTTTTTCAATGATAAACTGGAGATAATAGCCTAAGAAAATTCAAAACAAAAATTCAAAGAATACAGAAGGCAAAGAAAATGATGGTCGTTTAAGTAAGAACTTACAAGGCAACAAAAACCACTGCACTACAAATAAAATTAGATGAGAATAAAGATTGCACGCAACCTAACAAGCCTAAATGTCAAAAACGGAGATTCATAAACCCGATTTAAGACCATGCAAGTGCAACCGTATCAGACAAATTCTTTTTCTAAACATCAAATCGCGAATTCCTTTTTATTTAATCTTTAAAATCAAATCGCGATTTCTCAAACATAATTCAATATTTTACCATACGAATTGGAAGCGGTGGAAGATTGGATTGTGGGAATCGATTAGAGGTTGATTTGGAGGTGGCAAATTGGGGTTTTGAAATTTTTGATTGAATTGCGTGGAGGTCAGTTTGTTTTTGTTTAGTGAAGAGGTTGGACTGGTGATAGGTTAGCGGCTGATCTGGTTCATAAGCTAGTTGTTGTTCTGCTTGATGCTGGAGGGAGATGGTCGTAGTTGAACTCAGCAGCGGTTGTTATTTTGTGAAGTCTACTTTGTGAGGAGCTGATGATGGTGTATGGACGTGAATTGAATATATGTTGTTGATGAAATTGGTTTGCAGTTAGATGTTGAAGACAGTCAAGGGAGGTTTTTATATAGAAGAAGGTTAAAGTGGTTTACTGTGATGAGGTTTTGGGTTTGTGAAGTGGAATGCAGATATAAAAATGAGATATAAGAAGAAGGATGTAAGATATTAGGAAGGAAATGTATACACAGAAAGGAATCAAGTGAAATTTGTTTTTTTTTGAAATTTGCAAAAAGAAAATGGAAAGTAATAAAAAAAATAGAAAAGAGATTGAAGATGGAAAGAAATAAGAGAAAAGATGACAATTTTCTTTCTTTTGTCTTAGAGATAATTGAAGTTGGAGGTTGAAATGAAAGAAATTTAGAGGTAAATCTCCTCTCATGTTTTTGCAAATTAACAAATGCACGAGTCTCTATTAAGTGACATAAATGCAACATTTAAACCACTTTTGATTCTCATGAAAATGAAACTAAAGCAAAAAAAACTATTTTAAGTATGGCTTATGAATAATTAATAGAATTATAAACCATCAAATTTTATTCTTACTTTCATTTCAAAATCTATAACCACTTAGCAAATATTGATGTAATATGTATTTACATTGACTAATCGTAGCCTATTTTGTTGTCAACAAACATAGACTATCAAAATCACTTGTATAAACTTACATCAACATCCACAAACATGAAGCACGAATCACTGATCACAAATCATATGAATGTTGAACTTACATAAAGCTAGATAGCCCCCAAATCAAAGGGATTAGCTACTCATATGTGTTATCGAATACGCAGATGTAAGTTTCAACATAAATATGAACAAAACAAAAGAAAGAACTAATTAACAACAACAAAATAGATATAAACTACTGGCATAAAACTAAATTACATAAGAGAAATGGCTAAGAAGCCATGGAAGAAAAATAGAGGTTTTGATTTCAGCCTCCACTCTAAACTAAATGAAATCCAGGATCCTTTTTACATCAACATACGTGGGTTATTTATACATGAGTAAAACCCTAGTTCACTTTGTGCTACCAGTAATGCCCTTTAGGATGTGTGGCCACCAAGTAATCATCAAGCTTTAATTAATCCATCATCAAATTTGCCTAAAGCTTATCCACTTATTTATCCATTATCTTCTATGTGTAGTAAGTGGGAATGTAAGTGGGTCCTCCATGATAATGTGTGAGAATTATTTCCTCTTCATTCCTTTGCATGCATATAAATCTTTATGAAGCTCTCTTCCAAATGCACCAAATGTCCACAAAAACAATGAAAAATGTCCAAGTAAAAGTTCTCAAAATAACTTAAGCACGAAAATGACCATTCTTCCTTTGTATGATGATGAATGTACGATATTTTGAAATCAATTGAATTATGCTTTAAACGCGATAAAATACCCACATATGACATTTATTTAAACTAAACAAGGATAAATATGTGAATATAAATGTGCATTTTTACGTGCACATCACAGTGCGATGACGAGCAGGAGGCTTACGTATCAATTTTTCTACTATCTAGTACTCGTTGTTTCTGCTGTTATAATTGGTGTTTTCTCAGAGTGTTGTAGGGAGGCAAATTTGTGTAGACACTTATGTTGTAATCCAAGGGTGTATGATTATTCTTTCTACTTTTTACGAAAGTTTAAGTTTCTGCTCAAAAATGCTTCACTATTATAGCATGTTGTACATGATCTATTATATTTTATATGTAACAACCCGAATTCTGACAGACCGAAATTATTTTTTAAAAATTCTAATATATCGAAACTCGTGTTGGTTTGTCTGGTATCCTGCAGAAAAGACAGAGATATAAAATATATCAGAGCTCAGAAAACATCTCATATTGGAATGGATAAATTAAAATATAATATAATCAAAGTATGGCCTTACCCAGATAATAATACTGCCTAACCAGTATCCAAAGCTATCATATCTCTACCACAAATCTAACATGCGAGTGTGTTATGAGGAGGAGGTCAGAACACAAGTTCTGGTGACTGAATTTAAATTAAACATTTTGGATAATCCTATATACCATTCAGTTACATTTTCTTATTTATTAGGTTACTTGGGTTAACAACACTCAAGACTTACACACACGTTGTACCCATCTGCTTCCCAATGGATTAACCTAAGACAGTATACATGTAGCTACCCCAATATTAAGGTACACCCCATGGTACCCCAATCGCACGGTCTCTGCCGTAAAGCCATAGAAATATACGCAGTCCCTCATTCTACGCCGGAGCAACGTACGGATCTCTATTTAACAATGCTATGTTGCGCATAGATCTGCCATTGCCACGCTACGTAAGCGAACTGACTTCCACCTACGATCAAATCAGATTCCATCATAGAGTAGTGCCCTAGAGTCTACGATACACCACCCAGAGCGGACATGCATGTATCTAGACCTTCTCACGTACGTATCGTAAATCGTACTCGATCTCGTAACCTTTATGATACACCATCTAGAAGTGGTATGCATGTATCTGCACATATCTACTATGCAACGAGTTCCGTAACAGGGATGTATCAGAAACACAGAACTTGGTCAGGAGCTTTTCAGATATCTGAATAAATAGATGCTAAGGTCTGCATTTTCAGTGGCTATGGTCCCACCCGACCCCTCTCTCAACTAGTGAAAGACAATCAGAACTGAGAGCTGGTGACCTGGCCCTAGAGAAAACAAAAAATTCTAATTGGCCTATCCCTCACCTATAGCCTTGATAGCAAAGGGTCTATGGTCTTTTGGTTTAGCTCTTCGTCTTTTTGCATCACACATAGCATATCACGCTGACAGTCGATGGTTGGTACCCAATGACTTGCTATCAACAGATGGTTAGACCCGTCGGTAATTCGATAGAAATGATCGTAACCCAGCCTAGAAAGAAGGCAATCGGATCGTCGAATCACCTATGCCACCCTACAGCCTTCTGACTGCCCATTATCATGGCAGTCAAGGTTTACTCACCGGGTAGTAACACGTAGACCTAACCTCTGCAAGCATGGTCTGAACGTTGTCACTGCAAAGAGGACTACCAGGAGTACCCTCCACGTCCCAGTAAGCCGCGTGCTTCCCCTTCTAATCCTTCGGAGCTAGTGGAACAACAGGAAAAACATGTAGAATAATCGAATGGACGTGCGCTCCCCTCGTGTCCCATGACACCATGATGATCTACCCCGCTGGGTTATTCACCTTCAGATATACGGACTGGTCCAAGCGCTTCAGGATGATGTGTTATTAGACCCTATGTCTAAACATTTAATTATGCGCTTTCTCTACCTCGTCAGATTTCCATTTAACTTGGTTATTCCCATTCACATTGACTTCTTATTCAAGTTACCAAGTTCCTCTTGCTTATTAATTTCAGTTATAACTTAATCCATTTAAGTTTATTAATAAGCCCATAACATGTTATTCTCTAGATTGTAATCCAAGATTTGTAATCTACAATCTCTTTATATTATTCATTGTCTTATTCCATAGTTATAATAGCATGTTCTACTTAATATGTAATTAAGTATAATTCATCTCAATTCACCTGTTTTCTGTTTAACATGTCACTTATTATTTATGATTAAATATAACTTATTTCATCCCATATATTCACCTCGTTCTTTATTATTTAATCATAATTAAATCTTACACTGTTACTACAACTTGTTGTTGTTTACTTATTAACTTAATTCTCTTAACTAAGGCTTACTAATAAGTTTCCATTCCATTTATTATAACTTATGTTATAATTTCCACTTGTCCCAAGCCTACCTATTATATAACATTCTCATTAATGTAATTAATTATAATAGGTTATTATCATTCCCCATTCATTCCAATTCTTTTATTGTTGAAACCTTCATTCATTGCCATTAATTACAATAAGTGTCATTATATCTATCCAGTTATTTACATATATTTATATATATGTATATGCACCAGACCTCTCACATTAAGCCTACCACTTGTGGATGCTAGATTTGCCCGGCAGTTCTGGGAAGACTTCTACCGCAAGTTGACTTAACCTCATGTCTTAGCACCGTTACATGTATATTTACGCACTAATCCCTTCACATTAAATTAATGACTTGTGGATGCTGGATTTGCCAGGCGGTTCCACGCAGACTTCTACCACAAGTTGAATTTAACCTCATATCTAAGTGTGGTTACAGTTTTCTATTTTCTATAAATTTAGGCATATCCATTATTTCCAAATTTTACTATAATCTATTTTTACATGTCATACTTAATATCTTATTAAGTCCATTATCTGATTATCATGTCGCATGTTCTTCCTAACATGTAATTAACTTCATTTTAAAATAACATGTAATCATGCAATTATTCCATTCTAATAAATTAACATGTAATTATCCTAATTCCTAAAATTAAGGGTTCAAGTACATAATATGCCACAGATTAACATGTAATTAGAACATGTGTGTATACAACAATAATCGTTTCCACATATTTTAACAGGTTTATACATTTCAGCAGGTTTACCTTTCAACATATTAACATTTCAACCTATTAACTTTTCAACATATTAACTTTCAACATATTAACATTTCAACATATTAACGTTTCAACATATTAATCATTCTAGTAGATTTACATTGCATATTAACGGGGAATGTCAAATGATAAATATACCATTATCAAAAAGGTATAACTTAAACCCACTCACCTGATTGCTTTCCAATTCATGAATCTGGTCCAGATCTAGCATTCCATAGTTCTCCTAATTATATTTAGAACCTAAATAACCATGGATCCACAATTCTCAACTAAAAGAAAATGGGAAGAAAGAGGAGAAATTTAAATTGACCAGATCCAACAATTTACCTCACTTTGAATAGAATTCTGAAAGCCTTCTTTATTAATATACATTATTTTCCTCCAGATCTTAAATCGGAATTTTCCTAACTAATTATTCTATTTTTATGAAGAAATTTGAGGAGGAAGAAGAATGGCAGAGCTTAAACAGCCTCCCAAAAAATGTGAGATTTAGGCTAGGCTCTGCTAGCCTATTTATAAGTGTTCAGGATCTTATCGTGCACATAACACTAAGTTAGTAATGAATATAGTTAAGAAAATAGTCCAGATTCATCAATGAATCTGCCCGGATCAGGTGTGGATCGACCCCGGTGTTGACCCCCTATGGATGGGTTGACCCTAGGTCGACAAACCCATGCTTGGGTCGACCCCGACTTTTTTTTCTCTTCTTCCGCGCAAGGTCTTCGGTTTGAATTGATTTGAATTATATTCATATATAAGATCCTTATATGTATAGAAAACTTATAATGACCATTTTACATGTGTATATATATAAACATACAACTTTTTATTTCAATTTCAAAATTCAAACGGTATTGTTCCGTTTTTTAATTCTTACCATAATTCTTTGATTGTAGCCTTATTTAGAATTTCTCTTTTGCATATACATATTTTTGCACATATATACAAATATGTTTTCATATACATATATACATATATATATTAGTATGTCATTATATGTATAATTTTCCTTTTATGTGCATTTATACATATTTATCCCTTAAGAACACGTGTTATTTTAGCCGTTTCTTTAAAATGAAAATATGGCACCTACGAGGATCGAACCTGCACCACTCTCATGAAAGCCACGTGCTCTAACCCACCGGACTACTTAGGTTTTTATTAACAAGGCTTAGAACAATGGTGGTCATTGTTCTTTTTCTTTTACCCTCTTTTCATGTTCGTTGTAATCTTTTATTTAAACCATTTCATGTAACTTTATCGTTTTGCATGCATCTTTTTCTTTCATTTTACTTTTCTTATCATTGCATAATATTTGTATATCATGGCATGCAACATAATTACACTGCATGCAACCAATTTCTTCTTCCTTCTAACGCATGTGTTGCATTGTTATTTACATTAATCTATTCTTCTTTTCAATGCATGTTTTTATTACATGCAATAATATATTACCATTATTTTATTCTTCTTTTAAATATTTATGTCTATGCATATATATACACACATGAACTATTTAAATATTTAATTGTCATAAAATGTGGGGTGTCACATTATCCTTGCGTTGTGAGTTATAGGATAGGTGTTGCATTGTGTTATTCAACTCTAATGATCATCCATAGTTGCCTGGCACGTCTTTCAGTGCATTATTCCTCTTGTTTAGTACGGGACTCATGGGCAGTTATCACATTTGGTGTCAGAGCTCTAGTTATCAGTTTTAGCCAAAGTTCAAAGATGTAGTAACGTATGAGAGACGTACTTGTAGATTTATATGGATGCATGTTGTATATATTAGTGTATAATAATAGCGTTTGAACTCTATAGCATTTTTCTCGAAAGTGGTTAATCATTCTATATTACAGATTTAGAATGAGTCGTCGACAATCGAGACACGCTGCTAGGGAGGAGGCTGCTCCTGGAGGGGGAAATAGCAGTATACCATATTACCCAGCTATGTTCAAGGCCATGATGGCAGCGATCATGAGGAGGGTACCATCTTAGGAGGCAGCATCGGTAGGAGTTCAAGTGCAGGTACCGAGGGCTGTGGACTTCGCAAAGCTTTGCAAAGACTTCACTTCTCTCGAAAGAAAGTCGTTTAAGTGGACAGTGCCAACTGAAGAGGTTCAGAGGTGGTTAGATGCTTGTATATAAATTTTTGGAGATTTGGGTATTGATGAGGCAACAAAAAGGAAGTTTGCATCGAGACAACCACAAGGCAAGCCATGGATTTTTGGAACTCTATCACTTTGGAGACTCTGGATGAAGATATAACATGGGAGCAGTTCCAAGTCAATTTCCAGATGTAGTTTATCTCTACTTCTCGGAAGTCAGTTCTTTTCAAGAAGTTTGTGAGCTGAAGCAGAATGATCGATCAATACTTGAGTATGTTTCTGATTTTGAGGTCTTGTCCAAGTATGCCCGATCGTACATTGACTCTCTTTATCCAAAGAACAAAAAGTTTGTTATGGGTTTGGATACCTACATTTGGAAGCCATTGGTGGATCATCTTGACGATCCATATGAGAAGATTGTGGAGAAAGATGTTCGACATGAAAGCTTGTTTCCTAAAGAAGCAAATGTTGTCACTACAACCAAGGAAGCTTCGAAACCAGAGCAGGGTGGTAATAACAATAAAAAAGGGGAAGCAACAATAGAAGAAAGGAAAGGATGGAAAGAAGAAAACTAAAAGTGAGGTAGTTTGCTATAGCTGCAAATAGAATGGCCATTTGGCTAATGAATGTAAGAATCCTAAAGCTGGAATTAGCGTTTCAAGTGCGAAAAACCTGGGCATGATAAGAAGGATTGTCCGGAGCGAGTGAAAAGGAAGCAGATAGTGAAGGCTTATGCTTTGGAGGTCGTACCATCTTCTTCAAAATTTCCTACTGCATAGGAGAAAGGAAAGGGTGTCGTCGTCCAAGATACTTTTTCAGTTAAAGGTGTTTTAGTTCGTGTGTTGTTTGATATTAGAGCATCACATTCATTCATTTGCAATGAGCTTGTGTGCTGCTAGGGTTTGCAACCTGAGATTTGTGATAGACCTTTGGTTGTGACTTATCCTGTTGGGAGTTCGTCTAGCCTTTGTATGCTTTGTTGTGGTCTTGTGTTATCAAGTCATGGTTTTTCTTTTGTGTGTGATTGCATTGTTTTGAACTTCAATGGGTTTGGGATCATCTTGGGCATCGATTGGCTTAAGAGGTATGCGACAAAAGTGAATTGCGAGAAGCTTGAGGTAAGAGTCGGGGATGTAGAAGGGCAAAAGGTTTTGATTTGATGTAAGCCCGAAGATGGTGTCTTCGTGAGCTTTTTATATTCACTTGTGATTCCACAGTAAGACTTATCATCCGTGTTGATCGCTAATGAGTTTGAGGATGTCTTTGATGATGTTAAAGGCTTGCCACCGCATCGTGAGATTGAGTTCAGAATCGATTTTAGTTAAGGGTGCTAGACCTATCGTTATGCCTCTTAGGAGGATAGCGCCTAAGGAACAATGAGAGTTAGAGATGTAAGTTCGTGACCTTTTAGGAAAAGGATTCATTCGGAGAAGTGTGTCTGAATGGGTAGCACCAGTTGTGTTTGCAACCAAGGCGGATGGATCCTTGAGATTGTGTGTGGACTATCGTGAGCTGAATAAGGTGACCAAGAAGAACAAGTACCATTGTCGAGAATCGATGACTTGTTCGATCAGCTTCATGAAGCCAAAGTGTTTTCTTAAATGGATTTGGCAATGGGGTTCCACCAGTTGAGGGTGGCAAAGGATAGTGTGCTGAAGACTTCTTTTAGGACACCATACGGTTTCTTCAAAAGGTTGGTGATGTTATTTGGGTTGAGTAAGGAGCCAGCATATTTTGTGGATCATATGAATAGGCTTTTCAGAGATCATTTGAACAAGTTCGTGTTTGTGTTTGTGGATGATATTTTGGTTTACTCTCAGAATGAGGAAGAACATAAGACGCATTTGCGAGTTGTTTTGGAAATCTTGTGAAAGCATCAGCTGAAGGCTAAGTTTTCAAAGTGTCACTTCTGGAAGAGCGTAGTGAGGTTCTTAGGCCACGTAGTTTCTGGAAATGGAATAGCGGTTGACCCCGCTAAACTGGCAGCAATCCAGGACTGGGATAGACCTAAGAATGCGACGGACAAGAGAAGTTTCCTTGGATTGGAAGGTTATTGCCGATGGTTTACCAAGTATTTCTGCAAGATAGCTTTTTTATTAAAAAGATTGATAAAGAAGAACCAAGTGTTAACATGGGATGCAAAGTGTGTGAAAGCTTTCGAAATCATGAAAGAGAGACTGACAAGTGCTCCTGTTTTGACGATTCTAAGTGGAATGAAGAAATGATGGTATACACTGATGCATGGTACTGGACTTAGAGCAATGCTGATGTAGAAGGATAAGGTTATGGCATACGCGAGTTTACAACTGAAGCCTCACGAAAGGAATTATCCAACTCATGATTTAGAATTGGCGATAATCATGTTTGCTCTGAAGATGTGGAGACATTACCTGTTGGGAGTTCGATTCGAGTTGTTTACGAATCACAAGTCGTTAAGGTATCTTTTATCCCAAAAGGATTTGAACCTTCGGCATCAGCGGTGGTTAGGGTTTCTGGCATCGTATGATTTGGGTATAGCCTATATTCCTGATAAAGGTAACGTAGTTGTAGATGTGTTACGTCGAAGACACGCAAGTCTGGGAGCGACGTTGTCAGAAACAAAGAGCCTCGAGTATTTGGCGGGGTTGGATTTCAGACCACGGTGTGAGTTAGAACCTGAAATTTTGGCAAGCTTATTGATAAGACATACTCTTATCGAAAGGATTGGCGAGAGACAAAAGTGAGATGCAAATCTTGTCGAGTTTATTCAGAAGTTCGAACCAACGGATAAAGAATTCGAGGTCGATTGAGAAGGTTGGCTTCGAAAGCAAGGACGATTGGTTGTTCCTAATATCGACGGATTGAGGGATGAGGTTCTAAGGGAATGTCATCACTCGAAGTTGACGATTCATCTTGGCAGTAATAAGATATATCAGGACATGAAGCGATCTTACTACTGGGAATGGATGAAAAGGGATATTGGAAAGTTTATTTCCAAGTCCATGAACTATCAGTTGGTGAAAGCCAAACAGAAGAAGCTGAGTGGATTGCTTCAGCCATTAGAAGTTCCTAAGTGGAAGTGGTAGCAGATATTGATGGAATTTATCGATGGACTACCTAGAACAAGGGCAGGAAACGAAGAAATTTAGGTCATCGTGGATCGCTTGACCAAAAGTGCAAGTTTTATTCCTATCAAATCGACTAGAATAGCATCAAAGTTGGTTGAGCTTTATATAAAATAGATAGTTTGATTCCAAGGTATCCCAAAGAGCACAGTGAGTGATCGAGATCCATTGTTCACAAGTGGATTTTGGAAGAGTTTGCAAGATACTTTGGGAACCGAGTTGTGTTTGAGTATGACTTATCATACCCAGACTGATGGTCAAACAGAAATTGTTAACAGGGTTATGGAAGATCTCTTATGAGCTTGTGTATTGGACTTTAGGGGATTATGGGTAGACCATCTACATCTAGTTGAGTTCGCATATAACAAAAGCTACCAATTGAGCAATGGGATGGCACAATACAAAGCGTTGTATGGTAGACCGTGTAATTGTCCAACATGTTGGCTTGAAACTGGAGATAAGTTGATACTTGGGCTAGAGATGATTAGAAGACATCGGATTGTATCGAGATCGTTCGATAACAAATGAAGGCAACCCAAGAACGTCAGAAGAGTTACACCGATGAGAGTCAGAAAGATTTGGAATTCGACGTTGGCGATATGGTTTTCGTGAAGATTTCGCCGTTGAAGGACAATGTTCGGTTCGGAAGCAAAGGAAAGTTAGCTCCAAGGTTTGTTTAACCGTTTTTGATAGTCAAGCGAATTAGAAAGCTCGCATATAGGTTGGAGTTAACCGAGAGGATGTCGAGCATGCATAATGTTTTCAATGTGTCGTTTCTTCGGAAGTGCATGCATGATTCGAATGTGGTGGTATCGCACGAAGACCTAGAAGTCGAGTCCATAGTTATGAAATCTCGTAAGCCGCTTCGTGTTGTAGGGAATGACACAAAACAGCTTAGGAGGAACATAGTTAAGTTGGTCAAGGTACAATGGAGTGAGGATGATGATGATTGTATGTGGGAGACGGAAGAGAGTACGAAGGCGACCCAACCAGAACTCTTCATCAGATGGTCCATAAGTGTCGTGTCATTCTTATTCCATTGTAACTTGCATTATTAATGTTGTTGCTATTGTTATTAGAATTCTGCATGATAAGATAAGGCTATGGATGAATGGCTTGATGGATGCTAGTTTGGATGGTAAATTGGCTACTCATGGATGATAGGCATGTAGAATTGTTTTGGTTGCTTGTGTTTGCTTGGGATTTCAGGGGCGAAATTCCTAAAAGGGGGAGGGGGAATGTAACAATCCACATTTTATGTATTGGTGGATCGTAAAATATTTTTATTTAATTCCCTGAGGGTTGGATCATTCTCATATTTTGATATGTTGGTTATAGAGATGTGAGACATATCCATAATTTTTACCAATTTTATTTTTGACCATTTTACCCGGTCAGACTTGTACAGGGAATAAATTTTGACTGGGATCTAGTCAGGAGCTGATATCGGTCTCATTGGAAAGGAAATGGTATTGCCAATTCCATAGATTGATCGCATTAAAGATTTGATTCAGCGGTCTGAGAGGATTTGCTATTTTTATGTTTTATGATTTCAGTTCAGGATTTTAGAGTCATTGATGGGCTGATTTGAGGAGGCCCATTAGTGGGCTAGTAGGAAGCTATAAAAAGGGGTTAGAGGCATGGAGAACATTTTACTTTCTTCATTCTCTCATTTGGCTAAGCTGGTGATTCTCCTTGCTCAATCAAATACACCTTTCCACCATTAAAATTCTAGGTCTACATAAGAGAATCGAATATTTACATCGTTTGATGTTAGATCTACAACAAATAAAGAGAGATCGCATCAAATCAAGAGGCTTGAAGCATATTCTTCAGGATTGAGAATTTAGCGAATTTGAGTTAATTCGAAGAATTGTTGAGTGATAAGCATCTCTCACGTGGATTCGATCAAGTATATGAGTTGTTTGTTCATATTTTCACCATTGCAAGTTGTTTTCACCTAGATCTAAATCATGGTAAGTATATTTTCATTTGAAGCACCATAGGATCTAATTTAGAAACTTAAAACCGGTAATTCTTATGTTAATTCATATGTTTATGCAAGTTAGATCCATTATTTTAGTTTATTCACTCATTTATCATGATTTAGTGAATTTTATATGATTATTGATGAATAATTGTCATTTTGATGATGTTGATGGTTTCATAAAGTGTTGATCGTGGAATTGGATGATTTGGATGAGTTGTTTGCATGATTTGGTCGTTTGGCGATGATTTGGTTAAGATTGGAGCTATTTTGGTGAGATCAAGAGTCGGGTTGTTAGTGTGTTAGGTCGCTTTTAAGACCTAAGGAGTTAGGTCTTTGTTTGTTTCTAAGACCTAAGGAGTTAGGTCTTAGGTGTTTAGATCGTTGGTCTTAGGTCTTAGGTCTTAGGCCGTTGGTCTTAGGCCTTATGTCTTAGGTTGTTAGGTCTTAGGTCGTTAGGTTGTTAGGTCTTAGGTCATTAGGTCTTAGGTCTTTATGTAACACCCCGTATTTCCTGTGAATATTAAAGTAACGAATTAAAGAATACTTAATTTTAAAAGTGAGATTTAAGGGAATCGGGTTACGTTGTTGCGTTCGTCTCGGAATTCTGCTTGAGATAGAGTCCGTGTTTGCGTGAATCGGACTCCGTATGAAGAAGTTATGGAGTTCAGAAGATTTCATGTTTAAACAGAAAATATAAATAATAATTAAACATCTCAAACCAAGTTCAAAATTCGAAATTCAAGCAGAATAGGTTGAGCAGGAAAATTCCCGCCTAGGGTGTCGACCCCTCCCCCCCAAGGGGAGTCAACATAGGTGTCGACCCCCCTATAGGGGTGTCGACATAGGTGTCGACCCCCGGATAGGGGAGTCGACCCCTGTTGGCCCAGATCTGGCCAATGACGTGTTTCGCCACATGTCGCTCTCTGATTCGCTGTGTGATGTGGTATTCTTCTCTGGACGATTCTGATGACTTCTAAACTGATCTAAAGGCTCTAAATCTCCCTATACACCTATAAAAAGACCCCTAAACCTATTGTTTTCTACACATGAATTTATAAGCGTTTATATGCTGCTAAAACCTGAAGTGACATAGCCTCCACCTTAATCAATCAAATTATAGTTTTCAAGTTAGAAATCAAAGTCTACATCAAAGGAATAGCTAATCAAATTCAGAAATCAGATCACAGAATTCAAGACCTTTCTGTAATTTGTAAGTTCATGTTACTTTCCGAAATAAAATTTAATTAGGATTATGACATTGTAATAAATCTGAAATCTGAGATTATGCTTATTTCTATCTGTCTTTCTATATCCATTGGATCTATCTCATTGATATTATTATGTCCATTCTTTGTCTCTTCTTTTCTTCTTCCCTTTTTGTTTTATAGCCAGGCTACTGCGAGCCTGAGCCAAATCTCATAAGAGATGAACGTACGTTGGAAAAAATTGGACATAATATATGATCTGGACATGGCTAGTGCTAAAATTGGAAAAAGTGTTAAATTATGTATAAATGGGGCATAACTGACTTTGTAACGGATTTGAGGACATAACACATGTTGTATTTAAAACATAAAGTGTAACGAACATATGACTTGAGATTTGAGGCATAAAGTATATTGGACATATGACTTGGGATTTGGGGCGTAAATTGAACTGTAAATATGTAAGGCATAGTACATGTTGTGGTTTAAGACCTAAAATTGGGGCATATATATATATATATATATATATGATAGTTTATGACTTGGAAGAAGGAGATTATTGAGTATAGTGATGTATGGCTTAGGCATGAAAACCTATAGTAAGATAGGGATAATTGTTAAATGTGAACGCGCCTAAAGTGGGATTTTGGGGTAATTGGCATGCACTAAAATTAAAGGCTATAATTTGGCATAGTTTATACTGTGAATCATGATTGGGGTTTTTTGTTTGGAGAATATTTTGTACGGTGCAATATGACTAAACCTTAGGGCATGTGTTATATCGTGATTTTTGGGGCATGACTATTATTGCAAATTTGGGAAGATTGGGTGTAACCTATGTTGAGTAATAACTTGAATTTGAATTCGTAGGGCATAATTTGTAATTAGCTTTGTTGAGGTATAACTTGATAATTGGAACATGACTAGTTTTGTGAATTTGGGATAATTAGCATATAAAATCTAGACTTGGACATGTATGGTAAGTATGCTAAAAGATAAACATGCCAAACCCGAGGTTAGATTGAGTTGCAGTGTAAAACTTCCCGGAACCACCCAGCACATCCTGTAACCGCAACAACACCTATCTAATGTGAGAGGTTAGTGCATCATGCCCAAGAAAAACCTGAGGTTAAATTGAGTTGTGGTGTAAAACTGCCCGAAACCCCCCGGCACATCCAGTAACCACAACAACATAGATCTAATGTGAGAGGTTGGTGCATTAATAAATCAATTAATGCTAATGAACAAGACATGTTAAGAATGGTATGGATAAGTTAACTAAGGCAACACTTAACTGTTATAACATGTTAGTTAGACAAGAAGATGGGGTTAAATAAATTTAGAACACTTAACCGTTATAACATGTTAATTAGACAAGAAGGTGAGGCTAAGTAAATTTAGGACACTTAACCGTTATAAACATGTTAATTAGACAAGTGAGCAGGGTTAAGTTAACCATTACAACATGATGAATGAGAAGGGTTAAGTTAATAAGAAGCACTTAACCAATATGACATGATGAATGGGTAGGGTTAAGTTAAAACAAGAGAGCAACACTTAACCAATATAACAGGATGCATGGAAGGCTTAAGTTAACACAAGAAGGCAATAGTTAACCAATATAACAGGATGCGTGGAAAAGTTAAGTTAACAAAAGAAGGTAACAATTATCCAATGTAACACGACAAGTGGGTGGGTTAAATTAACTTGAATTGATTTGATGACACTTAATCAATACAGCATGATGAACGCGTGGGGTTAAGTTAATAAGAAACACTTAACCAATGTAACTTGATGAACAAATGGGGTTAAGTTAATGGGAAATACTTAACCAATAACATGATGAATGAATGGGGTTAAGTTAATAGGAAACACTTAACCAATATAACATAATGAATCATGATTGGGTTTTTTTTGGAGAATATTTTGTACGTTGCAATATGACTAAACCTTAGGGCATGTGTTATATCGTGTTTTTTGGGCATGACTATTATCGCAAATTTGGGAAGATTGGGTGTAACCTATGTTGAGTAATAACTTGAATTTGAATTCGTAGGGCATAACTTGTAATTAACTTTGTTGAGGTATAACTTGAGAATTGGAACATGACTAATTTTGTGAATTTGGGATAATTAGCATATAAAACCTAGACTTGGACATGTATGGTAAGTACGCTAAAAGATAAACATGCCTAACCCGAGGTTAGATTGAGTTGCAGTGTAAAACTGCCCGAAACTGCCCGGCACATCCAGTAACCGCAACAATGCCTGTCTAATGTGAGAGGTTAGTGCATCATACCCAAGAAAAACCCGAGATTAGATTGAGTTGTGCGGTAAAACTACCTAGAATTGCCCGGCACATCCAGTAACCGCAACAACGTAGATCTAATGTGAGAGGTTGGTGCATTAATAAATCAATTAATGCTAATGAACAAGAAATGTTAAGAATGGTAGGGTTAAGTTAACTAAGGCAACACTTAACCGTTATAACATGTTAACTAGGCAAGAAGATGGGGTTAAGTAAATTTAGAACACTTAACCGTTAGAACATGTTAATTAGACAAGAAGGTGAGGTTAAGTAAATTTAGAACACTTAGCCGTTATAAACATGTCAATTAGACAAGTGAGCAGGGTTAAGTTAACCAGTACAACATGATGAATGAGAAGGGTTAAGTTAATAAGAAACGCTTAACCAATATGACATGATGAATGGGTAGGTTTAAGTTAAAACAAGAAGGCAACACTTAACCAATATAATAGAATGCATGGAAGGGTTAAGTTAACACAATAAGGCAACACTTAACCAATATAACAGGATGCGTGGAAGGGTTAAGTTATCACAAGAAGGTAACACTTAACCAATGAACATGACAAATGGGTGGGTAAAGTTAACTTGAATTGATTTGATGACACTTAACCAATACAGCAAGATGAACGTGTGGGATTAAGTTAATAAGAAACACTTAACCAATGTAACTTGATGAACGAATGGGGTTAAGTTAATGGTAAATACTTAACCAATATAACAAGACGAATTAACGGGGTTAAGTTAATAGGAAACACTTAACCAATCCAACATGACGAGTGAGAAGGGTTAATAAGAAACACTTAACCAACATGACATGATGAGTGGGTGGGTTAAGTTAACATGAATGGACAACACTTAACCAATATGACATAATGTGTGGGAGGGTTAGGTACATATCGGGTTAGTGGGTAATATTAGTAAATATAGGCCCACAAACTTAACCATTAAGTAAACATATTTGAATCAATGGGAGGGTTAAATACATCTCATGTAGGTGGGTAATATTTGTATATATAGGCCCACAAACTTAACCAGTAGGAAACCCTAGTAACGGGGACCCATTCCAGCAGTAACCCATATAGATGTATCGTGGTACCCTGAACTGGAAAGGTGGGGCACGATTACTGGGCTGATTATAAGCGGTCAAAATAGCAGCGGGGGGTACATCAGTGTAGGTTCCGACGGATTACGGGCGTGCACGTACTCCGAAGTGGGAAAAAGTAGGCATTAGGTACCAGTAGTTATACACTGTGCATCTTGAATTGTGTTGGGTCGCTATCATAAGGATTGATACACCTTATGGTGGGACCAGCACAGGGTATCTACACGCAAGAGAGGGCCGATTGACACAGACATAAGGAAAGTTAATACGAGTAAGGAGCCGACCGATAGGGTAGTAAGGGTACATCTAACATCTTCTTGGCAATTAGGCTGATTGAGGTAAGATCCTCATACTAGATGTACACTTGAAGGCTACCATAATTGTGGGGATTGGGATCACGTTATCATATTATCATTTTACACAGATTACTAGTTGGGACACTATTTAGGGGATGCAGAGATATAGAAATCGGAATAACAAGGTAGTAGCGAAGCTGAGAAAGAGTACAAGTGCATTTAGTTTATCTTGCCTTGTCATATCTTGTGTTAATCTTATGTTATCTTGTTATCCATGTTATCACGGTATTGTCTTATATTCAGTTTATTAATGTCATGATACTTTTGCCTATTTACATGTTGAAAGTCACTGGACTTACCAAACTTATGTATGACCTAGTTTATTTTGCCTCTTTTCTTCCGTCCCCCTCCCCCCCAGGTGCAGAGGGACAAAATGTTACCACTTAGCTCAGTTTTCTTTCCAAGCTCGAAGATAGTCAATGTATTGCTTTGGACCCTCTTTTCCACTGCTATGGTTGGTTCATGCTTTATTAGGGAATATGATTGTTATTTTTATGCTTCTTTTATACTTGGAATTTTTTGAGTCAAGATAGAAGTTCTATGTATTGTTTTTATGTATGATTGAGACAATTGTTGTAAAAGCTTTACTGAACCACATTGTTTATAAAATGACTTTATTTCCCGCTACTTCATTTGTCTGTCTTGTAATTTATCTGCATCTTTTACCTAAAACGCTCCACCAAAGTTAAGGCATTCCCTTTGTGAGTGAACTTAATGGAGGTGGGGTCTTTCACTTGGTATCAGAGCTTAAGGTTACCGGATCAGATAAAAGGTTTGAAAAAAATATATTTTAAAAATGGTTTTAAAAGAAGCATTTTCAAAAGAAATGTTTTGTTTTAATGGCATATTCCCCAAATCCATATGCATTATCTTTTGATCCTCTATTTGAATCCTTGTTTCGTTTTTTCCTGAGTCTCTGGAGCTCCTGGCTTTTTGGGAGGTAACCTCATCGCGGCAGGGTTCCGTAGGCTTGGTGAGACTACGACATCTGTCAAAGGGCAAAGAAGTGCTCAACTTCCATCTATAGCCGCAATAGTTTCACCTGCGGCTAATTTTCTTTCAAGCTTTAGAGGGATTTCCGTGCGATGGAGGCAGCTTTCAAGAGACTTGTCAACAAATTACACAAGGATGGCGAAGATGAGAATGAGGGAGTTTGGCTAAGGAGCAGAACCAAGGATGCGAAACTCATGGATAAATACTTGGTTCATAAAGGAGGTAAAAATAAAGAGGTGTAAGTGGAAGAATCACAGAACAAGAAGGGAAGGAAGAATAGGAAAACCTAAGACAAGAGGAAATGTCTTATAACGGGTCATATAATTAAGGACAAGGGCAAGAACTAAGGACGAGATTTTCAGGAGGGCAAGTGCATGCTCTCACCGCCAACGTACCTGAGAGGTTGTAAAGTTTCTATTGAAAAAAAATTAGTTTTCTTTTTGATCATCCTGTTAGTACTCTTTTTGATTTTAACGCTTCACATTCATTTATATCTGCTTCCATAATTGAGTCTCTGCACCTTAGTACTTGTATAGTAGAAGATCCCATTATTGTCTCAAGTCCAGTTAGTGGTTCGGCTCATTTATATTTCGTTTGTAAGGATTTGAGAATAGCTATGTTAAGTATTGAGTTTAAGTGTAATGCTTATGTTTTTGGTTTCACGGGCTATGGGTTGTTCTAGGCATGGATTAGTTAGCTAGTAATTGTGAAAGGAGGGTAGTTAGACTTCCGATTGCCTTAGGAATACCCTCGAGATTTCGTGCGATCCTGAGGGATCAGTTTGTCTTGGATCCCTAGAATCACTTGATGCATATATCGACGTTTTGCGATCCGTTGGAGTAGTCCATGAGTACGCAGATGCTTTTGATTAGGTTAGGGGTTTGTCCCCTAGAACGCGAGATAGACTTCCGCATATATCTACTTGACAATGCAAAACCAGTTGCATTACCTGTATGACACATGAATCCAAGGGAAAGGAAGGGCTCGGCAAACAAGTAAAAGAGTTACTTGAAAAGGGTTCATAAGGCGAAGTATTTCTGAATGGGGTGCTCCAGTCATTTTCGTTACAAAGGCGGATGGTTTACTTCGCTTGTGCATAGATGATATTTTGGAATGAGGAAGAACATGCTTTGCATCTAAGGGAAGTCTCGAACACCCTCCAAGTGCATCAACTTAAGGCGAAGTTCTCCAAAAATGTCATTTTTGGAGAGAAGTAAGTTTTCTAGGACATGTGGCACCCAAAGAAGGGATAGCAGTAGATCTCGCAAAAGTAGTTGCGGTGCAAGGCTGAAAGGTCCCAAGGAATGCAACAGAATTAAGAAGCTTTCTTGGACTAGCAGGCTAATATAGGAAGTTAATTAAGGACCTTATGAAGGTGTCGGCCCCACTTACTAGATTGACGAAGAAGAATCTGATCATCTTAGTATATACACTTGGTAACATGGTTAGCATCTGTTTATTTTCAAGAGATAGTTCTGGAAATGTTAGCATGACACAGCAGAGGATGTAGTGCCAAGAATACTATAAGAAGAAAAGGTGGAACGAGAGGCGATAGTGAAATGAGTTCCAATGCATATTCTGGAAACAGAAATTAAGAAGCTACACAATCGTGAACTTAAGACAGTCAGAGAAATATGGAATTAAGTTCAAGAAGTTGCGACTTAGAAGACTAAAGACTAGATATGCGCATCATACCCTTTTTGAGGGTATATCCTTGATCTCTCTTTTCTGTAAAGTTTAATTGCTAGTCTTTATCTTTTAAGTATATCCTCTCGATCCTATCCTCAATCCTTAGGTAGAAGCCAATGAATGTAAACATGTGTTTGAGACATGTTATGTTTGGTGGATGCAAGTGGATGTAAGTGTTTGCTAGTGGTTGCTCATGGATGCATATCCACACACGCACATTAGGCACTAGATCGACTCTGTCACTTCCATATTGCATATGCATGAGTGGATTTATATATATATGGATTGAAACTTGATGTGTTATCATATGGATGTTGCATTTGTATGAATGATTGAGCACTCATGTAGAAGTTATAAAGTATTATTAGGAATAATTGCGTACATGATGGACTCATGGCACTGACATAATTCGCATTAAGGGGGTCAACTAAATCAGTAAACCACCTGATTTTGCATTAGATAAGGACATATACACACACTATGCATATGTTCATGAAAAGCATTAGAAATCTTTTTAAGGATAATGGATGCCTATGATTGAATGGTTGAGTAGATGGATGTTGGATGTTAGGATACATTCTCCTTGACTTGGAGATTTCGGGGACGAAATCCTTTAAAGGAGGGGAGAATGTAACGCCCCGTATTTCCTGTGAATATTAAAGTAACGAATTAAAGAATACTTAATTTTAAAGTTGAGAATTAAGGGAAATGGGTTACTCCATTGCATTCGTCTCAGAATTCTGCTTGAGATAGAGTCCGAGTTTGCGTGAATCGAACTCCGTATGAAGAAGTTATGGAGTTCAGAAGATTTCATGTTTAAACAGAAAATATAAATAATAATTAAACATCTCAAACCAAGTTCAAAATTCGAAATTCAAGCAGAATAGGCTGGGCGGGAAAATTCCCACTCAGGGTGCCGACCCCTTCCGGGGGGAGTCGACATAGGTGTTGACCCCTCCCAGGGGGAGTCGACATAGGTGTCGACCCCCCTATAGGGGAGTCGACCCCTGCTGGCCCAGATCTGGCCAATGATGTGTTTCCACACGTGTCGCTCTCTGATTCGCTATGTGACGTGGTATTCTTCTCTGGACGATTTTGATGACTTCTAGACTGATATGAAGGCTCTAAATCTCCCTATACACCTATAAAAAGACCCCTAAACCTATTGTTTTCTACACATGAATTCATAAGCGTTTATGTGCTGCTAAAACCTGAAGTGACCTAGCCTCCACCTTAATCAATCAAATTAGAGTTTTCAAGTTAACAACCAAAGTCTACATTAAAGGAATAACTTATCAAATTCAGAAATCAGATCCCAGAATTCAAGACCGTTCTGTAATTTGTAAGTTCATGTTACTTTCAAAAATAAAATTTAATTGTGATTATGACATTGTAATAAATCTGAAATCTGAGATTATGCATATTTTTATTTGTCTTTCTATATCCATTGGATCTATCTCATTGATATTATTATGTCCATTCTTTGTCTCTCCTTTCCTTCTTCCCTTTTTGTTTTTATAGCCAGGCTACTGTGAGCCTGAGCCAAATCTCATAAGAGATGAACGTACGTTGGGAAAAATCGGACATAATATATGATCTGGACATGGCCAGCGCTAAAATTAGGAAAAGTGTTAAATTATGTATAAATGGGGCATAACTGACTTTATAATGGATTTGAGGACATAACACATGTTGTATTTAAAACATAAAGTGTATCGAACATATGACTTGAGATTTGAGGCATAAAGTATATTGGACATATGACTTGGGATTTGGGGCGTAAATTGAACTGTAAATATGTAAGGCATAGTACATGTTGTGGTTTAAGACCTAAAATTGGGGCATATATATAATAGTTTATGACTTGGAAGAAGGAGATTATTGTGTATAGTGATGTATGGCATAGGCACGAAAACCTATAGTAAGATAGGGATAACTGTTAAATGTGAACGCGCCTAAAGTTGGATTTTGGGGTAATTGGCATGCACTGTAATTAAAGGCTATAATTTGGCATAGTTTATACTGTGAGTCAAGATTGGGGTTTTTCTTGGAGAATATTTTGTACGGTGCAATATGACTAAACCTTAGGCATGTGTTATATCGTGATTTTTGGGGCATGACTATTATTGCAAATTTGGGAAGATTGATTGTAACCTATGTTGAGTAATAACTTGAATTTGAATTCGTGGGGCATAACTTGTAATTAACTTTGTTGAGGTATAACTTTAGAATTGGAACATGACTAATTTTGTGAATTTGGGTTAATTAGCATATAAAATCTAGACTTGGACGTGTATGGTAAGTATGCTAAAAGATAAACATGCCTAACCCGAGGTTAGATTAAGTTGCGGCGTAAAACTGTCCGGAACCGCCCGGTACATCCAGGAACCGCAACAACACCTATCTAATGTGAGAGGTTAGTGCATCATGCCCAAGAAAAACCTGAGGTTAGATTGTGTTATGGTGTAAAACTGCCCGGAACCCCCCGGCACATCCAGTAACCGCAATAACATAGATCTAATGTGAGAGGTTGGTGCATTAATAAATCAATTAATGCTAATGAACAAGACATGTTAAGAATGGTAGGGTTAAGTTAACTAAGGAAACACTTAACCGTTATAACATGTTAATTAGATAAGAAGGTGGGTTAAGTAAATTTAGAACACTTAACCGTTATAACATGTTAATTAGACAAGAAGGTGAGGTTAAGTAAATTTAGGACACTTAACCGTTATAAACATGTTAATTAGACAAGTGAGCAGGGTTAAGTTAACATGTACAACATGATGAATGAGAAGGGTTAAATTAATAAGAAACACTTAACCAACATGACATGATGAACAGGTAGGGTTAAGTTAAAACAAGAGAGCAACACTTAACCAATATAACAGGATGCGTGGAAGGGTTAAGTTAACACAAGAAGGCAACAGTTAACCAATATAACAGGATGCGTGGAAAAGTTAAGTTAACACAAGAAGGTAATAATTATCCAATGTAACACGACAAGTGGGTTGGTTAAGTTAACTTCAATTGATTTGATGACACTTAACCAATATAGCATGACTAACGCGTGGGGTTAAGTTAATAAGAAACACTTAACCAATGTAACTTGATGAACGAATGGGGTTAAGTTAATAGGAAATACTTAACCAATATAACATGATGAATGAACGGGTTAAGTTAATAGGAAACACTTAACCAATCCAACATGACGAGTGAGAAGGGTTAATAAGAAACACTTAACCAACATGACATAATGAGTGGGTGGGTTAAGTTAACATGAATGGACAACACTTAACCAATATGACATAATGTGTGGGAGGGTTAAGTACATATCGGGATGGTGGATAATATTAGTAAATATAGGCCCACAAACTTAACCATTAAGTAAACATGTTTGAATCAATGGGAGGGTTAAGTACATCTCGTGTAGATCGGTAATATTTGTATATATAGGCCCACAAACTTAACCCGTAGGAAACCCTAGTAATGAGGACTCATTTCAGTAGTAACCCACATAGATGTATCATGGTACTCTGAACTAGGCAGGGTGGGGCACGATTACTGGGCTGATTATAAGCGGTCAAGATAGCGGCAGGGGGTACGTCAGTGTAGGTTCCGATCGTTTACGGGCGTGCACGTACTCCGGAGAGGGAAAAAGCAAGCACTGGGTACCATTAGTTATACACTGTGCATCTTGAATCGTGTCGGGTCGCTATCATAAGGATTAATACACCTTATGGTGGGACCAGCATAGGGTATCTACACGCAAGAGAGGGTCGATTGACATAGACATAAGGAAATTTAATACGAGTAAGGAGCTGATCGATAGGGTAGTAAGGATATATCTAACATCTTCATGGGAATTAGGCTTATTGAGGTAAGATCCTCATATTAGATGTACCCCTGAAGGCTACCACAATTGCGGGGATTGGGATCACGGTATCATATTATCATTTTACACAGATTACTAGTTGGGACACTAGTTAGGGGGTGCAGAGATATCGAAATCAGAATAACAAGGTAGTAGCGAAGCAGAGAAAGAGTAGAAGCGCATTCAGTTTATCTTGTGCTAATCTTATGTTATCTTGTTATCACGGTATTGTCTTATATTCAGTTTATTCATGTCATGATGCTTTTTCCTATTTACATGTTGAAATTCGCTAGACTTACCAGACTTATGTCTAACCTAGTTTGTTTCGCCTCTTTTCTTCCGTTCCCCCCCCCCAAAGGTTTATAGGGAGGAAATGTTACCACTTAGCTCAGTTTTCTTTCCAAGCTCGAAGTTAGTCGATGTATTGCTTTGGACCCTCTTTTCCACTGCTATGGCTGGTTCATGCTTTATTAGGGAATATCATTGTTATTTTTATGCTTCTTTTATACTTGGAAATTTTTGAATCCAGACAGAAGTTGTATGTATTGTTTTTAAGTATGACTACGGCAATTGTTGTAAAAGCTTGACTGAACCACATTGTGTATAAAATTACTTTATCTCCCGCGGCTTTATTTGTCTGTCTTGTAATTTATCTGCATCTTTTACCTAAAACGCTCCACCAAAGTTAAGGCATTCCCTTTGTGGGTGACCTTAGCAGAGGTGGGGTGTTTCACTTTAGGTTGTTAGGTCATATGTCGTTAGATCTTAGGTCGTTTTAAGACCTAAGGAGTAAGACCTAAGCAGCAAGACCTAAGGCACAAGACCTAAGGAGCAAGTCCTAAGGAGTAAGACCTAAAGAATGTCGACCAAACGAAGCTTGTTTTTGAGTCAACGATGATTATAGCTTCAGCGCGAATTCAAGGAGGAATGTATGAAGCATCGTGATGTGTTTGTTGGTCGTTGAAATGCAACGAATGTGAAGGCGACTCAAGGTGGTGAGTTCGAGGATAATGGTTGCTCGAGAGGTTGCTTGAGCTATAAATGGTCATCAGGTTGGATGGCTATGAGATATTGAAGGTTGAGAGATTATCATTGTCATAGGTTCTAGCAGACTCAAAGCAAGGGTATAATAGGGGAACCTAAAAGACTGGAAGGTTGCTAGTCAAGCACCCTAGGTATCATTGAAATACCTAGTTACGTATCATTGAATGGCGTATGGAGTTTTAGCTAGGACCAGGGTTACCATTAGCCCTTGACGTATGTCAAGGATGGTCATCATACGATTAACGGTGGTTTCAAAGTTGGATAGTTAGTTATAGTCGGGGTCTTGGATGTTTGTTGTTTTACTTGTACTGTCTCACGTAAGTTGTCTGACATCGAGGGAGATATTTCTTGGGTGCTTGTCTGATGTTGGTTTAGGCCTTCGGGGCTTGTGCTTGAGGGTTGTTGAACTCGATTAAGGTGGTTTACGTGAGATATAACTGGTTGCTGTGGTTACTCTTGTCTGGTTGTTTGGTTACTTATAATATCACTGGATAAACTATTGTTTGTAAATTCTTGTTTGTAAAGGCTATCACTGTCAGATGTGGGGAAGACGGATTTAGGTTCTTCTCTAGAGTTTTGGTAGATCGGTTGATTAATCTCCCTATTCTCATATACTTTATTGCTAATGTTAGATAGTTGTTTTTTCTCTCATTAAGACAGTTGTCTGAATCAAGTTTTTATGTTTCTTTTTATTACCTTGGGTTGTTCACCCGGTTTTGGATGAGCAGACTGAGTAATAGGTTACGGGTAGCAGAACTTAGTGATTCGAGGATGTAGAGCGATGACGAGTAGGAGGCTTACGTATCAGTTTTTCTACCATCCAGTACTTGTTGTTTCCGATGTTATGAGTGTTGTAGAGAGGCAAATTTGTACAGACATTATGTTGTAATCCAAGGGTGTATGGATATTCTTTCTACTTTTTATAAAAGTTTAAGTTTCTGCTCAGAAATGCTTCACTATTATAGCATGTTGTATATGTTTTATTATATTTTATCCTTGTGCTGTGAGTAATACGACAGGTGCCGCATGTGTTATTCAACTCTGATGATCGTCCATAGCTGCCTGGCACGTCTTTCAGTGCATTATTCCTCTTATTTAGTGTAGGAGATATGGGCGGTCATCACAGTCTTCGACGCTTGAATTAACCAAGCTGGATAATAGACGAAGTTGTGCTTTAACCCAAGTTCCATATGGGGAAACCATCTTTGAGTCTGCTAATGCTCGGATTAATCAGTTTAATTGATTGAAGAAAGTATTCAATGCCTAAATTAACCAACTGGATAGCGAATGAAGTTGGGCTTCATCCCTAGACCTCTATAGAGGCACCCAATCTATGTCATTGATGCTTAAGTAAATCAGCTGGTAGTAGACGAAAGTCTTTGACGCTTGAATTAACTAAGTTAGATAGTAGACGAATATTAGGCTAGAATATAATACCTCTCATGTGGGGGCACAGGTACACAAGACTTCTCTAAGAAGTAGTAGTGGATCAACAAACAAATTCGGGTTTCTGGAATGCAATGGTAGGCTCTGAAGTGCTCTCAATGAACTACCGGAAGCAAAAAGATTTTGCCAACAAATTAGAAACTTCGAGTGCCCTAGTCAAAATCAAAGAAACTCGACAAAGTTGATAGCATCCAATATATGCAGTTCGTGATGACCTATGGTTTGGGGGCAACATAACCACATTGGAATGGAAAAATGTTCTGAAAGCATACCACAACCCATCATGACTTCGCAACAAAGAAAAGACTTGTATCCTACAAATATATGAATGTGCAAAAGTACGACAAAGATGAAGAAAGAAGCTAAAGTATGACAAACCAAAAGCATTATTATAACATCAAAGCAGGTTTTAAAAACAAGTCTTCACAAATTCAAAGGCGAGGACTGACACTCATATAAACATCCGGTCGAAACAAAATGCAAATAACGAAGCTACATAAAGAAAAAAAAAAGCCAAAAGCCCTAATCTTCCTTCTTTCTGCCCTTGGAAGAGCTGCCATTCCTTAGTGTAAGCTTTGGAATTTTGGGGGGAGGAGGTGTAAGAACAGGCTGGGTTTCAGCCTTGGCTTCTGCATTATCCTTTGGGTCATCGGGGGAAGGAAAGGACAAGTGTCTTCTTGGGAGAACTACGCTTTCCCTTGCGCTTCTTGGATGGAGTGGTAGTCCTTCACCCATAATGACCTTTAATACCCTTCTACGGGCTATCATATATATCCTCAATTTCCTTGGTTCCTCCTGGTGAGAAGTCCGGGTCATCTAAATTAGAAATTGCCTCAATTTTCTCTACTTGTGACCCAGAGTGAGTAGCGGAAGCAGGGGTAGAAGCAGTAGCCAAAGAAGGATCGCCTAGAGGAGGAGTGCTGGTCAAGGCAGTCGTCGCCATCAGAATTGAAGGAGTAAAGATGGTTGCAGTCCCCATCACTTCAGCCATAGTGGGAGAAGGCTTCATAATAATTAGGCCTAATGAAAATGAATGGTAAGAAAGAAGCTCATTATACCCTTATGGAGTGATAAAGTAATCCAAGTCTAATACGACTTATTCAATGTCAACTTTACCTGAGGCGTGAGTGCTTCTATGCTCCACTTCATAGTCATCTGGGTTATCTTCATTGCCCTCGTCATCTCATGCATGCTCCTCAACAGCTTCTTTCTTTTCTTTATGGCTGGCAGAGGGGTCAGTGAAAGACGCAATAAGAGCCTGGGGATCAGAAACATGGATATTAGTGTGAGTAGCAGTGGTAGTTGTGTCTGGGGTTTTCCCCTCTAAAAAATCCAGCTCCATTTAATAAACCACGCTCTCTCATGAATTGTTTTTCCCCTTAGCAAAAGCATTGCGGGACTCATCATCTAGAAGGTTCTCTAAGAGTTCCTCTTTAGTATAGCCACTATATTCAAGCTGCACAAGCACTAATTCACAAACTTCAACCAAAGTAATTGGGAATACATCCCCCAAGAAAGATAACATGCCTCGTCCCATAACGCTAAGGGTATAAAATATGAATAAAGTAGAATTAGCATCAGCTTCAGCTTTAGCATATGCTCGTTCGGTGACCACCTTTCCTAAAAGAGCTTCATCCCTCTCCCACTCAAGAGCCTCTACTTTAGCCTTAACCAAAGAAATCTCTAATTCCTTAGCAGTATTCTTTTCACGAAGGCTAGCATTGTCTCGCCAATAAGTTTCAGTAGTTTGTTGCTCCATGGCTATTTGGACCTCAGCAGTCTTCTGGGCAGAATGAGCATCTTTGACTTGAGTAGCTAGCAAATATTCCCTCTGTTTGGTGACATTAAGCTCCTCTCTAAGTCTTTTGTTCTCATATTCTAACTCCAGATTCTTCTGGGTGAGAGATGAAGTACTAGCATCACGTGCTCAGAGGGTTCTTTTCCACTTTTCTTTATCATTCTCCATCGTAAGCATGGCCTCGCAGTTAAGTTTGTTGACTCGTTGAAGTTTTTCATCCATTTTATGCCATTGGAATATCTTCTCGACATAACCCTTAACCACATCCAACTGCTTCTTGATATGACCTTTCACTGTATCCAGGTCCCTAAGCATCTCTTCCTTGTTCGTTGGCCTAGTGTCACGATCAAAGCGGACTCCCTTTAAGAACCAAGTAGAAAACCTCTCAGCAAGTGTGCTAGCTATCGGGTCAAAAGTGTGTTTTGGCCTCTAGATAATCTGATGGATATCGGTAGGAGTAGGGGTAACAGATGGAGCTAAAGTTGGTAGAAGTTTGAACACCAGTGGAAGGACCTTTATCTACCTTAGGCCCCTTACGAGAACTGCCTTCGCTGTGATCCTTGTCCTTATTATCCCTTTCCTTCTTCTTATGATGATCATCCCTCTTTTTCCTATCCCGGTGATAGCAGTTGTCACGATCTTGCCTGCTCTACTCATACTCATAGCGGTAGTCACGATCTTGCCTATTCTGCTCATACTCATCCTGACGATCTCAGGCCTCCTAAGCTTTTCTCATTCCTCTCTGCTCTTCGATCTCTTCATGATATCGAGACTGCATATAAGGTCAAGGGTTATAAGAGCTTGTGCAATGTTTGTTCTCTTTCATATACGGTTGGCTCATGGTTGGATCTGAAACAGAAAAGAAAAAGGCAAAACTTCAGTGTTTAAAAGCATGAAGTATTGGGGCAGGATAGAAAGTGCATGCAAGACATCAACAAATTTGAGTGTGTGTGGGAACCGCTTTTCGTTTTTGGAGTTAACGCAGTTGTGATCTTGGAAACAGGTTTTAGGGACGAAGGAGTTAAAGCCAACTCAGTATCCACCTTTGTCACTAATGCAGAGTGTTTGGAATTAATAATACCACTTATAGTAAGCTTGCTTGTCGTGACAGTGCGATCGCTCAAATCCTTGTATCATTCATAAAGTCATCCTCAGTAGTGATCAAAAATGAGGGGTCAATAACAATTTTTTCAACAACAGGATCATCTATGTTCACAATCTCTCCTTCCTTAACCACATGTCCCTCAGTCATCGCAGGATCTTTACCCACACCGTGTGTACAAATTCCTCCTCTTCAATAGGGGCAGTTGAGATTAGGAATATGACTCAATTCCAATAGCGGGATTTGTGCATTTCTTTAATGGAGACTCATCAGTAGAGATTTACGTAGTAGCATCATCTCCATAAGCCGCAACACCCGATGCTTCGAGTATAGAAAGGGAAGCAAGAATTTGTCAGGATGCTAAAGATCGGGACGGATCAATTAACCTATACTGGTGAAGTAATTCATTGTAATTAAAAATTGGCTAGTCTTCTCTTTGTCCTTGACCACTTTTAAAACATCCAGAGTGGATTTGCAAATATCAGAGTCTTTGATAAAAGATGGTATTTCTGCAAAGTAAATGAAAGGGTCAATAATTGGCACTCAAAGCAAATCAGATACAGACCTCTGAGCAAAAAATGTTCACCTCCTTCCATCCAGATCCCACAAAAGGTATTCGAGCATCAAACATAGAAAAATTGATTCAAGAACCCCTGGACACTATCTGATAAGCTAGAGATAAGCTTACAATTGCAAGCACCTTCGACGAAAATGATTAAAGGGTGCTTTTTCCTCCTTTTGAAAACGCACAAACAACAGACTTCCTTGAAAGTAGGAATAACACGTCATGACCTCATGAAAAGCGCACAGAGCCCTAATAAAATGGCATAGCCATTCGGATGTAACTGAAATGGGCAACGGCTAGACGCTGAAGGACCATCTGCAGAAAATGGTTGAAAAGAGGGATGGCCCCTGTCACTAGCATATGACGATTGACTGCTACAAAACCAATAGGTGGGCAATAAGCAGAATCTCATGGTCCCGACAATCTTTTGTTCGCCTCAGGAATGCCAAGATGAGAACATAATTGCTTGAAAATACATGGAGTAATTGTTGTAAGGCATCTTTCCATCGATGAGTTTCTAAGTGGGCAGAGACCAGGGATAGGATGATCGGGTACCGACTCGGGAGCTGCAGTAGTTGTAACTTCGGAAGAGTGAGTGGAAGCTCCCACTTTAGCATAAGTAGATGTTTCCTTGGATTGAAGACGAGCCTTCTGTCTGGTAGTCATTCTACACAAGTAATCTTATTTTAAATAGCTTATATGCGCGCATTTCCTAAGTTGGAGTGCTGTGCAGGATTATACAAGTCATTAAATGAAAACAGAGCCTGAAATCTACAGTCGGTTTGTGTCAATAAGTCGATGTCAGGCGTTGTCGCAAATTCAAAACTAGATCTACGCAGGCGATGTTTGACAAATTATAAATGGTTGAACAAAAAAGTCTTGTGTAGGCATTTCATTCAGAGAATTTGCTGTAGTTTATTTTTAAGTAATTAAGCTAATTTGTCGTTGATGCGGGCAGTCAAACGACAACATATTGGCCCAAAAACGTGCATGTGTTTGTCTTGGTCACAGGGTAGTTAGCAATGAAAAAGCATGTTCAAGTTATAAGTGTAGGTTCAAAATTATTGATCGCTTCAAAACTTGGAATGCTTCAACACACTCAACAATCGACAACTAAGGAAAATCCAGAGACAATGCACTTCAACAAGCAGGTAACGAGTTCATGATCCATTTTGGATCAGAACTATCTGATCCGTCATGGATCGGAAGTATCCAGTCAATTGAGGAAATAGCTAAGTTCGAAGGCGTTTCTAAGGGTTGTGATGATGAAGTCCGTCAATTAGCGTGCAACAGTTTTAAGTCCGGAATTGAAACATACACACATGAGCATGGTGTCGAAAACAACATGTACAAGTTGGGCCATTGATTAACAACAATCACAATCCATAAAGAATAACAACATCCCAAATATTAAAAACAACAAGTTGCTGGATTCGAGAAAATCTAGGCGTCAAACAACAAGAGATCTTTGTGGTAAACTTAGTATGATATAAAAAACTAAATGTAGATCATCACACAAACAATTAGAGCATGTTTACACTAGAATTCAAAGTGCAGATCATCACAAATGTGTGTCTGTTTAAAGAATCCATACATCTCATGAATGGTTAGTTTGAACAAATAAGTTGCTCGACTCATATCAATATACAAACTTCTCAAATTGAAAAAGTTGTTACATGATATTTGATTCAAAATTCATCAAAGAATGCTGCATGTGACAACCCACATACGTTGATGTCACTCACAAGAGAATGCATTAAGTTTCATGAAGTGCAATAGGTAAATGGTACATAAATTCACAAGACAGATATGAAATAAGCAGCAGACAATTTCAACTTCATTATTAAAAATAAAACGTAGTCTCAAACAAGTTAGAACAAAATAGTTACATCAAATCTGTCTCATCTCATAAAACAAAGCATCAAAGTACATAAAATCATATCCCTCGCCATAAGCCATAATTGAATAGAGAGCAAGTTGAAAATGGTACATCTCATGTAATCCAAGTCCAAGATGTAAGAAAAAGTCCTACTCACGGTTGAGTGCTTCCACTCTGAGGACCTAAGGGGGAGGAAAGGAAGAAAGAAGCCAAAGAAAAAGGGTCAGACATTAAGTTTGGCGAGTTCCAGTGATTTTCAAATATGCATAAAATAGAAATATCAAGATAGGTAAATAAGACTGGATGAGAAAGGTACACTATCATATAAGGTAAACTAAACAGAACAGCGGGATAGACATGAATAACAGGAATAAACTATAATTGAGTAATGCTTCACATTTATATCGTAAAACATGTATGTCTACACCAATACTAGTATAACATGATTAGGTATTTAACCTAATTACACAACAACAGGATTGATAGCAGAATTAACATAAGGATTAGGAGTACCCTAATTATATAACAAGATTAGGTGTTACCCTAATTACATAACAATAGGATTAGGTGTACTCTAATTACTACCTATGCGATCGGCTCCCTACTACGTAAATACCCTGTTTCAGGTGTATCACTCTATAACCCAACAACTATATGACACAGATCTATTTACTGTTGTTACAGCGGCTTAGTTTCCCTAATCAGACTCGTGCACGCTCATGACTCCGCTGGAACATACCTTTACTCCCCTTTCCCATATGAACCTCTTACTATCCAGTTCAGTAAAGCTTGCTCTGGCCCTTACCTAGTGCGAGGCCCCCTCTACTTAAAATACCAACAGGGATACTAAATGATATGGGTTTCAAACAGTAGATTGACCCAAGCGAAACCCCCTAAGCTTGTTCCCCCAAATAACTAGGATTTAAGAGTCCCCAAAACTCGATACAAAAGAATAACGAGACACCTCAAGCTTATTAATACTCATGTTTAACCTAGCAGGTTTAGGTTTACTAATAACCGTGGTTGTAATATCACATGTCATTATGTGTGTACAACCATTCCCCATAAACCCTGCCCAGATGTATGTAAAATTACTTATGAAAATCTAGTTTATTAGCCTACATCAGGTATTTACAATATTCTTAACATGTGATTTACCTAATGTCTGTATTAAGTTAAATCTAACATGTCCAATACATATGCATACTATTTATCAACTATGTTCCCAAATTACAACATGAACATGTTTATGCATATTATCCATTTTTATCAATTAACAGTAAGCATATACACATTATCCCTTTTTATCAGTTTAACAAAAGTCTAAACATGTGTATATTATCCCTTTCGCAAATTATAGTTAAACAGTCCCAATTTAACAACATGCCTAAATTAATCCTCTTTTATGTCATTCATTGCTACCCCCAATCGTATGCACATTCTAATCGGGTATAGCCTAGATTTCTAAAGGCTTAGCATAAGTAAAAAGGAAAAACAGAGGAAGGAGAATAGAATCAAATCACATAGGCATATAGGCAAGACTGGAAATAAACTAAAACATAGAAACATGGAAAAGGAAGATAAATACATATAACTTGTTTTTACTATTATAATAGCATAAGTGATTGACATGCGTAACATTTATCCTACAAACACTGCATATCCTAACCCAATTTTATTTAACTGTCATTTTATAGTTGAAGAAATCAGATCTGAAAATGACAGGGAACTTACAGTGTGTTTTGGTGAAGAAGAGATTAAATCTCTTATATGTATATAACCATATGCCGTAGAAAAGTCCAATCCAATCCTTTTTGTAGCTGTATGTATGCATGTCCGGAATGTTGTCTCTGAAGATCTAGGCCTCAACATCTTTTCTCCATTATATGTTTATATTTTTAGAATAACTTCATAGAGGCAGAAAATATGAAGAAATGGTGTGTATTGGAATTGGAGAAGCCACCCATTTATAGATTTACAGAGCCAACCTCGGCCTTTAGATTCTAGGATTTTAATCCATACCACACATGTAGTGCTGAGTCAGCAACAAATATAGCCCCCAAAACAGTCCAGGTACATAAATAAGAACCTTCTCGGATTGTCAATGGGTCGATCCACCAACCCATGGGGTCGACCCTAGCTGATTGTGGGTCGTCCTACAACCGTCTAGTTTCGCGGTTAATTTCCTGCTTCGTCACATTTGAAATTTCTAGAATCAATCTTCCACTTCGAATTCCTTAGCGGTGATACTTTAATGAAGACCATATTTCCCGCTTCAAATTTTAAATCGGTCCTCCTTTTGTCAACATACGATTTCTGTTTGTCTTGAGCGGTTTTCATTTTTCGGCAGATAAGATCAATCTTCACGGAAGTATCTCGAATCATCTACGGTCCAAGTAGAAGTTTGTCTATAGACTCTCACCAACAAGTTGACGATCTACAAGGTCGTCCATATAGCTCTTCGAAGTGTACCAGGCCTAGGCTCGATTGTTAACTGTTGTTGTAGGAAAACTCCACCAATGGGAGATGCTCCTCCCAGGTTCCTCCAAAGTCTAAGATACACAGTCTTAGAAAATCCTCAAGAATTATATTCACCCTCTCGATCTGTCCATCTGTCTGAGGGTAGTATGTTGTACTCAAACGTAGCTGTGTACCTAACGCCTCTTCTAAGCCCTTCCAAACCCCACTAGTAAAGATGGGGTCGCGGTCTCTTACTATGCTGCAAGGTACCCTATGCTATCGAACTATCTCTCGAAGATATACTGATGTTATCCAAGACGTCGTCCGTTTACTCTTAACAGGAATAAAATGAGCGCTCTTCGTTAGTCTATCCACTATCACCAAATGCTCATATTGCCCTTCCTCGATCGGGGCAATCCATCGATGAAATCCATAGAGAGACTCTCCCACTTCCATTGTGGGACATCTACAGGATGAATCAATCCGCCTGGTTTCTTTTGTTCAGTCTTTAATCTCTGGCAAGTCAAGCATTGAGCTGCATATTCTTCCACAACCTTCTTCACGCCAGTCCAAAAGAAAACCCTCTTCATGTCTCGATACATTTTTTCGCTGCCTGGATGGATAATCATCCGAGAATGATGAGCCTCCTCAAGCACTGCCTTTAGCAATTCACCAAACTTAGGGACATATAGCCTTCCATCTTGTCTTAGCCACCCTTTCTCATCCACGGTATGTCTAGTAAGGTGGTTAGAAGTTTCTCCTCTACCAAGATTGTCTAAGATGTCTGAAATTTACAGGTCCTTCCGCTGCGTAGATCCAACTCGCTCTAATAGAGTAGTTCGCACCTCCAATGATGCTAACAATCCCAATGTGAAATCCGTATATGGCTCCAAATCAAAGGCCCAGATGTACTCCAAGCTTCGTCTTTCTACGAATAGAGGACTCAAAGTCATCCTCTGCCTACTCAATGCGTCCGCCATTATATTACCCTTGCCCGGGATATAAGTTATCTTGAAATCGTAGGATGCTAGGAACTCCATCCACCATTACTGCCTTAGGTTAGGATCCTTCTGTGAGAACAAGTATTTGAGCGACTTATGATCCATGTATAGCTCAAATCTCTCTCCAAGTAGGTAGCGTCGTTAAGACTTCAATGCAAACACTATTGCAGCCAACTCTAGATCATGGGTAGGGCAGTTTTTCTCATAAACCCTCAATTGTCTGCTACCATAGCATACTACCTTTCCCTCTTGCATTAGAACGACACCAAGCCCGCTGCAATAAGCATCTGTGTGACACCATTAAAAATATCATTTATAACCATTATTATAACATACGTGTCAAACTATTGTCACAAATATTGTAATGGTTATAACTGTGACATAGTGTGAATATTGCAACGGTTATAACTGTTACAAAACTATTATTCTGTCACGCTTATAACCGTTGGTACTGAAAAGTTATAACATTTATAAACTTTATAATATTTATTCTTATAACGCTAACTACTGTTACAAATATTAAATATGTTACAGCTATTACTGTTAGTATGTAAAACTGACATTTTAATACAATAAATTTAATAACAATTATAATTGTTACAAACTTGAATTTTGTACCAGGCCTGCAATAAGTAATTCCTTTAAACAAGTAACAGTCATAATATGCTCCAACTAACTTCATAAAACATATACCGATAAGAATGTACAACATATAATATAACAAAATCCTAAAGCAAATACAAAATATCGTAATTTATATCCGAAAGCAATTCCAATTTGACAAACATCAACCTATCACAATTTAACATACAATCATTCATCGTCCATTTAGAAATTTCAAATAACATCGGAGTATCATAATTTAACATACAAGCATTACACAAAATGCAAGCGATAAATGGGCCAAATTGCAAATCCACCATCAATAAGATCAAATAGCGTATGCATACCATTTTGTGGTGCATCAAAAATTTACACTTCCAGATCCGGAACTTCCACCGCCTAGAGTCTACAATCTTTGTCTTGCTTCTTTTGTATTGCTTTTTTTTCTTCAACCAAAGCATACAATGTTCAAAAAATATAATGATACGAGTCAAGACGTAAAAATATTGCATATTACCCCTTCTAACAAATATATGCCAAACTGACAAAGGATGCATCATCACCATATGCCAAACTGCACCAAGATACTTGACTGCTTACAACAAATATATTTGTTGAACATCAGTTTGGCAACCTACATACAACACAAAGATACTTGACTGCTTACAGTCCTAAGCATCAGCAATAGCAAACTATTGTTCTAAACACCATAACAAATAAGCAACCAAATATTTAAAAGACCAAATGATAATAGCAACAAGCACACTAATCATAGAACACCAAACGTGAATTTCATGAAAACATGAAAGCACTAAGATATCTTGAAGACTAAATTCGGTTAAAGGTAGTTTCCTAAAACCGAACTCGGTTCCAAGAAATTGCTCGAAGCCGAGTGCAATTCTCGGTTTCAGTTTCCTCAAACCGATGTCTGGTTTTAGGTAGTTTGCTAAAACCGAGCTCGGTTTTAGGAAAAGCCGAGCATCAGTTTCAAGAAAACTAAAATCAGGAATCGCGCTCGGTTTCAGGCAATTTCCTAAAATCGACCGTGATTCCCGGCTTCTATTTTTTGAAACTGATGATCGTTTTCAGGCAGTGTGCAGCTCGGTTTCAACAAACTACCTGAAACTGAGCAATTTCGGTTGCAGAATTGAAACCTGAATATGGAAGTAATTTCCAACAGCATTTTTTTCAGTGATTCAGTTCATCAATATAAAATCCGAAAAAAAAATTTGGATTATTTAGTGTGAGAAAAATATGGTTAAAAAAATTTATGGCAGTAGTGTTAGAAAATCTGAAGAAAGAAGTATCTAGCAATTACTATAGGAATAAAAATTACTGTTGGATCCATTACCTAATACAAACAACGAAAAGGCACTCTCTGTGGCGACCCCAAATTCCCCCGTGAAGGAAAGCCTGGACTGACTTTGAGAACAAGATGAATTAGAACACAAACAGAAGAACATTTCATTGCTTATTGCAACAATTCCATTAGAATACAAAAATATACAGAGTATGAATAAATATTAAACATTTACAAAATATCAGAGATTTAAATACATTACCGTAGCAGAAAATAATATAAAACACAACTGAAGGTGATATACGGATACAGAGCTTTCCGAATATTGTTCCAGCTGTAAACCAAGATCCTATGAATATAAATCTGCAAAACCAAAACTACTAGCTGCCCGTGTGGAAATAGGGGCACCCAGAGTTTAGGCTAAATCAATAAACTCCAGGTCAGTCATGTGACTGGTGTGAGAACTAAAACAGTTATTAATCTTTATTTTAAAGTTAGGTAAATCTAGGGAGCACGTCGTATAACACGGAATGGGTTTCCTCCGAGGAATACCAGTGCATAAAACAAATAGCTCAATGCTAAATAAAGAACAATGAAGCCATTATATGACTCAGGTCCCATCACATAATGCAGTGCTAGCCGAAGGATAGAGTTTTTGCCTTATAATAGCCAAAAATGCTTGGTACGTGAAATTTCATCTTTTATTATTACTATAAGTGTATAGTGTCAAAACAATTTCAAACATAAGTATCAATCATAGACGACATAAGTGCCCTATACCACTATGTCGCCATACTAGGCTCTACAATCAAAACTGTAAAATGTCGTATTGGAAGTTAGATTTCCATATATGAACCAAGGAAAGGGGTCGTCCTTACCGCTTCGAGACGGTCTAGCCCGAGCCTTAGGAACAGAATGCATCACCCCTTGGATCGTCAAAGTCGGTCCACTCGATGTGGATTAAAATTCCTGAACACTGCGTTTCCCCGCCCTATGGGGCATAAACTGGTCATATCCCGACCAAACTATCGGCCCCGGAACGACCGAAACCGAGGCTCCTCGCTATCCATCATCCACATAAGTAAAATGTCAGGGCTTACAAAACGTTGACATCACTCCTAGATAGAAGGAAACGCATGTCCTAACTGAAGTCCTCTCCTGTTTCTGGTGCACACCGGGGTGTGAGGCTCACGAATTAATGCTATACAAAGCTACGCTATATTAAAGCCGTGCTTTGATCATCAACCACAAGATCCTGCTTTTCAATAGAAGCCTAGATCATTTGCATCTCAACATGCCACACAGGCAATTCACGCTATGCAACCGATGTATATCAATCACATAGAGTGAAATCCAATGTCAGACACACATCCATTTACAAGTTCGTTCTGGGTCTGAACGAAACCGGAGGCACCTTATTCCTCGTCCCGTATGTCCAATATAGGAGAGAGGTCCTTGCATATCCAGTCGATCTCCAAGTACGTCTGGACGATCACCACTTATTACCTCGTCTTGGGTGTACAGCCCAATCAAGACATCAGTAATCATCCAAACGATGTGAAGACCTCCAGTCTTTAACCACCGTCTTCATCCTCGACACAACGTCGAATCAGTTATTCAGAATGGGATAAACCCGGTCTTTCTGAATAACTTGCGTATATAATAAACAAGTGCTATAAAAACACAACATACGCCTCACTCCAATTCAGAATATTTCTTTATCCAAATATTCATATACTTTGGGAAAGGTTCCCATTAATTTTATAAACGATAAATTCTTTAAATTTATTCTTTAATCTTCCTTTGGATATCAATTCAATCTAATTAAAGATGCATTAAAACTCCACTTGGTTTTAATCTTCCTAAAAATAATATTAACGATTGTTTAACTTGGGAAATCATATCCTGTCTTTAACTGGGTTAAAGAACCAATTTCATTTAGAACACAGTTCATGATAAACCCAAAATCACATTCCATTCCATCAGCCTTTAACCGTAAATTAGCAAGTGAACAATTCCCTAAGTATTAACCCCGAAGGCCGAAACCAACATCAGATCAATACCCAGGAAACCATTCAACTTAACTAATCTCTAGTTAGTTTCTGATTTTCTTAACTCCATTGGGTCTAAGAAAAATATTATTAAATATACCATTCACGACAACCTAAAATATCATTCCATTGTTAATTGGGTTAAAGAACAAGTGTTATTTAAAAAACCGTTCACGATAAACCCAAATCACATCCCATTAATTATGGAATCTTCACGGAAAAACAAATCAATATATAATAGGTATCAATTTTTGTATCTGACTAATAATATAAATGGAATAACGGCAAAGCCTTTTAAATTCCATATGTATTAACAGTCTTTCTCCACAGAAGTTCACTTCGATTATTATCAATCGAATTCCATTCAATTCCAATTTAATATACTAAATTGGAAAACCGTTACTTTGGAAAATTCACGTTAAATCTTAATAAAAATATTTATAAATTCCAAATCACATTTCACCGTAAATCGGGTTAAAGAATGAATGTCGTTAAAAACACAGTTCACAATAAGTCAAATTCACATTCTATTTTCAGTTCCAATTAAATGTTAATTAATGGGTAATTCTTCTTCAAATCTTAATTAAAAGATTTATTCTTTTCACCTTGGGTTTAAGAACAGTGCCATTTAAAACACAGTTCATGACAAACCCAAAATCCCATCCGTCTCTTACCGTAAATTAGCAAGAGGACAATACCCTAAGTATTAACCTCGAAGGCCGAAACCAACATCAGACCAAGACCCAGGAAACCATCCAACTTAACTAATCTCCAGTCAGATTCTAATTTTCTTAACTCCATTGGGTTTAAGAACAGTATTATTAATGATACCATTCACGACAAACCCAAAATGCAATTTGATATTAAATACAAAGCTCTGAATAGAAAATATATCGACTTATATTCAATATCAAATTCTGAAACCAACAAATATCGTATTGGAATGCCAATATATATATTTTCCAAATTCTTGCACAATATCCGTATAATCATGGAAAGATAATTTCGATTCAAATCCATTCCAATTCATATATTGGAAATTTTGGTTATTTTTAAAACCATTCAAACCCAATTTATTTATTTTAAAAATGTTGGAATTCTAATTCTAGTTCATAACTAGTTCCTTTCGATAAAGATATTTTTATCCTTTCGAATAGGGAAATTTTCATCCCAATTCTTCCCAAATCATTTATTATGATTTTACACAAATTATTGATATTTTTAATAATTTTATCAAGGCCCCATACAGTCGATTTCCACAAACTGCCATCGAACTGCACTTACAGCGACCTTTTCCAAATTTGATTTGGATATAATTCCAAATCGACCATTAGATTTCTAATTTCTTACATTCATTAGAAAGCTATTTTCAATACGAACCCAAAGGTTCCGGTTTTAGGAGAATCCGACAGTCGGATCTTCTGTAACGTCCATTCGAAGTCAATGGTCGAAATTCGCGAACTGCTACAGCGCGGCGCGTTCTATTCAGGCCATTACGTGTGTGTGTGTGTGTGTGTATATATATATATATACAAGTGTGAACCCGTGCTTCGCACACGGTCTGGCAAAATTAATTGTATAAAATAAAATTGTGGAATAGCCAGAAAATGCTTTTTGAAAATAATTTATCATCACTCAACGGCGAATGTTGAGCAATAATGCAAAATTTAGGTTAAAGCCTTTAAAGTTCAAAAATGCATATACATTATTATTCATGCTTTGTTGTTTTCCTTTGTTTTTTTGGACAAATCGTAAATCACAATGTGTAAGAAATAGGAGTCCAGCATTATTATTCATGCCTTGTTGGCAACCTATTTCCAAATTTTTGTATTTTTACAAAATTGCAAATCACAATGGGTAAGATTAAAAATATCAAACTAAATGGGTACTACTATTTCCAATACAATGGAAACTAATAGACATGACCTTTGTTTAATACAATGTCAGACATTGTAGAAATGAAGTTTATCCTATGTATGTATAATTGTTGTTAAATTATATAATACTTATTGCTTACTTTGCAAGTATAAACCAAAATGTTGGATTTAAAATAAAATGGGAGAAAATGAAACATGTCAACAACGAAACTTGAGGTCGTGTTGAGTATCATAAACCATAAACTGTAAACATACTACAATCAGCTATATTAAAAAATTGGACTTATACAATGAAACATGCTAGAGATAACGGTTAACAATTAATTACCAAAACTGCAGTCTTTGCAAGGTATCAAAGATACAGCGCATGAAAGAAAAAATTTCAGGTGATAGTAACATGGCCTATTAAGAAAATGTTCTTTCATAGACCTATATTGATTGATAAAGTAGCAAAATTACACAAAATGTCATTACTGCAAAGCAGCTTTGTCAAATGCGCTTGATTTTTAGAAGTTAGTCTTATTCTGTTCATCTCCACGATATTTTCCGCTAAAGCATCAAAAGCAACCTGGAAAATTTTAAAAAATGCACATGCATAAGAGTTTCATCATGTTGGCACAATTGTACAGTATTATCATCTCTTCTTTAATCTAGAACATCACAGCATTCATAAACACAATACTTTTCAGTTTATGCATTCACCAATAGATTATCTACTAATAGTCAAATGCATTTTAGACTAAGTTATTTATTGCGCTAAACTTTGAAATTAATAAGAGTTTTGAATGTGGTACTCAATAGCCAGCACACCAACTGTCGTCAACTACTCACTTTTATCACCCTTAGCAAGCTGTGCAAATATAAATGGACATTAAAGACAATTAGTATACCAATTTCCTACACACAAAAATATTTCTGCTCCATAAATTTTTTAAATAAACTCTATTACTCCTTCCTCTTAACCACTTTTGTGCCCTTGCATCGTGTTGTATAACAAATTATTGTCATATCACTGAGTAATCATATGTGCTAACAGTGATGGTTTTGTTAGTAAATATAAGCCAATTCTATAATATAATTGTAACGACCTGAATTTCGCCCGACCCCAATCGATCGCAAGATCGATCAAGCCCGTTCAAAACCCGCGTACGTTAACTTTGGGCATACAACACATCAGAACAACAACACAGACTTTTATAACATCAATAACAAATGTTACATCAGAGTACAGAATATATCACAGTACATCAATAAATAATACAGCGGAAGATACATTTACAATAAATTAAATACATTGCAGCGGAACTAATCTCAGAAGAAGGCCATCAATATTCTGGACCCAGCTTCAGACTTCAATCCAGGATCCTGCTTAACTATATCTGCAAAAAGCTACTCGACTGCCCGTGTGGAAAGAGGGCACCCGAGTTTGCAAAGTGAAACAAACTACAGGTCAGTCGTGGGACTGGTGCGAGAATTCTATACTTAACTACAGGTCAGTCGTGGGTTTACTCCATTGGATTGCCAGTGCATAATTAAAGTAAATCGTCAAATAACGTAATGCTTTTTAGAAAAATGAAACCATTATAAGACCCAGGTCCCATCACACAATACAACACACCAGAGGATAGGGTTTTACCTTATAATGGTCAAAAGATGCTTGATACGTAAAAATGATATTATTATTAGTGTGTATATATATACTGAAAAAATTTCAATATAAATGTATTAATCTTAGACGGCATAGTACCCCATCTTACTATGTCGCCATATATAAGTTTACAATCAAAACTGTGGTGTCGTATTGGAAATTGGTTTCCTGTCATGAAATTGAGGCTAGGGATCGTCCTCTTCTGATTCGAGACACTCTAGCAAATGCCTCAGGATCCCCCGTAGTGAACCCTTGGATCTTCAGGGTCGGTCCCCACCTAACGGTAGTGGATTGGCAATTCCTGAACACACGTTTCCCGGTTCCTTTGAACCTATAGTATGACCACTTCCGGCCTATAAAAACCCGAGGTACCTCAATCCAAAATCCACATAAGTAAAATGTCGGGCCGTGTTAAAGCCCAAACACCACTAGCTAGAAAGAAACGTGTGCACTCCCTGCAGTCCTAATCCCATTTTTGACTCATACCGGGGTGTGAGGCTCGCGAAGTCACGTTATACACAAAGTTGTGCCTAAACAGGCTATGCTTTGATCATCGGCCACAAGGCCTTCTTTTTAACAAAGCCTTGATCATTTGCATCTTAGCATGTCACATTGTCAGACCCTACCGTATTATTGATCATCTACCGATATATATATAACCTCTAAGCTCATACATCTTAGAGAAGGGTGATAAGTAAAGAATAAATTCTTCACCACCAAACAGAAATATATAATCAGTAGCGTTCAACAAATACAGCAGAAATGAATACAATGTCAGACACACAATCCATTTACAAGTCCGCTCTGGGTCTGAGCGAAACAACGTCCCATCGATCTCCCAATGCGTTTGGAAGACCATCACCAAATACCTTGCCTTGGAAGGCTAATCCCAATTCAAGATACCAGTCCTCATCATCCCAACGATGTGAAAACCATCGGTCTTCAATCACCGTCTTCGTCTTCGACTCTTGATCGTCGTGATGATTATTCAGAATGGGTTAAACCCAGTCTTTCTGAATAACTCACGTATTTTGGGATAAGAAAACAAATATTGGAAAATCACACATTTCGTCACATTCCAACTCAGAATATTATTTTGATAAGATATTCGTTTTAAAAGATTCTCATTAATTTTATCAAAGATAAACTCTGAAAATAAAATCTATAAATCAATTTCAAAAATATGGAATTTCACAGAAATCAAATCAATACATAATCGATATAGATTTCTGTATCGGACTAATAGTATAAATGGAATAACGGCAAAGCCTCTTAAATTCCACATATAATATCGGTCTTCTTTTACAGAAGCCCATTTCGATTATTACCAATCGAATTTCCACTTATTTCCTGTTTAATATATTAAATTGGAAAAACTTGATTTTTAGAAAATGCATTTTTAAATCTATAAAATAGATTTATAAATTCCAAATAATAATTTCAATGTGAATTGGATTAAAGGACAAATGTTGTTTAAAACATCGTCCACGATAAATCCACTTCACATCTCAATTTATTTCATATCACAAAATATAATTGCAAATGCTAGTAATCTTTTGAAAACATATTTTAAAATAATCATAAAAATATTATTTATATAAAGACTCTAAATGAGAAGTATTCTTTATATTACAAATTCTTTATCTTTTACAAATATTCTTTGTTTTAACATATACTTGGTTAAAAATATATACTTTGAAAATATATTATAACGACCCGACTTTTTGCCCGGTTCTTGCCGGTAATTAAACCAACTTAAACCGTTCAGAAAGACGAATTGTTATGGGTACATACATACATTGAACAAAAATAACAGAACTTTTCATTGAATAAACCAATATTACATCAGAGTTACATGAATATCAGAGTTACAACATAAACGTATACAGCGGAAGAAAGAAAATAACTTTACTCTCAGCGGAAGATCAATACACAACGGAAGCTTCAACTCTATCGGGGACTCCAACTCTAGAAGCGCTCCAAATCCTGCTCCAACGATCTATAACTGCAAAACTAAACTACTGGCTGCCCGTGCGAAAATCATGGGCACCCAGAGTTTAGGTGAGGGAACAATAAACTCCAGGTCAGTCGTGGGACTGGTGTGAGAACTCAAAACAGTTAGGTTCATTCTTAAAGTTGGGAACTTCACCGGATCACGCCGCTAACGCGGAACGGATTTACTCCAGGTGGATACCCGTGCATATAAATGCGCAATGTCCTTTGAAAATGAAGATATCATAAGCTCGTCCCACATCACACAATGCAAGCGCACACCAGATGGGCGAGTTTTATCTTATGATAACCAAATATGCTTTCATACGTAAAATCCTCTTCAATACCATAATATATATATATAGTGTGGAAAACATTTCGCAAGTAAATGTATTAATCCTAGACAGCATATACCCCATAATATATGTTGCCATATATATATACACAATCAAAATCGTATGGCTCGCATAAGAAATTTGGGTTTCCAACTTGATGATTCCTGGCACGAAAGATCAATCTGGGATACAAAACGAAGTGCCTCAACGGCTTTTTCGACCATACGCGGACACCGACTACACATCGTCAGGGCAGATCAACGGTTTTCGACCAGACACGGCCCCCCGAACATACCCAACTTCCCCAGGTTCATAAGTGGTTTCCCACTGTTGCACAGCTTCATCATTAATTCATATATAAGTATAAAACCTAACCGCCAGTTTCTCATCAATCCGGGGTGTGAGGTTTGCCGATTTCACGTCATACACAAAGCGATGCTTCGATAAGCCATTCTTTGATCATCACTAGCTCGTTTCATAACTTGGGTACGCCACATTGACAATTCACGACATATCACTGATTTATATCAATGCATATCCTTTAAGTTCATATGACTTATAGACAAGGATAATATATTGCCACAAATTCGATATACATTAACGGAAATCAGTACTATGCGGTCAACTTCAATGTCAGACACCCCATCCATGCAAGTCCGTTCTGGGTCTGAACGAAACAACAACCCGAAAATATTTGAATATGTTCAGGTCTCATGTAACTCATGCCTCGTATCGGGTGGCCTACCCAACCAAGACATAAATCAACAATCAATCTAAACAATTCAAATAATCCCGGTCTTCATTTGGTCGTTTACAAAGTCTTGAATAACGTCGTATTACTACTTGGAATGGTTTTCGAACATATACTCGATCCCGGTCTTTCCAAGTAATAAGCGTACTTTAAAATAGTAGCTATGGTTTACACAGGCTTTTCAATTCAAATCTCCTTCCAAATAGTTATCAATTCATATATAACTCAAGATTTGAATTACTATAAATTTCATACATCTCGTTATCATCTTATCTCTTCTTTGAAATCAAAGATTTTAACTTCGCTTCAATTCCTTACTTTTAATTTTTTTCGAATCAAAGATTTTGACTAAATTCCAATTACGATATGAATTTCCATAACTCAATCTTATTGGGTTTCAAGAATGGTATTATTGAAGATACGATTCACGACAGAACCCAAATCAATCGTCATTGAATCATAAATTACACAGAAATTTTATCCACTTATATTCGATATAAATTCTCATAATCAACGAATACTATAAGTAGAATAACGATATAATAATATCTTTCAAATTCCCCAGATAGTATACATTTACATCATGAGGTTCATACCAAATATCGAAGATTATTTCTATCTAGCTTATTTAAATCAAGGCGAGAACCCGTATCTTAATTGAAAGGTTTATTCAACTCTTTGACATTAGATCTGGATAGAGATACCATCAACTTATCTTCAATATTAATTTCCGTATCCAACTCATATTATAAGAGGAATAACGGTGAAATACCCTTTTAAATTCCTCAGATAATAAGAGTTTTCATTTACCGAACTAATATCAAACATCCGAAGATTTATCTCCAACCATATCCAATTATTTAGTATTAAAAACCTGTATTAGTATAAATCTAAATTCCATATAAATATTTCTAATACTCTTAAACCTTTGAAAACATTCCACAAATCATTACTTATAGTTCGGAACATCGTTTACGGGTTAAAACTTCAAAATAGATTGTTTTCGAAGAAAGCGTTACAATAGCGTTCCAAAAGTGTTACAAAAGTGTTACAAAACAGTTATCTTAACTATTTTGATTAGAATATCGTTTATCTTAGCCAAAACTTAAACTTTACAATTGAAAACACCTTTTCATAATTTGTAATGATTTTACAAATTTTTCCATATTTTTAAATAATTTAAAAATAGCTGTTTATAGTTATGGGCAACAATTGTTCTTACATCAATCTTTTCCAAAACGGTTTCAAACATAACTTGAAAGCTATAACCCGAAATTAAAATCTGCTTTCACTCATTTGAAAGCTCTCATAAATAGGAATCAAACGTTTTTCGTTTCGTGGAAATTCGATTTAAATTGGAAAAGTTATAAGCATTTACATATTGCCATAATGCGACAAGCTCTAATTTTGACCAAAATAATCATTATTCTTAAATACTTCAAATTACCTTAAAAATCATTATAAACTTATATAAATCATTTAAATTGACTTTTCAAATTATTTGGATTTAAAACACAACTTTTTTTTTCTAATTAAACCACCATTCAAATAATTTCAAATTAGATTTTTATTTAACCATCCCATCCGTCGGATCAGTTAGGGATAGCCAGGGAGAGCAGGAAACTGATTTTCCAAACCCAAGCCTAGACACCATCCTCTCTGTCATCCTAGAACGTTCTGGTGTATATTATATCATTATTATATAATAACCATATTCAAATTAAAAATCTCGTTTCGAATTTAAATTGAAAATATTTTTTTTTACCAAAACCAGTTTTGCATAGATATAAAGATCGTTATACAAAATCAATACATAATTTAAATTATTTTCCAAATCCTAATTCAATATTTAAAAGTTGATATTAAATTCAAAACCAAAATTTTTAAATATTATTTAATAATTAAATAAAATCATATATATGAAGGAGAATCTAAATCGATCACCCATATATTCCACAACCACGGTGTGTTTGTGTGTGTGTGATCATACAATGCAATCATATCTATCCAAATGAACTATACGATCAAATGGATATGAATTCATTCATCACAACAACATTAAACTGTGCACAAGCGTTACAGACAATAACGCTTACTCGTGTTCAGTGTATTATCTAATTCATGAACAACCATTCAAACATCAACATCCATCACACAATCATCATCAACAAATTATAATTAATCTCAGCTAATTAAAATTAACTAATTTAAATAAAATTTAAATTAGAAGTTCTCACCTAACAGCCTTTCAAATCTTCACGGTAGGCGAGCCTAGTTGAGTGATTCGTCGGACAGTATTTCGGCGTAACGTCTTCTTCACAAAAAAATATATATATAATATAATACACACTAATCTCTCTTATATTATAAGAGGAGGAGGAGAATGACGAACTTTGGCATGGTGGTGGTGGAAAAGAGGAACACTTATGCCATGGAAGCCATGGCCATAAGCTTTAGGAAGAAGGTGGAAAGGAGGAAATGGAAATGGAATGGTAAAAATGGAGAAAGTGCCTCCTTATATAGAATGATTCAAGGGTATTTTAGACAATTTGTTTAAGGACACATGTCTTGTTCACGAGCCTTAGTACATGCATGAATTCCACCTAAGAGGACACTTGGCTCATGGCATGAAATCTTCTCATGCATGATGACACATAAGAGGGACACCTAATCATCAAGGCCTTAATTAATTTATTAATTTGGTAACACATTTGTAACACTTATTAATGTAGCCAAGATTTCAACGCTTATGTATTACTTGAGAAAAAATTAAATATAACTTATTTATAATTCAAAATTATTTATCTATATTATTCAGCAAATATATATTTATCAAAAAATTTATACTAATAAATGGTTTAAAACAAATGCCAAAATTTTTATAAACATCATTATAAATTATCTTACTTATTGATTAAAAATTAAAAATCATTCATATGAATTCTTTTTAAAATAAAGTATCTTTACCAAATTCATATTTTTTTTTGAAATCAATATTATTAAAATTAGAAAATATTAAACATAAATCTTATAAATAAAATCTTCAAAATAAGTTTTCTTATAAAAATCATATTACATAAAACAAAATACTTATACCAAGTGAAAATTTTATATTAAACCTTATAAAATCTTTTATATTAAGAAAAATCCAAAATTTACATAATAAAAATCCAAATCGATTTTAGTAAAAATTCTGGGATGTTACATTCACCCCCCCTTAGAAACTTTTCGTCCTCGAAAAGGAGAGTTCGTAAAATTATATACAAGTGAAATAAATCTTCAATTTTTAGAATCTTAAGATGATCTCTCGGATCTAGAATTTCATTTCCCATTTTCAAACCATTGGAATACAACATATTCCTTTCATATCGAAAATCATACTTTACCTCGGGAGCTCCAAAACAAATTTTGCTTCTAAAATTTCAAATATTTAATGATGAAATCTATATGTTATTAGTTCGAGACGTTCATTCTCATGACAGGGCAACTGAGTATCACTCATAGCACGAAATCCTACCTTTCATCACAACCCAGTTTTAGTCATGGTTACTCGAACAAATCAGATAATTTTATATCCCGAAGTTGTAAATCATTTCATAATCATAATTTACAAATACTTATTGTTTTCTAAATATTTCAAAATATTGGGATTCTAGTCGTCGAAATCACTGTTTATTATAAACAGTTTATAACCTATTTATCATATCCAAAATGGTTGAAAATATGATTTCCAAGCAACTTATGTCGACATCAACATTTCAAGTTTCGAATTCATACCTAACTTTGTGAATTTCAATTTTCATTCTTTACATAAGTGGAAATTTTCTTTATCGACTCACATTATCATAAATTTTGTCTTATACAAATTCAAACTTACATTCCAACCGTTTAAACTTCATTCATGGCATTAAATTCTTTTAAAATTCAATATTGCTTCAACATTTTAAAGATTTTATATAATATTTTCCAAGAGTCTAATTCCATAGTTTAGAGTCATGTTCATAAAATCAAACACCCTTTCTTTTTGTCTGTATTTCGAGATCTACGACATTTTATTCATTCTTGTTTCAAATCCAAATCTTGTTTGGAAAGTTACTTTATTCAACAAGTCTAACGAAAAATCTTTGAAACCATCCTTTCAAATTACCACTACGCTCTTTACTGCGCTACTCTGATTCAACATATTTCAACTAGTATTATTGTTTTAAGCATTTATTCAACCATTTGAGTTAAATTTTCAAAATCAACCAATATTTAAATTTCCAAATTTCTAGTTTGAATTTAGAACTTGGCTTTATTTGACAAATCAAATTTCATGTGCTCAGATAGGGTTATAAATAAAAGTTCAATATCAGAATAAGGGTTTAAATCAAATCATTTGACTAAGTTCATAGGACAAAAGGTATGAATGATGCTCTTCAAGAACAATTGGTTCGAAAAAGAAACTAGCCTAGGTCAAGTTAGATACATCGAGTGCACCTAACGATACAACTAAGGACGATTCAATTTTGGTAAAATCTTACTTTAATATTTCTTTTTGTGTCTTAAGCAATTGCACATTAAGAAATTTCCAGTTGACTTCCTTACATTGTCTAAATAGGGAAGAGTATTTTCTCTCCCACTTAAGACGTTAGCTATATTCTAAAATCGACTTTTTACACAAATTCCTACTTAAGTTAAATTAACCTTTAAATACCTTAAAGTTTTGCCTTGCTAAGATTGTACTTCCAAGCAAATTAATTCAACCTGTAATTTTTCGTTCACCATTCCTATTAGGTATAGGTTCAATTCTATTATTTAACACTCATCGAGGAGTATGTTATCTTCTTTGATTACAACTTATTAGGTCCAAAAATTCATATTCAAATATTCGTTATAATTAAGTCAATTATTCTTGTCACTTTGGGGTATGGGTAAATTATCTTTCTTACTTGCATTTCAACAATTCATTACCCAATTCTTTAAGTGAGATTTACTCCTTAAATATATCCTTTAATTTTCCAAGCACTCATTGTTTATCACATTCAAGGTTTTAAGGGTTCAAAGTTCTTGAAGTATTTAAGCTAATCTCAGTTCTCTTTCCAAACTTCTAGTTTTGTTTTTCCCCAATTAAAATCTTATATTAATTCACCAAACCCTTTTATTAAGGTTTATTCATAAAACACTAAGCCTGATGATTTTAAGTATTCCTTGACATTTAAACTGGAATTATATAGTTATCACACTTTCAAAACTTGAAAATAAATATCAGAGATGGCGCGCTCATCCCAGAATTTATTCCCAAGCGACTAGAGTGTGATTATATATCTATCTAGTATATATTAAGCTTCGCATATACGTTGATCAGACGTATATTCAAAACCCTTACATACTTGATAGTCCAATCGCGACGTCGAATACAATACTCAAAATCCTTAATTTTCAATTATATTTAAAATATATTTCAAATAATCATCGTTTTCAAAATGATTTACTTATTCAAAAATACCTTATATAGGTTTTCTAAATACGCTCTCTCGTTATAATATTCCAAAATCTCATTCTAGGGTATTTTCTAACCCTATCTCAAATGAGATAATATAACTCTGAGGAGTCCTATTCTTTTGTCCAAATATGTACGTACCCCATAGCTTTGTATAACCTGGCTCTGATACCAACTATAACGATCCGACTTTTTGCCCGGTTCTTGCCGGTAATTAAACCAACTTAAACCGTTCAGAAAGACGAATTGTTATGGGTACATACATACATTGAACAAAAATAACAGAACTTTTCATTGAATAAACCAATATTACATCAGAGTTACATGAATATCAGAGTTACAACATAAACGTATACAGCGGAAGAAAGAAAATAACTTTACTCTCAGCGGAAGATCAATACACAACGGAAGCTTCAACTCTATCGGGGACTCCAACTCTAGAAGCGCTCCAAATCCTGCTCCAACGATCTATAACTGCAAAACTAAACTACTGGCTGCCCGTGCGAAAATCATGGGCACCCAGAGTTTAGGTGAGGGAACAATAAACTCCAGGTCAGTCGTGGGACTGGTGTGAGAACTCAAAACAGTTAGGTTCATTCTTAAAGTTGGGAACTTCACCGGATCACGCCGCTAACGCGGAACGGATTTACTCCAGGTGGATACCCGTGCATATAAATGCGCAATGTCCTTTGAAAATGAAGCTATCATAAGCTCGTCCCACATCACACAATGCAAGCGCACACCAGATGGGCGAGTTTTATCTTATGATAACCAAATATGCTTTCATACGTAAAATCCTCTTCAATACCATAATATATATATAGTGTGGAAAACATTTCGCAAGTAAATGTATTAATCCTAGACAGCATATACCCCATAATATATGTTGCCATATATATATACACAATCAGAATCGTATGGCTCACATAAGAAATTTGGGTTTCCAACTTGATGATTCCTGGTACGAAAGATCAATCAGGGATACAAAACGAAGTGCCTCAACGGCTTTTTCGACCATACGTGGACACCGACTACACATCGTCAGGGCAGATCAACGGTTTTCGACCAGACACGGCCCCCCGAACATACCCAACTTCCCCAGGTTCATAAGTGGTTTCCCACTGCTGCACAGCTTCATCATTAATTCATATATAAGTATAAAACCTAACCGCCAGTTTCTCATCAATCCGGGGTGTGAGGTTTGCCGATTTCACGTCATACACAAAGCGATGCTTCGATAAGCCATTCTTTGATCATCACTAGCTCGTTTCATAACTTGGGTACGCCACATTGACAATTCACGACATATCACTGATTTATATCAATGCATATCCTCTAAGTTCAAATGACTTAGAGACAAGGATAATATATTGCCACAAATCCGATATACATTAACGGAAATCAGTACTATGCGGTCAACTTCAATGTCAGGCACCCGATCCATGCAAGTCCGTTCTGGGTCTGAACGAAACAACAACCCGAAAATATTTGAATATGTTCAGGTCTCATGTAACTCATGCCTCGTATCGGGTGGCCTACCCAACCAAGACATAAATCAATAATCAATCTAAACAATTCAAATAATCCCGGTCTTCATTTGGTCATTTACAAAGTCTTGAATAACGTCGTATTACTACTTGGAATGGTTTTCGAACATATACTCGATCCCGGTCTTTCCAAGTAATAAGCGTACTTTAAAATAGTAGCTATGGTTTACACAGGCTTTTCAATTCAAATCTCCTTCCAAATTGTTATCAATTCATATATAACTCAAGATTTGAATTACTATAAATTTCATACATCTCGTTATCATCTTATCTCTTCTTTGAAATCAAAGATTTTAACTTCGCTTCAATTCCTTACTTTTAATTTTTTTTTCGAATCAAAGATTTTGACTAAATTCCAATTACGATATGAATTTCCACAACTCAATCTTATTGGGTTTCAAGAATGGTATTATTGAAGATACGATTCACGACAGAACCCAAATCAATCGTCATTGAATCATAAATTACACAGAAATTTTATCCACTTATATTCGATATAAATTCTCATAATCAACGAATACTATAAGTAGAATAACGATATAATAATATCTTTCAAATTCCCCAGATAGTATACATTTACATCATGAGGTTCATACCAAATATCGAAGATTATTTCTATCTAGCTTATTTAAATCAAGGCGAGAACCCGTATCTTAATTGAAAGGTTTATTCAACTCTTTGACATTAGATCTGGATAGAGATACCATCAACTTATCTTCAATATTAATTTCCGTATCCAACTCATATTATAAGAGGAATAACGGTGAAATACCCTTTTAAATTCCTCAGATAATAAGAGTTTTCATTTACCGAACTAATATCAAACATCCGAAGATTTATCTCCAACCATATCCAATTATTTAGTATTAAAAACCTGTATTAGTATAAATCTAAATTCCATATAAATATTTCTAATACTCTTAAACCTTTGAAAACATTCCACAAATCATTACTTATAGTTCGGAACATCGTTTACGGGTTAAAACTTCAAAATAGATTGTTTTCGAAGAAAGCGTTACAATAGCGTTCCAAAAGTGTTACAAAAGTGTTACAAAACAGTTATCTTAACTATTTTGATTAGAATATCGTTTATCTTAGCCAAAACTTAAACTTTACAATTGAAAACACCTTTTCATAATTTGTAATGATTTTACAAATTTTTCCATATTTTTAAATAATTTAAAAATAGCTGTTTATAGTTATGGGCAACAATTGTTCTTACATCAATCTTTTCCAAAACGGTTTCAAACATAACTTGAAAACTATAACCCGAAATTAAAATCTGCTTTCACTCATTTGAAAGCTCTCGTAAATAGGAATCAAGCGTTTTTCATTTCGTGGAAATTCGATTTAAATTGGAAAAGTTATAAGCATTTACATATTGCCATAATGCGACAAGCTCTAATTTTGACCAAAATAATCATTATTCTTAAATACTTCAAATTACCTTAAAAATCATTATAAACTTATATAAATCATTTAAATTGACTTTTCAAATTATTTGGATTTAAAACACAACTTTTTTTTTCTAATTAAACCACCATTCAAATAATTTCAAATTAGATTTTTATTTAACCATCCCATCCGTCGGATCAGTTAGGGATAGCCAGGGAGAGCAGGAAACTGATTTTCCAAACCCAAGCCTAGACACCATCCTCTCTGTCATCCTAGAACGTTCTGGTGTATATTATATCATTATTATATAAAAACCATATTCAAATTAAAAATCTCGTTTCGAATTTAAATTGAAAATATTTTTTTTTACCAAAACCAGTTTTGCATAGATATAAAGATCGTTATACAAAATCAATACATAATTTAAATTATTTTCCAAATCCTAATTCAATATTTAAAAGTTGATATTAAATTCAAAACCAAAATTTTTAAATATTATTTAATAATTAAATAAAATCATATATATGAAGGAGAATCTAAATCGATCACCCATATATTCCACAACCACGGTGTGTTTGTGTGTGTGTGATCATACAATGCAATCATATCTATCCAAATGAACTATACGATCAAATGGATATGAATTCATTCATCACAACAACATTAAACTGTGCACAAGCGTTACAGACAATAACGCTTACTCGTGTTCAGTGTATTATCTAATTCATGAACAACCATTCAAACATCAACATCCATCACACAATCATCATCAACAAATTATAATTAATCTCAGCTAATTAAAATTAACTAATTTAAATAAAATTTAAATTAGAAGTTCTCACCTAACAGCCTTTCAAATCTTCACGGTAGGTGAGCCTAGTTGAGTGATTCGTCGGACAGTATTTCGGCGTAACGTCTTCTTCACAAAAATATATATATAATATAATACACACTAATCTCTCTTATATTATAAGAGGAGGAGGAGAATGACGAACTTTGGCATGGTGGTGGTGGAAAAGAGGAACACTTATGCCATGGAAGCCATGGCCATAAGCTTTAGGAAGAAGGTGGAAAGGAGGAAATGGAAATGGAATGGTAAAAATGGAGAAAGTGCCTCCTTATATAGAATGATTCAAGGGTATTTTAGACAATTTGTTTAAGGACACATGTCTTGTTCATGAGCCTTAGTACATGCATGAATTCCACCTAAGAGGACACTTGGCTCATGGCATGAAATCTTCTCATGCATGATGACACATAAGAGGGACACCTAATCATCAAGGCCTTAATTAATTTATTAATTTGGTAACACATTTGTAACACTTATTAATGTAGCCAAGATTTCAACGCTTATGTATTACTTGAGAAAAAAATTAAATATAACTTATTTATAATTCAAAATTATTTATCTATATTATTCAGCAAATATATATTTATCAAAAAATTTATACTAATAAATGGTTTAAAACAAATGCCAAAATTTTTATAAACATCATTATAAATTATCTTACTTATTGATTAAAAATTAAAAATTAAAAATCATTTATATGAATTCTTTTTAAAATAAAGTATCTTTACCAAATTCATATTTTTTTTTATTTGAAATCAATATTATTAAAATTAGAAAATATTAAACATAAACCTTATAAATAAAATCTTCAAAATAAGTTTTCTTATAAAAATCATATTACATAAAACAAAATACTTATACCAAGTGAAAATTTTATATTAAACCTTATAAAATCTTTTGTATTAAGAAAAATCCAAAATTTACATAATAAAAATCCAAATCGATTTTAGTAAAAATTCTGGGATGTTACATATATATACTTTATATATAAAAGGATTTCTAATGTAAAAATATTCTTATTTAAAAGAACACCTGAATCGAAATGCGACTCAAACATTTACCATATAATTTGGATTATATGGATTTCACACACATTATGTATATGACAATAATAGTAAAATCATCAAATCATCCATCTACATCCAAAGTGTAAATTCCACTGTGTAAGCGTTAAAATTAAATAATAACGCTCATCGCAGCCTGTCGATCTAACGATCAACATACAACTAAAAATTGGGATTAGTGTATATAAATTTCATCCCAACACCCGCATGGGGTTTCAACCAACAAACAGATAATAAACTAATTTGTGCACTTGGGCGATATGTGAAAAATTATCGTCCCTATCACATACACAAGTCGGGTAACTTGTGAATGGAAGTGTAATACACAATATATACAACCATGACAAGCAAATAATTGGTTTCAACAAATGTAAATTGGCATAAGTAAATAATTGGTCTTAACTAGAGTGAATTGACAAAAGAAAATATTTGTTTTAACTAGTATAAATTGACTAAAATGAATAGTTGTTTTAGCTAATGTAAATGAACAAGAATGAATAATTGGTTTTAACTAATATAAATTTACAACAATGAATAATTTATGTTTCAATTCTTATATAATATATCAATGCTATATTTTGTTTCATTCTTTTAATTTAGACAAACTAAGTGTTTTTGTCTATTTTACTTTAATGATAAAAATGTGAATGTTTAGTTATTAAAATGTAACTTTTAAATTCTATCCTTTATTTCAAACAATCTTTTTTCATATCAAAATTATAAATCAAGAATATAATTTTTAAATCTGATGGTTTGTTTGCATTAATGAATTGCAAACAAAGATGAACTTTATTTGAAGGTTTTATTTGCAACAAGGAATGCAAATAACCAATGTAACTTTTATTTTTATTTAAAAGTATATTTGAGGGAATGTAAAAAGAACCTTGTTTCCAAAGTGTATTTACATAAAAGAAACAAATTTTATTTAAAAGAGTATTTGCATTTATGAGTGCAAACAAAGAATAGTTTTGTCTATAAATTATATTTACATTAGTGAATGTAAATAAGAGAACAAAATTTTATTTTCAAAGTATGTTTTAAACAAATTCTATTAAATGTATAAAAGTGTGTACATTTGTATTGGTAAATGTAGATAAAGAAAATAGACTATAGTTTCATTGAATATTTGCATTGATAAATGCAAATAAAAGAATAAACCTTAATTTCAATGCATACATGTATTGATAAATGCAAACAAAGAAATAAACTTTATTTTCAATATAATTGTATGTACTTGCATTGGTGAGTGCAAATGAATAATTTGTTTCAATATACATTTGCATTGGTAAATGCAAATAAAAGAACAATTTCTATTTACTATATATATTTGCATGGCTGAATGTAAATAGAAGAACAAACTTTATTTTCAAAACATGTTTTACATTTTTGAACACAAAATAAATAACAAAACTTTATTTTTTATATATGTTTTATTGGTGTTGTCAAACACGAATAAAAATGTACTTTTTATTATCAAATTATGTTTGCATTGTGAGATGCAAATGAGAAAAATGAATTTTATTTCATGCTATATTTGCATTGAAAAGTGCAAATGAAAGATAACCTTTTAATTTCTATGTTTATTTGCGTTGTAAAACATGAATAAAATATCTATCAAATTTCTATGTAACTTCTGAAAATAACTTCTTATTTACATAAAAAAAATGTAAACAAAATTGTTACTTTCATTTCAGTAATTAAGTTTTAACAAAAATGATATTTCCAATTCAACAATCAAGTTTTGACAAAAGTGATGATTTTTATTTCATAAATCAAATTCTAATGAAGATGTTACTTTTATTATAATCCAACTTATGAAATAAAATTACAACTAAAGTGTAACCTCAAATTCTCATCCCTTTTGTTGTACAAAACTTTACATTACAAATGCAAATTTTTAATCTCTAATCTTTTTAATAAAAAAAATTACAACAAAAAGTAATCCTACAATTTTATTTTCTAATGTGACAAAATAAAATATAAACATAATCTCCACATAAAAAGGTATTGCATAAAAATGTAATTTTCATATTTTATCTTAATATTGAACAAATTGTCAACAAAACATTACAAATAAAAGACAACCATTTTATTAGACATGACACAAGATGTATAGCTATCAGGCGTAAACTTTTTTGTTGTAATTTATAATATCAATAAAAATATTTTATTTAATTTTATAAAGTTACCACAAAGTAAATTCTTTATCATAACCTTTTTATTTGAAAACAATACTACATAAAGGTTTAACCTTTATTGTAAAATCTTTTTATTTTAATCCAATTATAAATAAAATAAAATCTTTAATGTCCATACTTCTTATTGTAATAAATTTACAATAAAATTTAATATTCTAATTCTAAAAACATCCTATGCTTAAGGTGACAGTAAAAAGAAATCTTTACTGTAATTCACAAATCTTGTTCTTAATGTAAATAAATAAAAGTAAAATTCTAAGCTAAATTCTGTAGTAATGGAAACAAATAAAAGTATATTCTATTGTAAATAAACAAATAAAAAGAATATTTATTTGTCGTTTAAATCCTATTGTAACATCAACAAATAAAATAAATCTTTATTTGTCGTTCAAATTTCATTGTTCATTTTAGAATAATCAAAGTAATAAGAATAATATTTTAATAAATTTAAGAGCAACTAGATCTGAATAAAATATTATTTAAATCTAAATTTAGATTTAATTTTCTAATTGCAAATAAATTCAACCATACATGAGATTTCAATGCGGATCTATCACAAGCAATCATCAATAATTCAACAATCACAGAACATTTCAGATCTGAATTTACATCATTATACAATTATTTTCAACGCAAGAAAAATAATTTATAATTAAATAAATAATAAAATTCAGAATTCTCACATTGATTTTTGCTGAAAATTTGACTATCTTAGAATCAACTCTGGTCTGCGCCATCGCGAAGATCTCGAAAAGACGAGTCCAAAGCAACTTACGGTTCGTCAATCGGACCTCGTATGAAAGAGAAATTGATTTTTAAAGATTGCATAAATTAAATATTAAATAAATAATATAAAAAAAGAAATACGCTTCCTTCCTCCATCACGTCGCTCAGCCGAACCCGACTATCACGTCCGCACCCTTCACGTCGCACCCCCATCCGAGCCACCGACCGCCGATCAGACCCCGCTACTCCGACGCTCCGCCCGCGAGCCACCGCCGCTCAGAAGGCCACCCAACTCGACCTCCTCCTTGCCTCGAAAATCGAACCTAAAACCACCACGTTTCAGCCCAGAATTCGTGAAATCCGTGAACCAAAACCCGATCTTGACCGTATGGATTGAAAGATCTCTCCGAGAGCTTCGATTTGGTACCAAGTTTGTCGATTTTCGTTGAGCGGATCAAAAGTTATGAGCGTTTGAAATTGGAGAAATTCTGGCCTTCGGTTTAGGTGGCGGCTGCCATGAAAATTAAGGTTTCGGCCTGAATATTTTTAATAATATTTTAATATTAAATCTCGAAAATCGTGCTTAAAAGGTGAATTTTCGGACTTTCTCTGATTTGGGCCTGCTTACTGTCGTTCTTAAGGTTTTGACACCTTCTGAACGCAATGGGATAGGTCCCGTGGCCCAATTCCGAAATCTGTATGATTTTTATTTAAAATTGCATTAAAAGTAATTAATTAAATATTGACCGTACATTAAAATATGTCGGGGCCACATATGACCTCAGAAAATTCTAAAAAAAAATATTTTTAGATTTCTTATGACGATATGAATCCAACAAAATTATTTTTGTCGAATTCTGAGACTGTTTGAAAAATGGCTATTTTTAAGGCGTTTAAATTTAACTGAAATAGTCAAAACACATTTTCTTTTGCCACGCTCACATATTAATTCGAAAAATTCTGAAAATTGAAACTTAGCAATAATTTGACATTCCGGTTCCAACAAATGTGGTTTCGTCGAAAACAAAGGTCGTTTGAAAAATCACTATTTTTAAGGCTAATATATTTAATAATAAAAATACATTTTTAAACAAATAATTTCCGAAACTCAAAATATATATGTGCTTACTGTTTTTCAATGTAGAAACGTCATTTCAAACTCAATGGAAGTGGTTTCGAGTCGAAATTCCTTCATATGTGAAAAGTAGCCTTTTGGCCCATATATATAATATATACAAATTCTACAGCGACCTTTCTAAAAATTGAATTGGCCATAACTTTTGATTTCCGCTATGAAATTTCAATTTTTCAGATTCGTTAGAAAAATATGATTAAACAGATTTAAATATTTCTGGTTTCACTCAATTCTGATTTATTTTGAATCCTATACATTCGGTTAAAGTTTGAAATCAAATTTTAAAACTACCGCTCCATTTCTAACTCCTTTTATATTTAAATTAAATTTATTTGTTTTAACTTCGATTAAAATAAATTCTAGCCATTATTATTAATAATAAATCATATTATATCATTAAAATTCATTAAAATTTTCTAAAATAATTTTTTTAAATTGGTTCAGAATTTGCGGGTTGTTACAATCTCCCCCACTTAAACTCTTTTCGTCCTCGAAAAGGAAATGAAGCTAAAGTTGTTTATTTAACTAATTTAATTTTCATTCTTTAATTGTTTAATCGTTTTATTAGTTGAATTCATATTCACACAACACAATCATCAATCAATTAGTTGATTAAATTTTCAAAAATATATAATTTTTATATATTCAAAATCAAATTTTCTAAAATCGAATTATATATATAATAACAAGTACGTTAATTATGAGCTCTTCTTCACTCTGACTCATTCTAGGGCATTACTAACCCCATCTCTAATGAGTATCCTCATTCTAGGATACTGCTGATCCTATCTCTAATGAGTATTCTTATTGGAGATTACTAATCCAACCTCTGATGAGTCTTCTGTTTAGTTCTAATGAATTGTAATCCAAAGATTTGAGCTAACCAGAGCTCTGATACCAGCTGCAACGACCCGAATTTCGCCCGACCCCAATCGATCGCAAGATCGATCAAGCCCATTCAAAACCCGCGTATGTTAACTTTGGGCATACAACACATCAGAACAACAACACAGACTTTTATAACATTAATAACAAATGTTACATCAGAGTACAGAATATATCATAGTACATCAATAAATAATACAATGGAAGATACATTTACAATAAATTAAATACATTGCAGCGGAACTAATCTCAGAAGAAGGCCATCAATATTCTGGACCCAGCTTCAGACTTCAATCCAGGATCCTGCTTAACTATATATGCAAAAAGCTACTCGACTGCCCGTGTGGAAAGAGGGCACCCGAGTTTGCAAAGTGAAACAAACTACAGGTCAGTCGTGGGACTGGTGTGAGAATTCTATACTTAACTCACCTAATAAGTTGGCTAATCACAAGACCATGCCGCTAACGCGGAACGGGTTTATTCCATTGGTTTGCCAGTGTATAATTAAAGTAAATCGTCAAATAACGCAATGCTTTTTAGAAAAATGAAACCATTATAAGACCCAGGTCCCATCACACAATGCAACGCACACCAGAGGATAGGGTTTTACCTTATAACGGTCAAAAGATGCTTGATACGTAAAAACGATATTATTATTAGTGTGTATATATATACTAAAAACATTTCAATATAAATGTATTAGTCATAGACGACATAGTACCCGATCCTACTATGTCGCCATATATAAGTTTACAATCAAAACCGTGGTGTCGTATTGGAAATTGGTTTCCTGTCATGAAATCGAGGCTAGGGATCGTCCTCTTCCAATTCGAGACACTCTAGCAAATGCCTCAGGATCCCCCGCAGTGAACCCTTGGATCTTCAGGGCTGGTCCCTAACTAACGGTAGTGGATTGGCAATTCCTGAACACACGTTTCTCGGTTCCTTTGAACCTATAGTATGACCACTTCCGGCCTATAAAAACCCGAGGTACCTCAATCCAAAATCCACATTAGTAAAATGTCGGGTCGTGTTAAAGCCCAAACACCACTAGCTAGAAAGAAACATGTGCACTCCCTACAGTCCTAATCCCGTTTTTGACTCATACCGGGGTGTGAGGCTCGCGAAGTGACGTTATATACAAAGCTATGCCTAAACAGGCTATGCTTTGATCATCAGCCACAAGGCCTGCTTTTCAACAAAGCCTTGATCATTTGCATCTTAGCATGTCACATTGTCAGACCCTACCGTATTATTGATCATCTACCAATATATATATAACCTCTAAGCTCATACGTCTTAGAGAAGGGTGATAAGTAAAGAATAAATTCTTCACCACCAAATAGAAATATATAATCAGAAGCGTTCAACAAATACAGCAAAAATGAATACAATGTCAGACACACAATCCATTTACAAATCCGCTCTGGGTCTGAGCGAAACAACGTCCCGTCGATCTCCCAATGCGTTTGGACGACCATCACCAAATACCTTGCCTTGGAACGCCAATCCCAATTCAAGATACCAGTCCTCATCATCCCAACGATGTGAAAACCGTCGGTCTTCAATCACCGTCTTCGTCTTCGACTCTTGATCGTCGTGATGATTATTCAGAATGGGTTAAACCCGGTCTTTCTGAATAACTCGCGTATTTTGGGATAAGAAAACAAATATTGGAAAATCACACATTTCGTCACATTCCAACTCAGAATATTCTTTTAATAAGATATTCGTTTTAAAAGATTCTCATTAATTTTATCAAAGATAAACTTTGAAAATAAAATCTATAAATCAATTTCCAAAATATGAAATTTCACAGAAATCAAATCAATACATAATCGATATAGATTTCTATATCGGACTAATAGTATAAATGAAATAACGGTAAAGCCTCTTAAATTCCACATATAAATCGGTCTTCTTTTACAGAAGCTCATTTTGATTATTACCAATCAAATTTCCACTTAATTCCTATTTAATATATTAAATTGGAAAACCTTGATTTTTAGAAAATGCCTTTTTAAATCTATAAAATAGATTTATAAATTCCAAATAATAATTTCAATGTGAATTGGATTAAAGGACAAATGTCGTTTAAAACATCGTCCACGATAAATCCACTTCACATCTCAATTTATTTCATATCACAAAATATAATTGCAAATGCTAGTAATCTTTTGAAAACATATTTTAAAATAATCAAAAAAATATTCTTTATATAAAGACTCTAAATGAGAAGTATTCTTTATATTACAAATTATTTATCTTTTACAAATATTCTTTGTTTTAACATATACTTGGTTAAAAATATATACTTTGAAAATATATATAATTTATATATAAAAGGATTTCTAATGTAAAAATATTCTTATTTAAAAGAACACCTGAATCGAAATGCGACTCAAACATTTACCATATAATTTGGATTATATGGATTTCACACACATTATGTATATGACAATATAGTAAAATCATCAAATCATCCATCTACATCCAAAGTGTAAATTCCACTGTGTAAGCGTTAAAATTAAATAATAACGCTAATCGCAGCCTGTCGATCTAACGATCAACATACAACTAAAAATTGGGATTAGTGTATATAAATTTCATCCCAACACCCGTGTGGGGTGTAATAACCCGGTTTTCACATCGATCTTGAACTCGTTTAATTTTAAGTATTTGGGAACAAACAAAAATTTTGACCAAGTAGTTAAACTAGAACTTGTTTATTTTTCTTTGGTATTTGATAATGAAACAGTAAAATTTTCATTTGTGTTAAGAAACAAGTTATGATGACATTCAACAAAGGACATGACTCGACGAAAACAATTGTCATTTTTCAAAAGATTTTAAATCGATTGTTTTAACAAATTCTTGTTTTAAACATATGTAAACATGGCCAAACATGATCTAAACATTTTACCTTGTTCTAAAAATCGCATCTCATCGATAAAGAAAATTAAAATGTCGGCACTAGAAGGCCACAAAACATGTATAAACAAACATGGTTTCATTGCTACCCTTGATAAGATTCAAGAAATGTTTTTTTTTAAGTTTTCTATGCACAAAAATGACCTGGCCGTGAGCACATAATGGTGCAGAAATTTCAGAAATATTTGCCTTGGAAGCCAAGGTGTCTATATAGTACACTTATGTAAAATCAGCACATGTTGTATAAGAGAAATGTGGGCAAATACACGTGAAAACTGAGCATGGTTGAGACATACAGGACTCCTATTTTTGGCTAAGAACATGTGACAATTTTTGAAAAGAGACACAAGGTACAAAGAGCATTTAATTCAATTTTTCTTAGTACACCAATAGGAAAGCTTTGCGCAAAAATATCTCATGTGAAATGGCTGCTAAAGCATGAAAATCCTAGGTAGGTGTGGGATGTTGGAAAGCAACAGTATTTTGTTGGCCGTCAAAATCAGAGAGGAAAGAAACTGTTTGTCTCTACATTTATGAACAGGCATTTAATACCCCATTTTTATATTATATCCTACTACTATATAAGAACACCCTTGCATGCCATTTTCTACACACAAAAATTCTCAGAAAAAAAAACCTAAGACTTCATCAGAGAAGAGGAAGAGTCGGAGAGCTTGAAGGTGAGTAAACAACATTTTTTCTGTCTGTTCTTCTCCTACTACAGTTTCTTGTACTGTGTGGATGCATGCAAATCTTGTATGATGGATCTAGCTAAATTCTTGTTGCATGTATGATCGGTGGTTATGGATTAGTATACCAAGGCTCTGTATGTAAACATCACCAAGCAGTTTAGATTTAACTACTTTAGTCTGAGAGCTGGGTACCTTTTTACACAGTAGGTCCTGTACTAGGAATGCATGTCTGAAATTTTGGGGTGGATTAGTGTTCATAAGGTAGGAGTCAAAGAGGGAAGGTTTGAGCTTGAAATTCACCATCTGCATGTGCGATTTCTAGTTCAAAGTGGAGTAAACTAAGGAAAGTACACCTCGGTTATGCTTGAAGTAAAAACAACAGTATGTTTTATTTGCTCTCTGTCCTAAGAATCAACATTTGATTTTCAAACATGATAAATTGAAAGTTTGTTTATAGAATCCGAATTAAGTGAACAAATGGTGATTTTTAAAACAAAAATCATGATTTTAAATGTAGTAAATCAAGAGGGAATTTAAAATGATCAAGATTTGGGCTTTGACCAAATTCCGGCGAAGTGGATGGACGTGGGTGATGGCGTTTGGTCAAGAGTTGTGGTAGAGGCCAAGGATCATGGGAAAAATAGTGATTTAATTTTTTGATGAACAGTTTGTGGGAAATCATCAAAAACGTTGGGTTTGGTACTGTCGTTGGGTTCGGTTGTTGGCGTCGATCTGTGCTTCATCGGAGCCACGTGAAGGGTGCGGTCAGGGGGGAATGGCAGCGCCTGGACTTGGCGAAGGTAGTGTGATGAGGCGGTGGTGGCTCGACGGCCTGAGGTGGAGCAGTGGTGGGTTTTCCCCGACGATGACAGTGGTAAAATTTTGGGTGAGTCGGCGATTTCGAGATGGACGTCGAGGGGGAGTCAGTGGAGCTCGCCGTCGTGATCAGGGGGGAAGGATGGACTTGCGTGGCCGGTCGCCGCTGGATGAAGGCGTCGGAACCAAGTGTGCACGTGCACAGCTGGGTGATGCATAAGGGAGAAGACGTTGGTTTTTGCTAGGTGATCAGCCAAGTGAATTACTGATGGATCCTGTGGTTTTCACATGATTTTCAAATGGCAAAAGGGATTGGCACTTTGGAGATATGCATCAGGGTTGGCTCGTATGAACACCAGCTGGTCAGGCCAAAGAAAATTATGCAAATGAAGAACCACTTTGAAACTGGCTCTCTTGTTTGCAAAGATTTCTAAACCTTAATAAAAACTGAGTTTTTTTTTTGATATTTGACAATTATAAAGGGGTAATAAAGGAACTAAGATTTAAATAGGATTTTTCTTTAGTTTTCACTTAAGTGTTTAAGTAATAAAATATAACATAATAAATGCAACAAATTAAATTTAAAGGTGAACATTTTTAAGAGGGGAAGGCAAGTGAATCAGGAATCGATAAATTTTGTCAAGTAATACAGAAGTAAGTTAGCTAAAATTTTAGACTTAATTAATAAATTTCAAAATATTTGAAGATCGAGAAAATGGAATAGAGATGTTTTGTAGATGCTAAGCTTTTATCAAGTCTAAAACTGTAAGTCTAAAACTGTAAGTCAAAACTCTTGTCATCGCAATATAATTCATATTGTACTGTTCTGAACCAATAAATATAAACTATACTTCTATCTGCTTAAATTTGAAAATTTTTAAAATAAAATTGTCGTAATCATTTCAAAGTACCGGATAACATTTCCACTTTGAATCGGTTGTACGCTACGCGTCAGAGGAAATATAAAGTTGAAGACGGTGTTATGCAAGGACTATATTTTTATATAGTGCCTTCGGTTTGTTCAAACCCAGAACAACTTGTAATGGACGAGTGTCCGACAAAGTAATTCCAACTGGTCACGTACGTTGATTTTTTCAAACGTAATTATATGGTGGCAGAGGAATTCGTTTCTCTCACCGTATACCTGTAATTTATTTTTGAGGAAGTCAATTAGTGATCGGGAAGTCTGGACGATGTGGCACTAAAAGAAATAAACCAGAAATGATGACATTAGTCTAGCCTCAAGCCTCACACCCAGGGGATGACAAAAATCGGGCAGGCAGCATGGCTATGTGGGTCGCTCCCATTAGGGTGTAGTATCACCTATCTAGAGAAATTCTTATTGTTTCTAAATCTATCGATTCTGCCCATTCGGGGATGGTTGCCGTACACAACCATCGGTGATATACATTCGATACACTCAAGCGAAATGAGTGGTCGGTCATGTGAGGGCCGGGTTGCAAGAAGTTCTTGTTGAACCCAGATGTATTTGCCTCTAGAGATACATCAGCAGAAGGTGGACCCATACCTTGTCAAGTTGGAAAAATCAATTTCCATAAGCGCCAAGCGTGTTTTGTTTGTATACTATATTGGGAAATGTGAGATGCAAGCATTTTCCTAGACTCTAAATTTATTTGTGAAAAATCAAATAAACATTTTGATAATGTCTGGTTCAAAGAATACAAAAGTGTTTTTGATCTCATAAGGGAAAACCGGTCAGTATTCACGACATGGTCTTATGAGATGTTTTTCCTAAACTGTTTTAATTTTTTACTCATACCAGTCCCCTGACTGACCCGGAGTTTATTTTCTGTGTTTTCCCTTAAACTCTTGGGTATTCATAACACTTGTTATGAATAGACAAGTGAATCAGGATGTTGAACTTACAATGCTGAATGAAGACTATCAGTATGCTGTCCTACCTACCTATCTACTTACCTACTGTATAATTATAAGTTTGCCGGTCAGCAGCGAATGATATATGTAATTACTGATGTACTAGAAATGGGTTGTAACACTAGTCATATGATGTACTTTTGTATCCTGTACTGTTGTGTAATGTTATAATATATTATCTTTTTGTGAAAATTCCGCTGTGAGATTCTGATGTTCTGTGTCTTTATCTTCTATCTATTTTTATTTCTTAATAATGGCACGACTTCCGATGTGTTCGAAAGTTGGGTCGTTACAGTTGGTATCAGAGCTTAGGTTCTAGATTACCTAGGCTTTGGGTAAGTGTGAGAGAGCGTATTTTTATAAAATTTAAAATGAACTTAAACAACTTGGATGTTATACCTGGATTATATATACCCTATAAAGTCCCGATTGACAACCTGTTATATTCAGGTGATCAAAATGAGTACCCGTGCACGAAGAGGTTGAGCTAGGGGATCTTCCACTATTACTGGTCGTACTACTGGATCCCAAGACCAGGGTGAGACAGTAGAGGAAGTTGCGCAAGTTCAACAGGATAAGAGCTTTGCGACTATTTGTAAGGAATATACGACTCTGGGAGGAAAAGTTTTCAAAGGAACTGAGTCTTTTACCGAAGTCCAAGCCTGGATGAGGTCTTGTGAAAGGATTTTCAAAGGGTTAAAATTGAATGACGATCAAAAGCGTCTTTTGGCATCATGGCAACTACAGGAAACTGCTGCGACTTGGTGGGATGCCCAAACCACTAATGTTCCTGAAGAAAGTTTTACTTGGGACAAATTCAAAGAGGCATTTGAAGCTCAATTTCTGCCTGCTGCCGGAAAGACGAGGATGTATCGAGATTTTATTGATCTCAAGCAAGGGAATTTGAAAGTATCAGAATATGAGAACAAATTCAACTCGCTTTCTTGCTTCGGCCCGGAACTAATTAACACTTCGCTTAAAAAGAAGAGATGTTCATAGCAGGGTTGAAAGATGGCCTACAAGCTCAGATGATTGGACATCTAAAACTTCCATTCGTTGATCTAGTGGATATGGCTGTTCGTTATGAAGCACTGGAGAATAGAAAGCCAGTTACTAAAGCTGTACAAACAGGTAGTACTAGTGGGGAGAATCCAAATAAGAGGAAATTCAACCCAAACTGGAACAACAACAAAGGGGTACCTAAGATGGGAGAAAAAGCCAAGGAAAGATTCAAAGACACCAAATGTCATAACTGCTTGCAGAAAGGACACATTGCCAAATTTTGCACAAAACCAGCCGCGAAGAAGCCAAACAAAACCAGCAACAACAACCACCTCAGCAACAACAGCAGAAACAGCAGCAAGGCCCTGGACATGCAATGGTGATGAAGAATCTGTGTTTCAACTGTCATCAACCTGGACACTTGGTGAAAGACTGTCCGCTCATGAAGAAGGCACAACAACCAAAGGTGTATGCTATCAAAAGTGAGCCATCAACTTCCCATGATGTGAAAGGCAAGGGAGTTCTCGAAGGTACTTTTGATTTAAATGGTATTGATGTTCGTGTTCTATTTGACACCGGCGCCTCGAATAGTTTCATTTCATCTAGCACAGTAGGGAAATTCAGACTTACCCCGAAAATTGCCCCGAATTCACTTTGCGTATCTAACCCTATTGGAGGGAAAACGGAGTTAAGAATGTATTGCGATAATGTGGCACTCTCGTACCTTTCCCATTCCTTTCCCTTCGATTTCTACGTTTTGGATTTCAAAGGATTTAATTTTATACTTGGGATAGACTGGTTAAGTAAATTCCGAGCTGAGATTAAATGCGATAAGGAGATCGTAACCTTAATAACCAATATTGGGAGCAAAGCTAGGATACCGTGTGGAAAACCCGGTATTCATATGTGTAGTTTCCTATACGCTTTGGAGTCACCACAAGAGAATCTGGAGACATTAGAAGTAGTCAGAGATTTTGCCGACGTATTTGAAGAGGTTAAGAGTTTACCCCCACGTCGTGAGATAGAGTTCCGTATTGATCTAATTCCAGGAGCCAGACCAATCGTTCATCCAAAGAGACGAATGGCGCCAAAGGAAGTTGTGGAACTCGAGAAGCAAACTCAAGATTTACTGGCCAGAGGATTGATCAGGCCAAGTTTTTCAAGCTGGGGTTCAGCAGTAGTGTTTGTGGCTAAGTCTGATGGATCACTAAGGCTGTGTGTCGACTACAGGGAGTTAAATAAAGTAACCATCAGAAATAAGTATCCTTTACCGCGAATTGATGATCTCTTTGATCAGTTGAATGGAGCTACGGTGTTTTCACAAATGGATCTTGCTACAGGATTCCATCAGTTGAGGATCGCCGAAGATAGTATTCCTTTAACTGCTTTTAGAGGCCCGGATTTCTTTTATGAATGGTTAGTCATGCCATTCGGTTTAACTAACGCACCTGCATATTTTGTGGACTTGATGAATCGTGTTTTTCGGAGGATTCTGAACAAGTTCGTTCTGGTTTTCATTGACGATATCTTAATCTTTTCAAAGACAGAAGAAGAACATCGATATCATCTTAAGGTAGTATTGGAGACTCTAAGAACGAATGTTTTAAAGGCGAAGTTTACTAAGTGTCATTTCTGGCAGTCTGAAGTGAGATTCTTGGGGCACATCGTTAACGGAGATGGTATTTCTGTAGACCCAATCAAGGTGGAGGCAGTGCAGCAATGGAGGCAGCCCAAAACACCAACGGAGGTCCGTAGTTTCTTAGGATTAGCAGGATATTACAGAAGATTTATCCAAGATTATTCTAAAATTTCTTCTCATCTTACTAAGTTGACCAAGAAAGGCGAGAAATTTATATGGACTCCGAAGTGTGAAGAATCATTCAGGGAGTTAAAGAAGAAGCTGACAGAAGCACCAGTTCTTGCTGTTCCCGATGGGAAAAGTAAATTTGAGGTTTATACTGATGCTTGTGGAGTAGGACTCGGTGCAGTACTAATGCAGAACAAACGTGTGGTTGCATATGCTAGTAGACAATTAAAGATTCATGAGAAGAATTATGCTACACACGATCTTGAGTTGTTAGCAGTTGTTTTCGCATTAAAAATGTGGGGGCATTACCTGTTAGGAGGGAAGTTCGAGCTTTTCACGGATCACAAACCACTCAAATACCTGTTTTCTCAAAAGGATCTCAACCTAAGACAACAGAGATGGTTGGAATTCCTGGCGGCATATGATTTGGACATTATCTATACACCGGGAAAGGCAAATGTGGTAGCAGATGCTCTAAGTAGAAATGCGGTTTTATCTCTCCTGGAAGCTACTCCAGCACTTCAGGAAAGGATAATGGCAAACCAACAAAGAGATGAGAATCTGGAGAAAGTAATTCAAGGAGTTATGAAAGGAGGAGAGACAGATTTTGAATTAGATAGCCAAGGTATTCTAAGAATCAATGGAAGACTTTGTGTTCCGAATATTGATGGTCTAAGGCAGGAGGTTTTGACAGAGTGCCACGAGTCAAAGCTAAGTATTCATCCGGGAATACACAAGATGTATAGAGATATGAGACGGGTATTTTGGTGGCCTGGGATGAAGAAGGATATTCTGGCCTATGTGAGTCAGTGTTTATGCTGCCAGCAAGTAAAGGGTGATAACCAGAAGACAGCAGGATTACTAAAACCTTTGGAGATTCCTACCTGGAAGTGGGAGATGATATCCATGGATTTTGTTGATGGTTTACCTAGAACCAGGAAGGGGTATGAAGGGGTATGGGTAGTAGTCGATCGGCTGACAAAAAGTGCGCATTTCATTTCTGTGAAATCAACTCGAACTGCAGCTTCATTGGCCGAGATCTTTATAAGAGAGATTGTGCGATTACATGGAGTCCCAGTAAGTATTTTAAGTGATAGGGATCCTATTTTTACTAGCAAATTCTGGGAGGCACTGCAAGCAACTTTAGGGACCAAGCTAAATTTGAGTACCGCTTATCATCCCCAAACGGATGGCCAGACAGAAAGAGTAAACAGGGTTTTGGAAGATCTGTTAAGGGCGTGTATTTTGGACTTTGGAGGATCATGGGAGGATCACCTACATCTAGTAGAGTTCTCCTACAATAACAGCTATCAGGTGAGTATAGGCATGGCTCCATATGAGGCTCTCTATGGAAAACCGTGCAGGTCACCAACTTGTTGGGTAGAGTCGGGAAATAAGCTTGTTCTCGGACCAGATTTGATTCGAGAAGCAACTGAGAAGGTAGAATTGGTTAAAAGACGAATGAAGGAAGCCCAGGACCGACAGAAAAGCTACGCGGATCAAAGGCGAAGGGAACTAAACTTTTCCGTGGGAGACTTTGTATTTGTGAAAGTTTCACCGATCAAAGGGACGATCAGATTTGGTAAGACAGGGAAGTTAGCTCCACGATATGTAGGACCTTTCCGTATCCTTGAGAAGGTTGGATCTCTTGCTTATAAAGTGGAATTACCAGAAAGGATGGCTGGAATTCATAATGTTTTCCATGTATCTCATCTTCGGAAATGCGTGCACGATCCGTCTTCGGTTCTAGAACCATCGGTTCAAGAAGATTTGGATATTGAACCAAACTTGACGGTAGTCAGATATCCGGTCTATGTAGTAGACAAGGAAGAGAAGCAACTCCGGGGTAAGGTCGTGAAACTGCTCAAGATACAGTGGAGTGAAAACCCATATGACTGTACTTGGGAGACGGATAAGCAAATCAGGAAATTCTATCCAGATTTTGTTGTAGACTAGATGTTGTATGTTGTTTGGATGTATGACCTATGTGATGTATGATAGTGTTGGATGGATTGTATGAATGTATCTTTTGTATGAAAGGGAAATTTGGGTTTTTATCACTATGGATTATGGATGATATAAGGATTCAGCATTCGTAGGACTTATGAACTCTTTCAGTTACTATCATTTGTACTGAAATATGTTCTTTGTTTCTTTTTCCAGATGGCACCGATATTTAAGAGAACAGCAAGGAAGAGGATGGCGCCACTCCAGAGACTAAGGATGTATACTGGTACTATGATCCATGAGATGACAGGTTCCCAGGAGCAGGAGGACGAGAGAAGGTATGTCGACTCTGAGGAGTCAGGAATTTACCAGAGAGAGCCTTCATATGAGGAGGACAGCAGCAGAGACTTACTACAGGAGTCAGACCAGGATGGAGAGGACCATCAGGGAGGATACTACATAGGTGAGGGAGCAGGTGACGGGGATGGTGATGATGATGATAATGATGATAGTGATGATGATGATAGGGAGGATGAGGATGAGCCGGTAGAGGATGACCCTGAGAGTGAGCCTGAGGAGGAGGACCCGGACGAGGATGATCCGACAGAGGACGATCCTGAGGATGACCCGTCAGAGGACCCAGTAGAGGAGGACCCAGTAGAGGAAGACCCAGTAGAGGAGGACCCAGTAGAGGATGTCCCACTTGCCCAGCCTCAGCCAGAGGAGGATTTACCATTAGAGGATATCCAGTTAGCACAGCCTCAGCCCGAGGAGGATGTTCCACAGCTTCAGCCAGTACAGTATGGACCTGGGATTTACCCTCAGCCTATACCCATGGATGGTCAGTTGGCAGTCTTATGGGATCATTTAGAGCAGCAGGTGGCCCAGTTTGTGGCCAATGGAGGACACTTATAGCCGTTTTTGGAGGATTCATACCTGGACATGATGTTGTACCCACCTTCGCCAGTTGAGGTGATTGAGATTTCTGACGATGATGTACCTGAGGAGGTAGATGAGCCGGTGGAGGTTATTGAGATATCAGATAGCGAGGAGGTGATTTACATCTCCGACGACGAGGATGTGATATGTATTTCGGATGATGTAGATATAGTGACCATCTCGGACGATGACGAGATGATTGTTATCTCTGATGACGAGGACGTCATCGAAATCAGTAGTGGTTCGGAGTAGATGGACAGACCAAATGGCATTGTATATAGTAGTAGTAATAGTATGGCAGATATGTATATAGTGGTAGTAATATGGCAGGTATGTACATAGTAGTAGTCTATAACTCGATTCTAGTCGAGTGTAGTACGTAAATTTTGCTGTAACCGTTAAATGCCTGGTATAATATATATGATTTTTTGGACTTATCTTCTGTTTACAAATTTCGGGACGAAATTTTTATAAGGGGGGTAGAATGTAATAACCCGGTTTTCACATCGATCTTGAACTCGTTTAATTTTAAGTATTTGGGAACAAACAAAAATTTTGACCAAGTAGTTAAACTAGAACTTGTTTATTTTTCTTTGGTATTTGATAATGAAACAGTAAAATTTTCATTTGTGTTAAGAAACAAGTTATGATGACATTCAACAAAGGACATGACTCGACGAAAACAATTGTCATTTTTCAAAAGATTTTAAATCGATTGTTTTAACAAATTCTTGTTTTAAACATATGTAAACATGGCCAAACATGATCTAAACATTTTACCTTGTTCTAAAAATCGCATCTCATCGATAAAGAAAATTAAAATGTCGGCACTAGAAGGCCACAAAACATGTATAAACAAACATGGTTTCATTGCTACCCTTGATAAGATTCAAGAAATGTTTTTTTTAAGTTTTCTATGCACAAAAATGACCTGGCCGTGAGCACATAATGGTGCAGAAATTTCAGAAATATTTGCCTTGGAAGCCAAGGTGTCTATATAGTACACTTATGTAAAATCAGCACATGTTGTATAAGAGAAATGTGGGCAAATACACGTGAAAACTGAGCATGGTTGAGACATACAGGACTCCTATTTTTGGCTAAGAACATGTGACAATTTTTGAAAAGAGACACAAGGTACAAAGAGCATTTAATTCAATTTTTCTTAGTACACCAATAGGAAAGCTTTGCGCAAAAATATCTCATGTGAAATGGCTGCTAAAGCATGAAAATCCTAGGTAGGTGTGGGATGTTGGAAAGCAACAGTATTTTGTTGGCCGTCAAAATCAGAGAGGAAAGAAACTGTTTGTCTCTACATTTATGAACAGGCATTTAATACCCCATTTTTATATTATATCCTACTACTATATAAGAACACCCTTGCATGCCATTTTCTACACACAAAAATTCTCAGAAAAAAAAACCTAAGACTTCATCAGAGAAGAGGAAGAGTCGGAGAGCTTGAAGGTGAGTAAACAACATTTTTTCTGTCTGTTCTTCTCCTACTACAGTTTCTTGTACTGTGTGGATGCATGCAAATCTTGTATGAAGGATCTAGCTAAATTCTTGTTGCATGTATGATCGGTGGTTATGGATTAGTATACCAAGGCTCTGTATGTAAACATCACCAAGAAGTTTTGATTTAACTGCTTTAGTCTGAGAGCTGGGTATCTTTTTACACAGTAGGTCCTGTACTAGGAATGCATGTCTGAAATTTTGGGGTGGATTAGTGTTCATAAGGTAGGAGTCAAAGAGGGAAGGTTTGAGCTTGAAATTCACCATCTGCATGTGCGATTTCTAGTTCAAAGTGGAGTAAACTAAGGAAAGTACACCTCGGTTATGCTTGAAGTAAAAACAACAGTATGTTTTATTTGCTCTCTGTCCTAAGAATCAACATTTGATTTTCAAACATGATAAATTGAAAGTTTGTTTATAGAATCCGAATTAAGTGAACAAATGGTGATTTTTAAAACAAAAATCATGATTTTAAATGTAGTAAATCAAGAGGGAATTTAAAATGATCAAGATTTGGGCTTTGACCAAATTCCGGCGAAGTGGATGGACGTGGGTGATGGCGTTTGGTCAAGAGTTGTGGTAGAGGCCAAGGATCATGGGAAAAATAGTGATTTAATTTTTTGATGAACAGTTTGTGGGAAATCATCAAAAACGTTGGGTTTGGTACTGTCGTTGGGTTCGGTTGTTGGCGTCGATCTATGCTTCATCGGAGCCACGTGAAGGGTGCGGTCAGGGGGGAATGGCGGCGCCTGGACTTGGCGAAGGTAGTGTGATGAGGCGGTGGTGGCTCGACGGCCTGAGGTGGAGCAGTGGTGGGTTTTCCCCGACGATGACAGTGGTTAAATTTTGGGTGAGTCGGCGATTTCGAGATGGACGTCGAGGGGGAGTCAGTGGAGCTCGCCGTCGTGATCAGGGGGGAAGGATGGACTTGCGTGGCCGGTCGCCGCTGGATGAAGGCGTCGGAACCAAGTGTGCACGTGCACAGCTGGGTGATGCATAAGGGAGAAGACGTTGGTTTTTGCTAGGTGATCAGCCAAGTGAATTACTGATGGATCCTGTGGTTTTCACATGATTTTCAAATGGCAAAAGGGATTGGCACTTTGGAGATATGCATCAGGGTTGGCTCGTATGAACACCAGCTGGTCAGGCCAAAGAAAATTATGCAAATGAAGAACCACTTTGAAACTGGCTCTCTTGTTTGCAAAGATTTCTAAACCTTAATAAAAACCGAGTTTTTTTTTTTTGATATTTGACAATTATAAAGGGGTAATAAAGGAACTAAGATTTAAATAGGATTTTTCTTTAGTTTTCACTTAAGTGTTTAAGTAATAAAATATAACATAATAAATGCAACAAATTAAATTTAAAGGTGAACATTTTTAAGAGGGGAAGGCAAGTGAATCAGGAATCGATAAATTTTGTCAAGTAATACAGAAGTAAGTTAGCTAAAATTTTAGACTTAATTAATAAATTTCAAAATATTTGAAGATCGAGAAAATGGAATAGAGATGTTTTGTAGATGCTAAGCTTTTATCAAGTCTAAAACTGTAAGTCTAAAACTGTAAGTCAAAACTCTTGTCATCGCAATATAATTCATATTGTACTGTTCTGAACCGATAAATATAAACTATACTTCTATCTGCTTAAATTTGAAAATTTTTAAAATAAAATTGTCGTAATCATTTCAAAGTACCGGATAACATTTCCACTTTGAATCGGTTGTACGCTACGCGTCAGAGGAAATATAAAGTTGAAGACGGTGTTATGCAAGGACTATATTTTTATATAGTGCCTTCGGTTTGTTCAAACCCAGAACAACTTGTAATGGACGAGTGTCCGACAAAGTAATTCCAACTGGTCACGTACGTTGATTTTTTCAAACGTAATTATATGGTGGCAGAGGAATTCGTTTCTCTCGCCGTATACCTGTAATTTATTTTTGAGGAAGTCAATTAGTGATCGGGAAGTCTGGACGATGTGGCACTCAAAGAAATAAACCAGAAATGATGACATTAGTCTAGCCTCAAGCCTCACACCCAGGGGATGACAAAAATCGGGCAGGCAGCATGGCTATGTGGGTCGCTCCCATTAGGGTGTAGTATCACCTATCTAGAGAAATTCTTATTGTTTCTAAATCTATCGATTCTGCCCATTCGGGGATGGTTGCCGTACACAACCATCGGTGATATACATTCGATACACTCAAGCGAAATGAGTGGTCGGTCATGTGAGGGCCGGGTTGCAAGAAGTTCTTGTTGAACCCAAATGTATTTGCCTCTAGAGATACATCAGTAGAAGGTGGACCCATACCTTGTCAAGTTGGAAAAATCAATTTCCATAAGCGCCAAGCGTGTTTTGTTTGTATACTATATTGGGAAATGTGAGATGCAAGCATTTTCCTAGACTCTAAATTTATTTGTGAAAAATCAAATAAACATTTTGATAATGTCTGGTTCAAAGAATACAAAAGTGTTTTTGATCTCATAAGGGAAAACCGGTCAGTATTCACGACATGGTCTTATGAGATGTTTTTCCTAAACTGTTTTAATTTTTTACTCATACCAGTCCCCTGACTGACACGGAGTTTATTTTCTGTGTTTTCCCTTAAACTCTTGGGTATTCATAACACTTGTTATGAATAGACAAGTGAATCAGGATGTTGAACTTACAATGCTGAATGAAGACTATCAGTATGCTGTCCTACCTACCTATCTACTTACCTACTGTATAATTATAAGTTTGCCGGTCAGCAGTGAATGATATGTGTAATTACTGATGTACTAGAAATGGGTTGTAACACTAGTCATATGATGTACTTTTGTATCCTGTACTGTTGTGTAATGTTATAATATATTATCTTTTTGTGAAAATTCCGCTGTGAGATTCTGATGTTCTGTGTCTTTATCTTCTATCTATTTTTATTTCTTAATAATGGCATGACTTCCGATGTGTTCGAAAGTTGGGTCGTTACATGGGGTTTCAACCAACAAACAGATAATAAACTAATTTGTGCACTTGGGCGATGTGTGAAAAATTATCGTCCCAATCACATATATCGTCCCAATCACATACACAAGTCGGGTAACTTGTGAATGGAAGTGTAATACACAATATATACAACCATGACAAGCAAATAATTGGTTTCAACAAATGTAAATTGGCATAAGTAAATAATTGGTCTTAACTAGAGTGAATTGACAAAAGAAAATATTTGTTTTAACTAGTATAAATTGACTAAAATGAATAGTTGATTTTAGCTAATGTAAATGAACAAGAATGAATAATTGGTTTTAACTAATATAAATCTACAACAATGAATAATTTGTGTTTCAATTCCAATGCTATATTTTGTTTCATTCTTTTAATTTAGACAAAATAAATGTTTTTATCTATTTTACTTTAATGATAAAAATGTGAATGTTTAGTTATTAAAATGTAACTTTTAAATTCTATCCTTTATTTCAAACAATCTTTGTTCATATCAAAATTATAAATCAAGAATATAATTTTTAAATCTGATGGTTTGTTTGCATTAATGAATTGCAAACAAAGATGAACTTTATTTGAAGGTTTTATTTGCAACAAGGAATGCAAATAACCAATGTAACTTTTATTTTTATTTAAAAGTATATTTGAGTGAATGTAAAAAGAACCTCATTTCCAAAGTGTATTTACATAAAAGAAACAAATTTTATTTAAAAGAGTATTTGCATTTATGAATGCAAACAAAGAATAGTTTTGTCTATAGATTATATTTACATTAGTGAATGTAAATAAGAGAACAAAATTTTATTTTCAAAGTATGTTTTAAACAAATTCTATTAAATGTATAAAAGTGTGTACATTTGTATTAGTAAATGTAGATAAAGAAAATAGACTATAGTTTCATTGAATATTTGCATTGATAAATGCAAATAAAAGAATAAACATTAATTTCAATGCATATATATATATGTATTGATAAATGCAAACAAAGAAATAAACTTTATTTTCAATATAATTGTATGTATTCGTATTGGTGAGTGCAAATGAATAATTTGTTTCAATATACATTTGCATTGGTAAATGCAAATAAAAGAACAATTTCTATTTACTATATATATTTACATGGCTGAATGTAAATAGAAGAACAAACTTTATTTTCAAAACATGTTTTACATTTTTGAACACAAAATAAAGAACAAAACTTTATTTTTAATATATGTTTTATTGGTGTTGTCGAACACGAATAAAAATGTACTTTTTATTGTGATCAATTTATGTTTGCATTGCGAGATGCAAATGAGAAAAATGAATTTTATTTCATGTTGTATTTGCATTGAAAAGTGCGTATGAAAGATAACCTTTTAATTTCTATGTTTATTTGCGTTATAAAACATGAATAAAATACCTATCAAATTTCTATGTAACTTCTGAAAATAACTTCTTATTTACATAAAAAAAATGTAAACAAAATTGTTACTTTCATTTCAGTAATCAAGTTTTAAAAAAAATGATATTTTCAATTCAACAATCAAGTTTTGACAAAAGTGATGATTTTTATTTCATAAATCAAATTCTAATGAAGATGTTACTTTTATTATAATCTAACTTATGAAATAAAATTACAACTAAAGTGTAACCTCAAATTCTCATCCCTTTTGTTGTACAAAACTTTACATTACAAATGCAAATTTTTAATCTCTAATCTTTTTAATAAAAAAAATTACAACAAAAAGTAATCCTACATTTTTATTTTCTAATGTGACAAAATAAAATATAAACATAATCTCCACATAAAATGGTATTGCATAAAAATGTAATTTTCATATTTTATCTTAATATTGAACAAATTGTCAATAAAACATTACAAATAAAAGACAACCATTTTATTAGACATGACACAAGATGTATAGCTATCAGGCGTAAACTTTTTTGTTGTAATTTATAATATCAATAAAAAGATTTTATTTAATTTTACAAAGTTACCACAAAGTAAATTCTTTATCATAACCTTTTTATTTGAAAACAATACTACATAAAGGTTTAACCTTTATTGTAAAATCTTTTTATTTTAATCTAATTATAAATAAAATAAAATCTTTAATGTCCATACTTCTTATTGTAATAAATTTACAATAAATTTAATATTCTAATTCTAAAAACATCCTATACTTAAGGTGACAGTAAAAAGAAATCTTAACTGTAATTCACAAATCTTGTTCTTAATGTAAATAAATAAAAGTAAAATTCTATTTGTTAGCCAAATTCTGTTGTAATGGAAACAAATAAAAGTATATTCTATTGTAAATAAACAAATAAAAAGAATATTTATTTGTCGTTCAAATTCGGTTGTAACATCAATAAATAAAATAAATCTTTATATGTCGTTCAAATTTCATTGTTCATTTTAGAATAATCAAAGTAATAAGAATAATATTTTAATAAATTTAAGAACAACTAGATCTGAATAAAATATTATTTAAATCTAAATTTAGATTTAATTTTCTAATCGCAAATAAAATTCAACCATACATGAGATTTCAATGCGGATCTATCACAAGCAATCATCAACAATTCAACAATCATAGAACATTTCAGATCTGAATTTACATCATTATACAATTAATTTCAACGCAAGAAAAATAATTTATAATTATTTAAATAATAAAATTCAGAATTCTCACATTGATTTTTGCTGAAAATTTGACTGCCTCAGAATCAGCTCTGGTGTACGCCATCGCAAAGATCTCGGAAAGACGAGTCCAACGCAACTTACGGTTCGTCAATCGGACCTCGTATGAAAGAGATATTGATTTTTAAAGATGGCATAAATTAAATATTAAATAAATAAAATAATATAAAAAAAGAAATACGCTTTCTTCCTCCATCGCGTCGCTCAGCCGAACCCGACTATCACGTCCGCACCCTTCACGTCGCACCCCCATCCGAGCCACCGACCGCCGATCAGACCCCGCTACTCCGACGCTCCGCCCGCGAGCCACCACCGCCCAGAAGGCCACCCAACTCAACCTCCTCCTTGCCTCGAAAATCGAACCCAAACCCGCCACGTTTCAGCCCAGAATTCGTGAAATCCGTGAATCAAAACCCGATCTTGACCGTATCGATTGAAAGATCTCTCTGAAAGCTTCGATTTGGTACCAAGTTTGTCGATTTTCGTTGAGCGGATCAAAAGTTATGAGCGTTTGAAAATGAAGAAATTCTGGCCTTCGGTTTAGGTGGCGGCTGCCATGAAAATTAGGGTTTCGGCCTGAATATATTTAATAATATTTTAATATTAAATCTCGAAAATCGTGCTTAAAAGGTGAATTTTCGGACTTTCTCTGATTTGAGCCTGCTTACTGTCGTTCTTAAGGTTTTGACACCTTCTGAATGCAATGGGATAGGTCCCGTGGTCCAATTCCGAAATATGTACGATTTTTATTTAAAATTGCATTAAAAATTAATTAATTAAATATTGATCGTACATTAAAATATGCCGGGGCCACATATGACCTCAGAAAATTCTAAAAAAAATATTTTTAGCTTTCTTATGATGATACGAATCCAACAAAATTATTTTCGTTGAATTCTGAGACTGTTTGAAAAATGGCTATTTTTAAGGCGTTTAAATTTAACTTAAATAGTCAAAACACATTTTCTTTTGTCACGCTCACATATTAATTCGAAAAATTCTGAAAATTGAAACTTAGCAATAATTTGACATTCCGGTTTCAACAAAAGTGGTTTCGTCGAAAACAAAGGTCGTTTGAAAAATGACTATTTTTAAGGCCAATATATTTAATATTAAAATACATTTTTAAACAAATAATTTCCGAAACTCAAAATTTATAAGTGTTTACTGCTTTTCAATGCAGAAACGTCATTCCGAACACAGTGGAAGTGGTTTCGAGTCGAAATTTCTTCATATGTGAAAAGTAGCCTTTTGGGCCATATATATAATATATATATAAATTCTACAACGACCTTTCTAAAAATTGAATTGCCCATAACTTTTGATTTCCGCTATGAAATTTCAATTTTTCAGATTCGTTATAAAAATATGATTAAACAGATTTAAATATTTCTGGTTTCACTCAATTCTGATTTATTTTGAATCATGTACATTCAGATAAAGTTTGAAATCAAAATTTAAAACTACCGTGCCATTTCTAACTCCTTTTATATTTAAATTAAATTTATTCGTTTTAACTTCGATTAAAATAAATTCTAGCCATTATTATTAATAATAAATCATATTATATCCTCAAAATTCATTAAAATTTTCTAAAATAAATTTTTTTAATTTGTTCAGAATTTGTGGGTTGTTACAATAATTTTATTAACTTAATTGTTTTACAAATTTAACTTTTTTCCCCTTCAAGTTAGTTAATACTGAATTCAGCTATTATGTACATGAATAAGCAAAAGATAATAAATGCTATTTACACCAATATTAAATTTAACTGCTAATATTTAAGAAAATCATATATGGAATATATTTTTATTAGGTAGGAGTAAATGTAACAACATTAAAATAGGATGAAACAACACGCAGTTACACGCAAATACTCTTCTAAAATTAAGCGTAAAAAAGTAATATAGTTAGACTTGTTAATATTTAATTCTTTTATCATACTCACTTTTATATCCATTCCAGTAAAAAAAAAAAAAAAAAAAAAAAAAAAAAAAAAAAAAAAAACTTATTTTCAGTTGCTAAGCCATCAGTTAATGTATAATAATATAAACATGCAATTAAGAGCTGATTAGAAATTTATACCCAGTCCAGTAATAATAGTGATCGTATATTTCGTAAGGAATGATTTTCTAAATATATTTAAATAAATTGGTGAACATCTTTCCCCAAAAGATTGAATTTTAAATATAACCACCATTTATTTCATGATACTTTGTGGCACTGTCTTGTTACTGTCTTAAGCATGTAGTTTCTATGTTCTCTTTTTTTAAGCGCAACTACATTATATTTACTGCATCGTAGTAGTTTTACATAAATGGTGTATACCTGTTATCTCTTTCCATTCAATGTAGGGAATTATTGAGTTACATATTAAAAAGAGACAAACAAAGCTAAAACATATTCCAACTAAAATCACAACCCTGGTGTGTGCATGATATTTACGTAAAAACTTAATATGATTTTTTTATATATAATGAAGAACTGATTGCTATAAAATAACCTTGAAGTTTCATTGGTATTGCAACTACACCGTCTGCCAACATCAGCACAATGTTTTTACTTAGGCATTCAGTCTTGGGTCAAATTACACTGCTCTTTTACTGCACGCAAAAGAGAGAAAAACATATAGATATATACATGCAGAAAAAGGTATCACGCTGGAACTGGTTCAGTCATAGCGTACTGAGTTTTTACATCAATGTCGCGTGCTTGTCGCACCGAGACAGTTATCTTATGTGATTCCAAGGCTTCCACGAAAGCTAGCACAGGTTTCTTTGAAGGCCTTCGATACTCAGATCCTTCTATTGGATTGTACGGTATCAAATTTACATGATTGACGAAAATTTTTGTGTATGGAAAATTAAAATTAAAAGAATAACCATGATTAAAGGATCAAACCTTATGGTAGTAAATGCCAACTGGTAAATAAACCTCTCAAAAGAAATATGTGAGATAAGCTGAGCTCAATAATTTAAAAAAGAAAAAACAAAAAATAATAACATACCTGCTTAGGTGCTCGCTCTGTTGATTTATAGCAATGTTCCATACAATAGCCTTGATTATGCATTGAATGCATTCAGTTATACATTCTGAACTAACAACAGAGAAGAGTGTCAAAACTGACAGAAACTTAGATTTGCACATATATGTTTCTTACTCTGTCACTCTCCTAGCTACATGAGAATTTATTATCTGTCATTCTCCTTTTTACATGAGATTATATATTGTTTTAAGATGTGCGAACCGACTGTAAATCGTAGATGAACCAAACGCTACATGAGAATTTATTATCTGTCATTCTCCTTTTTACATGAGATTATATATTGTTTTAAGATGTGCGAACCGACTGTAAATCGTAGAACATGAACCAAACTCACGTGGAAACATGAAAATAATGAGTTATTGATTTAATAATAAGGAAAAGTTCAAAAAAACCATAGGAAAAAAAAAATCAATTGTCTATGTATAGTATAACAATTAATTATAACTAAGCTATCAAATGTCCCCTATTTACATAAAGCATCATAAAGAAAAAATCAAATGTAATAATTTGTTATAGATGAATCGTTCAAGCATTTGTTTTGAAATTACACTCGACAAAAAGAAAATGCAGTCATTTGGGCTTCACTGCTGATCTTTTGAGCTTTCAGTCACTTAAAAATCTATCTTGTTTGTGTGAAACTTTAATTTGGTGCATACGTTTTCCTTAGCTAAAGTTTGACTGCCAACACATAGTTAACTGGCTATCGACATCATAGATTTTGTTTTCACCTTTAGCTTCATTAAACAATATTTGAAGCAAACAGTAGTTTAAAGCAAAGCACGTGTGCTTTCATTCACATTTGATAAATATGGAAGTATTAGGATCTTAGTCTAGATCTTGTGTCAAACATGCAAACGTTTAATTTCACTAAATAACTATTTCCACATGACATTATAATTAGTTATATAAATAAGCCAAATATAAATTATGTTTCTTTCAGCATGCCATTTCTATGCTTTGTTTAAAACATCATAAGTTAAATAATATATTATTTTCATTCACTCTTCAATCTAGTTTTTTTTTCCTTAATTTTAACCATTTCTTACGTGAACCTATAAATTTTGTTAATTTCGCTTAACCCCCAGTGTATTTATATACAGTTAGGCAAGTATAAGTTGATAGGAAGAAAGAAAAATTTATGAATGAACCAAATTCATATAAAATCATTTACGTTTAACATGCTAAAGCCGATGTGACTCGGCGACCTACCATAAATGGTTAATACTACCATCTGTTCCAAAGCTGATGTGGCCTACCGTAAATGACTATTACTGCCATCTATTATCCTTTCCTAAAGCATAAGGCAACATACTAATATGAGCACATTTACATAAATGATCAGATTCATCTCAACGTTTATGACTTTATGTTACAAAACCATAAAGAATCAAATAAAGCATTTAATACAGTTAAAAACGTCCGAATATAAAATACAAAAGTAGACTACATATAACCATGCCAAAAAAAACTCAATAACAATTAAAAGACAATGAATGCATATCAGTACTTCTGTTCTTGTGAAGAAGTCATGTTTGAGTTCTTTTTAACTTTGATACAAATAAGTATGGGTATATATTCAATATGAAGGAGAGGAGTGCATATCACATTGAAACCAAGAATGAATACATACATTAATGTTGCACGTTTTTTAGTTTGTAAACATTAAAGTTGTCATGTTTTTTTTTTTTTTTTTTTTTTTTTTTTTTTTTTTTTTTTTTTTTTTTCCAGTCTTCACCCACTTGAGTTTTGAGATTTGTATCAACCTTTATATGCTTATATATAGACAGGAGTATAAATCCACATAAAATCTTCTTTGACTCCAAAAAACTATGTTAGTATTCACTCTCCAAAAATTAAATTTCTCATCTGACATCTCGTCATCCATCAAAAGTTGGAACTGTGGATTCAATGAAAAGATTGCTTTAATTCGAAATCTATAACCACAACTGCTTGGCTTGAATTGAAGGATATCATATTCCAAAGATATGTATTCTACCTAAGTATGAATATGTAAAAATAAAGAATACCAACTCTATGTATAAGAAAAAGTGTTTAAAAAAACCATGCACATAAATTTGAACCATTCACGTTATACTTCAAATGAGAAGAGCACTGACGTGTGGTAATTAAAGGCTAATAATGCAAAACCTGTATCCAGAATCTCATATGTACATCCATTTGATTGGCAGAAAGTTTTCTGCCTTTAATAATGCATCCTGTAAAAGCACTAACATCAAACCTTTCAAAACTGATAGTAATTCTTCTAATAAATATATTAATGACATTAAATACTGGTTTTCCTTTGAGTCAAACTATTTAGGGTAGGAGAGGGGAAAAACTAAGAAACATGTAAAAAGGAATAATTAACAGTGGTAAGAGTCTACCACATTATAAATACAGACATCGTATTTTAAGCCTTTTGCCTAGTTTTAACTTTCTATTATAGTTTCATTTCCTTCTTGTTCTTTATTATTAAAACTCAAATGTTTATGTGGCATACCACCTTCACCTTTATTTCCTCCTCTATGACTGTTTAATCATTTGTCTTTATTGGCAATAAATTAAATTGCAATAAATGTCATTATATATGGCCTTTGTTAATTGCAATATATATTGCCTAATTTGGATATTTGGTTATATTTGGAATTGAATTATTGATTGTGATAAATTCTAGAATAGACTTATCTAGAATGGATAAGAATGAAACATATATAAAAAGGCTATAGATTTGCAATGTATTTGTCAACTAAAAAAAAAAAAACAATAAAATCTGTCTTCCTCTCCAATCAATATTCTAACAAAATTTCTTCGTCTTTCTCCTCAAAAATATTTTCTACAAATTGGTATCAGAGCTTGTTCGATCAAAATGAACAATTCTTTCATTATTCATTTTGTTACTCAGTTAACCAAAGAAAATTATAATGAATGGAGTGTTCAAATGAAATTGGTTCTTGGATCTCAAGAAGTATGGAAGATTGTTGAAAGCAGGTACACCGAAGTTGAAAATAATGAAAATTTAACACAAGCTGAAAAGGATAAATTGAGAACATTGAAAATGAAAGACAAACAAGCATTGTATTGTATCTATCAGGGAATAGATACATATGATGACGCTTTTGACAAAATGTATCGTGCCAGTTCTGCAAAGCAAGCTTGAGAGATTTTGCAAAGCTCATTCATCGGAGAAGAAAATGAAAAAAATTAAAGAAGAGAAAGAAAAGAAAATTGTTGATGAAGATCAAGAAGAAGACAATAGCGAGAGCAATGGCGCAAAAGAGAAAAAGTACAAGAAAAAAGGGGAAGAAAAGAAGGACAAGAATGAAGAAGATGAAGGCAGAGAGGCACAGAAGATGAAAGGAACGGAGAAGAAAGGAAAACAAGAAGAAGATGATAATGAAGACGATGATGCAAAGGAGAAGAGAGAAGCGAAAGAAAAGAAGGATAAGCATAAAAAGGACGAACATGAAGATGTGAAGGATGAAGAAGAAAAGAAGAGTAAAAGTAGAGGAGATGAAAATGAAGAAGGCAATGTTAAGGAGAAGAAAGAGAAGAATAGAGCGAAAGACAAGGACAAGAACGAAGAGAACAGTGAGAAAGAGTTCGTTTGCAAGAACAAAGAAGAGAGAGTTAAGGATAAAGAACCAAAGGACAAAGATAAGAAGAAAAATAAAGATGTGAAAGAAGACGATGCTGCGGAAGAAGAAAATAAAGTTGAGAAAGAGAAAGAGTATGTTGATGTTGTGAACAAGATTGCTAATATTGGTGTTGTTAATAAGGAAGATGTTCGTGTCCCACAAGTTAATGAAAGCCACTTTTCTAATACAAGGATTGATCAATGCTCAATTTCTCAGTTGTCACCGAAAGGAATTAAAGCAGCTGTATATAAGAAGATGACCATAGTGCAAGAAGCAACTATGCCTCTCATTCTGAAAGGAAAAGATGTCCTTGCAAAGGCATGTACAATCATAATTAAAGAGCGTTGTGGAGATTTGAAGCATAAGCGCATTTGGAAAGAAATTGAATGGGTTAAAGTTTGCAAAAGAGAATTCTTAAAAGAATTCAAAGATATCGTATCTGACTCATTCAAAATTCATTGCACGGGAACAAGATGGAAGATAAAACATATACTTTTTGGAGTATTCTATGGCAGTAAAGAAAGACAAAATGAAAGGAGTTCAACAAAGATTTGTGTAATTAAATTGAAGACCGTGACAATGACAAAGAAGCAGAAAAGAAAAAAGAAAGCTTGCATGATTACTTTGTTCCTACCAAAGCATGTGAGGTATAAACAAATTAAAATCGAGATGTTCTCAAAGCAAGGGATTAAATGAATGATATATTGACAAAACATTAGCGCACAAGTCTTCAAAAAAAAAAAAAAGCAAGAGAGAGAGAGAAGAAGAAGAAGAAGAATGAGAGAGAAGACACCTGGAAGGTTTGGAAAGAAAAAGCAAGTTTAATTTAGGGGAGGCATTGTTGGCAACAAATTAAATTCCAATAAATGTCATTATATATGGCCTTTGTTAATTGCAATATATATTGCCTAATTTGGATATTTGGATATATTTGGAATTGAATTATTGATTGTGATAAATTCTAGAATAGACTTATCTAGAATGGATAAGAATGAAACATGTATAAAAAGGCTATAGATTTACAATGTATTTGTCAATCAAAAAATAAATAAAAAACAAGCAATAAAATCTGTCTTCCTCTCCAATCAATATTCTAACAAAATTTCTTCGTCTTTCTCCTCAAAAATATTTTCTACAGTCTTTTAGTTTTCTTCAATTCATCCTAATAGTAAAAGATTTCTCTACCCGTTTATAGAGCCCAAAAGCAAAGAGGCTAGTCAGATTAATGCCGTCTTGAATGAAACCAATTTATTTGAGCTCTGTGGCAGGATAAAAAGATTGAATACTTGTATATACTTGCAAGACAACAAAAATTGAGACTGTTTAAATTTCTTGAGTTAGCGATCCTTTCTAATTTTTGTCTTGCATTGATTCATTGTAATAACTCGAAATGATTTCAGGTGGACTTTATTTGTCCAACCTATTCAGTAAATGTTGGTGAATGATTTTCAGCTTTCTGGTGGTTTCTTTTTCATTTTTCTAAATCCATCAGGGATTTCTTCATAATTTTTAAGCATACATTTTCTAACATAGTTAATGCTTCAAGATGGCCCAGTCTTTCCCCATTTTTATTTCCTTTTCCAGCAAGGTACTGTCCTAACGATATGTTAAGTACATACAAAAATTGAACATGAAAGCTAAATAATATAGGCAGTTATGGAAAAAATAAAGGCAGTGATGATACCTGTAGCATTTAAGCAAATATGTGAATAAGACCAGCTAGGAGATAAAGCTATGTTATAATTCTTCATGTCAAGTTACTGTAAATAAAGAATGGAACAAAAATGTGAAAAACACATGGAACAACCTAAAATTGAATCCCCTCTGTTTTTAAGGGGATTGTTAAAGGGACTCCAATTTTGGTTAAGGGAAGGACAATTTTCTTATTTTTGATAAATTGTTAAGGGAGGGACCAAATAAGTTAGCCCCCCCTTAACCATATAATTAAAAATTCCAGTACTGTCCCTATAATCTTCTTATACCTGCACATATACATACACAGGAACTCACACCACCATTACTCATATACATACAAATACATAACATATAATCCCCCCTAACAGAGCAAAACTAATGCATACATGCACATAACTATATAAATTTAAACACTTAAGCATAAGTTAGACTACACTTGTATGAATTCAAACACTTAAGCATAAGTCAAACCATCACTTACTAACACTTCTTAGTCTAATAAGATACATGAATAATTAACTCTGCAAATTGCAAAATAAATTTAGAAACAATATACAGTGACCTTATATAATTCAACTTAAAAGGAAAATACAAAGAAATAACAATCAGACGAAGATCCACCTCTTTCAACTCCTCCTAATTCAAACAAAGTTCATATAATCTCAGTAATCCAATTTAAATCATGCATTTATCACTCATATATATAAATAAATAATAATAAAAAATAAATAATGATAATTACAGTTGCATGCGCCTTCTATTTGGTGATGATATTAATAGCGTAGATGATTCCAAGAAAGTATCCAAAGAAAGTCAATATCAAGCATATCCAAAACTGAGCCTGGAATTATGAGAACTGAGAAGCAATTAACAAAGGCAATTTTATTTAAACACCAAAAATTGCTAAACATATACCAAAAATTATAATAAACTACTATACACCATTTATTACTTTACATAACCGTTTCTTTTACTAAATTATCCATGTTCTCATCTTTTTTTTCCCTCTTCCAAACTTAAAACACAATTACCCAGATTTAGAAACTCTTTGCATCATATTGCATAAAATTTAACAAAGTGAAATTTAATTCTTTTACTAATATTGTAACTTCTATAAAAATTTTGAAAAAAAAAATTAATTTCTACAAAATTACTATAATTTTACAAAATAAATTAACACTTCTAAATTAAGCCATTGTTTCTTAATGTTTTCTTAATTGAAATTTTAAATTTCATTATTAAATAATTCATTAACATATTAATTAACATATATAGTTTGTTTCAAGTTTTAATACTTTTAAAAATAATTTGACTTTTTAAATGCAAAAGTTTTAAAAAAGAAAATATGAGAAAAGAGTAATTTAGTAGTAGAATTTTATAGAAAAACAATGGTGTATCTTAAGTGATTTTTGGTGTATATATAGAATTTGCCATTAACAAATTAAAATATAGTCAATCACTGCATGTCTAAATAATTAAGGTTACGAGGGGCATTTTAGTCCATGCTTATTTTAAAATAAAACAAACCGATCCCTCTCTTAACAATTTTTCTTTAAGGTGGAGTCCCCTTAAAAATGTCCTCCCCTTAACCAAAAGTGGAGTCCCTTTAACAATCCCTGTTTTTAAAAGTACTGAATTAATCAACATGGGGCAATCAAATGTTATAAAGAATTAAGTCAAATGGAAAGACCACTATTATTTTTCCAATTTCAATTTAGCACATATGCAAAAGTAGAAAAGTATTCATAATTATTTGTAGCATCCATGCAATTCTTAGGTAGAAAAAACATATTTCCAATATCAGCATATAATGAATCAGCTAAAGGGTCAAATACCTAATTAAGCATGAAGTTTTACAAAATCAAACACATGTATCTCTTCATGTTAACAATGAGTGTTGAAATAAAAAATTAAAACTAAAATAAAAAGCTAAAGCATTGTTATACCTAACTTTCTTGCATAAGTATCGTATTAATTGGTCACAGTATCATATTAACTGATTACAGAGTATGTGTTCAAATCCCATTAGGAAAATATTTGAGGGTACCAGTAAACTTTTTAACAAAGTGATTTTATTTTTGGATTTTTCAATGTTAGAATATAAAGATTTTCTCAATGGAACATATGCAATATTGCATGAAGATCAAAGAGCACGTACTCAACCAATAGTTATGAGCAAATGCTTAGCTTAAAAATATATAGTTTACGTTATTCTTATGCCCACACAATGCAATTTAAAGCACAACCACGAAGACAATATTCTTAGTCATTTTCAACAATTATAACTATATGAAGCTTAATTTCAAGAACAACAACAAAATATTTAAAAATAAACTACATATTTAAAAAGAAATGTAAACTGCAAAGTTGGTTGAAAATTTACTTTGAACGCAAAGTGACAAGATGTTGCAAAACTGATAGCTTTTAGAAGGAATATAAAACTGATAGCTTTGAGAAAGAATATTCCTAACCAATTAACAAAATAAAATTCTACTTAGCACAAGCAGTATTGTATGATCCCTAACATCTCTACTTTTCCCATAAGCCAATGTGTAAAGACATGAAAATAAGGTTTTGATATAGAGATATTATTAAATATATGAATAATGAATTACTGCTTCATTCATATGATCATTTAGCATATATTAATGTAATAACCGTGTTTCATTGTCAAAGCTACTAACACGTAATTGTAATTCTGATGACATATATGAATTTACAATTAATTTTTAAGTTAAATTGTGCAACATGGAATATGGATTTTCCAATCATTTTATCTATTATTGCTATTACTTTGGCTACTTCCTGACATGATTTCTATTATAGAGTTCAGAGGAAGTCTTTTTTTCGAAAGTACCATCATAGAAAAAGGATGGCAACAGCAAGCGCATTGAGTTTAATCAAAATACGATGGATTCGAGAAACACATAGATAGGCAATATATAGTGTCTTTGTATCTTAGGCTTACAGTAAATTCAAATTTAGACATATTATCTAAAAATTGGGTTAATGAGGAAATAATAATTGATTTATGATGTATAGCATCGGACTTCACTATATTTAGATGTATAAAATACATTCTAGAAAGAAATTTTAAGGAAATATGCAAAGATAGTCAAGAACCACAACTTAATTAGAACCACCACTAATATCAATCCATAAATTTTAACCTAATAAAATATCTTATTATTTACCTTATTTACTTGTTTTTTAATAATAAATTTACCTTATTAAAAATTAGAAATAAGTCATAAATCAGATTTCACAGTCACCTTAATATATTGCCCATAAGAAGAAAGGAATAAACTGTTAGAAATGAGTTGATCAGAAGTCCAACCTGCATTATTTGTTGTTTGAAAAAAAATTACACACACAGGTAGTCCTTTGATAAAACAAATCATTAAATATCCATTAAAAGTAACTATTATGTTCATTTGTGTAGTGAAAATTTTGAAATCCTAAAGAAGTTGAAAAAATATAGCTAATAACCCTAGGAAATTGTACATAGTGAAAAGATTTAAACCACATAATGCAATGATACACACATCGGATTCTTATGTTTAAATCTGATACACTCTCGATTATAACCGTCATGACCGACATTATTGCTTGTCTTCTGTAAATCAACGGATCTTACTTATTTTCAAGGGTGTAATATATGTAGCATACATCTCTAACAATAAGCTTATAATAACTGAAGCAGGTAGTTCAAACCATTGTACTTATCATACAGATATAGTTCTCACAGCTTTCTTCGCCAATGCCAAAAGAAAAAATAATCTAAATTCTGGAATATATAGAAAAATACTTGAAAAGAAAATAAAAACATATAGAACATTTAATTTGATTGATAAAGGTACTCTGCAACCCTAGATGGAAAAATTAAATAAATGAATTACCAAGTGAATGTGATACCACCTGAAAATGACTTATCTCTTCAGGTGACCGAAATCACAGTATTTCATGTATTTATCATATTACAATTAATCATACATCAAACAAGCAGCCTATTGACGATCAACTAAAACACTAAATCTGCATTGTTGCAAGCCATGATCTAAATGTTTGCTTTTACATAAATGTAATAAATAAATTACCTTTCTGCACGTCGTGTTCTAAAAATACCAAAAAGATCCATCAGATAAATTACTTTTTTTTTTTACGATTGTAGTTATTTCTAGTTCAATTTTTCCACCCAAGAATCAAGCTAAATTTAGTCATGTCAAAATAAATTCAAAGAGATAAGTCATTCCAGTCCAGCAAAGTCCTTTCTTTTCTATCTTCAATGCGTTAAATTAACTGCGAGTGACAAAGAAAATGCCTTTGTTGAGGGTGTGGAGGCCAATAATGTAATTAAAGAGAACAATATTGCAACCTCGCCATCGCTTTGTAGGTGACGGTGACATAAAATTTTAAATTATTAGTAGATGAAAACAATCCACAATTCAATATCAATCGAAAAACATGGAACTTATTTTAAGCATATTGTTCAAGAAGGAGAGAATTGTGTGGATAAGAAACGATTAAGACAGAATAAAGGGAAAAATATAGGAGACATTAATTTGTATTAAAGAAAATAGCACAGGTGGATGAATCAGAGGAGTTAAATTGGGAAAATGCATGAGAGCCAAGGTTGAGCAACCTAATTTTAATAGTGTAATATAGGTAATCTCATATACAAATTAATGGTCAGGAAGAAAACTTAAACAATGTTACCTAATAGGTTATTATATTTCTTCTTTCATGCCAATCGATCAATCATGCTCTAACCTTAAATACATGTGCTAAATTTAAAACTATTATTTAATATAAGCTCTTCAGTTCCATTAACACTTCTTTCAAGTCATGTACTCAGCTATAAATATTCTTGTCATAAAATATATTTGTAACAGATAAAAAGTAAGATATCCAGTGGTCTTTTCATTTTCACTTTGCTTATACATCCTTACCTAAGAGGCCACTAATCTTACCTTGTCAAGTTTACATTGTTCCGGCAATCTTTTATACTGGGAACCAAATATCGATACCTAACAACAGTTTAATACTATGTGATCAAAAAATGGTGAACCCTAAATATTCTTGTCCGTTGATTAGAATAAAAAATACCTTTCTCTTTTAAATACATATCTAATAACAGCTTAATATTATGTGATCAAAAAATGGTGAACCCTAAATCGTGAACCCTAATCAAATAACCTAACGAAGTGAACAAATTTGTTTCTGAGAACAGAGACCAACAACCCTCATCGAAGATAAATACGAAAATAAGGGAAACCTAACTAATCTAAACCTAGCACATAAAATACGTAGTAAATAGGAGCTTACTTCAGAAGAAGAGGTAGCAAGGTCACAGCAGTGGAGCGCGGATCCGCAGGGAGCAAATCTGATTACCTTCGATTTAAGGATTGGTTGGAGGATTTAAGAATATGGTGGAGGGAGAAAGTAACATCAAAAGCTGAAGGAAAAGAGGGATGGTTTAGATAATTTAGCACAAGTAGGGTTGAGAGGTAGATTGTTCAAGCAGGAGGAACGAATTTTTTATTGTCGATATAATAGGGAGACGCTTGACCTTAAGATAAGATTGTGAGGAGGCCTGAGAGCGCTCCATTGCGAACTCAGTAATTATAATACAGTATAGGTATATATATATAATGTCGATTTCCATTAAAAACATATTTTATAAATCGTTTTAAATTCGTTTTCAAAACGCTTTCAATTTCATATTCAATTTCAAATCAAAATTGAATATTCCATATCATCGATATATAAATGATAGTATTTTCAGAATATTAAATTTTGAAATCAATTCCTTTTCAATATTCATTATAGAAATGAATAAAATCGATATAAATATCGTTCACGTCAAAATGGCGTTATCTAATCAGCCCGGCTATATATATTTAAATATATTCATGTCCATCCTAAATCGGACATCAAAATTAGATTTTCATCTGTTACTGAATATTATTTTAAATTATTCATTATTTTAAAATATTTTTTATTTTAAAATATTCATTCTTTCTGAACTGGAATCAGACACAGTCAATTACCATATAATTTGATTTATATGGATTTTATACAACACATGTACACAACGACAATCAAACATAGTCAACTATCATCCAAAGTGCATTCTACACTGCATAAGGATCAAATATAAATATTTAACGCTTATAACGGTCTGTCAATCAATCGATCGACATATAGCTAATTATTGGGATTAGTGTATGTCCAATACCATCCTAATACCCGTGTGGGGTTTCAATCAACAAATAATAAATTTTATTTGTGCAGTTGGGCAATATATACAATTTATCATCCCAATCCGTATCGGTCAAATAAGTGTACATAAACAAACCGTCTGATTTGTTTATGAATATTTATTTATTTATATACACGTTAAAAATTATATTTTTAATTATAAAATATTTATTCCATTCCACATCACACAATCAATTTTCATAACACAATCAATCAAACAAACAAGTAATCCATGGCTTGTGGACGACAGGTGTCGGGTGCTGCTAAGCACCGTCTACATCCTAGTATATACTTTAACTAGAAATAAAATTAAAGTAAGAAGTTCTCGCCTTTGGTTTCCACTACGCTAGTTTTATTTCAAAATTTCTGAACAGTTTGGATTTGCCCGAAGTTCAACGCAATCCTTTCACGCTGTTCATATTAAAAATCACATTTTTATCTCTTCATTCAAATAAAAATCACATTTTTATTTCTCTACTCATGTAAAGATCATATTTTTAATTTGCTACTCATACAAAAATTATATTTTCACCATGTTATTATATATACAAAGATGTCACTTTGATCATATCACTATTTATATAAAAATCAAAATTTTATAATATAACTATATAAATAAAGATCATATTTTTATTCGCTAGAAATATAAAATAAAAAAAATCCTATCTTTTCATACATAATTTTTCTTCGCTACATGAATATATATAAAAATCAAATTTTTATAATTCTACTTCATAGATAAAAATCTTATTTTTATAATGTTATTCATACCATAAAATTCCTTTCTTCATTCGCTATGTGCATATATAAAATTCAAACCTTTTCTCTAATAAAAATATAATCTTTTCTATTAAAAATTAAATCTTTTTCGATTTACAAAATAATATCTTTTAATCAAATAAAAATCAAAACTTTAAACAAATAAAGATCTCGCCTTTAAACAAATAAAAATCGTATTTTTAGGCAAATAAAAATCATATTTTTATGCTCACAAAAATCATCCCTTTTTTTTTCTGGAATCGATTTCGAGAAGAGAGGCTCGTGAGTTAAGAGAGAAAAGAAAAAGGTGGGCTATATGTAATTTTATATTATTTTATTTTATTTTATTTTTTTATTTCAAAAATGTTGACTTTTCATTTGACCACCAAACGAGACCCAACGACTTTCGTTCATAGCGTAATACCCCCATTCCGAAAACAAAGGGATTTGTTTCATAACCCAGTTCGGCTGTTACGACTAGTTTTCTTTAAATTAAAACATAAATCAATTTATATTTAATTTTAACATACATTTTAAATTACCGGGGCCACCTACTAACTCTGAAAATTCCAGAAAAATTATTTCTTGCTTCGTATTGACGATATGGTCCTAACAAAACTAATTCCATCAAATTTGAAGGCCGTTTGAAAAATGGCCATTTTCTGGTCGATCCAATTCAATTGAAATTGGTCAAACGCGTTTAAATTCGCCACGCTCACATATTGATCCCAAAAATTATGAAAATTGGAATTTAGCAATAATTCAACATCCCGGATCCAACAAAAGTGTTTTCGTCAAAAACGGAGGTCATTTGCAAAATGAATATTTTTAAGGGTTATATTTTCCATAGTGACTATTTTGAATTTTCAATTTTCAATTGGGCATAACCTTTTATTCCCGCTATGAAATTTTGATTTTTCTGATTCGTTGGAAAGATATTTTCAAATGGATTATAATATTTTTGGTTTCGCTAAAATCCGGTTTATTTTGAATCCTGTACATTCATTTGAAATTCGAAATCAAATTTTCAAACTACCGCGCCATTTCCCATTCCTTTTATAATTAAAATATAATTATTCGTTTTAACTTCATCGAAAATAAATTATCCGTCGTTATTATTTAAAATAAATCATTTTAAATATTCAAAATTCACTAAAATTGCTAAAATAAAAATTTTAAGTTGGTTCCGATTTTCCGGGTTGTTACAATCTCCCCCACTTAAAATCTTTTCGTCCTCGAAAAGGAACGGAGCTGAAAGTTGTTTTACAAACCAACTCAACTTTCAGTTTGGCTTTCATTCTTCAACTTTTCAGTTTCTAAGAATTTTCCAATTTTTCAAAAATTTGGCTAATGCCCTAAATTTTTGATTTTTTTTTCCATAACCTCCTTTGTACGGGAGCACCGGGAAAATCCCCAAACCGCCACACAGGCCCTCTCATCTCAAATAGAAAAAGAAATAGCCAAGCGACTAGCCAATCGGCTCATAAAATCATCATAAAACCCCAAGAAATACAACAAACATGTACCTATTTGTTGGGCAAACAATTTTTTTCCTCTGCTTAGATTCCCTGCTATGACATGTTCAATGTATACACATGTATATGCGTGCAATTTCAAACAATTTTCAATTCAGTCCAATATTCGATACAATTTGGCTAAATGGTTCAAATTTTAATTAATCAACCAATAATCAAACAACACAACCAGCAATCAATTAGTTGATTATCTTTTCAAATTCATAGTTTTGACATATATACAGAAAATCATGTTTTTGATGCCAATTTACAACAATAACCCTATTTAGTTTTGGTTCTCACACCAGTCAATTGGAAATATATTGATATCTCACTTTCGAAACTCGAACACGAATGTTGATGATGATGCATCATCATCAAGATTATCCCCGGGAGACTAGAGTGTGATTCTATATCTATCCAGTACATTTGAGGCTTCAAACACATGTGGATCAGACGTATATTAAAATATCTATATACTTGATTATCCAAATCAATATAAAAATAATATTCAAATACGTATAACAGATATTTAATTTTCAAGACAAAAATTGTTTTCATCTTTATTTTTTTTAAAGTACACTCTTCACATTCGTTCTAGGATACTACTGATCATATCTCTAATGAGTCATTATCATTGGAAATCACCAATCCAATCTCTGATGAATTCTTTCGTTTGATTCTAACGTGTCTTGTTCTCTGAGCTTTGTAAACCAAAGCTCTAATACCAAACTGTGGTGACCCCAAACTTTCCCCTGAAGGAAAGCTTGGATTGACTTTGAGAATAAGACGAATCTGAACACAAACAGAAGAATATTTCATTGCTTATTACAACAATTCCATCAGAATACAAGAATATAGAGAGTATGAATAAATATTACACATTTACAAAATATCAGAGATTTAAATACATTACTGCAGTGAAAAATAGTACAAAACACAACTGAAGGCGATATACGGATACAGAGCTGTCTGAATATCATTCCAGCTGTAAACCAGGATCCTGTGAATATAAATCTACAAAACCAAAACTACTAGCTGCCCGTGTGGAAATAGGGGCACCTAGAGTTTAGGTTAAAACAATAAACTCCAGGTCAGTCATGTGACTGGTGTGAGAACTAAAATAGTTATTAATCTTTAATTTAAAGTTAGGTAAATCTAGGGACCACTCCATATAACATGGAACAGGTTTCCTCCCAGGAATACCAGTGCATAAAACAAACACCGCAATGCTAAGTAAAGAATAATGAAGCTATTATAAGACTCAGGTCCCATCACATAATGCAGTGCAAGCCAAAGGATAGAGTTTTACCTCATAATAGCCAAAAATGCTTGGTACGTGAAATTTCGGCTTTTATGATTACTATAAGTGTATAGTGTCAAAACAATTTCAAACATAAGTACCAATCATAGACAGCATAAGTGCCCCATACCACTATGTCACCATACTAGGCTCTACAATCAAAACCATAAAATGTCATATTGGAAGTTGGATTTCCATTTGTAAACCAAGGCAAGGGATCGTCCTTACCGCTTCGAGGCTATCTAGCCCGAGCCTCAGGAACATAACTGTAGCGACCCGAGAATTTCGACACTCGAATCCAGACACTAACCCGTCCCGTGTCCAAACTCAAGTACCGGAAAACCCAGAAAGCTAATAGAAAGAAGTTAGAGGGTGAGAGAAGAAAGAAAGAAATATTAGAATAGAAGAATAAGAAGATCAGAGTCTCACAGCGGAATGGGTAAAATATAATAATCAATAATACTTTATCAAAGAATTGATATCACCACATCAGAATATACATTCAGATCAATACAACACACAGCGGAAATAAACTAATACCAGTATATATATGGAATACGTCTCGACTTCAACTCCTTCTTCTGAAGCTCCAGGCGATACTTAACCTGATAATGTACTCGGTCTGACCCGAGCACATTTGATTTAAAACAAAATTCACCCAGGTCAGTCTGAAATACTTTCAGTGATAAATTCATACAGCAACCAACTTGTTTAACTTTGAAATCCTTTTGAAATAAAAAGATAATAGTAAGACCAGTCCACACATAAACACGGACGGTTTTTACCTTACTATAACCCAAATCGTTTTGAAATCAATATCTTCTTCTGATATTATCATAGTGTCTAAATACAAGTAAATAGAATCTAGCAGAACGCTTGCATCTCACGCTCCACATATATAGTATACAATCAAAACCGCAGGCGCTTATTGGAGATTGGATTTCCAACTATGACAAGGTATGGGACCACCTGCCGCTAGTGTATCTCTAGAGACGAATGCACTGGGTTCAACAAGAACATCTTGCAACCCGGCCCACACATGACCGACCACTCATTTCTCTTGAGTGTATCGAATATATTGTCACCCTTTCGGCTTTTTGTCGCGACCACCGAAATCCCCGGGAGATACAGAAACGAAAAGAAGTAACAAATATGAATATTCTCTAGATGGTGACAATACACCCTAATGGGTGCGACCCACATAGCCATGCTGCCTGCCCGATTTTTGTCATTCCCCGGTTGATGAGGCTTGAGGCTATAATCGACTTTTGAAACATCTGGCCACCATTCACATCATCCATACACGTCATCCAGGAACAGGATGAACCGAAGGTACTCTCCTACTGCATCCAATACAGGAATCACCCCATAGATCAGTAGCGAGTAGTCCTTGCAATCCGTAGATTCCAATCACGACAGAATCATTGTTAACTCTGGGGATCAGCCAGAGGTATTTAACAATAGTCCTTCCGCTCATGGAGACTTACGGTCTTCAATTGCTCCATCTCGACTAGCATCTTCGACGTATTCGTATTTATTGGTCGGAATGGTTTTCGAATATAAATTCGATTCCGGTCTTTCCATACCAATAACGTTGGTCAGATTTTGATAGTTGGTTCTTTGACTATCAAAATAAATAACCATAAAAACAAACAGATCAATTGGTTTATACACAGCATCACTTGGCTATTACAATATATTGGTTAAATATGTTAATATTTCCAAATCCCTTATCATTCATAAAACAATTATTATGGCAACTTCTTTGGCTTCATTATTTGAATACCAAAACCACCACTTATTCTTTTAGAATAAACCCACTTAAATCTCATTTCTAAATTTTGAAAATACCGTTATATTTCCACAAATCTTCTTTTTATTTCCTTTGTCACGGAAATACCATTTCATATCATCAAGCCCTTTTATTTCCCTTTAGATCGACATCTTATTATATATATATTCAAGTCCTTCAAATAACGTTACACTGTTATTTCCCAAAATATTTTACTCTAACATCTTCACCACTACGACTAATATCATCCTTTGATAATCACGAAGTTGTTCAAGTTGGGGTATTTTAAATACCTCTCAGACCTTAATCAACAACGTTCTTATCTTAAGCTAATATCAGTTGTAATACAAAACTGGTACTCATCCCCCATATCGCCCAAATCCCATTTTGATTCCGTCTTTGAAATATCATCTCTTCTTTAAAAGAGTAGTTCTAGATCGCATCATTCTAATTTATCCCGTTTAGCTACTCTAATCCAAATTTGTGTTTACGTTTTGGTTTCCCATTTAAATTAATCACCAAAACTATTTAATTTAAGTAATCCCATTTGATTTTTATTAAATAAATAAAAATTATCCTTCAACTTTGCTATCAGAATAACATGGTTGGTGTTACCATTAACTATCCATATTAAATTAGTGAACTAATTAAATGAAGAATTCCAGTTAACGTCGCTAACTGTTCAATTTTAAATGTACTCAATCTTTATTGATCTTGTCATTTAACAATTAATCAATATAAATAATTTTATTCACTTTGATTCCAATCAATATAAACCCATTCTAATTGTTACGTCAAATCTGGTCACTTGAATTCGTGAAATCCAATCATTTATAAATAACTTAATAAGCACGTGCTTCGCGCACGGTAGATTTTGGTTAATCCAAAACGACGGTTTGTGATTAAAACAAATCCATGTACATATGTGATTGATTTATTCCCTTTTTATAACTTCATTTAAAATAATATATTTAAATATATATATATTCGGTTATAAAATGAATTCTATAATCTCATTTCTAGTGATTCACATGACGGTGAATCAATCTTTATAAAACAGTGTATTATGGGCCATCTGCTATTTATTTCTCAACCAACACGATATATATATAGGTTCAACTCAACCACATTCAGCAATCAACAGGGTTTAAAGTCACGGGTCTTGAACAGTTCATATAAAATATGAAATAACAGCAAAATAAATATTTGAGGAACCGGTTTGGTTCCTCCTACCTGTTCTTCCCTGCAACACAGATCATTAAAATATTTCATATCGGTAGACAGAAATAATTTAAATGACAATAATAAAATTAACATCAACCATTAAAGCAACCATAGGCATTCAAGGCATCCAATCAACCAATTTAAATTTATATGAATTTAGCACATCAAAATATTTCAGAAATGTGTGAGAATAAACTCACCTTGATTTTCGATGATCGATTCGCACGTCGCTTTGTTAAATTTTAAACTGACGTTTAAAATTTAACGAAAAATCTGGTGGTTTCCAATCCTTTTCGAATTAGCACAGCAGCGCAGTACTCTTCATTGCGATTTCTACGTGACCGATTCCCCGTGATTCTAACAATATATGATCAAGTTATCGTCACTACATGTTTTTATATATATATATATATGTAAATTAAAATAATTAAACTAACCAGCTTGACTTTAGTTAACCGTATAAAAATTACTTTAATTGTTACCGTGAATTTATGCACGTTCCCTTCGTCCATATCTCGATCCTGATGCTATGCACTCAGTAAAACTCGTGCTAGTTGTTTCAAAAACTCCGAGACCATTCCCCTGTTCTTTCATGAATTTCCACTCTTTGTGAAACGTAACCACAACGCCTTCTTCTTTTATATGCATGCCCATACGTTTCTTTTCCCTTACTCCACTCCTTCACATATTCCAGAACTTCCCACCGTGACCAAACAGTTCCACCCCGTACACCCCCTTCTACTCACGCTCATACAGTAATTTATGTTTTCAAAAGCTTCAACTAACAGCACGTCCGCCAACTCCACCGCAAAACTCGAAGCTCGCAGCCTCCTCCGTATTTGCATTCTCGGATTCCCTTTTTCTTCACCACTGCATCATTAAACACCGTATGCCATTTCCAAACAAAAGCTCGTGCATCTTTCCCAACGTCCATCACCACTACTGCTACTGACTTTCTTCTCGTTTCCTCCTTCGGGTTCATTAGAGAGAGGGTTGAGGGAAAAATACACTAACTTGGTTTAATAGTTGCGGAAGGAACCAGTGAGTGGTTTTAGGAAAAAAAACTAGGTATGTAAACCCTTTTCAGAGTTATATGGTTTCGATTTTCTGTTGAGAGCGAGGAAGTGAAGTGGTTGGAAAAGGAATGGTGCGATTTATATAGAGAAGAGGAGCCGTGGTGGTGAAGTATACGTGGGGAGCACGGTAGAAAGTTTTGCCGTCAAGGCAAGTAAATTGAAATATTATATTGTTACTTTGTTCCCAAGTTGTCATACTAGCTGCGAAAAATAGGAGATAGCATGTGGATTGGCGTACGTTTTCAAAGTAGGTAAGCAGGTTGAAGGCAAGTCGGTGCATGGGTTAAATCTTGAAAAGAAAGATCTTAGGGTAGGAGAAATATAGTCTTTGGGGTAGCTGTATTGTCTGTACTGCTAGCGCGATGTCTTAACTGGTGAAAGTTTCAACTTGTGATGGTAAAGAAAAATTGATGGCTAAGGTACGGTTTTAATATAGAATAGGGAAATATAGGTTTGCTGGTGATGTACCAATTCAGTTTTATTAATATAGGTTAAGGGCTATTAGTAATAGATCAGCTAAAACTTCAAACAAGGCATGTTTCCCTTGTCTTCAACGTATGGACCATCGCAGAAAAGCACGCTGAGCGTGTTGAGCTACAAAAACTAGGTGTTGACATTGTTAAATTTGTTTTTTTTTCCTGATTTAGACCAACGATATTTTTAGTTATAACGTTAAACGTACCCTGCTATACACAACTTCGTTCGCATATGACTGGTTGTCGACAGAAATAAATTTACTGCCGCGTTCAGTAGGGTGCCACGATCCCAAATATATAATAATATCGGTAGCTTGACTTATATTGTGAAAACCCCAAAATGTTGATATAGGGTGCGAAATACTCCAAATAAAAAGTTGCTTATTTAATTAATTAAAAATTACAGTAAAATTCTAAAAATTAAATTATGACTACGCCTCAAAGGACTTGTCTAAATTCGAAGCCAATATTTAATTATATTTAAATAACCGTTATGACCATGGCGCTGCTTTTCTGTATATTTGATTTAGACATATCTTGCAATATATAATCCGAAATCTAAATTTTTCACTTCTGTTAGAAAGATATAGTTTAACAGATTTCAGCATTTCTTGTTTCGAGGAAATCCGATTTAAAATGGATTCGGTATGATCAGTTGAAGTTGAAATTAAATTTTACGAACTACCGAGCTGTTTTGAGTTCGTTTTATAACAAATATAAAAATAAACATTCAACCGTCGTTAAATAAACAAACTCGATATTAAATTCTAAATAAAATATTTAAAATAAATTTAAATATTCGAATCAAAATAGCAGGAAAATCCGGGTCGTTACATTCTTCTCCCCTTAAATAAATTTCGTCCTCGAAATTGCTAGGTAAAAAGAATGCTCCAACCGCATTTATTTCAGAATAATTAATTCAAAATATTATCAAAAATATTTTCTAAATTTTAAAAATTTACGAAAAATTCGTCAGCACCTCTTCCGTACTGTTCGATCCCAACAACTACAAATGGCACTCTCAGCCTCTCATATTGATCCAAAGAAAATAAATGCCAAGCGGCCACCCATCTCGTGTATAAATCCAAACACCCAATTAATAATATTAAGGTTTACCTTTTGTCGGGCAACTTCATTCCAGTTTCGAAGCAAATCAACCAACAGCTCTTCATTTCCCAATCTGCTCTTCAATTTCCGTGATTAAGTCGATTATCATAGCCTCCTGGTAGTGTGCCCTTTACTCAACTTCCAATTCAAAACTGATACTGGGTTATATCATATAATCCCATCCAAAAGCCGTTATGCTGGAATTCCTTTCTTTCAACCCATTCAACTTCTTAATTAACTGCTAATGGTTTTAGTTTAATCCAAGCAAGCAACAATCACTTAATCAAATCATTTCATTTTTCTTTTTAATTCCAAATTCAAATTTTATTCACTAATTCTATAAATTTAAATTTCCTTCTAGTTCTATCTAAACCATTCAAATTCAGTATATTTGAATTTTATTTCAATTTATTCATGTCAAATCATACTCAAATCCATACTCATGTAATATATCCCAAACATAAAATCCAACAAATTTCCACTCATTCTATTTAGATTTATTCAATTTTTATTTTATCCAACACAAATCAAGTTCTGGTTGGCTTGTTTCAATTCCAATCCAAAGGATTCATCCATATAATTGAATTAAATTCTCATTTCATATTTGAAATGATTCCAACTTCATACAAGCTTTGAATTAAATAATAATTCGAGAAAAATATAAATTTTACCTTCATATAAAATATATTGGGTCAAATAATATAAAAATAACTTTATATTCAAATTACAAATACGCACACTCGTATATAAACTCAACTCGATCTAGGGTATTACTAGCCCAATCCCTATCGAGTTACACCACAGAGCCAAGGTTATTCCTAAACCATGGCTCTGATACCAACTGTAGCGACCCGAGAATTTCGACACTCGAATCCAGACACTAACCCGTCCCGTGTCCAAACTCAAGTACCGGAAAACCCAGAAAGCTAATAGAAAGAAGTTAGAGGGTGAGAGAAGAAAGAAAGAAATATTAGAATAGAAGAATAAGAAGATCAGAGTCTCACAGCGGAATGGGTAAAATATAATAATCAATAATACTTTATCAAAGAATTGATATCACCACATCAGAATATACATTCAGATCAATACAACACACAGCGGAAATAAACTAATACCAGTATATATATGGAATACGTCTCGACTTCAACTCCTTCTTCTGAAGCTCCAGGCGATACTTAACCTGATAATGTACTCGGTCTGACCCGAGCACATTTGATTTAAAACAAAATTCACCCAGGTCAGTCTGAAATACTTTCAGTGATAAATTCATACAGCAACCAACTTGTTTAACTTTGAAATCCTTTTGAAATAAAAAGATAATAGTAAGACCAGTCCACACATAAACACGGACGGTTTTTACCTTACTATAACCCAAATCGTTTTGAAATCAATATCTTCTTCTGATATTATCATAGTGTCTAAATACAAGTAAATAGAATCTAGCAGAACGCTTGCATCTCACGCTCCACATATATAGTATACAATCAAAACCGCAGGCGCTTATTGGAGATTGGATTTCCAACTATGACAAGGTATGGGACCACCTGCCGCTAGTGTATCTCTAGAGACGAATGCACTGGGTTCAACAAGAACATCTTGCAACCCGGCCCACACATGACCGACCACTCATTTCTCTTGAGTGTATCGAATATATTGTCACCCTTTCGGCTTTTTGTCGCGACCACCGAAATCCCCGGGAGATACAGAAACGAAAAGAAGTAACAAATATGAATATTCTCTAGATGGTGACAATACACCCTAATGGGTGCGACCCACATAGCCATGCTGCCTGCCCGATTTTTGTCATTCCCCGGTTGATGAGGCTTGAGGCTATAATCGACTTTTGAAACATCTGGCCACCATTCACATCATCCATACACGTCATCCAGGAACAGGATGAACCGAAGGTACTCTCCTACTGCATCCAATACAGGAATCACCCCATAGATCAGTAGCGAGTAGTCCTTGCAATCCGTAGATTCCAATCACGACAGAATCATTGTTAACTCTGGGGATCAGCCAGAGGTATTTAACAATAGTCCTTCCGCTCATGGAGACTTACGGTCTTCAATTGCTCCATCTCGACTAGCATCTTCGACGTATTCGTATTTATTGGTCGGAATGGTTTTCGAATATAAATTCGATTCCGGTCTTTCCATACCAATAACGTTGGTCAGATTTTGATAGTTGGTTCTTTGACTATCAAAATAAATAACCATAAAAACAAACAGATCAATTGGTTTATACACAGCATCACTTGGCTATTACAATATATTGGTTAAATATGTTAATATTTCCAAATCCCTTATCATTCATAAAACAATTATTATGGCAACTTCTTTGGCTTCATTATTTGAATACCAAAACCACCACTTATTCTTTTAGAATAAACCCACTTAAATCTCATTTCTAAATTTTGAAAATACCGTTATATTTCCACAAATCTTCTTTTTATTTCCTTTGTCACGGAAATACCATTTCATATCATCAAGCCCTTTTATTTCCCTTTAGATCGACATCTTATTATATATATATTCAAGTCCTTCAAATAACGTTACACTGTTATTTCCCAAAATATTTTACTCTAACATCTTCACCACTACGACTAATATCATCCTTTGATAATCACGAAGTTGTTCAAGTTGGGGTATTTTAAATACCTCTCAGACCTTAATCAACAACGTTCTTATCTTAAGCTAATATCAGTTGTAATACAAAACTGGTACTCATCCCCCATATCGCCCAAATCCCATTTTGATTCCGTCTTTGAAATATCATCTCTTCTTTAAAAGAGTAGTTCTAGATCGCATCATTCTAATTTATCCCGTTTAGCTACTCTAATCCAAATTTGTGTTTACGTTTTGGTTTCCCATTTAAATTAATCACCAAAACTATTTAATTTAAGTAATCCCATTTGATTTTTATTAAATAAATAAAAATTATCCTTCAACTTTGCTATCAGAATAACATGGTTGGTGTTACCATTAACTATCCATATTAAATTAGTGAACTAATTAAATGAAGAATTCCAGTTAACGTCGCTAACTGTTCAATTTTAAATGTACTCAATCTTTATTGATCTTGTCATTTAACAATTAATCAATATAAATAATTTTATTCACTTTGATTCCAATCAATATAAACCCATTCTAATTGTTACGTCAAATCTGGTCACTTGAATTCGTGAAATCCAATCATTTATAAATAACTTAATAAGCACGTGCTTCGCGCACGGTAGATTTTGGTTAATCCAAAACGACGGTTTGTGATTAAAACAAATCCATGTACATATGTGATTGATTTATTCCCTTTTTATAACTTCATTTAAAATAATATATTTAAATATATATATATTCGGTTATAAAATGAATTCTATAATCTCATTTCTAGTGATTCACATGACGGTGAATCAATCTTTATAAAACAGTGTATTATGGGCCATCTGCTATTTATTTCTCAACCAACACGATATATATATAGGTTCAACTCAACCACATTCAGCAATCAACAGGGTTTAAAGTCACGGGTCTTGAACAGTTCATATAAAATATGAAATAACAGCAAAATAAATATTTGAGGAACCGGTTTGGTTCCTCCTACCTGTTCTTCCCTGCAACACAGATCATTAAAATATTTCATATCGGTAGACAGAAATAATTTAAATGACAATAATAAAATTAACATCAACCATTAAAGCAACCATAGGCATTCAAGGCATCCAATCAACCAATTTAAATTTATATGAATTTAGCACATCAAAATATTTCAGAAATGTGTGAGAATAAACTCACCTTGATTTTCGATGATCGATTCGCACGTCGCTTTGTTAAATTTTAAACTGACGTTTAAAATTTAACGAAAAATCTGGTGGTTTCCAATCCTTTTCGAATTAGCACAGCAGCGCAGTACTCTTCATTGCGATTTCTACGTGACCGATTCCCCGTGATTCTAACAATATATGATCAAGTTATCGTCACTACATGTTTTTATATATATATATATATATATGTAAATTAAAATAATTAAACTAACCAGCTTGACTTTAGTTAACCGTATAAAAATTACTTTAATTGTTACCGTGAATTTATGCACGTTCCCTTCGTCCATATCTCGATCCTGATGCTATGCACTCAGTAAAACTCGTGCTAGTTGTTTCAAAAACTCCGAGACCATTCCCCTGTTCTTTCATGAATTTCCACTCTTTGTGAAACGTAACCACAACGCCTTCTTCTTTTATATGCATGCCCATACGTTTCTTTTCCCTTACTCCACTCCTTCACATATTCCAGAACTTCCCACCGTGACCAAACAGTTCCACCCCGTACACCCCCTTCTACTCACGCTCATACAGTAATTTATGTTTTCAAAAGCTTCAACTAACAGCACGTCCGCCAACTCCACCGCAAAACTCGAAGCTCGCAGCCTCCTCCGTATTTGCATTCTCGGATTCCCTTTTTCTTCACCACTGCATCATTAAACACCGTATGCCATTTCCAAACAAAAGCTCGTGCATCTTTCCCAACGTCCATCACCACTACTGCTACTGACTTTCTTCTCGTTTCCTCCTTCGGGTTCATTAGAGAGAGGGTTGAGGGAAAAATACACTAACTTGGTTTAATAGTTGCGGAAGGAACCAGTGAGTGGTTTTAGGAAAAAAAACTAGGTATGTAAACCCTTTTCAGAGTTATATGGTTTCGATTTTCTGTTGAGAGCGAGGAAGTGAAGTGGTTGGAAAAGGAATGGTGCGATTTATATAGAGAAGAGGAGCCGTGGTGGTGAAGTATACGTGGGGAGCACGGTAGAAAGTTTTGCCGTCAAGGCAAGTAAATTGAAATATTATATTGTTACTTTGTTCCCAAGTTGTCATACTAGCTGCGAAAAATAGGAGATAGCATGTGGATTGGCGTACGTTTTCAAAGTAGGTAAGCAGGTTGAAGGCAAGTCGGTGCATGGGTTAAATCTTGAAAAGAAAGATCTTAGGGTAGGAGAAATATAGTCTTTGGGGTAGCTGTATTGTCTGTACTGCTAGCGCGATGTCTTAACTGGTGAAAGTTTCAACTTGTGATGGTAAAGAAAAATTGATGGCTAAGGTACGGTTTTAATATAGAATAGGGAAATATAGGTTTGCTGGTGATGTACCAATTCAGTTTTATTAATATAGGTTAAGGGCTATTAGTAATAGATCAGCTAAAACTTCAAACAAGGCATGTTTCCCTTGTCTTCAACGTATGGACCATCGCAGAAAAGCACGCTGAGCGTGTTGAGCTACAAAAACTAGGTGTTGACATTGTTAAATTTGTTTTTTTTTCCTGATTTAGACCAACGATATTTTTAGTTATAACGTTAAACGTACCCTGCTATACACAACTTCGTTCGCATATGACTGGTTGTCGACAGAAATAAATTTACTGCCGCGTTCAGTAGGGTGCCACGATCCCAAATATATAATAATATCGGTAGCTTGACTTATATTGTGAAAACCCCAAAATGTTGATATAGGGTGCGAAATACTCCAAATAAAAAGTTGCTTATTTAATTAATTAAAAATTACAGTAAAATTCTAAAAATTAAATTATGACTACGCCTCAAAGGACTTGTCTAAATTCGAAGCCAATATTTAATTATATTTAAATAACCGTTATGACCATGGCGCTGCTTTTCTGTATATTTGATTTAGACATATCTTGCAATATATAATCCGAAATCTAAATTTTTCACTTCTGTTAGAAAGATATAGTTTAACAGATTTCAGCATTTCTTGTTTCGAGGAAATCCGATTTAAAATGGATTCGGTATGATCAGTTGAAGTTGAAATTAAATTTTACGAACTACCGAGCTGTTTTGAGTTCGTTTTATAACAAATATAAAAATAAACATTCAACCGTCGTTAAATAAACAAACTCGATATTAAATTCTAAATAAAATATTTAAAATAAATTTAAATATTCGAATCAAAATAGCAGGAAAATCCGGGTCGTTACAATAACGCATCGTCCCTTGGATCGTCAGGGACGTTCCACTCGATGTGGATTAAATACCTGAACACTACGTTTCCCCGCTCTATAGGGCGTAAACTGGACATATCCCGACCAAACTATCGGCCCCGGAATGACCGAGATAACTGAGGTGCCTCGCTATCCATCATCCACATAAGTAAAATGTCACGGCTTGCAAAACGCTAACACCACACCTAGCAAGAAGGAAACGCATGTCCTCCCTGAAGTCCTCTCCCGTTTCTGGTTCACACCTGGGTGTGTGGCTCGCGAATTAACGCAACATAAAGCAACGCTATATTAAAGCCGTGCTTTGATCATCAACCACAAGATTCTTCTTTTCAACAGAAGCCTTTATCATTTGCATCTCAGCATGCCACATAGGCAATTCACGCTATGCAACCGATGTATATCAATCACATAGAGTGAAATTCAATGTCAGACACACATCCATTTACAAGTTCATTCTGGGTCTAAACGAAACCAGAGGCACCTTATTCCTTGTCCCGTATGCCCAATACAGGAGAAAGGTCCTCGCATATCCAGTCGATATCCAAGTACATCTGGATGATCACCACTTAATACCTCGTCTTGGGTGTACAGCGCAATCAAGACATTAGTAATCATCTAAACGATGTGAAGAACTCCGGTCTTCAACTACCGTCTTCATCCTCGACACATCATCGAATCAGTTATTTAGAATGGGATAAACCCGGTCATTCTGAATAACTCGCGTATATAATAAACAAGTGTTATAAAAATACAACATACGCCTCGTTTCAATCCAGAATATTTCTTTATCCAAATATTCATATACTTTGGGAAAGGCTCCCATTAATTTTATCAAAGATAAATTCTTTAAATTTATTCTTTGATCTTCCTTTGGATATCAATCCAATCTAATTAAAGATGCATTAAAACTCCACTTGGTTTTAATCTTCCCAAAAATCAATATTAACGATTGTTTAACTTGGGAAATCATATCTGTCTTTAACTGGGTTAAAGAACCAATGTCATTTAAAACACGGTTCACGATAAACCCGAAATCACATTCCATTCCATCTGCCTTTAACCGTAAATTAGCAAGTGAACAATTCCCTAAGTATTAACCCCGAAGGCCGAAACCAACATCAGATCAATACCCAGGAAACCATTCAACTTAACTAATCTCTAGTTAGTTTCTGATTTTCTTAACTCCATTGGGTCTAAGAACAATTTTATTAAAGATACCATTCACGACAACCCAAAATCTCATTCGATTGTTAATCGGGTTAAAGAACAAGTGTTATTTAAAACACTGTTCACGATAAACCCAGATCACATTCCATTAATTATGAAATCTTCACGGAAAAACAAATCAACATATAATCGATATCAATTTCTGTATCTGACTAATAATATAAATGGAATAACGGCAAAGCCTTTTAAATTCCATATGTATTAACAGTCTTTCTCCACAGAAGTTCACTTCGATTATTATCAATCGAATTCCATTCAATTCCAATTTAATATACTAAATTGGAAAACCGTTACTTTGGAAAATTCCCGTTAAATCTTAATGAAAGGATTCATAAATTCCAAATCACATTTCATTGTAAATTGGGTTAAAGAACGAATGTCATTAAAAAAACAGTTCACAATAAACCCAATTCACATTATATTTTTAGTTCCAATTAAATGTTAATTAATTGGTAATTCTTCTTCAAATCTTAATTAAAAGATTTATTCTTTTCACCCTGGGTTTAAGAACAGTGCCATTTAAAACACAGTTCACGACAAACCCAAAATCCCATCCGTCTCTAACTGTAAATTAGTAAAAGGACAATTCCCTAAGTATTAACCCCGAAGGCCGAAACCAACATCAGATCAAAACCCAAGAAACCATCCAACTGAACTAATCTCCAGTCAGATTCTAATTTTCTTAACTCCATTAGGTTTAAGAACAGTATTATTAAAGAAACCATTCCCGACAAACCCAAAATCCAATTTGATATTAAATATAAAGCTTTGAATAGAAAATATATCGGCTTATATTCAATATCAAATTGTGAAACCAAAAAAATATTGTATTGGAATACCTATATATATCTTCCAAATTCCTCCACAATATCTGTATAATAATGGAATCCAATATCGAAATATTTCGAAGATAATTTCAATTCAAATCCATTCCAATTCATATATTGGAAATTCTGGTTATTTTTAAAACCATTTCAATCCCTTTTTATTTATTTTAAAAATATTGGATTTCTAATTCTAGTTCATAACTAGTTCATTTCGATAAAAATAATTTATCCTTTCAAATAGGGAATTTTTTCATCCCAATTCTTTCCAAATCATTTATTACGATTTTTCACAAATTATTGATATTTTTAATAATTTTATCAAGGCCCGTACAGTCGATTTCCATAAACGGCCATCGATCTGCACTTACAACGACCTTTTCCAAATTTGATTTGTACATAATTCCAAATCCAACCATTAGATTTCTAATTTCTTGCATTTGTTAGAAAGCACTTTTCGATACGAACCCAACAGTTCCGATTTTAGGAGAATCCGGTGGTCGGATCTCCCGTAACGTCCATTCGAAGTCAATGGTCGAAATTTGCAAACTACCGCAGTGTGGCGCGTTCTATTCAGGCCATTGTATTATATATAAAATATATATAATATATGTTATGTTTTTTCCATTTAAAACGTATTTTATAATTCGTTTTAAATTCATTTTCAAAACGATTTCAACTTCATATTCAATTTCAATTCAAAATTGAATATTCCATATCATCGATGTATAAATGATAGTAATTTCAAAATATTAAATTTTGAAATCAATTCCTTTTCAACATTCATTATAGGAATGAATAAAATCGATATAAATATCGTTCACGTCAGAATGGCGTTATCTAATCAACCCGGCTATATATATATATATATATATATATATATATATATATATATATATATATATTCATATCCATCCCAAATCGGACATCAAAATCATATTTTCATCTGTTACTGAATATTATTTTAAATTATTCATTATTTTAAAATATTCATTCTTTCTGAACTGGAATCAGACACAGTCAATTACCATATAATTTGATTTATATGGATTTCATACAACACATGTACACAACAACAATCAAACACCGTCAACCATCATCCAAAGTGCATTCTGCACTGCATAAGCATCAAATATAAATATTTAACGCTTATAACAGTCTGTCAATCAATCAATCGACATACAGCTAATTATTGGAATTAGTGTATGTCCAATACCATCCCAATACCCGTGTGGGGTTTCAATCAACAAATAATGAATTTTATTTGTGCAGCTGGGCGATGTGTAAAATTTATCATCCCAATCCATATCGGTCAAATAAGTGTACATAAACAAACCGTATGGTTTGTTTATGAATATTTATTTATTTATACACACGTTAAAAATTATATTTTTAACTATAAAATATTTATTCCAATCCACATCACACAATCAATTTTCATAACACAATCAAACAAACAAGTCATCCATGGCTTGTGGACGACGGATGTCGGGTGCTGCTAAGCACCGTCTACATCCTAGTATAGATTTTAATTAGAAATAAAATTAAAGTGAGAAGTTCTCACCTTTGGTTTCAATTGCGCCAGTTTTATTTCTGAATTTCTGAACAGTTTGGATTTGCCCGAAGTTCAACGCAATCCTTTCACGCTGTTCATATTAAAAATCACATTTTTATCTCTTCATTCAAATAAAAATCACATTTTTATTTATCTACTCATGTAAAGATCATATTTTTAATTTGCTACTCATATAAAAATTATATTTTCACCATTTTAATATATATATATATATATAAAGATGTCACTTTGATCATATCACTATTTATATAAAAATTAAATTTTTATAATATAACTATATAAACGAGACGTATAGGCATGCGCTCCGCGCGTGGTGATGGCACGCGCGGAGCCATTCAACAAAATAAAAATATGTCGTTAGTACATGGTCTAGTATATTTCTTACCCATTTTATTTTTCTGCATATTTATTTGCTCGATGGTTTCTTTTTATTTTCCTATTTTCATTACCGCGCATTAATTTTCTTCTGTTTCTAATTCATGCATGTTAATTCATGTGACTGTTATTCAAAACATTTATTTTTATTTCTAGTTTTATTGAGAAAAATCCATTCTTAATACGCGTGCACATACTCTTGAAATAAATATTTCCACACATACGCGTGATTTAATTCCATTTATGATGCGCATTTATTTTCGAATTCAAACATACACGTGATTTAATTCCATTTATGATACCCTTCCAGAATTAATTGTCTGCTTTCAAATTTTAATTATTCTCATTTACGTCCCTATTAATGTCATTAATGACGCGCATGGCTAATTAAAGAAACATTGCTATTTAACTTTAATTACTTCCCATTCCTTTCTTGATTTGATTCCTTTTATCATATGTGTTTGTTTTTAGTAAAGGGCATTTTCGGTAGTTTGAGTGTACACCAAAAAAGTGTGACACCAAACCTATTCCGATTATTAATAAAGATAAAGATCATATTTTTATTCGCTAGAAATACAAAATAAAAAAATCCTATCTTTTCATACATATACAGAAATCGTATTTTTCTTCGCTATATGAATATATATAAAAAATTTAAAAATCTTATTTTTATAATGTTGTTTATATCATAAAAATCCTTTCATCATTCGCTATTTGCATATATAAAAATCAAACTTTTTCTCTAATAAAAATACAATCTTTTCTATTAAAAATCAAAGCTTTTTCAATTTACAAAATCTTACTTTATTCAAATAAAAATCAAAACATTAAACAAATAAAGGTCTCACCTTTAAACAAATAAAAATCGTATTTTTAGGCAAATAAAAATCGTATTTTCATGCTCACAAAAATCATTCCTTTCATTAATGTGAATCCTATATAAAAATTTGATTTTTATCTTGCGTTCGAGGGAGGCGTCGGAGTGGAGGATTTCATGGCAGCTCAGGCGAGGGTGGCGGATCCGAGGTGGTCTACAGGGGGGGTCACGGCGGCGGGTACTGGATTGGGGATGTCGAGATTTTGGGGGGGGCTGCTTCGCTCGAAATAAGATGAGGAGAGGAAGGAGAGGGCCGGTGGAGAAGAAGGAGGAGGGGGCGACGAAGCGGCGGTGGGAATGGCCACCTGCGATGGTGGCGGCTGGCGCAAGGCTGCCCATTTTTTTTCGAATCGATTTCGGGAAAGGGGGGCTCGTGAGTTAAGAGAGAAAAGAAAAAGGGGGGCTACATGTAATTTTATTTTTTTTATTTCAAAAATGTTGACTTTTCATTCGACCACCAAACGAGACCCAATGACTATCGCCTATAGCGTAATACCCCCATTCCGAACACAATGGGACGTATTACGTAACCCAATTCGGCTATCACGACCAGTTTTCCTTTAAATTAAAGCATAAAGCAATTTATATTTAATTTAAACATGCATTTTAAATTACCGAGGCCACCTACTGACTCTGAAAATTCCAAAAAAAATATATTTCTAGCTTCGTATTGACGATGCGATCCTAACAAAACTAATTTCATCAAATTTGAAGGACGTTTGAAAAATGGCCATTTTTTGGTCGATCCAATTCAACTGAAATTAGTCAAATGCGTTTAAATTCGCCACGCTCACATATTGATCCCAAAAATTATGAAAATTGGAATTTAGCAATAATTCGACATCCTGGATCCAACAAAAGTGGTTTCGTCGAAAAAGGAAGTCTTTTGCAAAATGACTATGTTTAAGGGCTATATTTTCCATAGCGACTATTCTGAGTTTTCAACCGAACATAACTTTTTATTTCCGTTATAATATTTTGATTTTTCAGATTCATTGGAAAGATATTTTCAAATAGATTCTAATATTTTTGGTTTCGCTAAAATTCGTTTTATTTTGAATCCTATACATTCATTTGAAATTTGAAATCAAATTTTCAAATTATCGCGCCATTTCCGATTCCTTTTATAATTAAAATATAATTATTCGTTTTAACTTCGTCGAAAATAAATTTTCGTCATTATTATTTAAAATAAATCAATTCAAATATTCAAAATTAACTAAAATTGCCAAAATAAAAATTTTAAATTGGTTCCGATTTTCCGGGTTGTTACACTCTCCCAAATATGATTATCAAAAAATTACACTTGATTTTTGTAGAATTCTATTGTGACTAATTGCACGTATTATGATTATGATAATTTATATAAAATGAACGCAAGGGCAGGGTACTGATGTAGTAAATCTGGGAGTGGTATAATAGGTATGGTGATTTTTGGTCTGTTTTCTTTTTACTTATACAGGTTACAACCAAAGATCTTGGAGGCAAGGTGTTATATTTATTCGAACTAAGAATTGACACTATATGATACACGTGGGAGCAACAAACTAGGTAATACAACGAAAGTGCTGGTTTTCAAACAGTTCTATTGATAGATGATTCCATATCAACCAAAAGATAATGATAAAAGATCTAAGAACAGTTGAGTTAACTACTATTGTAATAACCCGGAAAATCTGAACCAATTTAAATTTTTTATATTGGCAATTTTAATGAATTTTGAATATTTAAAATGAATTATTTTAAATAATAATGATGAGAAATTTATTTTGAATAGAATTAGAATGTATATATTTATTTGAATCGACGTTAGAATATAAATATTTATTTTTAATTATAAAAGGAATTGGAAATGGTGCGGTAGTTTGAAAATTCGATTTCAAATTTCAAATGAATGTACAGGATTCAAAATAAACCGGATTTTAGTGAAACCAAAAATATTAGGATCTATTCGAGAATATCTTTCCAATGAATCCGAAAATTGAAATTTCATAGCGGGGATAAAAAGTTATGCCCAGTTGAAAATTCAGAATAGTCGCTATGGAATTTTAGCTCTTAAAATGGAAATTTTGCAAACGACCTCCGTTTTCAACGAAACCACTTTTGTTGGATCCGGGATGTCAAGTTATTATTAGATTCCAAAATTCGTAATTTTCTGAATCAATATGTGAGTGTGGCGAAGTAAAACGTGTTTTGACAGTTTCAGTCAATTTGGATCGACCAAAAAATGGCTATTTTTCGAACAGTCTCCAAATTTGACGAAATTAGTTTTGTTGGAACTGTATCATCAATACGAAGCTAGAAAATATTTTTTGGGAATTTTTAGAGTCCATATGTGGCCCCGGTAAATTGAAATGTGCGTTCAAATTCAATATATAATTTTATATTCTGATTTTTACGGAAACTGATCGAAACAGTCGAATCAGCTTACCGAACATATCCTATTGTGTTCGGAATGGAGGTAATTAGCTAGGGCGATAGTAGTTGGGTCTCGTTTGGAGATCGAATGGAAAAGTTACTTCTTGGAGATGAATTGAAATAAAAATATATACTTTTTATTATATAAACCTTACCACACTCTCTCTCCCCTCAAAGTCAAACCAACTGGGTTATCATTCAAACCCGAAATCAAAAAAAGGGGGGATCGACGGAATCGCGCCCCCAGCCTGACGCGCCACCAATGGAGGGCCGACGCCCACCTTCTCCGACCTTCCCCCCCCCCCCTCTCCTCTGTAAATCGCGAGCCCCATAGACCCATCACCGCGCCTGATAAATAACCAATCCTCCTGAACCCTTTTCACCTAAAACCACCGTATATGGCCTGGCTCCGATCACCACTGCCTGCGCCGCTACCCACTGGCGAACCCCCTCCTCCAGCAACGATGATGAACCCCTCCCCCCCTCTGAGTGCTGTAAGTTTGACATTTTATTTTATTTTATCTTGGTTTCCTTTAATGTAATTAGATTTAAAAGTGTAAATCAGTTTTATTTATTACTTATATGAAAAGGCGAGGTTTTTGATACAAAAGTTATGATTTTTAATTATAAAAAGGTCATGATTTTTAATAGTATAAAAACACGATTTTTATATAAGAAGTTGAAGTATAAAAACACGATTTTTATATAAGAAGTTGAAATATAAAAATACGATTTTTATAGATATGTTTTAGAAATAAAAATAGAATTTTTATTATGATGTTAGCGAAGTAAAAATACGATTTTTATTATGAAGTTAGCGAAGTAAAAATATGAATTTTATCGTTTGAATGGCAATGTAAAAATGTTGTTTTTATACATTCGTTAGCGATAGAAGGATTTGATTTTTATCTATATAGTAGCGGCATAAAAATGTGATTTTTATATATGTAGCATTGTTATAAAAATATGAAATTATTTTTAGAAAGATAAAAATATAATTTTTAGCCTATGTATGTTATTTATAAAATAATCATACAAAGAAATAATGACTGATTGGTTAAAAATATGATTTTTAACGTAGGTATACTACATAGATCGACAACCAAAGAATGGCGGAGTGGATCCCAAAGGTGAGAACTTCTCACTTTTATTTAATTTTCTAGTTGAAATATATACTAAGATGCAGACAGTGCTTAGCAGCACCCGACACCGTCGTCCACAGACCATGGATGATGTAACACCCCATCTCCATTAATGTCACTCACAAAGGATATGCATTAACTTCAGTGAAGCGCTATATGTAAAAGATGCGGATAAATTACAAGACAGACAATTAAAGCAGCGAAAAAGAATAAAAACTTTACTTCATTGATAAAACAGCAGCTTGGTAAAATAGCTTGTACAAAGATTGTTTTCTAATACCAAAACACCAATACCCAGTACAACAAAGTATCTGTCTTGTTTAATAAAATAAAGAAGCCTAAAATGACAATGATATTCCCCAATAAAGCATGATCCAGCCATAGCAGTGGAAAAGAGAGTCCAAAGCAATATGTCGACTACCTTCGAACTTGGAAAGAGAAACGGTCCAAACTAAGCTGAGTTATTCCCTCCCTGACTAGCTGGGGGGAAACAGAGAAAAGAGGTGAAACAAAACTAGGTCAGACATAAGTCTGGTAAGTCCAGTGATTTTCAGTATGTAAACAGATAATAGTAACATGACATGAATAAACTGAATATAAGACGATACCGTGATAACAGGGATAACAAGATAACCTAAGAATAGCATAAGATATGATAAGGGAAGATAAACCGAATGCACTTCTACTCTTTCTCTGCTTCGCTACTACCCCGTTATTCTGATTTTTATATCTCTGATCTCCTATTTTCTCTACACCAACTAACCAATATCCTAACTAGTGTCTTTTATAGAATGATCTGTATCCCCTACTAGTGTCCCAACTAGTATCCTATGACAAAAGAATCCGTATCCCTTACTAGTGTCCCAACTAGTATCCTTTGTTATATAATAAGGTGATCCCACCCCCACAATTGTGGTAGCCTTCAGGTGTACATCTAGTATGAGGATCTTACCTCAATCAGCGTAATTGCCATGAAGATGTTATATGTACCCTTACTACCCTATCGGTCGGCTCCCTACTTGTATTAATTTTCCTTGTGTCTGTATCAATCGGTCCTCTCTTACGCGTAGATACCCTGTGCTGGTCTCGCCATAAGGTGTATCAATCCCTATGATAGCAACCCGACACGATACAAGATGCACAGTGTAAACTACTGATGACCAGTGCCTGCTTTTCCACTCCGGAGCACATGCATGCCCGTGCTCCGTCGGAACTACACTGCTGCACCCCCTGCCGCTATTTTGACTGCTTATAATTAGCCCAGTAATCGTGCCCCACCCTTCCTAGTTCAGGGTACCATGATACATCTATGTGGGTTACTGCTGAAATGGGTCCCCGTTACTAGGGTTTCCTACTGGTTAAGTTTGTGGGCCTGTATATACAAATATTAGCCACCAACACGAGATGTACTTAACCCTCCCACTAATTCAAACATGTTTATTTAACAGTTAAGTTTGTGGGCCTATATATACTAATATTACCCACCTACCCAAAGTTTACTTAACCCTCCTACTTATCAAGTCAATTTGTATTATTGGTTAAGCTTGCTTTAACCCTATCCACTTTGTTCTTGTAATATTGGTTAAGTGTTGTCCATTCATGTTAACTTAACCTCCCCATACATCATGTTGTATTGGTTAAGTATTTCCTATTAAGTTAAACATGTTCATTCATCATGTTATATTGGTTAAGTGTTTCCCCTTAACTTTACCCCACTCGTTTGTCATGTTATAACGATTAAGTGTTCTAAATTTACTTAACCCACCTTCTTGTCTAATTAATATGTTATAACGGTTAAGTGTTCTAAATTTGCTTAACCCCACCTTCTTGTCTAATTAACATGTTATAACGTTTAAGTGTTCTAAATTTACTTTAACCCCCCTTCTTGTCTAATTAACATGTTATAACGGTTAAGTGCTCTAAATTTACTTAACCCCACCTTCTTGTCTAATTAACATATTATAACGTTTAAGTGTTCTAAATTTACTTAACCCCACCTTCTTATCTAATTAACATGTTATAACGGTTAAGTGTTCTAAATTTACTTAACCCCACCTTCTTGTCTAATTAACATGTTATAACGGCTAAGTGTTCTAAATTTACTTAACCCCACCTTCTTGTCTAATTAACATGTTGTATTGGTTAAGTGTCGCCTATTCATATGTTACTTAACCTTATCGTTCTTAGCATGTCTGTTTATTGGCATTAATTAATTTATTAATGCCCCAACCTCTCACATTAGAACTATTGTTTGCGGTTGCTGGATGTGCCAGCCGGTTTTGGGCAGACTTCTACCGCAAACTTATTCTAACCTCGGGTTTTGGGCTAAATGCGCTAACCTCTCACATTAGATCTTTGTTTTTGCGGTTACTGGACGTGCCAGGCGGTTCCGGGCAGTTTTACACCACAACTCAATCTAACCTCGGGTTAGGCATGTTCATCTTTTAGCCACTTTACATATTTGCAATTTATGTTCATATGTAAATTATCCACAAGTGTTGTCAATTCAAGTCATTCCCCACTTACCCTTTAAATTATGTCCATAATTCTAGGTATACAAATTTTACCATTTCATGTTACTAATCATTTACATGATTATGAGCCAATTTATGCCAATAGCATGTAGTTTAATGTTTTCCCCAACGTCTCCCCCGTTATTCGTTCGCATAATTCACACAGAATGTTAGGCTCGGAAATTAGCCTAACTTATAAACAAAAGGGAAAAGAAAGGGACATGTAACATTCCAACAGGCATAAACAATATAGATCAACATGCGTGGTATAAATTTGGGATAGAACGACATAGACTTAATTAAGCATATACGCATGATCTTGCATTTAAATTAGATTCAATTAACATGCGAACTAGCATAAGTTTGATTGTATAAACATGAACTTATATAGATCTCAAACATGGGTACTAGCTTGGATCTAACATATAACATGTATGCACATAACTTAGCATGTAACTTACATACATAAAAGAACCACAAATTTAATACAACATGATAGGTTCAATGGTATCAGTCCCCAATAGTCTCATAGGAATAATATGTTTTACTATGTCAGTCACAACAGTCCAGTGGGCATGATAGGCTATACTATATCAGTCACAACAGTCCAATAGGCATAAGCAATTCAGAATTGACAAAAGTATAGACACGAATAGAATTAGGCATATTTCTAGATCCAGTTATTATAGCCATGATTTCTTATTAGGTGTTCACATCTAAACAATAACTGTACTTACAGAAAAAAGGACGGATCTTGATTTCGAGGATCTGATTTCTGAATTTGAAAAGCTATCCTTTGATGTAGACGTTTGATTCTCTAGTTCTTCTAATTGATTCCTAGTTTTAATTTGATTCTCTAGTTTGGGGTAGATGAATGGAGGCTAGGCCAGTTTGTAGACGAACAACATGACGACTTCATAGAATGAGTTCTAAGGTTGAGGTTTGGGGTGATTATATAGAAGTCTAGGTTTAATTGTAACCTTTAGATTAGTCTAGGAGAAATTAGAGTCATCAAACCAAATAAATGTGTCATCCAGCCAACCGCAGCATGACACATATGCCCTAATACCTCGGAAATCAATCATTGGCCAATCAGAGAAGACCACATTAAAAAAAACAATCCTTGATGAACAAAAATGCGCCACGTGCGCCACATGATGCGTACACGTCATATTTATCTATGTATGTATGTATGTGTATATATATTATATATATATATTTTCCTTTTATCTATCTTCCCAGTTAACCATTTTCACACTAAACCACCTTTTGAACTGCGTTCACACTAAGCCACTTTTTAGCCATTCCCTTAAAACAAAAATATGGCGCTGGTGGGGATCGAACTATGTACCTCTTGTATGCAAGTCACATGTTCTAACCAAATGAGCTACTAAGTCTTTTACTTACAAACCTTAGGACAATGCTAAACATTATTCTTTTCTCATTCCTCTTTTTCATGTTTTGCTGCAATATTTAATTTAAAGATATCTTCTTCATTTTAAATCAGTTTTCTTCAAGCCTTAGGTCTAAATTGACTAGAAAATCGCCATGAACGCAATGACGCTAATTTCGTGACCAAATTCCTGAAGCTCTTCAAAATTTTCTTTTTAATTGTTCGCATTCGTTTCTTTCCATTTCATGTATTGGACTTAGTTAACTAATTACATGAAATATTTATTGTCATTATTTAATTTTTCTCTTAAATATATCTATGTATAAAATATATATATGCATATTTCCACTTTTAAAATTAAGTATTCTTTAGTTCGTTACTTTAACATTCACAGTAAATACGGGGTGTTACAGATGACTTGTTTGTTTGATTGATGTGTTGTGAAAATTGATTTTGTGATGTGGAATGAAGTGTTAAAAATATTCATATGTGAATAAATAGTTTGAATAATAAAAATCACATTTTTATTGTGTATATTAAGGAAATAAAATATTCAAGTTGAATAAAATATTTAAATAATAAAAATATCATTTTTATTGTATATATGGACTGAATAAAATATTCACAAGGTGAGATGAATATTCATTTACAAACCGGACGGTTTGTTTATGTACACCAATTTATTTGATATTGATTGGGACGATAAATTTTACACATCGCCCAACTGTACAAATAATAAACAGTATTTGTCGTTTGAAAACACCAGACGGGTATTGGGATAATATTTGACATACACTAATCCCAATAATTAGTGATATGTTAATCGATGGGTTGATAGACTGTATAAGCGTTATTTATTTATTTATTTTAATGCTTATACGGTTGTAGAATGCACTCTGGATGTTGTTTGAATTTTTAATGATTGTTTGTCGTCATTGTTATATACAGGTGATGTTGAAATCCATATAACTGAAATTATATGGTAATTGATTGAGTCTAATTCCAGTTTAGAATTAATGAATATTTCAAAATAATATTCAGTGAATATTGTAATGTGAAACCGTGTTAAGTGGTTAAACGCCATTTTAAAACGAACTGAAATTGAATTGAAATCGATTTAAAGTGAATTCAAAACGAACTAAAATTGAATTGAAATCTATTTAAAATGAATTCAAAACGAACTGAAATTGAATTGAAATCTATTTAAAATGAATTCAAAACGAACTGAAATTGAATTGAAATCGATTTAAAATGAATTCAAAACGAACTGAAATTGAATTGAAATCGATTTAAAATGAATTCAAAATGAACTGAAATTGAATTGAAATCGATTTAAAATGAATTCAAAACGAACTGAAATTGAATTGAAATTGATTTAAAATGAATTCAAAACGAACTGAAATTGAATTGAAATCGATTTAAAATGAATTCAAAACGAACCGAAATTGAATTGAAATCGATTTAAAATGAATTGAAAATGAATTAAAATTGAATTGAAATCAATTTGAAATGAATTTATGACGAATTTATAATGGAAAACTCAATTTTGATTTGGAATTGAAGATGAAGTTGAAACTGTTTTGAAACCAATTCAAAACGATTTATAAAATACATTTTAAATGGAAATCGATGAAATATATATTGTTTATATTAAATATATAATATAATGGCCTGAATAGAACGCGGTGCTGCGGCAGTTCGCGAATTTTGACCATTGACTTCGAACGGACATTACGGGAGATCCGACTGTCGGATTCTCCTAAAACTGGAACCGTTGGGTTCGTATCGAAAATAGCTTTCCCCTGTATTGGGCTGTACACCCAAGCCGAGGTAATAATGGTGATCGTCCAGACGTACTTGGAGATCGACGGATATGCGAAGACCTCTCCCCTATATTGGACATGTGGGGAGGAAGAAGGTGCCTCCGGTTTCGTTCAGACCCAGAACGGACTTATAAATGGATTGTGTGTCTGACATTGGATTTTATTCTGTGTTTATTGATTTCTATTAAATATATATCTGTTTGGCGGCGGATAATTTATTCTCTTGCTTAACACCCTTCTCTGAGATGTACGAGCTCAGATGTTATATATCGATAGATATCGGTCGCATGGCATGAATTGCATGTGTGGCATGCTGAGATGTAGCGATCAAGGCTTTTGTTGAAAAGCAGAGTCTTGTGGTTGATGTTCAAAGCACGACTTTAATACAGCGTAGCTTTGTGTATTGCATTAATTCGCGAGCCTCGCACCTCAGTATGAGATTAAAACGGGATAAGGACCGCTGGGAGAACACGACGTTTCTTTCTAGTTATAGGTGGTGTCAGCGTTTTACTAGCCCTGACATTGTTGATTATTATACCTTTGTGGATGTTGGAATGCGAGGCGCCTCGAATATATCGGTCTCTTCGGAGCTGATGGATAGGTCTGATAGGATTGAGAAACGTGTGTTCAGGAATAACTAATCCTCAAACATAATGGAGGTCCGGCCCAGCCGATTCCAGGGGTTACCCAGAGTGTGTAGTCCAGAGGCATTTGCTAGAGGGTCTCGAAGCCGGTGAGGAGTTTGTGCCTTGCCTCGACTCATGACGGAAATCCAATTTCCAATACGTGATATTTCACTTTTTATTTGTAGAGCCTAGTATTGACGACATGATATATGGTACCCATGCCGCCTAGGATTGATACATTTATATTTGAAGTTGTTTTGACGCTATACACTTATAATAGTATCAAATGATTTGTTTTAAACGTTTCAAGCATTATTTGGCTATTATAAGCAAAAACCCTATCCTCCGGCTTGCGTTGCATTGTGTGATGGGACCTGGGTCTTATAATAGCTTCATTTTTCCAAAAAGCATTGCGCTGTTTATTCTATGCACTAGTATTCTTGGGAGGAAACCCGTTCCGTGTCACACGGCGTGGTCCCTTGATTTACTTTATTTTTAAAAGTAAAGATTTAATAACTATTTTAGTTCTCACACCAGTCACATGACTGACCTGGAGTTTTTTGTTTTAACCTAAACTCTGGGTGCCCCTATTTTCCACACGGGCAACTAGTAATTTTGGATTTGCAGATTTATATTCACCGGATCCTGGTTTACAATTGGAATGATATTCAAAAAGCTCTGTATCCGTATATCTCCTTCAGTTGTGTTTTGTATTATTTTCCGCTGCTATGTAATGTATTTAAATCTCTGATAATTATTAAATGTGTAATATTTATTCATATTCTGTATATTCTTGTATTCTGATGGAATTGTTGTAATAAATAATGAAATGTGCTTCTGTTTGTGTTCTGATTCGGCTTGTTCTCAACTCTATCTGTTCCTTCCTTCATGGGGAAGTTCGGGTTGTGACAACTATAAAAAACAATCATATCAATCTTTTGAATATTAGAATTAGTATCGACGAATGTGTGTATTATACACCAATGTTGTTTACTAAATCACACTAACTATTTCTTCTGTTACAATCTTAGTCAATGGTCCTTTTTATTTCATGCAATTATAAATTTAATATTTTAAATCAGGTGCATGGAAACAACATAAAACATATATGCATGAAGGTTGTTTTCTTGAACAAACAATGGTTCAATAACAACGTTTAACATGTTCAATACAAATTCACTAAGATTTAAAGATGTGAATTTAATAATATTTAAAGTTGCATATGATCATTAAACAATTTGTCAGATGGTTAAAATTATCCTAAGATAGTTATAAAAATGGTCAACCATAAAACACATCAAATTAAATGAGAAGTATACATAGTTATCTTAAGGGTATCGGTCATTTTTCATTATTTAGCCATCCTACGTAGTAAGATATCATATTTTGTATACTTTATTCATCCCAAGCAGCTGTCAATATAGGATCTTAACCTGGTTAATGCCTTGATATAGTATTTCCAACATGGCCTAAAACACAAGGAAGGCATGATTAACTTTACGTAATAACTTCCTAACAAGTTAAGTGTATATCGTGTTCCATTGTATAAGGTTTAAATAGCAAAGGCTTAAAATATTTACAATTACATTAAGATACTTGGTTTATAACCTTCAAATGACCGTAGATGTTGGAAAATGATAATCTTTAAGAAACATAAATGGGTAGGAAAATTATTCAATAATATGACAATAAAGATAGATGTGCCATATATTGTTTTTTATGTAAATGGGATATCGCAGCATTACACAGAAACATAATGATTCTATAACACCCCGCATTTTTAACTCAAGATAATAAAATAAGAATAACTTAACTAAATATTTAGAATTAAGTAAAATGGATTATAACTTTGCGTTCATCTTGGAATTCAGGTAGATAGAGTCTGATTTTGCATGAAATGGACATCGTATGAAGAAGTTATGGGATGCAGAAGTTTGTCAGAGAAAACAGGAACTGCACAGGCCAATTTTGGGCCTTCGAACCCATGGGGATAGACCCCTTAAGGGGGGTCGACCCACATGAAGGGGGGTCGACCCCCCTCCCCCCGCGATAGATTTTGGCAAAATAAGGTTTTTGAGTTTTTGGGCGATTCTGATAGCTTTCGGTCAAATTTGAGGGTCTTGGTTGCTCCAATACACCTATAAATAAGACCTTAAACCTAACCCTAAACCTCATAATTCGGTGGCTATGCTGGATCTCTGCCATTACTCTCTCTCCTCAAATCTATTCTGAAAATTAAAATATTAACCTAGGAAAATTATGAATCCAGATCTAGAAGAGAGAATCAACATTAATAAAAAGATTATTGAATCATGAAAGCAAGGTAAAATTCTAGATCCAATCCATTCTAATTCTTTCTCTTTCTTTCCCTTCTCTATTGATGAAAATAATAAATCCATGGTCGTTAGGTTGTGAATCGGATTAAGGGAAAAACCATGGATGCTAAAACTGGATCAGATCCAGAATTGGGAAAGCATACGAGGTGGGTGGGTTTAAGCTATAGCCTTTAGATAATATTATGATTATCATTTGGCATTCCCCTTTAAATAAATTGTGGAATTGCCAGATTAATTGTAAATTATTATTTTAACAAGTTGAGATGTTAATATGAATAGTTCATACATTGAATCAGTTAAAGTATTGGAATGATCACATGTTGAATAAACTTGTTAGAATATGGGTAATGATTACTGTTGTTATAATTATATGATTCACTTGGAGCATATTATTGACTGAACGACATGTTTAACTTGTTGGATTTAAATAATTACCCGATTGAATGTTTACATGTCAAAATAGAATTAAACATATGTTAAAAAGGACATGCGATAAAATATAGGAAAAAAAATTGGACGACATGCAAATTAGATTACTATAAACTAGATTACAGTAAAAAGGATAATATGCCTTAAATTTTCATGAAAGGGGAATAATTGTTAAAAAACGAACATGCCTAGATTCACAGTAATTTGATACTGTAACGCTCTTAGACACGAGGTTAGATTGCACTTGTGAAAGAAGTCTACCCGGAAACGCCCAACGTATCCAGCATTCACAAGTGGTAAATCTAATGTGAGGGGTCTAAGTGTGAAAAATTAAAAATATGTAATGGTGCTAAGACATGTGGTTAAGTCAACTTATGGTAGAAGTCTGCCCGGACCCGGTTGGCAAATCCAGCATCCACAAATGTAGGCTTAATGTGAGAGGTCTAATGCTTATATATATACAAATATATGTATATAATAAGATATGAACAAATAGCAATGATGGTAATTAATTGTCTAACTCAGAAAACAAGAAAGGAAGGGATGTAATGAACTGAGTTAGTGTGATACGAAGGAAAAGTGATGTATTTCCCTAAATGACCTATTTCTGAGAACGTGGTTGCAAGTAGCAACATTAAATAAAGTAAGAAAAGTATAGAAATTACTTGCTACCACGAATTTAGATGGGAATACGTTATGAAAATAAATTGTTGATTCCTTTTATCAAACTGATAAGGTGCATGAAGTGTTTTACTTAACTAAAATATGGAACATATATTACGGTGAATGAAGAATACTGGAATACAATAGTAAAAGAAAATGGTATAAAGGCGGAATGATAATCACCTATTATAAATAAATAACATTAATGAAAATGTTGTATAATTGGTAAACTTGTCCTAGGAACAAGTGGGGATTATAACTTAGGTTATAATAAATTAATAAGTAAATTGGATAACTAGTGAAATGAGATAAGGGACACTTAATTAGTAAATTAAGTAATCAGAAAAGGGGAAAACCTGAAACCAGTTAAGAAAAGGGGGAAAATATATTATACTTAATTATAAATTATGCAATCCATAAACTTGGAGGTCTGAAACCCGCTGATAAGAATAGCATGTTTAGAGTTGTCTTAGGGTCAAGAGGAAATGATAAAATAGGTTATAATAAATGGGTAGAGAAACTTATTAATGGGCCTTAGTTGATAGAACTAAGTTAATAAGTAAACAACGATAAGTTGTATTGACAATGTAAAATGGAATTATGATTAAATGAGAAAGAATGAGGAAAACTTATGAAATAAGTTATATTTATTCATAATAATGACTGACATGTTAAACATAAAACATGAAAATCAAGATATACTTAATTACATATTAAGTAAAACATGTTATTGTAAAATCAAACAAGAATATAAAAGCGATTGTGGATTACAGACCTTGGTCCACAATCTAGAGAATAACATGTTGTGGGCTTATTAATATATTTAAATGGGTTAAGTTATATGATTGAAATTACTAAGCAAGAGAAACTTGGTAATTTGAATAAAAATTCAATATGAAAGGGAATAACCAAGTTAAATGGAAACCTAGTGAGGTAAGGCAAGCGCATAAAAGAATGTTTAGACGTAGGGTCTAACAACATTTAAAGTGAGGCGCTTGGACCAGTCCGTACGTTTGAGGGGGAATAACCCAATAGGGTAGATCATCGAGGTGTTATAAGGCACGAGGGGAGTGCACATTCATCTGATTGTTCTGACGGCTGCGAAGGACTGGAAGGGGAAGCACGCGGGTTCCTGAGGTACGTAAGGTGCTCCTAGTAGTCCTCTATGCAGCGGCAGATGTCTTGGGCTGTGCTCGCAGTGGTTGGGTCTGCGCGTAACTACAAGGTGGGTGGGCCTTGAATGCAGAAGTAGCTATGCAGTCAGAATGCTGTGACACAGTGACACCAGGGTGATTCTACGGTTGCCTCAATGGGAGGTGGGGTCAGGACCAACAAAGATAGTGGATCGTCGAATACTCGTCATCGACAGCCAGTGGGATGCGAAAAGACTAGAGCTAAACCCAAGAAACCATTCACCTTTTACTATCGGGGTACGGTGGTTGAGGGGAGACGCCAAATGGATGTTTATATTGTTTGTTATTAGGGGCATGTCGCTTAGCTCTTGTAGTCTTTACTAGTTGAGGGCGGTGCCTAAGTGGGGCCATAGCCACCGTGAAAACAGACCCTAGGAATATCTGTAGAGGCTCTTAAAGATGATCCTGTACAAATATGGAAAAGCTCCCAATTGAGTTCTGTGTTTCTTGTATCACCCTGCCATGGAACTCGGTGCACATTAGAGGACATGCGCTTGAGGCATCGAGCTACAATTGGAGATACGTATGGTGGACAGTCTAGATACATGCATTTCAGCTGTGGGTGGTGTATCGTAGATTTGAGGGCATTACTCCGGTATGAATTCTGATTCGAACAAAGGTGGCAGTTCATGCATTTTCTTAGCATAGTAACGACAAATATATGTGAAATGTAATATTTTTATCCGTACCTCACTACGGTGTAGGATGAGGGACTGCGTATATTTCGATGGTGTTACGGTGGAGACCGTGCGAGTGGGGTACCATGGGGTGTACCTCAATATTGGGGGTAGCTACATATATATTGTATTTGGTTAATCCACTGGGAAGTAAATGGGTGCGACGTGTGTGTAAACCTTGAGTGTTGTTAACCCCAGTAACCTAATGAATAAGAAAATATGATTGAACGGTATATGTAGTGTTATCCAAAATGTATAATTTAAATCCAGCCACCAAAACTTGTGTTCTGACCCTCTCCTCATAACATACTCGCAGGTTAGATTTGTGGAAGAGGCATGGTAGCTTTGGATACTGGTCAGACAATATTTTTAATACGGTAAGGCTATACTTTGAGTATATTATATTTTATCCATTCCGCTTTAAGATAATTTCTTAGCTCTAAAATGTTTTAAGTCTCTATCTTTTCTGCAGGATACCAAAGCAAACCAATCCGAGTTTCGGTAGATTGGAATTTATAAAAAAACCGGTCTGTCAGAATTCGGGTTGTCACATCTGGTATTAGAGCTTAGGTTTAGGATTCCTATATAAATATTGAGTGAACGTATTTGTATTTTTTAAAATATAAATATTATATATATACACATAGATCCATAGAGGAACCCACTAAATAGAAATATTATAATACGGTAAGAAATGGGATGCTTGTCTTGTACACTAAAGGAAGGAATATGGAAATTTGAGACCCTTAGGAAGTTTGGTTGGGAAGTGTACAATATACTTTGTATGGAAGGAATGTGAATCCCATATGATTAGTATTTTGGGTTAGTGGGCTTGGCAGTAAAACCTTATAAATTGGAAAAGGTTAAAAAGAGAAAAACAAAATGGATTAGGAATATATACAGTTCAGAGAATTGACCCTGGGGAGTGTCAAGGAAAACCTAGAAAAATTGGAAACCCGCTTTGAGTCTAACCTTATTATTAACTATTAAGAATTTGGAATTATAAAAGTTTTGGGAAAATAGTTTAAGGTGTTTTCAAAATTTTAATCTTAAAAGTTAAAATTTAAAATATGTGAAGAAGTACACATATTGAGTTTTAAAGAAAAATTCTCTCAGAAAAAGATGCATATTATAGAGCATGTATAGCTCGCTAGTTTTCTTGTTATATTTCATTCAAGAGTTTTAATAAAGAAAGATTTGAAATCTCTATTCTTATGACAATCCTTTTTGTATAAATTATTTTGACAAGATAATTTTGTTGGGTGGACAAAATAAGTGTAAAAATTAAGAATAGAGTGGATGTTTGCACCTTGTAGTAAGAGACTAAACCGACCTTATAGGTAAGAACAAGTCATAGACCCGGTGGAGAAAATATTTGTCCTTATCTACTCCAGTTTTGTGATTTGAAAAAAAAAATGATGATTTACATTTTTAAGATGACATGTTTTTATGGTTTGGAAAAAGAAAGTTTTCATGAGGAAAATAAAGTTTTGGCACTTTTAATTTTTGGAAGGAAAAGGGCCAAACCATGTTTTAAAAAGTATGGAGTAGGTAAGGATTAGTGCCTAGGAAAGGCGGGAAAAGTTTTGAGGCTATAAAGTAAATAGCAAGAATTATCTTGGAATAATAGTGAGTTCCCGTAGAATGTGTAAGCAATGGAAAGCCTAGGATGTTGCTTGAAATAATTGTTGGTACACAGCTAGGGCTAGTGGCGACTACTAGATAGAAAAGGGGCAAGTAAGTGTTTAGATCCTGTTACTAATTTTCAGGTTAGGGGTAAAACCCATTACTACATTTTGGTTGGGATCGTTCCATTATATTGTTCTTGATGGGAATTTAGGGTAACACACGAATTTGTCATGGATCCCATGGTTTGGACTTTTCTGACAGAGGGGGACATAGTCCCGAGATTCTTGGCTCTTAGTAGTAGCTGTGTAGGGTGTCTTTTCTCCTATTTTAGTTGAAAGACTAGAGGCTTATTTAAATTTAAACTAAGATCAGATGATTAAATAAGCTAAGAAAAGAAAAATAGTACAACTAAAAAGGAAACAGAAAATTTAGTAAAGCAATAAAAACGGAAAATTATGAGAAGAGATGGATAAGAATAAAATTTTCCAAGATAAGATGAAAAAAAATCAGTAACAAAGAAAATTTTCTTATGTGGGTTGTGCTTTGGATAGGAAAATAGGGAATCTTTATAAATAGTTACATAAAAATCCAAGTACGATTAGAAAAAGGTTGAAAAAGAAAAACGGAAGAAGAGGAGTTTTCCGTTTTCCACCTTTTTGTAACGTAAGAAATCGAATTTAGAAAATTAGTTTTTTTTTGAAGTTCAAAAAATAATGTTGGTTGGTAGGATTATGGATGCAACAATTGGAAGAACTATTCACTTACTCAGTAAGAGTGTGGGGAAATTTGGATGAAAAAGCATTTTGATTTTCAAAATATTGCATTAATGTAGAATTGTTAGTATATTTAGGATGTGAGCATCACATTTTAAAAAGATTTTTGAGAAAATTACATACACATAGGAGGTACCGCTTAGGCATACATGCATTATTATGTTGTATTCCACTTTGCACAAGTGCACGATGTTTGCAAGAATTGGATGCACACATAATGGATGTATATTATGCGAGGGGTTAATTGATTTTGCCCTTATCGAATTTCGGGGAAGAAATTTCCTAAGGGTGGGAGAATGTAACACCCTGCGTTTTTAACTCAAGACAATAAAATAAGAATAACTTAAATAAATATTCAGAATTAAGTAAAATAGATTATACCATTGCATTTGTCCCAGAATTCTGGTTCAGATAGAGTCTGAGTTTGCGTAAAACGGACATCGTATGAAGAAGTTATCGGCTGCAGAAGTTTGTCAGAGAAAACAGGAACTGCACAGGCCAATTTTAGGCCTTTGCACCCATGGGGGTCGACCCCTTCACGGGGCGTTGACACACATGAAAGTGGGTCGACCTACAAGAAAGAGGGTCGACCCCCCAGGTGGCTGATTTTGGCAGATTAGGGTTTTTTTGGTCTCTAGACGATTCGAATAGCATTTGGTCAAATCTGAGGGTTCTGGTTGCTCCAATACACCTATAAATAAGAACATAGACCTAACCCTAAACCTCATAATTCGGCGGCTATGCTGGAGCTGTGCCATTACTCTCTTTCTTCTCAAATCTATTCTGAAAATTAAAATATTACCCTAGAAAAAATATGAATCCAGATCTGGAAGAGAGAATCAACAATAATAAAAAGATTATTGAATCATGAAAGCAAGGTAAAATTCTAGATCCAATCAATTCTAATTCTTTCTCTTTCTTTCCCTTCTCTTTTAATGGAAATAATAAATCCATGGTCGTTAGGTTGTGAATTCGATCAAGGGTAAAACCATGGATGCTAAAACTGGATCAGATCTAGAATTGGGAAAGCATACGAGGTGAGTGTGTTTAAGTTATAGCCTCTAGATAATATTATGATTATCATTTAGCATTCCCCATTTTATAAATTATGAAATTGCTAGATTAATTATAAATTATTGTTATAACAAGTTGAGATGTTAATATGAATTGTTCATACATTGAATCAGTTAAAGTATTGGAATGATCACATGTTGAATAAACTTGTTAGAATATGGGCAATGATTACTGTTGTTATAATTATATGATTCACTTGGGGCATATTATTGAGTGAATTGCATGTTTAATTTATTGGATTTAAATAATTACCTGGTTGAATGTTTACATGTCAAAATAGAATTAAACATATGTTGAAAAGGACATGCGAAAAAATATAGGCAAAAAAATTGGACGACATGTAAATTAGATTATTGTATATGATTACAGTAAAAAGGGTAACATGCCTAAAATTTTCATGAAAGGGGAATAATTTTTAAAGAACGAACATTCCTAGGTTCACAGTAATTTGACACTATAATGCTCTTAGACACGAGGTTAGAATGCACTTGTGAAAAAAGTCTACCCTGAACCGCCTGATGTATCCAGCATTCACAAGTGGTAAATCTAATGTGAAGGGTCTAATTGTAAAAACTTAAAAACATGTAACGGTGCAAAGACACGAGGTTAAGTCAACTTGTGGTAGAAGTCTGCCCGGACCCGCCCGGCAAATCCAGCGTCCACAAGTGTAGGATTAATGTGAGAGGTCTAGTGCTTATATATATACGTATATAACAAGATATGAATAAATGACAATGATGGTAATTAAATGTCTAAATCAGAAAATAAGAAAGGGAGGAATGTAATGAACCGAGTTAGTGTGATACGAAGGAAAACTGATGTATTTCCCTAAATAACCTATTTTTGAGAACGTGGTTGCAAGTAAGACATAGTAAATAAAGTAAGAAAAGTAAAGAAATTACTTGCTACCATGAATTTAGATGGGAATACGTTATGAAAATAAATCACTGATTCCTTCTATCAAACTGACAAGGTGCATGATGTGTTTTCCTTAATTAAAATAAGGAACAAATATTATAGTGAATGAAGAATACTGGAATACAATAGTAAAAGAAAATGGTTTAAAAGTGGAATGATAATCACATATTATAAATAAATAAAATTAATGAAAATGTTGTATAATAGGTAGACTTGTTCTAGGGACAAGTGGGGATTACAACTTAGGTTATAGTAAACTAATAAGTAAATTGGATTACTGGTGAAATGAGATAAGGGACACTTAATTAGTAAATTAAGTAATCAGAAAAGGGGAAAACCTGAAACCAGTTAAGAAAAGGGGGAAAATATATTATACTTAATTATAAATTAAGCAATCCATAAACTTGGAGGTCTGAAACCCGCTGATAAGAATAGCATGTTTAGAGTTGTCCTAGGGTCAAGAGGAAATGATAACATAGGTTATAATAAATGGGTAGAGAAACTTATTAATGGGCCTTAGTTAATAGAACTAAGTTAATTAGTAAACAATGATAAGTTGTATTGACAATGTAAAATGGAATTATGATTAAAAGAGAAAGAATGAGGAAAATTTACGAAATAAGTTATATTTAATCATAAATAATGACTAATATGTTAAATAGAAACCATGTGAATTGAGATATACTTAATTACATATTAAGTAAAACATGTTATTGTAATGATGAAATCAAACAAGAATATAAAAGGGATTGTGAATTACAGACCTTGGGACACAATCTAGAGAATAACATGTTGTGGGCTTATTAATAAATTTAAATGGGTTAAGTTATATGACTGAAATTAATAAGCAAGAGAAACTTGGTAATTTAAATAAAAATTCAATATGAAAGGGAATTACCAAGTTAAATGGAAACCTGGTGAGGTAAGGCAAGCGCGTAAAGGAATGGTTAGACGTAGGGTCTAACAACATATTAAAGTGAGGCGCTTGGACCAGTCCGTACATTTGAGGGGGAATAACACAATGGGGTAGATCATCGAGGTGCTAGAAGGCACAAGGGGAGCACACATTCATATGATTGTTCTGATGGCTCCGAAGGACTAGAAGAGGAAGCACGCGGCTTCCTGAGGTACGTAAGGTCCTCCTAGAAGTCCTCTGTGCGGTGGCAGAAGTCTTAGGCTGTGCTCGAAGAGGTTGGGTCTGCGCGTAACTACTAGGGGGTGGGCCATGACTGCAGAAGTAGCTATGCAGTCAGAATGCTGTGACGTGGTGACATCAGGGTGATTCAGCGGTTGCCTCAACGGGAGGCGGGGTCAGGACCAACAAAGATAGTGGATCTCGGATACTCGTCATTGACAACCAGTGGGATGCGAAAAGACTAGAGCTAAACCCAAGAAACCATTCACCTTTTGCTATCTAGGTACGGTGGTTGAGGGGAGACGCCAAATGGATGTTTAGATTGTTTGTTGTTAGGGGCACGTCGCTTATATCTTATAGTCTTTACTAGTTGAGGGAGGGGCTTAGGTGGGGCCATAGCCACCATGAAAACATGCCCTAGGAATATCTGTAGAGGCTCTTAAAGACGGGCCTGTACAGATATGGAAAAGCTCCCGACCGAATTCCTTGTTTCTTTTATCACCCTGCCATGAAACTCAGTGCACATTAGAGGATGTGCGATTGAGACATCGAGCTACAATTGAAGATATGTATGGTGGACAGTCTAGATACATGCATGTCGGCTCTGGGTGGTGTATCGTAGACTCGAGGGCATTACTCCGGTATGAATTCTGATTCGAACAAAGGTGGTAGTCCATATGTTTGCATAGCATAGTAATGACAGATATATGAGGAACATAATATCATTATCTGTACGTCACTACGGTGTAGGATGAGGGACTGTGTATACTTCGATGGTGTTACGGTGGAGACCATGCGAGCGGGGTACCCGAGAAAATTTCTGAGTATATTATACTTTGAGTATATTATATTTTATCCATTTCACTGTGAGATAATTTCTGAGCTCTGACATATTTTATGTCTCTATCTTTTCTACAGGATACCAGAGAAAACCAATCCGAGTTTCGATAGGTTGGAATTTTGAAAAAAAAAACCGGTATGTCGGAATTCTAGTGTCATAGATTCCCACTTTTCAGTCGTTGTGCTCTAGCATTTGTAGTTTGAGCTTCGAATAAAGGAATATAAATACTTCTTAATCGTTTAAGGATATTCCCTAAACGAAAGTCTTGAAACCATTTATTATTAAACGATTTTCATATATTCGTTTAAGGACAATTTTTTTAAATGTTAAACACACAAAACGGTTTCTGAATACCATTTAGTGTCCACATAGTTTTCTAAAAAAGTTGATGTAAAATCTGCACTTAACCTATGGAATGCTAGGAAATATTTTATTTTTTCTCCCTCTTCGCATTGAAGATACATTTTTTGCTACAAAAGCCCCAATAGATACATTTTTTTCTTTCTAAAATGGAATATCATTTTCAATAAACGGAGCGAGGGAAGCTCCAATAGAAAAATATTGGAAAAGAAAAATACTTCTAAAAGCAATAGTAGTTTATTTAATTCTATGTAGTTTGCCCTGACTTTTTGGAATTGTAAATTCTAAAACATATTTAACTAATTTTTTTATATAATGGAATAACATATACATCATAAAATATATCCAAAACTGTCCAATTAGTTGTAGATAAACAAGGTATTCTGCAAAAGCGGTAAAATTGGTTGGTTACTTAATCATACTTTGGAAAATAGTAATATACAAAATTTAAACTATTAAAATTACTTAAAAAAAGATAAACAAGGTATTATGTTATATTAGCAATTGATATGAGAGATATATTTACCTTTACCATGGTCAGAATCACAGGGAGGCTCACTTGGGCTTTTGTAATTTTCATTTGATTTAACGCAAGCATCTGTGCATAATAGTATATTGTTTCGATTTGTAAATAGGTAAATTATGAATATCATTATGGAATTAGTGTCATCATCTTACCAATTTGTATGGCCCTGACCACAGTTGGCATCCGGACTAGAATTCATATTTAAATCAGACCCTAAATAAGAATCAATAAATTGCAAAGAGTAAGATTAAATATGTATTACCATTATCCCAATGTTGGCAAATATATTAAATTTAATAGGCTTAACTATAAGATTAAAAGAAGCATTATTATGAAAAAATTAGCTCATTATAATAGTACCAAATGCTAATAGCTTGTTCGGCTACGACATTTAGACATCACAATAACAGATCAATGGTTTAATTCCTCGTATCATTAAAAAACCAACAATTTGTGGAAACAGCTATGGCTTTAGAATATCATTCTTGTTAACAAAAAAAATGAAAGAAAAATTCTTATCTGCTTCATCAAAATACGTAATAGTGGGAGGGATTACAATCAAGTATGAGTTTAGCCAAATAAGCCAATTATATGGAAATAATATCAAATTATTTTTTAAAAGAAAGTTGTATAATTATTTTGAAAGTTGTTGCAACAACCGGGTATAACATCGGGTAAGGTACAGGCTAATATCGAAGGGGAGGAAATCAGGAGGAAGTAATAATTATTCACACATGTAACTGAATTTGTATTTGACCAATTGGGAAAACGCTGGTTGAAGCAGTAAATTCAATTTTTACACTTTGAAATTGTGAAACATAGTTATATAGTGAGACCATAGTTATATACCGAAAGCTCGAGTGGCTCCATTGAGGAGAAAAATACAGTCATTACAAACTTAGTTATGAAATTGGATATTGGATGGGTCAAAGTTAGCAAAATATACTCTTTCTATAGAGCCAAGGCCCAGAACTGTTATAGATCCTTAGTATTGTGATGCCACATGATGTGGTTCAAAATAGCATCCATCTAACTATACAAAATCGTTGGGCACGTGTGAGTTCAAGCAGAAATAACCTTCACGAATTTAAGGCAAAAAAACTTGCGAATGGTTGTACTTCTCCTAAATGCAAGCATTGTTGGAGGTTCTACAAAAGTGAAAGCATGTCGGGATAAGAAGGAAAAAGAGATATTAGATAATGCATTGATCGATGTTAATAAAAAATACCAACATGAAAACGTAAGAAGATGATTGTGAAGTCTCAAGAAGCCAATAACTGCGAATCAAAAGCTAAACGATATTTTATGGTACATCTATCTTGGTTAACTTAGGTAATGGGATGCATACGTTGGTGTGTACATTAGATATCTAGGTGTGCGCACTATGAACTAAGCCTGTAGTTTGTGTAACTAAGCAGTTAAACCATTTGAAGATATAAGAACAAGTAAACTGGATTCCTCAAGATAGTAATCAGTGCACACAACTACTCGAAATCACCAAAACCCACATCCATGAAAAAGCTGAATTTGGACTATCCAAAAAAACTGAATCTTGACTCTGAAAATCTTAACCACTCCTCAAAATTCAAGAACCAACCCTAACCATAAACAAATACAACTATGTTTCACGATTTCATCCAGCATTCGACATTCCAGTGATCCCATTGTAGAAGTCAAGTGAAGTACCATCGTTTCCAGTACAATCAATTCAAATTCAACCATACTTAAAAAATTCATACCTAAGCAGTTAAATTAAACACTTGAATCCAATTCGAAGTGCCTATCAAAAAAGCTAGACACAGAAGTAAAACAAAAAGTAATATAAAAACCCCCAAACCAGAAAAGATTAAACGAGACATAAATTAGCTGAGCAATTGAATGGATAAGGAGGAGGCTGAAAAAATGAGGATGAGTCGATGGCGAATTAAACGACGATGGCAACATAACGAGGAGGAGGAGGCATAACCCCAGCAGACGCGTGAACGATTTGGGGAATAAGCTGCTAGGTTGAAAGATAAGTGTATTGGAACGAAAGCGTACTACATATAAATGAATAAGTGAATAAACCGAATTTACCATCTCATCCCAGTCATTTTTTACATCATTTACCAAATGTTGTAACAGTTATAACTATAATTACCAGTTATAATTGTAATAAACATGATTAATTAGTAACAAATATAACCGTTACTACATGAGGTCGGGAAAACGTGACAAAATGGGTCGTTTGGTGTAGTGGACCGTGAACAATCTTGCTTCCGTCTGGGAGAGTCAGAACTGGGCTGTTGTCAGAGCCCTTTTCAATCTCTGAAAGGCATCCTCATAGTCAATGCTCCTTGAAAAAGCCAAGTTCTTCTTCGTCAATCGGGTAAACGGGGTTGATACCCTTGCAAAGTCCTTGATAAACTTTCTATAATAGCCCGCCAAGCTTAGAAAATTTCTCACCTCCGTCGCATTCTTTGGAGCCCTCCAATCTTGAACTGCGATGACTTTAGCGGGGTCCACTTCTATCCCGTCCTTTAAGACCATATGCTTAATATTTATATCCTAAAACAGGCATGTCTGCACCAATACTAGTATAACATGATTAGGAGGTGTTTAACCTAATTACACAACAACAGGATTGACAACAGAATTAATAGCAGGATTAGTCGTACCCTAAATACATAACAACAGGAGTAGGTGTACCCTAATTACTACCCATCCGATCGGCTCCCTACTACGTACATACCTTGTGTCAGCCCGATTGTAGGGTGTATCACTCCCTAACCCAGCAAAAAAATGACACAGACCTATTTACTGGTGTTACATCGGCTTAGTTTCCCAAATCGGACTCATGCACGCTCATGACTTCTCCGGAATGCGCCCGTACCCACCTTCCCATGTGAACCTCTTACTATCCAGTTCAGTAAAGTGTGCCCTGGCCCCTACCTAGTGTGAGGCCCCCTTTAATCAAAATACCAACAGGGATACTGACTGATATGGGTTCCAAACTGCAGATTAACACAAGCTAAACCCCCTAAGCTTGTGCCCCCAAATAACTAGGATTTAAGAGTCCCCAAAACCCGATACAACAGCAGTACGAGAGACCTCTAGCTTATTAATACTCATGTTTAACCTAGCAGGTTTAGGTTTACTAATAAGCGTGGTCGTAATATTACAAGTGATTATGTGTGTACTACCCTTCACCAAAACACCTGCCCAAATGTATGTAAAATTACTTTTGAAAATCCAATTTATTAGCCTACATCTGGTACTTACAATATTCTTAACATGTCGTTTACTTGATGTCTGTATTAAGTCAAATCAAAAAATATCCAATACATATGCATACCATTTATCAAATATGTTCCCAAATTACAACATGTACAGGTTTATGCATATTATCCATTTTTATCAATTTACAGCAAGCATACACACATTATTCCTTTTTACCAGTTTACAGCAAATCTAAACATTTGTATATTATTCTCTTTCCCAAATTATAATTAAACAGTCCCAATTTAACAACATGCCTAAATTCCATTTTTTATGTCATTCATTATTACTCCAATCGTATGCACATTCTAATCGGGTATAACCTTAGCTCCCAAAGGCCTAGGCTTATCGTAAATAAAAAGGGAAAACAGAGGAAGGAGAATAGAATCAAGTAACATAGGCATATAGGCAAGACTGGAAATAAACTAAAAAATAGATAGTAAAGGCATATGTTTTACTATCATAACGACATAAGTGATTAACATGTATAACATTTATCCTACAAACACTGCATATCCTAACCCAATTTTATTTAATTGTCATGTTATAGTCTAAGAAATCAGATCTAAAAATGATTGGGAACTCACAGTGGGTCTTGATGAAGAAGAGATTAAATCTCTTATATGTATATAACCATAAGCTATATAGAAAAGTCCAATCCAATCCTTTTTGTTGTTGTATGTATGCAAGTCCTGAATGTTTTCTCTGTATGCAAGTCCTTTATATTTTTAGAATAATTTCATAGAGGCGGAAGAAATGAAGAAATAGTGTGTATTGGAATGGGAGAAGCCACATATTTATAGATTCACAGAGTCAACCTTGGCCTTTAGATTATAGGGTTTTAATCCATATCGTACATGTAGTGTCGAGTCAACAACGAATATAACCCCAAAAACAGTCTAGGCACAGAAATAAGAACCTGCCCAGATCGTCCCTGGGTCGACCCAGGCCGATTGTGGGTCGTCCCACAACGGTCTGGTTTCGCAGTTAATTTCATGCTTCGTCTTGTTTGAAAATTCTGGAATTATTTTTATATTATATTCATATATAAGTCTCTTATATATATATATATATATATATATATGCAAACTTCTAATGCCCATAACTTCTTCATACGTTATCTGTTTTACGCAGACTTGGGATTTATCTGAACCAGAATTATGAGATGAACGCAACGGTAATGCCGGTTTCATTTAATTCTGAACACTTTAATTAAATAATATCCAATTTATTATCTTTAAAGTATGGTTATAGTTTATTAAATTTTGGGGTGTTACACCGCAAACATAGAGAACAAATCATATGTTGTCTCAAGATCAAAATCGTCAGATCCAATCTAAAGTGCAGACCGATCAGACTATAATCAATGTAAACCCTAAAAAAACCTAAGTATTGGGGATAAAGAAAATTACTTCGATCTGAAATTAGTAAATTTGACACCTATGATGGCTAAAGGTGGTCAGAAATACTCGCAATTCAGTAATAAGAAGCTACACAATACCGATGAAGTGTGGCGTTTCAGATCTGAGAGGGAAAACCCAAGATTGATCGGAATTGGTCTGGAATTGTCTTGAATGTTAGATCCAAAGTGAGTTGAAGTTTGATTGGCACTGGTAGTAGTACTTTAGATCCGATTAGTGAAGGAACGAGCTTGAGTTAGGAAGAATTCTCCTAGAAAAATTCGTCTGCCACTAAAAACTTTTCAGTGATGTGGAAAGTAAAAGAAAATGAAGACAAAACTGGATCCGAAAAAGATATAAAGGGTTCCGTGAAAAAAGGCGAACTGACCCATCTATTGGGTTGCATTCGGCCCATCGCGGAAAGTTCATACATGGTTCTCTACTACCCAAACATTCCGACCCATCAGAATGTTCTATTTACGATACATTTGAGACAACATAGTCACCATTAGAATTGTCCATATCCGATTAGAGAAAACATTTGACCATTGAAATTCGATGCTCATTTTTTTATTAAAAAAAGAAGAGGACAATTTCCGATCCATCTAAAGCATTCATTGATGATCCATCAGTATGTGTTCACACAAATTATGTTAAAAACATACATTTCAAAGTTTACATTTTTTCACAAGCAAAAAATCTAAATTTCGAGGGACAAATGTTAATCCCGTCGTGGAACGTGATATAAAGACAATGTGTAAATAGTGTAATTAATGGATCAGCAAATGACATGAAGAGATAAATCAGATATGAGGTGGTTCAACGGATCAGAATAGCTTCATTTAATGGATTGGAAGCTCTCTTATATGAATGGATCGGAAGGCATGTTATTTGGAGGATCGGAACGACTCCATCTGATGGACTTGAAACATTCTAATGGACTGCAAACATTTTGGTACGATGGATCGGAAGGAACGTACGTTGATGGACCGGAATCACTTCTATGCGATGGACCGGAAAGTCTGGGTGTGGTGGATCGGAAACAGTTTAGGTCGTGGACTGGAAAGCCTAGATCGGATCATTTCAGTGCTATAGAGCGGAAGCTCTTCAATTATGTGGCTTAGAGGGGCTTTTAATGTTGACCGGAAAAGCATGGATCAGAATCTGATCTATAGAGCCATGTATACTTATATGAATTTGCCACTCTATTCGTTCTTCGCCTATAAATACCCTGTCATTTCACACATTCAAGGGACCGAATTCTTCTCCCCCGAAGGGCTGCCATTTTCATTTTTCAACATCAAGTAACCATCAATCATCTCCATCATCATGAAATCATCAAAGTGCATGACTATCGAAGAACCACTTCAATAATCTCCGCAACTGAAGAGATCTAAGCATTTCTACCGTGAATTCAAGAGATTGTACAGAAGAGAGAGAATTGTAGAGAAAAAATATTCATTGTAAAGAGAAATAGAAAAGATGTATAAAGTAAAAATGATCATGTATTTTGTAATGATGAAGATCGTAATGAAATCCCAGATTAAAGTGGACGTAGGCAAGGTCTGTGGCCAAACCACACCATAAACACTCTCTACTTTAATTTTTTTTCGCACTTATTTGGCCTTAACTTTGTTTTGATCATTTGTGAAGTGTTGAAACACATCTTGCGATGTTAGTGCAATTTTTTGCATTAACATAACATATCTTTCAAGTTCGGTTAAATCAATTACCGATCGGATTAGCCGAAATTATTTTGGTTCAGTTTGGTTTGATTTTGAGAATTTTGGATTTTAATTTGATACAAATTTTCTTTTCCTAAAATCAGTTGGATCGATGAACGTGCAAACTTACTTCATCAACGTGGACTTAAGGTAAAATAATTAATTAAGTCCTAATATGAATTATTGGTTAAATTTTTTCTTTAAAAATCAAATTTTAAATTCATGTATTTTCAGTTTTACTAATCACTTGCTAATGACCCCCAAATTTTACTCTTGGTTCTCAAAATTTGGACAACTTGTATTCCATTCATCTAGCATATCATTTAAAGTACAGCACACACTAATAACCGATGACAACTAGCAATTCAGTTGTGAGTTCACATCAAGTCATCATTCAACTTCAATGAACATAACTAAAGGAACAGTGTGACATTGAAATGTAAATTCATTCCACTTTCCAAATACAGCAATACATGATCATATCAACATCCATGTCTGAGACCACTGACTCCTTAGACCTGATGTTTATGCATTATAATAATGTCGATTAAAGTTTTACATTGGCAAACCACTAAATACCTATTTGTTATCGAATATCTTTGCTTGCACATAAATCCATAGCACGATAGCACAACAGCGTCTATTCTCGAACCGGGTACCGATCCAGACAGTCCAACCACGGGTTCCGGCCCGGCCTCTTGACCCGCTTCATCGCCCTCCAAACTGCGCTGTTACACTTAAACCCGGATCCGAAAGCAAGCTGCCATATCTTGTCCCCTCTCCTGACCCTCCCTTTGGCTTCCAAGTACGCAAGCTCGTACCAGATGCTGCTGCTCGACGTGTTCCCGAACCTATGCAGCACGGCTCTAGAAGCTTCCATGTTTTTGTCCGTGAGTTCCAGATTCTTCTGCAGTTCCTCTATCACGACTTTGCTTGCCGCGTGGATGCAAAAGTGGTCGAATGCGAGCTTGTAGTCGGGAATGTAGGGCTTGGTTGCGGTTTCGGTCGTGGATTTGGCGGATTTGGACCCGAAGAGGTTGCGGTAGATTAGGGTTGCGAAGAACAGGAGTTGCTCGGAGAATGGGAGCACCAGTGGGCCTAGGGTTGTTATGTTTGCTTTTAAGGCTTGTCCGCCGACTTCCAGAAGGTCCCTGCTTATTGATAGACCTTTGATTCGCTGGTCGTCTTCTTCCTGGTAAACGCTCCTTCACAAATTTACATATTTGTTTTAGCAACATTGATCTTATGCACTGGATATTGTCTTTCATGCTAAAACTTCCAGTATGTACTAGATATCTGGCTACAGCATTTTTGTTAATCATCATTGACGAAAGATAAGCAATAGCCTTGCGCATGGGATTTCTAAAGGTCGTGTAGGCGTATCACATATGTATTGTTTTTTTGATTCTGTCCTTGTAGCAAATGAAATAAACACATACCTGAAGCTTCGATCATCACCGCCCTTATGAGTCCTAACAATGTGCTCCAATTGATACTTTGCCTTAGCAAAATCCCTTCTCCTATTTGATAACAAAACTGCAGAGCAACCCATTCTAAAAAAGCAGTTTGGTATCAACATCGACCTATTCTTCCCAGGATACCATGTAAAATTAATAGCTTCCGTGCTCACAACAACAGCATAGTTGTTAGGATTTGCCTGCAAGATGAATATAGTTTCATTTTGCTTATTTACAATCATGATTTCATATATCTGAAATGTTCTTACAGTAAAAAATTAAGTAGAATCAACCTGAAGGATATCACTAGCCAAATCAAGAGAAATTATCCCAGCACTGCATCCCATGCCACCAAGATTATAACTCAAAATATTTCCTCTCATTTTGTAATGGTTCACAATCATGGCAGAGAGCGACGGAGTTGGGTTAAACAAACTACAGTTCACAACCAATATGCCTACGTCTTTAGGGCGAATACGACATTTCTCGAAAAGCTCATCTAGTGCTGCAAACATGGCAGTAGAAGCTTCTGCTCTGCCTTCTTTCATAGTGGCCGAAGGACCAGGGGCATATATTGACCTCGGTAGATAAGTTTCATCTCCGAGTCCAGATGAGGATAGTATACGTTGCTGAAATAAGAGACTGTCTTCATCGAACTTGCCTGATTGGCGTGCAAGTTCAATGAATTCTGATCTCGTTACCTGCAAAAAGTAGCAAAACCTTTATTCTCTGCTTTGGTGCAGAAACGAATACAAAATTCTGAAAACGGTGCATTTTGCAACTTTTCTA